>OX345690.1:13217270-15617270 GCA_947044815.1 Apomyelois bistriatella
ACTGTCTATTCTTTCGCTTGTTTTGGCGGAAAACGTCACTTATACAACTAGACACCGAGAAGATTGTTGTCAACTTTTTCTATCAATTACTGCGATATTCAATTTCTACGATATATTTTCGTAAAAAAATTAAGTAATCCAAATCTTATTCCTAAAGTGAGAACCGCATGGAATCTTTAGTAGGTATGAGAAGTATCGCTATCAATTCAAAATAACGTAGTCCGATGAATCTAGTCATTAAAACTGACTGGACATGAACTACATTGATGACATCATAATCTTACTACTTACTCTAGGCTACCTAAAGAGGTTTAATCCTCAATACCTTGACCTAGTGATACGCAGGCAGACGATTGTTATCGTAAGTCAGGAAAAGTATAAAGTTCATGAAAAACCTGTTTTCATTGAACAGCGCTGTAAATAGCTTTAATGTGTAAGACTCGACCTCTCCGAGGCCGCATGACATAAGTAATGTCCGCTATACGCAGTTATGTCCGTTTTGTCGGGTTTGAGGAAATTTGTTAAATGATCAAATTTATTGGGATTTAAATTACTAGATAACGTAAATATATAAAGGCAAATGCTACGAGTAAGAAATATCTTGAATTTTTTGCCCAGGTTAAACACAGGTTTTTCTGTTACAGGTTACAGGCTTGTAGTTTTGACTGTAAATCCTTCCGGTCCATCAAGTTGAATTTGCATAACGTCTGATACCGTGGAATTTAGATTTCCAAACAGTTTAGTAACACCTGAATCAATCAATAGGGTTTTTTTACTAATCGGTATGTTCTCCGTGGTATATTCGACATTTTTGATGTCACATTTTTAGAACCAGTTCAAAACTTGAATTATGATGATAAAAGATTGGGAATAAAAACGTAAAAAATATGAACCAGTTTTATAACAAATGTGCTTGCAATAATAAATACTTATGCTAATTTTATCTTATAATATCCGATAAGATTTTCGGCATATCTTGTTTAAAGTCCGTTAAATGTGATTATTACTTTAATTACTTCATATTTGGATCTATAGAATTATGACCAAATTATAACAATTCTTTTATCAATGTGTTATTTCAAATAAATATTGCGAGTTCTAAGCAATTCCTGGTGGCTTACTACCGTCTCTTAAAGCCATGAAAGATCCAGTGTTTGAGGGAGATGTCGCTTTATATCATCTATGGCGACGTCTCGCTTACTCACTGGAACTTGCTTGGTTTTAAGAGACGGCAGTAACCCCTCTGAACAGCAAATTGTTTTGTGCATTAATCATGACATTCATGTCTGACATACGTAATAGGTAATTAATATTCGCAGCAGTTGAATTTTATAGTATTATTATATCATGAGTATGACCTTACATGACTCCTTGTGCATAACATAGGGTCACAAAATCAACATCTATATAAGGCTCAGTCTTAACTTGTTCAACTCAGCCGCCAGCAGCGGTTTACGTCGCCTTCAAGTCAAGGAACTGGAACTGACCAATTGTGACTATTAATCATGCGGTTATATACAAGACACTGCTTCTCTCTGTTGTCTGTTTAAAATGGAAGTTCAGTCCAAGTATGGTATTGTGGGCTATTGTCAACGCTAGAATAGGAATAGTTAGCGAAGTTGCAAAATGATGACTATCAGCACCTAATGTAATGTAACATATGTTAATCAAGTCGCTTCTAGCATGTCTGCCTCCTTATGGTAGGTAAAATCATTATGTTATTATATAATATACTAGCTGTTCCCCGCGGCTTCGCCCCGCGTGGGACTCGGTTATATCGCGCCCAAAAGTAGCCTATGTTTGACCTCAGGTCGTTAACTACATCCCTACCAAATTTCATCACAATCGGTCCAGCAGTTAAGCCGTGAAGAGGTGACAGACAGACAGACAGACAGACATACATACAGACAGACAGACTTTCGCATTTATAGTATTAGTATGGAAGTATGGATTTATTTAATTTCCATTTACGAAAACAATGTGAATCGTGTCAAAATTGATCTTGTTAAGTTCATAAGTACAATGTAAATATCTGCTGAAAAATATCTAATGATATATTAGTTGGTTATAGAGACTAAATTATGTACTGTTTCAATTATATATTCATAAGCCAGTTTATTTGAATCATTAATTTGATCATTCGTCATGCTTACTTCATCTATGTTAAAATGTGTGTCGTATGTCCTTCGTAATTGTAGCACTGAGTACGAATAAAATTATTCAAACATTCAAATTTGTTATTAAAACACCATTTGACCAACATTTTGCCAAAAACACACACAATTTGATTCATTGAATTGAACAAAGGATACAATAGCGGTCAGCTATGTTGTGTATTCTGTGTTTGTAATCATTTTTTGTTATACGTGACATGACTAACTCCGAAATTGTCCTTATTTGGTAGGCAAAAACAAGCCTTAACTACTGTTTAGTGGTTTCCATAAAAGAGCCTTCCAGATATCATAATTATAATGTTTGATTTATCGACTTAAAAAAAAAAATGGAAACAAAAATCGTTTCGCTGATAAAAATAGGGCCAAAATAATTAATACATTGTTGTTTCAATATGCTTCATATCAAACATTTTAACAAATCTGAAGTCGGTGCCGTTTTTTTTAATAAAATATGCTTAATAACGAGCCATCAGTAACGAATTCGTAAAATTGGCACCAACTTCAAATTTATTAAAATGTTTGATATGAAGCATATTTAAACAACAATGTATTAGTTATTTCATCCTTTTTAGTTCAGGAATTGGAGTCGGTTTCGTTTTTTTGGCAAAAACAATTATTTTTCACTTTTTAGTTTTGAATACTCAATACCTTACAACTAAAAAGTTGTAAACACTTTGAATTTTGGAAAGTCGGGTAAACGTTATCAGCGTCGTCTCACCTTACTGACAAAATACCCAAATCGCAATAAAACTTGAAGAGTTCCCTCGATAACTCCATGATTCCATCATCAGATCCTGATCTGATGACTATGAAATCATCTAGAAATTATATCCTTTCTAACAAAAAAAGAATTTTACAAATCGATTCACTGGTCTTTGAGTAATCGAGCAAGATATATTACAATCAAATAGTTGTCAATACGTTGCATTTTTGAGAGTGGGTTAAATTTTCCAGCATTGTCTCACCTACGTCTCACCTTACTAACATGGAATATATCAAAAAATACCCATGCCCAATACAAAACTTGAAGAGTTCCCTCGATTTCTCCATGATCCCATCATCAGATCCTGACCTGCTTAATATGGGACCAATTGGAAAGTAGTAAAAGTAAAAAAGTAAGTCGAACAAAAAAAAAAATTTCAAATCCGTCCAGCCTTCTTCCAGTAATCCGGTAAAATACATAAAAAAACATACCGACGAATTGAGAACCTCCTCCTTTTTTTTGAAGTCGGTTAAAAATAACAAATAATTGGAATGTTATCTATTAATCTGTTTGTAAAATTTATATAACCGCTTTTTGCTGAATGCTTATGGATATATACACGGTACATATACCAAAATAACATTTTTTTACAATTTTGTCTGTCTGTCGGGTAATCTCTAGAACGACTTTACTGATTTTGACGGGATATTCACTGGCAGATGGCTGATGTAATAAGGAGTAACTTAGGCTACTTCAATTTTACTATTTTTTTTCTTTAACTGCGAGCTGAACAATACTTATGTTAAACTCCCAGATTGAGTTAGCCCCAAAGTAGTTCGAGACTTGTGTTATGGGATACTAACTTAACGATACTATATTTTATAACAAACAAGCTTTTTCCCGCGGCTTCGCCCGCGTGTACTTCCCTCGGGAACAGTGCTTTTTCCCGGGATGAAAGGTACCCTATGTCCTTCTCCTTCTTCTATGTACTTTAGACAATATATATTTAATAACATTAATAATTTATAATTTTTATATATTTTGTTTTTCTTTCCTTTTATAAAATAACAAGCTTTTGCCCGCGGCTTCGCCCGCATGGAATTCCCGGGATGAAAGGTATCCTATGTCCTTCTCCTGGTTCTAAGCTACCTCCTTACCAATTTTCAGCCAAATCAGTTGAGCCGTTCTTGAGTTATAAGTGGAGTAACTAACACGACTTTCTTTTATATATATAGATAGATACATATACATATAGATAAACATCCAAGACCAGAGACCTGAGTAGCAGGAGCGGTAGGCAGGCATGTTAACCATTACCACATAATTAGTAATAGTACTTTAGCTGACGGGTGTTTATATGAAAATTGGAATGAAATGCTATTATGAGATAAGTAAGTATTTATTAAAAAACATAGCAACCTATATACAAAATGATTATGTACACTGTAGTATACCATTGCAGATTATGAATGGACGAATCAGAAGCGGTTTATATAATGACGTCACACACAGTTAGATATAAACAATAGGAAGGTAGTTACGTTGCTTGGTGGCTATCTGCTACAGGGCTCCCCCCCAGCGAAGCGTATAACTGGCTTGCGAACTCGTCCGTATCGTGAAGTCTGCACCTCACTATTATTGCATTGCATGGTCTGGCTCTGGCTATCTTCGTTCAGAAGAAAGGCTGGCTTGAGACGATCGATTGAAACATTGACGGGCCGATTGTTCACTTCAATTTTATAGAACTTGTCATTTTTTCTTTCCAATACGCGATACGGGCCATTATAGCTTGGCGTGAGTGGCTTCTTATATGCGTCTATGCGTATAAATACATGCGTGCACCTATGTAGCTCGTCATGTATAAAGATTGAGCGCCTATCGGTGTTTCTTTGAGTTTTCTGCATTTTCTTCATTGCGTCGGTTATAGTGTCTTCGAAATATGAACGTGAGGTCATATTGTTTTTTTCGCCATAGATTTCGCCTGGGAGTCGAAGTGTAGTCCCGTATAAAGCTTGGGCTGGTGATGTATCAGTGTCTGCTTTTACGACGGCACGCAATCCAAGCAACACAGTGGGTAGTTCGATTGTCCAACTTGAATTCTGAAGGCGTGCCGTGAGTGCTGATTTAAGCGTTCTGTGCCACCTCTCGATCATACCATTTGCTTGCGGATGGTAGGCAGTGGTACGTATTTTTTCGATGCCCATTCTTCTTGCGAGATTGTTGAAGACTTCAGATTCAAATTGGGATGCTCGGTCGGTTGTAATTCGAAGAGGACACCCATATCTCGACACCCAGCCTTCGTATAATACCTTAGATACGGTTTCTGCAGTGATGTCAGAAATCGGGAATGCTTCTGGAAATTTTGTAGCTCGGTCAATCATAGTGACGCAATATCGTTTACCATCTGACGACATCGGGAGCGGGCCGATTATATCCAGATTTATGTGGGTAAGTCTCTCGGCTGCTGGGTAGGTCTGAATTGGTGATATAGTATGCCGTTGAACTTTTACTTTTTGACATTGTATGCAGCATCTTGACCACTTGTTGACATCCGTATTCATGCGTGGCCAGAAGAAACGTTTGGTTATTGTTTTTCGTGTAGCTCGGATGCCAGGATGACTAATATCGTGCAGGGCGCTGAACACGGTGCGTCGAAGCTGTATAGGTATATACGGCCGCACTTCGCCTGTGGAAGTTTCACATAAAATTTGTTTATGCGTGTTTGGTGCGGAATGGTACTCGAACTGCAATTTCTTGTTTTTCTTCATATCCCGTATTTCACAATCGGTTGACTGGCATTTAGCAATGTTGTCGTAATCAATTGGTGACGGTATCGAAATATCTTCAATTCTTGATAGGGCGTCGGCCACGATGTTAGTACTGCCGTCGATATGTTCAATTTTTGTACAGAATTGGCTGATGTAATGCAGGTAACGACTTCGTAATGGCGTGTCCGTTTTACTATTTTGTCTGTTGAGTGCGTATACGAGTGGCTTGTGATCGGTGAATATAGTTATTTCTCTGCCTTCAAACATGCGTCGAAAATGTCGTATGGCTAAGTAGATCGCCAGCAATTCACGGTCGTATGTGCTGTAATTCTTCTGAGCGTCATTTAATTTCTTTGAGAAAAATCCGAGTGGCTGCCACGCCCCGTCAACGTATTGATTTAGCGCGGCGCCAACGCAGGAGTTCGATGCGTCACACATTAGAGCGAGTGGTGATGAAATGGAGGGATGCGACAGCGTTACAGCGTCTTTTATATTGTGCTTGCATAAGTCGAAGTCGGCGCGCTCGTCCGAGGATAGTTCTATCCTTGTCTTATCGTTTTTTTTAGCAGACTGCATGTACTTGTATAATGAGGCTTGTGCATGGGCAGCGCGCGGGATATTTTCTTTGTAAAAGTTTACTATTCCGAGAAATCGTCTCAATTCTTGTATTGTTTTAGGTTCGGGATAGTCTAGTATTGCCTGAATTCGGGCTCCCGTGGGTTTGATGCCGTCCTTCGAGACAAGATATCCTAGAAATTCTAATTCGGGCTTGCCAAAAACGCACTTCGACACGTTTAATCTTAATCCATGCTCGTGAAATTTTTTGAACACCACCTCCAGGTGCCGTCGGTGTTCCTGTTCATCCAGGGATGCTACAAGGACGTCGTCGACAAATGGGAACACGAAATCGAGATCCCGGAGCACGTTATCGATGTGACGCTGAAAGGTTTGACCCGCATTTCGTAGGCCAAAGCACATTTTCGGAAATTCGAATAGGCCGAATGGTGTTATGACAGCGGTTTTCTCAATATCTTCTTCACGAGTAAAAATTTGGTTAAATGCCTTCTTCAAATCAATTTTGGAGAATATTCTCCGTCCATATAAATTGTATGTGAAGTCACGAAGTCGTGGAATTGGATATCGGTCGGGTTTCGTGATCGCATTCAGTAGCCGATAATCTCCACAAGGTCTGTATTCACCGTTTTTCTTTAATACTAGGTGTAATGGACTTGCCCAGGAAGATTGGGAAGGGCGACATATTCCTTGTTCCAACATTATCTCAAATTCTCGCTTAGCGGCTTGATATTTGTGCGGTGGAAGGGGCCTCGCTTTGCAGTGTACGGGCGGTCCGTGCGTTACTATGTGATGTTTGACTTCGCTAGTATTTGATTGGGTGTTGAGGTTAGGCGACGTTATCTCTGCGTATTTTTCTAGTAAGTCGTGGTATAACTCGTGTTTGTTGATTGTAGAAATTCTTGATGTAGGCGCACAGGATATATTTCCGTTTACTGAGAGCTCCGTACGTTTGTCGATTAGTTTTCCAGCGCGTAAGTCGACTAGTAAATCGTGGTGGCGAAGGAAATCTGCGCCTAATATAGGCTTCTTCACGTCGGCAATAGTGAATGTCCATCTCAACGGTCGTCGTAAACCTAGGTTTAGCTCTAAAGATTTTTCACCGTAGGTCGCGATCTTCGTGCCGTTTGCAGCATATAAGTAATCATCGGATGGTTTCAATTTATTGTTGAGTGGCGGTATAGCGGAAATGTTTGCTCCCGTGTCGACTAAAAAAAGTAGGTGATTTTTGCGGTCCGTTAAAAATAGGCGGTGTGTTTCTATAATATCGACCTCAGATTCCGCCGTGGCTAAGGTCTTGCTTAGTTTCCCTGCTGTTTCTTGAATTTACACGGGGGCCTGCAGTTTCGTGCTTCATCGCCAAATCGATTGTGATAATAGCAAATACCATCAGTATTTTGATCATAATTAGTGCGGGAACGCGATCGGGACCGAAAACGGTTGAAGCGTCGCGGGCGGGTGTTTGTCCACGGTGATCTTGATCGCTGCATTTTTATACTGGCTATTTCTTTTGATAGCTCCAAGATTAATAGCCGTAGATCACTATTGTCCCCGTGTTGTGACGTTGACGATGCTGGTTGCCCTTGACAGCTACAGACTTCTCTTGTTTGCTCGTACATTCGGTCAGCCATAGTGGCGAGGGAGTCTAGCTTAGTGTCGTCACTTACAGACAGAACAGCTCGTGTAGATACAGGTAGGTGTCCCAGCCACAGGACTTTTAAGGTTGTCTCGGGTACTTTTTCACCGGCGAGGTCCTTCATGCGTCGCAGAAGTTGAGTGGGTTTTTGATCTCCGAGGCTCATATCGTTGAGTAGTTTGTGCAGCTGTCTCATCTCTGACTCTTCGTACACAGAGAGCAATCTTTGCTTAAGGGCATCGTATTTGCCGCTTTCGGGGGGGCTCATGATGATGTCGCTCACTTGTTCGACGTCGGTTTTTTCTAGTTGAGCAACTGCTAGGCTGAATTTGTTTGCGTCGTTTGTCTTTTGGCTGGCTACTATCGTCTCAAAGTGGGCGAACCATAGCCGTGGTTTGTCGCGCCAGAACGGGCATAGGCGGGATTTCACGCTGATCGTTTCTACTACGACTCCTTCGGTCTTGTCCTCTGCAGCCATCATGAACTCGAATCCTTTTCCTCAATATTTGCGGTAAATCACGTCGGGGTATTTTTAGCTGACGGGTGTTTATATGAAAATTGGAATGAAATGCTATTATGAGATAAGTAAGTATTTATTAAAAAACATAGCAACCTATATACAAAATGATTATGTACACTGTAGTATACCATTGCAGATTATGAATGGACGAATCAGAAGCGGTTTATATAATGACGTCACACACAGTTAGATATAAACAATAGGAAGGTAGTTACGTTGCTTGGTGGCTATCTGCTACAGTACTACGTACCATTACGTAAGTAGTGCAATGCAATCTTTATGAATTCGGCTATTGAGGTGATACACCAGCAAATAGTACTGTATAATTATTATTTAAAATTTTGATTGTGTGATATCGTAATAAAAAAAATTGAAACTGCTTTTAAAATATAAAATTGTTCGTTTATAAGAACGAAGCAAAAATGTGACTTAGTCGGTTTAATAAGCTTCATGCTTTGCCGTTTGACCTCATAATAATCTTTAATTATGAACAATCGACTAGTCTACTTCTAATGTATCCTATCTTTCTCATACACGTTACTGTTTTATTTGTTGTTTGTTGATTTCGTTATTAACATCATGTGAATCACATAAGCACGTTTTGAGTTGCACGTTGTTCCTAGGCATACAATGCTTCTATTTAGGTGTACATTAGAGTCAGGTGAAGAGAAGAACAATTAAGTACCTGTTTGTTTTATTCATGTTTTTGTCTCTTTTAGTAGCAATCCAGTAATCCTCTCTTGATTTTTTTTTAATTTCCTTCATTTAAATCAGCTTGAGGTTCTTGTAGGAAAATCGTGGATAGTTTCAGCATTTCTTGAAATCGTGGAAAATAAATAGAGAAATATTTCTGACTAGCTGTTCCCCGCGGCTTCGCCCCGCGTGGGACTCGGTTATATCGCGCCCAAAAGTAGCCTATGTTTGACTTCAGGTCGTTAACTACATCCCTACCAAATTTCATCACAATCGGTCCAGCAGTTTATCCGTGAAGAGGTGACAGATAGACAGACAGACAGACAGACAGACAGACTTTCGCATTTATAATATTAGTATGGAAGTATGGATATGGATTTGTAGTGTCAAGAGACATAAACATAAATTGTTTTAAAAAGTTCCGTATCACAGATTCATTGCATCGTTAATCGTGTTTACAGATGTTCTGAATTCGGATGCCAACAAACGGGGTCCGAATTTAAGTAGGTAAAACAAACTGGGATTTTGGGTAGTCGTAAAACTTTTATTGCTTTTTGGCTTATGATGTTTACGTCTCTAGGGTATCTATTCTAATTAAGTGAATTTATCACCCGCCACCTGCACACCCAGGGCCCTGTACGTACAATGCTACGAAAATACTTTGTGTTGACGGATTATTGATCCTCGCAAATATAATTTGGCAGAGTTACCAAGAAGTACTTACTGCGATACCTCAAGGACCCAAAGTTGGATCCTGGGATATAAGAGTTCGCAAAGAAGTTAATATTTTTCCTTAGGTAGGCCTACCAACGCCTGAAGTGTTCGTATATTAGAGAACATACCAAATAGCTTGTCGTCTGGTATATAAACATTTTCCAGAAGAATTAAATCATGGCCTTTTATAACTTCAATATTGACCTTTTGTAAATAGCATCTTCTTAAAGTTTGTAGAATTTGATTGGAGGTGAGAAATACATCACTTTTAACTGATTTCCTGGGCACAATATTTCAATAATAGTTACTAGCACAGAACTAAGAAATATTAGGAGTTATAACAAATTGATTTGGTCAAATTCATGGGACCAGTGCACCTGTTAAATTATATCCTGTTTCATTTATTGCGAAAACCAATTCATTAAACCTTTATTCCCTTTGGCCTTTTTTAGCATAATGGTAATGCCATACAACATAATCTTCTCAATGTTTGCATCTTTTTACAAATAAAAAGTTCTAAAATCTAGGCCGGTCAGTGACATCGGATTATTCGTTCCGGACAATCCGCGGACACTTCCGAGGAGTGCGATCAATTTTGCTGTCTTGGACCAATGCCAGTTATATCTGCGTTAATTTGCAATGGATTTGTTTTATTATTAACATATCTTTAAATATTATTTTATCATTTTATTTGTATTTGTGCTTTCTCGTATAACAATTCGAAGGTAGAGCAAGATTTTGGAGGGAATTTAGTTTTTAGTAAAACGAATGTCGTACAATCTCCTAAATCCAAAGGCCAAAGGGGAACTAGCGGTCAAAGAAGTGAAGTTGGTTTTTAGAAACATAGATTTCTACAGCCTCAAATATAGAATTATTTAAAATGCATTTTAGTTATTTACTCTTCTGGTAACTTTTTATCTTCTAAGGCTTTAAGTTATGCTTACTTGATGCAATAACACAACAAAGAACCACTTATTACTAATACCGAAAGAAAATCCCAACAATTGCATTATCTTCATTCATAGAAAGTGTGTGAAAATTGTTGTTTTTCTATTGATGAGGATGTTACAACAAACGATCGCGTGACTATAGGATGTTATGTAGTGGAATTGTTAATTGTATGTATTTGTAATCATTATATGACATTTTATCTCACAGTTCCCAGGGCTAATGGAACTGAAGCAAGTGGGATGTTTTTATAGAGAAAGTTGACTTTTTTACTTTTATCTGCAATACTAATGAGATGAGGCTTTTTAATTCGAAGTATTCGTAGTGTATTTATTTTTTGTACTTAATTTAAATAAAGTGTATTCTGGTTTGATTTTGGTAGTTGTAGTTTGGTAGGAATTTAAACTAGTATTATGTAGGGATGTGTAATGTAATGATCACTACAAACTTTAAATGTTCATTGTTCTTCATAAAGCCTTTTTTTTCACGTCTTCCACTTTATTTCAAATACCATTACCAGTAACTTCCTCCTCCAAATAGAGTACACTGTGAGCCCTTCCATCCGGTATTGTAACATTCAAATCACGTGTGTCATCAAGCTAATCGTTCGGAGGTGACCTATCTAGTGACGGTCAATAGTTCTGTTGAATATTGATCATGATATTGTATTCATTCATGGTTGTGTGATCCTCCTTTTATTTTATTTGTTAAATTAGTTAATTGACTGTATCAAAGTGCTTGTAGAATGCCTTTTTCTGTTTCTTTTCATGTTGACTCTGACCTCTGGCAGATTATATTTGTGAAATTGTGAGAACCAGTCAATTGCGAGTGTCACTGTTGGCACTATACTTCAATTAAGAAAATTTTTGATGATTTATTTTTCCTTTGGAATTCACAAAAATAATAAAACTCTAAACAGAGGTAAATACAAATATCGGGTACAAACTGGTTTTATGGATTTAGAGAAAAATGAACCCATTATAAACAGATTTGTATTAGCATCAGTAAGAAGTCTCTTTTTTTTTAGCCAAAACAATTTTGTTTTAAACACGGAATAAAAACACTCATCTAATTTATTATTTCTCATTGTTTACTAGAATATCTTTCTACTACGTGATTGAAACCAATGAACATTAGAAATATATTTACTCAATGAGGGCTTTTAATAGAAATTACCTCTGCACTAGATCCAATTTGATTAGCGTCTATGGCGCCTTGAGTCTTTATATTTGCTAATCTGACATGAACACGCGAAGGTCGACCTCGACCATCCCATTTAGCATTGACGCCCTTGGCTCACCTACCTGACCTAACAGTATCTTAACTTCACTAGTTGGACTTGAATTCGTATCAAATTCTTTAGTTAATCAGTCTTCCTTTGATTCATATAATTTTCTTATTGCTTCTAGCCACAGACCACTTAACTAGCAAATCAATTTGTTGTAGCTTGTAAGTTTTATGTTTCATCCTATCGCTAACAGGGTTCTAAATAACTTATTGTTTAGTTACATAATACCGTTTCATGGAAATGGATGGATGCTTTAAATGTGATGACAATTTTCCGCAAAAGGGACCTTGAAATTGCAATAGAAATGAATCATCATCTGTTTTGTTAATTTCATCAAACGTCAAATTGTATTTTTGCTTGAGTTTAGTCGGTGAATGACCTCATTTAACAGTTGTTCTCAAGCCAAATGGTCTCCAATCATACTTTATTTCAGTCTCTTCTCCACTATCTTTATTATTAGAAAAGTAAAAAGCGTAATTTGTCATTTTTCAGACGTTTTAGCTCTCGAAACTTGTTTGACGAGGAAGCGCATGAAGGGCCATTATTTACTACAAATACTTGAATATAATAAATATTTTATGTTTTGGCTTTGATCATCAAAATGTTTTAGTATATTTTAATAACTGGCTTTCGTATAAGTTGTTCAGAAGGAAGCACTTAATCCATTTTAAAAAGTTCTCGATGTGTGGGTCTAGATAGACAATGATTTCAAAACTAACGTTACCCAAATGTTCATAAGTATGCAATGTCAATGTGTGTATTTCCTTACCAGTGCCCCTAGTATGAGTTTTTCTAAACGCAGACACTAGCGATTGCTGCCTAAGCAAAACTCATACTGGGGGTACAGGCAAGGCAGGAATCTGGTTCTTACTATTGCGTTGACATGTCGAGTTGGTAATATCATTAGGTAGGTACTAACTTTTACCCCCTGTTATACAAGACTATGAGTCGTTGACGATATGACTGATAAAACTTAGGTACGGTCACGTTCATAATTGCAGTCATAGTTTTCGTTTGTTTTTGTTTTGCAAACTATGACTGCAATTATGAACGTGACCGTACATTAATTTTCAAAAAGTTTTTTTTTATAGAATGTTTGTAGTAGTGCCATCTACCGATACGCCGTCGTATCTTTTCTTTTTACTCATTGGTTAGCGTTGCGTCATGCGGTGGTCGTGCGTTTATAAGCGTACAATCTATTTTCAAACGTTCTATTTCTCAGTTCTCGATAGGTTCAATAGATGGCGTTTAATATACACCTTGTAGCGTTCCGTAGGAAGGATTTTTTTTCCATTGGAGCTTCCGGTTAAAGAAACAGATGACATTATTCCCTTTCCGTTTCAACAACAAATCACTTACCGATAATTTCAAGAAAACCGTTTTCATTCTTCTAGAACAGATCCCAAAAAAAAATCTGAAATCATATAAAACTACCTTTTTCAATATGATTCTCGTATTTCCCACCCTATCCTTTGCCCCTAGTATGAGATTTTCTTAACGCAGACGCTAGCGACTGCGTTAGGATTTTGTATGGAATTTCTTAGTTGCCTCACTATTCGCCAGAGGCGCTGTAAAGGTTTGCCATACTAAATCGCTAACGCAGTCGCTAGCGTCTGCGTTAAGAAAAACTCATACTAGGGGCCCTTGTATCGTAGCCGCTTCTATCGATCGGCGGTGCAACATGATGACGTCACAGGTGCAACAACCGCCCTAGCCCACGCAACCGACGCAACGCAGTCCGTGTGAGTGTTGCCCTATATGGAAAAAAATCACACGTGTACAAACTCTGATTTGCGATTTATTAGCATTTATTAAATTTCAAACATTTATGTCACTACAAATTGAAATTTTTTAACGCATTGATTGAAATCACAATAGTTCTTACTTATTCTCGTTTAATGGCTTTTAAGCCTGATAAAAAAATCATTTCCCATTTTACACTGATAGCGATATAATCAGTTACACAAATTTCAGATAAGGTTGACCCCAGAAAGGGATATTTTCTTGAAAGAAGTAAGCTAAAACAAATAAACAGTTATAATTTATCGAATATCATTTTGTTGTACTGGCACTTTTTTATCAGTTTTACACCTTTGGCGCGTGGGCGCCAAAATTCACTATATCCTTATTTGCCATGCAAAATCCGAACATGCGTGGAAAATCTTGAAGTAACTTGGCAACACTGTTGTCTGCAGACCCTTGAACTCTCAGCCGGAACTGTGGTCTAGCTGTCTAGACTAGACTATACTTTTGTTGTCAAAATAGGTCCGAATTGTGAAGAAAGTATACAAGTCTAAAATTTTTTACGAAGAGCTGTAACAGTTTCTACTAGACCGATATTCATGATATTTAATAGTTTGCAGTGCGTAGCAATTTATTCAGATTATGCAGAGTATTTAATAAATATTTTGTTTTGGGTTCTTTTGGTGTTATATATATAGTTCTAAGTGGTGTCATTCATTCAGGATTCATTGATACCTAAGGAAATAGGCCGAAAAAATAGACTGAAAATGATGGATTATGTATTTTAATTAAAACATTTAATGTATGTAAAATATGTTATACTTTTTAATAAAAAATACTAAATTTATATGAAATTAACAAAATTTTAATTGTAAAAACTGTACAAATAATTCTGCATAGACTGAAACGCTAAAATTAGGATTAATATAAACGATGTAACTAATACAACGGGGCCTTGAAACAGTTTAGTGGCAAACAAATAAAGTTGTGGTGATGCGAGAGCCCAATCGGACATAACATCGAAGTTGTTGCATTCCGATTGCTAATACAAAACATATGGCTCACTCGGGAACGATTGGGATATCAGTTTTGCTATAATTCCCGTCAGAGAACGTTTTGCATTCGGTTGTACACAAGCTTCTTCTGAAAAATGTGTGGTGAGTTTTTTCTGTGGTATTTCTCTTTCTCTATCTGCTTGATCGTTTCGATGGCATCCTCAGCCATGTTGCTTTGGATCAGGCTCGCTTTCAGTACTCATTATGTTCTCTACAATTTGTTAGATCTTAAACATCCAAAAAGTCAGGTGAGAAATTTTTGAGAATGAATTACATTATTGCATAACATAATTTTGTATCACAATAGACGGACATATTGCCTGTATACATTTCGTGATCTGATGCATTGTTGTTGATTTATTACTGTAAAACGGGAATGAAGCCCTGGACAAAACTAGTAAAAAATTCTTTAAACTCGCGTTCCAATAATCGGAGCCAATGGCAAATAAATGCCGTGTCTCTGATATTAAATGAATTTCTACCATTGATAGTTATTTCCTACGTGTCGCCGATGTGCCTGCAACTGTCTCTCCAAGTATGGTCTTGGGTGCCGTTCGTGTTAGACCAAATGCCTATGAGGGAAATGCTGCTTTTTGCGTTTAGTTCAAGTCATAGATGAGAAGCGTCTTTTGCTTCATACCCTTTTGATTTATCGGGCTGAAGTTTTGTTCTAAGTATAGGATGTTTATAAGTAACTCATTGAAAAATGAAAAAAAAAATGACCAATTTTTATCATAAAACGTAACCATATCAATCTCTAACATTTTTCCCCTGCCTGCAAATAAATCTTGTTCCAACTATTATTCTGACAGATGTCCGTAGATCTTGAGGTACCATTCCTGCAGGATGATAGGCATATTCGAGCCTGGAATTTTATAAGCATGAAAATATCACAATTAACATAATGATCGAATCGAAGGCTGTATTGTGCTTACTTTATATCGTCATGTTCTGATTTCACTGTTTGGTGAAAATGCTTTAAAATCTACTGTTTCTTCTTATTGCTTATACCAATACCAATCACTAGTATTTCACCTCGTGCTGACCTAAATTCTTCTTTATTTGGTCCATAAAGACATATGTTTAAGTTTTTTGGGTCTTTCTCATTTGTACTGCTGACTCACAGTTTTTGTTCACTATACTTGTTCCCGTTACAGTTTAATTGTCTCTGCTAGTGTGGGATTGCACATCCTGTGATTACGTGTAATTACACAAATATACAATTATATAATAGACCTATCACTAGTCTATTAACCGTGACTATGTGTAATACCCTCATGTGTAACTACACATGAGGGATAATCAATTTGTGTTGAAAGTGAATAAGGTCTCTTATTACAAATTGCAATATTGCTTAAAACGGCCACTTTTCACAGTTTTGCAATTTATAACTATAGGGAACTATACTTTAATTTAATATGATTAAAATTAACTTCAGATCCAGAACCTTAATTACATAACAGGGATTTTTGATAACTTGTGTTTTCAGAGAATAATGATTTTTAAATGATGGTGGCGCTAGTGTTCTACAAGGTCTCGTCACCAATCGAATATTACATTAAAATTTTCAATTCAGGAAGGTTTTCTTTCATTCCTTACGTCATTGTTATTCTGTCTTATTATAAAAATGTTTATTTTAGCCTCGTGAGGCGTAAACGTATGCTCTGCATCCTCATTGGATGACAACTGAATGAAATTAGTTAAAAAATGGTTAACAATTGGCCATAAACCTGCCTATCGCTTTGCCATACTTCACCTTGTCAACGTTGAATGGACAAAGACAGTCAATTACGGACTGAAGCCAGTCTGCTAATGGACTTAAGGCATCAGTCGATTAATTTAACCCAATTTCTCAGCTAGATTGATGATTTTTGTGGGAATGGATTAGAAGAAACAATTTGCGTATAATATGGTCTAGGTTCAAAAGACATGCAGGCATTTGGTCACTTCAACCGTAAAGACAAAGAAAACAGATATTTAAATAGTAAACAGTCAATGGCTCACATTTTTTTGGTCTCACAATTAGCATAGAAAATAGAATTATTGATTGTTACATTTTAATTATTGCAATTATGAAAATAGTGTAAAAATTTATTTTATTTGTTCGTAAATAGTTTGGTAATCGTTAGACCGATATAGTTTAAAATTTCTGAATAAAGAGTATAATGAAAATAAATTGAGTATCTTCATCAATCATAAGTATCGCTAGTGTATTATACTAATCAAATTAGTATATACCTGGGGCAGAGGCTAATCTTATTAGTGAGTAATACTAGTGCCTTATTAGCGGCCCCCTGTGAAGAACATATTACCATCATTTCTATTATTGTTAATCTTTCGTTTTTAATTACTTTCCGTACTTTCCTTTTCGATAAAGCTTTTTACGCTGGTTTTATTATGATGCACTTTCAATTTCGGGTTTTATAGTTTTTTAATAGTGTTCTCTACTTTTTATTTTTGGATAATGTGTATTTTATCAAATTTCTAACTTGCTAATGACGCGTCTAAGTGAAAACCGAAAAAATACTGTTGTAGCTTAGAAGTTATCGGAACGTGCATATCAACTACAATATATATATATATATATATATATATATATATATACTATTGATTACTGCCATATTTGCCAGATTATACTAAGCCTGGGCTTTATTAAAAACGTGATCATGATCACAGAACAGAGAAATTATCCGAATAGAAATGTTTGGATTTAATTCCAGGATCAGTGTGGCAGCGTATTCTCTCTTCTTATTTTTAATAAATACATGTAAACCCATGTAAACCACACCACTTCTTATTAAAAATGTATTACGTAGTTTACAACAAAGCCGCCTAATATTATCGACCAATAACAGTGGCAATAAATGACGCAATCAAATTCCCCGCCCATTTTTCTGTGTGAAACGTTGGCTTGCAAGCCAAACTAGTGACACGTTTTTCGTGCGCTATGCCACTTCTTGTTAATATTTCTAAATTCTGTATTCATGATCTTGTAATTCAAATTTAAAATTACTAGAATAAACATCAATGCTGTGCTCTTGGAAATAAAACATCGATTAAGCAATAACATTTCGTTTCCTTCTTAGTTATTATTAAAATTTTAGAACTACTTCATTTCCTTATTTGCTCAATAGTCTAACAAGATCTATCTATGTTCAAAATCATTTAAACTTCATATCCAAAGGAAATATTATGTAATTTCATCATTCTTAACGACGTGTTTAACATGCCGGCTTGAGATTTCGGCAAAGTGGATGACTTCGCCACTATGGGACCAGTTACCATAAATAGTGGTCGAGTGGGCGAGTCCCATTCGGCTTCGACGCGGAAGCAGAGCGTACTCTAATTAGATAATACCTAATTACTGCTCTATGTCTTAGCTAGGGTTGGCGCGTTTTCGTTTCGTTTTTTTATTAGGGTTGGTATTTGAGATGGTTATTTTTTGGGGTCCATAGTTCAAAAATGTTAGTTAAATTTTACTTATTGTTTTTCAATCATGGTCTTTTGGATCCAACGGCGCAGTTATAGAATCTATCGTGACTGACTCATTTTTGAAATCTCTCATAAATGACTATTCTTGTTTATTATTTGTCCTTTTTATTTATTATTGCAATTTTTTGAATGCATTATTTAGTTGCATTTAACTAAATGTGAACTAAGTGTGTTTCTTTTTTTTGCATAGCGTTAATACCTTCGAAACATGTATGAATGAATACACAATACGAGCACATAATACAGGTTTGTCACTTGTCAATGCATTGATACGATCGTTTCTATCATTCTCTGCATTACTAGTAGATATCAACTTGTGTGACAACGTGATACCTATTAATTTTCATCATGATAGCATTCAATTTTTGTAATGATTTTGTAACTAGTTACTGTAATGCAAAAGTACTTTTCCAATAAATAAAAATAAATAAATAAATAAATATATAGGGACAAATCACACAGATTGAGTTAGCCCCAAAGTAAGTTCGAGACTTGTGTTATGGGATACTAACTCAACGATACTATATTTTATAACAAATACATATATAGATAAACATCCAAGACCCAGGTCAATAAGAAAAAGATCTTTTTTTTTTTCAATGTGGATAATGTTTTGATGAATCGTCCATAGGTAACCATCAGCCTTTAAACTTTTTAAAATATAAAGCTATATTTAGATTTTATTATTATTATACTTTGATTGTTATATTTGACTATTATATTCACCACATCCTCTTGAATCACTCTATCTACTAAAAAAACAGCATGAAAAGCCGTTGCGTAGTTTCAAAGATCTAAACATACATAGGTACAGAAAGCGGGAAGCGACTTTGTTTTTTACTATTTATGATAGTGATTTTTCTTTTACTCTTTACGGCTAAATTTATTTGGCTCAAAGTTTTTATACGAGTAGGATATTGCCTGGATGGCGTTTAGAATACTTTTAATCGACAATTCTAGATGACAGGTAACCCTATCTGGATCTACTACAAATGTTTCGGCTTCACGGTCTAAAACTCTGGCATTGGATATGCCATCCGTCACGGTTTGTTCTTCGTCATCGTCATTAGATACCTTTTTGTTTGGCTCTCGGGTCTTGCCCTGTATACTAATTTGGCGTTTTGTATAACTTCTCGAATTTTCTAAGTTGTTAAGTTGTTCTCATTGGAATTTTATTATGGTAAAACGTGGAGATTCTGGTTATTAACAAACTTATTGAATTGTTTAATGCTCTAAAGGGATAAAGTTCGATTAGCAGATTCACTATTCTCGCTAGCATGCTTAAGTGAATCACTTGGTAGTCTACAACCATGTACCGTACATATCCAAACATGCAGGCACCCTTTTAGGGATGCACTGCACTTGCAGCATTCCTCACTCGACCGCGTCCTGCATTCCCATCCGCGGGGGCTTCCTAGAACCACGACCTCCCTCCATCGCCTACGTACCCATTACGCGCAATTTCATACCACAATGAGACGACCATCATTAGAAGCTGGCCCACTGATGCGGACCATAGAGTCAGTTGTAGTGACGACAGCCGCGCTGCTACTACGCTGCAACGCGCGTATTCGATTTACGATTTTCGAAAACGATTCGATATTGTGAGTGATGTTGTGAATCGATTGTGCACGGTCAGGAACGAGTGACAGACGGATTCGGCTATTTGTAATTGTTAGTGCGGTCACACTGTGGGCGTCTTATATACTCTAAACTTAGGTGTAGATAATGTCATTAGCGTGCGACATGTTATGGTTACTGATGATGAGTATAATTTAGCGGGACATTACGTTTGTTTTGTTTCAAAATTATAAGTCTGTGGCAAAATTCAAAGCTATTACCTTGAATTTTAATAACAACAAAGAACGTTATTATTTTATTTTTATTTATCACATGGACATTAGGGATTTAAGGATGCGATTGCTTGAACATTAATGGCTCTTTTTCAATTCATATAAAATAGTTGCATTCAAGAACTCTTTGTTTGAGTATGATGAAACAAACGGCGTCAAAAAATGTCAACAGTCAATCAAAAGAACATGAACAGTGTATGCGGCGCCGCAAGGGATCAGTTAATAGCCTATAAATAAAACAGGGCCAACGTCGCCCGAAACATAGAGACCTACAGTCATAGCCAGACCTGGTGGTAAACCTTCAATATATGTCAGCCAAAAGAGATCTAATTATATTGGCGATCTTTAAACTAAACTAACTGTGGACACTATTTGATACTCATAGTTTCCGGGATATGATCTGACAAATAGGCGACAGTAACCGCGTCTCAATTTCAATTATTTAAATTGGTTCAGACATTGGAAACCTAAATTTTCACATAATAAGGATCAATTATTGTGCTAGGGCCAGAGCTTTAGAGTATTTGAAGCTCCAAGTTGTTTTCGGTTTGATTATTGTTAGCATATTTTCATTTGTTCTACGCTGCTTTTAATCTGTTTTATATGAGTATATGTTGTTTTTGCATCCACCATACGTGATAGTTCTGGACTTTCCGTCGCGCCCCCGCTTTAATGGAAATCCTTAGGATCACAATTTTAATTGACGAAACATTTTTAGAGATATAGCTACCTTGTAATTACATTGCCAATTGCAACACATTTTGAATAGTTTTTCATTATAATCCTATCTTTACTATGTACCTACATATAGAGCAGTTTTGTTATTAAAAACATGCTTATAATTGCATGATTCTTGTGGTGGGCTTACATAGAAATCACAGGCAGGTTAAACCATGGGACACAACAAGTTGACATGTGAATAACCAGCCACAAGCCAATACTTATTGAATTACTGTTTGTTAAATTGGTAGAAATAGATTCAATATACAATTTAATTTAAAGCCCATAGATCCCGACGAGAGAACAATAATAAATATCACTCAAGTTGTCACATCAAGCTGTGAACAAAATAACTATGATTTACGGTGTGCTATACCCAATTAATTTAATTAGACAACTTGCAGACGTCTAGTTAGTTTGGTCATAAAATGGAGCTTAGAGAACAGCGTACACAGTTGCGTTTTCCTAAAAATATTATATCAACTTTTAAAATTACAGTTCAATTGATTATCTTCCTCTGTATAAAAAGGAATTGTTCGTTTTCATATTTCAGTTCACTCTAATGAGTGAGTAATCCATAGTCACTATAAATTCCAATGAAACCAAGCAGACTAGATGAAAACCAGTCATTTCTACAAGTACAGTATAATGACTGCAATGGTGGTCATTAGTGCCTGGATGAATGGATGATGTGGGATGGTAATCCTATTATCTTGAACTTGAGATATGGTTCCTTTAGAATCATTGCGATGATTTATTAAATTTACGTCTATTCAATGCTCGATATATGTCTGATTATGAACTAATGGTTTTATTTATATTGAGATTAGCATTTAAACTCGTATAAAACCCTCAAAGGGAACTTACAATCGGTAAATTTATAGGTAAAATTTTACATGGAGTTCTAATTATACTCGATCAAAGTAATTGAACTCCACAGCTCAAGAATTTTCAATAAACAAATGCAATCTTATGTAATTTGTACACGGTTTATATTTGAGGTTAAATAGCTCGAACAATAGAAACATTATATTTAACCTTAAACTTTACAAAATTAATAATATCTGATGCGACGAGGAGTAAAAGACGAAGACGAAGGCTAAAGTTCTAGAAAATTGTACTAAAAGCCTTCTTTGCTTAGACGTTTTTATTAATCACTCATATAACTAGCAAAAGTATGCGACACGGCAACAAAATTAACTAACAAATTATCCCCCTATATTTTTGATGGATAAATTTATGAATCAGTTATCTTACGAAACATTAATAAAAATCATTGTATTTGAAATTACAGATGTCATTGCAATATAATGTTTCATGATATTCTGTTGTCTTTGCCTAGTGGTGTGCATTGAATATATTAACGACGCCATAACAAAACTTCATTCATACTGTGACTTTCGTCGCTGGTTCACATGAGCCTTTATTTTATTCAACCACACAAAGCTCAA
Organism: Apomyelois bistriatella; assembly: GCA_947044815.1. Taxonomy (NCBI): domain Eukaryota; kingdom Metazoa; phylum Arthropoda; class Insecta; order Lepidoptera; family Pyralidae; genus Apomyelois; species Apomyelois bistriatella. Next base: position 13,239,602 of record OX345690.1, read on the forward strand.
CATCCTCACACTGTCGTAACTGCCCATAGAAAACTCTGTAAGTACATTGTTTTAAAATAGCTATAACGTTGCCACAATATAGCATAAAACCTCAAGCACTTTACATTCGTAAACATAAACATGTTTTGCAGCTACGTGGTTTTGTTAATTTTCTTGTAAATTTTCTGTCGCGTGTCGGAAGGAACTTTCTTCTGATCCGTCACACTTACGGATGCCAGAATCAACTAATACTGCATAGAAAACCTCGTGAAAATCAATACATTGTTTAAGTTTTTGTGGGAGAAACAATTTAAAGCAATTCAGGAACGCCTCAATTAAGTCATTTAAATTCGTTCAGTTAGCGAACACAACTGTCACTGTTACTTTACAATAGTTTTTCTATTGTACATATCTGGATTCTACGCCTTAAATGATTCTTCTTCTTCTTAGCGTGTCGAGTCGACGTTCACCTTAAATACCCTTAGATGCCCAAAACTGGGCCACCCTTACAGCGTTCTCTGATATCGGGGCACACCGGATTAATCTTGGATGCCAAATGAATAAATAATCTTGATAGTGTTTTATTGTTTTTTTTTTGTTGTCTCTGAATGTTATTTTGAGTACATGTTGTTATTGACCCATAAAATTAACCATTTCTGTAAATAATTTATATGTATTCTTGACACAAAGACAATGAAAACTCCTAACGTTTTAATTAACGTGTAGGTGTGTCCATGGTCTTGTAAATCGGTCAATCAAACTGTACTTGTATGGTATCAGATATACCATCAATATCATAACTTATATTTGTTACTTTTTTCATTGTTTTTCTCAACAACTATGTATATTCAGTCATTGTTATCATTGCTACAAAACCTTCCTTTAATAATTTCTTTCCAATGGATTGGTCCTTCCATTCCTTATAGTGGTGCCTAGAAATTTTACTGTTGTTTATTTATAAATTTGTGTTTATCGGGGTAATTGTTATTGAAGATTTGACTTGTCATTACTTGACTCTATATATAGACAGCCTTGTTTCTTATGCATTCATCCATTGTATTTTTAATTGAATAAGCAATTTTAAAGTTCGGATTTAACAACAAATCAAGCAATTTTATTTGACCAATTGTATCTTACATCCGTTCAGCATTCTATCACACGTACGAGGTCTTGATCCTTTAAAAATAAGCAGAGATCCAAGAATGTATTTTTTATTGTAAAAAAATTATCACTGGATTAAATATTCTCAGATTCCCCGGAAGTATGTTTCTCATTTACAAAGCATTGTTGCAAAATCTACGTTATTGACAGCTATTAAACATAAATTGACCTTGGTCCCGCCTACCACGATGGGCGCCGCCCACGTAGCTCGGCGGTCCAGCGTGGCGACAGTATGTACGGAATGTAGAACAACTATGTTTTTGTGTTAATCCATCGAAAAACACCATAAAACTTTAACGACTGGATGAGATGAAAATTTTAAATTAAGAGTAGTTTGCAGTGACGTGCACAGACATTTTCCTTAGGGTAGGCAATAACCTACCTAGACCAGAACTATTTTTATTTTAATCTACACTTATAATTTAGGTATAGGTAGGTATATGAGTTACAACTAAAACAGTAACGAGCAAGAAGATAAAATTAAAATATATTAAACATGTAGGTACCTACTTAGGCCCTGAAAATGTTCAAAAGACGACTGCCTACGCGCTCCTGTGGGAGTTTTGGAAAAGCATAGCAAACATATTAATTTGAAAATAATATTAAATAATTTGTTGTTAGCTTACCCTTCACTTCAACTAAATCCAATCAATCCCGGTTGATAACATCCATTTATTATTATTGTCATTTTTTCGTCAAATGAAAGGTTACTTAGCACGTCATTTTATAGTTTTTATAAACAAACACTCGGTTTACAACAATCACATGAAAATTTTAAACTACAACCGAGTAAATTTATTAACAACAAAAGTGATATTTTTTCACCTCATTGTAAACAATGCACATTGCAATTATCAATTAATTAAACATTCAAAACAAACAAATGCATGCAAGCAAAACAAACATATTGTTGATTTCGATACGGAAATAAAAATATAACCCTACGGAATTGGGAATGTCATCTTGTTTCTATAAAGTCTTCAAGTCTACGCGTTTTTAAATTTGCAGCATTACTCGTTTAATATCCAATAGACACAGTTATCATGTTGCTGCAATCGATCGTAATCACTAATCAGATTTAAGTGTAACGCGTAATTCTAATTGGCCGTAACAAAAGTGAGAGCGAGATGAAATGTCATCTCATAGCATTTTGTTTCATCTATAGTGGAGGTCTGAAATTCACTCACACAGGCGTGATTTATCGCATATGTGTCTGTTCATGTAAGTTTTTTACTTGTACTACTACACGAGCAAAAGCACATCTATACATAGTGATTTCTTAGTGAGAGTAGTAAACTTCAGACGATTTACTAAAAAGCTGGCCTGGCCTAGCTAGCAGCGCGTATGGGGCGGCGGCGGCGCGGCGGCGCGCCGCTTGTTCGCGCGAATTCATAGATGGCGTTGTAAAGATAATTCAATATATTATGTGAAAAAATATTTATTATTTATTTGTTTTGATTATATATTTTTTTTAATTATTTATTACAAAAGTACAGGGTAGGCAACGTCTAAACGTCTTTATGATATGCACGCCACTGGTAGTTTGTCTATATTCAAAATAACCAGATTATAATAAGGTTATTTTGCGTATCGTACATGTACCTACTTTTAAGCGACAGTCAAAGTTAGTACATTCTTTATGGCCCTGTCCTGTACAATTATTTTGTAAAGAAAAAAAGTAGTAATTACATCTTTTTATTTCCAACCAGCTGTCCCGGCGAACTCCGTACAGCCTGAACGCACTTTTCTCACCGTTTAAACCTTCCCTGAACTTATACAAATATTTCAAGACCAAAATTAGTCAAATCGGTCCAGCCATTCTCAAGTTTTAGCGAGACTAACGAACAGCAATTGATTTTTATATATATAGTTAGATATATTTAGAAGATTATATCTCCCCATTCAATTTGTCTAGATATAAAAATACTAATTTAAAATCAAAATTTATTCAAGTATTTGAAAAACTTTTTTTGTTTAAAATCGGAGTTTTTAAATAAAAAATAAACCCATGAATGTCAAAAAAATATTCGAATATCATCAAACAGTTTTATATAAGGTAACCATTCTCTTTGCAGTTAAGTATACATTCCGACAAGCCTAGAGACACTAATTTAGCGTTTCTTGTGTACTTATATATCTTGTCAACTTTTTGCTATGTTGTAGTTGCAAGACTTGTAAGTGAGTAGCTTGTGACATGTTGGGAGTATTGAATTTGATTTATGTCAATTTGAACATCGATCATATCTTATGATCTCTAAAGAACTTGTCTAGCCGTCATATCATACGAATCAGTATTTCTTTCCGAGTTTTTCATTCGTTCCAATGGAACATATTTTATAATACTACTTAGTTTTGCTACGGCTTTACCTGCCCGATGGTCTTGATCAGTATTTTGTGGAAATTCACCCCCTTTTTGATCCGTCACACGTTCAAATTTATTCTTCAAATCTGACCAGGGGGCTTAGCCGAAGTCATAACCTCAAAACTTTAACGTCGTACGACAAGAACAAAATGTATGGGTTTGACATAATATTCACCACGTGAAGTATATATAAAAGAAAATCATTACAAAAATCATCGAGATTGTAATCATTGCGTCCTATAAGAAAGTTAATATTTTTTAAGCTATTGGTTAGCTTTTATCGCGGGCTTTGAGCGCGGCGAGCGAATCAAGAAATTCCGAACGGAAAAAATACTAACACCCCCTCTACCATGTACTCCACCTACCATGTAGCTCGGGAGAACTTAATGCATAACTTGATACTTATTTTTTTATTTTTTTTTATTAGGAAGTACCTTCTTTTGAGAATAGACGAGGAAAGAGAATTAACAGAATGGGAAATACCTACCTATAGAGTTATGAAAAAAAGGGAAGGGAGGGAAGACGAGGGAGGAGGGTCGCGAGGTCTACTGTTCACAGAACCACTAGTTTAGAATTAATTTTGATGTTTCAATAATTTTTTCGACTCGCCCCTTTGCCTTACAATGAGTATATAAATGAACAATGTACACAAACTAGTGGTAAAGGTAGTGGTTCAACATAAAATATTAATACATATAGGGAACTATCCCTACACGTGCTTCAATATCAAAGAAAAAAAAATACTGCTTAAATTTACTATTTCTCAATCTATGCCTCACAAAAAAATTATAAAGACCTGACCGACCTCAGACCTTAAGGTAAGACCTATAAATTGCTAAAATGAGGTACTTTACTCATTACGTACTACTCGGCGATGAATTTTATCAACTTGTTGACAAGTTCGTGTCTTTGGCTTTAGTGGAGCTAGCACGTGATGTGTAGGGCGCCGCCCGCCCACGCCGCCTTATGTAATGTCTCTGGGCGCCCAACAGTTCATTACCAGCTACCACGCGTGGGCACTATTACTAGTGTATATTTTTATTTTATTTGCGTAGTTATTATGTTCCAGTCCAATAGAGACTAGTAATTACTTCCCATATGGTGGGACGTTCTATATTTCTATGATTTGTGTTTTGTAATATCTAAAAAAAAGTTAAATAAATGTGATAGTTTGAACAGTTTTTACCACGTTTTGCCATGTAAAAAGTCCTTCGGGTGCGAAAAGTCAAATATCCAAATTGTAGATTTTGAAAAATTATTGCAGCACTCTGCTTTTAAGATTAAGGATCCAGTCAGTGTTCCATTTAGTTTCAATATAAATAAGCCTACACTGATTACTGCGGGATTTTTGGGTACCCCTATGGTAGGTATTTCTAAAGTCGATGGCTAAGAGATTTTAAAACTCTACCAAGCTCTTGCTGCGCAATGTACCTATTATTCATACGTGCAATGCTTTTGAGCGATAACATTAATGTCTATTGCCTGCTCTACACGAGGAGAGGTGTAAATTAAAGGAACCTTGATTAGTTTGTTTTGCCTGTAGTATCATGGCTCATTTTAGACTGCAAATTACTATTAAAACGATCCCAGTAAACAAACATTCTGTTAATCCAATACCCGTAACAATGATTCCTGCGTCATCTACTAAATTAAAAAGTCAATTAGTCTATATTAAAAATAAACTTCCAACGTTATCAACAAAGGCTACGAGGTGACCTTTTGTCCATCTCTGAGAGATTTAGATGATTGTGGCATCATTCACAAAGTTTCTTATGATGGGATGTCCCATTTAATATCTTTATCACCTGCAAATTGACATCGCTCACGTCTCCCGGTATATGTAATGGGGTTAATGAAGTTCGCGAAGTTAGGAAACGGCGGAAATGACCACCTGCCGGGAATAGCACGTCGCGTATCTCAAACGTCTACAGCACAGTGTGACCGCGCTATCATCCGACGTCGCTCGCGCCGCAGATACCTCCGAAAATAACCAGTCTACACCCAGCCGTGGTGCAACCACGACTGCCCGCGAATTTGACCCGACCGGCCTTTTATACCCCAGTGCAGAGGGATGGCGTCCGTGCGCACGCGTTCCGCATCCCCAAAATCTGTCTCGTTCTCCCCCGTTCTTGAACGGAAGTACAGCGCGGATAGATCGGGACCTTCGAATCCTCCTGAGCTGAGCTCGAAGGACTGGCGGAAGTATTTCAACGACTTCAGCGCATACCTTGGTAAGTGAGGGTTCTAGTACGTGAATGACTCAAGAAGCTTTAATTGTACGGCCTTGCGCTATATCGGTTTCGTGTTAGTGGAGCGTTGTGGCCGTCTCCGTAAACAAATCTTGCGCAATCGCATCTATTGCCACCGTAAAGCTTTTGTTTGTTGTCATTGCAGGTCATTCTCATACTTAGTTACAATTGAAATCAAACTGTTTAACAGATACAATGTCTACTAAACAAGCGATCGTTTGCTCCGAAACATCAAAATTACTTATAGTTTCTGTTGTTGTCGGCTGGTTGGTATGATCTTTTACTCTATTGCTACTTACTATATTTCTACTTTCATTAAAAAAGAGTGAAGTTGATAGAAAAGATCTACCATCATCATTTCTTTTTACAAGCTTTTATTTAACTTGCAATGTATGTTACACATAATCTTTGCCAATCAAATGTATTCAATATATATTTGTCTAGAAATGTAACAATGGCAACCTATCGTTTTTTTATATCCAACAAGTTCATAACACCCAATTTAGGAAAAGTTTGATTAAGGGCTTCAAAAGCATAGCACGAGCTTTACCTTATCCGCTAGTCGATGCGGCGCTTATGAAGCACGAGTACAAAGCACTTCTGATTTGGCTCTAGCAATGATCTCCAAAGGCCGGACGTTACCACACAATCTGCACAATCTTTAAGCGGTTCATTGAATACCCCTAGGTTCCAAATTTCAACCCTATAGCACGCATAGTATCCGAATAAAATGATTGGGACAAACCGACTCATTTCCATCACACTATGACGTCAGAATTCCAGATGAGAAACGAAATGTGGATCATCAATGTATATTATATATAAAGGCTCCAGTGTCGGCTGTTGATAACCTTGCGGTTGAAACCCTCACCGCAGCTTATAACATTGCATTGTTTACGACCATTACCCACAAATGAATATAACTAACCAGTTATAAATAAAATTTATTTAAGACTTTAGATATAATGCAACTCAAGTCTGTTATTATTTGTAAGTGATAGTTGTTCCATTAGTTCATTGTTAGTCAAAATTGATTGTATTCAATGGACTTTATTTGTCTGCTTGAATCAAAACGGAAGGGATTCATAAGATAAACCCAAAACTTATAAGATACTATTAAATTCGTATACTTCATAATTTGATTGTTTAAATAAATATACATATAATTTTTGTATAGTTGTGTCTCTAACAATTAATATATTTACCTATATTGTGTATTATACAGATGAAGCGCCTGTTACAATGTTACATTTAAATCTTCGATGTAGAATTTGCTTGTACAAAGTAAATAGGCGTTTTACTTTGGTGTTCGTTGTTGTTTGATTATAATCCTCCGATCTATAAAACCACAGGATTTAGAAATATTAACTCTTTGTTCTGTGTATAAAACATACCTGTGACAACAAATCATATCTTTTTTTATTTAAAAAAAAAAACTATTTTTTAAAATCCGTTTTGTTGCAGCTTGGAGGCAGGCAAAATATTTAATTGTATTTTAATAAATATATAAATCTATAAAAAAATTTGAAAAATCATTAAAATAAGCAGTAAGACAGCTAAGCAAAAGCCAAAATTTGGCTTTTGCTTAGCTGTCAAATTATATCGCTTTTACACCTGATTTGTACATGCATCTAGTAACTGATGCTGTATTTTTTTTAGTTTGTAGATTGTAGATTGTATGCAATGGGTTTTCCCTTTTAGAGAACTAATTAAATTTATGAAATGTTTTCCGTCCAATAATAATTACTATATCGACACTAGCATAATTAGCATAGATACAGTCACGACCACGAGGCGCTTTGGAACTATACGTTTAAAGAATCAACAATATTGTGCTTAATATGTTAGTTGCGCGATTTTTGCCTGCGCTTACCGGAGGTGAATCAGTACCGCATTAGTCCATAAGAGCGTCGCCCGCGCCTCTTTGCCTGTTCTAAGGATAAAAGATATTTAAATTTAGAATCCCTCCCTTTGCCCTTGCAGTTATTTTTTTCCTTTTAACGCCGCTTGCGAATCTCTCCAGTCAGTGCCTCGCGAATAGTTGCCAGTGATATTAAACATTTGGGTTTAGGTATTTTTAAATTGATAGAAAATAATGTATAGACAAAGTACGAGTACACATTACAAAGTAAACGACGATGTGTATGGAAAAATATTGAAAACTCGATCGAACACCCAGAATACAAGTACACATTATACCGTCAATGACGATGTTTATGGAAAAATATTGAAGACTAACCCAACTTTGAAACCAGCTAGAGCTTTTTCGGATTACGAAGATATTTATGAAAGTGTCGATGTTAATTCAAAGACTCCAATTGTGAAGCCGGCTAGGGTGTTTTCGGATTATGAAGATGTTTATGAATCCGTCGAAGCTGGCGAAAATACTTCGAAAGCTTATCCAACTAGAGTAGTTTCGGATTTAGGAGATATTTATGAATCTGTTGAAGGTATTTATTTGAATTCCTAGTTGTTTTTATTATATAAATTTAATATTAAAGCATCCCAACTTACATTCCAAAGTTCATTACAAGATATATACCTAATCAATAGTATTTAACTCTTTTGCAATTCGATTCAAGTCTTCTTTCTCTAGGTCATATTGGTGAGAATCTATATCTTCACCTAACAAGCACAACACATCTGTATTAATACAAACATTATCATTATCAGTTAAGCAAAATAACATAACATGTAGGTGGCCGATAAGGCTTATGTCAATATGGTATTATGCAAAAGAGACGATGAGTAATACATCATACATCTTTATGGTCAAGATCCAAAGAGGTTTTACCAAGAAGGAGTCACTGAACTGGCTCGAAAAGTAAACTAGTTTTGGACAAATAAGCACACGAACATATAACGATTCTAGAATTTATTGGTGTTGGTGGATCTATTGTTTGTTATATGTTCGCAAAATCTCCTTATCACATGATGATTTCATATTTTAATCATCATACATCTTTATGGTCAAGATCCAAAGAGGTTTTACCAAGAAGGAGTCACTGAACTGGCTCGAAAAGTAAACTAGTTTTGGACAAATAAGCACACGAACATATAACGATTCTAGAATTTATTGGTGTTGGTGGATCTATTGTTTGTTATATGTTCGCAAAATCTCCTTATCACATGATGATTTCATATTTTAATTGCAAGATCCTTCAAGTTTTACAAATTATAAAGACCCTTTGTCTCATTTTCTATATGGATTGAAATGTTCCATTACTTATATGTATGTTTTTCTAACAATTAGCCGTCAGTGTTGACACTATAAATCTACAATCAAGCAAATTGATGTGATAATCAATTTTTTTTGTAATACCGCCTTTGCCAAGATTAGACAGAAGTTGATTTGTTTTGGCTGTTATTTACAACCTAGAATCCCGAAAACTGGGAAGATGGAAGGGTCAGGAAAAGCACGGAAATGCAACAATGCCTCTTCTCTCTCATGTCAGAGAGAAGAGGGATTGTTTTGATGTGTTTCTTATTTTAAAATATCTGGGGGCTTAGCGAAAGTCACAATCGCAAAACGTTAACGACGTACCTACGACAAGAATAAAATGTATGGGATTGACATAAGATTGACCACGTGATTTACCGCAGCTTATGTCAATCCCATACATGTTGTTCTTGTCGACATTCGTTACCATTTTAAAATTGTCACTCGGCTACGGGTGTTGCTCTACTCCGCTTTAAATTAAGATATTTTATATTTTATCTTTGCTGTGACTAGCTAGAGTCCCTTTCTAGGTTTAGTTTCATCTACGCGTTGATGAGTCAGTCAACAGGCGTGATGAATATTGTTCAGAATACACTTGTTGTTTACTTAATTAATGCAAACCGGCCCCGACTTACAGTTGTCTCATTCAAAGTAATTAGTTTAATCAGTGATGTCATGCAAAATATAGATGTCTACATACGCAACTACGTCATATTATGTTTTATTAATGTAAGAGAAACAAATTTAATGCATTTTTGGTAGGAATAGTTTAGCAGAAACCATTTTAGCAGCGAGATTTCGCCTGAGATCATCAAAACTTATTACTATCGAAAACAAAACGGGAAGATTTTGCACAGAAGATACTCTTTTATTGGTTAAATTATATCTTGTGTCTTTCCAACATTATAAAAAGCGGTTACCGACCTCATTGATCCCCACAATAAGGAAGTATCACAGGCGCGCGATGCCTACCTACCCAATAAATTCTTCTTTATTACATAGAATAAAACAAAGTCGCCTTCCGCTGTCTGTCCCTATATATGCTTATCTTTGAAAAAACTACGCAACGCGTTTTGATGCGGTTTTGGTTTATAGGTAGAGTGATGCAAGAGAAAGGTTTTATCTATAACCCATTGTATTGCATCCGTGCTAAGCCAGGGCGGGTCGCTAGTATTATATTATTAAAAAAAAAACTAATTTCTCAATTTCTTCTCATTTCAGATGCCCTGCTCGCCGACCTTCAAAACTCGATCAATCCTGGTGGGCGAGTCGGCAGCCCTGGGGGAAGAACTGCCTCTCCTGGTGGCCGCAGCTCCCCTGGCAGAACTGCCTCCCCTGGTCGCATCTCCCCTGGCCGGCTGAGCTCCCCTGGCGGCAGTCTCAGCTCACCCACATCAACTGGATATGGTTCCATAAATGGATCAAGGAATATCAGCTCGGATTATCACAAGCCAGCTTCTGTAAGTGTCCAGGTATATTTTAGACTTACGAAATAGGAAATAGCAATATCTTCCAGTCTACCTTAGAGCGCTTTTGCACTTATACTCACACTAGCTTTTACCCGGGGCTCCGCTTCCGTTGGAGTTGTTGTTCTAAATCGGTTCAGCTGTTTTCCTGTGAAAGTGTAAGAAACATCCATACAAACTTTCGTGTTTATAATATTAGTATGAAAGTAGGATTGTGTGCATGTTCTGTAAGATCTTTGATGTGGGTCAATAAAGATTATTAAGTACTTGTAGAGTATACTTTATACATTTTCCAAGTATTACAATAATACCGAGTGTACTCCAAAGCAAAAATTGAAGTGGTCTCACTCTGGGATGATAATTTGTCATTGACACGAAAAATAGTAAAAAATTGTGCTTTCTGATTCTTAAAAAAAAAACTATATGAAGTAGAGGAAGAGTTTAATTTTTCCTTCTTTTCTATTTAGTGAACATAGTTATAATCAAATCAAATCAAAATCTTTATTTGCCTGAATGTATGTACAAAATGATGTTGAAACAATATGAATGTGCGAATACATTCTACCTTAGTAAGGCGTGCAAATCTATCATGTCTAAAAAATACTCAATTATAAGGTTACATAATTTAAAACAAAATGTCAAATTTAAAAATAAAAAAAGATAATATACCTAAGTCAAAATAATAAAGTCAACATGTTATCATAATTTCCAAATTGCAATGAGTCCAATAAAAATATAATAATCTGAGTAGTCATATTGTGTTAGTAAAATAAATTTGACAAAATGGGGTCTGAATATAAAAATGATTATAAAACTAAATTGTATCTTGTAAATATTCTTCAATTGTATAATAACATTTTTCTATTAATAGTGATCGTAATTTTTCTTTAAATGCTTTATATCTTAACTCTTTCATACTGTCAGGTAATTTGTTATATAATTTCGGTCCCAAAACATATATTGTCCTACTATACGACGCAAGATTAGATTCATTTTGAGGAAGTATTTGTACCTTATTTCTTGTTGGTCTTGGTCGTCTATTAACAATTTGCTTAAAACTACTTATATTTAGCCTCACATACAAGCATGCCTCAAAAATGAACAATGAGGGTAAAGTCAATAAGTTCAATTTTCTAAAATACTGTACACAACTATCTCTTTGTTTACCTCCAAACATGGCTCGGATACATTTTTTTTGTGCCCTAAATAGCGGTAGAATGTGTATCATTGCAGCATTTCCCCAAAAAAGAATACCATATCTCAAATTAGAGGCAACATAGGCATGATATGCACAAACAGCAGTTTTTTGTGAGATAGTTTTAGTAATATTTCTAAGCACATAAACATATTTGCTTAATTTAGATATTAAAGTTTCAATATGTGCTTTCCATTGAAGATGACAATCTAGAGTTATTCCCAAAAACTTAGTCTCATTGACAAATTGAATTTTTTTATTATTAAATTGAATAGAAATGTCCTTTGGCCTTGCCTGTGGGACCTTAAATTGCATACATTTTGTCTTATCTAAGTTAACGACTAAATTGTTTGATTCTAGCCAATTCATTGTTTTATTAAGAGCATTATTGCAGTCCAATTCATAATCACATTCATTATTATTAGTAATTAGTATAGAAGAGTCATCGGCAAACAAGACCATTTTATACGGAATATTTTTTGGAAGGTCATTGATATAGATGAGAAACAGCAATGGTCCTAAAATGCTGCCTTGAGGCACGCCATACTTTACATTTCTAGATTCTGATTTCGCCACTAATTCGTTGTTTTTATTATCTATATAAGTGATATAGGTTATTTGTTGGCGATTTTTCAAATATGACTTGATAAGTTCATGTGCCGGTCCTCTAATACCGTATGCATATAATTTATGTAACAATGTATCATGACAAACAAAGTCAAAAGCTTTCGTCATGTCCATAAATAGTGTAGTTATAGGACGTCTCTTATTAATGCAATCTGTAATCATAAAAATTAGATCGTCAATTGCACTGTTAGTGGACTTGTTCTTTTGAAAGCCATACTGTTCTTTGCAAATTAATTCGTGTTTCTCTATAAAACTGTATAAATTGTTATAAATGACTCTCTCAAATATTTAAGAAAGAATAGGTATCAACGCTATAGGACGAAAGTTTTCGCAGCATTCTTTGCTCCCTTTTTTATGCAATGGTTTAATCACTGTTATTTTTAATTGATCTGGGTAAACTCCTTTAGATAAGCACAAATTAATAATATAACTAAGAGGAGCTGCTAATTCGTCGCTACAAAATTTAATTACACTAGTACATACTTCGTCAAAACCTACACTATTAGTATTTTTTAAGTCTTTTATAATATTTTTAATGTCATTAGTGTTAGTTGGTTTTAAAAAAATAGAATGATTCGTATATGGAATTTTAAAAGGATATTTACAATTATTGTATGTCACATTCTTAACTAAATTTATGTATGTGTCATTGAATGCGTTTGCTATGTCATGAGGATTTGTCAGTGTTTTATTGTTGTAAATAATTTTCTCTATATTTTCCTTAGGCAATTGGTATTTCATTTTATTGATATACATACGCATGAAATAATATTTTTTCCATAATAAAATTCCTTATTTCCTCGTAGTTTTCCTATGTGTTGCATAATGCAGTTAGTTTATTTTTTATTTGTACATTACAATATTATTTATTTTGTTAATTAGTTCTTCTATGTCGGACCTTTTTCGTGATAGTGTATTTATTATTGTTTATTATTATTATTTGTTTACTAATGATGATGGTGACAAAATACTTAGTTGTAGATTTCGCTCCAAGTAAACCGGGTGAATTTATGATGTTTTACTGATTTGGAAGTCTTAATAATTTTTATAAGGATTTTTTTTAAAGTACAAGAAGAGTATTATTCTATGAAAATAGCGCCATCTGTATATGCTAGTAAACATCGTCAGTTTACTGAGAAAACACCTGGAAAACGTCCAATATCAATAGTGTCACAGTGAAGCGGTAGATGTCTCTAGTCTTCGCTAGTTTATAATTAAATACGAATAAAATTCGCCCTGCCTCATCCATATGAATAGGAATGTCTGAAAATTATTCATAGGAGAATCGCTACCTGAAAGCGGTACAAGGAATTTGAGTCGTAGATTCTGACTGTCTCTTAGTCACTGTTTGGGGAGTGTAGTGTTTGTTGATGTTGATGAGAGTGAGAAGAAAGTCAGATGTAAAAACTTCACTTTATTTCCACGTCACAATAATAATTTGTTATAAAAATGTTTAGAATGCACCCGTACCGTGGCGTTTGAAATGTGCACTAATATCCATATCCATACTAATATTATAAATGCGAAAGTCTGTCTGTCTGTCATCTCTTCACGGCTAAACTGCTGGACCGATTGTGATGAAATTTGGTAGGGATGTAGTTAACGACCTGAGGTCAAACATAGGCTACTTTTGGGCGCGATATAACCGTGTCCCACGCGGGGCGGAGCCGCGGGGAACAGCTAGTGTAAAATATAAAGTTAAGCAATAGTACCGGCGGCCGGCCGGCCGACGTCACAGGTGCGACACACACATAGGGCGTGCGTAACAAACAAACAAACTCACTTTCGCATTTATGATATTACTAGCTTTCGCCTGCGTGAATTTCCCTCGAAAAACAGTGCTTTTTCCCGGGATGAAAAGTACCCTATGTCTTTTTCAATCTGCTAACAAACAAACTCGATTTCGCTTTTATAATATTAATTGGGATCAGTTGGATTGCTTTAGGTAGGATTAAAAAAATATTATATTAGTTGGGATTTCCTGGAATTTTGGGATATAGTTGGTATATATTTGTACTTAACGTGCCTGAAGCCTATTATGGCTGCATAAAAAGCAAATCTGGATTTGAAATATACTAACTTTCATATTTGTCCACAGCCTACGTACCAAAACACAAGTACGGTACACGAGAAGGTGATACCAGTGAAGTATAACAGCAGTCAATATGGCAACCAATCGCCCGGGTACGGCCAGACCGGGTACGGTAGCCAACCGGGGTACGGCCGGACGCAGCGGGGAAATCTGTCAGAGTTGGACACGCTTCTCGACGATTTGAGCAACGCGAGATACGGTAGTTACGATAAAAACTACACCGCTGATAGGAATGGTAAGTGTTGATTTGTTTACAAACAGCCATTATAACGACTAATTTAAAAATTATATAGGTACTTTATTAATTTATACTTAAACTAGCGACCTGGCTTAGCATGGGTATATCACTCTATCTTTTTTTTTAAAGATCTAAGCATACATGTATGCAGGTATATAGGGACAGAGAAAGCGACTTTGTTTTATACTATGTAGTTAAACTAAATGCCCGGCTACCGCAGCCATCTCATCCATCCCAGTGTACTGTAGGCCACAGCACATCGATACAATGGGATAAAAAGGAATGGCACCTACGTCCCATGTACATGTTGCGGCTTATAAACAAAATGAAACTGCCTTCGGGGTCCAGTGGTTTTTAAGGCGTTTGGCTGCAAACCCCCATTTTTAGACCACATTACTTTTAGTTTTTTCCAGTTTGGTTAAGACATTGCGCAGGCTTGAATCGTCAGATTTTCTGATAACAAAGTTGATTCCGTGCTTAGGAAAGCACGTTAAACCAGTTATGGTAGTCGTTAAAGGAACCACGTCAGAGGCCGAGAGGCGGTTCCGAAGAACTCTCAGACCAGGGCGTACATGGTCAATTGACCCTGTAACTCGCTCGATATGAAGATGAGTGACAGTTTAAAAAAATCTATATAGGTATATATTCGGATAAATTTTACTTGAATGTAGTTCCACTAGAATTTGTTTTTTACACAAATTGTGTATAGCAAATACTGTATTCCGGCAAGGCCGCCATCCATAACCTTACAGAAATAGATCACTGCAAGCAAACGATGTAGTTAGCTTTCAAACGAAAGTCAACACTATTTCATTTACGGCTGCATTCGTAGATAAATAATAACGATGTATTTAATCTAGATGCATTCATACATTTGTTTAGTTGTTTGGTTAGGGCATAGCAGGCTTGAATCGTCTGCTTGTCTGATAATAACATGATTCCGTGCTTCGGAAGTGGGTACGTTAAGCCGTTGGTCCCGACTGCCATCTGGTATTGTTTTTAAAGGAAGCACGATAGAGGCCAAGAGACGCTCCGAATACCAGGGTGTGCATGGTCTATTGATTGTGTCACCAACACGAAATGATGATGATACATTTCTTTGTTTGTTAAACTGCTATCAAGTTTTATATAATCTTTTTTCGGTGTATTTTCTCCAATGACCAATCGAGAGAGGGCTTTTAATGTCTGGGATTATTTGGGTCAACCAGTAATAGAATTAACACATTGTATTTTAGCAATACAGTCGGACGACACTCGAATTTGATTATTGAAAATTTTCGATGTCTGTGTATGTCACCAGATGACGCTAGTTACGTGTAGAGTCCAAAGAATGTCAAATAGCAAAATTATTTTACATCTGTGATCAAATTTGAAAACTAAACTGACAAATTTTCTGCTAACCAAAAATTAAAAAATATTAAGACAAATTTTCTGCTAACCAAAAATTAAAAAATATTAACAAAAGAGGTTTATAAAAATAATTTGAGAGTTAAATAGTGCATAAAACCAGTCCTCTAAAAATCAGCGTTTTGTTTTATTCTTTTCAGCATATTTGCGTCCACAGCTGGATATATACCTCTTCCATGGTTTTACATTCTGTTCTTAATGCTGCACTAGAGCTTGATAAAACGGTTGTCTTTGTGCAAATGATTTTAAAACTTCAAATTTAATTAAAATCACATTTATTATTGAGCAATCTTGACGTGACAAGGTCTGTCGCTACCAAATATAATTCTTTATTTCGACCACGCGCGTTGTTATTTAAAACCACATTGTTGTTTAGAATTAATCCTGATAATCCTAAAGCTACATTGTTCTCCCAGTCCACTAATGAGCAATCATGTCTAATCTGTATAAAATTATGGATTTACAGCTGGCATGCATTCTGATAATATGTGACACGCGAATTTAGACGCACGACTTTGAGTTTCGCCCTATCTTCATCGGAGTCATATATTATGGAAGTTAATACTTGTTTAATTAATGCAGTGTCGTATATGCTTCCTCTGGCTGTATATTCTGCTGATGAAGTAACCTATAAATTGACGATAAAGTCTTGCTATAATATTTTAATACTTGAATTGTCGCAGTATAGATGACTATACTGCGACAATTCAAGTATTAAAATATTCTTGGCAATTATTTCCAATTAATTCATTTGATTATATTGATGATTGTTTACTTAGGTATCTATATAATATTTTACGTGCTTAATAAATTATAACAAAACTTTTTTTTACTTTTCATGATTCTGTTAGGTTAGCGATTGCCTTTTTTTTTAATTTAACTATCACTAAAACTAAACTAACACCAGTTTTAATATTATATCATTGAAAATGCATGATATACACGTTATGCTAAAAAAATATCTGTTCCGTAAATAAACGTAAAATTATCACCTCATTTTACAACGATTACTCCGTCTACCTGAGTCTGAAATACTGTCATTATTTTTGGCTTCATTCCTAATTAGTGGTAATCGTCTGTTCTGCTCGTTTTGAGCGTAAACGTGTTGAACATGACTTTTATACTTGTATTCTGTATTTCAAGATCAGTCTTTTTTAAGTCAATGATTTAAGTATATTGTTTACATTTCCTTGGTGTGGTCTTAAATCTAGATCAAATTACTATTAAAATGAACATCGAATTGAATTTTAGTGCATTGAAAGGTCAATCGACTGTAAAGCGGTTTAGTAGATTCTGTACACAGATTTACCGCTTAAATTGTGGCTAATTTGACTTATCAACATTGTCTTATAAATAATTCCTAGGTATCAACCGATCATTCAGGCGATTCACAAAGTATGTTTCGGCAGTTTAATTTAAAGGTCAACCAGATTGCTTCACCGGCAAAAGCAGGAAGTTCTAGAAGTTTAGTTTGTATGCTTTCTTTTGTATTGTTTTTTTTTTCAATTTGTAAATATGCCAGATTGCAAATCGAACTGTTTTTTTTGTTACAACTATTTCTTCTATGTGATGTGAACTTTCCTGGTATAGGTACTACAAATGAAAATGTTTTCAGCCACAGATGGATACGCCAGAACAAATGGAGCTACAAGTCCGGCGTCGTCGCGGCCTACCGTAGACTCACTTCTTGACCAGCTCAGCACAGACATACCCAATGGGTAAGTAAAACTAATTTGTAGAATTAGGGTTTCGAAAGTCCAGCTTTCTTTCGCTCTTTCTTCACTTACTTCTACCAATATTTCGGTAATTCCGTCAATGTCATGATTTGAAGAGACTTGTGTTGTTTTAATTACGACACGAACAAGATAAAATGAAAAGGTAAAAGAGATTATAAACAAAGAGACAAACAACATAAAAATTAAGTAATGAGTTGCGCTTGAGGTTTGATAACTACATACATACATATAATCACGTCTTCTTCCCATACGGGGTAGACAGAACCTAGAGCCATAAGACCTTATGCCACGTTTAGCATAATGGTAGTTGAAACAGGAAATCAATAGTGATGGGTTGCTAGCCGCATCTCCTATGTCATGATTTCCCCATTCGGCGATTCCCTCAGACGACTTTTACGGCTTGCGCGGGAAGAGAAGCAGCTGGTACATTCTATGTTTTTCTTTATCTCCCAGACCAGCATGGTTTGATAACTAAAATGACTAAAAGTTGTCAAAATGGTTTAAAGTTGTCAACTTTGACGTACATCTGGTAGGGTGTGTGAAATCGTTTGCGAATGGCGATTTGGCAATAGTGCATTAATGCCCCGATGTATCAACACAATGTAGTTTCATTTTCTGGAATACATAACTTAGGGATTTTACAAAAAAAATCAAGCCTTAGCCTTACAGCCACTTACTTTTGTAATTTTCTTCTTCAAAGTCATTTTTTCAATAGCTGATGGCCGTGACCACCATACTTCAAATTGGCAGTTAGTTTCTTCCAGGCAGAAACATTTAAGAATGGCCACAGGCTCAGGCCTGTCATGGCTTTTTGTGTGTCACAATTCAAAGCTGCAAAAGATAAGGTCGTTCTAGCGTGTTGGTGGTTTATTTGTGTAATACATATATTAATATTTATATTGCTCGTATTTCTACAGCGCAAAACAAATATTTTACAAATAGATTGTGTTCGCCGTATCTCCACATCTTGGCAGTGTGTTTAATGGCACTTCCGTTTTATTTTGTGTGCCAGTAGTGCTACCTTTGACGTGTTAGTTGTGATAAGAAACAACGGGTTTACTATCCTCTACTATTTTGTGATTGTTTATTTTTTTATTGCAATTTTTTTTAACAAAAAGCGCTTTGGGAACATTTTGCCGTTAACTGTTCATTTAGTTTTTAACTTTGACATACTCGTACTTAATACTTAAATCGCTTCTGCCACCACCTCGGTAAGAAAAATGGTGGAGGTATTTACACATTATCAGATAAAGTAAGGGACAAAATAGCAGAAAGTACATTAAACTTGGACAATCCTTTTAGTGCACAATTTTATGAAGACCGATATTCAATCCAGTAGAAATTGTGATTAAAGTACAGCCTTTGAAGATCTGTCCAGCGCACATTTTGACAATCCGTGTGATAAAAATAATGTGGTGTTCCAATAGTTGGCCATTTACGTAATAAAACATAAAACCTTAGCTAAATGCTAATGCTTAGCTAATAGCTGTTGTTATAAATAAGTAAATAAATACATACAAATATATGTGTGCGACAAATCACACAAATTGAGTTAGCCCAAAGTAAGTTCGAGACTTGTGTTTATGGGATAATAACTCAACGATACTATATTTTATAAGTGATTCAAGAGGAAGGTTTTTATGCCCATGCGAAGCCGGGGCAAGTCGCTAGTGTTATACAAAATAAACGATTTTTTCCTTAGTTTTTTTTTTTCGTTTAAAAATTTAGGCTATTTTTGTATTTAGATGTGTATTGATAGTAAACAACTATCTGCTTCTGTTCATATGAAACTCATAAATAATTGACGCATATTGATTATCCCGTCGAAGGACGTCCCATACGAGTAGAAAACTAATAAATACAAGCTACAATCGATCAGTATCGTTTGAACTGAAACTATTTAATATCATATTAATGGACTGCTTTTGACGAAATAAAATGGAACTTGGCAAACTTACTTGCCTTTGAGAAATAAACTAATCTGTATAGTTTTATTTATTACTAGCTTTTGCCCACGACTTTCTTCCAATTTCCTAACTATGTGTATGCGAAATTTTAGGAAGATAGGTTTAGTAGATAAAGGCAAAGCGTCAAGATGTAACAAACAAACTCACTTTCGCAATCATAATATTAGTTAGGAAGTTAGAATAGTAAAGATTTAGTACAATATAAAAATTATTTGTTTATCCCAACTATCCCAACCCAATCACAACTAATATTAAAAATGCGAAAGTGGGTTTGTATATTTGTTTTTTTGTTTGTTACCTCTTCATGCCCTATCTACTGAACCAATCTTCCTGAAATTTTGTATACACATAGCTAGGAGTATTGAGAAGGAAAAGGGTGGGTACCTTTTATCCCGGGAAAGAGTACAGTTCCCGAAGGAATATTACGCGGGCGAAGCCGCGGGCAAAAGCTAGTTTTATATAAATAGCATATTATCGTCAATCTTTATTGTACACGAAAACGTCGGCAGTGCAGCGTACGGCCCGCAAAAGATGGCCACCGTAGCCGCTATTTATTCTCATTATATCTCGATCTTATTCTCTTTAGTTATTTAATTTAAATGACCGGTGCCTTTTTGCACTAGTTATTTTGTTATTTTTCTATAATATTTAGCTATTTGTATTCGTGTGTTTCTAGTATTCCCTAAATCACTATCACTTCACTATCATCACCACTAAATATCACTTCATAGTATAAAACAAAGTCGCTTTCTCTGTCCCTATATGCCTATGTATGCTTAAATCTTTAAAACTACGCAATGATTTTGATGCGGTTTTTTTAATAGATAGAGAGATTCAGGAGGAAGTTTTTTATGCCCATGCGTAGAGAATGTTCAAAACTGGGTTTATCGAACACAACTTTAGCGATAACGCCTTGGTGATATGGGTGATATTAATACTCGTAATCATTTATTGTTATTATTAAATCATTTATTATCAGACCATTAGTCCATACATTCAGATAAAAAAATCTAATTAAAGTAAGACTGCATTATGGAAATCCAACATTATAAAAATTTAGCAAAACTAAAATAAACAACTTTATGGAAATTCAACTTCCTGTTCCTATCGTTTCTATACATATTTAGTTTGGTCGAGTCGCCGCTTGCTTATCATTTTTATATATATTTTTTTATTTCATTTGTCAATAGCTGGAGAAAGCTAGTAATAGAATAAAAGAAAGATAGTAGGTAGTTAGATATTAGTTAGGAGAAGAAGTAGTATTAATTTTCTCAGTTATTGGGTTATTAATGTACAGACGTAATAAATGTACAAAATGGTGTTCTCTGCTATTTTGCAACATGGGTCAATAAATCAATTGGCAACTTTTCTGTATCCTCCATGTTCTAGAGATCAGTCCATTAGGGTGGTGGATATATCTCAACGTGACCGGGCCGGGCCGTGTGAAACGCGTATTTCTGTTCCCGCCTACAAATAGCGCGCTACGTCAGTTACGCTACTTTTGTTGTAACCAGCATGCGGTGGCCACGATTTTGTGGCAACGTGGGATATATCTGGAGTTATGAAATAGAAAAATTGAAATTATCAAAGACATGGTTAGGAAAAAGGTTTCCATCAGACTGTCGTGGGGGGTTATGATTTGTAACTTAAAATGGATGGCACAACTTTCAAATTCAGCCTTAACCAGGTGTACAAATTTTAATCCCACTTTACACATATTAGCTCTATTTTCCAATCCATGCAATTCAGGTTTAAGACTCAGAGAATAGTTATTACAAATTTAACAACGAATTAATTAAAATACCTTGTGGCCTAGTCCTTGTTGAGAACTAGGAATAATCTTCCAATGAAGATTTTTTTAAATTCTTCATGCGATAGTAAGTACTAAAGTTTCGCATCCACTGTTAGGCTGGGTTGCACCAACTTACTATAACAATAACTATGTAGTCAAAGTACCGGTTATGTGAAAAATGGGTTGCACCAATTTGACAATCGACAAAATACGTCATAACTTTTACGCTAACCATAACCGCCCAAAATTGACCGGTTAGCGCTATTGTTATTTTCAATTTATCTGTCAGACGGGTCGAATAACCTTCACGGACGTCCTTATACTTGTAACCTTGGTAACTTTAACTATGCTACAAAATACGACGGTGCAACCTATGTCGCTTCAACGGTTATAGTTAGCAGTAATGTTACTGTTACATTTGACTTTAACTGTTACGATAATTGGTACTTTGGTGCAACCCACCCTTAGTTGTCAATTTGACTGACAGTCACAGAAATATGGCTATGCCATTTGACAGTATACTGGACTCCAAGCAAAATACTAGCGCCAATATGAAACGTCTCATTGGTCATTTTATCACCCCGGGGATACTAAAGACAGTAACTAAAACGTAAAACAAGAATACTTATATCTGCGGAGTACTTGAGTAGTTAAGAATTTTCTTGCTAAATCCTCACCACTGTGAATTACCTATTTTGTTTTTCATTTATACTTATAAAATTGTGGACACCAACCACTTCATTTTAAAATCGTATGTATTCCTTATTTCTTCAGTAATACAACACAAATTGTTTCTTTTCCTGTCATCCAGTTATAAATTATGTTGAGACTTTGAATTAACATCGTTTTTTTTCAATTTAACGACGGCATTTTGAGCGTTTCCCTCGATTTTTCATTTGATAAAATTGTAGGAATTGACAGTATTATGACGTTTATCATAAAATGAACCTTGGAAACGATGATAGGGTTTTTTTGTCCAGTTTATAAAATGAAAACCCAGTTCAGTTTTCAAAATATATTTAGAAGTCGATTTATAAACTACTAGCGACCCGCCCCGGCTTCGCATGGGCACAAAAACCTTCCTCCTGAATCACTCTATCTATTAAAAAAACCGCATCAAAATCCGTTGCGTAGTTTTAGAGATTTCAGCATACAAAGGGACATAGGGACAGAGAAAGCGACTTTGTTTTATACATGTACTATGTAGTGAGATAGTTGAATAATAATTAAATTAAAAACATTGGTATGAGTTAATCTTTTACCGCAGATAATCAAGCAAGACATAGATGGGCAGGCATATTATTATGTTAACCTTCACATTACCAATTCGAATATGATTTATGATGCAAGCCCGTAAAAATTATTTTCGTTCACCGATATGATCTCGACTCGAATTACCCTTGTGATAAATATCGTCGGATGTATGGTTTTACGAGTATTCTGGGGGTAGGGCGCTGACAATATGACGACCTCGTCTGTGACGCGTGGGCTCTTAATTATATCGGAACTATCATAAATATGAAAAAAAATACGCACGCTCAATATAATTTTTACATTGGAAATATATTTTTTTAAATTTTGTTTTTTTTTTCCATTGGATTTTTTTTGTTACATTTGGTTTGCTATCCATACTTCCATACTTCCATACTAATATTATAAATGCGAAAGTCTGTCTGTCTGTCTGTCTGTCACCTCTTCACGGCTAAACTGCTGGACCGATTGTAATGAAATTTGGTAGGGATGTAGTTAATGACCTGAGGTCAAACATAGGCTACCTTTCGGCGCGATATAACCGAGTCCCACGCGGGGCGAAGCCGCGGGGAACAGCTAGTAATAATATATATTTTTGGGGAGAAGTTTAAGGCTAATTAATTCCTCCAATTATTTGTACCAATTATTAATATGAATGAAGGGAAGTCTAATGCTCGGAAGTGGGCATAATTAAGACTGTTATGATCATCATCATTTCGAGTAGGCGTCCCGGTCAATCGACTATGCACACCCTGGTGTCAGAGTTTTTCGGAACCGCCTCTCGGCCTCAGACGTGGTTCCTTTAACGACTACCAGATGGCAGCCGGAACCAACGGCTTAACGTGCCTTCCGAAGCACGGAATTATCTTTGTTATCAGACAATCAGGTGATTCATACCTGCAATGTCTTAACGAAACTGGAAACAACTAAACAAAGTATGCTTTCCGTGGGAATCGAACCCACGACCCCCGGGTCTACAGGCAAAGCTTTAACCACTGGACCACGTAGGCAGTTATGATGATGATCCATAATGAGAGCAAGACAATATAAATATACCTAAGCCAAGTTGTATTTACGAATTTGACACTTCTCTTTTTTTTTTGAATAGTTTTTACGGCCATGGAATCTAGTCCTTTAAGGCCTTTCTTGAATTTATTAATCTTCTTCAGTCCTACTTAAGTCAGTCGAGTCAAAAATTCAAGTCAATAGTCAAGTCCAGTCAAGTAAGTAAGTCTAGTCTGAGTCAGATGGCTAAGTGAAGCGGTGGAAAAATTTCACTTAGCTATATCATGGAGATTTTGGTGACAAAGATAAAAAGTCACGTAATCGACACTGCATCACTTCCAAACACTCACGCTTGTTCACGAACACTTTGCGAATAATAAACCACCAATATTATGCACAAACACTCGAAAAAACCTAAGTTTTGGAAATTAAATACAGCGCGGACATAGCGACAGTTTACTTTCCCTCCAAAAACTCTACATTACATAATAACATTGGACAACTGTCAAATTCGCGGCGTATTATCACCATGTGGTGTGCCACACTAACTATTTAATTTCGTCATACTGAGCATCGTACTAGAAATGCATAAACATAGCTGGGAGTATTGAGAAGGACATAGGGTACCTTTCATCCCGGGAAAAAGCATTGTTCCCGAGGAAAAATCATGCGGGTGAAGCCGCGGACGAAAGCTAGTTAATTATTTAACAAATACCGAAAGAAGATATACGTTGTTGGTTTTTGGAGGGAAAGTAAACTGTCGCTATGTCCGCGCTGTATTTATTTTCCAAAACTTAGGTTTTTTCGAGTATTTGTGCTTAATATTGGTGGATTATTATTCGCAAAGTGTTCGGGAACAAGCGTGAGTGTTGGGAAGTGGTACAGTGTCGATTACGTGACCTTTTATCTTTGTCACCAAAATCTCCATGTTATAGCTAAGTGAAATTTTTCCACCGCTTCACTTAGCCATCTGACTCTGACTAGACTTACTTACTTGACTTGACTAGACTACTGACTTTACTTTTTGACTTGACTGTCTTAAGTAGGACTGAAGAAGATTAATAAATTCAAGAAAGGCCTTAAAGGACTAGTTTCCATGGCCGTAAAAGTATTCTTAAAAAAAAAAATATACGTTGTTACGGAGTCATAAAACATGACAGAAGAATGATGGCGGAATTTTTACGAATAAAAAAAAAATACGGATGAGTTGATTTTTCTTTTACAACATCATAAGAGTCCCAGAAATACATTTCTGTAAATAAAATATTTTTAAACCCCCGGGAAAAAAACTAGATTTTTATAATAAATTATGTTACCAGAACTTAAATATGGCAATGTAGAAAGTGAAACATTCGCATAGAGCCACGACTTACAACTGCCAATGTCAACTGACTTGAACTCTGTAGATGGCGGTCTACATAAAGAAAGTGCAAAGCAATAAATATATTGACTTTCCTAATATCCTAACCTAGTACTCTACTATAATCAATTAAATCAACTGTCAATGTCGATTTGACAATGCTAGCAACTGTCAGAGTGACATGATGTTTCAGTGCAGTTGTGGTTGGGTGGGTTTTGTTTTAAATATGGCGATGGAAAATGAAACAAAAGGACGACTTTTAAAAAACGGAATAATTAAAAAACCCCGGGGTTTATAATTATTTAGTGGTGGTAAACGTGTAATTAGTTAAGTGTTCTTGCTAATGCGATTTGTTTCAAGTTATCTATATTTTTTGTTTTTTTTTCGTACAAACGATGTATGGGGCTTCGCCAGGATTCTTTAAACAGATACACCAATAAAATTATAAATGGCTAGGATGTTAATATTAATCTAAACAGGTAAAACCACAGAAATCCATACTAATATTATAAATGTGAAAGTGTGTTTGTTTGTTTGTTTGTCCTTCACGCCGTAGCTAAGCAACCAATCGACTTGATTTTTGGCATAGAGTTAGTTGAAAGGATGGAGAGTAACATAGGCTACTTTTGGTCCTGAAAAAGCATCAAGTTCCCAAGGGAGATTACTGGAATATTTGTATGTGTACACCAAATATCGGCCATATAAGCTAATAAATTTTTCTTCCTGGCAAAAATTTTCTAATTCCACGCGAGCGAAGCCGCGGGTAAAAGCTAGTTATAATATATAGCTAGCTAATTATAATTTCTGTGGGTAAAACAAATCCTACTTTGCAAGTGCATGATAAATGAAATGTTGTTTGTTTTGAGCGGGAAATAAGACTGCAGCCAAGATAGGTACTTGACGTACGTGTTCAATCAAAAAGGCATAGAAGAGACTGATGGCACGTCCATAAATTGAACTGCACTCATTCATTTTATTGTACCTAGCTATGTTTCAATGCATCAAATATAAATGGCTGGCAAATCCTTTTAAATTTTTTTTACGTATGTACGTACGGTGCCCTTTTTTTTACGTAGGTAGTACGGTGCCCAGTGTGCAAGTTTTTTTTTTTAAAACAAGGTTTTTATCACTTTATTCTTTGAGGAATAGTAAGAAATAAAGAATTACACCCATCGCTACTAAATTCTTGCTGCTGTCATTCTAATATGTCTCATAAGAATACATACAACTTGTATTATGTATTTTGTGCTACAAAAAGAGCAATTAAAAAGTTGAGGCATAGTATTACATTAGATGTCACCAATTGACTGTTTTACTTACAAAAATATTATTAACAGTTAATTTAAAAAACAAATATTCCATACTTCCATCCATACTAATATTATAAATGCGAAAGTCTGTCTGTCTGTCAGCCGTGAAGAGGCTAAACTGCTGGACCGATTGTGATGAAATTTGGTATGGAGTTATGCACTAGGAGTCAAACATAGCCTACTTTCGGGCGCGATATAACCGAGGCGCACGCGGGCGGAGCCGCGGGCAACAGCTAGTTCAAAATAAATATCACTTCCCTGGCAAGACAGATTTCTCCTGTCATAAATCAAAAGCGCATGCAACAATAGTAGTTAAGAGTATATAATACAAGAGCGATTATCGTTTTTGGCACATACAATGCTGCACTGCACCGACTGCACGTTTCCGGCGCGCAAACCGCCCAATTAGTATATGTTATGCACGACGCACCTGCCGCTTGCTTTCTTAACAGATGTATTGCGCGCATTATTTATTGATGTAGGGCTGTCAAACATTTCAATAGGCTGCAATGAGCTAGACTTTAAGAAAGTTTTTTCTTGGAATTGTATTTATAAAGTACTAGCGACCCGCCCCGGCTTCGCATGGGCATAAAAAACTGCCTTTTAAAGATTTAAGCATACATAGGGACATAGGGACAGAGAAAGCGACTTTGTTTTATACTATGTAGTGATAGTAATAGTGATGGATGTGGGTCAGTCAACTCAAGTTAACTCAACGCAACATATTGTTTTATGATATTTATATGTCTTCCCAAGCTCTAACCGTTTGTGGCATTCATCGATTTATTCAACTATTTTAAAAATCAGCTTTTAAAATTTCTTAGTATAATAGTTTTGGACAATAACACACTGGAGAAGATAAAAAAAAAACAATTTATCGATAGAATTATCGTTTCTACTAGTGAATGTAAAGCCTCTATCTGCTCCACTAAATTAAATTATCTCAAAACCGCGATATATTGTCGCACAGTTGTGTCAATGAGGACATAATTATAGTTATCGTATATATTAAATTTTAAAGTCTTACATTGATGCATTTCTATAAAAGAAATTCTATCAAAATATTTTACAGTCGGTGTTTTTTGACTGTTTAATTTTCATTTAGTGTAAGAAACTAGATTCGTTCAACATCATGAGATTTTAAGTGGGTGTTGAGTAATTTCATTTTCTTTCATCTGTATCCATCATAATAAGCCTTGAAAATAACATTTTTTATATGCTAGTGTGTCACTGTAACACCAGTTACATGTAGGATTCTATTTCTGTAACAGTATAGTAAATAGTGTTATATCAACATTTTACTATTATATTATAGCTACCTAGGTATTTTCATATTGAAATTTAAAAAAATCGCTTTTACAATTTGTGTGCCTATCTATACTTCATCACTATATAGTATAAAACAGTCGATTTCTCTGTCCCTATGTCCCTTTGTATGCTTAAATCTTTAAAACTACGCAACGGATTTTGATGCGGTTTTTTATAGATAGAGTGATTCAAGAGGAAGGTTTTTATGGCCATGCGAAGCCGGGACGGGTCGCTAGTATTAAGAGGAATGATTTGTATTTTTGTGTATATGTTTGTAATGAATAAATTCAAAAACTACTGTGCCAATTTAAAAAAATCTTTCACCATTGAAAAGCTACATTCACCCTGTGTGACATAGGCTATGTACGGCGAAGCCGGGGTGGACTGCTACTTTTATATATTTTCATTGTGTCAGTCACATTTATTTAACAATAGATTTGCGCCAGCCCTAATGATATTAAATTGCTTACAGTAGAGACAGATTTATACATAACCATAAACATAGACCTGAAAGGGCTCACTTGTTCAGATGCTCTATTAGAAGGCAAATTGTTATAATTATATTCTCGCGCGTTCATTACTTTGTTGATGTATTGCGGCATGTTTTGTGAAGTTTATTATTCTTAAATGAATATATTTACTTCATCTCACTCCTGAGGAAGCCGAAGACCTTGAAGTGAAGTAAAAGAAGCTGGAAAGCGGGCCCTGGGCTCCGCAGCGACAGGCTGATTATGCAACCGAGAAATCGCGAAGATGAGAGAGATAGAATCTGTTATGTTCATCAGCTCAACGTTTTTCGCTTGCATCCCACCCAAGGCGAATGTCTGGATTGGAAGATCTTAGACATGATACTTATAAGATTTGGCATTATTTAAATGTCTTACGTCAATCTTTTTTTGGAAACGATATTGTTGGTTAAGTCCGCCAAGAATCAGAGAGTTCCTAAGACCACGAATAATCCTTTTATCAACTTTTTCAACACCTATGGCAATGGAATGTTTTATCTTGAGCATTTAATAATTGATCCATATTTGTATTGATCATATTTCAAACCATATTTGTGTTGTCAACAGTCGAGCGTCAACATCGCCCGTGCCTCCATCCGGCTCGCTGCCCCGCCCTGGCACAAAGCATGTGACAGTGACCGTCCAGGAGACGGTGGTCGAGCCGGCGCAGGCGCAGCAGCAGCCGCCGACGACGGTGGCGCCGCACCGCCATCACTACCACGCCTCCAATGCGACGAAAGAGCTGGATGATCTGATGGCGTCACTTTCTGATTTCAAAGTAAGTTTTCTCTAAGTAGGGTAGACTCCGGTGATGTCAAAAAAGGTGGACTAGGTGTTTAGTGTTGTAACTTGTTTGCAGATAAACTCTTTATCATTTCTTTTTGGTCTATATTGCGCTATAAGCTTAAGCTTATGTCTATTCCAAATGTCCAACCGAATACTATCACTACTATTGTAAAATGTATGAAAATCTTTTCAATGAGTACTTATTCACATAAACATGTTTATGTACTTACATAAACGCAGGAGTTCGTTTAAACTGTTTACAATTACAATATTAGTATATGAATCAGTAGGGTACCTAGAAATTTTATATTCGATTTCGATACGAACTTGCCTAGTCGCATTAGTGGGCCCAATATATTTTCAACACTGTTCTATATTTGGAACTTTGCATTGACTTCTATATCGTTTTTAAATTTTCCATTAAAAGTACCACCAACGTGGAATGAACAACAAACAGATTGTAGAAACAATTAAGGATGATGACGAAAATAAATCTGATTTTGTGTCTCAGTACAATTTGTCAGCTGTATAAATGCACCATTGCGATCTTCGCCGTTGATTTAGCCAATAAATTGTTTACTCATTAACAGTAATGAAGACGTTAGAAGTTAGAGCCCTCTTCGACGCCAAATCACGAACGTCACATTACTGACAACGACAACCCCGAAATAAATGGAAAAAGGCCAGGTCTACTTTAGTGGAAGCAGCTGTTTGGAGTGCAAGGTCGCAGCGATTTACTCGACAGGTCCACGGTCAGAAGAGAGCTCGACCTAATAATCTCGTAAACGAAGCCTCAGCTCCCAACGCGCCGCTAACTGCTCTCATTCATAAACCCGTATTTACTAAATAAACTTTTGTATTTATAATCTGGCGAAGAACACTCGCCACTCATCCAGTTTTACGACTCGAAGCTCAAAGACTATCGGAAGCCTAAGGGCCACACGGCGGCTGTCACGGCCACCTCGGCACACTGCACCAAGCATTTTCCGTTTATTATAATATTTACAACTCTCCTTTCTTGGTCCACGGCTATTTCCAGCCGCGCAAACAGGCGTCGCTCCAGCGTAGCGCCGTCCCGCTCGCACCCGTGCCCATCGCCATAGCTAAAGATAGTTCCGAGCGTTACATCACAGGCGTGGTGGGGCCGGCAGCTTATAATATTAGAGTACATAGTCAAAAGTTTTCACTCGGACCGCATTCGCTCCAGTCCACCACGACCGGCCGGTTTTCCTTCTGTACGTTGCGGAACTCGCACTTATGATCGAATCGATCTGGTCTTTCAGATCAGATCATATTCAATCGTAATAAGCAACTTTCCTGGTTATCCTTCCTGAATATAATTGGGAATAATTGGGATTGTAATTTGTTTGTTTTATTTTTTAGGTGAGCGGCACAGGCGGCGAGGGCGGAACCCACGTTTACCGGGAGAAGCGCGCGTGGCAGGAGCACTACCGCAGCAGCCCGCGGCAACCCGAGTCCGCCTCTCTCGAGCACATGCTCGGCTCCCTCCGAGCAGACATGAGCCGCCAAGGAGTACAAACCCCCCAGAAGGGGTGCTGCAACGCCTGCGAGAAGCCCATCGTCGGACAGGTGGATATTTTGGATCTTAAACGAGGACACGTGAACTGGATTACAGTGAAATCATTAGCATTTCCCGAAGTGAATCGTTTGAACAAGTGTGAATAGACTGTGTTTTGTTCAGGTCATCACCGCGCTGGGCAGGACGTGGCATCCCGAGCACTTCACCTGCGCCCACTGCAACCAAGAGCTGGGCACGAGGAACTTCTTCGAGCGGGAAGGCAGGCCTTACTGCGAACCGGACTACCACAACCTGTTCTCGCCGAGATGCGCATACTGCAACGGACCAATCCTCGATGTTAGTTTCGGTCGATTGAGATTTTTCGATTTCTAACGATGATTAAAAGTGTTAAAGTTGAAATTTGTTCACAGAAATGCGTGACGGCGCTGGAGAAGACATGGCACACGGAACATTTCTTCTGTGCTCAATGCGGCCAACAGTTTGGTGAAGATGGCTTCCACGAAAGGGATGGCAAGCCGTATTGCCGGGCGGACTATTTTGACATGTTCGCGCCCAAATGCGGCGGATGCAACAAACCCATCATGGAGAACTATATCTCAGCGCTAAACACGCAATGGCACCCTGATTGCTTCGTTTGCAAGGTCAGTATTAAATTTTCCACGCCCTCTAGTCTCGTCGCTGGTAGCAGAAAATTACCGGCAAAAAGGTATAGTAATCATTTATGAAATATATTTAATAAAGCTAGCGTTATTACGCCAGGTTAAGTATACAGTACTGTCTGATTGGTCAAATCAATGTTTTGAACAATCAGCCGGATGTCTAATGTTTTGTTTCCTCACAGGACTGTCAAATGGCCGTCAAAGGCAAATCCTTCTATGCTATGGAAGGAAAGCCAGTATGCCCAAAATGCGTCGGAGTTGATGAAGATGAATAAGGGATGATATATGCAACAGCCCCCCAAATGGATGCCCTCCCCAATTTTCTTTTTCAGCTATGCTCGCCGGTCAAACGGCAAGGGAATGAAAACACAAACACAGATGTACACACACATACACAACACACGAGATGACTCTAGTACAACGTACTTGTTAGGATATAATTAATGTAATATATTTTTGTAAAATTATTGTAATTCTAAGATTTGTAATAAAGAGAACAAAAATAAATTAAAAAAAAAAACAACAAACAAAAAAAACTATAATAAATCTGAAACTAGTGGCCAGGGTCGCAGACCTGAAGGTCGCGTGTGCGTACACACCGCAAGGCATTGACCTTATATCAATTGTTGTCGCGAAAAACGCGACCAAAATGAAAAGCGGGTCAAGTGCCTTGCGGATAGTGTTTCCCGCGCACTCCCCAACTCGGCCGCTATAAATAGGGCGCCGTGACGTCACGTCTGCATCACAGGCCGGCGTCGTTAATCAAGTCGCCTTTTGTTTATGGGCCATTCGATTTAAATGTATTTTTACATTACAGTTCTATTTATAATATGGTCGCCAGGGGACTGACATACATATGTAAAAATGATTTTGTCAAAAATATTGGACCAAAACATTCACTTAAATTGTCCTAAAAAGTTTTGGGACCCATATTCTCAAACATTCTAGGTTATGAATCACATGAAATTAGGCATGAAGTTAGAACCTCACCTTTATATCATTAAGACGATACCTTGGCGAACACTAGCGCCACCATCAATTAAAAATCATTATCATAAGTATTATCATAAATAAAAGCAGGCTAAATAAAATTATCATAAGACGGATTTTTGATAACTTGTGTTTTCAGTGAAAACCGTTTTAACGTGGATTTTACTTTTAAGCAAAAAGCAAAAACCAAATTGCAAAAACCTTATAGGTTCATCATATCCATCTGTTCGTATGTCAGTCATTTTATTCGGAGACTGCCTATACATGCTGTAAGGTTAAAATTTGGAAGGTATGTGAGATGTAGACCTATAGATACTAACTCCTACAAAATAGTGCAGTATGATTTTGAAAGATTTTTTTAAGGGCGACACGTCATACATGTAACTGAGGGATGATATTTTTTTTTAACATAGCCTTGTTTGGTATTGTTGAATAGGTCTTTATTAATGATATGGAGGTTCTTAATACCCAATTTTTGGAACGACACAGACATGACAAATCTATAAGGGTTCCGTTTTAAAAATCACCACGCTAGGCTATCGAAACTATGGACAGGGTGAATAGTTATTTTAGTTTCGATATTTATTTATTCAAAGTTCAAGCAGCTAGTTGACTTAATTTCGTATGATATGATAAAATGTCAGTACCCTGGATCTGAGCCAAATCCCTGGACAGAACAGGTCGCGCGGAGTAAAAACAAAACCGAAATAGTTATTACAGCATGACCTTCACGAAACTTATTAATTATTATCATGTCCGGTACGTGATTAATGATATTACAAAAATAAGTGTGTATTGATAAACAATATCGTCTTTATGTAAGAAATTAGTGCGATAATTGCTAATTATTAACACTGAAGGTTTATTTATTTGGGAGTTTTCATAAAGTTTCACTTATTTCGTACCATTAGGAGTACCCACGACGACATGTTATTTTTCGTGGTCCTTTTGAGTTTGATGAAACATGACATAAATAAGTAACAAACTATTTTTTTGTTCATATTTTGTAATAAAGTTTTTATAAACCCTACAACCACCTCGCCAATGCATCTTTAAAATAATACTAAAACTAAACTAATATTAAGAAAAACTTATCAACCAATGAGAAGTTTCAAAAGCAACCCTCGCTCTATGACACACCAACTCTTGACAAAATTGTCCTGAAATTATTATCAGACATATTACATCTACAAAGGTACATACTTACATCTGGGGGGTAACTACAGTCTGTGTAAACCATGCAAGATCCAGTGAGTAAACGGGACAGCGCAATTCATGATGTAAGGCGACATCTCTCTTACTCAATCGTTCTTGCTTGGTTTTAAGAGATGTTAAGCCACCTGTATAGTTTAACCTTGTCTATTGTTAAACCTTCTTGATACCTGCTAGTCGTGTATCAATATATTTTTTTCAATCATTATTCTTGATCAGTTACAATTTAGTGACATACCATATCCTAAATTAAGACGTTAAAAATAAGTACCAAATTTCAAAATCCTTTTCCGTCTTTGTAGGAATGCCGCGAGCCCTTCCACGGCGGTTCATTCTTCGAGCACGAAGGCCAGCCGTACTGCGAGACCCATTACCACGGTAAGAGGGGCTCCCTCTGCGCCGGCTGCCACAAACCCATCGCTGGACGCTGCATCACGGCCATGTTCAGGAAATTCCACCCGGAACACTTCGTCTGCGCTTTCTGCCTTAGGCAACTCAATAAAGGAACGTTCAAAGAGCAGAACGACAAACCCTACTGCCACGCTTGCTTTGACAAGCTGTTTGGTTAATTTCAAGGTGTTAACGATAGATGGCGCTATTTCAATTATTAATAAATACAGTATGGTTTTACTGTCTCCCCGTTACAACGAAGTCAATAGTTTTGTCTAAACTCGTTTGCAGATTTTATGGTGAATAAATATAGTTTAATTTACTTTTATCGTCGAGGTAATATGCAAGAAATTAAGTGTATTTCGCTATATATATATATATCAATAGGTATAGTCATTTCTAGGGAGACAGTCGAAGTCGAACGAAGGAATTAACAGTCAGCCGTATTGTAAATAACTTATATCTGGATAAATGCAGCAAATTATTACCGCACAGTTTATTTCCTAATCAATAAAAAGTGATACAAAACGTACAAGGTTATATGGTAATGGTACAGTCTAAATAATAGTAGCGTAACAGCCAATGTCTACTCGATTTTAAATTATACATATATTTGTGTATATTTGTTGACAGTACATATACAGATAACATCAACGACCTTGATTGATTACAATTTGTCAGATAAGCATTGCATATGGAAATTTATTTAGAATTTATTACCATAAATGTCTGTAACATCAGAAACTTATGAGAATTTTGTGATTAAAATCGCATTGCTTAAGTAATCAGCAGGTATCATGAGAATTTTTAAACGCAGACGCTAGCGACTACGTTAGGTAGGTTTATATGAAATTTCTTAGTTACCTTACTATCCGCTAGGGGCGCTTTACGGATTGGGCATAAAAAATTGTTAAAGCTGTCACTAGCGTCTGCGTTTGAAATATGGTAGAGGGGCTGATAAATAAATAATCTGTTACCTATGTTCTTTTCGTATCAGATATATTATCTCAACTTGTAAACAGGCTCTTAATCTCTTGTTCATATATATCTATTCCATAGAGGTTTTATACCGAGTATTTGCACAAGAATTTTAAAGGTACAATAATATAGCAACACAGTAGCGAACGTAGATTCATTTATTATTATAGATATTCCTTGTGGCTGATAACTTGACCAACTGTAGGCGGGACAAACACTACTTCTTCCCTTTATTTATCCTAAGAAATATGTAAAGAACCCCTTTTGTCCCTGTCAGACTTTGGTCAAGTATATCAAAATAGCGGAATCAACAAAATAAAAAAAATAAAAAATATCTATTAGACGCACAAGATTAAAAAAGCGAACTTGAGGATCATTCTCACTAGTTCTATGGAACTATTTGCCGATGGAACTAGTGAGACTGGTTTGAATTTGGTGATGAAAAATAAAAATATTATATTCGAATTTCAAAATCTAAACTTCGAAAGAGAGTATTAGTTAGGCACTAATTAAATCTTAAAATTGATAGACCGACTAGATTAGCCATTTGACTGTTTTAACTAGTGCATGTGATGACTAAAATAAAAGTCCAGCCATTTAGGTAGGCATTATGCTTGGTGCCATTCAAAAACCTTTCAAAACAATTTTTAAGTAAACTGAACAGTATTTCACAAGAAACACTTTTTACCTGAACCCTGTTATTATGATCATTTAAAAATCGACCTTGTTCAAAACGGCGACGTTTTTTAGGTACCAATCGATTCACCTGCCTACTTGGCTTAGGCCTACTGTTTGTACTAAATTGTTCTATATTTAGATAGGAGATATTTCTCGATAAACACGTGATGTGCAATTAGATTAAGTGTCTGAGACAAACGATTTACCTAGTCTGTAAGTTATTAATTTGATATCAAATCAATTTCATAATAAAAAAAATGTATAACTGTGTAACTAGTGATTTAGTTGAAATTATTTTCAGGGAGCCGAGAAACTTGGTGTTCACGTAAAATTTTGTAGCTGAAAATAATACTTATTTGTCAACCAACATGCAATTGAGTAAATATCATGTGGTCGTATCAAAATTATAATTCTAGCTAAAAGGTAACGGTTTCATTCATTTTTTTTTTTGGTTCAGTGGCCTTAATTGGTTTTCGATAAAATTAATTTGTCACGCAAAGATTAACTATAGGCAGTCGTAACTTTCATTTTCCAAAGTGACATAAATTGCGACTAATAAAATATTGAAGTATGAAATGTCCACCTTATTTATCAGCGCAATAAGATTTTTTATTTTATAATGAAATAATGTGCCAGTCTGTGGAATTCAATATTGTTGTTTTTTTTTTTAATCTGGGTATTTTGTTATCGATCGCTCTACAGAAATATGCCGATTGGCCATGATCGATATTATTACCACAATATTAAATTGTGGTTATCCCCTTAGGATACTGACGAATGTATGCATTTTTTTATTTATCAGTGCAAATCGATTTGTAGTTAAGTTCTCGAAACTTCCATTAGATTACACTATGTTATAATAATCGGTACATTGTTAATTTTTATTACATATTAAAGTGTTTACGTTATCGCTTAACTCGTTAGGTGCAAGTGCCAAATCTTATCGGCAATAGTTTACAGCGTGGCAGTTTTATTGCCATGCAGTATGCATTGTGTCTAAGCTCTTTTTTTAATCTAACTTAGCAACTGAAATCTACGTAAAACGATATGCTATGTAAAATGCTTGGATGTAAATGAAAATAAAATTAACCGTGTTTTATTTTGTGCCGGATTAGTCATATAGCAAAAAAATCAAGGCCATGTGAGACACACCTGAAAGATAAAATCATATATGTTATATGCCACCAAGCTTTGGCAGTGCTGTTTAATGTATTGATTGATTTCACTGCGAACGTCGCGTCGTATATATCTGTCAAACGTTTTCGTGTCCCTTTCGCGGGTATTTCCGACCAATACATTTGAACTTTTTATCGCGCTGCACGGCACGATATCTAATATAAAGTCGGGCTGTCAAAGTTCAAACCTTTCGTTCTCGTGATTAAACTATTTAGTCACTGGTTTGATTATGGAGACTAGTCTTTTGTAGTGGTCAAACTGAATCGATTTTTTTCATTAAGTACTCTGTATTAATGGAGATAGAAAAACATTTTTTTTAATAACATCCTTAATACGTCAAGTCATTCTCTTTTAATTTTCTTAGGGCCCGATCGCGTTAAATTAAACCGGCATTAAGAAATTATGAATAGTGCTAATAAGCATGCAATCTATAAAACAACAATGAGATACATACGTAGAAATGTGGCAATGAAATTACTACGGACTGTTTCGAATTAGACTTACAAAACAATTAAATAATGTGATGTCAAATCTACAAATATTGATTTTAAATAATTTAATGTCTGTTTATTCAGTTGTCACTTTATGGTGCGCGATTTGTTTATAACGCGGTGACGCGAGATCTAACTTAAACCGACATCTAATTAAGCCGTTTATGTATTAATCTAAGAGACATGATTTTTATTGAATCTGTAATATTTTAACAAATATATTAATGTTTTTTTAAAAGAATTTTATTTTTTACCTCCTCACTATTTTCTTCCCGTTTGATCTATTTATGCGAGCTTCGAAACAGAGGGTCCGCTAAGACACGATGTCTAGTTTTTCCCTCAATGCAGTACTAAATATCAAGGAACTCTATAGCATAAGGGAAATGCGGTTCAAAAAGATAGCGCCAAAAGATTTAGAAAAGTGATCTGAATTTATGATAGCTCTCGTCAAGCGAGGGCGAGCCACAGAGAAATCCGTGGAGAGACCGCGTGGCCTAGCTTGGTCACCATCAGTGGCATTTGTAGCCTGTTATCGCTAAATAGCAGTCTGTTAACTAGGTATGTAAGATGCCTTTAGGCAGCCTGTTAAATTTCAGTATTTGTCACAAAGATATAGCACTATATAAAGCGTACCCTGGGCTCAAGATTCACATGCTCGGATGAAGAGGAGGTACTAAAAAGATTCGGCACTTCAGGCACGAGTAGTGCATAGGTAGATAATTACCTTATCAGAAAATAATTTTATTTACAATATAATTTGGTCTATAGCTTAGAAGTTACAAGCACGTTTTTGTGGCAGAGCCAGGAAGCACACTTTCTGGCTCCTACGGACTCCGTATCTCCGGAACTAACACGCTAGCGTTGTATAGATTGACATTCAGATTGTTTAAGTAGTTCATCTATACTAATATAATAAAGCTGAAATTTGTTTAAACGCTTTTATTTTGGACTAGCAGTCCATCCCGGCTTCACCCGTGGTACATACATGTCACTCAGGGTGAATGTAGATTACCAATGAGCTGTGCAAAGCAAAATAAAATACATCAAATCGACAGAACACTGTTTATTTGTGCTAATTCATTAACTTACATCCCTACAATAAACATTAAATTAAAAACATCAATAAATCAGATAAACCTAAATAAACTGTACAAAACATTCACTTATACCTAAAATAACTATGAACTAATCAGTCTTTGGCGAGAAGAAATGCAAAACTTTCCTCCTAAACTAGATCAGGGAAAAGTTCTGAAAACGATTCACACCAGAAGTCTGACAAGTCCATAGCATCATGTTCACTGAGGGGAGACGATAATGACTCATAACCAAGATCCGAACAAAGGCTTGTGTGCGACGGTGACAGCAGCAAGTTGTCATCAATGGAATTCGGTGACAAAGTCATAGGCGATACCATTTTCAGATCAAAGTCTGTATTCAAGAAATCTGTCTCAATTTTAATAGGAGCATCAACTTTCACAGGGGCAACTTCTTCAATGACCTGCTCCTCACATGGGACTTCAACAGTGACACAGTCATTATCTTCATCGAAATCAGCATAGAAAATGTCTCCTTTGTCATTTCCACTCTCCTCCTTTATTTGTACTGTCTCTTTAGGTGCTGAGACTATGATGTCGGGTGTGTAGGGATGCGCATACGAGTGCTGGGACAGTATCCTGTCGACGTCATGCTTCATATCTACGACTGCACTTTCACTGGATTCCAGGTGCTCTGCTGCGGTCCCCACCACTTTATTTCCTTCAGTACACTTTTCAGGTTCCCGGACTGAGACCTGTAAAAATAAAATAAAAATAAGGAAATGATCATAAAGAAATAACTCCAGAATCTTTTTTATTAGCTTTCCATAAATTGATGCTAAGAAAATACAAACAAAAAATATATATTAAAAAAAAATCTGTTTTACAAAATATCTTATTTTATCTACAATATTCAATATGAATTATCAGCTTGTCTGCTAAAAATAATTGAAATTTAAGCTTTTCCAATAATTCCTTGTTGTTTGTGATATGTTTGTGATAATGATTAATCTCTGATTTCCTGTTTTGAATTCTTAATCAGTTTACCAATCCAAGTTATCACTTCAATGTAAGAAAGTAACAATAGTTACAATCTAGAGATGATATGTTAGATTGTAACATTCAAATCATTCCTAATCACAATGAATTTGGTTTTGGTTTTTATAATGCTTAAGCATTTCTTCTAAAAGTTTTTAAACATAATGTCCTTTATAATAGCAGCAGCAGAAATTATTAAAATAAACTAATAGGGAAAAGAAAAAATATAAAAAAATATCACTTACATTTTCAACCGCTCCTGAAGCACTTGCGCTAATTTCTTGTAGTAAGGAGTCTGCAAGTTGATGGAGGCTGTCAAGGTACTCTTCTGAGTCGAGGTGAGCGAGGATGTCTGTGAGAGCAGGCACATCGCCAGCAGCAGCCGCGCCGCGCGCATCGCCGTCGGGGGCCCTTCCTTCTGCTGAGGAGACTCTGCCGGTCCTTGGGCCCCCGAGACGCTGCGCGCCGCCGACTCGCTGCGAAGCGCTGCGTTCTCGCTCAATAGACGCTCGTTCAACGCCTTTAAACTCGCCACTTCGCTCGCCAACCTTTCATTCATATCCATAAACTGTTTCAAACGATGTTCCATTTCGTCCATTTTAGCCTTTTTCCTGTCGCGCGATGTTTGTGCTGCCACTCTGTTTTTAAGTTTCCTGCAACAAGCGTTTTGATTTAGGACAATCTTTTGTTATCAACCAAAAGTTCCAGCTTATATGGTCATTAACAAAATGGAAGGGTTAACCAGTGTAAATAGATCTCTTATCCCGTTAGTGTCAACGTAACAAGTGATTCACACCAAACAAAAGAGGAAGACCTGATGTGGATAGATTCATAATCGGAGACGAGAGGGTGTCAGTAGTGGATGTTACCATGACAGAGACACATAAAGATAAGGAAACTGATGATGATGACTCACTTTCTTTGCATCTTCTCCTCCCATGTCAGATGGTCCAGGCGCCGTTTCCTGGACGGTGGAGAAGGTGAGACGTCCACGAGGACGTTGGAGTCCATCTCTTCCACCGCCAGGTAGTTGTTAGGCACGGTAATGATGATAGGGGCGCTCATATTGCTATCCTTTTAATTTCTCAATACAAACACCAACACTCCACTTCGTAAACAGTTCTACTGTCTTGACGAGAGCATAATAAATGCAATAACTATTCACTTGGTTATTTGCTAGAGCACTTTTCTACGATATATTTCCGCGAGCGCGTAACAAACGATTGCGTCGTACATTATCAAGCTCGGCTTTCGTATTAAAAAAAAATGTACCATTCTCGAAAAGTGTATGTGGTGCTACGCAATTGGTTAGAAAATATTGTAGGCGGAGTTGCAATGTCATCAATATAACAAGGACAGCGTTATTCTTTAAATAGAATAGAAAGAGATGAATACATTTGTTCACGATTGCGTCACTAACGATGCCCCCCATTTTCCAAATAGCGGCAAAGTTTGAAATATTAATGATTTCATCATCAATTCGATGCGGGAGAATGATGTAAAGTTTTACTATTATTGTGCGTGCACAAGTGCAGGATTAGTAAAATGACATCATTTAGACTGCTACCGATTTTTTGTACAAAGTAGGCAGGGAACAGGAAAGTGTTAATTACGTACAGATTAAATTAGAAATAATCCATTCTCTGACCTACTGAAAAGAACTATAGCTGCAGACCAAGCTTGCATTGCATATGAGTCATCAGACGAAAATCGTCAAAACATGACGAAATGCGACGATTAGGCGATGAAATAAGGCATTAATAACAAGCCGGCTCTATAGCGTGGGATATTATGTATGACGGCGAGTAAAACACATGCATGATGTAATCTTTAGTTTAGATTGCAATGTAAGCAGTTCCGTGAAAGGACTTTAGCATTTGTCAGTGTGTGGTATCCGGTAGGCCACTCCCATTATTTCCATGGATGTCGTAAAAGGCGACAATCAACATGGGATCAACCAAAGTCTAACAGAGACCAAGAAGTCTGATTAGTGGCGGATTTCACCCACAATAGTTCCATGGGGGGTTGACGTCAGGCGAACGGCCTATCCAAAACTTATTTTAATATAATAGGTACCTCATGAGGGGTTAAAAAAAATAACAGGTCGTCTGCTATTAGGCCTGGGTAGAGATGGTTCGACGTTTTTGCCCAGGGGTCAAAAACTAGGGCGGAAAGTGCAAAAATAATTTATGCCCGATATGCGCCCGATAAACGTCCGTTCGCTGGGCGGAAGCAAAAATGTTTATATTAGCATGCTTTTCACGTGGCTTATGAGCTATAAGTTATAATAAGTATATTGTCTTGGAATGGATAATAAACCATCTAAATCATATCTCATGTTAAAATGGTTTATCAGTTTGTCAGATCAGGTTGTAACTAAAGGTCAACTCCTAATTAGATGTTCAAGCAACTCTTGAAAAGTTTCCAGCTTAGGTATGAAACTATGATTGTATTCGTTCATTATAGATATTATACAAATGTTTTTAGGATTTTTTGGAGTATGTGACGGGAGCGATAGTGTTATGCTCGACCGCTACAAAGGGAAGATCTTCCCGCCAGGCTAGGGTGTTATGCCTGGGGAACCGCGGCTCCGACGATGTCTTGTCGGAGGTTGTATATATGCTCCAATTCGTAGAAACTTTGATAGCGCGATTTAGACTTTCATAGTAATTTTGCTGTTTTGTATGCTGGTTCGATTTTCGTGCTTTTAACGCCATCTGTTGTGCGTCTTTGGTTAGTTAGGTAGTTTTTGTTTTTTGTTGTGGCGTTAGTGTCGCCACAATTTCATATATAAAAATTACAAACAGAAGCATTTTAGGATAACTATGGTGCCTGTCTGTTTCGCCTGTTCCAGCCAATTTTATCTGAACCTACTGACTGAACCTGGAGTTTTAAATTTGGCGCACTTGTGTAAACCGACTCATGTAGTAAAAATACAAAAATAAAAGAAATGTAAACACTTAGATACATTCATACTTATTATTAGGTACTAGGTACAGTTACTTACACAGTAACTATACCTAGTACCTAGAAATTATTTAAGAAAGATGAAGAAAATTACGATTAGATCCCCCTTCATCTCCGAAGTTACTAGACCTAAAATATCTAAAAAAAACTCACAGATATAAGGTCATGTCTTCTCTTTGTCTTGGTCTATATTACTGGAAAATGACTTATTCCACAGAAAATTTCATTCATATCATAGGTACTAAGATTAAAAATGCGAGTGAGTTTGTTTGTTTCGCTTTCTACATCTCAATGTCAGACACTGGGTGTGGTCTTCATCTCGATGTCAGACACTGGGTGTGGTCAACATCTCGGAGTCAGACACTGGGTGTGGTCTACATCTTGGAGTCAGACACTGGGTGTGGTCTACATCTCGATGTCAGACACTGGGCGTGGTCAACTTTTCGGAGACAAACACTGGGTGTGGTCTACATCTCGATGTCAGACACTGGGCGTGGTCAACTTTTCGGAGACAGACGCTGGGTGTGGTCTACATCTCGATGTCAGGCACTGGGTGTGGTCTACATCACGGAGACAGACACTGGGTGTGGTCTACATCTCGATGTCAGACACTGGGTGTGGTCAACTTTTCGGAGTCAGACAATGGGTGTGGTCTACATCTCGGAGTCAGACACTGGGTGTGGTCTACATCTCGATGTCAGCCACTGGGTGTGGTCAACTTTTCGGAGTCAGACAATGGGTGTGGTCTACATCTCGGAGTCAGACACTGGGTGTGGTCTACATCTCAATGTCAGACACTGGGTGTGGTCTACATCTCGATGTCAGGCACTGGGTGTGGTCAACTTTTCGGAGACAGACACTGGGTGTTCATAAAGATACTGCGATATCTACTCTAAACTATGATGATGAATCGGTCGAGCTGTTTAGCGTAACAGACAGACTTTATTATATTAGTATGGATTACTGCGGTTGTGACGGGATTTAAAATACTAATATTGTGGCTTATGGGGTAGATTGACCTTGCAAAATACTCCATCACCAACAAGCAACTTGTAGTAACTACGAAAAATCAAAATCTCATTTTATTTGACTTAGCAGATTTAAAACCAAACAACTGCACCGGTTTTGATACAAATTTAATGGAATCAAATTGGAAGTATGTCCTTTCAAACAAAAAAATAAATGTCTCAAAATGACGAAGATATAAAACATAAAATAAAATTTAGCCGAATTGAGAACCTTCTTTTTGGAAGTCGGTTAAAAATGCAAAGATTTTTATAATTACTATAGTGAATATTTTAAATACAAAAAGTACAACCCAAGTTCTCAGGCATTAAAACAATTTTGCTATGGTTTAGAGGGCAACTTTAAAAATAAATAATTTACCTATTTTATTTCAAATATTTTCATTGTAACTTAGTACACAATCCTTTTTAAGAGCACTGCAGATTGAAAAGATGCGGCCGATACGTTTGTACGATATAGCGATGATATTATGTTACATAAGAAATATGCGAAAATGACACTATATTTTCTTGGCAGTCGGGTAAAACAAATTATTATTACCGAAAA
This sequence comes from Apomyelois bistriatella, assembly GCA_947044815.1. NCBI lineage: Eukaryota > Metazoa > Arthropoda > Insecta > Lepidoptera > Pyralidae > Apomyelois > Apomyelois bistriatella. The sequence continues at coordinate 13,283,344 of OX345690.1, forward strand.
TGTATAGAGATGTTATTTTATCGATAAATGTAAATAAAGTAGTCATTTTGTAGTTTAGAGTAAACGCCCAGTGAAATGGACTTTTATCGGGCTTAAATGGACGGAAATTGGGAGCTTATTATTTCCGACTTTTTGCCCGGACAAAAACCCATCTCTAGGCCTGGGGGTTACCACCATGATGGTGGTAAGCCACCTGGTGGCCTACTTTCATCTCTAAAAACCATGCAAGTTCCAGTGAGTAAGCGAGACAGCGCAATACATGATGTAAGGCGACATCTCCCTTACTCACTGGAACTTGCATGATTTTTAGAGATGAAAGTAGGCCACCTGCTATCTTACTACTGTCTTAAAACCATGCAAGATCCAGTGAGTAAGCGAGACAGCGCAATACAAGATGGTTTTAAGAGATGGTAGTAAGCCACCTGGTGGCTTACCACAGTTACGTTACCACCGTTTCTTTTTGTATAGCACTGTCTTGCTTATTCACTGGATCTTGCATAGTTTAAAGAGATGGTGGTAGCCCCCCATGCTTGGATTGGCCGCCAATAGTTGTATTTCCATCTTGAGCTCCTCCATGCATCGGAAGCTTAGAGAATTAAACCAAACTTTCTGTTTTGAAGGCACAATTCGTGAGCAAGGGTAAGTGTAGTGGGCATAAATACAAGCATTGTCGGTATTCTAGGTACCAAGTTTTTGGAAAGGAAATCACTAGCGAGCGCTTGTCGTTTTCCGTACTTATGTATCTTTTTCTTTCTTCCGTGTGTAACTATGGTAACCAAGAACTACTTAAGAATAAGGGCCTTAAAAGACTCGAATCTAGTGCCGTAAGCCGTATAAAAAAATAGCTGTCACTGCTGTCCAAGGAGCTGCTGTCACATAATGACTTATGACAGCGCTGTATAAAAAAAAATATATAGAGAAAAAATATTTTGCTTGTTTTTTTTGCTCACCATCGGGGAATTAATATGTTTGGAAATTACGAACAATAGCAAATTTATTTCTATCATAAATAATTGCTGTAGACTTTCGAATATTTTATTAACGATATCTGTGTCGGAACAGTTAAATTGAACAGAAATGGCATCAACAAGTAGCGATTGTAAGTCTACGATAGCCCAAAAGACATGGGTAATGTCGAACAACATCGAAACAGTAACTAGTGTAGATGATATTTATCGTTACGACAAAAAACAGCAGCAAGACATACTTGCTGCAAAACCATGGGAAAAAGAGTGAGTATTTACACATAAACTGAACCTAACCACCTTCCTAAAAATGCATATAACTACCCTAAAATCTTCATCTTTGTTTTAGCCCGCATTTTTTTAAAGATATTAAGATATCCGCGCTTGCATTGCTAAAGATGGTGATGCATGCCCGTTCTGGTGGCACCTTGGAAGTCATGGGACTCTTATTAGGTAAATAAATCTAACTTAAATATGACTGATTATGGTTTTTATGGTTAAATAAATATTAAAAACATTTTATATTTGCAGGTAAAGTAGATGCAAATACTATGATTGTAATGGACTCATTTGCCTTGCCAGTTGAAGGAACAGAAACTCGTGTTAATGCTCAAGCACAGGCGTACGAATACATGACAGCTTACATTGAGGCCGCAAAGCAGGTATAGTTCAGAAATTTTATATCGCCACAGTATTTTTTTATCGCATGATTTTTAGATTACTCTTGTTTATTATTATTATCATTTGACTTCTTTAAACATAATAATAAAAAAAAATTAAAAATATAATTAATAATAAAAGCAAACATCGTTATTTAGTGTTTGAAAAAAAAAAATTTTTTTCAGGTTGGCCGCCATGAGAATGCCATTGGTTGGTACCACAGTCACCCAGGGTATGGATGCTGGCTCTCTGGCATCGACGTCTCCACTCAGATGCTCAACCAAAACTTCCAGGAACCATTTGTGGCTATCGTCATTGACCCAGTCAGAACCATTTCTGCTGGCAAAGTGTGCCTTGGTGCTTTCAGGACTTACCCAAAGGTATGAACTTATTAATGTATTTACAAAAGCAGGTCAGCTTCAATGTGCATATATATGGTCATATGGTCAACATAGGCTATAGATAGAAATAAAAATTTCATAAGTCTAGTACTTCTCATAATAGACAGGTGGGTTAAATTATTATGCGCTTATGCCTATCAAATTGTACAAAAAATATATACTATTTATAAGCATATGTAACATTTGAACTGAATGATTTGGAAAATATGATGTAGTTTAGTTAAAAGTTCAATATTATGTGTTATTTATTTTCAGTTTCCTTTAAATATATTGAACTTATTCCTCTGTACATATACATCATAATATTTTCTTCTTAGGGATACAAACCAGCCAATGAGGAGCCCTCGGAGTACCAAACCATTCCTCTGAACAAGATTGAAGACTTTGGTGTTCACTGCAAGCAATATTACTCCCTTGAAGTGTCCTACTTCAAATCATCTTTGGACCGGAGGCTGCTCGACTCGCTTTGGAACAAATATTGGGTGAACACACTTAGCAGTTCCAGTCTTATCACCAATGCGGAGTACACCACAGGACAGATATTTGACTTGTCTGATAAGTTGGAGCAGAGTGAAGTGTCTTTAGGTTGGTATTGTTGATTAAGATTTTTAGCTGAAAAGGCTGACTGGCAGATATTTATATCTATTCAATTTCAAAGGCTTATTTGTTGAGATCAGCTTGCCTTTGCTACAAATAGGCCTCCTTCAGATTGTTCCCTTATATTCCTATCTCTAGCCAGTCCGGCCCACAAAGGTCCCTCCTGATTTGTAATAATAAAGTTAAGAGTTTGATTGAATGCCTTTAACCAAGTACTGCACTAAATGAATAGTCTTATGTTTTACATTTTATAGCACTTTTTTGGGGAAGGTATATACAGAATCCATGTTTTAAACTTTTAAAGCTAAAAGAGGTTGGTATAAGAAGAGATGGTCTGACGACCTGTGACATGCTGCATGACCTTTGTGGGCCAGACTGACTAGAGATAGAGATCAGGGAAATCATAAGCTGATATCAGCAAATAAGGCTTTGAAATTGAATAATTCAGACCTATTTTGAATGGGTCGGTACTTAAAGTGCATGTATCTAAAATATATATAGGATTCGGTAACTGTCGCACAAATTTAAAAGGCGTTCATTTCCAGTTGAAAAACATATTACTGTTGACAATGAGAAACTAATAATTTTGCAATTTCAGGCAGAGGTGGTTTCATAGTAGCAGGCGCGGATCCGCATGAGAAGCGCACGGAAGACAAGCTGGGCAAAGCGACCAAGGACGCTTGTAAGACCACGATCGAGGTGATCCACGGCCTCATGGCGCAAATGATCAAGGACCGGCTTTTCAACAGCGTCAGCGGCCGCCCCGCCCCTCCCACACCTATGATCGAGTGAATTTTGTATACTAGTCATTAAGTCCCTTATTATGTAATTTCAAATATAAATATTGTATGACTATATAGCTAGTTTGTTTTTTAATTAGTTCTTAATGGAATTTTTCATGAAGTTATTGTGCTTTGCGTGAAGCGGGCTTTATAAAATCGGCTAAAATCTAACCTATTAGAGGTTAGATTAATTAATAAAATTGTCGCAAAAATATTAGCCAGCTAGACACTAAAGCAGTTTATTTAAACGCTCACTATTACTATCAGATGACTTGTGACATAGCTATAATATTGAGAAAATATAAAAACTATTGAATAAGTTTTCAGGGGGGTATGGCAATAAAAAAAAACAAGCAGTTGATTATATAAACATTCTCAAATATTTATTAACCAATTTACATAAAATTATAATCATTATGTACATCTTTCACATAGCTTTAGTTATACACAAAATCATAAATCTCACGTCGTGGAGGGCCTTCTATTTAATCAGATATTATATAATAAAACAAGCACCAAAATTACGATACATATTTTTGCGAAGCTCTTTAAATATAAATGGAAAATAAAATAATATATTTTGCTCATGATTATCTCGCAGCGGTCATATTTCTATACAATTTGCTCAGCCGTGCGTATCTAATTATTCCATGGGTGTTTTCAATTTTATCATTATCTAAATATATAAACCTCTACATACAACCAACTGCAATAAGGTGGCAATAGGACTATATTTTTTAAAATTTAAATATTTCTAATACCTATATAGGACTTCTTAAAAAACATATCCCACAATAGACATATCTTTAAAATCAAGTTAAAGGCCTGGGCCCGAGTGACCGCGAGTGGTCACCGTAGTCTATAGATGCTTTTCTGACAACTAAAGCATGTCTCCCGCACATAGCCAACCTTAAACCTGAGATGTTTTGTCATAGTAATTTCACTGTATCTGCCCTTTAAACTGAAAAATAACAATGCAAGCACTGATGCTTGGGAACAGATATAGGGGAATTTTGCAAATAGCTTTCTTAAATTAATTAAATAAAGAACTGGGCAATTGATTATATATAAATAAGTGACAGACCATTTAAATTCTGGAAAATACGTCGGTTTATAACATACGCTATGCGCGATTTCTGCATTATTTTAATCCAGAAACAGTCTAACCACGTTGAACTGTGCAACCCGACACTCAAAAACAAGTTATCTATTGCCACCTAATTTCACAGACAGTACATTACAATGTGCTGGTTAATAACCTAAACATAAATAAGTAGATCGAAATAAAAAATAAAACTAATTGCTAAGTGTTAAAATGTCTTACAGTACGAAATTGGGGAATACCAAAAGCATAATCCTAGGCGCTTTCAAAAAGATGTACGTTCCAATTCATATAAATATGTACACGTATAAATATAAAATAGAATTACGGTTCCAAATAAACTGTAACAGTAAGCAACAATTCTCATTCACAAATAACTACTCTTAACCAAATGCATAGGGAATAGCGTTTAAATACCAAACTAGAAATTACATCAAAGGGGTTCGTTATATAAATAAGAAAAAGTGCCCTTTAATTACTGCAGTGTAAAAATAGTGCTTCAAGTTATAAAACATAAAACAATTTTAATATTGGGGTATACATTAAATGATTTAGTTTTATATTCATTCTATTTAAAGATTAAGTCTGTATATTTAAGTTCTTTACCATTGCAAAGGTAGTGTAGGTATAGATTCAGCCGCTAGATGCGTTTTTGCCGATTCGCGCCGATTGCATGCGCGATGCGACACATAAATCACGTTACCGTAACCGACACTTCAAAAAATACACACTTTTTTCACTTCTGTTGACACTCGGAGTACCAGCGTTTTTTTAATAAAACGGTTTTTCGTTAGTCAAATTGTCATGTCAAACCTGGTATCCCAACATTAGACTACGGGTGAAATTGTGGATTCCCACACTGCAGTAAAGGGCAAAACAATACCGAACCGTGACTACATATCCACAAGTATCTCTCGGCGTAAAACTAAGTGCTTTATCACACGTTATCATAGTGATTTTATTCATATTTAAGTACATTCCTTACAGCCCCTTACGTCATCCTATACATGTATATTACATTTCACAATCTCAATTTATTTACATAAGCAATGGACGACACAATACAGAGAAATAGTACGTGAATTTTCAAATTTTAAAACATTTTTTTTTATATATATAAAACATCGAGACAGTTGATATAATATTCCTATTTGGACTACATTTTTGTAACAATCTATTTAATTTTGATTAATCTTATATTGTGTCGCAAAATGTAAATAAAAATAAAAACAATATATAAGCCTGCATATTATATAGATTAATATGTGCTTTGTTTACTAAAAGCAGATACGAAGTGGAGTTTACTGACGTTTGTCAGAATTTAAAACGAAGTTTCATAATTTTATTACAACTGACCATAAAAATAAAAAATCAATTTGGGTTGACTTTTAATCGTCAGATTGTAATTTTTTTGTTTATGCAAGGAATCAATGCACAGTAAATAGATACCGTCGAAGTCGAAATTTTATTTTAAATACAGTTTTGTTATTATAAAGAAAAAAATGAAAAAGTTCAATATAAGAAAAACTATAACGATTATAAAGGAAATCCCTAATTAGTGTTCCTTTACTTCTTACTAAAGTTCCTATAAATAGAAGGAATTCTACCGACAGGAGCCTAGCTCTTAAATTTTTGACGAATATTTTCGATGAATAAATTGAAAGTAACAATTACTAATAAGTAAAAGATAGAAGAAAAAAAATCAGTATATCTCGAGATTGAGTTCATCTGGCGATTGAAATGAATGATGTAAAAACGAGGTCACTTTAATAAAAAATCCTAAATTACTATGTTATTTACAATCGAGTTGGGTCCAAGTTAGTATCTAAGGGTTCTATCATTACTTTATGAAATGTTACGTCACAACCTCTTATTATATACCCAAATAGATTCACTCACGCGACAAAAAGTACTCAATTGGAATATTTTATCTTTATGATCAGCCGTATTACACCTCTGTCAGATAAATCTGCGCGTGATTTGCTACAATAGACTCTATTTTAATAAACATATGCGATACTTTCATCTCTTTATGTTACCACGCGATTTATCTGACGCGAAGATCACAATCTCATCTTGGGCCCTAATTTTAAACGATTAACGCCTTAATTATAATTGGAATGTTTACAAGTATGTAGGCCTCTCTTCAATACTGGTGGTAGTTTATTGCTGGGTAAGGAGGAGTAACCGTGTGTCAGTCTTCGATATTGCAAACAGCTCTTAGACACTGGGCTAATGGTACAAGATTTATAATGATTCTACTAGTATGACGGCTGTAATACATGGTCATATTTATGTATGGGTTTCTTGTATTTTGTACGAACTATTAATCACAAAACTCCTATTTTTCAACCACGTAAGATCGTCATTGAAAAATCATTAGCAAAGACAAGAGATGTATAGTTGCAATTGCCTTGATATTGCTAAAGTCGGTATTTAAGCGTAGTAGCTGCCATGTATACTAAACAACACTTCGATTTCGCAAGATAAAAAAAAAAAACAGACACAACGGATAAATAATGCCAACTGTCATTTGTCAAAAGGGATTAATAAATTAATTATCATATTCTATGCAATAAATGTTTCACTATTTCATATGTTATAAGATTACTTTCGGCTGAAATTTCAAATTGTGCCATGCCTAATCAATACTAATCTTATTTCTTAAAGAAGTAATTATGTTAAATCAACTTTTGGTATTCGGAAATGCAAAAAGATTTTTAACTCTGACCTCATTTTGTTTTGTTTTTATGTAATGCTGTTTCTTGATATTAATAGTTTAAGCAGTATTTTTAAAATATAATTTAATCATAAATAACAAAATATTGTATAATTTTATACAGTCCATAAAATTATTTGACAGTTGGCATAAATGAGAATGAATTAGAAATTGTAGCTAATTTAAACACTCTTTTAATCGATATTTATATGTTTCGAGGACGTAAAAAAAATGTGCAATATAACCCTGTTTCATGTGTGTTTGTGTGAAAAATAACGGCAAAACATAGTGATCATTATATTTCTTATAACACCTGTATTTCTACCATGTTTCTCACATAAATTATGTGATTGGTCGAAAATAGGTTGAAACCTGCCCGAACTTGTCAAATATTAAACAAAAAATATAGTTTACATTACTCACAACTGGTATTGAATCCAAGTGAATCGATTGCAGCATTTTAGCAAACCGACGAGAAACACACGTTGTCGGCTCCATAGATATATTTCACATAGAACGACTTTTATAATTAATTTGATAGGAAACCTAGTTAAAATAATTAACCAGCTCATTTAACTGCACATACATTTTTTCTGTGGCTTGAACGTTTAACCGGTATTAACTCAAAAATAACTATCTTTATCTAGTACTAGCTGTTTCTCGCGGGTTACATCTGGTAGAATGCACCTCTTGAATTAAAAAATAATTTTATGAAAATTGTTTACTTCAAACATATATAACCCTACATAACAAACATACATTACCCAAACATAAACTCCGTTATGTTTGGGATGTGTTTTAAAAATACCAGATTCCGAAGAACTCCGACACCAGGGTGCGCGTGGTCGATTGACCATGACACCTACACGAAATGATGAGTTGAACAATTACGGCTAGTAACCTTTATTTTTAGGTACCGGTCAAATCGGACCCTTAAAAATAAAGTTATCCGTAAAAATGTATGTGCAGAAAAATGACGTGAGTTTTTTAATTTAACCATACACAACTTTTGTAATTTATTAACCGGTTAACCGATTCACGCGCGTAACTAATAAGAAATTAATTTTCTCAATAGTTTCAAATGGACCTTGGTAAAGTTCCGGTCTCGGTCGCTGGCCGTTTGTCCGGTTACTTGGTGCGGGCCGTTGAGTGTGGTTGCGTTGGCTAGAGGCAGTAGCCGGCGCCGGCCACTCGTCAGTTGAACAGCTCCGGCGGGAAGTTGTTCACTTCCGCCTGCTCGAGTACCGTGTTGCCGTCGACGTTGTACGACACGCGTATTCTTAGTCTCAGCGGCGCCTGTACACAATTTTTTGTAATTTAAGTCATCTATTGTTTTTTATAGATAGCAATAATTGTACATTACTATCGACGCCGGAAATAAAACAATTTACGGCAGGGTAATATTGGGTGGAGTTCCAAGTGCTTTCTCTAATTATAATTTTAGAAATATTCATTTCCAATTTTTTTTTAATGAGCATACATATTTAAAACAATAAAAAACCTAATATGTACAAATAAATAAATAATTTCACTAATTGATTAAAAAAAAACAGAATGTAATAATACCAACCTAACATAAGTGTCCAGCAATTTCCATTACCAAACGCTAGAATAGGTATGGCTAGAGTAAAACTAAAAAACCTAATGTATAAAAATAGCTCCATTAGCGGCCGGCATGAGTCAATAGACGGCTTGTTCTTTTTTTAATTTATGAATTTATTTTTGAGCACGAGGAAGAAATTATAAATTTTTATAACTAAGTTTGATATTTGCTTGATTGAAAAAAACGTCCGCCCTTTACGTTATTGTGATGCCAGTTAAATATCCATATTAATATTATAAATGCGAAAAACTGTCTGTCTGTCTGTCACCTCTTCACGGCTAAACTGCTGGACCGATTGTGATGAAATTTTGTAGGGATGTAGTTAACGACTTGAGATCAAACATAGGCTACTTTTGGGCGCGATATAACCGAGTCCCACGCGGGGCGGAGCCGCGGGGAACAGCTAGTGTAAAATAAATAAAAAAATCTATATATTGATGAAAGAAACCACTTACTCTCGTGGGGTTGGTGATTTTGAGGACCTGTGTGATTTCACCTTGAGGCAGCAGCACCGTGCCCGATGGAGACATCATGTCGAGACGGAAAGCCTAGAATAAATCACATTACACTTATATTTCAAAGAGAAAATATTTGTATGTTTCTCTATACCACATTACATCCACTCTTTCATAAGGAAGATTGCATTAGCGATAAGTCCGCCTTTGCACCTAACCTAGTTAAAAACATATATGTATACATTTGTTTGGTGCAATAAAGAGTTTTTCTATTTTATTTAATACTAGCTGTTCCCCGCGGCTTCGCCCCGCGTGGGACTCGGTTATATCACGCCCAAAAGTAGCCTATGTTTGACCTCAGGTCTTTAACTACATCCCTACCAAATTTCATCACAATCGGTCCAGCAGTTTAGCCGTGAAGAGGTGACAGACAGACAGACTTACGCATTTATAATATTAGTATGGATATGGATTAAAAAGAGGAAAGATTTGATTGTTTTTGCATCAAATAGGCTTCGAAACTACTGGACTGCTAGTCCATACTTCCATACTAATATTATAAATGCGAAAGTCTGTCTGTCTGTCTGTCACCTTTTCACGGCTAAACTGCTGGACCGATTGTGATGAAATTTGGTATGGATATAGTTATGCACTAGGAGTCAAACATAGCCTACTTTCGGGCGCGATATAACCGAGGCGCACGCGGGGGGAGCCGCGGGCAACAGCCAGTATTGAATAAACTAAAAAACTACTGAACCGATTTCAATAATTCTTTCACTGTAAATGCTTCAATATCTTTGAGTAACTAGGCTATTATAGTAAATGCACATACGGTCGAGGTATAAAATACATTAATTATTATGATGACTCATGTATCTTATATCTTCTGATAAAGTGGAGTTGAATTTCAAAATAAATTTATCCAGTTGTAGTACTTTTTTACTATTCGACTTAAAGTCACAAGTTTTTAGGGCTCGCGATCTTTGAGGCTCGAACCCTTAAGGTTGAAGTTAGTTTATTTATTAGTAGTTAGTTAAAGCATTAAGGACTTATGAGCTACTCAGGGGCTCATTTCTCACAACACTATCTCATATTCTCCAGCTGTGGATGTCACCGCTATAGGATAAAGAATTTCGTTACCTTGGGCACAGCCGCCTGAAACAGGAAGTCGGCGAAGGTGAGGTTGGCGCTGGACGAAGCGCACATGGTGAGGGTGACCGCGTCCTTCCCATTCTTCTCCACACCAAACACTATGCGAAGACCGTTCTTCTCCAACGCTGGCACTGTTACTGACACTGCTTCTGCAATTGATACAATATGTAATTATTTTTGAAGTTTTGACTAATGACAAGTAACGAAAACCCAGTTCAAATAAGAGTTTTTGGAGGGAAAGTAAACTGTAGTTATGTCCGCGCTGTTTTAATTACCAAAACTTAGGTTTTTTCGAGTATTTGTGTACAATATTGGCGGATTATTATTCGCAGTGTTCGTGAACAAGCGTGAGTTTTGGAAAGTGGTACAATGTAGATTACGTGACTTTTTATCTTTGTCAGCAAAATCTCCAAGTTATAGCTAAGTGAAATGAAATTTTTCCAACGCTTCACTTAGCCATCTGACTCAATTGACAAGACTAGACTACTGACTTGACTTGACCAAAGTAGGACTGAAGAAGATAAATAAATTGTAGAAAGGCCTTAAAGGACTTTGAATCCAGGGCCGTAAAATAATTAAACAAAAAAATAGTTCAAATATTTTTTTTCTGTTCATGACATTTTACAGGGACCGATGATTACTACTAGCTTTTGGCCGAGGCTTCGCCCGCGTGAATTTCCCTCGGAAAAAGTGCTTTTTCCCGGGATGAAAGTTACCCTATTACCTTCTCCTGGTTCTAAGCTACCTCCCCACCAATTTGTAGCTAAATCAGTTCAGCCATTTTTGAGTAAAAAATTGTGTAACTAAACGACTTTCTTTTATATATATAGATAGATTATTTATAAATATAAATATATAGGGACAAATCACACAGATTGAGCTAGCCCCAAAGTAAGTTCGAGACTTGTGTTATGGGATACTAACTCAACGATAATATATTTTACAACAAATACATATATAGATAAACATCCAAGACCCAGGTCAATCAGAAAAAGATCATTTTCCATCTTGACCTGACCGGGGATCGAACCCGGGACCATCTGAGTAGCGGTCAGGCTTGTTAACCATTACGCCACGGAGGTCGACCTTTACCTGTGTTTGCGACTGGCGCTGGTTCAGTTGTAAACAGACCGTCCAGTAAGTTAGCGGGAGGGTTATTGTTGACGGTCATTGTCGTCGGAGCGGGGCCCGATAGATCCAGCCCGCTTAACAGGTCCAAAATATTCTGAAATTAAATCAACATATATTACTACTAGCTGTTCCCCGCGGCTTCGTCCCGCGTGGGACTCGGTTATATCGCGCCCAAAAGTAGCCTATGTTTGACCTCAGGTCGTTAATTACATCCCTACCAAATTTCATCACAATCGGTCCAGCAGTTTAGCCGTGAAGAGGCGACAGACAGACTTTCGCATTTATAACATTAGTATGGACTAGCTTCGCTCGTGGTACATATGTCGAAGTCAACTGGTTAAAATAGCCGTTCAATCAAGCAGCTAGCCCTTTGACTGAACAACGCCATTCAATCACACGTCCAGCTTTTTGATTGAATATTTGAAGCGCTCAAAACGTTCAACACAACAGCCGATTCAAATGCCGCTATCTAATTGAATTAGTTCAGCGCTCGCCACCGCGGCGCTAGTTGCGTTTTATTTTCAATATGACGTCAGAAGGCGTCAATTAGCCGATGTTTTTGATTGTTTCAAGATAATTTTCGGAAAGAAAGTAGTAAATATTCATTACTTGTGGTATAATAACTTCCATGCTGGTCTAGGAGAAAAAGAAAAACATAGAATGTACCAGCTGCTTCTCTTCCCGCGCAAGCCGTAAAAGTCGTCTGAGGGAATCGCCGAATGGGGAAATCATGACATAGGCGATGCGGCTAGCAACCCATCACTATTAATTTCCTGTTTCAACTACCATTATGCTAAACGTGGCCTAAGGTCTTATGGCCTTAGGCTCTGTCTATCCCGCATGGGATAAAGACGTGATTAAATGTATGTATGTATAATAACCTCCATAATTTATGACATACAAGTGATACGAGTGAATCAAAATGCTTTTGTTGCTTGATTACCACAGTTAATGCGAAATTTTCTTTATAAAATACATACAAGGATATTGTAAGATAATTAATAGTTTTTAAAAAACGTACGGCGTTGGTAGTATTGTTGTTGGTGGCGGGTTGTTCCGGTTTGTGTTCCACGTCGCCGTTGGGAAGCGGTTCCGATCCAATGATCAAGTCTAGCAGCGCGTCCTGCAAACAAAACAATACATACAATATATATGTGTAATATTTTTTTTTTACATTTTTTGTCGGCCTTGTTTGTTAGTTGGCCGGCCAGCTATGTGTGTGTGTGGTACCTGGTCCCACGGTCAGTGACGTGCACAGACATTTTCCTTAGGGTAGGCTAAAACCTACCTAGACCAGAACTACCTATTTCTAGTTTAATTTATACTTATAATTTAGGTATATTTGAGTTACAACTAAAACAGTAACGAACAAGATAATAAAATTAAAATATATTGTTCATGTAGGTACCTACTTAGGCCCTTAAAATATTTACGAGACGAGTTTTGGAAAAACATAGCAAACATATTAATTCGAAAATAATATTAAATAATGTTCTTGTTAGCTTACCCTTCACTTCAACTAAATCCAATCAATCCCGGTTGATAACGTCCATTTATTATTATTGCCATTTTTTTGTCAAAAGGAACATTACTTAGCGCATTATTTTATAGTTTTTGTAAACAAACACTCGGTTTACAACAATCACATGAAAATTTTGACATTTTAAACTATAACTGAGTAAATTTGTTAAAAATAAAGTTCTATCTTTTCACCAAATTGTAAACAATGCACACTGCAATTATCAATTAATTAAACCAAATTAAACATTCAAAACAAAAATGCATGCAAGCAAAGCAAACATATTGTTGATTTCGATACGGAAATAAAATATAACCCTACGGAATTGGGAATGTTAACTTGTTTCCATAAAGTCTTCAAGTCTATGCGTTTTTAAATTTGCAGCATTACTCGTTTAATATCCAATAGACACAGTTATCATGTTGCTGCAATCGATCGTAATCACTAATCAGATTGAAGTATGTGTAACGCGTAATTCTAATTGGCCGTAACAAAAGTGAGAGTGAGACGAAATGTCATCTCATAGCATTTTGTTTCATCTATAGTGGAGGTCTAAAATTTACTCACACAGGCGTGATTTAGCGCATATGTGTCTGTTCATGTAAGTTTTTTACTTGCACTACTACACGAGCAAAAGCACATCCATACATAGTGATTTCTTAGTGAGAGTAGTAAACTTCAGACGTTTTACTAAAAAGCTGGCCTGGCCTAGCGGCGCCTACGGGCCGGCGCGCCGGGTGTTCGCGCGAATTCATAGATGGCGTTGTTAAGAATTCAATAATCTTGTATGAAAAATATTTATTGATTATATAAAAAAATATTTGTTATTTATTACAAAATTACAGGGTAGGCAACGTCTAAACGTCTTTATGATATGCCCGCCACTGCCCACGTCGTCGCGTGTGTGTGTGTGTGTGTGTGTGTGTGTGTGTGGTACCTGGTCCCGCGGCGTGTGTGCGTGCGGGCTGTGTCGGAGCGCGCGTCGGTCTCGGTGTCGCTGTCGTCGCGTGTGTGTGTGTGTGTGTGTGTGTGTGGTACCTGGTCCCGCGGCGTGTGTGCGTGCGGGCTGCCGTCGGAGCGCGCGTCGGTCTCGGTGTCGCTGTCGTCGCGTGTGTGTGTGTGTGTGTGTGTGTGTGTGTGGTACCTGGTCCCGCGGCGTGTGTGCGTGCGGGCTGCCGTCGGAGCGCGCGTCGGTCTCGGTGTCGCTGTCGTCGCGTGTGTGTGTGTGTGTGTGTGTGGTACCTGGTCCCGCGGCGTGTGTGCGTGCGGGCTGCCGTCGGAGCGCGCGTCGGTCTCGGTGTCGCTGTCGTCGCGTGTGTGTGTGTGTGTGTGTGTGGTACCTGGTCCCGCGGCGTGTGTGCGTGCGGGCTGCCGTCGGAGCGCGCGTCGGTCTCGGTGTCGCTGTCGTCCCGTGTGTGTGTGTGTGTGTGTGTGTGTGTGTGGTACCTGGTCCCCTGGCGTGTGTGCGTGCGGGCTGCCGTCGGAGCGCGCGTCGGTCTCGGTGTCGCTGTCGTCGCGCGTGTGTGTGTGTGTGTGTGTGTGGTACCTGGTCCCGCGGCGTGTGTGCGTGCGGGCTGCCGTCGGAGCGCGCGTCGGTCTCGGTGTCGCTGTCGTCGCGTGTGTGTGTGTGTGTGTGTGTGTGTGTGGTACCTGGTCCCGCGGCGTGTGTGCGTGCGGGCTGCCGTCGGAGCGCGCGTCGGTCTCGGTGTCGCTGTCGTCGCGTGTGTGTGTGTGTGTGTGTGTGTGTGTGTGGTACCTGGTCCCGCGGCGTGTGTGCGTGCGGGCTGCCGTCGGAGCGCGCGTCGGTGTCGGTGTCGCTGTCGTCGCGTGTGTGTGTGTGTGTGTGTGTGTGGTACCTGGTCCCGCGGCGTGTGTGCGTGCGGGCTGCCGTCGGAGCGCGCGTCGGTCTCGGTGTCGCTGTCGTCGCGTGTGTGTGTGTGTGTGTGTGTGTGTGGTACCTGGTCCCGCGGCGTGTGTGCGTGCGGGCTGCCGTCGGAGCGCGCGTCGGTGTCGGTGTCGCTGTCGTCGCGTGTGTGTGTGTGTGTGTGTGTGTGTGGTACCTGGTCCCGCGGCGTGTGTGCGTGCGGGCTGCCGTCGGAGCGCGCGTCGGTCTCGGTGTCGCTGTCGTCGCGTGTGTGTGTGTGTGTGTGTGTGTGTGGTACCTGGTCCCGCGGCGTGTGTGCGTGCGGGCTGCCGTCGGAGCGCGCGTCGGTGTCGGTGTCGCTGTCGTCGCGTGTGTGTGTGTGTGTGTGTGTGTGGTACCTGGTCCCGCGGCGTGTGTGCGTGCGGGCTGCCGTCGGAGCGCGCGTCGGTCTCGGTGTCGCTGTCGTCGCGTGTGTGTGTGTGTGTGTGTGTGTGTGGTACCTGGTCCCGCGGCGTGTGTGCGTGCGGGCTGCCGTCGGAGCGCGCGTCGGTCTCGGTGTCGCTGTCGTCGCGGGGCGGCGCCGTCGGGGACTCCATGGCCGGCATGCGCTCCAGTAGTGCCGGTCGGAGATGCGCGTATTGTCTAAAAATAATATAATCAAATTTAAAAAATAAACTGAAACATCCCGCTCGAAGGACCATGTGTTTGTGCTTAAACTATTAAATTACGTTGGCAACAGAACATACGGTCCCTGAAAATTAAATTCATAGTCGGTTTACAGATGGTAGTTTAACGTGACAACGTCAAACATTACATACATATAATTAATGCACAGAAGGAGTGTAAGATAGATGCAGCACGAACCAAACTGAGCCGATCGTGCCTCTCTCTCGTTCGTGCCGCGCTCTCACTTGCGGAACGCGACAATGATCGTAACGGGACAATGACGTCATCCTTTTCGTGCATGCAGCCCGTAGTATCGAGTTATTAAACGTTGTCGCGTCAACAAATTCAATTTGACAAACATTTATGTAGGGGTGGTCCAAATAATGCACTCGTATTTTCTAATAACAGCAACTTTATTTTATTTTAAATTTAATAATTATTACAGAGCACCGATTTATCATGGCGTCGTCAGTTTTGCGAGAGAGCGAGATAGCCAGCAATATCGTGCTTATTCGGTCTATCATCGATGCGTTCCGAAACCAGTTAACACAAAATAAAATTCCTACAGCTCGGCCATTCTGCAAATCAGTCTGACCTCAGACTGCATAGAATGCTTAACAATAACAGTCATAATAATACTTTAAAGAAAACTAAATAGGATAAGCTATTGCTATAATACTAACCTGAAGTTACAATATATTCTCTCTCATTTAACATTTAAATCTTATTACTACACCCCAATCATTTCCAATAAACTAGGGATAAACAGAACATAAAGTTAGTTACTTATCTATTACATAACAAAATGCACTAAGGCTTACAGTAACATAGACACAACATATACCTAAGGAGTTACTTAGAATAAAATAAACACATGTTTTACTTTTTAACAAAATTAAAAGATTCAATTAGAACTAAGGCCATTGTTTCATGAAATCCACACCTGTGCTAGTTTTTAAAGGTCCCTCCTTACCTTTATCCACCTTAAACACTTCATACCGATCTTTCCCCAGCTCCCTTATGATGCGGTATGGCCCATAAAATTTGGGTTTTAATTTTAACGCGTTGCCAAATTGTGTTCTCTGGATTGCGACGAGATCTCCTACTTTGTACTTCTGTCCTACTTTTCTTTTCTTATTATATGTTTTTCTATTTTCTTCCTGAATTTTTAGTATCTGAGCCTTAGCTTCTCTTCTTGATTCATCCCTTCTAAGCATAAATTCTTCTCTACTTTCGTCTTCTAAAAATTCTAATATCTTCATATCTTCCTTCATTTTCATTTTTACTCCTGTCAGTAATTGGAATGGTGTTGTATTAATTGCACGCTGATATGTACTGTTGATGACTCTCTGCAATTTACTAACGTGTTTGTACCAATGTCCTGGTTCCTCTATACTCATTTTAGTTAAGACTGAGATAATAATGCGATTCATCCGTTCTACTTGTCCATTCCCACGTGGAATACCAGTTGTGATGCTGACATGATCTATTTCTTCTTCGTTGCAGTAGTCTTCAAACTCCTTTCCTGTGAAAGCTGTCCCGCGATCAGTTATTATCCTTCGTGGATTTCCATAATCTTTTTGATGAAGCTTTAGCTTATCAACTGTTTCCTTGGCTGTCACACTCTTAACAGGATAGATCCACACAAACTTGGTAAATCCGTCGATCACTGTGAGAATGTAGTTATACATTTTCTTTGTTGCATCCAGAGGTCCTATGTGATCACAGTGCAAGGTGTCTAATGGTAGTTCCCCTTTGTTAATTGGATTTAACAGGCCTTCTTTCTTTCCAGATTTTTTGCAAGCTAATAAACATGGCAAACACATAGAAATTACCTTATCAATTTTATTTTCAAGGTTTGTAATATAATATTCTTTTTCTACTATATCTTTTATTTTCTTTTTCCCAAAATGACCAATGCCATGAGCTGTCTTGATAATCTCCATATCCATTATCTCTGGAATAACTAATTTTTTCTCTAATCCTTTGTAAATAACTCCGTTCTCCATAAAATAATCTTCATACTCGTTTTCCTTAAGTAATTCTTTCACAATCTTTAATCTGTCATCTTCTTCTTGTGCTTTCTTTATCCTAGCATGTAGCTCAACATTAAGAAAACATATGTTTCTGCTTAGCGCATCAACATGTTGCATCTTATCACCATTCCTATGCTCTATGGAATAATCAAAGTCTTGCAGGTACAATATCCATCGAGCAACTTTAGCAGGTACATCTTTCTTATTCAATGTTTTCTGGAATGCTTCACAATCCGTTACAATCTTAAAATGTTTTCCGATGAGGTATCTTCTAAATTTCTTAACTCCTTCGATGACCGCTAGGGCTTCAAGCTCATAGCTGCTGCACTTCTGTTGGGCTTCTGTAGTTTTCCGGCTCATATAATGAACTGGATGTAAACAACCATCTTTGGGATCCTTTTGCATTAACACAGCCGCATATCCATACTTACATGCATCTGTGTGTAATTCTGTTTCACATTGCATATCAAAAATCTTCAGAACGGGTTCACTACATAATTTCAACTTCAAATCCTCAAAAGCTTGTCTCTGTGGCTCTTCAAAACAGTACTCATTCCTTTTAAGCAAGTCGGTTAATGGCTTTGCAATTAATGCAAAATTCTGGATAAACTTTCTGAAATATGAAGTAAGCCCTATGAAACTGTGAACTTCTTTTAAATTCTTAGGAATGGGATACAATCTCACAGCGTTTATCTTATCTGGTGATGGTTTCACTGTACCGTTGGAAATTTTATGGCCTAGATATTCTACAGAGCTTTGGAGTATCTGTGACTTCTTCCAATTTATTTCTAGACCGTAATCAGCTGCTACTTTCAATACTTCTTGAAGCCTTAACAATCCTTCTTTCTCATCTTTGGATAGTATAATTAAATCGTCGATGAAAATCAAAAGGATTCCTCTTTTTACAAAGTCAGAAAATATAATGTTGATATAACGTGTAAAATACTTTGGACAGATGGAAAGACCAAAGGGTGCTCGTAGAAACTCGTATTGACCTTCAGGATTACTTGTTACGAATGCTGTATATTTTACGGACTCTTCTTCGATTGGTAAATGAAAAAATCCATTCTTCAAGTCTAGTGTACTAAATATTCTCACATTACTTAATTTATCACTATGATCCTCGATGATCGGCAATGGATATTCGTCTTTTACCATTTTTTGATTAATTCTTCTGTAGTCGATGCATACTCTGGTGCTTCCATCTTTTTTCTTGACTAATACCAATGGACTGGCATACTCGGAGTGACTAGGCCTTATAACACCCTTGGATAACCATTCTTCTATTTGCTGTTTAACTATATTTTCCTCTGCTAAAGCTAGTCTTCTTTGTCTCTGTCTCACTGGTATAAATTATATCGGTGCTCATTGTCTTCTTGCGCGCGCCCCTGCCTTTCACGAACCTCGAGTACCTCGTTTGAGGTTATGATATGCCGGCCGGCACGCGTGCACCAACTACTCTTCTTGCGTTGCTAGAAAATTATTTAGACCACTACTGATCCCGGACGAGAATTTGTAGGGGTGGTCCAAATAATGCACTCGTATTTTCTAATAACAGCAACTTTATTTTATTTTAAATTTAATAATTATTACAGAGCACCGATTTATCATGGCGTCGTCAGTTTTGCGAGAGAGCGAGATAGCCAGCAATATCGTGCTTATTCGGTCTATCATCGATGCGTTCCGAAACCAGTTAACACAAAATAAAATTCCTACATTTATAAAAGTAATGATAAAAATATAAAACAAATTAGGGTATTTAGCCAGACCCCTATCCAATGTCTTCCTTCGGCTTTTAAAATTGTCGTCGGACCATCTGATTTATAATATTAACACTTCCCTTACCAACATGATTGTATTTAGACCTAAAAAGATAATATAAACTGACATATAATACACATATTGAATCCTATAAACAATTTTGTCATTTTATCATTTTTATAAACAGGACCCTAAAAAATAATAATATGCGGTACCAACCTGTATAACTGCGATAACTCCACACCTCTCTGCTGAAGCTCTATGTGAATGTGGGATCCAAACATGTCAATTATCACGCGGATTTTGCTGGAAAAAAAAAACTTGCGTAAGAACCAATTTGAGATATTTTTAATATCATAAATGTATAGTAATTTCGTTATTATGATATTGAAGAGCTCGATAGCTTAATTAGAGGTTAGAGACGACTTGGAGTAGTCGCCACTATACTCGTAGTGGCATTTTTATCTTGTACTCCTCTGTACTTTGGTTGATCAATCCCAGGTGATAATTCTAGTAGTCTTTTATTTGTTTATAATACTTTACAATAATAATGGGTTTTTACATTTTTTAATTGATCATTAGGTACACTATAAACCTTAGTTTATTTATATATTCAATTCACCTTATATCATACTATAATACTTTTAACAACACATTTTATGCATATAACATATATGCATATGGCATTAAACATAATGCTAATATTCGATATCTGTGCCTATAGATTCTATAGAAAAATTCCGTGTAATACTCACTCTTGACTGGGCTGTGTGGTGAAACGAGTGGACAGTTTGGCCAGCGACAGCAGCAGGTATTCCTTAGTTGTGATAGACAGTTGAGTGGACCACAGCAGCTTCTGATAGATGTCAATCACGTATTCTTCTGAAGGGCGCGTGAATTCATCTGAAAAAAAGAATGTAACAAAAAATCCATTTTTGGCAAAAGCCTTTATTGTCGTCAGGGAGATATTGATGCATTAAATGCGTGACAAGAATTAAATTTCCGTGCTGTTGACCGTTGAAGAGTTCTTTCGTTGAAAGCCCATCCCGGGCGCATTATCAGGCAATGATAATCATTACAATTAATTGCCATCAGAAATGAAGCCATGTGTAAAAAAAAACATGTTAATGTTGTTAACAACTAAGGAGTTCCAGCAAGCCCATCCCGGGCGCATTATCAGGTCACAATTATCATAACAATTGATTGCCATCAGAAATAAAACCATGCAACAAATATTCCATGTTGGTCAATCGCAGACGAGTTATCTCGTTGAAAGCCCGGGTACACCATCAGATCATGGTTATCATAACAATTAATTGCCATCAGAAATTAAGCCACATATAAAAAATTCCATGTTGGTATTATTAACCGCTGAAGAGTTCCTTCGTTCGGAGTCGATCTGGGTGCACCATCAGATCAAACAAACCAATAAACTATGTGAATAAACAAACGAGTGGATAATGAACTCACCAACTCCATCCTCGTCGACCATGGATATGGCGTTGCTGTCTTCGGAAACCAGCAAGTCTCCATACTCTCCGATGGTCCAAGCGGCAACCTTAACAAATAATACATAAACAGAAATAAGGAAAAATTAGCTATCAAAGCTTATAAAGCTCTTGTCAAGGCGCTAACAAGCGCGCTATTTGAAGTTTGTTAAGAAAGTGTATGTAAGTTTATTATACAAAATCAAATCACCTTTTATTTTGATAACCTTTTAAAGGTTATCATTACCACCGACTTAGTTTACATCCAGCTCGGGTTCGTAGCCTATTTACAGTTTTCTAGATAATTCTCAAAATAAGTAAAGATGTAATGCAAAAAATATTATCCCAGTTCTTTCAAAGTTCCCACTAATCATCATTTCGTGTAGGTGTCAAGGTAAACCGACTATACACACCCTAGTGTCACTAGGGAGTTCTACGGAACTCCTCTCGGGCTCTGATGTTCGCTCACGTACTTTCCGAAGCAGGGAATGATCTCTATTATCAGACAATCGGGCGATACACGCCTGCAAAGTCCTAACCAAACTGAAAACTACTAAACAAAGTATGCTTCCCGTGGGAATCGAACCGATTACCCTCGGGTCTACAGTTCCCACTGTCCTGCAGTCTAACCAAGTAGTGCAGGGCCTACTGCCCATGCCATACACTAGACAAGCCACCGACCTGCACCAGCGGCTGCTTCTCAGTGGCGTCTCCTTGCACGGCAGAACGTTCTAGAGAACACCACAGTCTCATCGCCGCGTACGCTTGGCGGGAACTAACGGCTGATGATATGATCTGTATGGTGCTGGACACCGTGTCGTCGCGGAGGTAATTTCCAGCCTGGAATTTAAAAAAAATAAATTAAAAAAAAATACAATTAGGACCTCAGAATAACTTAGGAACCTTCTAAGCATCTTCGTCCATACCTATATTATTCAAATGTCAGAAATAGTTTTGATTTTTAGCAGGTGTATGAGTTTCCATTACAATAGACACATTTAATATCGATCCATACTTCAATGCCTTCATCTTTATATAGCTTTTAATTTATATACATATTTTTCCATTAATTAATCTTTGGTTCTTCTTGTTATGACTAGGTAGGTACATCAATAAACACTCTCTAAAGGGCCTCTATGTGTAGAATCCATAACCTACCTAAAAAGTTTGTCATTTATTTATTTGGCTACAAAACTGTTAATGGAGACTAAAATTACGTCACGAAATATCATTTGTCATCGGGTAAAAACGCGCTTTAAACTCTCATCTGGGTTCGGACATTGAAAGGTCATTAAAACTTTGATTGTGACGTCATTTATAAGAAGACTTACCTCAAGAAATACTCTGAACACAGTATTAAGGTGCCACTTATTTAACGGTGCGTATCTCTTAGCCGCTAACATATAGCACTAAGACAGTTCGCTTTGAACCCTAAGTCCTGATGCTTCAAGGTCATTTTTTCCTTGATTGTGACGTCATTTCGAAACTTACCTTTAGAAATACTCTAAACAGAGTATCAAGATGCCACTTGTTCGACGGCGCATATCTCTCAGCCGCTAAAACCATAGCGCTAGAACAGTGGGCTTTGAACTCAGGGTCTGATCGTTCCAAAAACGTAAGTAATTCCTTCATCATGCTTCTAATGTTCTGTCCGTTGACGAGGGCGAACGATAGTTCCATCGCGCGCCGCCTTATGGACACGTCTGGGTCCTAAAAAGTACCATATTAACAATTAATACATAAAAATATTATTCTTTTTGACATCTATCTGGTTGTGTATCCTGCATTTAATAAAACTAAATAAGATTATCTCATACCTTGTTGCAATGTATTACTTAAAATCATTGTAGATAACTGTATATGAAACACATATCTATATAATAAAATTTTACAGTATTTTTACACTGCATACACAGACACATAAAAATACACAAATAAGTCTACAAAATCAGAAAAAAAAAAACTTTTTTATAGTGTAGACTTATATGGTTCGTTTGGTGATACATTTCCAATGTAACATAAGGAAGTTATAATGTTGTAAGTTTTGTTCAATGCTTGTCAAGATGAGGTACTTATTTTCTTAAATAATTTTGTTTTATAAACCCTTCCTTAGCGTTAAGTGATGGTAGAAAATATTCTTTAGGCACAGTGTGTTATGTAGCTGGATGTTATATACTTATATAGAGACTAGCTGTAACCCGCGACTTCGTGCGCGTGGGCTTCGTTATCGTTGGAATTTCGGGAATTGCCCGGGAATCCTCCTTTTTCTCTTATATAAAGTTTCTCATGACAATAACCAACACAAAATCAGCATTATCCAATTTGGTGACATTTTTTTTTGTTTTCTATTATTGTTTTTAAATGTCCCTTTATCCATTTCAATCAAAATTATTAAATGTACAGACAAAATATTTTTACTGTTTTATTATATATACAGGGTGTAACATGTAAGTGTAGTCATATTTTCAGGGCCGATAAAGTCGGTCATAAGCAATGTATTCCAATTGGTATTAAATGGAAAAGTTAATAATCGAGTGAATTTTACTTTATCGTAATTTAAACGTATTATCGATATCGATAAGTGTCAACAGACATCACTGTCTGTATCAGCTGACAATGTGAATGACCTTTTTTACCTAAGCCTTAACCACCTCCTGTCGAGCACACATTTTCTCCTGGTAAGAGATCTAATGCAAAATAAATTAAGCAAAAAATTAAGGTTCCGTATGATTTATTTTTTTAATAATTTTGATATGTCTTCTTTGCTACGACAAAAGCCAAAAAGTAAACTAAGGGATTTTTAGTTATTATGCCGCCTCCCCAGCAGCGTCCCGGCAAAGGGTAAACGCAAAAACTACTTGGTAAATGTGTACAAATAAATGGTCTTACAATCAGACCGAGTGAAGTAGAGTAGAAAGCAAGAAAGTCGATCTTGGGATGACGATCGGAGAATACAACCGGGAAATCGCTTAGAAGAGAGATAAACTTGACACAAAAAAAATGAAACAAACAGAAATTGATGAACTGGCTAGTTGACGTTGTAGTTTTTTTTTCCAGTTGCGTACATCATCACTTACCTATTTCGGAGCTGGAGGGAGGTTCGACCGCTGTCGCCTACACGGTACAGACAAACAGAACAGAGGTGTACAGTACTTTGTTTCCATCACCATCTTTCAGTTTTGTCATATCATATCACTGCCTCCGTAGTCCAGTGGTTAAGGCGTTTTGCCTGTAGACCCGTGGGTCGACGTTTCGATTCCCACGCGAAGCATACTTTGTTTAGTTGTTTCCAGTTTGGTTAGGACATATCAGGCTTGAATCACCTGATTTGCGTGCCGTGCGTGCACGTTAAGCTGTTGGTCCCGGCTGCCATCTGGTATTCGTTAAAGGAACCACGTCAGAGGCAGAGACGCGGTTCCGAACAAAACAACTCTGACACCAGGGTGTGCATGGTCGATTGACTATGACACCTACACGAAATTAATGAACTTTTGTCATAAACATTGTCTTACTTAAAAAAAACACCATAAAAGCACCGCGAAAGTACCTATTGTATGCGCACATGTATTATGATATGCCCCTGTGACACCTGGTACATTAGCAATAAAAATTAAAGAACCCTAAATTTATTTATGTGCCTAGGCTACGCCTATTTACTTATGTATTGTAAGAAAAGAAGATATTTCTTTCTCTTTTTGTTTAATTTTATTTTGATTATTGGTTCTGTACACATTAGGCAAAAGATGCAAGGGCATTGCAAGGGAATTCAAACCTCTGCCCCATAGCAGACTTTTACGTCATTCTCGAGGGAGAAAGTTCGAGGGAGTGGTCTATTCCTAAGCTGGATATACCACGCGCTTGCAAGAACGTATCAATAGTATTAGGATAGCATAAGTGCTAGAGAGCAAATACATAATTTTTAAGAAAACAATCATATTGAACCCTAATTAAAGCCACACCCACCTCACATACAAATTTACCATCTCTTTCTTCTTTTTGAGCTGGATATACCACGCGGTCATCTTACTAGTACTAGGATAGCATAAAAGTAAAGAGTAAGTACAAATTGGTGTAGATACTTTTTATTTTAATCGCGCGCGTGACACTTTCATTTTTTTGAAAATGTCATTTTTAAGTCACGCCGAATACTACAAAATGATTCTTTGAGTGAGGGCTGCCTATGGTAGTCTTCGTGGAGCTCGTGAATTGTATCGTGAGAGGTTTATCGAAGGACGTCCAGAAGCTGAGCAAAGGCAGCTGCCATCTTTGGAGTGCTTTCGTAGGATGGTGCTTCGATTGTGTGAAACTGGGTCATACCGTGGCTCCACTTCCCATGAACGCGCAAGCACCATCGACCCGGACTTTGAAGAAGCCGTTCTTGAGCATTTTGGTTATGTTCACGTGTTTATTTGAATAACTACGTTGCGGTAGTGTACTACAATAAAAAGTGATTTTATTAATAATGAGTGTGTTGTGTGAAGTTAAATTTATACTGGGTAGGAAAAGACAATTCAATGTGTTTTGTGCGCCAAAGATACCGCCGCCACGCGCGCCGCCATTGTGTTTTTCGCTCCCTGATACCAGGCGCGTATGAACAGGCAGAGCTAACAATATCTCCACGTAAGTAGGTTTGATTAGTAGAGTTCATGACCCCACTAGTGATGGGACACGATTGTTTTGATTATGACGTCACAAAAAAATATATTTAATTAAATTTTCATTTTTTATTAAAGTAGCTTATTGTGTCTTATGACATTGCACACGAGATCTACATCGATTACACTTATACCTCCTTGAATATGACTACACTTACATGTTACACCCTGTATAGTAGATTTAGATTGGAGAGGCTTCACACCTACCTTTAAACATTCTAGTATAGTGTTCCGATGCCTCTGCACAGCCGACGTGTCCACATGAACCGTCCGAAGCAGCGTATTCAGCGCCACATATCTAATATTCTTGTCGTTGTTCAACAAAAACCGACCCAGGATGTTTATAGCCAACACCCGCAGACTACTTTCACTCTTAATGTCCATGATAGAGAGTACAGTTTCGTATAAGATGGTGTTGCCGACGTTTTTCGTCGTTTCAGTGTTCGTGGCTACTTGCGCGAGGATGTCGTTCATGGCTTCGGACGCTTCGCCGTCGTTTTTGCCCAATATTCTTAAGAGGCGGAGGATTTTCACCTACAAAATGTTAAGTAATGTTTAGTTGATTTATGTCTTTCAGTAACGACGAACGAGCTTGTCTATAATAAATGTACAGCTGCCAGAGTAAATAATCCTTTTCTATTAAACCCAACTAATGTTATAAATGCGAAAGTGAGTTTATTTGTTTGTTTGTTACCTCTTCACGCCCTTACTACTAACCAATCTTCCTGAAATTTCGCATACACATAAAAAGAAATATTGAGGACATAGGCTACGTTTTATTTTTAAATTCACGCAGACAAGGCCGCGGCCAAAAGCTAGTATTATAAAAGCAAAATTTTGTTTGGATGTTTATTACTTTTTCACAGGAAAACGGGTGAACCGATTTGGCCGAAATTTGGAATGAAGTTGCTTAGATCCTGGAACAACACATAAGCTATATTTTATCCTGGAAATCCTACAGGAGCAGAGCCCCGGGCAACAGCTAGTAATACAATGTTTACCTGTAGGAACGGATCCGAAACCCCACTGACGTCATGCTCCGGCGAATACCCCGCCAATATGAGGTTCTTCAATATCCTCACCAAGTTAGGAACGATCTACAAACATATCGCAAATTAGAGACACTACCAAAAATAAATACATAAACGTTGCCCAAATGCACACAGAAAATATATTTGCGAAGCGAAAAGAAAAATAGAAAAAGATAAGTCTTCAACGATACTTCAGGCGAATGCATTATATCAACTCAATTATACAATCTAAATACTTTTGACATGAATTCAGCCTATTTGGATGATACCCATACAAACTGAAGGCGTTTACCAGACAACAGCGAGATAACATGAAACTGGGATATTTCACAACGTCAAGAAAATAAAAGTAAATTAAAAAATAAAATGCTTGCAACCCCGTTGCGTAAAAGTCACTTCTCGAGTGCTGAATCAACTCGTGCGCAAGGAGTCTTGTAAATAATAGTTAGTATTGTGATGACAGTTGTCAGAGGGTCTATATCTACCTCAAAGTTGATGTACCAAGTGCTATTCACACTAACAATGGTCTATTCTACTCTGATGATGGCAGAAGTCCGAGTGTTTGAAAGTTCCCCAAACATAGATGACAAAAACTTTACACATACAATTTTCTGAAGTCTAAAACCACACATGTCGACCGAGGGAATCGTGGAATGGGGGAATCATGACATAGGCAATGCAGCTAACAACTATCGATTTTCTGTTTCAACTACCATTATACTAAACGTGGTCTAAGGTCTTATGACCCCGATGATGGGCCGTAATGGTAAGAAATCTAGTTTTCCATCATCTTCTACCGTTGTTTACAATAAACCACGGTAGAAAGCCTTAGTGATTTATAAAAAAAACAGCGGCAGAAAACGTTAACTAGCTGACTTACCATTTTGGCCCATATCTAGTTGAGTCTGTCATTTGATTGATTTTTGGTTGATCTGTCTCTTTCTACAAGTATTATTCTAAGTAATGATTATGACGCGTCACGAATAATAATTCGCATCTCTGTCTGTCAATCCATCGGTCCCAAAAAACTGTCTCAGTTAACTAGATCAACAGTATACATGACTGTATAGCCGATTGCTAAATCTTCACAGAAAACGTTAACTAGCTAACTTACCATTTTGGCCCATATCTAGTTGAGTCTGTTATTTGATTGATTTTTTGGTTTTATTTTAAGTAATGATTATGACGCGTAACGAATAATAATCTCAATTCATCGGTTACAAAAAATTGTCTCAGTTAACTAGATCAACAATATACAGTGCCCCTAGTATGAGTTTTTCTTAACGCAGACGCTAGCGACTGCGTTAGGATTTTGTATGGAATTTCTTAGTTGCCTTACTATCCGCCAGAGGCGCTGCACAGGTTTGCCATACTAAATCGCTAACGCAGTCACTAGCGTCAGCGTTAAGAAAAACTTATACTAGGGGTACAGGACTGTATAGCCGATTGCTAAATCTTCACGTGTGGTTTTAAAACAAAGGAAATATAGTATTCAATAGCATAAAGTTTTTGTTGAATTATCGATAAATTTTATTTATAAATACCGTTATAACCAACACAATACAGTACGTTCATGCTCGATTGAAGTCTGTCAACACTGTTTAAGATTTCCTTGATGAATTCTTAACATATATATTTTTACAATAACTAAATTTCTACATTTATAAGTTTATATAAATCTATTTCTATCTTTACAAGATTTATTTTTCATATTTTTTACGTATTTCATGACATCTCTTATGAATATTAGGGAAAAAAAAAGTTTTTTTTTCTTTTTTTTTAAATGTCAACAGACTTCAGCCGTCAAAGTGCACGGATCAGCGTTTGTTTACCTCACGTTGACCGCTCTCCTACAGGACAACACAAACAAACGATTAGTTTGGAATATATTCTTTACAATAATTCGGGATATATTAAATGATTGGATTGGATTTTTGCAATGTGACAGTAGAAGGCTAACTAATATATTTATGACAAATTTTCTTGTACTAAAACTTAAATTTACAACTTGTAAATGACTTTAAAGTACATAGTAAGTAAGCATATAGATACAGTAGCATCCACGAATGAAATGCACCTCACGCCCTTTTCTCCACGTAAATATTTTAGTTATTAGTGAAAGTATTTTTTTTAAATTCTAAATTATTTTGCTAATGGCTTAAAAATGGAGAACCTACACCGAATAGAGAGCTAAGGCACAGAAGACAAACATGTTCATGGCGGACTAAAAGCCGTAGGCATTTTAGTATCCCAACTAATATCATAAATGCGAAAGTGAGTTTGTATATTTGTTTGTTTGTTTGTTGAAATCTTCCTGAAATTTCGTATACACATAGCTAAGAGTCTTGAGAAAGACATAGGGTACCTTTCATCCCGGGAAAAAAGCACTGTTCCCGCGGGAAATACATGCGGGCGAATGCTAATTTACTATAAAAAACAAAATGGCTGTACTACTATCAATCTCCACAGCCTCGTTCTACATAACCGGCGTATGTACACGGTAACTAGTATTTTTTATACGTTATAAGAAACCAGTCCGCCGAGACGGTGTCACTGACCGATTTCCAAACATACTTGATATTCGACCCGTCTACGTTTTCCAATTTGCATTCACAAATTAATGATTCATCTTTATTTAAAAAAAAATATATATTTATTTATGCGCTGTCAAAAATCAGTTTGATATATGGTTGGATAGGTAGATTAACAACTGTATGTATAGGTCTATACATAATAGTTTCTTATGGTTATTTATTTATTAAAACTTTATTGTTCCATAAGTACAAAATACTTACAATTGAACTAATATTAATTAGCAAAGATCACAAATGTAACTAAAAATATACATTTTTAATATGAAATAGACACTATATTTATTCGATTAGGTCTCTTTTAGTTCTTAAACAAATTAAGCAATAATCTGATTACAGATTCTGAGAGGTTTTTTTATATAACATATATCAATATAAGTTGTTCATTGTCAGGGACTGAGACAACGGGTTTAATTTCACGGATGTTTTGAACAATTGTGTATAGAAAAAGTTATTTGGGAGGGAATTTATAGAAATCATATACTTACTATATGTGTGTATTCTCTATGAGTATTGCATCTAAATATCTGTTTAGAAAGTTGTAGCATAACACAAATTGTAATACATATTTATTTTATGTTTCATCATAAAATATCATTACTTAATTAATAAAATAACATCAAAAAGTACACTAGTCATTTAATAAATAGGCTTTAATGAAAATATGTGAAGTAAAAATCTCAACTTCATATCAAACCAGGCAACAAAATTGCATCATCACCAACACTTCGTTCAAAAAAGGGCTTTATTCCAAACCGCATAAGATTTACATTCAAAAGCTGATAAAATTATATATACTTACTTTTTTGAAATGGTTGAGCGTATCGGGACTGTTTTCACACATCTCCGTGATAAGCGTGACTCCGGTGATAAGGACACCTGCCGTGTTGACAAAGACAGATATTACAAATTTGCTACATTAAAAACATATTGAGGGTAATAAATTCTATATACTTACAAATTGCAAAACTGCTAAAAGTGGCCGTTTTAAGCAATATTGCAATTTGTAAAAACTATAGGGAACTATATTTTAATATGTTTAAAATTAACTTCAGATACAGAACCTTAATAACATAACACGAATTTTTGATAACTTGTGTTTTCAGTGAATAATTATTTTTAAATGATGGTGGCGCTAGTGTTCACCGAGGTATCACCTTAAGGCTTCCCTTGGGATTTTAGGGATTCACCCAAGAATAACGTTAAGCATGCTGTGCGCACTAACTTTTTGGTTTTCCAACTAGTCAATGAACCATTGTAATAGTATTGAGCAATTTTTTTTGTTGGAATACTGTTTAGTGCGTCAATAAATACAAAAAAAAGATTATCTGTATATTAATTATAAGGTATTGTCTCCAGTGACTGACTCATCATCATCATCGCCTAGCTCAACTCAAACCACTAAAGATAAACACTTTAAATAAAATCTCTTTGTCATCTTAGCGATGTCCCGGTTGTATTCTCGGCTTGCTGCGGAACCCAGACTCCGTTTACAAACACTTAAAAAATGTATTATTTCAACATTCAATTTGCGAAGGCATCATTTAAATTTTTTTTTTTTTTATTATTATTAATTGACCCCAAAGTGGTTTAAAAAGTCTACGATTTATTTGTTATGAAGGTATATCCTGTATGGATTAAACAATCATTCTTATATATTATAGCTTGTAACTAAAAACCAAACCAATGTACCAAAATTCAGCCTGACTAAAAACCTATCCTAAAATACTATCCAGTTTATAATCTTACTAGATTTATTATACAAAGGCGATTCATCTTGATTAAATCCAAAAGGGCTCACCATAAGTATGGTAATTCTATTCCAGGATCGCATTTCGTAACATTACGCGTAGGCGCTACTCCTACGTAAGTTGCGGTTCGCGAGACGATATAGGGTAAATTATATTGAGTTGAAAGTGCTTGGAGCTATCTTGTTAAACCTTTGCACATTGTGATTACTGATCTCACAAATGACGCTTTGACATAGCTGGCTTGCTTCTCGAGTGGGTGGCAAGTCAATCAGTCCTGTATCATTCAAGCTATTGTTTTTATTAAGCGAAAAAAGCAATTTGCTAAGGTATGGTTCCGTGAGTTTCGAACTTGCAACCTTCAGGTCCTCAGGCAGGTAATTACTGATGTGATGTTTATTCTGAACTGTGATTGCGCTAAAGCATGCTCCTAAGTAAATGTTACCAAAATTTGTATTGGTTCTTCTAGGACGACAACACACATTACTTAGATTCATTTAGATTATTTTATTTAGTCAAGCCCTTTTGGACTCGAGTAACAGAATATATAATAGTACTAACGTACTCGAACTACTCGAGTATAGAATAGAATAGACATTTTTATCACACATACAAATCAAGAAAAAGAATATTTCAGATGCCTAATTACAATACGGACAAAGATACTCCGACTTTCATGGATATTTGTACCACGATGATCGTAATAAACTTGCAAATCCGATGCAATGTGGTTATGTAGCCAGTGTGCTGTCGGCTGTAAATAGGTAAAATACAAAAATCGATCGGTCAATCGTTCAAAACGGGTCGTTCGCTAAGATTGATGTTGGAACAGCCCTGGGCTGTTTTATGGCGTGTTCCGAACGAGTCACGCACCGCAAAATGAGTCGCCAATAGAACAATTACGGCTGTATAAGGAAATGGTGAACAAATATTTACTTGTCTGTATTTGGTTGTGCCCTAATTTATACTTTAAATAAAAAAAAAGATCAATTCTAGAGTTATTTAATTTGTTACGTAACACGGTACCAGTAAGACTCAAAGTTTATTGAATGAACTTAGAAGTTATCCTGCAATATACAAGGCAATGCCTATTTTTTGATTTAATTCCCAAATTATAGGGCATAAAATAAGAAGCCAAACTAAATATTAGAAATATTTAGGATCCTTGCAAGTACAAATGCATATATTGGCCTTCTTAAGCACCAAAGGAACCTCTACTTCGTCCTCGACTTTATAATTCTGCCACCCATCCGGTGATGGGTGGCAGTTCGGTAACTAGGCATAAGTCTGCATCTCTATGGCAGCGCATTGTGTTACGTGATTGTGTTTTTGATACTGCTATGCTATTGTTTATATACGGATTTTGATAAGCAGTTCTGCGATAAAGATAAGACATACATCAGACATGAAGTGATGTGATCATCCCGCAGAGAAAGATCATGGTAGCGTTTAGATATTTCCTGAATGAAATAAAAGTGATTTACTTGGTATTTTGGTGGGATTTTAATGGATTAAGATACAACAATGAGAAGACTCTATCGCCTTGCGCGAAACAGCACTGGGTTGTACATACTAGGCATGAGTTTTATACAAAGCGAGGTACTTTCATACAATGCTAAAAACTGACGCATCGCGCCAGGCGCTGGTTAGGCGTAGGTTAATCACCTAAATATCTATAGTACGTATAGTATCAGTCCTAATTATGGATCTATAATACTGTGCAGAGAACAACTACAAAAAAAAAAATAAACTTGTCAGTCCTACCATATATCTTTGGAAAAAAATAGTTATCAACCGAGATATAATGAAAAAAAAAAAACCAATTTTGGCAATCTTACCACTTTGATTTCTGCAATGGAAAATAATAACTTATTAACTTACCATGGTTCTTCTCCGTCAACAAACTCCGTGTGGCCGGCAGGAACATTTCCATTAAATCCGGGACCCTCCTTATGATCCTGAACGCGCACAACGCAGCCTTCTTCTTTATATACGCGTTAGGGGACTTTATAAGTCTTTCCACCTCGGACGCGAGGTCCCTTGCCATCTCCGGAGATGCTATGGCCCCGAGTGTGCATAGCGCCAGCCCGACTACGAATTGAGTGTTACTGTTTAGGTCACTGGGAACAAATAAAACAATGTTAGTTGTCATTAGCATGCACTTTTCTGGAGAGGGATAAATATTAAATACTATAAAGTATAAAACTATAGTTACCTGCTACCCTAATACATACACATTTTGTATTGTTTAACCGACTTCAAAAAGAGGAGGAGGAAACGGAATGTTTTATTTCCAATCATTAGTATCTCTGTTGCGTTCAGTTTCTAATGTCAAAAAATGGTGATTGGATTCATTTTACATACAAACATTCTTTACAAGGTTTGGTACGATAGCATAGCCTAATTTTATGTATCTTCGCCCGTATAGTAGCAAAGGCGATGTGAGTGACTTCCTAATTGCGTTAGAAACTCCAAGCTAACGTTATCAGCTAATTTATGTTAATATCTAGAGTTTATAGTACGGTTCAATGAATTACGGTGTGCCAACTCGGTTATTTATGACACGAAGAGCACCACGTGTTTATTATATATACAATCTAAAGTATAGATAGATATAGATTCTATACTAATATTATAAAGAGGAAAGATTTGATTATTTTTTTGCATCGAGGCTTCAAAACTACTGGATCGATTTGAAAAATTATTTTACTGCTGGAAAGCCACATTATCCCATAGGCTATGTGTATGTAACACGGGCGAAAACGGGGTGGACTGCTATAAAAGTATATATGTTTTATTTACAACAAGCTATTGTCTGCGGATGCACCCGCGTAACACTAATATATAGCCCTAATTGTAAGGTGGTTAATCACTGAAATAGATCTTAAGAACTTGAATCTAAAAGCTTTATAAATTAAATTATCGCATTTATTACATAAAAGGTTGAAATTTCGCCTTCAAAATAACAATACGTACAGCAGGGACCGATGTCGATTCATTTCAATGGACACAATAGCGACGCACCTTCAGCACATGAGTAGATACTCGTAACGGAGCAGAGAAAGTTACGTTACAGCACAGAGCTGAAATCCTACACTCGCATCACAAAGCACATTGTCTGCCTCTGTGGTCTCGTTTCTCTTTCGATCCGGAGGTGGAGGGTTAGATTCCCATAGAAAGCACACATCGTACAAGCCCAAGTCGATATTATCCATATAACTGCGCTAAGATTTATTCACTTACAATACAAAGCACATATTCACATGTACAAGTTTTTTTAATAATATCTTTCTAATTTTTTTTGATTATCTGTTAAGGAAAATGATTTTGTACTTTCGAGATTCACTGTCAAGCCGTTGGTATCGGCGGTTGTCATCTGGTGGTCCTTATCATTAAAGAAAGCACTTCAGAGAACGAGAGGCGGTTTCAAAAACTCTAACATCGACGATTCCAGGGTCAACTGACCTTGTTACCCACACGATACGATACGAGAAACCGGTTACAATCTTTCTCACTTCACACAAGTGTACAAAGGCAGTTGTATGAAACGTTTCCTCTGCTCCGAATATATATAATCAATCATTTCTAAAAACCATGCAAGTTCTAGTAAATAAACGAGACAGCGCAATACATGATGTAAGGCGACATCTCCGTTACTCAATCGTTCTTGCATGGTTTTAATTTAAGATGATAGTAAGCATCCAGCAGTTCACTCCGGCTTTGCTCGTGGTACATACATTTCCTATGCTTATGTTACTTACGCGGGGATATTATGGCTTTCAAGCAATGAAAGAATATTTCAAATCGGTCCAGTAGTTTCGAAGCCAGAATAGGCTTTGTGCAAACAAACAAATTTTGTATCTTTTTAATATAACTAGCTGTTCCCCGCGGTTTCACTCGCCATTAGTGTGTATGTACTATAGCCTATAACCTTCCCCAAGAATCAGGCTTTCATATACAAAAAGAATTTTGCAAATCCGACCAGTAGTTTCAAGTTATAAGCGTTCAAACAAACAAACAAACTCTTCAGCTTTATTATATCAGCATAGACTAGCTGTTCCCCGCGGTTTCACTCGCCATAAGTGTGTATGTACTATAGCCTATAACCTTCCCCAAGAATCAGGCTTTCATATACAAAAATAATTTTGCAAATCCGACCAGTAGTTTTCAAGTTATAAGCGTTCAAACAAACAAACAAACTTTTCAGCTTTATTAATTAGTATAGATGAATTGTCTTGGCAATACAAACATCTTAAAAATAATGGCGATAAAATATCCTCGTATTTATCTCCCTTCTATTACGTTTTAGATTGATAAATCATCATGTTCTATTATCTTCTTTCGGTCAGTCTAACGCAAAATCGATCGCGTTATTATCTTGAATCATTCGACTGTCCTTCATGAGGCTGACCTCGTGGCATTGCGACGAATTTCTTTAGCCTGTTTTTGTTTGTCTGATACTTAATTATTTTACAAGCCACAGCTATATAGAAGGGGCGTTTAAATGTCAGAATAAATAATTAGGGAACAGAAATTCAGGTCGAAGAATTACATTTTTCTATCAATATTTGTTTTTCCCATCTTTATTGAGAATCACGGTTATATCAATTCCTGATTATTGATAGACTTGCGCGGGGATTTATAATATTAACTTCACCAAAAGTGTTGCATATTGATTGATCTATTTCCACGCAAGCCTCCCGAAAATCAGGTGTTTATTACACGTGATTCTCAATAAGGATAGGCAGGACTGAATACGTTATATGAGTCAAGATTGCAAAGTAATAAGATTTTACTAACCCTGAGTTTCGTTTACGTGTGTTACCGTTAAAATTACATACCTCTGAGTTATCGATATAATTACAACACAATTATCTCTATAATATACTGCGTCATGAGTATCGTGATTTGAATCAATAAGCAGTGTTGTTTAACAACAAAATGCAGGTGTCATATGACAACAAATGCAATATAAATGTGATAATATCGGCACAGCCTTGGGTTTTATTGTTTACTTGGAAGTAATTCAAAACACTGATGTGTTTCCTTTACAACGTATGTATTACTACACTTTGTTTTAGCATCTTAAATTATTGTAAACTAGCGACCCGCCCCGGCTTCGCAAGGGCATAAAAACCATCCTCTTGAATCACTATCTATATATTTAAAAAAAACCGCATCAAAATCCGTTGCGTAGTTTTAAAGATTGAAGCATACAAAGGGACATAGGGACAGAAAAAGCTACTTTGTTTTATACTATGTAGTGATGATAGTGATAGTGATGTAGTGATAGTGATGTAGTGATAGTGATTTATTTGTGGGATGATTTAATATAGGAAGTGTTTGGAAGGTAACGTGGAGGTTTTCGACTTTTGTGATTGAGGGGGTGTACAATCTATGGATTATTTTGTGATATGTCTCTACCCAACTGCCCTGACTCCTGTACAGTTGGGGATCTGGGAGAGCAGCCAACGATAGAGAAATAACGTAGCCGCACACTGGTCAAAAATAATTTAAAACTAAAGTCTTTTCGAGTTGAAAAAAAGAAAACTAGAATTCTCCATTGCTCCGGAGATTAAGCGCCAGTGCTTGCCAGTCGAACCTTTGGAAAAAAAAAACATTACATGAAAGATTAAGCACTTACTTTTTCAAACAGTTCGTTATAAGTAGATGTACGTCTTGACGCTCATCCAACAATAACATGGCGCCCAGGTAGCCAACCCTCTTGTCAGTGAACCTCGGGCTGGCGATTAGTTTGAGACACTCCAGCTGGCCGAAGTGTGCTGGGTAGCCCAGCATGTGGATGTAGAGGAGTTTCGCGATGTTCCGACATCTGTGGGAGATAAATCTTGTTAATAAAGAGGATCTAGTTTATATTTGTATTTAACAAAAAACTGAGAAGTGATTTTAATAAATGGTTATAGGTTCTTTGAGGTATACAATATAGACTGATGAGGTACAAAATTGGAAGAAAAAAACTTAAGTAAAATATGTCCTACTACTAAATATCAACAATTTTTTGCTTAAAATGTACACCAAATTTGATTTTGTTACAGAAACAATATAAATTATACTAGGTTAAAGTAACTAGGCTTACTGTAGCATACAAACAAATGGACCCAAAGGTTTGCCGTGCTTCCTCCCATACATAAGATATATAGCACATCGTCTCTATCTGGATCGGTAGATTTGCGGGCTTGAATGCATACTGTGTACAATAGGCCACACACACCTTCAGTAAAGTGTATATTTTCTATGTGGCCCAGAGTACATACGCGTAGACTAGTAAATAACAAGGGTAATACTATAGGTAATAGGTAAACCTTTACCAACGCTAATGCATGAATAAGTCGTTGATAATTTTGCATTTAAACAATAGGGCACAATTACATCATTAGACACGTGGGACCAATAAGTAGAAAGAATCTCTCCTTCCATTATGTTTTATGTTATGCTTTTGTGAATATGTTGGGTATTTGCATAAGCAGTTAGTATTTGATTTTTTAATATTGCTTACTCGACCTCGAACATACTCAGGCAACCTCGAGAATATAAAATCCATGAGATATTAATGACAAAATATACGATTTGACGTTATTTCTATGACAGAACGGCTGCCTGGCGTTAACCCTCCTTGGGAAAGCTGTCGTCCGGCACCAGTCAAACCGAGCTACTTCCAAGAAAACGCCGCCTCTGTTTGGTTTTCTTGTCGATGTTTACGTCATGAACTGGGAGAGAGGGAGTGGTATATTCTAAAACCGAAAACCACACGACAATGGCTTGAAATATGATAAGTGGTAACCTGGTAACAAATTTAATATTCGCTCGACATACTGACGACCACAAATGTTAGGTCGTGGTTAAGTAAAACTATGGATAAATAAAGCAACTACATCTATGGTTTACTTTATTTTTATTCCCTATTTAAAAACATAATCATCTACATAACGCAGTAGGCAGATTATAATCTGTATCTCAGAGGATGTATCCTAAGCCAAGCTTGGGAGCTAAAGGTCCACACAAACGAAATAGCTAATAGTGCCATCTCATGCAGAAAAAGATTAAAAGATTCGGGATTATCATTAAGGCCAGCCATCTGCCCTGCCTCGGGCAAGAAATAATGTTTAAACCTTTGCACGTCCTAGTAAGATTGCAGAAGACGCTGGATGTAGACCACTTCCAAAGTCAATGTAGAGCGATGCGGGGTGCCTATCTAGCTGAGGACATCTAGTACCCAAAATCTCTCTCATCTTAACGCTTTCCTGGTTGCATCATCTGGTTGCTCCGGAGCCTAGAGTCCGTTTTCTTGCTTCTTGAACTACACGTGACTCGCTTTAAGCATCCTCGGACATAATTAGCACGCACCTTCAATGCAACATTGACCCAGCATCCAAAATAATGACAGAAAATTTGGGGACCACGGAATTTAGAAACATTAACAAGAAGTGACTGAGCGCACGAAAAGCGTGTCAATAGTTTGGCTTGTAAGCCAACGTTTCACACAGAAAAAATGGGCGGGAAATTTGGTTGCGTCATTTATTGCCACTGTTATTGGTTGATAATATTAGGTGGCTTTGTTGTAAACTACGTAATACATTTCTAATAAGGTGTGGTGTGGTTTACATGTATAAATTGAAGGTGAGAAGAGAGAATACGCTAGCCACACTGATCCTGGAACAAAATCCGCGTCAAAACATTTCAATTGGGATAATTTCTCTGTTATGTGTTTGGGACGGTACCTACCTCCAAACACTATCCTCTTCTCTAAACGTAGAGCGTATGTACGCGCACTCCTTGTTTACTACACTCCTTTCTTCAGCAGCCGTTCTCACAGCCCTGATTTGCCTGATGAGGTCCCGGAGACGAGTCGGAGTGGGCGTGCGCACTGAAACCGGCGCAACTGTTACGGACAGCACACACACATAGAAAGCGTTGATCAGTGCATGGTTACAGTGCATACTTATAGCTAAGCGAGTGATTAGTCTAAGTATCTATATTTTGGGATATATTTTACTACCAGGTTAGGTGTAGTTAAGACAAAATTGGGTATTATTTCTATGACTGAGGGACCAATAGGCAGTTGAAGACTTTGTTAAGGGATTATATAAGTCTGTTAGAAACTCCTACAATCTACATTTACTAAGGCAAGGTATGCTAATGCATCATGATATAATTCATGTAACCCACTATGAGATCATATCCATACTTCCATACTAATATTATAAATGCGAAAGTCTGTCTGTCTGTCTGTCACCTCTTCACGGCTAAACTGCTGGACCGATTGCGATGAAATTTGGTAGGGATGTAGTTAACAACCTGAGGTCAAACATAGGCTACTTTTGGGCGCGATATAACCGAGTACCACGCGGGGCGAAGCCGCGGGGAACAGCTAGTAATATTATAAATGCGAAAGTCTGTCTGTCTGTCTGTCTGTCACCTTTTCACAGCTAAACTGCTGGACCGATTGTGATGAAATTTGGTAGGGATGTAGTTAACGACCTGAGGTCAAACATAGGCTACTTTTGGTTTTTACGATATAACCGAGTCCCACGCGGGGCGAAGCCGCGGGGAACAGCTAGTTTTTTATATGTTTAAATACCATGTTTAATATGTTACAAGGTTGCAGTTGACAGATTACTTAAATAACAGTTATGACTTTATGTACTTTCTGTATATGGTACTGTGATATAGTGTGATATAAATGTAGTGTGTAATAAAGACTTATATAGATCTACATTACATTATACATAAAAGGGTAAGTTGTTTTTAATAAATATAATAAATTTAATATTTAATATCAACGGGTAACAATAAATTAAGTATTAAAAAATATTTAATTGAAGTTAAAAATAAAAATTTGTGAAGTTTAGATATTTCTAGAA
Organism: Apomyelois bistriatella; assembly: GCA_947044815.1. NCBI lineage: Eukaryota > Metazoa > Arthropoda > Insecta > Lepidoptera > Pyralidae > Apomyelois > Apomyelois bistriatella. Next base: position 13,323,151 of record OX345690.1, read on the forward strand.
TTAAAAATACAAAAAAAAGAAATACAAAAGGAGTTAGATTTCCACTAGCAGTTATCTTGCCCTTTAAATTAGTATGTTATTAAAGCTTGAACAGCGAATATTAGGAACTGACTAACTACATTACATATCAAATTTCACAAAATTATTAGACATTTTTATGTCCATTTTTTTTTTATTTTTTTTTTTTTTATATTTTATCACAAAAAACATTAGACATAAAAGGCAAAGGACTTTCACAACCAAAAGGTGATATTGCAAAAGTTGATACTGTAATAATAAAATAAGCAGTGTCAAACTATACTTAAAAATATACATTGTCAGGACCTTACTACTTACTTATATGGACAAAAATTAGAAATATCTAAATTTTTTTGTGAAATTTATGATTTTTACCTGTGAACAGGTGGCCTACCACCATCTCTTAAAACCATGCAAGAACAATTGAGTAAGGGAGATATCGCCTTACATCATGTATTGCGCTGTCTTGCTTACTCACTGGATCATGCATGGTTTTAAGAGACGGTAGTAAGACCCCAGGCCTTCTTAAAATAATTTTAATATCTTTCACAATAATTACTCACCTCTTTCTATGGCCTCATTTACCACTTGCTTTATTGTGGCTATGTTAAATGCCGGGTTGAACCTGTTAACAAACACACAAACTAAAACATACATTTTGCAAATAAATTGATTGAAACTGTAGTATATCTCATAGCTATGCTCAGACAGCAGTATGATAAAAAAAAACCGGCAAGTGCAAGTCGGACTCGCGCCCTGAGGGTTCCGTACCACCACACAATACTAAAAGACGTAACAGGTAATTTGATGATTGTTTCTTTCCTTTAGGTAATTTGGGTGTAAAAAGAAATTTTCTTTATTTTCTTAAAATTGACACTTAGCTTTTGATTCCCATTTAAATAATTGTAAAGTTTACGAAATTTGCAACATTTACAATCATATTTTTAGATCATGTTGACATATAATTTTCAGTATTTTACAGCCAAAAGGACCATAGGCCCGAGTATACATATATTATGAATTTTAACATGATACTTTCATGCATTCCTTTAAAATATTTTGACATAATAATATCTTATATCATTTATTTCTTTATTTTCATAAATGTATATAAATAAGGGTTCTATTTTTGCCTTTTGAGGTACGGAACCCTAAAAGATACCCTGAGCTCTGTAGCACACAGAATACTAATAAATTACTCCATAGTAAAAACTGAAAGAGCAACTAGGAAACACACCTAGATGAAGAAAAATACATGGAATCCATACTTGTAAGCATTGTAAATTATAAATGTGAAAGTCTGTCTGTTACGCTTTCACGGCTAAACTGCTGGACTAATTTAGATGAAATTTGGTAAGGATATAGTTAGATTAGGGGTCAAACAGGCTGGTTTTTGAAGCAATATAACAGAGTTTTAAAGAATTAAGCATACAAAGGGACAGAGAAAGCGACTTTGTTTTATACTATGTAGTGATGCGAAAGTCTTGTCTGTCTATAATGTTTTTATTGTTATAGACTGGGGGGTCAAACATAGGCTAGTTTAGATATACATAGGTGTATGAATCTCTGTGACAGATTGACCAATAATGATTTTATCAATTAGATTCAATTATACTTATAGGAATTGGCTGATAATGGCATGTCAACAAATAGTTAAAGTTATCAAATGACTTCACATGTGATACAAGAAGTGTTTTCTATAATATCTAGCATAGCCTGTGGCTTTGCTGGCTGTCATTTTATCAACTTTTATATTATTGTCCCAGTCATGTATGTAATTTTATTGTTTTGTGGTGCAATAAAGAGTATTTGTATTGTATTGTATGTATGTAAAGCATTATTTTTATGCTAGTCAACATAACATTCCCAAATCAGGCATTTGATTTACTATAATTTATTTAAAATATATTACCTAAGTAGCTGTTCCCCGCGGCTTCACACCGCGTGGGACTCGGTTATATTGCGCCCAAAAGTAGCCTATGTTTGACTATAGGTTGTTAACTACATCCCTACCAAATTTCATCACAATCGGTCCAGCAGTTTAGCCGTGAAGAAGTGACAGACAGACAGACAGACTTTCGCATTTATAATATTAGTATGGATATGGATATATAAAAAGTACATAAATAGCTAATTTTAAACTTTTGAATTGTAGGTAGGTATGTCCTTTTTAATTTTGTGCTGTAAATTGGTAAGTAAATAGCAATACTTAGTATTGACACTAAAAAAAAGTACTATTTCCCTACAGACATGTAGGTAGTGAACTGCGAATTCATACCAACCAGCTGTAAAGCTATGCTCACAAACATATTATGCTGCTAACACACTTAGCTTTTTGTATTTGCCAATTTGACCATGTGTGGACAGTATATTTGCCAAAATATTTGCATTATTTACGCTCTTTGCCTATTCTTCAAATATTTTGGCAAATACGAGAACAGTCGAGTATGGTAGCAGCATTACCTACCTGTATAAATTATATGCTCATAATGTCAAAACTAGCTTTTTCGGTCAATTGAATCATATTCCCATTAACTTTTGATTACTTGTCTAGTAAAACTGCTTGATTATTAATAAATGATATGGTGACATATAGGCATTAAGTGCCGTAGATTTTGGTTATTATTTAGTAATTTTAGTCTAGACTAAGAAAAAGATCATTGTGATTATAATAAACTTATGTCTATTGCAGTTGTGAAACAATTTTCTATACATTAGCAACTTGTAGGGCTAAGTGATATTTATTGTAAAGTTTGAAAACTATACAAAGAGGTAAATTAATCATATTCATATGTGAAATAAAAGATAAATACCCGGATTCAGAGCCGTTCATGTTGTCCTCCTATAGGTTATTACCGTCCCACGAAATCTGAAGTTCCTTCAACACAGGTAAGGGTAATGTTCTTGACGACAGGTGCAAATGGATCAAATCAATGGGAGAAAAACAAACACTATTACAATGACAATATCACTTATGCACTTTGAAAACCATAAGGGAAGGAACTAAGGAATAATTAAACGTATTTCTTCAGGTCTATAAGCATTTCATCTCGTCACAAACCATAGAAATGCAAGAGAAATCACAAGCCAACTTCGACTATCTTCTCTCATATTTTCACTACCAAAATTTATTCCCAAAGGAACATTTTGGGTTTCTCTTTCTTTTAATTACGTATCACAGAATATTATTCCACTTATTATTTTATACCAGCAGATATTTTTACATAGAAATAAAACGACAGCCACCAGCTGACATTTCCGTGGTGCGTTGCAGGAAATTCAACATGGCCGACGATACAGCATGACGTTTGCTAAATTGGATCAAATTGTATACTTTTTCTTATTAAAATCGTAACAAACGACACAATGAAATTTTTGGAGTATAATTTTACTGGGAAAATAATTATTTATGACATTATCACTACATTATCTAATTTAGTTTTTACTTTTAAATTTTTTATGTTGACAAGTTTGCCAAAACCTGACGTAAATTTAGTTTCTGAACGCACGCTACTTACGTGTAGAAAATCTTTTAGGAAATTCGAATGAAAGAGTATCCGTTTCCTCTTCTGGCTGGTATAAGGATTTCCAAAATCATTTATACTTTCATGATTCATTCATATCAAATTACTAATACAAAAACCTACCTTCTATTTTGATCTGGTGGTAAGACACTCCAATCAACCTCATACATTGGATATGCCATGGTGAATCATAAACAAAATGCATCAAAGTCTAAAGATAAATAGTTCACAGATAAATAGTTCACATTTCACAAGCCACACTTCCACGACGGTGCACACCATACTGTTATCAGAAGTGTTTTATCAGGTGCAGCTCCAACTCGTCGAATATCCAATAATTGCGTATCTCTTATCAAATAGGTACTTAGTATTTTATCAATGGAAAAGGACGGCAATACAGACACGGCGTTAGCAGTTAATGTTTTATTTTTATATGTCAATACAGTATGTACAAAACAATGGCCGAGTCATATATCATTATCTAAATAGGAAAACTCATTAATATTCATTGTAGCCCTCATGGCGATACGTGTAGGTGTATCGCTATAGGTTGTCCTCGTGGTTGCGAGGTGGTCTATCGACGCTGTTTCTTTTTATACAGTCTACCAACCACCGAATGCCTTCGTCGACGCCGTCCCTGGAATTAAAAAAAAAATATTTATAAAGGTTTCAGATGAGGTCCCTGTGGTAAACAGATAAAAAATATATTTTTTTTGTAACAAGCTCTTTAATATTTTTGACCGAGTTCAAAATGGAGTGTCCTGTTTGCGCGGACACTGAGCGACTGAGAGTGAAACATGTCAATTTCGTGATGTTGACATCATTTACTCAGTTACTTTAAGTAATAAATAATTCACTGGTTTATAAGCGGCGCTTGCGCGTCTGCCACTCATGGGATTTAAGCTCCATACCATACTAATATTATACATTTTAAAATCTCTGTTTATCGGTCTGTCTATCTGTTACGCTTTCATGGCTAAACAGCTGGACCGATTTTAAACATAAGATACTTTCGGGCGCGATATAACCGAGTCGGGCGGAGCTGCGGGGAACAGCTAATAACTACATAAACAGACTAGCTATGCTCTGCAGATTCACCTAACATGCAAACAATACATACTAATACTACAGGTCGCGTCTATAAGATGAACTCTGGCGGTTACGCTGCGCAGTGGGCGATTTATCGATCTATTTGGTGGTATGCGGGGAGCGCGGGGTGGGCGGGACTAGGCCGGATTGGTTTGTCAGTCGACCTTTGCTTCTCGCGTTGCGCAAGTTGTCTCTCTCTTCTCTTTTTAGGGTTTCGTACAAAAATGAAAAAACGGAACCCATCATGATCACTCTTGCGTCTGTCCGTCTGTCACAACCAATTTTCTGAATCTACTGGACCAAAACAGATGATATTTGGTAGGATAGCGTAATCCTGTGAACCAAACACAGATGTGCAAAGTAAATAAATATTTTTATAAGGGTCATTTTCGGGGGACAAATTAGGAATTTAAAAAAAAGTTTTGCAAATTACCGTGTATATCAAATGAAAGGGCTTGTTATGAGGATCTCAAATATATTTTTGTTATTATCGTAACATAAATAGTTTTGATATTATTCATGAAGACGAAAATTGACCAATCCCCCCCCTGATTTCTGAAACTAATGAGCAAAAAATTTTGAAAAAAATACCAAATATTGTTCATTGCCTGTAGATTACAGGAAAACTTACGAGAATTCTATCAATTGACAATTAAGTGGTAAATTCAATATAAAACGGACTTTTTTTCACTTACGGAAAAAAGTTCTCTAAAACACCACTAGATAGCGATAGTAGTAGTTAAATACCAAAATAAAAAAAAAACTGACATTTGCATTGTACGGAATCCACTCCACGCGAGTTCAACTCGCATTTGACCGATTTTTATACGACGCGACCTGTATACTATTAAAGATTTTACAAATAAAGTTACCCATTCAAGGCTGAAGTGGCCATCAACATGATATCCCTTGCACCGATAAGGTGGGCGTTCTGATTGAAGATGGGCTTCACTGTATGCACTCCCATACAGTCTGGAATGTCTTGCTTGTTCGCCAACACTAGCAGTGGCACTCCTGAGAGGTGCTCAGATGCTATCATCCTGTCTGGAATGGCATAAGATGTAAATGAAACCTTTGTACATTTCATTTATTAACTATATCTATTTAAAAAAACCGCATCAAAATCCGTTGCATAGTTTTAAAGATTTAAGCATACAAAAGGACATAAGGACAGAGAAAGCGACTTTGTTTTATACTATGTAGTGATATACTTGATTGGTTAATGCCTACATTTGTCACATAACAATAGTTTTTTCTATTGTGTTTGGTTTCTACGAGTCAATGGGTTAAACATTATAGAAATCATTTAATGACATAAATAATAATGTCTGGCTTGTTCTTGCCATGGATGATAGATACATACATGCCTGTCTCCAGTAGGAGAAGGCAGAGACTAGAGATTTCCATTGGCTACATTCCTTACATACCTCTCTCTCTTCCTCCACACTCATCACTCTCGTCATACACGCTCGCCGATTTCGGGTACCCTCTAATGGATGATATATATATACAGGAAATATCAAAATGTGAACAGACAGAGTTGAATCCATACTAATATTATAAATTCGAAAGTCTGTCTGTCACCTCTTCACGGCTAAACTGCTGGACCGATTGTGATGAAATTTGGTAGGGATGTAGTTAACGACCTGAGGTCAAACATAGGCTACTTTTGGGCGCGATATAACCGAGGCGCACGCGGGCGGAGCCGCGGGAAACAGCTAGTTACCTATAAATTTAATTTTTGTAAAAATACTTTTGTTCAAACTTCTTACCAAATGTTTCCTTAGATTCTGATATTCTTTCTCTATCTGATGAATCCACTATATAGATAACAGCATGACACTCAGCATAATACTGAAATCATAAATTCTTGGCCTATAAATATACAAACAATAACAAGGAACTAAATATGGGCCTCATAAAAAAAGCTCAAGGTCACCCATGGAGCCATGGAGAGAGCTATGCTCGGTATTTCCCTGAGACCGAATCAGAAATGAGGAGATCTTTAGGAGAACAAAGGTTGCTGACATAGCCTAGAAAGGTCCAGAAAGGTTCTTGAATGGCGACCGCACACCGTTAAGCGCAGCATCTTACACCAACCGACCAGATGCAGGCAGGCGTTGGATGCAGGTCGCTTCCAACCATTCATTTTGGAAATCCTTGGGGGACGCCTATGCCCAGCTGTGGATAGCCTGCGGCTGAAATGATGAATAACAAGAAAAAGAGTTGAACAACATCTCAAATATTATAAATGTGAATGTGAGTTTGTTACACTCTCACATCCTATGCACTGAACCAATATTAATGAAATTTTGCATACACAGTTAGAAGTTTTGAGAAAGACACTTTATCTGCACGCATTCGTCTGTATATGTGCTAACTTTTAAATAATGCAACAGATATTTTTTTTTGCATTTAAATAGATTCTGAAAGGTTCACATTTATTTATTTATTACATGTATACTCAAAGCCCTTACACAATTCAGATCGCTAGTATTATATAAACAAACCTTATCCCATAAAGATTGGAGCTCTTGTTGACCACCTAGATCCCAAAAGTTAAGCATCACTCCATCTACATCTATTTTTCCTATATTTAGTCCAACTGTAGTTGTGATTCTATTGGGATTCATAGCTTTATATTTCTTTGTAAATTTTGTTTTTGTGGCTTCCAAATAGGTCTGAAAATTAAAAAAGCGGTCTTTATTACTTATTATTACACATTTCTTTTTCAGATAAAAATTATTTTCCACGAAAATAGCCAACAATGCAGCACTAAACAAACATACTGTTTTTCCTGCATTATCTAGACCTAGAATTAAAACACAGTATTCGTCCTTTTGCACCAAGTATTTGTAGAATCCGTGGAGTAAAGTATACATTTTAAATCATCTTCTGTAATTGTTATTGAATTTAAATGAATTTTAATAAATATTTATTCGAAAATAAAAACACAAGCACAAGCAATAACAAAGTTTTGTAAACGTCATGTGACAGTGACAGTCAAGTGACATACTTCTTTTTCGTATTTTTGGGGTAGCAAAGGTCCAATTCAATACAGATTTCTTCTAGGGTGGCTACCACCATCTCTTAAAACCATGCAAGAACGAGTGAGTAACCGCGCGCGATTTCAAATTCTTTGATTTTCATACTGATGCTAATTCAAGCATTCAAGTTTATAAAATGAAGGTTGGACACTTCAATTATGTCAAGTTTTGAAGTGTCATCATATCCCTTTCTTTAATAAAGTGTCTGCCTTGTGTGTGCCGAATTTGCATTAACAAACAATCAAAGTGAATATATAAAAATCTACTATTGATTTTATATCTATAGTTTCCATTCTATCACTGAAATAAACTATGCCACCTAAAGATTCAAAGAAATCGGGAAGTAGTGCCTACGGGGAATCTCAACCTACGTTATCAAGTCCAGTTTCTCCTAGAAACATTCTTCTTAAATTGATTTTAGAAGGAGATGGCCCTGGTCCCGGTGAATGGATTTTTATAGTGCTTTTTAATGGACACATAATAATGGATATAAAGTGGCAAAAAGATCTAGTACAGATAGTAGAAAGTTTGCCTTTAGATTTCAAGGACTCTCAGTCTATTAATCTTGTGGCTGATAAGCCCTTGATTTTTTTGCTACGGGCCACTGGTGGAAAGGGTTCTAAAGATCCAGATCCGTTACTCAATGTGGATAATCGTGCGGGTGGCAATGTCGATTTGTTCCCATTAGTTATAGGAGAAGAAGAGGTTTTTACAAAAGTTCCTTTGATTTTCATTACAACGGGTGAACCCACCGGTTGTGTGATAGTAGTTCAGGCTAAAGTATTGGGACCATTCGAACCAGTTGATAAAATGCCCCTTATTTTTACCATGATTTCTGCTCATTGTATGCCTTATGCTAAAGAAGGGACGGTTTACATTGCTGCTCTAGGAATGGAAGGTGTTATTGAAAAACCCGCTGTCAATTTCGGCATGTCATTGAGCAACTCAACGGCTAGTAAAATTGTGTGGGCAGTAGCCAGTAATGGTGGTTTAGTAGCAAATACAGCGATTAATGTGCCTAATGAAGATACATTTATTCCTCAAAATTTTGAACCCGCAGATAAAGAAACATGTAACTGTGTTTATTGGAATTCTATGAAGAGAGTTCTTGTAGATCCTATAAACTTAAAAGAAAAATTGGCTTCCCACTTGGTGGTAGAAGTGGCGGGAGTTCCTCGTATGGGAAAAGTTGACGTAAGGGGACGTTATTTGGCTTTTATTGATGCAAGTGTTTTACTAGAACCAGGTCAGCTCGGAGTCACAACTAGTGGTATTTTATACTTCTATACTGAAGCTTTGCTTCCTCCAAACTGTGGCCCTTTATTAGATATACCTCCAATAAGCGCTAAAGCTAGTGCTCGTGAAACCGACTTAATAATGGACGAATTGGGTCATTCTTCATACATCATTATTAGATTAGATTTACCTGAACCACTCGTTCCAAAAATGAAAGTTTCATATCTTTTTGATATGATTGGATTTCCAACTCCTGAAGGTCCTTCAGCACCTGTTTACGAGTTAGAATCTCAACCACCACCAGAAGATACAACGGTTGATGTGAGGCGAATACGTAAAGAAGGTGGGGCTTTAGCTATACACAGAGAATTAAGCACTTTAGCTTGTAGAGGCGCTGTACCAATGAACCAAGGAATTAAGAGAACAGCTGCAAACCGTCTTTTGCTTAGAGTTAGAACTATGTTGAAACAGTTTGCCCCTGGCGATTGTTCGGAAATAGATTGGCAAGATACAGTTACTGGTCAACATGCTGCAAGTAGACGCGCTGTGACTGCTTCATTTGCACCTCAGCCGCCGGCCCTAAAACCACCTCCTCGTGAGGCGGCCGCTAGATGCCGTTTGGCAGGAGATACTAGACTTGCAGATAAACACATCAGAACAAATTTGAAGGTTGCTGGTTCTCACCCTAGATCATTATTGGCTAAAGCATTAAGATGTCTCGAGGAAAGAAATGAAATAGAAGCTAGAAATTACATATTGGAAGCTATAAGTGAGCAGACGACGAATAAATTTCTATTGTGGATTTATGGAGCTCAGGACTTTAATAAAGGATTAGATTTAGTTGAAGCGGCCTCTGCCGCTTTTCGCCTTTCCGTAAAAGGCGATTACTCTCAGGGCACTGCTAATGCAATAGCTTGGGCTGCATTGCATGCTTTACATCATGTTAATGAAAATTATAGCGCTGCTTTTGTGGCTATCAAAAAAATGCGGAAGTCGTACGAGTTGCCAAGAGAATGGAATAAATTCCTACAACAATGGATAGAAACGAGTGGTGAAGAAGAAATTTTCTGGATTCCATCTGTGGTCGCATGTGACAATCCCATAGTGATTGCAGCAGCATTCTTCCTATGCTTACGATGTTTTGCTTTTTGCGAAAGGCTTTTGAAATGTGTAGAGCTTGGCTGTGCAACTCGTGGTTCACGACAAGGGCTTGAATATGTTATTACGTGTGATGTATATTACATAAGAGCGGCTTCTTTGATTTTGCGAAGGGAATATGACGAAGCTTTGGAAATGACGGAGGCAGGCATCAGACGGTTCGGACCGAGCTCGAAAATGTCTCAAATGCGTGCTTCTTGTTTATTATGCATTCGCGGATGGGACGGTGATTGTAAGGCTGCTCTTTTAGAAGCTGATAAGAGTGGGGCAAAGCCATGCCCGGCTATCCTTCTGAGAGCTGCAATGGGAGGGTTAAAGAGCAATCCCAAAGCGGCCTTACAACGCGCTGCCCAAGCCCATAAAATTGCGCCAAGTGCCCATTCCGCTTTAGCTATTTCTAGGATTTATGCTAAAATGGGCGAAGATGGTTTAGCAGAGCGTTGGGCTGCAGCTTCTGTGAAAATTGAGCCCTACTTAGCTGATGGGTGGGCTATGCTGTCGTTGTTGGCAATGTATCAAAGGAATCTTCATAAAGCAAGAAGCACACTGCGAACGGCAAAGCAGGTCGGGTACATTTGTGCCGAAATAGAAGAAGAACTGAAGAAAGCTAAAGATCTGGTACAACTTGATTCGTTGTCCGATTCTCTGGTTAAGAATGTTTGTTTCTGTGATTACTTTTGAAATTTTGGGAATTGGTATCTTACATAAGTAGGCTTAAGCCACATTATTGTTATTCTAATAATTGGGCCTAATAACTACCAAATAAACATGTTATACGAAAATACATTCAAATTTTTTACCATAATTTAAAAAAAAATATCCCGTGCTTTACACTCGGTCGGAACGAAGTTCTCCAGAGTAAACTATACCTTTCCTGTTGAATTTTTTTTAGTTTCTCGCATACTCAGTTATTCGTCCATTGTGTCAATATTGGACGGTGTGTGAATATCATTTGTTGTGTTTTATGGATTTCTATAGTACGTCATATACCGATTCAGTGCACGCAGCATATCTAGAAATTTGTATAGCTATTGTCAGTATGGTCACAGCTCACCCACTTTTGCATTGTTGTATTCCAGTTTGAAGGATGAGAGTATAGTACAGGGTACGCTGGAGAGAAATATTCTAGGTCACTTGAACGAAGAAAATAAAAAAAAAACACACAAAAAAAGTTTATTAAATAACCATCCTAGGACCCGAGTTGGCAACGCGCTAGTTATACCCTCAAGGTATCACAACCGTAAATAGACAACGGAGGGACTGCCAAAGCAATCGTATAAAAAAATGCTTACTTGCCGAGATCGTCATAATAATCAAATCAGTTATCAATTTACTTGATTTTTAGGGTTCCGTACCCAAAGGGTAAAAACGCGGCCCTATTATTAAGACTCCGCTCTCTGTCCGTGTGGCTGTATCTTATGAACCGTGGTAGCTAGACAGTTAAACTTTTAAAAGATGATCATAGACTAAAAAAAAAATTGCCTCGTAGAGAGACCGGTTCTTAATTCTTTGCAGATGATGCATTTCTATTGTCACTATAACAAAAACGTTTATACATTTGTACTTTTATTTAAGTCAATAAAGTTATTACAAAAAAAAAAAACAATAAATGCTAAAAACAGGATAAAATAAATAAATGAGGTTCCCAGCGTTAGAAGTACATAGTGATTTTTTTGCCGTTTTGTTAATGGTACAGAACCCTTCGTGCACGACTCCATCTCGCACTTGGCCGGTTTTTGACGTGACAACGTCTTATAAATTGGTTTGCCGGGTGACACTTCAAGAAACTGCGTTACGCTCCGCTCACGTTATGCGCTCACAATGAGAGCGAGTGAGAGGCACGCGTCCCTTCCACTCGGGCATGGTTGTCACGTAAAACTTTCGCCCGTATACCGACTTTACAGGCAACCAATTTTTTATATACAATTTAGTAGTCATACGGCCCACCTGATGGTAAGTGGACGGACGCCTGCAACACCAGGCGTGTCACGTGCGCATTGCCGACTATTGGATTGCTTTGTTAACTCCGTCCGACTAGAAGTGGATTCCTCTTATAAGAGCATTACCAAAGATTCATGGGATGTCGTGAGGCAGGCAATATTTGCTATATTTTCATATAATATTTGGATTTTAAAAAAAATCCAAATATTATATGAAAAGGGGTAATCCTTGCCCTATATTGCCAAATCCTTATCTAGACGTGTAACTATGCCCATAACGGACTCAAGTTTGCAAAGCTGACTTCGGATGCAACCGGTATAACGCTTAGATGATCATGAGAGTACTATACGGACCCTGGGCTCCGAAGCAATCGAGAGATAGATAGATCATGAGAGTATGTACTCATTAATTCTGTCTACTAATAATGATAGCGCTTTGCTTGGTAATTAAAATTATTGATGCAAACCTTGTACACACAAACTGAAGGTTCAGTAATGAAATACACGGCTTTTTTTTTTAAATCCTGTTTTTTTATTTAATATATTTGGATGAAACAAAAAGTTCTTTGAACCAAAGTAATACGGCTATTGAATCAGTCTTTGTATGCTGTATACCTGCCTCTTCTATCTACCCTTCCTTTCCCACCCTCGTCCTTAAATTTTACCTGGACTATTCCTTTATAATGTCGGTGTTTAGTTTTTATAGTTGCATTTTTAGTTTGTTTTGCTGTAAATATTCTAAAATCCCCAAAAAATACTAATAGACTACTACGCATAGGAGCAGATAGGAACTTGGGCCTTAATAAAAATAGAAGTGTCACTGCTCTATTAATACCAGTGTATAGTCGGTAGAGTCAGTGAAAACGGCGAGCTCTCGCGTGTAAAGTAGGTTAGGTTACAACAACAAACCGCTATCATTGATAAGCTGATTAGCTTCTGACTCAAAACTATAGGACGTATGTATTCATCAATGATAACGCACCTACTTCGAGTTAAAGCGATAAGTTTATTCATCAGATGAATGTATTTTTTTTGTGCCGTGGTTACGTTGCATCACTCTGCCTGGGAGTTCGCTCACACAAAACATTCTCTGTGGCGGAACGGGTGGGTACACGGGGCACACTAAACCGCACGACGCGCTTCTTTGTTTTGAGATCGAGTTGAAATTGAAACACATTACCAAGATCTTTGTCATGTGAGCTCTGGACACGAAAATGGCTATTTCAACGAATTGTTGGAAATATCTGGTGTTAACCTTCAATATTCTTTTCGCTGTAAGTAATATTTTTGTGGAAATTTAATCTGTAAAGCCGATTTAGCTTTAGTGGTGCTTCAGTGTTCGTTTGTTGTCATAGCAACTTAAACAAACCATTACCGCTAATTTGTTTACATTATAAATACTTAATAGAATGTTGTGTATGGATATTAACAAAAGAAAAAAAAACTTTAATAAGTTTCACTGTTTCTTATTGTGATTTTCTAATGAGTGCATTGAACGTTCAATTAATTAAATGATACCGAGTTAAATTAGTTTCAATTAGCGAATTAGTGGCGCTAGTGTAGTTCACAAAGTAAACGTAGAGTTCACAAGAAAGATAGAGAGATCAGATTTATTTTTCGGATGAAAATCTTCTAACAATGACCATTTTAATTTGGTGGGTTTATATTTGGGTTTTCATTTTAGTTGCGCGTTTTCCCAACAGATGTCAGCAGTGGTATTGTTTGGCGCTAGTGGATTTCTACTATACAGACTTTTCGTGTACCGACACTTCATTGGCGTGAATGTGGAGTACCCAGCCATCCTGTTGCTGATGATGGCCATTATTTCGTGCTCCATTGCTTGGATTGGATGGAGGACCGCCAGATCCATGCATCAGATTCATGTTGTCATAGTAAGTATAATACAGCCATATTGTCAACGAACTCTAATAACATATAGTATACTAGCTGTTTCCCGCGGTTTCACTCGCTATTGGTGTATATGTACTAAAGCCTAATAACTAATAACCTAATAACCTTCCTCAAGAAACAAGCTATCATATGCAGAAATAATTTTTCAAATCTGACCAGTAGTTCCCAAGTTAAAACGTTGCGTTCAAACAAACAAACAAACTCTTCAGCTTTATAATATTAGTATAGATATATAGTTCATTGGATATTATAAAGAAAACAAAAGTAGGTATCTTTTGCAATGACAAGCTGACTGGCAAAGATACTGCTACTCTTGACTAAGGAGCGAGAGAAATTAAAAAAATGGTTCATTATTTTCTTCGGACAGATCGTAAAAACTGGTCAAGTGAAAGAAAGAAAAGAAAGAAGAGAAACAGCCTGTTGGGTTACTATCGTCTCTTATAGCAGGCCCGAAACGAGTGAGAGGGCCTTATGGCGCAATACAAGATATAAAGCGACATCGTTTTGCATGGATTTTCTAGAGATGATGGTACCCCCTCAGGAAAATTGTCATACTAGTACTTCTGTACCAGGTTACTATCACCTCTAAAAACCATGCAAGAACGACTGAGTAAGGGAGATGTCGCCTTACATCATGTATTGCGCCGTCTCGCATACTCACTCGTTTTTGGATGGTATTGATGGCAACCCCCCATACCCATGCCCACTGATTGCTAATAGTCTAGAACTTCTTGATTAAATAACTTGAGGCTCTGTCCCACCCGTAAAATTTAGAGACATGAAGTTTATTTGTTAAGTATTCTGCGACGACGTTTCAAACAGGATGTTGTGGTCATGACTGCCCGACCTTGTCGATTCCGAAATCTTTAGTCATCGGCCGCCACTGAAATGAGTACCGCGTTCGTTTACCTCGAATTGTTTATAATATCTTATCGAAATATTTTTCCTCGTAAAATTAGGAATTTTTGACCCAAGGCAATTATGAAATAGTTAGGAACTTTCTTTATAATTCACTAGCTTCCGCCCGCGTCTTCACTCGCGTGGAGATCCGTTATCGCGACCAAAAGTATCCACATGGTTCAAGGTATCCCCCCCCCCATACCAAATTTTATACAAATCTGTCGCTTTGTATCGATGTGAAAGCCCACGGGGATGATACTTTGTTTAGTTGTTTCCAGTTTGGTTATAACATCGCAGGTTTGAATCACCTGTCTGATAATAAAGATGATTCCGTGCTTTGGAAGGCACGTTAAGTCGTTGGTCCCGACCGACCGTTAGAAGAATTTGGTCCTCAGGGTGTACATGGTCGATTGACCGTGTTACCTACACAAAATTATACTCGTAATAGGTTCTTGAAGGAAAACTCCGTGCCATCATTCAAACGAAAGAAAGCCTGCCCTTCATGTATATTCAAGGTGCTTCCTTGCACTTCGTATCATCATCATTGGTGTTCAGCCATTCCTTGTAATTTCACAAAAACAGCCGTCTTATCTCTCTTGTTTCTCTGTTATAAGATTTGCATCAGTGATATTGGTATTGCAATCAGCCTTCTAGCGAGAGTCCCTTCTTACGACAGGGTCCGCTCGCTAACATTTCCACCTTTGATTATTTGTTTCCAGATACATTATTAAACTAATTCGATTGTTCATATTTTATTTGATCAGATATTTTTATTATGTAGTTATCTATCTACTATTTAAATGATAACTGTATTACATTGCCATCCTATATATTAAAGAGCAATATTTTTACCAATTCCAGACCGGCGTGCTCATCATTCTGGTGGTGGTATTGGAGTTCTCCTGCTTCGTGTGGGCGCTGGTGGTGTGGGACAACATTGAGATAGACATCATCAGCACTATGACCAGCTACTTCAAGCTGACAGCGGAACTGAAGGACCCTAATTCGGTGGAGGCTCTCAGATGGGACCGACTGCATGTCAAAGTATGTACCAGGGATCAAGAACATAGTTAATTATTATTAAGCTTATTTTTCTGCCCAGACATTTATACATTACGGTTAAGAGTACTTACCAAATTACTTGGCGTGCTTCCGCCACCAGTTAGATAGTTCATGCAAACTACTGCCGCCCGGCGCCCTCCCATTATTGTTAGTTTAAAATGTTTCAATATTAATTTTCAATTCATATTGTACAACTACAGTACTGACTACAAAAAAGTCACTGTCTTAAAATAGATACAACATACCCGCCAATAATAATAATAACACTAGCTAAGAGTTTCGAAAGGGTGCAGATAGTAACTTGGTACCTAAGTACTTTGACTTCCGCAAAGTAACGTCTAAATCTATTACATTACGGTTTCGCTCGATCGATATTTTTCCAAAATAACATAAGTCGAGTAGAAAAACTGTAAGAGAAACGAGGACTTCAAAGGAATTAATTGAAAAAGCCACCGTAAGAACTTTCTGATGTCAGAATTTTTAAGCTGCTTAAAAGCTGCCGCGACAAATTATAAATACTCTTTATTTCACAACAAAAAGTATAAGTATATAACAGAAACACTAGGTATACTGTGATAAATCTCATTTCCCCTGCTGATCAAAGCCTATTCTGTGAAAATAGTAGATTTTGGCTACTTAATATATTATCATTTTATTTCCAGTTCGAATGCTGCGGCCTCAGTGGACCCACCGACTTCAGCACCACGGGACAAGTTCCGTTCTCCTGCTGTGGCCAAGGTCCCCTGGACTCGTTGCATAAACCCTACGCGTCTGACTGCTCAGCGTTGTACCAACGGGGGTGTGGGAAACCCCTGCATGAGTATGCGAGGGAACAGCTGTTACTGGTCTCCATGACGGCGTTAACTGCATCAGTGCTACAAGTAAGATTCTGGAATGTTCTAGCTCGGAGCTTTGAAGTGCCTTAATTTATTCAAATTATAAGTTTCTAATCGAGTCAGGTAGTGAGATCATATAGGAGGGTACTTGTTTTTACTTGTTGTCAAAATGAAAAATAATATTTTACTGATTGGCCTGGGTCTTGGCTGTTGGATGTTTATCTATTATGTATTTGTTATAAAATATTTTATCGTCAAGGGAGTCTCAAACTTACCTTGGGGCTAAGTCAATCTGTGTGATTGTCCCTATATATTTTTTTTTAGTGTCAAGTAATCATACCACTGACGTCGAGTGAGGTTGAGTCGAGTTTGAAAAGTTTCTAGGTTACCTAATACCTAGCGTCTCATTGTTCTTAGTTGCTTCCTCAGCCGATTGCTAGCATTAAGTCTACAGTAGCAATATTAAAATGCTCTGTATGTCCACATTCTCCTTGGATCATCAGCATCATGACATAATGTGTCATTAGCAACTCCCTGTAGGGTAGTGACCTCCATTTTCCATTGTTCGACACGCCCGCTATGTATTAATTATGAGCCTTGTGCAAGGTCGGTTTTACATATGACATCATTGGGGACTGTGGTATTAGTTAATTAATAGGTTAGTATTGGGTTTTATGGTTTAACGGTCAAGTAATATAGTCGCATTCTTACTATACATAGGCATGAAACTTTTTGCTTATTCTGAACCTAAATACCATTCATTTATCATCATCATCATTTTAGCCGCAGGTTGTCCACTGCTGGATATGGACCTCCCCAAAGATTGCCAGAATGACCGGTTGAAGCGGGTGCAATTGCCTGGGTTATTATTATAGCCAAAATTAGAAGTTCTTGAAATCCAAATCAGAAATACGTACACCGCTTGGGCAGCTGGGTTTAATAAGAAAAAGCCGGGATACAGGTTACAGAATGATAATACAAACAGACATAGCTAGTAGCCTAATGCTATATTGGGCAAAGAATACTATCTTAAGTATAAAGATGGTTCACCAATATGGCAGCCCGAAGCTTGGCCCACCTGAGTTACTTGAAAGTGATAAGTCATTGAAAATGCTAAAGAAAAGGATTAAAATAAAAAAGACAAGCAATGAAGCACCTTTATCTATTTTAGAAATATGTATTATTTTCTCGTTGTTCGTCTATTTCACTTTCTTTTCAATTTCATAGTCCAAATGCAAAGGAATTGACCGTAAGTAAAAAAGAAACCGTTTACGGTGATTAGTTTTAACTTTTTGAATCACCAAAAAAGTTCAAATTTCGATCGATGTGGTTAATGGTCCGTTCCAAATTGAAATTCCAAAGAAAAAAAATATAAGTTAGTTAACGACGTCTTATTCTGGAAATAAATCATTTTTCACCAAATTAGAACTAAGTGTTAACATCTCGCCCGCGGCTTTCATTAAAGCAATAAACTTTAATAGCCACAAATTCACCTTCAGTACGACGTCTATTTTTGAATCAACTCATGGTTCAGTTAAAATTGTTAAATTGGGTTTTAAAGATACGGTCCATAGTGGGGTATCAAATCTGAAATTTAGTACGTTCAGTCAAATCAGCGCATTTATGTAAAGCTGGGTTCCACTTGATCTTATTCGATCAGTGGTTTTGCTTTGCAACATGCATGGAAACTTCACCCTACTACTCACTTACATCTTAGGTATACTTTCCTATGTGGTCCACTATATATCAGCCCATATTAAACTGACAATGGCTCAGCGACTCAAAGACACCAGAGCCCTCCATACTTGCCTGCTCAGCGTCTCCTCTTGCCTGTCGGCTTTTTGGAGGGCTTTCAGGACCTTTCCAACATCATCACTCCAGCCGGAGCTGGGACCCAAGAAGATATTGCGAAAAATTCTCGACTTGGTGAGAAGGGAAGATGGTGAATGGAGAATAAGAAAAATAGGGAAGTGGAGGATAATGTAGGAACCTAAAATTATAGGCGAAATTAAGGCTGCGATGGCTCGGATACGTGAAAAGACTGATAGAGGATCGGGGCAGTCAAGTCACGAAAACGTACACAAGATAATCAAGTAGTGGAAAGCGACCAATAGTTGTCCTAGATACACTATACTTACTAACATAAAAAATATAAGGCTAGTTGGAAGGTTGGACAATAAAGAAACAAATAAACACACTTTCGCATATACAATCGTACAATATTTGCTAACACTTTCACTGAAATGCAATGCTTCATCAGATATTCTACAAACATTTCCGAAACCATCTTATCAAGGCCTCCTCAGCCTTTCTCATAGTTCAATACTCAAAGATCATTAATTTTGGTCTGATGTTAAGCGTAGGTTAGTGTGCTTTCTAAATTGCATAATTCATTGTTTGCTAGACTAACCCCTTTGGTATTCAAAACGATATGGTATGTTGTAGAGTGAAATAAATTAGCAAGTTTAAAGTCGTGAATTAGGGTTTTTTTTTGTTAACTTTCTACATTTAGGTAAATATGGACGAGCCACATTGATGCCAGTAGCGGTAGCTTTAGTTTAGCTTTATTTTATGTGTAAAACAACAAATATCACCTCATCTCACCTATGTAATTATTTTTATGGGGGTCTTTTTATGGCTTTATTAAACAACGAACTTTATCTTAAACCAGGGGGCTTAGCCAAAATCACGATTTCTAAACGCTAACGAATGAACAAGAACAAAATGTATGGGAATCACAAGAATCGAACACGTGATTTAACGCAGCCCCCTACGAGACTACTGTCGCCTGAGATTTACATACTTTGAATGGAATTTCTTTAGGTGGGATCACAGAAATATTAATTGGGATAATATTTCTGTGGGTGGGATCGTGATCAATCGATGGACAGATAGTAACATTTTGTGGCCAAAATGAAAAAAGTCATAAAGTTGAAGGCATGGATGACTACGGTATTAAGCATGATGCTTCTCCTAACCTGTGAGGATGAGTCACAACCTCACGAGTCACGCGTTGAAGGATGTCTATTGAAATTTGGTTTCATTTGGACGTTTTTTTTAAACGCTTTTTCAATATTTCTGCTGGAGTGAAGTCCCGGGTAACAAATTCAAAATTGTTTATTCTCAATATAGGACATTCTTATCACTTACTAGCTGTTGCCCGCGGCTCAGCCCGCGTGAAGGTCGCTTTTCGCGTAACCTGTGGAAACTACAACTATCCAGACCTTTAGTTAAATCTATAGTATCCTATTCCCGTGCCAATTTTATAAAGCCATTACATTGCTACGATATCAAACTGAAAATATTAACATTCATACTATCACATCTTTGTCTCTAAAAGAGTAGACGCAGCCTATTACAGGGTCATTTGGACCTAAAAGCCACTCCTAAAGTTATAGCGGGCGTGAAAAGTGGGGAAAATCTCAATAAAAAGTGATAAGTTAGTTAAATAAAATCACACACACATTCAATGTGTTATTTTATTAAAATTTAATAGAGACTGCAGTGTGTTTTTCTTTTTATTGATATCGATAAAACAAAGTAGAAATTCTAGCATTACCTAAATTAAATACGTTTATGTATACCGCATTCAACTCTGTTTAAAAGTTTTGAAGCAGTGCTAGAAGTAAACTTCAACTGACCATAACTTCTTTTTCCCTTAACCGATTTTGACGAAACAAAGTTTTGACAACGCTCCTAATTATATGTAATCCACCTGTGAAAACCGCAAATCTGTTGAGTAGTTTTGAAGTTATAAGTCAGAGAGACAAAATTCCAAAAATTGTTTTTTTTTTGTTTCTGTTACTCTTTTTTAATTGCTCCGTATCAGTATTTTAGAAAAATATTTAATGTATAGACACACAATTTTTACTGTCCTATTATTTGTATAAATTGATAAGTACAAAATACTGAAATATTAACGGACTTAACGCTAAGAGCGTTCTCTACCAGTCAACCATTTGATTAATCTTCTTCTTCAATGACGTCAATGACAAACTATTAGATTTGATTTGATTGGGGTTGCGATATCGTTTATCCGGAAATAAATTTGCAAATGAATTTATTCGTTCCTTTTCAAAATTAAAATAAAAGTAAGAAAATAATTCTAGAAAACAAATAAAAAACGAAAACAGAAAATAATTGTTTGTGGCAGGATTCGATCCAGCTACTTCCAGCTATTTCTTGAAACATTTCTTTACTAAAATATTAAAAGCAAAAATATAGAATTCTAAAAAACTAATACAAAACGAAAAAAAAAATAAGTAAAAAAAAGTCATGTTTAGCAGGATTAGAACCCTCTACTCAAAAAAATAATCCGCGACCTCTACCGATAGGCCAACATGCGTTGTTAGTAATTGGCTAAATTTCAAATGGAATTTGTCTATAGGTACGTAAATTTACCCCTTTTTTGGATGTAAGGGTTGGAATTGTGAACCTTTCTTATGTGGGCAGTATATAGTATAACGAAGTCACTAACCAAATTTCACGTTTATGGCTTTTATAGTTTCGGTTTTGTGATGATAAATTAGTTAACCTCCCCCTTTTTACCCCTTTTGAGGTTGAATTTCAAAAAACGCTGAAACACGTTCAAGTACATCAGTGAAGATTTTAATTCTTTTTCATACAAACGTTGCCCTCAATTTTAACCCTTTTAGGGGTCTAACTTTGAAAAATCCTTTCTTATCTGAGTACTACGTATTAACTTCGGTCCAAATTTCAAGTTTATAGCTTTTATGGTTTAGGTTGGGCGTTGATTTATCAATTGCCCTTGTTCTTTTATATATATAGAAATTATATTAATCTACTAAATAATTAGAAATGAATACAAATATACTTAAAGACCAAACAAAACACTTACAAATATACTTATTTGATAAACCTTACAATATATATTTTAAGATATGCAATAAACTTATGGAAAATAACACAAAGATTTACCTATTTTCAAACTACTATTCGAAATCCGGAATCCGGAATCCGGAAAAATACTTTTCAAACTTAAATTAAACGAATCAATGAGTAGCCCAAAACGCAGGCATTAAACTATACATACAATATAATGCCGCAATTACCACTCCATGCTCCAAACAATTCCAATTTAATTTTATTATTTTATATTTAGCAGGTACCAAATCGTCTAAACACACAATCAAATCGTTAGAAAAGCAAAAAAAGAATTGTTTTATTTATTATGAATTTTGAAATTTCAATTACTACACATTAATGCGAACGACAAACCATATCGACTTTTAAAATGTATGGTGACGCCATCTATTGACACATTACTGAACCCATAATATTAACAAATAAATAAAACCTTTGCACTCTATCTTCTATTATATATTGTATCCTATTACAATATGTTGTGTACATACAGTACAATTCAATACAAAATATTATACCAAAATACATTTTCAATTTTAATTCCATGTATCTCACTTCAAAAATGACCAAGTTTCATACGAACTGGCAACCCCTATTTCACCCCTATAGGGATGTAATTTTCAAAATCAGATTGATGCATTATTATTTTTTACCAATTACAAATTCAAATTAAAAATTTCATGTGTCTCACTTCAATAATGACAAAGTTTCATACAAAATGGCAACCCCTATTTCACCCCTTTAGGGATGTAATTTTCAAAATCTGATTGGTGCATTATTTTTTTTTACCAACTTCAAATGTAAATTAATAATTTCATGTATCTTACTTCAAAAATGACGGAGTTTCATACAAACTGGCAACCCCTTTTTCACCCCTTTAGGGATTAAATTCCCAAAAGTCCTTTCTTAACGGACGTCTCTTAGTCACAATCTACCTTCCTGCCAAATTTCATCTTTATCGGCTCAGCAGTTTTGGAGATTTCGTGATGAGTGAGTGAGTGTTTTTCGCTTTTATATATATAGATTGACGTCTATCATTAACAGCTAGTACCTATATATATTTTCTCCAAAACAGTGGATTTATTATGATGACATAATACTGACTGGTCGCACTTCGCCCCCTGTGTCCTATATTTTAATTACGGCACGCCATGAATGACCCGACATTTTGGCGCCTTTGTTATGGTGTCGATGTAATTCGTTGCCTGTTTTAGGATACTTATACTTTTTGTTGTTGACTTCCTCTCTTCTCGAGCAGTACGAATATGAGTTACAGAATTATAGAGCTCTCAATTAACTTTTGTCTCTATCATGGATTAATAAAGTACCTCTATTTTGGAGTGGGGTGAGTTCAAAAAGACCCGAAGGTTCGACGTGATTCTTTAACTAAGGACCCTTACTTAACACGTTGGTGGACGCACTACGTCTATAGACGTTTTAACAATTAAACTACTATTTTTTTTTAAAACCGTCCCCCAACGTGTTAAGATATTTTTAACCGCCAAAATCATGAGCATAAAAAAACAACGGCGACCAGACCCTCTTTCGCGAGCCTATGTATTCGTATAAAAAATACAATAAGAAAAAATAATAAGACAGTTTCAACGATTGTTATATCCTCGTTATAATAATATGTCTTAAGTTTTATCTTATCAAACCAAGTACTTATAAAACAAACAATTTTCTCGGCAAGCTTGTGCAGTAAATAATTCCTACTACATATATAAAAATGTTATATTATATTTTGCTAGACAAACAATAACGCAAAAAACGACAAATTTGAACAAAAAAATTTTGTCAGCTGATAGTCGCGTTATGGGGAGGAAAGGTAGTGGTCTATTCCAGAAACCACAGGGTTAATTATTACCTCATTGCGCTCTTGAAATGTCAAACAAAATTATGTCTCGCCTTCCTCAAGCCTTCACCTTGAACCGTGTAATTATTATCTGTATCTTTTCCGTAACCCGTCTACCATCTCGAAGGCCAGAATATTTTTAGGGATCCGTACTAAGGTAGAAAACCTCCACTGTGTGTCTGTTCGTGCGTATCAGCGGCAAAGACATTACAAATGCTGTATCCCATAAATGAGATACATGTTTCATTATACCTAAGTATCTAATAATTTTTACAAGGTTTAGTATACACGCTCATAAACACAAAAAGTCAAAACGAGGCTGAAATATATATAAACTTGGTCATTTAAAGAGGTTATAAGACTAACAAGGAATGGATTTTCAGCAATATTTTCTTCAGAAAAGAGAGCTTAGCCACGGGCAGTCTATTAAAATTTCTATAAAAAATAAACAATACTTTTATGTATATCAGTATGGGCGCTGTAAACTGGCGAACCATCGTGCAGAATTGAAAACTGTGGCTCTCTCCTTTCAGAGGCCAAGTTCCACTTCGTATCGCTGAGCCAGCAGAGTAAGTACAGTGGGCTGCAGATAAATCAGATCCCCTTTCAATAGCGGTACTTGTGATATGGGTTCAGATTTCTTTGCAGCCCACTGTACATATATACTGATATAGAGAACAGTGTGACATTGTAGCGATGACATCGAGTAATGAGATCGTAACATAAAAATTGACTCCCGTAGAATAGAGGATGTTCGTAATCATTAACCGCATCCGAGGCAGACATCGTGAGCGTACAGTGGGCTGCAGAGAAATCTGACCCCGATGCCTCAAGTATCGCTATTAAAAGGGGGTCAGATTTCACTGCAGGCCACTGTACCTCTGTGACTAGTTATATCTTTGTCTATTGTTAGCATCTCAGCGTTTTCCGAGTACATCAGCCTGTGGGCTTAAGAACCATTTTTCGTTGGTTAACCAGCTTGGGTGCAAGTAGCGTTGCTTCGGAGTACAGGCTGCTCTTTTTAGCCATTTTTATCTCCAAAGCAAGTTAAGGGACAATGACACGAATTGAATACCTAGATATTCTTTTAATTTTTAAAATTCTTTACAAAATACCTAAATGGCGTAGTTTTAATGCCTTGGGTTTTTCTAACAGTCAAGTACCACCTGATATCTGAATCAGGGGCACAAATTTGCAAGTAGACCTAACAACAGATGAAGAGGCTGATTAAATCTGAAAGATAATAACAAATTACGTAATGAACAGTTGTAAAACGACAACAATGTAAGCGTAGTTTTAAATAATTGCATTGCTAATGAAGGCCACTTCTGCTTCTGGGTTAACTGTATAATGCCACAACATCTGAGAAGCATTAACTTAGTACAGTCGCCTGCAGAGAAACCTGACCCCCCTGCCTGTTAAAAATCAATCAAAGGGGGGTCAGGTTTCTCTGAAGGCGACTGTACTACCTATTCAGCAATGAGCATTTAATCACGTGGTTAAATACGAGACCGTAACTAAAACAGTTGTAGCGAAATATTAACAAAACGAAAGATCATTACCACGACACGACTGATCGTAAATAAAATATATATGTTTATATATATTTTTTACATTTTACATAGGTAGGTTACTTTAAACATTGATACCACAGATTTAGCTAAAGATAAAGAATATTCTATATCTGTGGCTAAATCTCCGCATATGCCGCTGTGCACTGACGTCTACTGACGCGGCGTGTGTTTGTTTGTACGATACACTGATTGATGGTGCTATGAATCACTGGTATGAATGATAAAATTAATTAAATATAGGTATATAAGGAAACATATATGAGTAAAGCATTCACAAACACCTTCTAGTACTTATTTTTTAACATAATTGGGTCGCAAGTCCAATTGACGCTGTACAAAATGCATCTTGATTGTTTTAAACGACATTGCAAATTTCATTTGCAAAAAATTTGAAATAGTACCTAATATATGTTGAGGATTTTAATAATTCTGTAGATTCTTATGAGGAAGAAACCGTAGGGCAAAGCTACATAAACAAACAAGGTCAGATTAACGCAGGATTGGCTCGAACAAGGAAGTTGAAATCATGAGTCACTATGTAGAGAACAATCGTAGATTGAAATAGTACAATACACTTTGTGTGCTATGCAGTAGGGAAATACTATAAAACAAAACTTGAATGCCTCTGTAATAACCTTAAGTATGTTATTTATTACGTCAACTTTAGATATCCTAGCATACTTATAAGTAACTAGCTGTTCCCCGCGGCTCCGCTCCGCGTGGGACTCGGTTATATCGCGCCCATGACCTCAGGTCATTAACTACATCCCTACCAAATTTCATCACAATCGGTCCAGCCGTTTAGCCGTGAAGAGGTGACAGACAGACAGACAGACAGACAGACAGACAGACTTTCGCATTTATAATATTAGTATGGATGTAGATAGTATAGCTGATCAAATACTAGGTATCTTCATTTGGATTGTTTGATCGGAAATTGTATTTTGTACGAGTATATTGTCGAAAATTAAGTGAATGATTGAACGTTTGTTTCGAAAAAGAAACTTTCTCAGCACTAATATCTTTTGGGGTGACATTTTGCGAAAGTGACGTTTTGCATTCAAATTCAAAAACGTATTCTTCTTAGAATTCGATTACCACAAAAAGAACAGATAACGTATTCTAAATAGATTGCCTATCTTCATATGAGCACTTTGCAGACATTGCGTCAGACAAACGCTCTTAAACAGACTGTAAACACAATTAGAGCATGAATAATACTTAATGCTCATTTTACGATAACACGAAATCAAACAAATATTTATGAGCAACTAAACGAAGGAGATATTAAAATCCGGGGTGTCGTCACTTTGATTCACGAAAGAGAAGAAATCATCCATATATTTCAAATACGAGTAGTTCTGCTCCGCGGTCTCATCCGCCTGTAGTGTATGTACGAGTATGCGCGTTTTAATAGGGCTTTCAAATACAAAAGTAATATTTCAAATCCATTCAATAAAGCCAGAATTAAAGGAGTTCAAACAAACAAATTCTTCAGCTTTATTATAGAAGAGATAATGGCTAATATTGATATTTTTTTGCTACAGTAGCTCAGTCTGTTACTATTTTTTTAGAAATATTGTAAAGTTTCGGTAAGTGTTGGTTCAGAAAACTTGAAAGAAGTTGAGATACTGTAGATATGGTGACTGATAGAAAAATATAGAGATGTAGTGTCATTGAGAGTTTGACTTAAAGAATCAACCTGAAATAGCAAAATGCCAAAGACAATGATAACGTGATTGTAAAAAGATTCTATGATTGAACCTTTGAGGAATGGCATGGACAGCTTTGTGGCGACACTAGCGCCACAACAATATCTACAAAGACGCACCACAGATGGCGTTGAAAGCAACAATCTCAGAATTGCATACAAGATGGCAAATTACTATGAAAGTCTAAATCGCGCTTGCAAAGTTTCTACGGATTGGAGCGCATATATACAACCTCCGACAAGACATCGTCGGAGCCGCGGTTCCCCAGGCATAACACCCGGCCTGGCGGGAAGATCTTCCCTTTGTGGTGGTCGAGCATATAAACACTATCGCTCCCGTCACATACTCCAAACTGAACACCCCGACGTGATTGGAAGCAGCCTTCTCCATCAATTTTCTCCGATCCATCATCTCGCTACCTCTCAAGCCTCAGCAGCCAGCAGTCTAACAGCAAGCCAACAACAATGGGGTATCTACAGGTCCAACGCAGCCGACGCACCGAGCTTCCTGGTCCTGCAACCACCCTCACTTCAAAAGACTTCAGCGACCGGGCACATCCACCGCAGCCCACGCCTGGTATTATTCATCGGCCGGCCAACCGCACCAGCGTGGCAGTTCTGCAGGACATCTACCGGCGCCAACAAGTCATCGCTCACTACAGTCTCGACTCACCGCAGACTACGAGCAAGCAGCAACAACGTACCCGACTCACTGGGACGTCAAGTCAAGCAACTGGCACTTGCAAGCTAACATCATAAGCACAGACTGCACATGAAGATTTATCAGACCTTCGGTCTTGGAAGGGAGTCCTGTGGCGACACTAGCGCCACAACAATATCTACAAAGACGCACCACAGATGGCGTTGAAAGCAACAATCTCAGAATTGCATACAAGATGGCAAATTACTATGAAAGTCTAAATCGCGCTTGCAAAGTTTCTACGGATTGGAGCATAAATACAACCTCCGACAAGACATCGTCGGAGCCGCGGTTCCCCAGGCATAACACCCTAGCCTGGCGGGAAGATCTTCCCTTTGTGGCGGTCGAGCATATCCCTGTCGCTCCCGTCACATTCTCCAAAGCTTTTTCGCGCAAAAACAGAATCTTAAGAATCCCGGGCAGCACACATAATACAAATTAATATACGCAAACAGGTTGTATACAAAATGTTAATCTTTATGTGTGTGTTAATTGCAATAAATCTCCAATCTGTCTATCTTTTGATCAGTTATAATTTTTCATTGGGAAGATTTAATTACCTAATCAATGTGTTCAACAATGATGAAATGAACTCATTTTTCAAACTATAGCAGATTGCTTAAAGATTTTATAGAAATATCTAGGCATTCGAATTAGTCCCAAGTCAATATGTAATGTAATAAGTAATGTATCTACGTAAGATACATTACATACTTAACGAGTTTATTTGATACACCCTTGATATATTCTTTATTACTTAGGATAGTTTGCAGAAGACTTATCGTACAAAGTCTACACTGATATAATTTCTTATATCTAAGGATATCAGGCTGTTAAAAATTTCGCATAATGAATGAATGAAACCTCGTCTTTTCCTTTATTAAACAAAACACAAAAATTAATAAGCATTTCCACGATAAATTATTCAGAGGAAGCAATTTCAGCAGCAAACATTATGCCAAGGATTATTATGACGGACAGTTGAACCGAAAAACGATTTCAATCGTATGTTTTTGCATTTTTGGGTAAGTAGTAGATCATTACAATATTTTTTTTTTTAATTTGACTGAAAATTGAAATAAAATATTCAAAAGCTCATTATCAAGGACTAGCTGATCCCCGCGGTTTCATCCTCGCCATTAGTGTGTATGTACTATAGCCTATAACCTTCCCAAAGAATCAGGCTTTCATATACAAAAAGAATTTTGCAAATCCGACCTGTAGTTTTAAAGTTATAAGCGTTCAAACGAACAAACAAACTCTTCAGGTTTATTATATTAGTATAGGTAAATAGGTATTGATATGTTATGCGAACGTTTTGGGTCCATTCATAAGAGACCAACATCAGACCAAAGAAGTCGACTAGTCGTAGAGGTACTCATAAAATATTATGTCTCTGGCATCTCAGCATTTTTCTAGTTGAATTCTTAGCTGGTCGCTTTAGAGACTAGACTCCTCTTTCCTACGTTCACTTCACTACTTTTATCACACATATGTACTCCACGAGAGGAGAGTCGCTAGCGCATCCTGGAGGCTTTTTTACGCGGGTCGTTGTTTGTTATATTTGTATGTTAGCTAACTGATGGTGCTATCAGATATATAACTGGCTGTTACCCGTGGCTCCGTCCGCGTGGAACTCGGTTCAATCGGCCCTAGAAGTAGCCCATGTTTGACCCCCTGGTCCTTAACTATATCCATACCAAATTTCATCAAAATCGGCCCAGCGGTTTGGCCATGAAAGCGTAACAGACAGACAGACTTTCGCATTTAAAATATTATGGAAGTATTTATGTAGCATCATTTCTATACTAACTATATTCCTTTACCACAACACGAGCGGATTGCCTTGGCCATCGGTTTTGTATCATGCTCACAGCATAGCAAAATCACAACCATGTCGTCACGTCACTCATTAACGTTTTTATTTTAACCATGACTCACCTGTTGCAACTACAACACATTGTATTAGCATGTTTACATGTTACATTCTACTCCTACATATATACTCATCAATAAAGATAAAAAATTGCTTGGGTAGAGACATCACGCGAATTTGTAATTTAAGCTTCTCACAGATGACCTTACTTTTAACTCTAATGTCAAATATTAAAGTTTCTCATAAGTTTGTAATTTCTCTTATATGAGAAGTCCTATCGAGTGGAATGTAATGAATGAGCAACAGTATCATGATGGCACACATGGTTTTTCATTAATACTGTCAATTGAGTTAGTTAACTAGCTAGTAAAGGAACAATTTTTTTGCTGATGACGACCAAGCACTAAAGACAAAAAATACCAACTATTATTAACTAACTGTTGTCCGGGGCCCCGCTCCCGTGGTAATACCGGGATAAAATATAGCCTATGTGTTGTTTCAGGCTCTAAGAAATCTCCATTCTTAATTTCAGCCAAATCGGTCCAACCATTTTCTTCTGATGAGGAATCAAATTTAGATATAAAATATGGGCTGCCGATAACAATGGCCTGTGTTTTATCTGCATTGACTTTAAGTCCAAAGCCACGTGACCACGCCGTAATTACATCAAGATCA
Source organism: Apomyelois bistriatella (assembly GCA_947044815.1). NCBI lineage: Eukaryota > Metazoa > Arthropoda > Insecta > Lepidoptera > Pyralidae > Apomyelois > Apomyelois bistriatella. Next base: position 13,353,147 of record OX345690.1, read on the forward strand.
GAATTTATAACACTAACAGCACGGCTAAAATCATCTAATGCCTAATGTATTCCGTTGGGCTAGTTTCAATGAATCAGTCAGTAGCTTTGACATAATTTTATGTCCGCTTCATTAGCACATAAGCCGACCGCGTAAGCGAGAACACTGGCCTCCTTCAGCCAGTTAGCGATAAGCCAGTCTAAACAAACACACAAAATACCGCCATTTTGTTATACAATGGGTACTCGTATGTTCGGGTGTAAAGCCACAAAGATCTCGTTACAAATTAATATAGAGTTGAATTCATAGACCGCGCGCGATTCCAAATTCTTTGGCTGAATTAGGCAAACAAACTTGTATTGATATTTTTTCAGCATTAATACTTATTTCCTTTGTCTTAAATACCATGTACATGGAAAGAAAGACATGTTTTAGCGGACCCCGGGCTCCGATGCCATACGGCTTTAGTTGCATTGCAACCGATAAAATGCGTATCGTAGGGTCAACTCTTATATTTTGACCTAGCTTTAAGTACTTGTTTGATATACCTTATTTCGGGTTACACGATTGAAATCTCATTATAATTTAGGACTTTAGAAGTCTGTTTCTTTCATTTTCTAATTTTATTTAGCTTATTCACTTTTGATGTATCTTCACAAGATGATGTCAAATGATTATCGCGGGCGTCGTCGCCATGTCAATTAAACTAAAACTTAGCTGTAGAGCAGTTCCCTACTAGACCATAGCCACCTAATAGTGCTAAGACAACGAACTTACTAACATCTCTTAAAACTAAAGAACGATTGAGTAAGGGAAATGTCGCCTTACTCACTCGTTCTTGCATGGTCTTAAGAGGTGTTGGTAGGCCACCTGAAATGGAAAAGTCGGCATTACGACTCATAAAGCCCCCTCTTCTTTGCCCATAGATGCAGTAAATGCCGACAAAGATAAAAGATATATTTTTCCCTGAGGTAATTTGGTTTCCACCAGCTTTTGCTAGGTGTGTAAGGGATTGTTTAAAATAAAAAAAAGTACTAAGCAGACACTAAACTATTTAGTTGAGGTGTAAGCACGCCTTTACAAGAGTTTCAGGAACTGTCAACATCAACTAAATACTTGACAATGCTGCTTTGTTATTTAACATTCTTGCTCTGTAACGTCATCGGTCATTATTGTGTGATATGAATGGATTTTTGTGAGTAGTAGTTGATAACTCTGAAGTATTTTGTTCTATAGTTGCCGCTTTCGACATTTGACTTTAATAGGAATTGTGTATGTATGAGTATTTTTGTATCTAAAATCTTTAATGAACCCAAATAAACATTGAAAAATAAATAAAAACTAAATAAGTTCAGCCTTATGATTGGCCGCCTGGCTACGTCTACCCTCCTTGAGAGTAGGTGGTACTGTTGCTGGGCTTAATCTGTAGGCTGTTTTGTGACTTTTGAGAAAATTTGGGCATTTGTTTTGTCACTTCACCCTTAGTTCATTTTTATCTGATAACACTGTGCCCCTAGTATGAGTTTTTCTTAACGCAGACGCTAGCGACTGCGTTAGCGATTTAGTATGGCAAACCTGTACAGCGCCTCTGGCGGATAGTAAGGCAACTAAGAAATTCCATACAAAATCCTATTGCAGTCGCTAGCGTCTGCGTTTAGAAAAACTCATACTAGGGGCACTGATGAACAATAATTAAGTAAGAAGTTAAATAAATATTTTTTTATTAACTAAGTAAGCACAAAACTAATTCAGAAATTAAATATAGGTATGTAAGTACCTATGGAAAGTATAACAAGTGCAGCACAATTTAATCATATCAGACTTAATGAGAGGCACCTAATTAGATTTTAACAAACTAATTTAGGTATGTTCGTTAAAATAACCGACCATACAGCGAAAACACGGTTTAAATTACAGCTTACATATTATTTTTCTAAAATTAATTTACTAACACACATTTTTTTTTATAACACTAACACTAATAGTTATATTTAAAAATTTAATAAAAAAAGGAAGAAAAGAATGAGAAATTTATTTATCCTCGACCTTGATGAAAACGTACCCTAGGCTCTGAAGCTGAGATAGATGATGATGAAAGAGCTGGATGATGATATTTTTTAGAAAATTTACTTAGCATCATCAGGATCTCTTTAATCTAGTGTTGCTGATCGATAGTTTCCATTATGTACGCTAAGATCAGTTCCGAGTTGGCTAAACTGATTTTTATAAGAAAACAATTTTAAACCGCCCATAAACCCAGAGTCAAAGACAAGTGCTGCGACTAGAAAAAAGTATATAGAAACGTCTAGGTATGATAATGGTTGTTATGTAGTCAACGTTAGTAGTAGTAAGTTTCATTAGTCAGTAATGTAAATTCATTTGTTACAGAGCACAGGGATATTCTGCACGTTCTTCCTTGCCCAGTCCATCACGGAGCGGCGACGGGCGTCCATCAGAAACTCCTCCTCCATCAGGGATGCGCCGGACGACTCGCTACTCTCCCCCACCGCACCGGCTCCTACCTTGCCAAAGTATTAGTTCAGTATTGTTAATTAAGATTGTTTTTCATGTCAAATTAGATATTTTTATAGATTTATTAATGCCCTTTCGCTGACAGACATAACGGCTATCAATGTAGATGACAATAAAACTTGTATAGTAGTATCGTTGAGTGTCAGCGAAGGTTCTTATCTTTATTAACCCAGAGACGGCGGGAACGGCGGAAAAATAGCGAGAGATTATGAGTCATATCTTGAAAATCCAGTGTCTCCTAGTTCGACGATAATTTGCATTTCACACAAAATTACTGCTAACCAAACATATGAATAGAAACATGAACCTGTTTTTACATAAACTTGTTTTTATACAAAGGTATTTTTCCAAAATGACCTTAAATTTAGGCAACGATTTCACAATGATTATAAAGCAATTAATATCTCATTCGGTAGGAAAATAAATTGACTTCAAACAAATAATGGCGGAGTAATTAGATAATAAGTTGTGCCTAATAAATTGTTTTTTTCTTTTTTAAGTGGTTGGACATTAACCTTCCAGCTTGAGAATCGACACGCAAAGCACAATATACTACTATTTACTTATATACTACTTGTATGTTCTTTCTATATTCTATGTTTTTTTTTGTATATTTTTCTGCGTACTAACATGAATTTGGAATAAATAAATAAACAATGTTTCCAAGACGAGACCATAAAATATGACTTGAATGCCAAGTCAACTAGTTAACAAATCTCATACATGTAGAGCGCGAAGCTTCTCACTCTACATGCCCTTGGTTACTACATCTCTACAAGGCCTAATTTCGCACTCTACACCGTCAAAATATGTTTAAAAAAAATTGGCGCGCGCGATTTTCTGATCTATGATGACTCTGTTTTTCAGAAGTGAACATTAAAAAAATACGGATTTATCAATTATAATTTTAAATTTTCAATATGGAATGAATGATTCTTCTTCCTTCGTGTCGGAGGCACGTATTAAATTTTGGCAGCCCATAAAATTTAGAGCTTTGTTAGACGCCAAAAACAGGTGATCATAATAGATGATGAAACTGGCAGACTGTAAAAAAGGTGTTGAATGTGATGATGACCTCTATTGGGATATAATCCAATTTATATCCTCTGGGTTTGGTCGCATTTCTTTAGGATAAAACTTCAAGGGCATTTTTTGAAAATATTTTAAAATGAACAATTTTGGAACGGTAAAACAAGTCACAAATAAGTATGTATGTCAAAGGATACCTGGCTCTTGAACTAAAGTTTCAAATTGAAATTGCTAAAAAAATTTATATTCGAATAGCAAGACAACAATGTTTGTGTATTGAATTTCTCAAAAACATATGATAAATGTTTCATTTTGAGTAATAATTCATTTCAAAAAATTGAGTCTAGAGATACTATACTTACATTATTGATTGTATCTACGATTGTTGAGTACTTAGGTTAAATAAAAAAGCGAGTTTGGTGGGTTGTGCTGCGTGGTTGTCAATTTACTTGTGATTAGACTATAAGACTAACATATTTTGTAAGATTTTTATACTATTGTAATTATAGTGACCTTTCATGTTAACTTCTGAAATGAAATTCGTTATGAAATATTTTGGAAATGTGGACCAAAAATCAAAAATTTGATCAAAATGAATAGATTATACGCTTTTTAAATTTAAAATTATTTTTTTTGTCCGGATTAATATTTTTCTAGGTATAAAGATTTAGTTTAGAATAAAATGTGTCACAAATCGAATTTTAATAAAATTATTATTTATGTTTGAATTATTTTCAGTATTTTACATTTATTACCTATCTATTTCAGTGTTTTAAATTTAATATAAGTCAGTCAATTATCGTATAAATAAAACATCTCAGCGCCTCTAATCATCACTGCACCACTAAACTACTCATAATAATTTTCTTTTTTACAATAAAATTCTCCATAGACGAAAAAAAACGCTAAAATCGCAGGCTACATACAGAACCCTATCCGTATCGTTAACACTGGTTTTTAAGATTCACGCAAAAAGGTTAAATGTTGGCAAATTGCGAAGACCTTACCGTTGCCGACACAATCAAGGTTGGTTTTTAGTGAAATCGACGTCTGTTGGTAAATACGAAAAACAAACAGGAAAAGATTTGTTAAGTACTCGCTTACTTCCAACTTACGACACCCACTGCATACAACGTGTTTACACTACAGTATTAAATGTGTGTATTGGATAAATCGATGCGTTATGTTTTGTCATTATCGTACTTTTCAGAAAAGCTGGTCTGAAGAAAAAAAACATAGAATGTATCAGCTGCATCTCTTCCCGTCCAGGTTGTAAGTCTACCGAGGGAATTGTGGAATGGGGGAAACATAACATAGGCGATACGGCTAGCAACCCATCACTATTGATTTCCGGTTTCAACAACCTGATGGTTGTTATATGTCTTTCAAACGACTTTCAAAAAAGGAGGAGGTTCTCAATTTGGCTGAATATTTTTTTGTTATGTTAAAGGTTTGACTTGCCATCACTTGCGTTTCAAGCCTTATAAGTCGACTTTTGGACATCTAAGTAAGTATCTAAAGCTATCCAGATTAAACTTAATTTAGATAGAGTTAGTAAACGCACTTTTCTATTTAAATTATTTAAATTTAGGTAGAATGACTCATGCGATAATATAACTATTCAGACTGTTACCATTGACGCATTATCTAACCATAACCAGTATTGTTGAAAATTTAAATTGTGTACAGATTTTCTCCAAGGAAAGAAAAAATCCCAGGTGGGCGGAGTTGCGGGCAAGAGTTAGAGATCATAAATATAACAAATGGGCCAAGTGAGAGTTGGACTCGCGCCCTGAGAGTTCCATTCCAACACACAATACTACTTTTTTTACTTTGCTTTCCTTTAATTTGTTTGCATCAAATAATTTTATTTATTTATTTCTTCAAAAATTTTATCAACGAATTTATAGTTTTTAAATTTATACCTAAGTTCCTAATTAAGTGTCGTATGCAATTGCTTCTTTTCAAAAATTGACTCCGGATCCTGCTTAGTTGCATTTAGTTATGCAATATAAGATTTAATTTGAATTTGATTGTTACGACATTAGACAAAATTGGACTACATACTCATTTAGTGAATCATGCTTGCCACTTCTACAGTTAACAAAACTAATATGTACTTATAATTACTTAACCAGTTCTGAAAACGTTGCGATCATTGGAGAAGGCATACTTAAATCACATCTTAATCCCATACGGGGTAGACAGAGCCTATGATCATAAGACGTTAGACCATGTTTAGCAATTATGTTAAACATGGTCTAAGGCCTTCTAACAATAAACTCCCAATAACAACCATCAGGTTGTTGAAACCGGAAATCAATAGTGATGGGTTGCTAGCCGTATCGCCTATGTTATGTTTCCCCCATTCCACAATTCCCTCGGTAGACTTACAACCTGGACGGGAAGAGAAGCAGCTGATACAGTCTATGTTTTTTTTCTTCAGACCAGCTTTTCTGAAAGGTTATATCAGTCGGTTTGATCTTTATTCAAATTAATAGGTAAATTTTAGTACAGTTGTAAACTTTGAAACAATAAGAACAGCCTGTTATCTTGTTTCAGTTATCAACAGTAAATTAGGATAAAAACTAGCAATTTACCTTGCTTGGTACTAATATCTGCGGCTCTACAAATATTATGTTTCACAAAAACGTGTGTTCAGCAGCCGTATCGTCACAATTTGGGAACAATGAACATGTGAACGGGATCATGATGTTCTACCAGCCGTCCAAACACAAAAACTACAATATGTATTCGTGTCGTGTGAACTTGTCCCCCTAAATACATATATTTTTGGGATAAGTGCTATTTAACGTACCTACTAAATTTGCAAGTTTTGATTTATCTCGATATCATCTATTCTTTGAAGTTGAACGGGGAAAATTATGTCCATCTTTTAAAACTTTGGAGATTATAATTTTTATAGGGAAGCCTTTCTACGCAAAACATCAAATATAAGCGGGTGCGATGACAAGGGTGGCGTGGCAAAAACTGATAAGCCATAGCACTAAAGCTAAGCCTTAGTATTTCTAGGTACTATAGCTAGGATTAATGCTTCTTTACATAGTATAAAACAAAGTCTCTTTCTCTGTCCTATATACCTTTGTATGCTTAATTCTTTAAAACTACGCAACGGATTTTAATGCGGTTTTTTTAATAGATAGAGTGAGTGACTTTTATAGAACTACTAGCTGTTCCCCGCGGCTTCGCTCCGCATGGGACTCGGTTATATCGCGCCCAAAAGTAGCCTATGTTTGACCTCAGGTCGTTAACTACATCCCTACCAAATTTCATCACAATCGGTCCAGCAGTTTAGGCGTGAAGAGTGACAGACAGACAGACAGACAGACAGACAGACTTTCGCATTTATAATATTAGTATGGATTCCGTGCCTCTATTTTTTTTCTCTTTATTAAGAACTGCCAATACTACTCTTATTTCATTCTAACAGTTTTTCTTAGAAGCCCAGTTTTCGCCAACTATCAAAAGACGGCATAAATTTTCATGGCCGCAGTGTGCCCGTTACTTTTGGCTTCGACAATCATATCTTTACTGTGTTTGAGTTGATGATGTAAAGCATGTGGACCGGCCTTAAAGGGCGAGGTAGGTAGGCCTATTGGAAAGCGTTGTCGCAACGCAACCACACTTTCACCGATGTTGGTTATGGTACCTACCATACCACATTGTGGCCACTTTTTGCAGCGTATCGAAAGTGAATGTTTGCAACTAATTCAGTTTCATGAATACAATTTTATAGTTGTAGCTTGTAGAAAAGATATTCGTTGTGTACACGATGCCAGAGAGTATATAGTTAGTCAACTCTATATTTCATAAAACATGTATAATACGTGTCAGATAGCTAATTACTTACCTTTGATTATTTTAAGAAACCTAATTACTTTACCAGGCAATGTCGGCTTTATAATCGCTGTACTAATGTAAAACACTGAGGAGCAGACCACTCAAAATTGGCGGGATTTCCTGTAGCGCGCTATCCCGCTTACTCACTAGAACTTGCATGGTTTTAAGAGACGGTGGTAATCCCCCAGAAGTGGTGACCACGGGAACGGTTGACTCATGACAATGACACGCTCACGTTGACGATAGTCTTTCATACAGCTCTTCATAGATGATCGATTATGCAAAGCAGACCTGTGGTCAGGGCTTGTTACAGTTACCAAATTAAAACTATAAGTAGGTAGCGGTAATTAACGTTAATTTCGGTATCGGTAAGTAATATGGAAACAAAAAAATTTTTGGAGGTACCCATATTTTGTTCGCAGGTAGAAAATTTTTTTACGTTAATTTTGTTGAAAATTTACGTTACCCGAGTTAACGATACCTTGTCAAGTAACGATAAGTAGGTACTCTTGTGTTTTTGGGAGGTAGCGATACCAGATTTTTAACGTTGAAACAAGCTCTGCCTGTGGTCGTGGATTTTTTAGGGGGAAATCCCTATGATCTACCAGTTCAACCATGTCAACTTAAACAGAATACCTACTTAATAGTACCAAACTCAAATAAAATTTTAATTTGACATTCTGTTAAGTAGGTAGGTGGGTACCTACCTAGGACCACGAGGACCAAGAACTAACTAAGTAAAGTTACTCTTACATTACACCTTTCTATTTGGCCCACTATATGTATGTAGGTATATGTGTAATGCTTAGATCATATAGTGTGGTATGTACCTACAACAATTTAAGTACTTACAAAAAAAACATACTTAAGTAGGTAATATTACATTTTCACATAGGTATCTTTCTAAATTAAAATTGCGTACCTACCTATCTAACACAATTTTGATTTGCTTAGATATAGGAATAGGTATTAGTCAGCAGCATCTTGAAATTGATAATGTCCTATTAAATATTATCCTACTAAAGTCCCAGAACAGAGAAATAGGTATAATTACAGTTCTGTGTACCTACTTAGGTAAGTACTAAAGCTGTCTAAAGTCTCCATCTCTAGCAAATTACCTACCTACCAACCTCCATTTGAATTTCAAGGGATTGAATCTAAATATTCGTATGATTCAAAAGAGAGGTATTGTTTTTAGTATCCACCACGTTTCACGTTTCTTTCTACAAATTAAATTACAACCGAGATAAATGAAGATTAACGAAACTAGGAATGAGATGGACTGCAGGCTCTCTTGCGTACTATGCATAGGACTGAGTGAGATGGATGACAGGTGAATGAGGGGTCACGATTCAAGTACCATGGTGGGGTGAAGGGGGGACGCGTCGCCATCGCGATCCCCTCCCGTTCTTTTTCGTTTCAGTTGCGTTTTGTATTTCGAACGGTGGACTTGTCTCGCTCCGGCAACCACATAAACAAGTAAATCCGCGTGTGATAACTTGTGAGTAAATTGTGTAACTCAGTGCATTCACGATGGGATGTGGTACCAGTTTTGTGAAATATGTGCTGTTTTTCTTCAACCTGGTGGTCGCGGTGAGTTAATTCTAAAGGGCGTCTGGATTTAAACCGGTTTGGTTTTGTTACGGTAGTTGCTCGCTGGTCAACTATACGTGGCCTCTCAGAAATCTAAGTTTAAAACTAAATGAAACCGAACTGGTTTATTTGAAATCATTTTATTGGTATCCCTAGTCCTAAACGATACTTACCTACTTAATTAATTTTAACTTATATTTTTAGAGTTGCTATAAAATGTTGAGAAACTCATAAAATAGTAAAAATCTCAACAATGTTGTTCGCAGAATTCCATTCTATAGGTATATATTCAATAACATAAATAAAAAAAAAGAAAACCTGTAGTAGATAGGTACATTGTACCTACATTTAATGTTAATAAAGAGCTAAAATGGCTTGTCATAAGTAAGTTCATGATGAGAGAAACAATTTTCTCTTTCAATTAGGTACAAACATCTGTGTTTTCCTATAAAATAAATTAAAATTATGTTGAGATTGTGAGCTATGGTTGTAGGGATCAAGACCTTTCGAATAAAATAAATTTGAAACATCAGTTGAGAAGATCTGGATGAATGAAGATAGAATTCGCTTTCTCTAGATTCACATGGGTAGGTAGGTACCTACTACCTATAATAATTGACAAGAATGGCCAAAACTACGTTCCTGAAAGGCAAAGTCCTAGCACTATAATTTTGGTAGGCAGCACCACGCTATCACCACCAACACGCGCACCACGCGGTTTAACTAGTTTACAAAAAAAAGTTAAGAAGATCTGTACCTATTAGGTACAATTTTACAAATTCTGTATGACAATTAAAGACCAGACCTCAGAATAGATAATAAACTAACAAGACGTAGTACCTACCTACCTACCTACTGGGTCTTGGTCTTGGTAGATTAGGCAAACTCAGAAAGTGATGGTTCGTCGCGATGCAGGATATGCGTGCTAATGGCCTGACTAATGACCAAGGATATCGAAGACCGGGCGAAGTGTAATAGAAAAAGTCGGAAACCGGATTCGCTAGGAGGTCAGAAAACGCTAGGAAGAAAAAAAAAAGACCCTAGCAGCTTATCCATGAAATTTAAACAATTTAGCGCCTAAATTGGTGCTTTTCTGTATTGCTTACTGTACCTAGTATATACTACCAAGGTGGACAATGCTATGGTTACTAAATACCAAATAATGACGTCATACAAAATAGCCGAGATGATAAATGGTTGGAAAAATATGCTTGCTGTGGCACTTACGGATGAATGACTTCATGATTGTTCAGTTAATTGAAGCTAAATGAGGAATGGACGCTGTAATTCTAAAACAAATGGCCGAAATTCTTTACTAAATAGTCTATCGACCATACTATTATGAAATAGCACGCCAGGCAATTTCTTTTTTATCTATGCTATTTACAGACACAAGTGCATATATAACCTATAGCTTATAGCTAACAACCATCTCGTTAGAAGCAGTAATCATTTAAATCAGTAATAAATAGTAGACAGTAATATAACTACTATTTATTAGATACCTACTGACTAGTTAGTTAGTTAGTACGTAGGTACTATTAGTTAGGTATTATGGGTTCGGATACGATTGTAAACACACAAAATTCATAGTAACCAAGGCTAGTTAAAAGTTCTAAAGAGCCACAAAATGTAAAAATCCATACTTCTATACTAATATAATAAATGCGAAAGTCTGTCTGTCTGTCTGTCACCTCTTCACGGCTAAACTGTTGGACCGATTGTGATGAAATTTAATAGGGATGTAGTTAACGACCTGAGGTCAAACATAGGCTACTTTTGGGCGCGATATAACCGAGTCCCGAGCGGGGCACTGTGACGTGACATGACACCCCTGATGTTGCAGCCGTCCATAAGCTACGGTAACCGCAGATTTTCATCAAGTAGGCAATGCCTATTCATAATAAAACAGGTTTCTTAAATTCTGTAATGAAAAGAACATACTTGTCAATTTATTAGAGGTTATTAGTTAAGACCTTCCATAAAATACTACATGCAAGAAATACTTAATTGATTATGATTTTGAGGACCAAATACTACATTAAGTAGGTAGGTACTTGTATGTCCGTTTGCAAAGTTCAAAGTTTGCCATCAACAAACCAAAAAGATTACGCAAATTAAAAACAATTTGAGTGTCCTCAATTAACCTTAGCGGACATCAAACCCGAGCCCTCGAGAACAGCAGATGTTGCACTCTCACCTCTGATTAGTGGAGGTCGTAATTACACCCAAAGTCACTCAGAAGTTCAATACTCCTAGATCATAATAAGGTTGAACAAGTTGGGAACCTGATCCCTATATTCCGTGGTGTGTCGTCTATGGCGTGATATAGTTATAAGGTTTTTTTTAATAGATAGTGATTCAAGAGGAAGGTTTTTATGCCCATGCGAAGCCGGGGCGGGTCGCTAGTATGTAATATAATTATAATATGTAATGGGAAAAGGATACAATAGAATTAACTATAGGTCTGGATAGTTGTAGTTTCCACAGGTTACGCGAAAAGCGACCTACACGCGGGCGGAGCCGCGGGCAACAGCTAGTATGTAATATAATCAATGTTTTATTAATCGATGCAAAATATATAGATGACAAATAAGAGGATAATGCAATAAACACGTTTTATACTCTTGATACAGAAAAACCCATAAAATGTATCATGACTTCAATACAAAATGATGCAAACAGAATGGCGTGTGAACAAGTGACTCAGTGACTTACAAGTATATGACATCACGTTCTTTTTAGTAAATTAGTTGGAACAGCCAACGCTTTGGTTTGGAAATGTGCACGTAATGTGCATGGTTTGCATGGTTTCAATGCCACACATGATGATAGCATATTATCTCTTTGTGATCCGTGATGAAACTGTGTAATAAATGATTGAGTCATTGAATAGTCTTTAATTCTTTTTATTTCACAGCTTATTGATGTTTTGTCGTTAGATTTTCTGGGCGTTGTTGGTAATTCCATTATGAGCAATTGATATAAAGGTACCAAAATATTTGTCATGTCTTAAAAATAAAATATTCATTACACTTATTACTTGATATGATCACGATTTTACGAAATGTTCCACTTTTGAAGAACATCTGTTACATTGACCTTGAGCGTGCAGTTTTATCTGTTTTGCTCTATACTTTAAGAAAAGAATAAATATGTCTACATAAAAACACATTATTATCTATCAAGGAATTTACCAATCCATACGAAGCAAAGTTATTATTAATACCCCTTCGTTTGACCTCAAAATCTTGACACACTTTCTATTACATTTACAATTGCGACGTATCTGTGTGGCGAATGTTCGGAAACCAAGGACGTACCTATATGTTACTTCTTTTTACTTTAGCAATAGACCTCGCCAGCTTATCCACATAGATTTAAAAAAAATGCGTCCCGCGCGCGATTCGAATTTCTTTGCTTATCCATTACTTATTGTTTATTAAATAATCTGTGTGTGCTCCATTTCAGTCAGCATTTCAGCAATTGCAATAGAAACATATAAATCTTATGGAATAACATCACCGACCACAATAAAAACTCTACAAAAACAGAAAAATTATGTGTATTCATCTGCCAGAGTTCTTTCACCTTTTTAATGAGCAGACAGCCAAGCCGGGTGGATCCGTCCTGTTCGCGTTTATAATATAAACTGGACGAGTCATTTTCTACTGGGCACTAAGCCAAATTCAAAGTGTCAACATTGATTTCTTTCTCTTAAACTACTTTAGAATTGTTATTACGAACAAAACAAGGAAGTTGAGAAAAGATTCACAATTTCTCTATTCATTTTATTTGAACAAGAGTTTAGTATAATGACTCTATCTCTCATCTAACAGTTACATCTTTAAATAAAAAGGCTAAAAACCAAACGTTTGCTTTTTACCTACCTAGCCAAAATTTTGCGATGCATGGTAAAAATATGTCACCATCAGTCATTCTAGTTTTACCCCAGTTTCCTAATTTTTATAGCGAATTCTGAATTTCTAACTGCCGTTGGCTTTGCAGGTCCAAGTTTTATAAGCTCAGCCTTCAAAAAGTGTGTGTACTTCTTTCAAAATACATGACAAATCAATAATATTATTATCGCTCATTTTCTGTTGATTTCTGATTGTATCGATTCAAAATTAATGTCTTTCCGCCCGATAACCCAACCCACATATCCATAATTCAAATGCCACAAAGTGGAGCTTTGTGGACTTATTGAGGTTTTAGTAAATAGTAAAAACGATTTCTTATCAATCATACAATATGGATTCTATTGAAATATTTGGAGCAGAACAAAGAACGAATAGATTTCTCTTATGACCAATAAATCAAGGTAAAATAACGTGAAAAATAATAGAAACTACTATATATTTATCGCCGAGCCAAGCATTGTAGAACTTCTATCAAGTAAATTTGGTATGTTACTCTCAAGGAACTGGAATTCGGTCCAAAAAGCAAGATCAATCAACTGTGCCTTAGCTGTGGTCTTAGGATATAGTTGTTAGACACCTTCTCCCTCCATAAATTAAATATGGTTTCATTTCCGTTGTTGAATTGAAACATCTTATCAGACATTCAACTGAAACCCGCAATGACAAAAGGGAAACTTCAAAAGGTTCCCGTGGGATTTGCCATCCATTTAAAAGAGATCACGAGGTCAAAGGGGAGCGGTGTCGTCGTATTAATGGTTTCAGATAGAGCTCTAGGGTCCTGTAAAAGTGCTGTACGGGTTAATGTGGCGCGTCACTAATGTAAAACGCTGGTCGTGTGTCTGTTTGTTAAAAGGTTAGCTCCGTAATTGGGGATTAAATGCGCGTTTTATCATTAACTTACAGTTTGGGGCTGGACAGTTCAATGTCGTCATTAAATATGTAGTTACATTATACAATTATCACAACATTGAAACGCAATAAGTTACCTGAGTAAGTTACATCTGTTTAGTGAGACCAGAAATAATTCAAAGCACTAACAACCAATGATGAACCATATGAAACTAAAAGAAAAAAAGACAGCCCTCCGACGCTACACAACTGAGGGAATCTGATAAACCTAACCTACGCGAAGATGAAAGAAAGACGAGTAGCATTCGATTATAACCATCAGCTGTACAACACGAACTTCCTTTTGTTTATTTTTTCATGTTGATAAAGTCATGTAAAGTAATATGTACCTAATATCGTTGTAAATAATGTCATAATAGCATACCTAATAATATTTTTGTCATTGTTGTGTCATCACTAAAAAGAGTTATCACTTCGCGGTCGCATCGGCAGCTCGACAGAACTAAATAATTTATGCATTTACTCGCCTATACTTGTATAATTTTAATTGTTTTAAATGCTTCAGTTTTTTCCTCAATTTATGTTCTTTTTATGGTTTTTTATTATTCAAATATCTATATAGATCTATCATTTGCATGCTTTGATTGCTGCTTATACTTTTGTGGGAAATCTCTAATGAATATATACATCATATTTTTTGTAATGTTGTTATTATTTCCTCTGGCTATCCAGACTGTTCTTAAATTAAAGAATATTATGATCAATCAAATCTAGGTTGCGTTAAATAGTTTTAACATCTAGACTTGAACGTAACAACATACAATTTTATTACAAAGAAAATCAACAAATGGGACGTAACTCAGCTCGGTAAAATTCATTATGAGAATTGCATAATACATTATGAATTCATTAAATTCAGCCACATTGGCGCCATAGAACTACCTTGCGTGACCAAATTCCCTCCGATCTACACCCTTCAAGTCAACAGGTGTATTTCATTGAATAATTAATGAATTTGTGCCTCGTGGTCATTTCCTTCGGTTTTTATGACTTGTGGGTTGTGCGTACATAGGCTGCTATGGTTGTAGATGAAGTGTTATTTATTTTAATTTATTTAATGGGTTATACTATACTGTCTAAATTTAACTAATATTTTAGATAATTTTGGCTAATTTGAACTAAGGCATATTTTCTTTGACAAAGGTCAGGTGAAATAGGTATTTAGTTTTAATGCTGATTGCAAATTACCAGGGTTCATAGGATTTTAATCACTTGATTTAAATCAAGTGATGTTTTTATAAAAATCCCTGATTTAAATCGGTGATTTAAATCAGTCTACATAGTTAATCCACAATTGCCCCATGAAAAGTTGTCAACCGAGGAAAGTGATGCAGGGTTGCAATTTTTGCAAGAATTATGGAGAGTCCAGAATCAGTTTGATGAGTAGCATTATTCGTTTGAATGCAAAAGTTGAGCCTCTCTCGGGAGTATTATTTGAAAACCAAGTCATACAGAATACTACCCCTACTGATTGTTGGGTAGCAATATGTAATATGAAAAAATGTATGACCGAAGAAGAATTGGATATAATCAAGCAACTGCTATGTACAGTTGCTATTTCTGTTGGGGTAGAAAGAATATTTTCCGCATTAAATTTGGTGCACAGCAAATTAAGAAATAGATTAGGCACTGAGAAAGCAGCCAAATTAGTCTTTCTTTTGAAAAAACTCAACTAATTATTTTCTTTTGTCATTAAAATGAAAGTGTGTTTATTTAAATGTGATTTGATCTTTGAGGAACTTTTTGATTTTTGTAATAATAATAGACATATTATATTATTTTTTGTTACATGCCAAACATATGTGGAACTGATCTGTTGAAAAAAAAATTTGCATGTGCAACAACTCGGCAATTTGTATTTCAAAAGCAATATAGTTCCATTGCTTGTAAAATTGTAACAACGATTCGATTCTATGAAAAATTGTTTGGTGAATATGATTTATTTAATCGCACAAAGTGCATAAGGTTGAAACAATAATTTCTGTACAACCATAAACTAAAAAGTGTGATTTTGCTAATGTTTCAAGTCACCTTCGGAGAAATTCCTGAATATGGGTCAGGGAAAATAGGAAATGTGTGGAAGGATGCTGTATTTGGCTCAAGGAGAAATCCTTGGAGTATTAGCTGACATCACCCTTATGTCCTCGATAAAATATTCGTATGTTAGTTTATGGTCTTCGTATTGGACTGGGGCGCAGTAAATTCTACTATCTATGGTTGATTATTATTCTGATGGCAGATTTGGTATGACTACTATGTATTTTAGCACGTACATTGAATGCGAGGACGGACGATCCGCTATAGGTTTTATCATATTCTAAAATCGATACTATTGGCACTGTTAGTTACTTTTGCAAAATCTGTAAGTAGGTACTAGATCTCCACTGATGTTGAAGATTTTGTCCGCTTGATTAGGGCCTTGGATGGTTCGGTATCACTACTGGAACTAGTATTAATATTTTCTGTACGCCTTGAACGGAACAGGTAGATGACGCTCAACAATTCTGTTCTAAGTTTCGATGGGTATGAAGCCCTAGAACTAGGAAAAAATGTAGTTCGGAGGTGACTGTCTTGACGTAATTGCCTTCTTAGAGATCATTTAAAATTTTTCCAAACACGTACACCGGAAAAAATAATCATTATTTCGGTCGTAATGCTGTTTTTACGATAGTTTACGTCGGTTCTCATTTGTATGGTCACAAAATATCAGATAATAATGTAATCAGCTGGCTCGAACTTTGCTTTGTTCAGTGAATTTAGATTTGTATGTTTTTTGTCGTTGTGAGATTTTCTTTGTTTGTCAGAAGTGCTTCATCCACATTCTTTGAGTCGTGTAGCGCATTTAGGCGACTAAGGACACGTCATAGAATATGAAACCACGCGCGGTATCTACATTTTTTTATATCTATACGTAGCGTAGATAACCTCTGACACTAACTAGACAGCCGAATAAGAGTTCATTAATTAAAACAAAAATATTCGAAAACAGAATACACAAAAATTTGTATATATCGGAGATCAGAATTAGGTATGAGTATCATAGACATATGAATCGCCGAAAGACCCAATTGGACTACCTATACGCTGCACAGTGAGTCGAAGAATTTCAAAAATGATATATGATCAGAAGTGGATAAGAAACAGCAGAATTAATATACTACATAATAACTACCTAAATATAACCAGGATTTTAGTGCAAATAAAAAATATTTGACCAGTATTTCGCGGTACTCGGGTCTACCACGTGACTCCGAGTATGCCAAATGACATCATCCCAGTCTTGACGACGCCTTCGCCCGTTTACTATGCATGTCGTAACATTAATAGCGATAGAATAGCTGCTTCGGCCCTTTATCACGATTACTAAACAATGAAAAGAAGAGATCTCTTGGGATAAACCACCTCTTTGTGTGTATGTTTTTTATTTCTGTACAATAAGGTAAAATAAAATGATTGTTATTATAAAATGAGGTAATAAACATTCCTGCTCGGAAGGATTTCGTTCGCGTCTAAGCTTTTGGCACTGATCATGGTAAAGATAGGAGCACAAACCCCGCTCCTCTCACAAGTAACACTATGAACACATAAATTAACACAAACAACAGTATTTAATCTCGGCAATGTTAAAACACAAGTAGTTCCAAAAGGCAAAACAATGAACTCTTCAGCTTTGTAAATTAGACTTTCTTCAACTTTAAAACATGTCAAGGACCCTAACGATTTGCGAATCAAATTCAAAAACACTAAGAAAGGCAACATAAAATACCGTTGTGTAAGGCAACAGGATGAGATGAGAGGGGCGTCCTTGTTCTAAATAGATTGGCCTCTGCCACAGATTATGTAATCCTCTACTAGTCTCTGCACGGCATCGCTGGAACCACTGGGGCCGCGACACTGATTGATTGTGCTAGGACCATAAAAAGCCACAGCATAGATTAAAGATGTATTACTTACAACTCCATTTACCATCAGTGGTATCGTGGTCAATCGCTGGACATCACTATCAGTACATAGTGTAAAACAAAATCGCTTTTTCTGTCCTTATATGCCTATGTATGCTTAAATCTTTAAAACTACGCTACGGATTTTGATGCGGTTTTTTTAATAGATAGAGTGATTCAAGAGGAAGGTTTTTATGCCCATGCGAAGTCTGGGTGGGTCGCCAGTTATAAATATTTAAAAAAAAACTTTCGATTAGTCAAGAGTGTGATATTGATATAGCCAGACCACGGAGATCCAGAAAAAAAATCAATGAGCTAATAGCTAAAACAGAATTTCTGACTGAACCGGGGCGTGCTTTGAAACTTGAAAGCCGGTTGATTGGTACAAGGCTACAGGTAATGTTGTACGGGTGACCTAATTTTGGGCGTCGAAGACAGATATTATGGGGATTTATTTATTACGCTCTATTCCTATCTTCGTAATTATGATAAAGGATTTTTTAAATTAAAATCCAGGATCACATACTTAATTGAAGTCGATACCAGTGTCTGAACGCTAACTTCTAAATATGTACTTAAATATATATATCATAGGTACACATAACGGATTTTGATATGATTTTCACCATCATTTAGAGAAAGTTTTCCGGGAGAAGCTGGGGCTCTGGTTTTTGGCAATGTGCCTAATGTGTCTAGTCTATCCATGTCGGAGTGCTAGTCAGTACCATGTGTGAAATAAACAAACCCGACCGCATTGGTTCAGATAGAAAATGTCCGATCGCCATACGGTGCTTTGTGAATATTTAGCATGTTCTTAAAATATACTTTTCCTAGCCGTGGGCTATTGTTAGATGAATCGCGATGTTTGTATGAATAACCCACAATGACCGTTATATACTCAACGTTACATTATTTAGGTCATTCGGCTCTTTACTGCTTTCACAACAGGAACATCTTCAAATGGATCCAAAATTTTATTTTTTTTAACAGATATAGGAAAAATGTTACAATGGGGCCCATCATAAGTCAAAAACATTAAATCTAGGTATGAAATATCAGAGAAAAATATTAGGTCATCTCATCTCGTAAAATTGAAATAGGTAGGTATTTATTTGTGTAAGTTCAGGGAAGGTTTTAAAGGTGAGAAAAGTGCGTTCAGGCGGCACGGAGTTCGCCGGGTCAGCTAGTAAAATATAAGTATTCCGAAGCATTGCTCAATTATTTGCTAGCTTCCTTATAAAGTGACATTGGAGCCTCCTTAAGATTGTCGATGAGTGCCATTTTGGCGACTTGATGTCACTTGACCTTCGCTGGTTACGTCATTGTGGGTATTCATGTTGATAAGTTTGAGATTCAAAGAGCATAGTTATAAATAGGATAGTTAAAGTCATTTTTGTATAGAATTCTTTGCAGGGATTCTTGTTTTTTTCTAAGCACTAGCTGTAGCCCGCGACTTCGTGCGCGTGGGCTTCGTTATCGTGAGAATTTCGAGAATTGCTCCCGAAATTCCTTGTTATACGAAGTTTGTCATGACAATAAACAACACAAAAATTGCATTATCGTGGGACAATTCCCACGATAACAGGATAATGCAATCCCGGGAATCCCCCTTTTACTCTTATATACAAAGTTTGTCATGACGTATAACAAACACAAAAAAGCATCCAATTTGGTACGAAATTGCTATTGTATATTTGCAGGCAGGTGAACATGGTATTAGAGTAGTTTGTTAAAAATATAAGTAATACTTCTTTACATCTACTATAACATTACGAAGGTACGGTACGGAAGATCGACACGTGAAATGTTTTGGTACCTAATTAAGTTAGCCTCCGTTTTCTATCAAATTAAAAATTCGAAGCAATACTGTTTTACTAACATATCCTGATATGTAGGTTCCCAATTAGTTCTTAAAACAGCTATGATCATCTTATAGCAATTTTTATATTACGCTATCACTAATAAAGAATATTGAATGTTGTATTATCCGTTGTCATAAAATGCTTTTCTAATGACAACGGATAAAAATCAAAAGTCGATAAACTTATTAGTAGTGTGTTTACCCGAAGTTAACCACAGTTACCTGGATTAAACCATAATATTTCCTCATAGATTCACTATGGAAATGCGTGCATCATTGCGTTCCCGCTCTTTGTCTATGAACCCCCCTCCCCCCCTACGGGCGTGCCCCCCTCATTGCCGCGGGGTCAGCGACCCGGTCTTATGCAATGGCCGTCGAAATGTAAGGGACACCTGGGTACCTATATGGTAACGGAAGTAGATCGACGTGTTATGCCTATTTTCTATGTTGGTAGCGTGAAATTAATCTATTGATAGCTTTTTCAGCATGATCGATAACTTATTTTTCTTTTATCCGATAGTCCGAGCATGTTTTTAACCATATACCGTGGTATCCATACTAAATTTCATTAAAATCGGTCCAGAAGTTTAGACGTGACAGCCTTACAGACAGACATAAATAGACAGAGAGACTTTCGCATTCTAATATAGGTATGTATGGAAGTAAGGATGATTAGAAAGTAATGTTATTCCCAAAACGCAGTTTAAACTAGGAGATAAAGTTCATATTTATTTTATCAGAAACATACTTGAACCTACTCTATGGTTCTCTCATATTTCTTACGTTAGTAACCTTTTCTATTCACTTTTTTGTACTTTCTTCATGTAGCGGAATGTAATGTCATTTACGTGTGAATGCAGGTATCTTCTTCATATACCCTTGCAAGCCTCAAATTGTTTGTCCGCAACTATTACACATAAATAAATGAAGAAAATCATATGAGTATATAAAATATATGTTGTGTGTACTGTATAGTATAGGTAGAGAGTAAAGACTTCCACTTGCTACAATCCTTAGTCCCTACAGACCTCCCTCGCTTCCTCCACACTCATTTCATTACTCTTGTAATACCTACATTATATTATTTGTTTTACCACATTAAATACCTCTAGATTCTAGATATACGATTATTCGATACATCGTTATTGTGAACAACCCCCACAATCGATTCACTAATGTGACTCCCTGTCCCCAGACGAGACGTCTAGACAGATTCCAGGGAGAGCTTTGATAAAATGCATAATTTTACTCACAAGTACTTCACGAAGTTGCTACTAATATAGTTATAGGTACAGTGGGCTGCAAAGAAACCTGACCCCCTTTCAAAAGCGATACTTGTGGCATGGGGGTCAGATTTCTTTGCAGCTCACTGTACGTAGGTATAGGTAATGTATCAAAAATATGAAAAATGCCTTTTTCTATCCCTAACATACATTAGTATCTTCGTTAGAACTTTTATCTATCCTCTGGTATTACTATTGAAGTTATAACTTCTTAAATCAATTCATCCTCTAATTTTAATTTACGATTGCTTTATGTAACGAATCAATGTAGACTTGTGATTTGAAGTTGAAAGAATTGTTGGTGGGCTGTCCTCACATGTTAGGGGTGTCACAAATATATTTTTTCCTTAATGCCAAACACGAAGTATAGTATTTGAAATCAAAGCTGACTTGATCAAGGCTGCTCTAGGTAATGTCGAGGGTTTCCAATTTATACTATAAAGGATAATGTTTTGCTTGCCTGTAACAAGTCTTCCAAGTCAATCACGGTAAAAGCGGTTGTTGATTTTTTTTTTAATTAATATTCTGTATGTGAGTTTGTCATCCCTGCCTGTTGCGACTGCATATTGCGCAACATGCACATACTCAAGCTGCATTATGCAAAGCGTATGTCGGCCACGGAGCCTCGAGCGGCCGCCATGTCAATGACAGCCAATGTGCCACATGATGTGCGGTTTACAGCTGTATTCAGCATGGTATTCAACATGGGTATTATTATACGGTTTACAGCTGAATAATACCCAAGTTTCTTAGGCGCACCCTAGACGCTCATGCGTGCATGATGGAAAACCATCAAACAAAGGGATGGTACTCGAAAGGTGAATTGAATCAACTGATTTACCCGTCGGCGTCACTCCTGCCGCTGTGCGAGACCCTTCCCCCTGGACATGATCTGCCATGGCCTACATCGAAGTCCTTAAACAGACTCCGGACCCAGGTTGGCCTAAGCAAGGACAACATGTACAGATGGGGGTACAGCTTAGAGGAGACCTGCAGATGTGGTGTCTCTCCCCAGACCATCGCATATCTTTTATCGTGCCCTGCGTGCCCAGCCACCTGCACGTTCGGGGACCTATACGAAGACACTGACAACGCCTTGTCAGTGGCGGAGTTCTGGTCCTCACAAATATAAATTTGCCAGAGTCGATTCGCTAAGAAGAAGAAGATTGTCTGACAATAAGATGATTCCTTGCTTCGGCATGAACGTTAAGCCGTTGATCCCGGCTGCTATCTGGTAGTCGTTACAGGAACCACGTCAGAGGTGGTTCCGAAGAACCCTGACACCAGGGTGTGCATGGTCGATCGACCGTGTCATCTACACGAAATAATGATGTATATGCCAGTATTAATAGTCAATTAACAGATATAATATAACACACACAAGATTGGGTGTAAAGAAGATGAACTAATTCAGACTTATGGTCTTTGTAACGGTGACCCTGGTGACGCACGTTGCAACCACAGATTTGGCAACCCAGGGTGTGTCTGAAGCTGGAAAGTGGCACTATACACACTGCGTTTAAAAAAAAAAACGTCGCGTGTATAAAAATATATAATTTCCTGTAAAATTTTATATGTGATTGTGAGAGTCTTAGAAACCAGCTTTTTATTAGTACTATCATAAATTCATGGTATTAATATGACTATGACAGTTTACTGGCGCGATATATTAAAGTCTCGAATGACACAAACGCGAATGAGTTCTATCTCGATAAATAATTTTTCGAACAACCATCTAATCGAATTTATATATAACGACCGTGTAAAACTAGCGGCTTCGATTGCGTGGCCATTTCGATGCTTTTCAGGGTTCCTTACCTCCGAATAATAAGACTGAACTATGCAAATATCCTTTACTCCGCGTGCCTTTTAATGTCATGTTATCTTAGAAATATAAAATTGTTTAAAGAACAATCTAGATTAAATCTTTCAAGTTCTTTGAAAACAATGATCCTTTTAGCCTTTCGCCACGTGATTCGCTCAATGGAAAATGAGCTATTGTATTGGTATGTCAGTATTTTTTTTTTTCATTATAATTTACAGTGTTTTACAACCATACATGATAAGGAAAGGCGGTCGGCCGGGTGTTCAACCCATACGATAAACGTACTAATTAGTTAGTAGAGTTCAATACATTTTGTCTTAGTAAATTAGCTAAATGTTGATGTCAGTAAACTTAAGTTGTTAATTTTTATTGTTTTATGTCTTACTAGCTCTCGCACACGGCTCTTGTCAATATACTTTGTCATCGTGATAAAAGAAACTTGTCCTTTTCAAAAAACAACTTTTACTTTTACTTCATTTCATCAAAATTGATCTAAAAGTGTTATTGCATGTCTTGTGCAGTAAAAATTAAGAAAATAATTTACTTGGATTTATGGCTGGGATGCCAATAGCTGAAAATAACGTTAAGAAGAAAGAGATAATAGGAAAATTCAGTCACGTTATATCTGTCAACGGTAATAAGGATGGAAGCACTTGCAATTAACCTCGCTTGACCCCCTCTTGATCGAATTAAACACGAATGCTGAGTACCCGAATCGCGCTTTTCTTATTCTCTATGGCCCAGTGGGTAGTCGCTCGCCTTATCATGTAGAGGTCGTGGGTATTAATCCCTCGAGAAGCGATCTTTGTACAAGCTGTTTCCGTTCCAACCTGATGTGTCTGTTGGCCTGGTCTCCCTATAAAATGGTTACGGAGGTCAGACGACAGTCGCTCCATTGTAATAACCAGTACCGCCAAATCAGGACCATTACCCTGGGCTCTGACGCGTAAGCTGAAGATGCAACCGGAAAACACGCTCGAACGAAGACGGTATGTACCTCAAGTGACCTTTTTATGTTGTCATGGTAATAAATACTCTAAAGGGCATTTCCGTATTATTTGCAGTTACATTGAAACTTCATCCATATCATACTCATATTACAAATGCGAAAGTCTATGTTTGTCGATGTGTCTGTCTTCGTGACTAAACCTCTGGAACGATTTTGATGAAATTTGGTATGGATATAGACAAGGACAAGGGTTCAATCATACTACTACATACACATACTTTTGGCCACGATATGACCGAATCCACGCGGACGGAGCTGCGGGCAAAGGGAAGTTAGTTCAAAGACCGAGGTCATTTTTCATGTCTATTTTATTAACAAAAGGGTTCAATACATCGCATCGCTCTATTCAACCATAATTATATGGAAAATTACTTTGGAACCGCAAGCGCGCCTAAATCCGTTCTCCGGTTTAAAAATAACCGTGAAATAACATGGGAACCTGACGAGTGGCCGGCATTCATCCGACATGGCTTGCCATAACCAACGCTTTTAGATGCCTTTTTTTTTTTTTTTTGAATAGTTTTTACGGCCATGGAATCTAGTCCTTTAAGGCCTTTCTTTAATTTATTAATCTTCTTTAGTCCTATTTAAGTCAGACGAGTCAAAAATTCAAGTCAATAGTCAAGTCCAGTCAAGTCTAGTCTGAGTCAGATGGCTAAGTGAAGCGGTGGAAAAATTTCACTTAGCTATATCATGGAGATTTTGGTGACAAAGATAAAAAGTCACGTAATCAACACTGTATCACTTCCCAACACTCACGCTTGTTCACGAACACTTTGCGAATAATAAACCACCAATATTATGCACAAACACTCGAAAAAACATAAGCTTTGGAAATTAAATACAGCGCGGACATAGCGACAGTTTACTTTCCCTCCAAAACTTCCCTTTTAGATGCCTGTTTGTATCCATAGATAAAAAAAAATTGCCTCGCGTCAAAGAGCGCGCACGATTCGAAATTCTTTGTTTGTATTTCTTGATTGGCTATTGATTCTGGCTGAAAAAACAGATTTTTCTTAATTTTCATAAATTTAAATAGAGATTTGACGATAACAAAATTTAACACTGAACACGTTTAATTCGCAAAACCAGCCGATTATTTCCCAAATCAATTCAGTTTGCATTCTTCATGACTGGATCCTCATAACTGGGTTGATAGAGTACCTTATTTAGCACAGAAGGTCTGTCTTTATGCACTGGTTGTTTCGTCGTTGACAACAAATTATTATAATTCAATCTGTCTTGATCTTTTATTTTGACTTCGCCTATTTCATATTCTTAGATTTGAAAAGATTTACGTGTCGGATATATGTATGAAATAATTTATTATTATTACTATAGTAACTACTTACAATCATGTTTAAAAGAATGAAGTCAGATTTTACCGTGTGTATTTAGAACAAAAGAATTTATGTTTATGAATGATTTTCTGCGTTTATGTTAAACCCACGGTAAATCTATGTTAGCTAGTCTATTGTTAATAATCCTAATTGAGACCATGCCATAATAATACAGTAATACCTTTTCGAGATTAAGATGTAAGATTTAAGTGATGTAAGATCAAATTAAACGCACTTTTCGGCGTCCGCAACCAATGTTTCGTTTTGTTATTGCATAAAATGTAATGGTGTAACTTGAATACGCATTATGTAAGGCTCCACGGCCGTAAAGAAAACAATTTTGCATTGGGCTCTCTCTTTACGTCTCGCTTTCTTTAAACTTTATATTGGAACTACGGCTAATCGCGTGGTTTGCACTGTACTGTATGTGTACGTAAAAGATAAAAAATTTTAATTTGGTACTTATCCTTATAAAATTTATGTTAATATGGTATGACCCGAGCTTTCTTAGGGTATATATTGTTTTTTCTATACTGAGCAGTAGTTCTAGGATTACTTAGCGTTTTCATACAAACAATCTCTTTCGCTTTAATAAACACACCTAATGTACCTACTTAATTTACATCACTTAGCCTATAATTTTCTTTTATATTAGGTAGAAAACTACCTAAAAAAAGGAATACGGCGGAGACAACAGTCTCCGCCGTATTCCTTTTTTAGAATTTCGGTACTGAATGAATTTCTCATCAATATCAAATCAAAAGGGATAGTGGTTTCCACCAGCAGTATTAGCTTTTTAATGCCATCTGTCAGAAAGAGATAAAAAAACAGAATATCAACAACAATGAGCCATTGCCACAAACCAATCAACATGTTATCTGTGGCACTTTGTGGGCCTCATGTATGGTCTGTCTGGTTGATTATAATACTAGTACATATAGAATCTGTTTTTTGTAGGCTCTTTATATTCTACTTAGGTAGGTACTTACATGTTCGAAACAGACGGGACCGCGTGACAAATCATTAGCGCGATGAATTATTAGAGCGATAAGTCTAACAATGTCTTATTATTGTGATTTTTTTTTGGTTTGATTTGCCTTACAGTTTTTGATCTCATTTTGATGTCTTAAATAAACGATTTAAAAAGATGTCTTATTCGTAGCTGCGTAACAACGTCGTAAAGAATTACCGCCGTATTAAGAAACGTTTGATAAGCCCATTTTAACTAAAATATGTTTTGGCTCTTTCTATCTTACTTGACACTTCATGTGAAAGAACGAGACGAAACACATTTTAACTAAAATAGGCTTAAACGGGGGTTAGAGGTTACGAGTTTTAGGGTTACATGTTATTGGTGTTATGGAACTCGTGGTTCAGTAGCGGACTTTACCTTTTGCTATCTCTTTTCAAACCGCAACCTACATATATCCTATTTCCTTCGTGACCGTCTTGTTATCACTCAGGTCAGGAGTGACGACCAACCTTAAAGAAATGTAGAACTAACGCATTTCTGACATACATTTTTTATTTGTAGTTTGTAAAAAGTAAATAATTCTACTGTCGTTAAACTATCCGTACCTATCTATGGCGGGTTCTGACGAAAAATCATTCAACTTTTGCAAGATTCAAGATGCTTTATTTGTTGAACATATTATAGTAACATACACATAAGTTACATGCAGTGTCGATGTTAAGCAAAAGAGACAGATAAACAAGGGATGTTTGCAGGAATGCATGTTCTCTGGGCTTAGCCAAAGTCATAATATCAAAACGTTAACGAAGTATACGACAAAAAAAAATGTATGTGATTGACATAAGATTGACCACGTGATTTACCGCAGGTTATGCCCATCCCATACAGTCGACATTCGTCAACGTTTTGAAATTTTTACTTTAGCTACGACCCCCACGTTCTACGGAAACCGGCAAGTTAGGTAGGTTCTTAGGGAACAAGTGTCGGGCTATGCCGCCGCCGCCTCCTCAAAGAGGCCAACCCAAAGTGCTGGCATTACGTCGCGTTGGTGAATATACGCGAAATCGGTCTTTTTGAAATGTTAAAGAAAAAGCAGGAAATCTCTTATTGCATCCAGTTTCGGGGCCAAGCTATACAAAGTACTTATACAGAAATATCCGCATATCACTTGACTACATCACTACATAGTATAAAACAAAGTAGCTTTCTCTGTTCCTGTATCCCTTTGTATGCTTAAATCTTTAAAACTACGCAACGGATTTTGATGCGGTTTTAATAGATAGAGTGATTCAAGAGGAAGGTTTTTTATGCCAATGCGAAGCCGGGGCGAGTCGCTAGTATACTATAAGCGGTAACTTCGTGTCATATGGGCGTAAGTCTGTTTGACTTCTCAACAGTTAAAAAAATTGCGGCTGAGAGCCATTCTCAAGAGACGCTCTCACTTCTGATCATTTACATTATCTTAATGATGTTTGTTTTATTTCCTTACTTTTCTCACGAAGTCTACAGTTTCATGTGAATGTTAAGATATAAGTTCTAACCTGAAATCGAATACCATGGCCGAATCACATACTTGTAAAGATCATAATATTTACAAAAGAAGATCAATCATTTTATGAAATAAAAAGTAAATTATACTAAAACAACTCAATAAAAAATATTAAGTACTTAAATAATAACATCCAGGATTGTACCCGGCTCAAAAGCACTCATCACGCTAGCTGCGTTGCCTCTTTGAATGGCAATGGATATCCTTTGAGTCGGGTACTATCCGGAGCGGTGGTCATAACCCCGCTCTCTCAGGCGACATTCTATCTCACTTATAAAAGCATTAGCTTCGATACACCATGAGCCCGCTGTCTCTACGGCCACTGTATAAAAATCGTATTTTTGTGCCAAAATACTATATTTGCAAAGAAATGAATCCAACATGACGTCGTGAATATGCTATAGAACACAATAGAAATGCGTACCCTTCTATTCCTGTGCCCCTAGTATGAGTTTTTCTTAACGCAGACGCTAGCGACTGTGTTAGGATTTTTTATGGAATTTCTTAGTTGCCTTACTATCAGTCGCTAGCGTCTGCGTTAAGAAAAACTCATACTAGGGGCCCTTATCCGACGCAGCCTTGAATTGTAGTGTACGCGCAGCTTTTAAACATGTTTTCTAATATTAAAATATTTGTTATTTCTTTGCAGTTATTCGGCCTGGCCATCGTGGGTATTGGCGTGGCATTCCTTCTTAAATGGAACACCGTGACCGACCTCCTCCATGGCATGAACGTCGGGCCCTGGCTGTTCATCATTATCGGTGCCATCATGTTCCTCATCGCCTTCTTCGGATGCTGCGGAGCTGTTAGGGAGAGCCACTGTATGGTTGTCACTGTAAGTAATACGTTACTGCGAAATTTCAGCTAGTTTAAGAGCATCTTGGTATTCTATAGTAGTTTTCTGCTCTTCCTAATTCTGCGCAATTTCTCGTCATCAATGAATAGCTTAATGTGCCTTCCGAAGCACACTCACAAACAGAATTTAGCAACATCATCATCATTTCAGCCGCAGGCCGTCCACTGCTGGACGTAGGCCTCCCCTAAGGATTTCCAGAACGACCGGAATTTAACATGTTGTACTGTAACTGCTGTATAAGTATATTGGTCTGGTTTCCCTGTAAAAAGGGTAATCGAAGTAAGATGGCAGTCGCTCCATTGTATTGTAGTAATCAGGGGGTCTAAAAACGCCACAATTCTGTAGCGATTCCTCTATTTTTTTGTAAAATGGACAACTAAACTTTGCAATTCCTCTTCAAAAATATTGAAAGAAATAGGAATTGCTAAAGAATTGCTAAGGAATTCCTAATATGAATTTGATTCGATGAATTGCTCAAAGTGGCGTTTTTAGACCCAAGTACTGTCAAATAAATATATACAGACATTTCACATAGATTGAGGTGAGCTGGCCATAAAATAAGTTCGAGACTTTTGTTAGGATAATACCAACTCAACAGTTCAATATTTTATAATAAATGCGTTATAAATATAAACATTCAAGAATCCAGGTCAATTGACCTGACCTGTGTCCCTAGTATGAGTTTTTCTTGACGCAGACGCTAGCGACTGCGTTAGCGATTTTATATGGCAAACCTGTACAGCGCCTCTGGCGGATAGTAAGGCAACTAAGAAATTCCATACAAAATCCTAACGCAGACGCTAGCGACTGCGTTAAGAAAAACTCATACTAGGGGCACAGGAGTCGAACGCGGAAACTCCAATGTGGCAGCCTGACATTATATCCCCGGAGGTCGTCAAAATATCTAGGATTATAATCTAGGAGCAGAAGAAAAACTAGGTTAGGTTTCGAACATTTCAAAGCCCCACTTGGAATATGTGCACCACAAGCTGCCAAGAAATGGCGATGATGACCCATAAACATAGATGAACGACCTTTTCTCACCATTTAAACCTTCCGTGAACTCACACAAATATTTAAAGACCGAAATAAGCTAAATCGGCCTAGTCCATTCTTAAGTTTTAGCGAGACTAACAAACAGCAATTGATTTTCATATACAAGGTGGTCACAAATCAACTGCAAATATTTTAAGGGCAGATACAGACCACTATAATGAACAACTTTCCTAAATAAACTTAAGTCGGAATAAGAAAAAAATTTTTTGACCTCCCATACAAACTGAGAATCGGCTGATCTAGTTCAGTATGGAGAGTGAAAAATAAAATTTCATATTTCGATATAAGTTTATTTGGAAAAGTTGTTCAGTATAGTGGTCTATATCTGCCCTTAAAATATTTGCAGTTGATTTGTGTTCACCTTGTATAAGAGAAAGAAGAAAATGTATGTAATGTATATTCTCTTTTATTTCAGTACGCGATATTCCTGTTAGTGCTCATCATCCTGCAAGTGGTCCTGGCCGTCCTGCTGTTCGTGTACGGTGGCACCGTCAAGACCGAGCTGGAGCGGACCATCGATACCATGTTCAAGAACCGTGGCGAAAATGAAGCCTCCGTCAAAGTATTCGAGAGCATCGAGAAACAGGTAACTTGTTATCTATATAAGGTGGACACAAATTAACTGCAAATATTTTAAGGGCAGATACAGACCAATATACTGAACAACTTTTCCAAGTAAACTTATATCGAGATACGAAATTTTATTTTTCACTTTCCATACTAAACTAGATCAGCTAATTTTCCATTTGTATGGCAGGTAAAAATTTTTTTTTCGTATTTCGACATAAGTTTCTTTGGGAAAGAGTGATCTGAATCTGCCTTTAAAATATTTTCGGCTGATTTCAATTCACCTTATATAACACAAAGGGCTTAATCTCTTGAAACCATGCAAGAACTATTGAGTAAGAAATATGTCCTTATGTTTTGAGCTGTCTCGCTTAATCACTCGTTCTTGCATGGTTTTCAGAGATGATAGTAAGCCATCTGGTGACTAATTACACTGGGGGCTACCATAAGCTGTTTAAACTCGAAACGAGTGAGTATGATGTAAGGTGACATCCCGCTTATAAAATCATTACGATCTTGCTAAAACAGTCGATGGTAACCCCCTGGAACGAATTGGCCGAAAACGTACTCTTTATCTATTAACACCCGCTTGGTTATGTGTGTTTTTCTATATATCTTGCCATTAAGAGGACGCTACTCTAAGGATTTTGATCTATGATCTTCAGCTAATAGAGAGTATTTTTAACCTTGGTAGAGGTTTATAACCAGAAAATAGGGGTAAATTTGCAGAAAATTGGAACTAGAGATATCACGAACAAATACTTACTCAAAAACGGTCATCGTCATCATTTCGTTTAGGTGACATGGTCAATCGACCATGCCCACCTTAGTGTCAGAGTTCTTCGGAACCACTTTAAAACAATAATGTTTTATGCAATTTTAGTACCTTTAGGACTTTTTCTAAACTTTTATACAGCCTCTAGAAGAATGCAGCACTGGCGTGCATATGATTAAACATAGAATGTAAATCCTACGCTGTTATAGCATACATATTTTTCCATTTAAAAATGTAAAAATATATAGAAAACTGCACGTGTACCCTTTCGGCCCAATGGCAAATGTCTGCGACACGTCCCTAGTACACAGTACATCACAATCTATTTTCCAGTTCCAATGCTGTGGTGCCCGGGGCAAGTCCGACTACGGCGTGCTGGCTACGCCCAAGTCCTGTTGCAACGAGAACGAGTCCATGCTCAACTCTGACTACCTTTGCACGAGCTACAACCATGAGGGATGCGCCAACAAGCTCGGCTCGCTGTACGAAAAGTGGAACAAGCCTATTGCTGGCATTGCTATCGGCGTCGCCTGCGTTGAGGTATGTATCGACTTCACTCGGTCTACCAACTGCAGCGCCATCAAGCTCGGCTCGCTGTACGAAAAGTGGAACAAGCCTATTGCTGGCATTGCTATCGGCGTCGCCTGCGTTGAGATATATCTACTAAAATAAAATTTTATATTACATTTACTTACAAATTTATTTTGCGTGTTAATGCAAACTAATGGCCTCCGACGCCCATCCACCACTGTATTAGGCTCAGCAGGAGGCATACTATTACTACTGTGCTGATTCTGTGGTACCAAATAAACAGCTTTTCTTTCTTTCTTTCTTTTTTTAACAATACAAAAACGATTGAGAGAGAATCGGCGTACACCATGTATTGCGTCATTTCGATTTCTCACTCGTTTCGGGCCTGCTAAAAAAGTTGATGGTAAAAATGGCCTTTACCCTCATCGTATGGTATGGGTAGTCTGCTTTTGCTGGAAACTACGACCAAGACATCTCTGTTTGATCCATATGCGTTTTTACGATATTCCCAGAGAAAATGGTATGGTCATATATCAGTCTGATAAAAGGGACGAAGAAGATAAAAGGCCGAGAATAAATTTTAAATAAAAGACATAATGGTATACGTTGATTTATTTTTTTTAATCCCGTTTTTATCTTTTTTGCAGGTGGTCGGAGCCCTGTTCGCATTGTGTCTCGCCAATTCCATAAGAAACATGGACAGAAGGTCACGCTACTAATATTTTGTACATTAAAACTGGTACCTATGAACACATTTTTTTTGGTACTACTTACTAATTTGAAAGGCTACGTCTTGCACGGCCTTTTAATATGGGTTTCATGTTTAAAAGGTTAAAAGAATATCATTCGATTATGGAAATTTGTCAAAAAAAAATATTAATCCTGATCATTCTAATTTTGAAATCTGACATTAAAATATTTATAAAGTAGATGTCTCATGTATATTTTTAAGACGACAAATGTTTTTTTATCGAAAGATATTCAAAAGCATTTAAAATGGTGTTGATGTATGATATCTACCAATGGTCTCACAGATGTGGTTATTGTTGTGTGGTGCATTTAAAGGTGCAAATGCTTTTACTAGACACATATTGGCTTCGTCGATTGTATGTTCTGATTCTGAATTTCTTTACTTTTTATTTTATAAGTGGCTTGTGTCTTTTTCTCTCCGTAATTAAGCACAATATTTTGCGCTTTTACTAATCAATATATCGATTTTTTGACGTGACAACGTCTTAAATTAGGTTGCGGCTGGGAGTCACTTATGAAAAAGTGTAACGCTCGGTAACGTTACGATGAGTCACCGAACGAGAGAGAGGCCCGCCGAATGCCTTGTCACGTAAAATCTTCGCCCGTAAAACCGACTTTACAGGCAACCATTTTTTTTTTTCTTATTTTTTAGTGTGTTAGTGGCCAACACTAATGTCAGACTTTTCAAGCTGCTTAAAAGCATCTGATTTACTTTAACGTAACGACTGCTAGACGTGTTTTGTCTCGTTCTTTTACTTCTAATATCGATGAGAGAAAAGGACAAAACATGTTTTAGTTAAAATGCGCTTAACCGACGTTTGAAAATTTATGAACAGAGGGTTAAATATTATTCACGATTTCAAGAATTATTACTTCACTAGCTGTTCCCCGCGGCTTCGCCCCGCGTGGGTCTCGGTTATATCGCGCCCAAAAGTAGCCTATGTTTGACCTCAGGTCGTTAACTACATCCCTACCAAATTTCATCACAATCTGTCCAGCCGTTTAGCCGTGAAGAGGTGACAGACAGACAGACAGACAGACAGACAGATAGACAGACAGACAGACAGACTTTCGCATTTATAATATTAGTATGGAATAGTATGGATATAAAATGCCCCCGAAATTAAAACTATGCAAAACTTTTAATAAATGTTGAGACAATAAAAACATGAAGTCAATATATGTTTCAGTAAACACGCTTTTAAAAAATAATGCGCTTTTATTGTTAAATAACGCTTAATTAGTTACTCTGCGTTCATCAGAACAGCAAGTGAATTTAAAATGCTGTAAAAATGTAGGTATTAAACTTATTAAAATGCTTTCAATTAGGTGTGCTTTACTAACATTGCTGTGCAGTTACAATGAGTACTTTTCAAAGTAGGAGGTTAGTTTCTGTCCAAGAATAGACATGTTTTGAATTGATAATAAAACGCAGGAATTGAAATAGCTAAGTAAACAAATTTGTATCTACTGCTGTTAAAGATAAGAATAACAAGAACAATTTAATTATTTACATGTATACATGTAATATTATTTGAGACGTGTTATGTTTATTTCTATGATATTGTATTAATATATAGATTTATATAATATTCATAGTTTTCAAAAATTGATGTTAGATGACGTTAGAAAGTCGTCTATGAAATCGACTTGCTTAAATAAGAATCTCAAAAATGAGAACAATAGTCGTGAAGACAAATAATAATTTAAAAAAAATGTATTTTCGTATTTAACTTTTTTTAAATTCGATTATCGACTGACTAAAATTATCGATTCGCGAACTTTTCGGTCTCGCGACTATTTTTCCAAACGCATTAATTTGTGATATTGACAATGATAAATTATTAAAATAAGCTGTTTACTCATTGACTTTTATAGTATTTTTTTTTATTATTCGTATATATTTTACTTTTTGAGACTTTTGAGAAATCTCATATTTACATGCAGATTGACTTTGTGCTGTTTTTGTAAAATGAAACCATGGTGCCAAACTAGGCGTTACATCAAGAAATTTTAATTCAGTTCTAATTTAGAAATCGTCATTGATGTGTACTGAATAAAGATGTGTATAACAATTTGTTGTTTTTTTTTTTTAATATAAATATTGTCACGTAACACCTTTTATATAACCTGCACTTCTTTGTACAAATGTCCTAGTACTTGCACTGCAGATGACTAGTTATTTTAGGTTAAAATGTAAATATGCACATAAATGATTTGATTTCAAGACTTCTTGCATGCTAGAAAATGCATGGTAGCAAACAGTGTATCAAACAAACTATTATTTTTTAAAATATAAAGCCACCAGCAAATAATGAATAAAAAAGTATTTTATTTTATCTATTCTCGAAGCACCTTTGTAAAAAGGCACGTAAAAAATTAATGTGAAATTGTAACTTGTTTATAATTAAATGGACTAATAATATATGTTGTGATAAAACTGTTTAATATTAACGGTACCAGTAATAATTAGTTTTTTTATTTGTTTGTTGTTTTTACTTAATTAAAGAAATAATTGCTGACTTTCACCTTTAAAATTTTTCAGGTACGTCTAAAGGAGTAGACCTACGCAAAACTGAGACACCATTGTAAAATCGACTTATACAATTTTAAGGTTTTAGTTTTGGATAGCGCAACACAACACCCCACCTTTTTGAAAATAAGTAAGTACCGACTCGAACGACGATAAATATCAATTGTTAATTCTATTATTGTTTGTAAAACAATTGTTTATTAAATTTGTTAACCATGATTTGAATGTAGTAGTTCCAGACACAAGTAAAAAAGAAACCAAAAGATGGTATAATAACATTCCAAGAGTTTGAAATATCTCTTGTGCAAATAAGTGACTGTAAAATGTACGGACGATCTTGTTTACTTTTTTTTTATAAAATTTAATTTTACAGCGTTACTGAGAAATAAAATGTATCTACTACCACACGTTGAAATAAAATGTACCACATATTCCAAAATTTAAATTTCGCACAAAAGCAATGAGCCATTGTAATAAGTACCTCAACCAATCTCAAATGAATCTCTTTAGTGACGAAGTTAACGGACGTGCCATTATTTTACTCGAAAGTGATCTGTATGTATAGCCATTCTGTTGACGATTTACGACTTTGGGTCCTTTCACAATCAAGGAATTATACACTACCCTATTTCTCAGTTTTTCATCTTGGTAAGAGATTGGAGAAAGGTCAGCTTGAGTCAGTATCTGAAAAATCTGGTAGTGTAAAAAGTTCTTCACACAGACCACAATATCAATGGAGATGAGAGAATAGTTTCATCGCGCTTAAAATACTGTTTTGGATCTTTGAAATAAGGTTTATTTTACATTGAACTTTTTTTTGGTATTTGAGTACCTATTCAATTTTAAACCATAATAATCGATGTTCTTATAAATTAAACAAAGAGTATTTAATATGACCGTCCAGGTAGCAATGAATGAATCAAGCTAAGCTTCGTGATAAAGCAAAATACTATTACTGCCTGAAAATTTTAGAGATTATTATTTTTCAAAATTTGATTTATTCGTGTTTATATGTAAAAGTATAATATTGACAAGTGAAAAACATAGACATTTAATTATTTAATACTGAAAGTGTGTTACCCTTTATAATGTCCACTGGGTTAATTAAAAAAAAATAGTTTCTGAATAATCTTCAACTTTAAAATTGGTTCGGTGATGTTGACTGTACCTTTTAAACAAAATTGACTAAAAACAAACAGAGTTTTTGTTTTTGAATCAGTTTAGTTAGTATTTCGTTACATTAAAATTTTCTTATGTTAATGATACTATTTACCTGATAAGTTAGCAATAAGGATTGTTTATTATTAAAATGTTACAAGAACATAAATAACAAGTATTTTCATAATTCAAAGTTGAAATGGTTGTACCTTCGTCCCTTTTACAAAAATATTATCTACTTATATAATATAAATATATTTTATAAGTGCATTTCTATTCAATGTGATTTATTAAGTGTTTCTTATTCTTACATATGTAAATAATTTAATTGATATACCTACTGTATCTCTTTGTATTTTGGCGGGAGCAAATGTTTGTGCATTACCGACGAAACAGCTTCTATAAATGTGAATGATTTACAATGTATGGTGATTAATAAATTTTCTACTACACAATTTTAATTTTATTTATTGTTGCTGCGACAGCTGTTGCTTTTGTCAAAGGAATTCGACTCCACCTACTGTGGTTAGTATAACATAACCCGAATAACTAAATGTACAAAATTAGCAATAGTATTAACATACTAGGGTCAACTTCGAGCTCCAAAGGCACTGGATTGGTCGAGTTATTGATATACCTAATTAATTGATATATCTGTTATATTGTATTTATTATATTGTACTGGGGGGTTACTAGGGCATGCATTTCGAAATTTCGAAACTTCTTAATTTCGAAATTTCGGACAATATTTGCTTGCCACATAATTTCGAAATTTGAAACTTAAATTTCGAAATTTCGAAATCATTTTTGTATAGAATTTTTTTTTTTTTAGTATTATAAAACGCTTTCTTTATAGTTTCACATCATCATCCTAGCGTTTTTAAAGCCCAGGGTCCGCTTTCTTACTTTTTCTACACTTTGCCCGGTTTTTGGTATCCTTGTTGATGAGTCTATTTGCACGCATATCCCGCGCCGTTGCACGTATATATCGTTTTGGGTTTGCCCCTTCTACCAGGCTCCGGGGAAGGCAGCATGGCCTTGTTCACTTGACACTTGCTCCCAACGTAGCTTGCCGGTTTGAGTAAGCGGGATAGCGCGCTACGTGATGTAAGGCGACATCTGTCTTACTCAATCGTTCTTGCATGGTTTTAAGAGATGGTGGTAAGCCACTAGTGGCTCGTAGGCACTTATCAAGTAAGTCGCAACCCCTTCAACAAGCACCGTCAAGTCCATTACTCCCTCCACCTCCCATGGCTCTACCAACCTCTCGGTTATACGAGCCGAATCTCGGGAGAGTGCGCTGTACTTGCATTTCGCATCTTTTTCCAGTCGAGTACAAGTTCTCTATAGTGTTCGCCTATCTATGCAACCATTGCATATTAATAACTCTCCCCCATCTTTAGGGGGCTTACGTTCACACGTACGCCTCACTTGCCTTCTTCTCGGCCTGAGGCCAGCTTCTGTCTTCTAGGTCTTTGAGTTTGCCTGTTTCAGTTTTTCTCTCCGTCTTCTTTGTCTTCTTGTAGCAGTATTCTTGATGTGCTCTTACTTTTCAAGTTATGCCTCTCTCGAGGCCGCTTCGGATTGTATGCCACCGATGCGAGAATTCTTTTAGCCGCTTAAAGTTCGCCTCAGATCCCACAAGATCGCAATAGTAGACCGGGCCCACCCCGAGCGGGACAACATTATCTAATAGTTCCCTACGCGCCTCCTCATAAAGCCGCCTCGTCAAGTCCATCAGTTGGTCTCTGAAGCGTTTCATTTCCAAGACGCCATTCCGGAACTCCTCCAAAAGCACTACGGCCCTCGCGCGTCCCGTTAGCGTGCCAACATTCCACGTGGCGAAGAGGAGCTTTGCGTTGGATTGGGGTTAGCATCTTAACCGTGCCCGCCCCGGACACGACAGTCCTTGCCCACATGTCACAGGAGTTAGGCGAAGCTCCTGCGCACTTTTTGCGGTGGCGTCCTATTCTTGATAATATTCCTTCTGCTTCTTTTATTCTTCTTACCATTTAGATTTGGCGATTTTTGCCTTTCCGGAGCAACTGCCGTATGATCTTCAGGCCCAGGCCAGAGACGAGCGCGTTGACTTGGGCCCCAAGGATGCTGATGGGGCCCAAGAACGCTCAAAGTTATAGTTTTACAAACGTTGTCATATTCCATTACAATGGTGTTCCTTGAATTTCGAAATTTCGAAACTAATCAACCTAATTTCATAAGCCAATTTCGAAACTGAAATCTATGAAACTGCATGCCCTAGGGGTTACTACCGTCTCTTAAAACCATGCAAGATCCTGCATGGTTTTAAGAAATGGTGGTAAGCCACGAGAGTCAATGAGAACCCCACTTTCATAAAACACCATGGGCTCGTATCCCACGCTCACAGGAAGCATTATGTTGTCCCATTACTGTACTGTAACTTTACAAAAGTTGATTGTTGAAGTTCTTACAGTAGGTAATGGGACAAATTGATTAAATCAACCATACCCCAGAGAATTTCACGGGGGAAAAGCTGCGGGCAAAAGTTAGCCTTCGCCTAGCTACACCTCGCCTCTAATCCGTCTATAGACGTAAGTCGTAATTGATAAACTTGAATAACTGAACCAAGGACTCTTATCCAGAGCCACAAATAAAAGTTTGGCGAGTGTGACGGGAGCGATAGTGTTATGTTGATTGTCTTCGTAGTTATTTTTTGTTATTTATTTTCTAATATTTGTGTTTTTTCGAGAATTTGTGCATGTGCATAATAAAGGTGGATTATTATTGGCTAAGTGTTCGTGAACAAGCGTGAGTGTTGGGAAGTGGTACAATGTCGTATAAATAAGTGACTTTAATCCTTGTCACCAAAATCTCCCAAGATAAAGCTAAGTGAAACTTCCACCGCTTCACTTAGCCCTTGACTAACTTGACTAGACATGATTACTGACTTGACTTGACTGTGACTCGCTCGACAAAATGAAGAACATTTATCTAAAACTTGATAATGGCAAAAATAAGCTATATGTTTGATTGCCATATTGTGGAATAAACAAAGAATTTATAATAACACTAGAATGCTTACGGAGGACAAAAGTCGTTCCCAAATAAAACCTAAAGTTTGTAGGTATACCTTTCTGGTAGGTTGTATAAAATTCAAGAGGAAAAGGGACCTACAAATTTTGGACCTTTTATTGGAACTTTAGGTATTTGTATGAAAGCTTTAAAGAAAAATCAACTTTGCAGTAGAGTAATAAGGAATAATTTTGAATGTTGTTTTTTGCGATTATTATTATTCGTAAGCATTCTGCATTCTAGTCCATATCCATACTAATATTATAAATGCGAAAGTCTGTCTGTCTGTCTGTCACCTCTTCACGGCTAAACTGCTGGACCGATTGTGATATTTGGTAGGGATGTAGTTAAAGACCTGAGATCAAACATAGGCTACTTTTGGGCGCGATATAACCGAGCCCCACGCGGGGCGAAGCCACGGGGAACAGCTAGTGCGTTAGAGGAGTATAGTGTTCGTTGAGCTAGTGTTTTTATAAATTCTTTGAGATTATATCCACATTAAAAAAAAACACCCAAGTGTCAGTTAGGTTGACATTGACAGCTCAGTTGACAGTGATAGATGACGGATGGATGACACAAAATGATTATTCTCGGCTTCTCGCTCGCTCGTCGTTCGTTGGTTCGTTCGTTGTTCATTGTACACATCGCAAACAAGGTCCACTCTCCTCTCATTTATTCCAGTTCAATGTAAATTCAATATTTTGTCATTTCATACGAACAACACTCACTTAATGTTCGCCTTTTGACAACAATTTCTAAATGTGTAGTGAAGACTTGAACAAGTCTGTGATTTTATAATTCAACAATGGGCACGAACAACTTACAAATGGCATTTAAAAATTCTTGTGTTGTGTTTATAATTTTCGCTCTTGCGATAGTTAAGGCAGTGAGTTACGACACGGAATTGTACGGAAAAAAGCCTTGTGATAACAATGTTTGTTTTGAGGCTTTGCACGGAGCCCTAGGCGACTGCTCTTGTAATGTTGACACCATAGATTATTTCAACAATGTCAAGATATTCCCCCGAATTCAGAGCTTGGTGAGCAAAGACTATTTTAGATTTTACAAGGTCAATTTAAAAAAAGAATGCCCTTTCTGGGCAGATGATAGCAGATGTGCTATGAAGTACTGTCATATAAAAACTTGCTCCAAAGAAAGTGTACCAGGATATGAAAATGGTTATGACAATGATCATTTAGATGAGTCTCCTGTTACTAAATATTCTAAAGAAGCCCAGTCTGACTGTAGTTCTGATTCAGATCACGATCCTGACCTGGGTTACCTGAACATGACTATCAGTGCAGCCAGTCAGTACGAAATTGCAAAGTGGAAAGCTTATGATGATGCCCTAGAGAAATTCTGTGAGAATGACGATAGAGATGCTGAAGCAGAGTATGTAGACTTATCTCTGAACCCGGAGAGATACACAGGTTACAAGGGTCCATCAGCTCACAGAATCTGGAGGAGCATATACCAGGAGAACTGTTTTCGTCCTAAAATAAACCCTTATGAATCTTTTCCTTATGTACTAAGTTCAGATTTGAGTAATATGTGTTTGGAGAAAAGGGTATTTTACAGAGCAGTGTCAGGTATGCACACTAGTATAAATATTCACTTGTGCTCTAAATATTTGCTCTCGGAAAAGGCTGCAGGGTTTGCTGCTTCCCCAGAAGGAGAATGGGGTCCAAATCTCGAGGAGTTCCAGAGGAGATTTGACCCATCACAAACCCTAGGAGAAAGCCCCAACTGGCTGAAAAACCTATACTTTGTATATCTTCTGGAAATGAGAGCATTAGCTAAAGCTGGGCCTTACTTAGAAAGAGAGGAGTATTTTACTGGCAACCCCACTGAGGATGAGGAGACGAGACAAGCAATACGGAATATGCTTGGTGTGATTTACACTTTCCCCGATCATTTCAACGAGTCTTCCATGTTTAACGGAGGCAGTCAGGCAGCAAATCTAAAGAACGAGTTCCGTGAACATTTTTGGAATATATCCAGAATAATGGATTGTGTTGGATGCGATAAATGTAAGCTTTGGGGCAAGCTGCAGACCCAAGGCTTGGGGACTGCGTTAAAGATCTTATTTTCTGGTAGATGGGACAGTCCTGAAGGTGACCCTGAACAGGGGAAGCTGCCACTTAGACATAAGTCTCAAAGGTTGCAAAGAACAGAGATTGTAGCACTCTTCAATGCTTTCGCGAGATTATCTAATAGTATACGAGAGTTGGAGAATTTCAGGATTTTGCTCAGGTGAGATGTATATTTTGTTAAAATTTTTGGGCTTGACAATACAGATTGTTCCAATATCATGTTTATCTCAATTTAAAGTTTTTTTTTTTGGGATGATCGAACCTTAAAATCCTTTAGTCAATTTGGTATCACTAATTAGTGTAACATACTAAAGCTTAGTATTCATTGCATCGGAATGATGCTTACAGAATGTCAGATTTGTGTATTTCCTTATATTATGCATTGAATTGGCGTAAGTAAATAACAAATGAACCATCTAAATCCAACCAATTTAAAAAAATCCAACTATCTAATATATAGATAGATTTATTTTAATCTGGCAATTCAAAACAAACTGTTCAGCTGCATGTTCATTGCATTGCAACACAATAAAATTTGGAATTCTAGGCATATGTATATATATATATATTTTGAATTGCCCATTTAAAATAAATTCTCCACTAACATGAATATTCATTGTTAGTTTGTAATTGAATTTTATTTAATAAAATAAAGAATTAAAATTGGAATAATCTTTATTATGGAAAAGGCACAGAAGTACTGTGCAAAAAAAGTATGTTCAAATCAGTAAAAGAATTTGTCAGAAGAAACTTACTTATTATACAAGTGCAAAGAAAATCCTTAAGATACTTTATACTTATTATATTTCCATTTATATACATTTAAACATACTGAACTACTAAATTTATACTAAATGCATGAGATTGTGCTTCATACTTTGCATATATATTTATTTGTGTGTTGCATTTGCATTATTCATGCTAATATCATTAATGTCTTGTAAGGTTTGTAATTTAAACCCCAGGCTTTTTATTCAGTGAGATTTGGTAATAATACTTTTAACTAGCTAAATT
The DNA here is from genome assembly GCA_947044815.1 of Apomyelois bistriatella. Classification (NCBI taxonomy): domain Eukaryota; kingdom Metazoa; phylum Arthropoda; class Insecta; order Lepidoptera; family Pyralidae; genus Apomyelois; species Apomyelois bistriatella. The sequence continues at coordinate 13,395,135 of OX345690.1, forward strand.
CTAAAATTCAATGAAATAATTGGACACTGCACTGCAGCAGCATTAAGCACTGCTCTTAGTACGAGTATTAACATATATATTAAAAGAGTTGATTTTGTTACATATTGTTTTGTATACAAAAATATTGCAGTTCAGGACATGTTTGTCTCTGTGGCACGTCACTGAGTACAAGCAGGTATACTTCTTAAATCATAAGATCTATTTATTGAAATATATAATAATACTAGCTGTTCCCCTCGGCTTCGCCCCGCGTGGGACTCGGTTATATCGCGCCCAAAAGCATCCTGTTTGACCTCAGGTCGTTAACTACATCCCTACCAAATTTCATCACAATAGGTTCAGCAGTTTAGCCATGAAGACAGACAGACAGACTTTTGCGTTTATAATATTAGTATGGATATAATAATATATTTCAATAAATAGATCTTATGATTTAAGAAGTTATCAAACTCACTGATTTCGAGTGAATTGAGATTTAAAAAATAGATCTTTAGTCTAGGAGCTTAATTGCTCATATTCTATGCCTATATCTATCCTAGGCTCCATAGGTTCTAAGTCCCAAAGAAAACGCGCTTATCAATCTAAGTCAGGCCCCTTATTGACAGGCCTAGGGTAACACAAAAAAACAGACATTTTTTTATATTTATATATATATTTTAATAAGTGTTACAGCGACTGACATAAATATATGGGTATGTAGGTAATGTCTGTGACGATATTATGAATTGCAGTCAAAATACGTGTTCGATAAGCGTTTCACGATATTGTCTTTGTTAAACTATTATTTCTAGCTTCAAACACTTTTTCGACGTCGGTCTATTACGTTGACGTATTATTAGGTTGGATGAAAGTAAAGTCGCCGAAAACAATACTCGTTTTTACGACACTTTCTCTTACCACAATTCGTAACACTTATGTTTTTCACGGTATATGAAATTTGAAAATCAAGCCCTAGGTGTTGCAAGCATCCATAAGCAGTTTATTTTCAGCTGTAAGACTCTCACTCTTTGCCACGTCATCAGGTATTGCGCGTTATTTAGGAGACTAACATCAGACAGGCTACGTTTCGGTGTCACGTAGGTGTGAGTGGGCCGCGTGAGTCAGCCTCACCTTTAGAGCTCCGTCAGGACAACAACCGTCACACATAACGCTTGTACATAATGTTACATCATTCAACTTTCTCTGAAATTTCTCGTCTTACTCGTTGACGTGGCCCACGGCACCGCCAGCATGGGATTTGGTTATGTTATATGACGCTAAAAGTAGCATGTGGTAGGCCACATGCTACTTTTAGCGTCATAGTCTGTTCTAACATTGTTTATGTCGTTATTAGTCTAAACGATTTTACACATTTTGGTAAGTTTGATCATACGAAGTTTAGGCGTTATGTAAATTATCTTTTTTATTTAATTTTTCCTTTTCCTTTCTCTACCAAAAATTGGTCTCCATCCTAAACAGTCAGGATCAAGGTGTGTTTTTGTTATCTCAGACGATGACGAATCTCGATATTGTTTCGCTAAGAGGGTATGTAACTTTATCAACACCTACTGTTTATCTTTTGTCATCCTGCCATCTCATTTGAGGCCTTCTGGGATATATATGACCGTAATGTCTCCACTCCAAGAGCCGTTTGCACCAAGAGGCCGCTTGTCTGGCAATGTGACCGCTCGCTCCCATTTGTTTTTGCCAGTCTTTGTTTGACATTAGAAACTGCAATGATAACTGTAATCGTATTCAATGAAAAAGTTTGTCTTGCTTCTGTTTGCAGTCTAACTTAACATAACTTAGTACTTACCTACGTTTGCTTATACACTTTTTGGTGTATTCTTTTGAAACCGTATTTATCAACACATTCTACCTAGGTACTTTACCAACAACGCTTTAATCAATGAAAATGCCCAGATTATTGTCTCGTCTGTTTTATCATAATCCCTGATATGAATGCAATTTTAACGAATTAAAAACTGAATGTTATTTATATTTCTTGTTTATTTTTATCCGATTGCCCAAAGGTATTTTCCGAGGTGTTTTTGTATGTAGGTATGTCTTTGTCGCTCTATGTAGTGTAGCACGGCTGGACGGATTTTGTTTTGCTGTGCGTACGAGTATATTATTATTTTCTAATACTCCATTCGATTAGGCAAAGATGTAATCTTTATTTTTTTATTAGCCCACCTACATGGGTAACTGATTGCATGTCGCTTGGGTTTAGTTTTAATAATATTGAATAAAACATTGACTCATATTCATAGGGAATTAAATTATAGATAACTTTGTCTAGACCTACTGCCTATCTTTTGTCATCCTGCCATCTCATTTGATTAGGGTTTTTTTTGTAATATCTTTGACATTCTTGTTGCTAAGATTCTTATGTAAATAGCCTTTTTTCAATTCATTGCTTAGGCCTTTTGTCTAGTCAAATTTATAGTTTTAATTCCTTAAATTAATAAGGTAATATATTGTGTTTATGACCACAAGTTGCAAAGTTCTAGTTCTATTCTTGCAATTTTAACATCAAAGTAAAAAACACCGAACATAAACGTTTACGTCAAAAAATGCTTGAAATGTGCGCATTTTTCCACTAATTATTAAATGATATATAATTTTATACAATTGACAAGACTTATTTTTTTGTTAGTATATTCAAAGCAGAATTTATTGTATCTAGACCATTCCTGCACTATAATCGTGAAGAATTTGTGAAAATGACACATTTGAAACAGTGTCCTTTTGAAGGTACACAAAAACTGTGTAAAATAAATATTATTTTACACAGTTTTTGTAATATTATATACTAGCTGACCCGGCGAACTTCGTACCGCCTTAGCGTAAATTTGATTTTCTTAATATTTTTTGCGTAAAAACCTTGTAACTCAAACACACATATACAGAGTATTAGAAAACTACAAAAAAAAATCAGCCAAATCGGTCAAGCCGTTTTCATGCTATGTCGTGACAACGGAAAACGGGTTTCATTTTTATATATATAGATTATTTATGTAAATAGTACTTAGTTAAGATATTCTTGGGATCGCTTTTAGCACTGGTATTTTTTGCACTACCAACGCACGATTTAAGCTATACGGGTAATAATGTTTATTTATAATTATTTTGTAACACAAAATGTTTCTATACAGTGCAAACGTAGAGACGCAAAAGAAACCAGACATTTTCGGGGGTGTTCCTGAGAGATCGAGTGATAAATCAACGAGGTCAAGTGTGAACTTGAAGAAAGAGCAGTGTACATCTGGAGGATCAAAACCAGGATTAGGAAGTTAAACCTACGTTTAGACTAGATTTTTGTATTGTTATAAGTTGGAGATACGAAGGCATAAATCCCTACTAGTATTATAAATGCGAAAGTGAGTTTGTATATTTGTTTGTTTGTTACCTTTTCGCTTTATCTACTGATCCAAACTTGAAACTTCGCATACACATAGTTAGGAGTACTGAGAAGGACATAGGGTACCTTTTATCCCGGGAAAAAGCACTGTTGCCGAAATGCACGCAGGTGAATCCGCGGGCGAAAGCTAGTTATTTTATAGTTGTGCTTTCGATCTCCATCTTATGAAAATACGTTAATTGATCATCACAAGACTTAATTTATTAAAATCCAGTGAGGTGTTGAGCTTAATTTATTTATTAGGTAAAGCGGAACATTGCTAAGTAATCTCAAATATGAAATAAGTCTACAGGTACACTGTACTTTTTAATTAACCGAGAAACTAGAACCATAGTCTCAACTCAACGTTTTCGCGCGGCGCCAGCCAGCGTTATTCAACCTCCCATTTGCCAAGTCCAACCTACTCGAGTTTGCTTCTATATCACGTATTAAAACTATTAAATAATGTTGCAAACGAAACTGATATTTTTTATGAAAGCCTGCCGAAACTCAATAAATTAGTGCAAAATTATTTAGAGAAATCTAATTGAATTTTCTACTAAATAAATATTTTAATTATAAAATTTGCATGTAACATCGTATTGGTGTAAACTGTAAAGGTGTTATTATGGTTCTTAATAAAATAAACTCGAGATACTGATATCTTTTCCTAGATGACCGATCAAAATTTAAAATATGTGTCTCCTCAAACACACATATACAAATTAAGTAATCACCTGACTGAGGTGTTTCATCCCTCTATTGTTTTCTCTATGAAAAGTTATTCAGTATCTGAGTATAGGAATTTAGTTTCTTGTGTGATTTTAAATTAATGTTGTATAGGTTATAAAATTCATAATAAGCGCTTTTTTAACCGACTTCAAAAAATTGAGGAAGTTCTCAATTCGTCGAAATGTTATTTTTTTTGTTATTTTTTTTTTAAATTTAATATCACTATTTTCGTCCCACTAGTAACTATTAATAGTGAACATTAGTACTTTGATTATTCTCATTGGATTGATAAGAAAACATAGTTTATAATTGTTAACTTAAAACTAATACATAATTTTTTTATGTATTAGTACATAATACAATCATCTCTCGTGTACTCCAAATTGTCTATAATCAAACGAGTTCTTGACGGCACGGCATTATATTAAGACTAAGGGAGTCTCACTCTACTTCGTATTTGGTCCTAATTCTAAGGTATGCGGTCCTAAATAATAAGCACGTCGAATCTTCGGGTTCTTTTATACTTACCCCATCCCTTACACACCAACACCGGGAATTCTAAATAATTCTATATCCAACGTATTCAACTAAAAATGTAAAATTATACACATACCATATGCACATGTTAAATGACATGTGGCCTTATTAACTCGTACATTGATGCTTTTAAAATCAATATCCTTATCTAAATAGCTTTAGAGAAATTCAATATATTGCCGGTGTGTTTTTATCATGCAAAGTAATTATGTGGGCCACGTGTCCTATAATGGTTGGGCCTTACAATAATAGCAGAATAATTATGCACTCAATTTTTTTTTTTACAATTTTCTCTTTGTTGTGGCATTGACATGTTAGTTACTCTGAACAATGGTTTTGGTTGTGTCAATACAGATGAACAAACAAGCGTAATGATGTTTGATTGTAGTGGAAGCAAACAAAACAGATAAGTCTTCGTATACACAATTTGGAATACCTTTTTGTGGTGGAAAATCAATTCAACTGATGTTTTTTGTACAGTACACATAACTGGATATTTTTGCTAGAATTTTTGGTATTCTCGGAGGAAGATGAATGCGTAGGGAATTCCATAGACCTTTACAGTTGGCGGGACAACTAACGCCTCTTCTGGTTCTCTGGCTTTTCCCACATCACTCACACTAGGGTATGTATTTTCGATTGACCGTACCACCTACACGATGATGATGATGACCCACAACATGTCTGGGTTCCCTGTAAAAAGAGGTCAAAAATTCCCAAAATAAGTGAAAAATTATTGGACATATCAGATGAAATATTTAATATGTTTCACTTTGCATTTTGAGTAGATGGTACTAAACATGAATTTCAAGATTATGTTATATATACATACTTCCATAATAGGTGTTTTACATTACTTGGTGTCAGTCATCAGAATCATGTGTTTAGAAATTGAATTTACAATTTATATTTTGTATGGTGCTCTCTAATAATTAACACTTGATTATCACTTGACATATCATTTCGTTTCTTATATAAAAACTTAGCAATTTTCAGCTTTCCCCGAATTACTATAAGGTGGTAAATGTTAAATAGACTACTGTTTTAAATTAAGGCGGGAACTTAAACGTCTGTAGCTAAGCTAAACAGACTGGTATAATTTGTAAAGTACAGTCGGCTGCTGAGAATCTGACCCACATGCCACAAGTATCTCTATTGAAGTGGCTCAGATTTCACTGCAGCCCTTTGTACATATGTTTGAATCAATCAAATCTACAATATTCAAATCAATCTGAACCGCTTTCTTTGGAAACAATGTACCCTTTTACATGATCCATTTTTTTATCTTTCTGATAAATATCAGAATTTAAACTAGATTGAATGTCAACAAGAGTTTATTTTTATATTTATTGTTTTTAATGTTTTATATTATGTTTGTAGATGTACTATATGTATATAAATTGTAATACATATAATTGGACTGTTTCCAAGTGAAAATCTTCCAAAGCGTCAATGTAAATAATGGCCAAGACTAAAATATTGAAAAAAAAAATTTTTTTCTTTGTACAACATTTTGTTGGAATTTTTATATTTATTAAAATTGATTTTAGAATTCAAACTAGATAATATCTAACCAGCTTTCTTATTTATTTAACTTTAATTTACAAAATAAGCGGACTAAATGCTTAAATTATGTTATATTGAATGTGGGTGTTTGTGAATGGCTTTTTTGTACAGATCAATTTTAAACTATCGTTATGATGATTTAGTTAACTTACTAGACGACAAATTAGTACCTATTGTACGTTGAAGTCTAGTCAGAATTACCATGTTCGTTATAGTAAAATTTGGTTCCCTTTGTACCTGTACATAATTGTATTTATTGTTACTTAAAAAATGATTGTAAATTGGTCATCCGTTGACAATCAGTGTGCAATTGACCGCTTTTGAATCTGTCAGAGCTAAAGCAAACTGATTAAATAATGTCACAAGTTTTTTTTTTTATAATAGTATTATTTTGCTCACAAAATAAGTTATATTTAGTTCCTACATAATTTACTAAGTAGATTTGTGTGGTCAGGACAAAGTTTAGTAAATATATTACTGTTTCGTACGCAGTATTGTACTCGTACCTACACTACATAATAAGTAAATGTTTTTTTTTTAATGCACATATTTTGTTACCAGCCAGTATCATTTCGACAGTAATGGCCTTCGAGCAACGGACTCCGTACCGAAATGGAGTAGTCATTCGCTGTCTTCCCCTCTGTCAAAGTATAAGCCCAATCGGCATATGAAATGTATTAGTATGTGTAATCTGTATAAGAATAATTTGCTGTTTTGTTTAATTTTTTTATATGACATTGTCATCATTATAGTCAGGGGACAGTATAAGTTATGTATGTAGATGTGCAGCTGTGCTTGTGCGTATATTTCTCCCCGCAAAAAACGCCAGATCAATTGGAATAGTAAAATATCGCTAAGGCTACTCCCTTTCTGAACGGAAGACGTGTTACTATGGCAGATCAAGTTACATTATTTCTTTGTAATATCCAAAGTATTTTAAGCGGTTTATTCTCTTACATATATGTAAAGTCTATTCTGATAGCTTTCAAATTTTCTCGCCATCTCACTCGACGAACGAGAAATACCATAACCGTATTGGAAGGTATTTTGTAATATTTGTTAATATTAAAACAACTGAATTATGTAACTGTTTATGCCATTAAATAATAAAAATAACGTATTATTTATTTTGTGTAACAGAATGCCACATCGTATCATTCCATTGTTTACGTTTTACGTTAAAATTAATTATTACAACGTCAAAATTGCAGTACGTACACTTAACGTTAATTGGCAATTTGCAATACGTTTCAAGATCGAATTTTACGACTATAACGTTAATACAAGTTAACTTTAAGGTTTTCTAAAAATAAAAGTACCTAAGTCTGTGATTTCTTATGTGGTCTATGACTGTCATGACAAAATTATTTAAGTATTTATAACAATAAAAAATGTTTGTTTTAATTGTGTGTTTTTTATTTATAAGAGCAGTCGAGAAATATTTTGTGACATTTGTTTTTTTTTAATATTATTTTGGCATAAAGGAGGAATTTCTAGTTATTTTCATAAAATCTCTCGCCTGCTTTCGTCTTTATGGTAATGGTAATTAATTATATAAAATCCATATACCTACTTACTAAAATAAATAAATCTGTATGCGTGTATTGTGTGTATAACGATGATTTTATTAATTTATTTTATTTATGCTAGTTTGACTAAAACTTAGTTTTTGTTTGATAGCATTCCTGCTTAGGTAAGTAAGAATTATAAATAAAAAATACCAGATCCATCAATAATACAGAAAAAGAGTAAAATGAATAACACATGACACAGAAACATTTAATAGCTGTGTAGTAGTTTTGTGTAAATTAATTACCGTTTTGTTGTACTTTCCAAATGACTATAAAAATAATTTTGGAAAGTTTCGGTGAATCTAAGTTGTTCAAACGTAAAAAAATTGACAATTTTTGATTTTTCAAATCCAAAATTTGCCATGACTCAAATATGTAATGAAGGTATTTTTAGTCAGATTTAATAAAACTTAAATATTCCTTTAAATTTATAAACTAAAAGTAAAGTTAATGCAATTCTATGATTTTCAGGTCACAACAAGATAAACCAGTGTTTGTAGCGTGTGCGCAAAAGATTGATTGAAATAAGTGGTTCAAGTTTGCATTCAAGTATGTAACTGATGATTTATTTTATATAATTTTTTGTTTACATTAGTTTTAAATAAAATTATGGAACAAATCGATGATATTATTTAGTGTACTTAGAAATATATAAAATAAATATAATTATATAAGGTGGACTCAAATCAACTGCAAATATTTTGGGCAGATTCGGACCACTAAACTGAACAACTTTTCCAAATAAACTTATATCGCATTATATTTATCCCATACAAATTGAGAATCGGCTGATATGGTTAAGTATGGAGTGTGAAAAAAATATTTTAATATTTTGACATAAGTTTATTTGGAAAAATTGTTCAGTATAGTGGTCTGAATCTACCCTTAAAATATTAGCAGTTGATTTGAGTCCACCTTATATACTTATATCTCTTTCAAAAATCAGTTAGATATCCAGCCTGTCGTCAACTCTTGGGAATGCTGTTGTTGGTGTTTACCACGTCGAAGAGTTACAAAAATCTTACTCATTAGGTGCCTTAAAGGGCCTTTAAAATTAAGTGTTATATATAAGATACTAGCTGTTGCCCGCGGCTCTGCCCGCGTGGGACTCGGTTATATCGCGCCCAAAAGTATCCTATGTTTGACCTCAGGTCGTTAACTACATCCCTACCAAATTTCATCACATCGGTCCAGCAGTTTAGCCGTGAAGAGTGATAGACAGACAGACAGACAGACTTTCGCATTTATAATATTAGTATGGATTAATAATATACATTTATTAAACTGGCTGACCAATATACTAACTCAATTTCGATGGCTTTTAAATGGGACGTGCCACATCTCGCGTCACCGACGTGTAGGTATGATCAGGTTTATAGCGCTTTTTCCTGGTACAGGAACTTGACTTCGTCAATGATTGGTGTGACCAATTGCTTTGTTATTACAATTATGGACACATACCAGGGACATAGGTGAGAAACATTGCCACATTAGTCGCCACTTAGGTCGTCAAAGATATTTGATTAGAAACAAACAAATCTTGCATTGCCTCGATAATATGGTTGGTAGATATGTCAAACGTAGAATACAATAAAAAAGATGAATTCTTTATTGCTGGTTTTAAATAAAGAAATGAAATTAGAAAAAAGAAAATAAGGCCAGATGTAAATTAGGGATTGTATCTTTTGAATTGAATAAAGCATTGTTATAATAATGAACCAGTGGTAAAATAGTGATTTTTCACATTGTTTGCGATTACCAACCGTAGCTCAGATAAGACCCAAGGACGGCACTCAAACATTTACCTAATTATGCATGCGTATAGTTTTACCTGTATTTGTATTTTATACAGTATACCCGCATGTATACAGCGAATAGGTAGTTTGATAAGACTGATAATTACCTAAAAATTAAACACTATTTTTTCATATATGATCAAAACGCCTATAAAATATCTAATTTCAATTTTCATACCACCTACGACTATTTTCGAAATCCAAGAATTTGTCTATTTCACGAAACTGCCAAGTAGTTAATCTGTCAAGTCACATCTCTGTCCAATTCAGAATCCTTCCTACACCATAAAGAGGGAAGAACAAGACCGAAAAGGATGGAAAATCTTAAAATTCAGAAAAGTATAGGTGGTAAAAATCAAACCACAGTTAAATTGGGAACGGAATCGTTTATTGAACCCATCTGTTATAGTAGATAATTAAATTATATTGTTACTCTACATATTTTGTACTGTTGAAAGTACCTACCTATCAAGTATTCTATCTTAGGTTAGAATGTACTAACAAATGCACCCAATACACAGGAATAAACTATTTTCATCTCCGTATGTGCTCCAAAATTATCTTCAATAGGGCATTTTCCATCAGACGTATTAAAAATAATATTTTCGACAAATTGTCGAATTGTATTCTAATAAAAATCTGAAATCAACGAGTAATTGGTGTTCATTGGTTTTTGTTGAGTATTTGTTCACAGACTTTATTGTATAGATAAAAGAAAATACCCTATTGTGTTCCAAAATTCAGTGGTAGTTACAGATCACAGTACCATTTGGATCCTACAATTATGATATAATAATGGTTATTACATACTTTATGTGAAATGATACACGCCAATTCGTTTCGATAAATTTACAGGAAATTAATTATATTTTCAGAATATTACAATTTAAATTCATAATTTAAAAAATGTAAATAACTTTTTCTGCATTCGGATATTTACACTGATAACTGATGATACTAAAAGAAGCAGGAAAGCAAATTATTTATACACAGTATACAAGAAAAGGGAAACCATGGTTTACTTTATAAATTTATATCCAATGAATAGTTTCTTATGTATTAAGACAAGATTTTACGAATTCGGCTTTGGACGGACATATTTCACATTAAAAGCGGGTTTGCGATTATTTCATCAGTGTAAAAATCCGAACACGAGTATGCCCACATAAGTTCCGAATAGGCAAATTACATCGTTTCGTAGCTTACTCTAACAAGTTAATATTTTAGATATCGAGTCGACACTTCGTTATATTCATTAATAATAGGTATAAATCTTCCTTTATTGTCTTCAATATTTACCATTAAAAAAAGCTGGGGTAGAACGGAAATAAAGATACAGTTGATTTAATACCAAGTTGGAAATAAAAAAGGGTGAGCCAGGAAAAACGCATTTTTTTTTACAATCCACAAAATATAACCTTTCAAAAATATTTTTTTAAAGCTTTTATCGTGGCGACGTATCTGATGCGGTAGCAATTTTATTTTCACTGACGTAGGCAAGTAAATTTTATTTCAGTAAGGACCTATACAAAACATATAGGTACGTAAGAATAACAATAAAAAAAGGAAATAAGTAAGCATATGAGTTAGCTAATAAGTTGACAGATGAAAGAAACGTTTTTCTTTGCTTATCTAGCTTTTTCTAGCCCACCTTTGGTTAAAGTACTCTTAAATAATTCTAAGGTGTCGCAGCGTAACAAGTGGTGGCAAAAATCATTTTGTGAAATAGCTTTGGTTCCGCCGTAAAATAATATGAAACAATTCACACGTATCTAGGTTTATAACCATCTGAAATTTTTCGGCAAAGCAATCGAGAAGCTAAAATCGACTTGCGTTACAATTATTTCAGTTAATTATATAAAAAAAGTTCTTAAGTACACAAAAATGAGACAGATTGAAAATTGTACAAATGCGTGTAAAACGTTTTAAATTTACAACTATCAAATCAGAATATACAATCAATGTTGATTTTTTATATTATACAAAATTAAAATACCTAACTGCGCTTGCACACAAGTCAAATCTTAAAATACAGGATCGTTGCTTAACGAAATAATAAAATTCATGATATGTACTTAAGTATACATAAATGATGAACACTTCGCAAACGATAAACTCAATAAATAGCATTCAATGACGTCATAATAATTATATACACTTAACATACTTTAGTACCCTTCGATTTTATGGATTTTTATAATGTTAATCGATCGTTATAGTTGACTATCATTTATAATAATAAGTGTTATTCCTAGTTCGATATTTAGTCGTAATCGTCAATATTTACATAAATACCTAGGTATTATAATTAGTAAGTTGCAATCGTGCGATGCTAACACATTTTTTTTCTTAATCTTATTTAGATGAAAGAAGACTGAAATTGCATCGCACGATGGCTTGAGTTTAGGTGTACAGACTCTGAAAACTTAGAACTTTCTAGAACCAACAGTACGCTTCGTTCGGTTAGAAAGGAATCCATTTAAATGTATATGAAAATAAGTGGGACTTACAGTATATACAAAAATATCACATTACTTCGAGGCCGCAGCTTTCAATTACTTAGTCAATAGTTATTCCGTCTTCTTACCTAAGTTGTCGGTTTTGGTTCGAAGCGCAAGCTAGACACCGCAGGAAGTAATCACCAACCTTATGACTATTGTTTTAGAAAGCTGTTTTGCTTGTAGGAAGCATTATTTCAAGCGCAAATTATGTAGCAACTTGCTTTGCTGAATATTTTTCTTCATTTGTGATTCGTTTGTGTTTAATCTTCTGAACACTCTTTTATATTCAAAACAACGCATCTTTGCCATTTGTGTTAAAGTCACTTCCTCTCACACCTATCAAAGAAAATCTAGGTATGTAAAACTATCCTATGTGCTTCGTCATAGTTCTATTAGTCGAAAGTGAGAAATGGCTACAACATCTAAATGAGATAAATTTGTAAAGTAGCTATAGGTACCGAGAAGCTTGAAACATCTCTAAAATCTGCAGCCCTGTGGAACTTGCGGCCACAGACAACGCTACACTTAAACAAACTATTTGGCTCACCAATTTATGGTAAGACTGCATTGCGAATTTATTTCTTATTGAATATAAGTTATGTGTGATTCATAGCCAGTTTTTTAAAATTATTTAAAAACAAATTGCTTTTCTTTCTCTTTTGAATCGATAAAGCTTTTGCGAAGAAACTCCCTTCATAACATCAGCAAATTAAATTCAGTTTAAGCTTCAAAATGAATAAAACAGGCAGGGCCGATACAAAATGCATTTGAATTTTCGAACAATTTATGCCGTTGCGTAATGCGTCGAAAATTCGCAGTGCCGTCTTATTATCAGGCGCGAAAGACAACTCCGTCCGTCACTGTCGCTCACCATAAACTATCACAAACGAGCGACATAGAAAAATATAATATTTGGGACGCGTTTATTGCTAATTTAGGTACAGTCTTTGGTGTCCGGTGAGGAGCCGCCGGCGAGGTCGTCGAGGAAGTCGAAGGTCGCGACGGCGGCGCGCTCGCGGTCGCCGTAGCGGACGAAGAAGCCGTCGCGGCCGAGGATGGAGGGGCGGCGCGTGCGCGGGAAGCGGAGCACGCCCAGCCCGCGGCTGCGCAGCGCCGCCGCTGCCAACAGACACCACGCTAGCCGCTACCCTCTGGACGAGACAGACAGCGTCACCGCCGCGCCCTCGCCCGGGGACTCGCTGCTCGCCCAACGCACCGCCAGCTAAATGCTCAATGCTCAATGCTCATCGGCTGGGCTTTTATGTTATATCAGGCAAACACGTGGAGTAACGAGAATTTAAAAAGTACAAATGAACTTTTCTGATGTTATTGTAATGGATTATTTTATGATTTTTTCTATTCGTAAACTTGGGTCCTCTGATGATTCCCTTGGTTGAGACAAGGTCTTGACTTCTTAAGATGAAGAGAATAAAGATATTTTACTTTCCATAATTATTGTGTTTATAGTCGAATAAACAAGAAATTTAAAATAATGCTTTAGTGATCGCAACCACAATTCTAATCATCCATTTTTATTTGAATAAAATCAAAAACATTTATTCATTAACAAAAGATATTACATCTATCAACAACACTTATAAAGTAAAAATTCTCGTTATTCACAGCCTTTTGTTCTGTTTTGTTGAGCTACCCACATTTGGCAGAGCGGTGCGTCCGTTACGACATCTACTCAAAATGAGGCGACAGAGTGAGATGGTGCGAGTGAGTGAGAGCGGAAACGAGTGACGTGGCTGGACGTGGAAAGACATGACATGACAAACAGATAAAATAAATTCAGCGCAAAACTTTCATTACAAATAAATACATAAATCGTACCTTGTATTGAGTTGTACCTTGTGTAAATATAAAAGAAAGTGAATTAATGATTTCTTATGTTTTCGCGATTGTTACACATTAAATTAAACTATTTTATACGGTTTTCTATCGCGTTTATTGCTTAGTTATTTATACCGTATAAAATAGTTTAATTTAAAGTGAATTAAGCTATTTGAAACTTTTCACGCTGAATAACCACAGAAAGCAACATAAACCATGATCCACCGTCAAAACTTCTAAGTAAATTTATGTTATCGTAACATAGACCCATTCAATTGACAAAGTTAGTGACAAACATAATAATGCATAGAACTACGAACGCGGCTCTAATAGAACTAGCATGACAAGCTAAACTGTCTTACCACTCATACACGATATTTACGTGTATGCCATCCTTGGGTTCACAGTCTACTAATGTCTATTGCTGAGTATATACAAGGACAACAAAAAAATCAATTTTGGGTATTAATGCCGATTTATGCCTTCACAATATGGAAAAATAATTGTATAAATCCAAATATGAGTTCTCCTGATACTTCTTTTTACGTTTTATACAAGTTAAAGCCTTATATTATGTAAAATACTACAGCAAATTCAACGCCATTTTGAATGAAAAAAATATTATTCAGTCAAGAACATGTGCTAAGCATAGTGTTGTTGCTCTTAAGTTTCTTTCGTCAAGTATCGATAAACGAAGTTAGAAGGCAAGTTTGGAGTAAAATTCGGGTTTAATTATCAACATAATTCTTGTAGGTAAATGTCAACGGGAAATGAATGAAGAAACCAGTTTCCGAAATTGCTAGTGTTACCATTAAATTCCGGAAGATGCCAATTATTCTTGTTTGTAACGTCTTACTAAAAATGTTTACTTATTATATGACAATCTTCGGGATCGAAAAGAAAAAACGAAATGCCTGGTTTTCTTATCTCCCTGTGACATCTGTTGAAGTAAAACTAGACGTGGGTTTTAACGTCAAACCCAAAGAGATGGTTAAGAAAAATCAGATAATTGGATTTTCAAAGTCCAATGGACTACAAAATCATAATAGTGGCATTCACGATATTTTTAACCCAAAAAGAGGGGTATTATAAGTTTGACGTATCTTTCTGTAGTAATGGATAAAGCGATTTCAGTTTAGTTTTTTTTGTATTAACGGTGACTTATGTGCGAGTGTTTTTAGATATATGTTTGATGAAAATCGGTTGAGTCGTTTGTAACTTG
The DNA here is from genome assembly GCA_947044815.1 of Apomyelois bistriatella. NCBI lineage: Eukaryota > Metazoa > Arthropoda > Insecta > Lepidoptera > Pyralidae > Apomyelois > Apomyelois bistriatella. The sequence goes on from OX345690.1 coordinate 13,410,278, forward strand.
TGGGGGTGAAAAGGGAAAAGAATAACCGCATGCCTGCAAATATATACTCGAGTGGGGTCTGAAATGAAAACGCATCACGTACACAGTACAAAATAAAATGTTCAATGAAAATAGGTTAAGCTGTGAAAAAGCTCTAGGGGTATTAGTGGGGAAAACACCTAATGCCTGGAAAATATATGGGTGAGGGGTAGAGAGGGAGAAATAAGTCTAACTACAGACAAAATTGATATATAATAAAAAAAATATCAAAACAATGATGCCAGGCCTTAGAGGGTCCAATGACCTCTGTGACGCAAGAGTGTGCAGGGTGAATTGAGCTTTTACCCACTTGATATGAATTAATAATCAAAAAAGGAAACGGACGGCAATTAAAACATTACAGCAGCTATTAAATATTTGCTCTACAGTATATTGACTTTAGAAGTCACTAATACATTATGCAAGCAACTTGAAAACGTTAAATCAAGCATGACTAATATGCCCCACGACGTCAAACCGCCACGCGTAGCGTTTGCCCCTTCTACCATACCAAGCCTCGGGGGAGGTGGCATGGTCAAGACACCTGTTTCCACGAAACGTGATCGTACCATCGCAGGCTACTCTTTAGAAGCTATCTATCTGCTATGTCATGGACATGAAGGCTGTCCCGAACGTGGTGGGAGTTTCTAACGCGGTCTTTCCGCGATATTTCACACATCCAGTGCGGCGGACAGTTCTAATGATGGTTTTATAGACCTGACTCTTGAACCTGACCGGTATTATGGAATCACAAGTGAAACCAGCCATCTCAGGCTATTTTGCTCATGCTCCTGTTTGCTTCGACTTCTGGTTATTTTTTTATATTGTTTCATGATATACTTATCGTGTCGAGTCTGGATAATTACCACCACCGCCAAAACTAGTACTCCGGAACTGACAATGCATTGTTTGTGATTTAATAGTTTAATAAATAGAATTCTTCAAGTCAGACCATGCTAGCCCATACAGATATAAACCTTACATTATGATTAAATTTAAATAGTGAAATGAAATCAAATATTAATAAAAACCAATAAAAAAATAACAATAATAATTCAACGTATTCTCGATATATCGATGCTACGCGAATCTATTACTTCACTAATTTTGCCTGCTGTCATGTCAGAATGGCAACAAATAGACGTAATAATTTTACGAATGGAATGAGTTATTACTTTTTAGAGTGACGATAAGCATTGAACATCGTATCTCTGTCACTGAAAAATATATATATGGCCATCGCGTGAAAACACATTATTATCTCATTAATGATACATACCTATTAATTATAATTAATAATATGGTTTCGTGCGATTGGCAAGTCGTCCTGGTTATTTAAAACATAACAGATTTTTAATATGGATATAGTCACTATAAGATGTTATTAGGTTAGCTTATTATGCAACTAGCGACCCGCCCGGCTTTGCATGGGCATAATAACCTTGCTCTTAAATCACTCTATCTATTAAAAAAAAACGCATCAAAATCCGTTGCGAAGTTTTAAAGATTTAAGCTTACAAAGGGATATAGGATAGTGATAACCGAAGACAAGAGGTCCGCTTAAGAAGGGACTGAATAAATTAACCGGCTTGTTATTACATGGATCTCATAACTTTTGACGGTAGAACAACTAAGTGAGACTTGGAATTTTTATAAGTTTTGTTTTTGATGGTATCTCATTTCTTTTTGTAGATTACAGAGAACTACTTTACGACATGCATATTACCTGTTGATAACGCGGGCGAAGTAAAAGTATGCAGGTACACTGATTCGTTCACTGCGAATGTAACTTTTTTATCCTATATATTTATATGGGATTACAAAGTTATTTATGAAGTTGGTGTATCTAGAAAACTGGACCGAAATTGTAAAATATTTTAGTTTTCCCTTGGGTTATATACTAAACATTAATTACATTCTAAATTTGAAGCTTATGTATATGCTGCAGTGCCACTACCGCGCTCCAAGATTATTGCTTTGACTGCAACAACGCAATTTTCTGATATAACTGCAAATCTATTAACAGATTTGGTACTTAACATTTGGCCATAGCCTAGATGACCTATGGATATCAGCTCATTAAGATTAGTTCAGTTTATCATATTCAGTGCTGTTATTTGAAAGAGCGAGTAAAAATAATTTTATAATGTTGCTCTAGTTTATGGAAATTAAGTAAACTGTGACTAATAGATAAGACATATATCGGGCATAAATTTATACCAATTTTCCAGTCAGAATTTCAAAAGAGAATTTTATTGTAAGTACACTCATCTATAAGTAGGTACATATAAATTCGAGGATGAAATGGCTTCGTTTTCCTGTCTATCTATTTAATTAGATCATGTATTCAAACATAACAATAAATAATAGCAATTACTAATAATATCACGCTAGTGATACTCCATGTATCAGTACTATTATCTATTCTGTGGTATCACGAGCGTAAATAGGCTAAAGTAACTGTGCGCTCATCTTTCCCGGCCTTATTTTATATTATGATTATATACTATATATTTATTTTTATATAGTATATAATCATAATATAAAATAAGGCCTCTTCAGCTTACGCTTCAGAGCCCAGGGTACGCTATTAATCAGGGTTAAATGAAGCGATTGACGTCTGACCTATGTGTCATATTTATTTATATATAATAGTAATTATAAATAAAAAAATAGTATGTACTTGGTAAATAACAGTCGTATTGAGAACGAGAAGGTATCTTTATCTCCAAACCAGAACAAAACCTACGCTCAAACGTTACAAACGGCAATACCGTACGTACACTTCGAACTTTTTTACGAATGTGAACTTTTTTCTATTGCTCGAGAATATACATGGAAACTTTTCCTGCTCAGACTCATCTTTTTGTGTAGGTGACACGGTCAATCGTCTATGCATACCCTGGTGTCAGAGTTCGTCGGAAGGCTTTCCCGGCCTCTAAGATGGTTCCTTTAACGACTACCAGAGGGCAGCTGGGACCAACGGCTTAACGTGCATTCCGAAGCACAGAATCGTCTTTATTATCAGACAGTCAGGTGATTCAAGCCTGCAATGTCCTAACCAAACTGGAAACAACTAAATTAGCTCCCACGACCCCTGGGTCTAACAGGCTCAGACTGCTTAGTTGGTCGGAGTGGAAATACAGTGCATTTGTACTAAGCCTTAATCCTGTGTCATAAAGTCTTTTTTGTTTGATTTTGCAATAAGAAAAGTTTGTGAACTCATTCCATAATGTGTGTATTTGATGACGGACCCCCCCTCCTACCCTCCCTTACCTCAGCCCTTACCCCCCGCAAACGGCGCGCTAGGTTCCCATACATTTAATGTCATATGTTACATCTATCTTAAGTGACGCAATTTTTTTTTTTAAATCTATGTAATAATGTGATGTATAATGAGATTTCTTGATGGTGGTGAACAAAATCCGGTCAAAAAAGTCTACTACTAAAAGTACATAAAATTGCGAAGATCTTGTAGTTGCACTTTGCACTATATACATATTTATGATAAGTATTAAACTTCTTTGATCGTATTTTGCATTGTGATCGGTCCATAATACTTAAACAAAGACAAAAGTTTTACTAACCTACACCATTCAATGATAATAAGAAATTAGTTCTATTCTAATAGATACTTAAAAACTATAATAACAACACAAACAAATAAAAAGGACAAGTAAACTGACCACATTTAATGCAGTTAGTTTTTACAATTTAATTTCGAAACTAACGTTCCTCTATCGGTACTTGATAATCATAAAATAGCTTAACAATGAAATCGAATGTTCTATAACAACTTCTTTAATTATTCAATAAAAAGTAATAATTAGTTATGACTAATTATAATGTTGAATGTTTTGTACAGTAAACTAGTAGGATAGGGGAACAGATTTCAGTACAGACCGTGAGAAACGCAAAAAAGTTGAGACTCCAAAATTTAAGAAAGAATACACATTATCATAGAATAGGTATATAAGTAGTGTATTTAATAAAGTTCTTGATTGAATAAAAAATAATAACAAAGATTGAGTCAGTCATAAAGTAAATTAAAACTGGTTAATATTTGATGCTAGACTACCCCCATTTTGCTTCTCATCTCACGGCGATTCCTGATGCTAGACTACCCACCATTTTGTTTAACACGGCGGTCCTGATATTAATCGCGATTCTAGCTCGTGGAGACGCGTCTTAACCTATTGCGTTTTTCACGTCCTTCAATATCCCGTGAACCAAATAACTAACCAGTTTTCTGTCTCCGCGAGCGGTGCAGCCGGTGCAGCCGCGAGTAGGGCGGCGGCGGCGCCGGCGGCGGCTCGGCGGGCGACGAGCCGCACGACGACGGGGACGAGTCGCTGGACGCCAGCATCACGTCCAGCAGGTTCGCGCGAGCCTGGAATTAGTAAGTTAATGTTTATTTATAAATCTTTGCATGTAGAGATATACCTAGATAATACAAAATATAATTATAGAATGTACCATGGGCGTCGCCAAAGGGCAAAAATTAAATAATTCACACTCCTAATAATACGATTTTCTATATTATTATATTGCTCAGTTTTTAGTTAGGGTTGTGATTTTATTTTGTTTATTAATATGCACATGTAGGTACATGTGCATTTAATTAATGTAGGAAAATTTACGTAACTTGCAAAGAATGGTGACCAAGAAGACTACAATAGCTTGGCCCTTCAAGAAAGACACTATGGGCAAGACTGACAAAAATGTGATGGGATCTTTTTCGTGGTCGGTGGTTAGGAATATATTGGAGTCTGAGATTATTATACGAAGGTAAAGATATGATCTATGGAAAAGTTTCAATACCTTTGGATCACTGAAATCAATGTCCTTTTCAACGTGCACCCATCCCGTTGGAGCCCAAAGTGCGCTATCCTTATGAGGGTGCACCTTGTCTCTCCGATCTTCCGTTTTTGCTTCTGTGCCCGTCGATGTCGCGTCGTTTTGACGTATCATTCTGAAAATAACAATATATTTAGATGTTTTTAAGATGTATTTTTCGTTGTTGTGTTTTTGTTTGGAATAAAATAACGTATAATTTGTTAGAACTCGAGGATGAAACGGCGCTCTTACTTCGGTATAGGGATATATGGAGTGGTGGCTTTTCACCTTGTCATTAAAAAAAAAGTTTTGTAGTTAAAATATTACAGACCTGTTCAGTTCTTCGATGACATCTTTAGAAGTGGCAGCTTCATGAAAACTTAAAGTCTGATCTTGTTTGATTATAATTGCCTCAGGAACAACTTGAGTAGTTTCAGGACGCATTTTGCCTGCCACAGGTATTTTAGATCTTACTTTATTAGGCGAAGACGGGGGCCTTTTACCACCCATCAAAGTAGGTATTCGGCTCTTTTCACTTTTAGGCCTAACTTCTTTTTGAGCCGCTTCGTTCTTATTACTTACTATCACAGTTTCAGCAGTAGATGTGCTTGTTGTATTAGATTCAGTCATTTGAGGGGAACTTGTTTCAGGTGAGGAACCCTCTTCCTCTTCAGGAACAGTAACCAGAGCCACGGTACTTCTCCTACATGCACTCAATACTTCATCTACAAGAGACATCTCTGTTTCCATACTTGGAAATGAAAAACTTGTCGATTTCGTTAAAGCAGTCTCTACTTCTACCTTTTCAGTTATTCCCGTTCCCTGTTTATTTAACTTTATATTTACTGTGTTTTCTTTCAATGCCGAATTGTGTTCTACATTTCGACTAGAATCGATATCACTTCTTTCCTCTTTAATTTGAGGGGCTGGAAGATCTTCTTCAACTGATATATTTACATCAATACTTTTATTTATTTCGTTCTTTCTTTGAACTTTCAATAAATGATGTTCATCAATTTCATTTTCTGTATTTTCTAATCTCAACATATCTTCGAAATAGTCACCCGATTCTGCGTAAGGATCCTCACGTTCAATGAATCTCGGCGTTGATCTTGGCTCGGAAACTGTATCACAATGAATATGCTTTAATCGATCGATTGGTACCACGTCGCTGGAGTCATTTTCAGAAAAACTACCAAACGAATCTGGCCGTAGTCGATCTTCTGATACTTCGCTGCGAGGCCCAACAGAATCATCATCAAAATCTGCAGCGGCATAAGGAGGAGGCAATTCACGTATTTCAGAAACTGGTCGCGATGACATTGAGTCTGATTCTTCTCTATCACGACAATATTTTTGTTGTTCAGCTATGAAATGTAGCACGTTTTGTAGAGCTAGCTCTCGATCTTGTAATGCCATAGCTTGTACATCGTGAACTCTTAGATTAGTTCCAGACATTAGATCTGGTGCAGGTATACCTCTTGATGAGTTTGAAGCTAAACTTTTAGTACTTTCATATTTAACAAGGCGATAAAAATCACGTGTAAAATCAACACCTATATTTGCACAATCACCATCTTCGCTCATTGCAGTACTTGATCTTTTGTCTGGAACGTCCGATTGTGTACTGGACCAAGAGCCTCCGGGAGATTGAGTACCTGAACATTCCCATCTTTTATCTGACGTATTAGCGTCATCTACTCTACATTCATCAATTTCTACAGTCGCAAAACCACAATCATTCCAAAGACAATCACCAACATCTTCTTCTAATTCTAAAGCATCATCTTCTCTAATACTTGGCAATGTCGACAATGATATTTGTCCTGGGGTAGCTATTTCAGCAAAAGGTGATTGCCTATCTCTGAGATCTTCACATGACAGGGATAAGCTCCAATCTTCGAGTTCAGCTCTGTCATATTCTAAATCAGCTAAGTCTCGATGTCTTTGTTGTAATGCCGATCGGGCATCATCAAGCTCAAGCCAATGCTGAATGTAATCTGCATCATATTGAGAACCTTCAGCCCTTTCATCTACAGTACTACCCCACGACACTCGTTCAGAACTTGTAGTCGATGCAATTGCTGGCCTCCTTAATGGTCTCTCAGGTGCAGGTTTTAGGTCTAATACTAAAACTCCAGAACTAGGAGTTGGACTATCTAGACAACTTGTAGGACATGTTGTTCCTGCTAATAATTTCAAGCAGAGATGAGAATCGGAGAAGCTTCTTACAACGTGTTGAAATGGTAGAACGGGTCGTGATGGTGGATAGCTCCCTCTGACCCCGGCAAATGCTATACCTATGGGAAAATAAATATAGTCCGCTTCTGCCATTAGTCTCCCATGTCGGCGAGATTCTCTAGGATTGATTGATACTATAGTTTGGTTGTCGGTCTCATCTGAGGCCTCATTTAAGTCTGGTAAGGCCCTATCTGCAGCGTGGTCACTTTGCCTTGAAGCATCTGCTTGGACATCGCTAGACATTGTGGAGTATCCTTCGTCCTTCGCGCCGCTTTCAGGAGATTCTGCACCTGCTTCTCCTTGCTCCCCACTTTCTTCTTCAGTAACCTTTTCTCCGTTAGTATCTCGGACAGGGTCGGTGCAAGGCTGGGGCATATTGAGGCTAAGAGTGGCGGGTCTTGTAGGAGCTGCCCAAAGTGTTGGGTCAACTGCTGATAGTGCTCGTGCCAGGTTAGCTGGAGTCACTTCCAAGCCCTGTAAAGTATTGTAAGAATAATATTGAACAGTTGTTATCGACAATTGTAACAGCTTTCTGGTAGTTTTAAACCTAACCTAAAATTCAATTTTTAATTACATGTACTCAAATTTCATTTTTATACTTCTGTTGCTGGGCAATTTATTTATTTTGTTTATTATCGACATAGTAGCAAGGATTATCTACCGAATAAGGCGATTCATGAATTAAATATAAAGAAAAGTGAACTTATAAAACCTAATCTCACCTTGAGTTCAGTCCAGATATCGGCCAAAATCTGGTGCCTCCTTTTATCGTCTTGACTGAGGGGGTGAGGGTGAGGCACTGGTGGCGCGGGCGGCGGGGAATCCCGAAACGAGACTAAAGAACCACAGGAACCGACGTCAACTAGGTGCACTGAAATGCCATTAAAAATTAAATTAATTTGATGTTGAAAAATATGTCAATAAGCTGTACTTTATTATGCATTACATAAGTTATCCCTGAACACGTGAGTTATCAGATCTAGAGCCTTCTGCAGGGCTTCCACATTATCAAGGCAAATCTTTTACTTATGAGTACTGTTACGTAGATTATTGCGGGCCGATAATGATATGTGACCGAAAAGGTCGTGGTTGCAAGCTAACGAAATCTTATTTGTGAATTTTTGTTTGCGCCGCAGTTAAAGCTGTTCATTTGGAGCTCGTGACAGATCTCACCTCCGAAGCATACATGGCTGCTTTAAATCGATTCGTGGCGCGTCGTGGCAAGCCACGAAGCATCACGTCCGATAACGGAACCAACTTTGTAGGAGCATCGAACGAAATGGCCAGGTTTTTGCAAGGTTCTAATGTTGCATCTGAAATAGCTCAGGAAGGCGTAGAATTTAATTTTGTAGCCCCATATAGTCCACACCTCAATTCGTTAGCAGAATCTGCGGTCAAATCAGCTAAATTCCATTTAAAAAGACTCTTGCAGCTGACACATCTCACATACGAAGAGATGGCGACTTGCCTGTACCAAATCGAAGCTGTATTAAATTCCCGGCCGATTACATTACCCCCTTATCGTCAGACCCCAATGATTTTACGGCTCTAACTCCTTCACATTTCCTGGTTGGACGTCCACTTACCGCTGTACCTACTGCCCAAGTGACAGACATGACTATATCTCGACTGGATCGATGGCAGAGGATACAGCACATAAACCAACACTTTTGGAGGCGATTTCATGATGATTACGTATCTATCCTGCAGGCAAAAACTAAGTGGAGAAGCTCAAAGGGAGAGCTTAAGGTCGGCTCTCTTGTGCTGATCAAGGACAAGACGACACCACCACTGCTGTGGCCCTTGGGTAGGGTCATCAAGGTGTATCCTGGTGGCGACGGAGTCTCGCGCGTCGCCGATTTGAAAACGAAGAAGGGCACCATACGACGGGACTTCACGTCGATCTGCCCTCTTCCCATAGAAGAAGAATCTTGAAGAATACTTCAACGCGGGGAGTATGTCGCGGACGAGCGACTACGTCATCGCTGGAGGCAAGGGGAGCGGGGCGGTTGCCTCACGGGACCGCCGCCGGTCTGCTGCAGCACTCGGCCAAACGACTTACTAGGCAATACGCGCGTCCCATAGAAACAAATAGCGTTGTAAATTCCAGTGTATCGATAATACATAATTTTATTTGTACAGTCCATTTTCATTTAATAGCCCAAAGTACCTTAGGATCTACCTAATAGGGTTAGGGCTAAACATTCATACTGTGTGTGTGGACTGTATATCCATAGGTCGGTTCAGATCCGGCTCGAAGGAATGTTTAGTACTTTGGGCTATTAAATGAAAATGGACTGTACAAATAAAATTATGTATTATCGATACACTGGAATTTACAACGCTATTTGTTTCTATGGGACGCGCGTATTGCCTAGTAAGTCGTTTGGCCGAGTGCTGCAGCAGACCGGCGGCGGTCCCGTGAGGCAACCGCCCCGCTCCCCTTGCCTCCAGCGATGACGTAGTCGCTCGTCCGCGACAAGTACTATACCTAAGGCTAGTCTTAAACTAGACGGCTAAGAGTTATCAGCTCAGGTACATATATGTAGATTCCTCCTCCAGAAACCTCTATAGAGGTTTAGAGAATCTACCTATTTCACTTTACATTTACCAGTCTCACTCATCCGGTAGACGCAGGGGTCGTGAGTTCGATTCACACGGGAAGCATACTTTGTTCAGTTGATTCTAGATTGGTTAGGACATTGCCAGGCTTACATCACCTGATTGTCTAATAATGAAGATAATTCCGTGTTTCGGAAGGCACGTTAAGTCGTTGGTCCTGTTGTCATCTGGTCGTCGTTAAAGAAACCACGTCAGAAGCCGAGAGGCGGATCCGAAGAACTATGTGCATGGTCCATTGACCGTGACACCTACACGAAATGAAAGAATGAACATTAGCCATTTCTCAATTGCATCCTCAGCTTGTCGCCGCGGAGCCCAGAGTCCGCTTACCTGCTTTTTCTTCTCCACTTCGCACGCTCATCGGCATTCTTGATTGTAATACCACGTATATTCACCACCGCAACGTCAAACTAGTGGCGGTCAGTGACTACTCCTTTTACCTTGAAATTGCCAACACTGAAGGACAGTTTGCGATGCTGACTTCCAATGTCTAGAACTGCACGCGCACAAATAAGTTGATCCAGATTGTTTCTTACCTTGCAAATCCCTCGGTGTGTGAGGTGTAATAGGAGTATGAGGCGTGGCGGGAGAAGGCCTGGGCTGAGGACGTAGCTGCCTCACGAGGAGGGCACTTAAAGCCCTGTTCTGTGCCTCTAGCTCTCGAACTCTTGCCCGAGCACATCCCAACTCTTCACGGACACTCTGTAACAATAAAAAAAAATACTGTTTAGAATGTTGACTGGTACAAAATAAAAAAAAGCATTATTTCAAGCCGCCGAGGAACTATCGAAGGCCATATTCTTCAATATCAGATAATAAATTAAAAATGATACGCAACTGCGCGAGAGCCTATTAAAAAAAAAAACTCATTTAAAACAGGATTTCGACGTTTCGGAGATAGCGCGCACAATTTCGAGAAGTTACGAGAGAAATCGCCAAAAAGTTACCCTATTTGGGCATCCCTCTCGTCAGATGTCTTCAAAATAAACGCGTATATTTTAATTATGCTTCATTAGTTAAATTAAATTCAAGTAAGGTAATTGACGGGCGGTAATTACACGGGATGGGAGATTCGGGATGGGATAGCAAGACATTGCTCTCAGGGTTGCCAACTTTAGACGTCTCCCGAATTGGAAAGGAGATATGCTGTGTTTGTTAAAAGATTTCAAAGTCAGAAATTTAATTAAGTGCGTTTTAACTTAACCAAAACGCATTTAATAATGTCTTCGTTAAATTTCATTAGAAACTCATTTAGAATTTATATTCTTTATGAATATAAAAATTAAACAGTAAACTTTGGGGTTTTTTTTCTCGGAAGACCGAAAGTAACTATTACTAATTCTGTGCCGCAGTGAATCGCTCAACACGAGGAGATTCTTGATCTTGGCGGCTTATTTATATGTAAATCTCGAATTATGTTTCATTAAATAATAATGGGACTGCTGTGGTTTGGGTGCATTGTCTAGCTTAATCAAGGTTGTGGATTCGAATCTTCATTTTTTTTTTGTTTAGCTGAAAGTCATGCACCACTGTGTTTAGAGTAGGTGGATACTTTATGCTTTTTTTTTACAATTTAGTAGGCAAACAGGCATACCGCCCACTCGATGGTAAGTGGTCACCGTAGCCCATGAACGCCTGTAACACTAGGAGTTACGTGCGCATTGAGGAATTTAATTAATTACATATATAATTTCTTTATTTTCTCTTCACAAATAAGTTTTATGTAAACTTAAAGCTAGGCAAGGAATCTTCGCGTTCTGAAAGTTAAAAACTTTTAAGATTTTTAACTTTCAAAAAAAAGCTTGAAATAATCTTTTTAGTTGCTAGATAAATTCGGACATTAATCACGTTCAAAATTGAAACTGTTTTGGAAATTTGTCGATTAATTTATCAATAGGTGATGACACCACCTACATTTGAAAATTAATCCACTTACTGAAGCGAAATAACACACCCTATTATAAAGTAATCAACGTCATCTCGTCTCATCTTGATGGATGCTGTTTAAGGAAGGAAATATGTAGATTGTTACAAACACATGTGTGTCATCGTGAGAAATCGAGTGAGAGAGTAATTACGAAGTTACAGAGAGAGGGCGTTTCGTGTCGTGATGAAAGGCGGCTTGGGATTATTACGTTATTAGTAAACCTCCCAATGAAAGGGAGATATCTAACTTCATCCATAATAATATACAAATAAACGCCAAATTAGGTTTTCTAGGTACATATATTTTTGCGTGCTGTGCAAATATGCTATGCAGGTGCAGGCACCTGCATAGCATAGAAATCAGCTAGCCGGTTTTTTCGACATATTATCAGCATAATATGTCGAAAAAACCGGCTAGCTGATTTCTCGTAATTGTATACTGCAATGCTTGTCTTTTCTTTGTAAAACCAAACGTTATAACTGTTATATGAAACTATTAATTAACACCTACCTAATTCATCAATCCTAACAACGCCATTTAACACAACCACCGCCATTTTGCATTCCTTTTGGGCGCGAAACTAAAACAACATGGCGCCGCGATTCGCGGACTGGATTTAAACACAAACATTCGCATTATCGGCCAGATTATTCCAGATTACAGTAGTCCAGGGTTCCGTGGAAATTATTACGGTGCTGGCTAAGGCCGAAGTGTCCCATTTCACACAATTTATGGGCAAATGTAGCACCACATAATCCACGAGAGGTGGCGGCCCGCCATAATTATGAGAAAACAATTTCCGAAATGCATCTTAGCTTTGTCCGGATTATTTTCAGGAGAAATTGTTTGGGGATTATGAAGTAGGAATTTTTTGAACAGTTTTGTAGCTATTTTAGGATATTTTGAGGCGTGTGATAAATGGCATGGTATTACTCGGAGGTAGTAGGTAAATGAAGCGTAGGTTCCTCTCTAGGAAAAATTTCAAGACTTTTATTTCTGAAGGAGTGTTAAACCGACGTTACAAGAACAGAATAAAAAGGTTAAGAACAAAATTAAGAAAAGAGTTGAGAAAAGAGCTTCTACAGCTAAAACAAAAAAAAAACTAATATTAATAATGGTAGTGTGATAAGGCCGCCTTATCAACACATGTGTTCTATCCAGAATATAGATAACCCCACAACGAAGAAAAAAGTTGTTTTAAATTTTAATTTGCCGACACAAAAGGGGAAGAGTCAAGTATTGTGTGCAGAAAATATATTTTTAATTTGTTTGGTTATGTTCTAACACACCTTTTGTGACAATAACGCCCGCACGACCTGCTGCGCCACGTCGTCGAGCCTCCGCTCATGGTCGCCCCCCAGCCCGGCTGACAGTGCTGACAGTTGCCCGCGGAGTCGCTCGTTTTCCGCTGTCAGCGCGGACAACTGACTTTGGTAGTGAGACGCGGACGCCTGCAATGACGGAAAGATGACTTAATACTCATGGAGATGCTTGGATGACTGATTGGATAGTGTCATTTTTTTATTTGTGTACTTAATAAAGTTTTGAGTCAACGATGGCTGGCCACGTGGAGAGGATCGGGCAGTCAAGAGAGCGTACAGGATGACCAAGTGGAAAGCGACCCTCACAGGTACCGCTGGAGATATGAAGGACCTAGAAGTCTTAAAAGACGTGGCGCTGAGCAGGAAACAATGAGCTTGAGTGTTGGAGGCCAAGATCCTCCTTGGGTTGCTGAACAAACGTAGTAAGTAATACATTTTAATTGAATAAATGAGTGGTTTATGGGACTAGTGGTCTAAGTAGGTGTTCAATGACAACTGACAGAAGAGGGCGCTGGATGAAAGAAAGTAAGGATAACACGCTGCGCTGGGCCATTTAGGTTTTTTTTTCGGCCTAAATATACTTAATACACCTGTTTATTGTGTAAGTTTATTTCGTTTTAAGAAACAATAATTTTATTTTTTTTAAATACTATTTTTTGGTGGAATACATAGAAGGTCCTGGTGACTTCATCGACACGAGGACATAACTATTAAATTTTAAATGTATAGATATTTCGTTTTTATTTCATTCGTTTTTTATTTGTAGTTTGATCTTAAAATTCTATTAAGTAAAATTTAAACACAAAAGTCAGAAAAATACGGATTGTTTAGGTAGGGTAGGAGGGTATAATGTTTTTTGTGAGACAGTTCATTAATAAAGTGTTTTTCCGTCACCATTACGCCACTCCACCACGGTCCATTCATCAAACGTTTGATACTAAAAAATATCATTTGAAAAGGGCCTATCATTCGCACTCTTAATTAAGCGCCCATAGACTACGAAAAATAAACAACCATTTTAACTTGACTCTCGCCGTCCTTAACACCGCTATTGCTTTCAAGTATTATGGAAAGGCGCTTACATTCACTGACAGAGGTCTTCTAACGTTTGATTGGGATCGAATTTCGCAACTTTAAACCTGCGTCTACCATCATCATTTTTAACCTTATTGCGACTGCCATAAAGCTGAAGGCAAGTGAACGTGTAAAATTTTCGTGTGAGGTTTTCATTAATCATCAAGAGGGCGACACAAAGAGTATGAATCTGTTTGTCTGTCTGAAACAACACGAGGTTGATACCGCGTCATAGGGGGCGAGACTTCAATGGGCAGGTTACGTGCGTTTAATTTCAACATCTTTTATGTCCAGTTTTAAAGCTTCAAAAAAAGAACTGCATTTGGTGATACACTTCGGGACAATCATTTCGAAGTTACATATTTATATATATATATATATTTTATAAAATATTAATTTTTTTTACATATATATTTTTGTTCCCTAAAGTCTGATTTTCCATGGTTTGTAATTGGTTGGTTATAGGAAATGCATTTCTCCCAGTCGCATCTTCAGCCTACGCTACGCTAGGGTACACTTTTAATCATGGTCTTGTGATTTGGTGGTACTGGTAATTACAATGGATCGACTGACGTCTGACCTCCGTTACCCTTTATACAGGAAACCGGACCAATAGGAACATGATACGAAGGACGGAGGAGCTAAAGACAGAAATGCCACTTATGGCAACCAATACCAACTATAGGCTGCACTCGCCGTCGCTTGACGCTTGAAGCTCCATAGGAAATGTGTATACACATATTTCTGATAATTAATTACGAAAATAGATAATCCCAGGTGTCGCTAGTATTATCCACTAATCCGAATATATACCTATCAACAATCCCTTTTGTAATCAGTTCAATTTAGTTTTAATTTATTTGCCTCCGCACAGGCACCACAGCTGTTTCGAGACGAGCTAATTAAAATGGTGGATGTTCAGAATCGCTTTCCCATCAAAGAGAAATGGAATGGAATAAGATGAAATACAATACATCTGTTTCTAAGCCGTCTATTAATTATGTTTCTTATTCTTGCGAGAGAAGTTATCTTCGTTTATTTAGTACTAGCGACCCACACCGGCTTCGCATGGGTATAAAAACCTTCCACTTGCATCACTATCTATTAAAAAACAGCATCAAAATCCGTTGCGTAGTTTTAAAGATTTAAGCATACAAAGGGACATATAGGGACAGAGAAAGCGACTTTGTTTTATACTATGTAGTGATAGTGATGTAGTGAAGTGATAGTGATCTTACAACTTAGGCACTCCAGGATAGATACAAAATAAATTAAACCATTTGGTTTTACAATCGATGTCAAAACATTTGCGGTTTAATTGTTATGTATGAATATTGATATTGTTACGGACGAGTCCTTTTCTGACGTTATTGTTCTTATTTAATATCCATCCATACATGTAGTTGAAAGTCTATCTATCTGTTTGTTACTATCCATACTTCCAAACTAATATTATAAATGCGAAAGTCTGTCTGTCTGTCTGTATGTCTGTCTGTCTGTCAGCTCTTCACGGCTAAACTGCTGGACCAATTGTGATGAAATTTGGTAGGGATGTAGTTAAAGACCTGAGGTCAAACATAGGCTACTTTTGGGCGCGATATAACCGAGTCCCACGCGGGGCGAAGCCGCGGGGAACAGCTAGTATTATATATTTCTATAGGCTACTTTTGGGCATGATATAACAGAGTCCCACGCAGGCGGAGCCGCGGGATATTGCTTTCTTCATGTTGAAAAGTCCTACGTCATTATTCACAGGATCAAAATAAAATAGTTCCGGAACGTGCAACTACAAAAATTAACTAATTAACTCAGTCATGGCCACAAAGCTGCGTAATCACAAGATTAATGGCAAACGATGGTTGTTAGATTTGCGTTTGAAGTAATTTTACACGAGCTTAGTAGCTATGCACTTAGTAGTTTTGTAACATGCCTCGTGTATAGTATGGCTTTTTATAAAACAATGAAATATACACCCCCTTAATCATTAAATTAAAAAAAAAGTTTTGAAGCACATTTTACCTAGAAAGTGTTTTGTCTCGTTCTTTCACTTTAAATACTGATAAGATAGATTGGGATAAACATATTTTAGTTAAAATGGGTTTAACAAACTTGTTAATTTTTATTAATAAGGGGAACAGAGTATAAATAAGTACTTACGAGTTTAGAGAGATGCTGGTATTCAACGAACACTAGTCGACGCCTTGACTTTACCCAAGAAAGATGTTGCTCTTTTAAAATGCATAGGTACTTACCTTAAAAATCATAACTACTATAGTTACGTTAGTCCTATTAAGTATTCTGTGCTATAGTTGGGTCCTAAAGGGCGACACTAAGGCCTAGTTACTAACCCCGTGTAAAATAGAATTTGATTTCTGAAATCATTGTTCCGCACGCGTCGACAGTCTTTTCAGCAGCTGATTACATTACGGCAATAACCGTAATTACAGCGTGTCATTAATCACGCCCTGCAGTGTACAGCTTCGCCACGTGGGGTGACTTTTTCGGGAATCGACGGTATTTGGAGACATTGTGGCTGTTTTTGAATAGGAACGTTGTATTGTTAAGGAATTTTCATTAGTTGGAAATGCAATTGTGTAATATGACCGCTCGGTTATTGTCAATGCTGTATTATGTTTCAGTGATCTATTGTCTGTTGTCAACAGCACAGTAAGAGCATCAATATTAGTTGTCGTTTATAAAGCACTAGCTGTTTCCCGCGGCTTCGCCCCGCGTTGGACTCGGTTATATCGCGCCCAAAAGTAGCCTATGTTTGACCTCAGGTCGTTAACTACATCTTTACCAAATTTCATCACAAACGGTCCAGCAGCTTAGCCGTGAAGAGGTGACAGACAGACAGACAGACTTTCGCATTTATAATATTAGTATGGATGAAGAGGAAGGCTCTTGAATTTTTTAAGCATACAATATACTCAATACTTTATTGCATCTTACATTACATGCAGATACACACATATAAATAGTAAATAGCTTAAGAAAGTATTTTCAGATTTAGATTTTAGCATGAACAATGAATGTCTATGACTTCGTCCCCATGAGTCCTTTTTATATTATTTTGCAGATTGTGAATATAATATTTGTTTCTGTATCAAATAAAGGATTTCCTGTTAAGTACAGCTACATATGAAAGTGTAGTGAACATTTAGGACCTATGTCATGTCTTCGCGTTATATTTACATGCGATTAGATTGAGAAAGGTGGAAAATAAAAAGGTACACATACACATGCCCTACGCCGGTCCATGTGAGAGATTTAAGTGAGCAGGTATTTATATTTATATTACTTGAAGGGCATTTGTCGTACAAACAAAAATTGTATGTAATTTACTTTGATGTAATTTGTACTATTTCGTACACCTTTTTTTGTGAAAATAGCATTTTTCCCATTTGTATTACCATTTTGATCACCAATTAAACGTTTTTACAACGCAGTCACAACAGTTGCAATGCAAAACGGTCGAAATGCACATTTTAACTGCAAACATTGAGCTACCACGACCGTCTTCCTAATTGCATTTTAGCGTGTGCTGCGGCACACTAACGAAACCAACTAGTTTGTTCCCGTTGTTGGACGATACATGGTTTTACGTTTTGGCCATCACAGTAAAAGAAACTATGTATGTTATGAGTTATGATTTTACCGTGAAATTGTACCCTTGTAATCTATACTAATATTATAAAGAGGAAAGATTTGTATTTTTGTTTGTACTGTGCCGATTTAAAAAAATCTTTTACCATTTAAAAGTTACATTCACCCTGAGTGACATAGGCTTTGATGTACCATGGGCGAAGCCGGCATGGACTGCTAGTTTAATATAAAGTAGATATCCACATTTATTTTGGCTATGGTAAAATAGAGCCTTTCTTTAAATTAAAAAAATTAGATATCCACACATATATTTTTCCTGTGGTAATAATAGATACTAATTTTCAAGTTTAATTTTAAGCAATACATCAGTAAAAACTATAGTTAAGTCTGTTGCCTGCAGTCTTTGAATTTCATCCGACTATCTTTGTACGATGGGCACAAACTCAAGATGGTGTTATTGCTATCCTCGATCCACCTGGTTGGATGAGATAATCTGACCAAATTGAAAGCAGTCGGCCCTATTAACCGATACCTTTGCCGCATAATTGATTGGAATATGGGCGTGAATATTCTGGCCTAAGAATTTTTAATGCAAATTCGCGGTTTAGCCAGCGTTTGCTTTTACGTTAGACTTTAAAAAAAAAGGAAAGAGATAATCTGACCAAATTGAAAAGCTAGCTGTTTGTAAGGATACCTTCGTTGAATCTGATGATCTAGCCCTAGATTTTTTGTATAAGTTCGTAATTTCAACAGTTATTTGCTTTGACGAAAAATAGTTTTTTTTAAAGTTTTTTCTACCAGTCAGAGATATTCTGTAATTTGTGCTCCGACATAATTATATAACTATGTTGTTCGCTTTGTTCAGAAGTTAAAGCATGACGGGTAACAGACAATAAGTTTATTTCGTATTTATAGTAGTAGGAAATAGAGGCATAGAGCAACAAGACTCACTCAGTCATGAATGTGCATCCTACTGTACCGAACTTAAGAAAAAAATATGCTGGGTGGCCTCTACCCATAGATTAAGAAAAAAATTGCCTGGCCTCAAATACCGCGCGAATTTTATACTTCTATGCCTCTACCCCTATCTATTCAGAAAGAGAGAGATAAGAACAAAGGCTTAAAATGTGCTCCATTATAGAAGTATTATTAAAAAAAATATGTTTAAAGAATTGATCTTGGGTCCATTCTACGACTATTTCCCATATAATAATCATATCTACCCTTGACTTAAAACTTATAATTTATGTCCTTAAACCTAACTGTATAATGTTGTTATTTATGTTCGGGGCTCAGTTCAAATAACAGTTTACAAATAACATAACCGAATAACAAGTAAACACAATTAGGACTAGCGAGTGTAAATTTGACGTGCGCGGCCGGTAGGGGGCTCTGATAAAATGATGCACCCTCGACATGGCCGGTGATAGTGATGGGATAGGAAAAAACTATCGATAAAACTGCCAAAATAGGCTCTATGAAAAAAATTATGTATGCAGTTATTTCACAATTTTAAAATTCAAAATCCTTCACTTGTACTACAAATTATCGCCACTGTATCGACCGTTAAAAGAAAATTTCCTGATTTAGAACACGTGTTTGCGTCTGCATTGAGTTGTAGGTACCCATTAGCAACAATGCTGTTTATATATGCTGATAGATGTTGCCTAGTATACATTACAAATTATTGAATATTTAATAAAATGTGCGCAAATTATTATGGTGTGGCGACACTAGCGCCACAACAATATCTACAAAGACGCACCACAGATGGCGTTAAAAGCAACAATCTCAGAATTGCATACAAGATGGCAAATTACTATGAAAGTCTAAATCGCGCTTGCAAAGTTTCTACGGATTGAAGCATATATACAAACCTCCGACAAGACATTGTCGGAGCCGCGGTTCCCCAGGCATAACACCCTAGCCTGGCGGGAAGATCTTCCCTTTGCGGCGGTCGAGCATAATCCTATCGCTCCCGTCACACTCTCCAAAATGGTATAGCAATCGCAAAACGACGATCTTTTTAGACTTTGATCGGCACACATTTCACTTGATTCGCATGAAAACACATAAAATATTATTTAGAAAGCAGATGTTCTCTCTATATACTTCCGAGATTTTTGTCCTTACTTTTTCATAGTTTTTCTAAGAACATGCCTTTTATTAACGAAACCTTTCCCAAGGTGAAAAACCAATCGTAATTTATATCGATTACGTGTCCCAGCCCTACACCGCTGCCCTCTGTAACTGCGCCCTTGCACTTCGGAAGGGTGAAGCTGAATTATTGTTTAGAGGGGCGCGGGGGGCCTTTTAAACCGGGAAACCCCAGCTATTGTGCATAGCCGATTTCCCGCTTTCCGCCATTTTAATGTCCTTACATTGCTTGTGTGAGTGGTAGGTGTATGGTACAAAGATATAGAATGGTATAGTTTCCGGGCAATATATCATTTATCTGCGAAATAACCTCTATTACTTATACGTTGTTGCAAACTCAATTGCTAGTATGTTACATAGAACTCCAAATACTAATGTTTTCAAGGGCTTTAAAGAACGAATGGTTATCATCATCGTGGTAGAGCTCATACGGTAGAGGCGAAATTTACCGGTTATTGGCTCTGATTATCCATACTTCCATACTAATATTATAAATGCGAAAGACTGTCTGTCTGTCTGTCTGTCACCTCTTCACGGCTAAATTGCTGAATCGGTTGTGATGAAATTTGGTAGGGATTTAGTTAACGACCTGAGGTCAAACATAGGCTACTTTTGGGCGCGATGTAACCGAGTCCCACGCGGGGTGGAGCCGCGGGGAACAGCTAGTACTCGTATAAAACAATTTTAAGTCTTTATATCATTTCTATACTCATATGGCGCAATACATAAAGGCGTCCAAAAAAAAGAGAAAGAGAGAGATAAATATGAAGTTATAGGTTTACATTCAGGGACTTCAGCCACGAGAACAGCGTCATAGGATTTATATATGGAAACATATCCTATATATGGAAACAATAAGTCATCGCTCCGAGGCATATGGCTTTTGTAATGCGACCAGCAAAGCGCTAGATTGATGATGATGTGTAAGTCACTATCACAGAGAAATAAAATTAAAAAACTTCATTTACAACTTCTCGTCGCTAGATGGCGTGTATGTATCAAATCACCCTCCCACTTCCCCGAAACTTGGGAAAAAACACTTCCTCTTTATATATCTTCCGTGGTTTCATAAGAAGTTTTTAAAAGTGAAAATAATCGTACCACACACCAAAATTTTTGAACTCTAGTAGGTACATCGTTGTGTGTGTCTGTGCATAGCTTTTATTACAGTTCCAAGTATTTTTCGTATTGTTGCTACGCAGGTACTTAGGGGGTCGTACAAAGTGCTGTCATAGCGCGGCTACTGTGGGCCATTTCGTTAGTAACTCCAGGTTATAATGTGTGAAAACTATACCTACCTACATGAAATTGTAAGGTTTTTTCTTTTCCATTTTAAATGTTTAGCTATTGGTCACGAGGTAGAACGCGAGGGTTGAAAGTTAAGAGAAAGTAAAGTAGTAATGTCATCAAATTATTTCTATCTAATCTCGATAATACTTACTTTTATTTTTAGGTACAGGTCAACCAGCATTGTATTGTACATGGCCTACTGGCCACATAGAAAAAAACCAACTAACCTTACCTTTACACAAAAGATAGTATATTTTTCTATTACGCACTGTTTTATTTGTACCAGCAGTAAAAAAATCTAGTCATTGGCCACAGCTATCTTGGCCGATTTGGACGTGCCTAAATCGGCTGACATACCGGCCTGGCAACGCGCTTGCGGCACTCCTTTACCCCTACCACAAGATTTTATAAACATAGAGGCTAGCAAATACGTTAGCAATTTTGTATGAGAAATATGTATAGCGCCCATACAAAATCCTAACGCAGTCGTTAGCGTCTGCGTTTATAAAATCTCATTATTATCAGGGGTACTGGTGTTACAGGTTTCATAGGCCACAAATGTTAAAAACATGCCATGAATGTTAAGATTTAGAAATTTCATCCCAAAATTCCCACGGGAGTGAAGCTTCGGGAAAAAGCTAATCAAAAATTAATATCACTGAACCATCCAAGTGGAACCTTTAGGGTGGTCTGCATTAAACGCACAATTAATCTATATCCAATCATGCAAACTGCATCGCTTACAGTCAAATTGATTTTAAGCTCCATTGGCTTCGGCAAAGATTTGGTGGCAATCGTGCGTGCTTCATGGTCATGGTAAAGATTGGTCGCCGTGTCATTATCAGATTGTAACTGGGTGATTGATCGGTATATGGGGCTTTATAATATTAGGATTTTAATTTTTGTATGTATTTTTATTTATTTAGCTATTACGTAATAGATTTATTAAGACCTAACTAACTTTATTTGTAAATACTAGTCTGTTTGTTAGGTACCTAAGTTTTCTACTAATAAACATAATGGTGCAGCTGAAAATTAAATCTTAGCATTATGTAAATAACTAAATGAAATATACGACACAAACGGTTATTAGAATAAATAGATACGCATTGTACACTGCCGATAGGAACTGTTTATATAAAGTTCAGTGAAATAGTAATAGTATTCGTAAAAATTTAAAAAAAATGAAATAGATATTGAAATAGAGACCTCACACTTCATAAACCGCGTTCTCGAAATAGGTTCTTCAAAACTTTATTCACTGTACAGTACAGGCCACGCTGCTTTGGAATGCACTAACTGAGATTAGTAAAGTATATGTTGCAATAAAGTTTAAAAAATAAATGAATTTATACGGATGAATCTAATTGCAAAATTACTTCGTCTCTGTCTTACCCATAGATTTTAAAAAAATGCGTAGAGAGACCGCGCGCGATTCGAAATTCTTTGGTCTTACCCGTACACATATCGGCATGACTCCATGGACGTTATTATATCATTGTATCGTATTAAACTATCTCTTGGCTGTCAGTCCGTCATTACGAGTTATTAGGGAGGTACTGGGGAGGTCGGAACGATCTTAAATTATATAAACGTATACAGCGTTATACACACGTTTTAATAGCTTGAGGGGTCCGATTATACTGTTGAGTATTCATAAGAAAACCATTAATGTCTTGATTAGGAATAGTTTTATATATAGGTTAGGTTAGGACACCAGAAATCGAGAGATATAAATAATCTAGTGCTAGGAAGATGATTTTAGTAACGTTAACTTGGCATTTGTACACATTTCTTGAATTTGTATCAACGTATATAATCTTTATATGTTAAATGTATAATTAAGAGTATATATAAGAATCATCTAAATATTAAGGAACCAGCCAAATAACTTCTATATTAGTTATGAGATCTAATTAAGACCTTGATTCTTAGTAAATATTCCTTTTGTTAAATCTTCACCTGACGGTATTTAAGAAATTTTCGTCCTTAGACTTTATCCCTAACTCGCATTGTATAAATCTACATTCCATGCGTTTTTGTTATCCATACTCCATACTAATATTATAAATGCGAAAGTCTGTCTGTCTGTCTGTCACCTCTTCACGGCTAAACTGCTGGACCGATTGTGATGAAATTTGGTAGGGATGTAGTTAACAACCTGAGGTCAAACATAGGCTACTTTTGGGCGCGATATAACCGAGTCCCACGCGGGGCGAAGCCGCGGGAAACCACAAGTAAGTTTATAAATTTATTTATTATGGTAGTACATATCTAATATAACGAATTATCGAACTATAAAGGACGCTGGCATGAACGGCATAATAGCTTATAAGCAATTAGCAACAAGAAACTTTTGGAACGGACAGCCTGTCAACTATTTGTGTCCAATTCATCGCTGGAAACATTAAACAGCGTTTATGATACAAAACATTGAAAGTACAGAAAGTCAGCTGGATGCATTTTTCCCTTTTTATAATTTGTAGTTGGTCTTATATAACTGGCCTATTGTCTTTCGGCGGTTTCGCCCCAAAATAGCGCTTAAAAATGATTTTTTTTTCGTTATATTTTTAAAACTACGAATACATACATAATTTTTGTTTGAATATGTGTTTGAAAAGTATCGAATATAAAAAAAACTTACTAAGCTGTGAGCGCTGTATCTGTGTATTAATGATCATATATATTTGTTTATATTTCTACATAACTAAATAAAGATTTTTTATATTTCTCTGTTTTCAATAAGCAGAGAAATAAATAAGTGATTTGTAGTCAAGCCACTCGCGTATTACTCGAACTTGTGGCAGAATATTTTATCTATACTCTCGATGATTCACATTAATAGGGAGTGGGGACAGGCGATCATTTTTGGATTATAACCCCCATGGATAGACGAATTTCATTTACGAAAGCACCGCGCCCAAACCATTAAAAGTAGACCCCTCTCTCTACCTACTCTAAAGCTAGATTCTGTAAACCGTGGCGCCGGATGGGGGGTCTAAATATTTTGGTTTTGAGCTAACTGGACCGTCTTTGAGGATTATGGACAGAGTGTGCCTGGATGGGATGGTTTGCGTAATTAGTGGCGGCTTTTTCTTGCGATAAGTGGTGCTTTAGTGCAGGGAATACTTATTTCGGACGTTGTTTGGCCATTAAGATTTAATTCGTCAAATTATAGCTTGGACTAAAATCAAGTGTAAGCTCTTATCTTAATTATAAGAATGATTTCGTACTGAATCAGGTTTTTATCACTTCCTTAAATAGTGCATATGCTTCTGTTCTCTAATCTATTTTAAAATTGTAAACAGAAAGATACGGAGGAGTTATTAAGTGAACAACTTTTTTTGAAATATGACTTTGCTCTTCTAAAAAAGCTAGAAATAAATACCTACACAGCCGAATAATTTACATAAGTATTTTCCTTTACCTTTACCGAAAAAAGTGCTGACAATATAAAAATGAGACGATATTAAAATAGGGTGCGCTCACAATAGAAAACTCAGGTACGGAGTGCGGATATCATTCAAAAAGTGACGGGAAATGGAAAAATCAAAATTCGCATTCGTTATTCAAAATCACAGATAGCGGCCGGGAGGGGGAGAGAGTAAATAACAATGACCGTGGTTGTAACCAAACGCCGGTACTGAAATTTATGATCATTTTTATTTTTATTTTAGTAGCAGCCAGGCATTTCGGCCAGTAACTACGTTTTTATTTTAAAAGCAGCCAGTTGGAATTGAAATAAGTGAACCCATTGTTTAAATGCTGTAACTGGTTTATCCTGCGACTCAAATGTAGTGCGTAACTTTGTACTTTGTTTTTGTTATGTAGTGAATAAATCTTAATCAATTTAATGTTTTAAAAAACCACAGTAAATTTCATGGACTTTCAACATATCTTTATTTCAAGAGTTGGTACTAGACTCAACTCCGATATCATATTATAAAAAAAATACCAAAGATTTTTATATGCTTTCCTCAGATTCTTGGCTAAGATACCTACCTCCAGGGCTGAGGACAGTGAAGCCTTTTCTTGCTTCAAAGTTTCCACACGGCTTTTATATTGCAGCAGCGACCGCACAGTCTCCTCCATCCTGAAACAATATATTAAACCTAGTAAATAAATATAGCCAAATCAATAATCATTTATTTTTAAATAAATAATAAATCGCCAAAGTAACAATAATAAATAGAGAAACTTAAAATAAACATTTTTAGGGTTCCGTACATAACGTTTTATAACAGGACCTCCGTTTGGTTTTACTATATTATCCATCAGATTAAAGTAATTTTATCGTTTTTTCCTATTAGCGAGTCGACTTTGGCTAATTAGCTAGTATAATTATTATTTGTTAAGAAGGTTGTAGGAATTCTAAATTTATAGTTAAGATCAAAACTGACTAGTGTAAGTGGTTTTATACAGGTCCCTGAAAAAAAGTATAGAACTGAAGAAAAGTAACTTGAAATAGAAGATATAGGTAGTTTATGGCTGTAAAACAACAAGATAGATAGTTACAAAAAAGATAATCCGTAACTTTATAACAGGGTATAACAACCTTATATCCAGCCAGTACTAAAACTTCCAAGACGTCGATACTACTCAATAGAACGCCACTTCATCGGGTAAGCCAGTTTGCAAGTCTGCCAAGTTGCGGAGTCGCGCGTGCCCTGAATAATGACTACGGCAAGTGTCAGTTTCACTTACTCCCCGATTTAGTGTCATTACACCGTAGTTTGGGCGGGCATGGATTTAGTTAAACGATAGTTGCAAAAGTTTTGGACACGTATATTTACATATTCTACTTAAAAATTTACCGTATCTACGCCTGGTTATTTCATGTGAACATTCCACGAAAGAACATACATTGAGTTAGTACGTAAGTGTTTATTAACCTATGGTACTTCGTTTCTAAAACCACGCACTCAGTCATTTAAAATACTTAACCTTAGTAAGTATAGATCTCAGAGAGAAATCTATACTGAGGAGTTGTTTTTAATCAAACGACTGAGTGCGGATGTTATACGCCTATGACCAAAAGAACAATAAAGATTCTCAACGACCATCGGCGAAGCTATACAAAAATAATAAACGGCCAAATTTAAAAACAGTTTAAAAAAAATCTATACACGAAAAGGAAAGTATTATTGAGGTCACATAACTTAATCATACTAAGATACTGGCAACACAAGAAAAGCACTCGCTACACAGTGAAGAATGGAGAAGCATAACGCGGAAAGAGCATTCCCGCTCTTCATTACGCAGATGGATCAGCCGTAATCTCTAGACGAGGATTTGCATGCTGCGAGAGTGAGAGAGATAGATGCAGGGTTGTCACGCATTTCATTCTGAAAATGCAATTTTTCTATATAACGGTAATAGTCTGGCATTATCGGAAATTGCGTGGTGCGAATACATTATGCTAATTGATGAGGCCAGGAACCGCAAAGCTCCTTTTGGTTATTAAAACTTGCACTGTCAAACTTCGGACTTCGGTTTTGAAGTGGGCTCAGTTCTAAGGGTAAGGGATGCACATTGAAAAATAAAAATACTATTAAAACTTCCAAATTAACCTATATAAATTATTAAAGAATAATATTGTTATTTTTCTTTGAACGTTTCATTCATAAATATAGATAGATGTGATGACGATCAATAAAAGTAGTCCAAGCCTATTTAAGGCCGAAAATAAAGGTGTTTTTTAGCCAGGTGCTTGTGTAGTATAAACCATGTGTTACCAGTCAAAATAGTAGTAGGTAGTTTACTTATTGATCAGGAAATCACATGGTGAAGATAATATGCAATATGGTATAACAAATATCTCATTAGAGTGGCAGCCCTAGTTTTCAGTTAGAAAGAGACAACAAGATGCACTCTTCGCCACTTCATTAGCGCAACTTCCGTTGTCTCGTCTGTCAAAACGGTCGCAAATTGATTTTCTTTCACTTTTTGTTGTCACTAGTTGACGAGTTAATTTTATAACAGCTTTGGTTAACAGATTATAATTTACTTCTAACTTTATTATTTTTAAAGAACTCTACCTTTTTTGTTACTGAAAAGCTATAATCATTAATATTCTTCTTGCCCAGCTGCATTAAAATGATGTCAGTCCAGAAATAAGACACTAACAGCTCTGTGAGAGGTCTAATAGAAATCATTTACGTTGCAGAAAAGGAAAGAAAAACTTTAAAAAAATGTACATAGTTTTTTTAAACTAGTTTAGGTAAGTATAAGGGCGGACTTATCGTTAATGCAATCTCTTCGAGTCATCCTTAGGTGCAGGTGATTTTGATGCATTTGGAATGCTGTAATTTGATCTATCCACCAATTGGATAGGAAAATTAAGATCTCTGAAACCATTTTCGTCACTCACGAGAAGAAAACGGATTATTATTAGGCCAAAAGCTACATGGTCCGAATATAAAAAATCATGAAATGATTTATTCTCAATATAGGATATGGAGGATGCTTGTCACTTATTTTTCATAGAGGTAAAATTCTCTCTCATTTCCAAACCTTGAATGAAGAATAGGTAGCGCCACAAACAACTGCAGCATTTTTCCCGAAAACATCATCTTGTGTCATAAACATACATGAGACAAAACTATTCATGAAAATTATACGAGAAAAGTAAGAGTTTTAAACGAGTGTTATGTGAAGTAAAGTGTGAACAACGATAGATACCATATTTTAAAATACAAATATTTTTTTTTTCTCGTTCTCCACCCAAAACAAATATTTTATTATTTATAAATCTCATATGTTAATATGTTTGTAATATTTTAGCTGATCTTGCTTAAAGAATAGGTAGCGCCACAAACAACTGCAGCATTTTTTCCGAAAACATAATCTTGTGTCATAAACATACATGAGACAAAACTATTCATGAAAATTATACGAGAAAAGTAAGAGTTTTAAACGAGTGTTATGTGAAGTAAAGTGTGAACAACGACAGATACCATATTTTAATATTTTAAAACCCAAATTTTTTTTTCTCTTTCTCCACCCGAAACAAATATTTTATTATTATTTATAAATCCCATATATTAATATGTTTGTAATATTTTAGCTGATCTTGCTTATTAAGTGTTTACCCCATTCTCATCGAAAAACCCTCCATTTATATTGAAATGAAGAAATGAAGATGTAACAGAATTCTATTCGGAGTTATTGAAAAACTTATTTTCGCCCGGCCGAGGATTCTTGGGATTCTTTTATATTTTTATCGTATGAAAAAACTTGAATGAAGTGGATTAAGATCGTTCTATGACGGAATCAATTTCAATGGATCTTACTAATCTTTTGAATAATAAAATGAGTTTAAATTAATATTAGGTAGTTTCTTTGTTAAAATAAACTACTTAATAGTCTAATAGGAAACTCAACACCAGACATATTTTTACATTGTTAAAAACACACACATTAAAACAAGAAAATTTACTATTTTCTAAAGAAATTTGCAGTGAAAAATGCGAAAAATACATCTTAGATTGTATTTACTAACAATGTATGGACAAAGTCCGAAATAAATGACTTTTATTTATTTATTTACAAGCGACCCGCCCCGGCTTTGCATAAATAAAAACCTTCTCCTAGAATCATTCTATCTATTAAAAAAAACTGCATCAAAATCCGTTGCGTAGTTTGAAAGATTTAAGCATACAAAGGGACAGAGAAAGCGACTTTGTTTTATACTATGTAGTGATAGTGATACGAAAAATCCTTCAACTGGTTTCACGCAATAAACAAATTGTAAAATATGACAGTGTTTAAAAACTAGATTTAATAGTCTTTTACACGCATGTTACCCTCATAGTAAAGGTTAGCTTGAAGACATTTCTTTAGAAATAAGCAACAGCACCTTTTCTATGGAAAATTCTGTGTAATTATTATTATGTACTCGAATTTAATCCTAATCCTAACTATCCTATCCTAACTAATATTATAAATGCGAAAGTGAGTTTGTTTGTTACGCTTTCACGCTCTATCTTATGCACCAATCTTCCTGAAATTTCGCGTACACATAAATAGAGGTATTGAGAAGGACATAGGATACCTTTCATCACGGGAAAAAGCACTATTCTCGTGGGAAATTCACGCAGGCGAAGCTGCGGGCGATAACTTAGTAAATAAATAAAAACTAAAAAGTCACCCTGGGTAACATTACCAGTTCTCGTACATACTTATATCTCAACGCAATGCAGAAGTGATTTTAGCCAATTACCACAAACTTGTAATAGCTAAACTAACTTCGCAGTGGCCAATATTCCTGTCAGAAGCGCTCTACTGTAGTTATGGTTCGTGGTTTAGTTGGTAATTTCTAGTCTAGAGAGATTAACACTGCTTTATTATAGAAATCAACGGCTTTATTATATTTAGTTTTGATTTTAAACATTTAATAACATTGCTATACTTGACATTCTAATTTGTTTTATCATTGCAATTAATAAGGTTCATTTTTAGTTCTCGTTCCTTGGGTCTGCTGGAAGAGATTAGATCCCAATCTCAACTAATATTATAAATGCGAAAGTGAGTTTGTATATTTGTTTGTTACCTCTTCACGCCCTAACTACAGAACCAATCTTCTTGAAATTTGACATACACATAGATAGGATACACACATATTGAGAAGGACATAGGATACTTTTCATCCTGGGAAAAAGTACTGTTCCCGAGGGAAATTCATGCGAGCGAAAGCTAGTTTAAAATAAGCGGCACCTTGTACTAATCCATATCCATATCCATACTAATATTATAAATGCGAAAGTCTGTCTGTCTGTCTGTCTGTCTGTCTGTCTGTCTATCTGTCTGTCACCTCTTCACGGCTAAACTGCTGGACCGATTGTGATGAAATTTGGTAGGGATGTAGTTAACGACCTGAGGTCAAACATAGGCTACTTTTGGGCGCGATATAACCGAGTCCTACGCGGGGCAAAGCCGCGGGGAACAGCTAGTGTTCCTTATAAAAAATATATGCTGTATATTACTAGTAGATTGTTTCACGGAGTTTCCAAAGTATTAAGACATTCCAAACATTGGTCACAGCTTTTCTCAAATTTCAAAGACAGGCATTTCAGTCTTAATTCACCGCTGTCTTCAGGCGACTTACAGATAATGCCGGAACAAAAACCCCGGTTGGAAATAATCATTTCACCCTCTTTTAATTATTAATACACCCCCGAGAACAAGGATTATGTTATTAAACCAAACGTAATGAGGTGGCTGGGTCTCAAATATTTATTTTACGCTTAAAATCCTCTTGCTCCGTAAGTCATTGTGTTTTAGAATTGGAAAATCTACCAATACAAATATAAGTCTCTTAATATTTAATGTATTTGAAATTACCTCTTTCTGTTTACAAAATATACTTATAAGAACATGACAAATGATGTAACTATTAGATAGCTTTTTGTTCTTATTTTAAGTTAGTATGTGAGAACTTTTTGCGTCTTCGTGTACATACACCAAATTGACAAAATTGCTTAAATATTTAAGATTTAAAATACCTCTAATATGTACAACGATTTTTCTGAGTTTTAATAGTCAGTATTATTATTTTTAACTTGATTTATTGGGGGGAAACGCTATATGCTACATGAAATTGGTATCACAAGAGTCAATAGATTTATAAACACCATCAATTCAGCATGATAAGACTATACACCATCTTATTCATAGAGAAACAGTAACTATTTAATGAATGAATAAATGATTCATCACTTTATTGCGCTATTTCTTTGAGCTTTTTATATAAATACAATTAGCATTCACAAAAAATTATTTATTGGTAATTTATTTATTTTATTCAAGCTTCAATTTTTTGATGGGAACTTTAAGCATAGAAATCACAGTGTCTACAAACCTATTCGGGATCATAAGGTCAGAGATCCATTAAGAATTACTGAAACCAAAAAGTGCAAGCAGGCAATCCGCTGCGAAGACCATTAATATCCTGACAGCTCAGCCTTTTTGCGGATTTCCCACGTGTACGTGCTATACCCGAACGGAACTGATTGGGGTTGCTCCACATTTGGTATTTAAAGAGCCTGAGTTGCCAAACAAAAAAAAATACTGTTCTTCAGGTCTGCGTTTATATAATCTCATACTAAGGGTTAGTTTGAGATTTTATAAACACAGACGCTAGCGAATGTGTCAGGATTTTTGTACGGGATTTCTCAGTTGGCTTACTATCCGTCAGAGCCGCTGTACAGTAGCCAAGTGACAATTTCAAAACGCTAACGAATGTCGACAAGAACAAAATGTATGGGATTGACATAAGCTGCGATAAGTCACGTGCCGGTGGTACGTTAACTCGGTCAATCCCATACATATTGTTCTTGTCGTACCTCGTTAACGTTTTGGCGATATTGACTTTGGCTTAGCTTCTGGTTTGTCATATAAAACCGCTAACGCAATCGCGTATGCGTTTAAAAAATCATGACAAGGGGTACTGACCTTAACTTGCCCGGGAAAACTAACAACCGCCTACATAAATAAAGAGAGATACGCCTTAGTAGCCAAGTGGTTATCGGTTATCGCGTAACGTAATCTCTTCTATTTTTCCATCTGGTACCTAAGAGATTAAGATCAGCACAGTGTCTAGTCAGGAAATGATGATGTCTGTGTCCAGCAGTAATGGATCAAGAGAACGGCCTAGAACAATTTTTTCTATATGCGATGTAAGTAACTTGTCACGTTACTATATAGGAAATTCCTTTTCCCTCAAAAGCCCAATATTATGCTTAAGGTAGTTGTTTTGGTTAGGCTCTGTCTACACCGACGTAAGACCTGAAAACATGTTTGTATGATTTGCAGATGTTGATTCTAATTTGACAGTTTATTTCTAGGTATTTATTTCATAGGAAGTATAGGAGCTACAAGACAAATATGGAACAACCCTCAATTCCGTAGCCGCGGGGTCGATCACCCGGACTTTCGGGGCCTTATTACACTCTAATTTTTTTCTACATAGGCTTTTTCAGTGTTTTACTGCCAGCAGTCACGCAGAATCGACCGAGGGCGTTTTTCATACTCATGTTTGATGTTTGCTCTGTTTTATATATTAATATCTTGTTTATTTAATACTGGAATACTAGGTAAATAGAGTGGAATGTTTCGGACTAAAAAATAGCTTTATTATATAGCCTGCTGAATCCTTATTACTAAGTTTCTATAACTGTCTCCATAGTGTAGTGGTTAAGAAGTTTGCCTGGTCGTGGATTCGGGCCTACGGTAAGCATACTCCGTTTAGTTGTTTCCAGTTTGGTTAGGGTCTGATAATAAAGATGATTCCGTGCTTCGGAAAGCACGTTAAGCCTTTGGTCCCGGCTATTATCTGGTAGTCGTTAAAGAAACCGCGTCAAAGGCCGAGAGGCGGTTCCAAAGAACTCTGACACGAGCGTGTGTATGGTCGATTGACCATGTCACCTACATTAATGATGATGAATAAGTGTCTTACGAAACTTCTTCTTAGAAAGGCAGTTTGTCAAGAGGAGTGAAATCACTGGATGGTGAAGCGAAAATATTATACTATAAGTTGACAGTGCGCCAGTGATACTCCCAAGGTGTCACGAACAATACTGCTGTAGCGGTATTTTTTACCATATAATTATTATTTTTTAATCTAATGCATTTGCTGTAGGATTTTTATCAGAGGTAAAAATAAACTTACAATTCAATTAGCAAGTCCGAAACATATAGGTACATATACATACTCGTACATATATATTGTAGTACGTACAGACAAATGCGTCGCGTTTTCCCCTCGCCCACAAATCACCAACCCTTGACCGGATGAGCCCTCGTAAATCAGCTATTAAAACCTAAAACCAGCATCCGGCGAGGCTTAGCATGAGACTAATACATTGACGCATTATCGATTGCATATACATTTAGCATTGTCTTAATTGGCTAGTCCAAAAAATATATGGTATTGTCTTATATGTGTTTTATCGATTTAATAAACCATTTTAGAGATACAAATTGTTAAACAAAAAAATAAATAATTAAAATTGTAGATAGTAGTAAAGTACTAAAGATACATACAGTGATGACGTCATTGTCAGTTGAGCATTCAATAGTTTTACATATGGAACCATTAACACCATACGATGAGACCTATACCTATATAGTAATTGATAGACATGAGTATTACAAAATCACTACATAGTATAAAACAAAGTCGCTTTCTCTGTCCCTTTGTATGTTTAAATCTTTAAAACTACGCAACGGATATTGATGCGGTTTTTTTAAAAATTAGAGTGATTCAAGAGGAATGTTTTTATGTCCATGCGAAGCCGGGGCGGGTCGCTAGTCAACAATAAAATTCAAAAGCGTTACTGCTTTCAATTATTATATTGCTTATAACCTTGTAACGAAAAAACGTGATTTGGCATCCATATTTATAGATTAAATCAACCCCATACACATGAATATGATATCACTGGTTGTACTAATCTACAAATAATTAAAATTCACCCCACGCTGAATCATTCCGCGATTATTTAAAACCGGCAAACATTCGATGCTAACAGCGATACAATGAATTATCATTTTTGAATTTACGCTCGTGCCGCGTATTAAATTTTGGGTAAAATTTTGTTTTATTTTTGATAATACAAAACCTATATTTTATTTTATTCAAATAAAATATAGGTTTTGTATAAGACTAAGATGATATATTGTGCTGTGTAAAAAAAATCTATATCGTTTAAATAATACTAGCCGTTCGTTGCATTTATCTTATACCAGCTTATGTCCGCAGCTTCGCCCGTATGAATTTCCCCCGGGAACGGTTATTTTTCCCGGAAGTACCCTATGTCCTTCTCTATATATACTCCTAGCTATGTGTATGCGAAATTTCAGAAAGATTGGTTCAGTAGATAAGGCGTGAAGAAGTAACAAACAAACAAATATACAAACTCACTTTCGCATTTATTAGTTAGTTAGGATTATGTACCTACTTTGTTTATTTTGTTCAATAAAGTTATTAGAAACAAACAAACAAGATTGTTATGGATAGATATTTTTATTTAAGTGTGTTTAAGAATGTTAACAGCTTATTGAATGATTTAGAAAATAGCTGATAGTCCATTTACTAATAACAAATCTTCACAAAAAAAAATTACCAACAAAATTTACATTTAATAAGTTACAAATACCTAATATACATAAATATGTAAAACAGTATAATTTTGACCTGTTACAAAAATTTGAACTTAATTTTGAACTGATATCAATATTGGCCTACTTGTGCCTTCAGCCGCCATGAAATATGATCCCACGCTTCATCTATCAACTCCTGAACGTCTAATCCGGGAAGGCCCGGCCTGACCCGGGCGAAAATAACGAATGTACGGAAGTAAATCTATAAATAAAAATCAACCACAAAAATGTATTTACGCCTATCTATAACTGTAGAACTACTGCAGACAAAATAACTATTTATTTGTTGTGTGGGTTAACTTTCTTTCTTATCATCTGTTTAGGTAGCGTTAGTTTCAACCAGAAAAACAATTTAAAGAAATGCCGTTTCAGCACCTCCCATCATCCAGATTCTTGGTGGCTTACCACCATCTCTTAAAACCATGCAAGATCCGGTGAGTAAGGGAGATGTCGCCTTACATCATGCATTGCGCTGTCTCGCCTGTATCCCCCCTGGATAAACTAAAAACTTCTGGATTTAGGTGAGCGGCTTTAAATTACGCAGTCCTAGTACAATTTCTATTTTCGTCCTTCAAGCCAATATGCGTGAATTTAATCTAGTTATTTATTTGTAAACTCTTTACTTTATGACCAAGGTGACCTCTCGTTATCGACTGCCGTACCCTAATTTGGAGAATGGCTAATGCAGTCTATGGATCAGAGGATGGGGGCTACCTAACCTGTACGGATAGAAAATTTACTTCATGAATCATAGTTGTAATTTTTTATATCATTTTAGTATACTATTTACATGAGTGAGTGTTCTGGGTAAACTTTGGGTTTAATCTTATTCATAAAAATAATAAAAAAATGCGTATTCAACCTTTTTTATGTAAAATATGTTTTACTAATTGAATATTGAATTTATTGGAATAACGGTAAATAAGGAATAGTAGTGACAGAATATATTTTAGTTAAAAAGAAAAGAAACACAAACTTATTTTCGAATTTATAAAATTAGTTAAGATAATCTTGGGGTTGACTTAATTATATTATAAATTTATAGTTAATAATTTTAATATAATATATTCATTTAGAGATAGATATTCAAACTACATTCACGGACATAATCAAAACATTTCCACCAATTCCTGAAATTAAAGGAACCTTATCATACCACATTGTTGTGCGCACGTTTGCCCTATCGCACCGGCATCGCAGGTGCGTCGAGTCCCGACCCACTTTGTAAATATTAAAGTCGATTCTATGATACATCTCCTAAGCGAGCCGTGAAAACACAAAACAGAGAATGTGTAGAGATAGAGAAGCCATGCTTACTGAGTTTGCTTTAGTAAAGCACACGGTATATATTTTATTTTGGTTCTACTTCTCAAGGGAACAAGGTTGTGTGACCGCGTTAAGATAAAAAAAATCCGCTCTTTCAACGCTCAAGATGAACCAGAAGGTACAGGGACATTACTTAATAAGTTTTCTGGTAATACTTCTTTGTGTATTTTTTATATTTGAATCAGAATATTGGGTTAAATGCTATGCTATTCGCTTGTTGTTTAATTTGATTATTTTTATTAGATAGATGAAATGTCATTAAATAATAATATTGTTATAACAGATATAGAATTGGCCGCCTGCACATCTTGCCTCAATAAATTATTTACAATTAATTTGGAATCGCGCTAAGGCATATTTTTAAAAATCTATGATTATTTATGAACATATTAAAATTTAGTTAGTGCAATAAAGAATTTCTACGTAGTACCTACTACTCATTAATCGTGTCTTTTAACCAATGGCACAGAATACTTAATAGTACTAACGTGCCAACGGGCTTCCTCGTCGACCTATCTGTTGTATCATTAATAGTACGACCTATATATAGGTTGTACCATTAATGGTACTGTCCAATGGTACAGATGGTCCGGTGGGGTTATGATGACATCATGAGTTTATTTCTGCACGCTCTATATTTTGTTGGTGATGAATGGTTACCTGACGTTTTCAAGGTTAATTTCAGAAGATACAGCACATCATTTCGCAACTCGCACCTTTTGGCGGGAAAATTTATGGAAGGTATGACGTAGGATGAGGATTTTTAGCTTTTATGAAGGTTTCGGCACCAAATATCCTTAGTTAATAAAGAAAATATTTCGGAGCGCATCTGCCTTATGCCAGTATAATCTTCTAAGCCCTTTGTTCTTTGATGCTCATAACATTAGTTTCTTTTAAAGATATTGCTGCTTATTTAATCATAATATATATATTTAAAAATAATAATATATATTACTTATTTATTATCCTTTAATGGGTTAAACCAGGGTGTCGATTCTGCTAACGTTAAATCACAATCGTGTCAAAATAGTGTTTCAATGGTAGTGCTTTTTTACACACTAGTTACAAGAAATGTACTACATTCACATCACATCATACTGTCATAACTCTTGTAAATAGTGTGTAAAAAGCACTACTATTGAAACACTATTTTGATACGATTTTGACTTAACGTTAGCAGAATCGACGCCCAGGTTTGACGTCTTGTGATGCGTATGACACGGGCATAGAAGTATAAAATCGCGTGCGAGGAATTTTTTTCCAATTTGTGGGCGCGGGCAACTATGGTTACCTCTTGCCAGCACGATAAGTACCTAAGTCAAAAATATAACATGTTTCATTTACTGCCAGTACAACTACAGTAGTTAAGGCGTTTGCCTGTAGACCCGAGAGTCGTGTGTTCAATTCCCATGAAAAGCATTCTTTGTTTAGTTGTTTCCAGTTTAGTTAGGACATTGCAGGCTGAATCACCTAATTGTTTGATAATAAAGATGATTCCGTGCTTCGGAAGGCACGTTAAGCCGTTAGTCCCGGCTGCCATCTGGATGATTGGTAAAGGAACCACAACCGAATTAAACGTGGCCGAGAGGCAGTTCCGAAGAACTCCTGACATCAGGGCGTGCATAGTCGATTGACGATAATTATTTGCTTGGTCAATCCATTTGTCGTGAATCAATAAAAGGTATATACCTACTTAATTATTAGAGTCCAAACGTGATTCTTAGGCCTCCACGCATTTGGTTCCAAATGAGTTATATAAATAGTGGATCAAATCTAGATACATTTTATAGATATTTTTTAGGCGTTTTCCTAACATGATAAGACTCAAATAACCCTAATAATAAGTATATAGGTTACGCTATTTAATAAACCCCACGACAACAACGTAGTCAGAAGCGTTTTCCAGAACAATAGAGGAACAATGGAACAATAAGTGGCGTAAGCCCATTTTCCCGTGTGGAGAGCGCTTTTACTGGAGGCTTTCGCGCCGTGTAGTGACGCCCTTATACACTAGCGAGCTTTTGGTCTAATTTTAGAACAGATTTTCGTGTTTGCTCATATTATTTTTAAAAATTGAATGAGATGACATAACATTATGTGCTTAGTAATTTATAAATCTATTTATAAAAAAAAAACACTCAAATCAAATGGGTGAAAGCCGTGTATTTAGCAAGATGAATATATATTAAAATTTTCGTATTCCACGTAGTTAGATTTCTATTATTTATCCTTATGTGGTATTGTCGTCTACACAAAGTATTTAACTAATCGGAGACGTCACGCGTAGGTACCTATTTATATGTGAAAAAGTCTGCCACATTCTGTGCGCGGGGTGAGGAAACAAAAAGATAAAAAAAATTGCCTCGTAGAGACTGCGCGCGATTCGATATTCTTTGAGAAACACACACAATAAGTATTAACACTAACGCATTATTCTAATACGTCGCTACGCACACACTTGACAAATTAATCGAACATTGATTAAATATTCTAAGCTATACCATATACGATCCTTTTCAGTATGGAAAGAGCAACCCATACTTCCATACTAATATCATAAATGCGAAAATGTCTGTTAAGTTTTCACGGCTAAACCACTGGATCGATTTTGATATATTTTGGTATGGTTATAGTTTAGGAGCAGGGGTCACCCATATGCTACTTTTGAGCGCAATATAACAGAGTTCCACGCGGGCGGAGCCGGAGGCAACAGCTATTAGTTAATATTTTAAAACTGTGAGCCCTAGTCAGCATGAAAGATGAAAAAAAGTAATTCCGCTACCGCCTATGCCTTATCCCACAGCGGTTGGTCTTTTGCAACGCTCGCCCTCAATCGCTGAGTCTGCTCCGGATATTGATGTAACCGATAAGTACTTGAGTTCGACGCATAATAAAATATCTTTAGGATATTACATTTTTTATTTTACGATATTAGATTACGGAGATTCGGGCGCGCGTGCTAGGATATTAAATTTTGGAATAGTTTGCTATGAAAATACCTGCAGGGTAAAATTTGAAGAAGTACATCCTTTTATGAACAGATTATAAAATGCTGATAATACCTACTACATTAGGAAAAGAATAATATGGTTTGTATGGTCAGTGTAGACCCGGTGGTCGTGGGTTCGATTCCACGGGAAGCATATTTTGTTTAGTTGTTTCCAGTTGGGTTAGGATATTGCAGGCATCAATCACCAGATTGTCTGATAATAACATGATTCCGTGCTTCGGAATCCCGTTAAGCCGTTGGTCCAGGATGCCATCTAGTAGTCGTTAAAGGAACTAGAGGCCGAGAGGCAGTTCCTTAAAACTCTGATACCACAGTGTACATGGTCGATTAACTGTATGACCTACACGAAATGATGAGATTGAAATGAAAAAAAAAACACCCCAAAACACATTATCAACTATACCAGTTAGTTTTTTTCCCCATAACAACCTTCTAAGTAACATTTTAGAAGGTCAGCGTTAAAAAGGTTCTAACAATGTCGCTTAGCTCCGGATTAGCTGAAAGCGCTTTTATAAAGCTTTTGTTGCCTTTGAGAACTTAATGATCGCAGTGCGGTTACGTGTAAAGCTTTTGCGCAGGGCTTTTTTATTTTAGTAATAATCTCTGAAAAGGATATTACTCTGAAAACAGCGTCTTGTAGTTCCAAAGTGTCCTTTTTATTGCCTATTTGGAAATGAAAATTTATAACAGAGATTTTGTATGTAATTGCATTTGAAATTAATTTCCATTAATGTTTAGATTTAGAAAATGGTAGCCTGGACTCGCGATTTGATAATTCTATGGCTTAATGCGATAGAAGATTAAGTTATTATTTCTCTGAAAATTTAATTTAAAGTTGATATTTGCTACTGCGAGTTCACCAATACTTTTAATATAAAGCTTAAGAGTTTGTTTGTTTGAACGGTTTAACTTTAGAACAGTTGGTGGGATTTGAAAAAAAAATCTGCATTATGATAGCCTGATTCTTGGGGAAGGCTAGACATACAAACTAAAGTCGAATGAAACCGCAGGGAACAGTTTATTATATTAAAATGGCACATAAATAAGAAGTGTCATGCATAGTTCGTTTTATTATTCAGAAAATTTATTATTATGATCATGAAGTTTTTGTATACATCTGTAAAAAAAAAAAAATTTCTTCGCAATTTTGGGTGATAGTACGTAGCCGTTGGTTTATTAAAATTAGACTTTCTATTGTATCTATTAGAGTAGCAATTACTGTGTAAAACTAGTTCACATTTGTCGATAGATATCGACAGGGTTACGAGAAGCCACGATTGCTTTCAGCATCATTGGCAATTCAGACTTAACACGTTGAAATATCATCGGCAATCATCGGCGATTGTCGACGTAACGACACCATATAATCCCACCATAACTATACCTGTGGGTTATTCCGAACATCTGTGCCCTAACACCGAGCCATTGGTCGCAGAATCACCCCGATTAGTTCTGTAATGGCCATCGTAATAACCCGTCGATAAATAAGCACCTTACAAAGTGCGGTTGTGAGAAATGTGACAGGTCTGATATTGGTGTAATAATTTGGCTCTGCCAATTGTTTATACCTGTAAAACCAGGTTTC
This sequence comes from Apomyelois bistriatella, assembly GCA_947044815.1. NCBI lineage: Eukaryota > Metazoa > Arthropoda > Insecta > Lepidoptera > Pyralidae > Apomyelois > Apomyelois bistriatella. Next base: position 13,450,453 of record OX345690.1, read on the forward strand.
ATCTAAACAATTGCCGCCACCGCCATTTTAAAGGTATATTTTGACTCGTCACGATTTTCCTTTTTTTTGCTGTAATATATTCAATTTGAACTTATAATAATATGTAAACTTATTTTTTTCATTAAAGAGAACATATTTATTCAAACTTTATTGCACTTTAAAAAATAAGATAGGTGGACTTAATGCCATAAGACGTTCTCTGCCAGTCAAACCTTAAGACCAAACAGAAAACCGCACAGGGTAGAGCTATGAAAAAAAAAATTAAACACTAAACTGCGGGAAGAAATAAAATACTGAACGAATTAACTAATTAAATATACGCCTAATACTTTCGCTGACACTCAACAACAAATTGCAGTTTATTGTTACCTTCTTCGAGAGGCTTTAGTGTCAGTGAATGGGTTGCTTTTCAGTTTAAGAACCTAAGGCTCGGTCTGCCCTGTTATCATTTAGGTACTTACATAAGCCATAAAATGTGATTTGGCATTATTTTTATGATTGTCGTTTGGCTGAAAATGCTACTATGTTGATCCTTTTGTCCATAGTACCCACCAGATAATCTTCTCTCCCACATAAATCTTGCAACTGTCATTTGAAAGTACCTTTACCCTTTAACGGATATCATTGAATTCCAAACTGTAATCTACGGTTTAATTCGTAACCAGTGGCTCTCAATCTTAGTGAATATAGTTCTGCTGTTGGCGAGACAGCGAACAAATTTGCTTATTACTTTTGTAACTAATGCAAAATGGCTGCTGTAGCCATTATTATTAGATAGAGACTTGTATGTTTTGCTGTGCGATTTTCATCTTAATATGACTTGCTAATACGTTACTGCATTCCAAGGCTAAATCCTCTTCCAAACCCGTGAACTTCAATGAAAACCGTGTTTCTCTATAACATAGAGCAACAGAGTCTAGAGAGATGTTTTAGAATTTGCCGCATGAATGGGACCTACTAAATATACGGACAAACCCACATTGCTTAATTCATCTCTTCTGTGTTATTTCTTTGTGGGTGGACGAACCACACAGATTAAGCTTGCTCCAAAGTATGTTTCAGACCCGTGTTGATGTGATACTAACTTCTCAATGCTATATTTGACAGTAAATACATAAATAGATAATCATTTATGACCCAAGTAAATCTGAAAATGATCATTATTCATTTTGATCTGACCGAGGATCGAACTCGAGACATCTACTCCGGTGGGACAGCTTGGCATGATAACCATTACGCCACGGAGTTCGTCTTATGAGGCCATGGAGGAGCGTAATGCTCAGTAGTAACAGACAAAGGGCTGCTAAATATAATTAATTTATTTATTGAATGAATGAAATTATTTTTTAACATAAAACATGGAACAATAGGATGTTACATAGTTAATTTGATACCTGCATGTTTCGCCTGTAGCAAGGCACGTAAATATCGTTTAAAAAATAAGTGACTTGACTTTCAGATTATTTAGATTCAATATTTATATTTTTGGTCAATGTTAATTGTTTTTTTATTGATGTTAATTTATTTTATTATTAGGAATGAAAGAACAATATTATGTTTCACGGTTGGTTTAGGTGATTGTTGGTGAAACGAAAATTTGTGAACCAGAAGAGTTTGTAAACAAACAAAATATGCAATTTAAGTTGTAAAAAGAATTCTTTTACTATCGAATTTTGGTAAAGCTTAAACAATAATTCGCTTTTTGCTAACCGCCGTCAGTGCCACAGTTTCTCAACCTTATAGCGCTTACTCTATAAATCACCATGACCTTTGTAACTGGCACATAACTCAATCGCCATTTATGGAAATTGGAGCCAGGCAAAGGCTCCGAGTGGAATTCCGTGTACTATTTTCAGCTATTAATTTAGGATTATATTCGTATTCGTTTGAATGTATGAATAAATTAGCTATTTAATGCTTACATCTATTTAATATCATGCTAAAGAAAGGCTTTGGAAAGAAATCACAAGATTTATTTAGTAATATCAAAGTGATTAAAAAGTCTTACTGTAGTTTTGTATAAGACGTTATAAATACGTAGTGGTAGGGTTGTAAGATCTCTACTTCATTAACAATAAATGATTTATAGTTGGTCCAGAAATAAATGATTATTATTATAATATTCATCGTCCTATCATTTTAAATCCTATGTATTCTCCATTCAAAACAGGCGTCGCATACAAAATTCAGTTTTCCTCACTAGTAGCGTAATCTCATTTTCCATACAAGTACTTTCTTCAACTCGTTTGTCAAAGCGTCTGAACGTGCCTTTCTTAAAATGCTTTATCGCGAAATTGCGAGTTATTTGGCGGGAATTAAAAGCAGGCGCCGCCATCTTGGAAACTTCTCGAAGATTCTAAGGTGTAATAACATTTAAGACGCAATTTCTTTGTATTCGTCACACGTGTTAAAGTTAAACTTGGATTAAACAGTTTAACTTGATGGCGGGAATTTGGAGCTCCTAATGATTTGAATGTTTAATTTTAAATCACGTTTATGTTACAATTTTACATTTCATTTGTTCTAAATGTCGTGTATTTAGTGCAAGTGAGTTGAATTAAATGGAAGTTAATGGTATATTTACGTGGACAGCTTTTGATGAGAAACACTAGATATTCCCTACGACTCCACTCGTAAGGCACCTGGTTATATCGCAGGAAAAGCTATGTTCTATATTCATAGTTGCCAAATTTCATTCATATCCGATTAGCCAAGACCAGGGTGAATAGGCTATTAATGAACCAGCTAGCTCTATCTTAGACCACATCTGCACTTACCATCAGTGAGATCGTGGTCTATCACTGGTTATTAACTACATAAAAAGCCGTTCTAGTGTCATTGAGTTACAACTATAATATTTATAATTTTGGTATGTCTCGAAAAACGATAAACCATTTGGTATTTACTTTATGAATAGACTACTCCCTCTATAGGTATTAACATAAGCAACTAAACGCTAATCTGAGGTCTGAATTTCCTCACTCCTCTATTCGTCTATAGAGGCTGATTTAACCAACAACAGCATTTGGTGGGAAGGTTAACGTCAAAAATATTAAAAATAAAAATGTATGTATGTAATCTAAAAATGAAGAAACTAAACTTCATAAACTTAATAAAATTGACAGTAAAATAGCAGAAAGACTACATTCCACGCCTATTGTAACAATTTCAACAGAATTTAATCCACGCGAAGAATGGAAGTTCTCCAGCGACGTACAATGGCGTCGAGATTGTGCGCTGCTCCGCGGCTTTCCCTGCTTTTCATATGAAAATTGTGCTCTGAGTTCCTTGAATGGAATATTAAAACGACTTTTGTGTACTTATGAATTTTTATGGGACTTTCTTAATGTTTGTGGGAAATGGGACAATGTGACTCGTATAAGAGTATCTACTTATTATTTTTAATATATTTAAATAATTACGATACAATTTTTTTAAATTAACTGATTAATTTAAGTTAATATAATATCTGTTTAATAACTAACATAATTAAGTCAACCTAATTTAAATGTTTGTAGAGTAGATATAGAATCATACAATCTACAGGATATGAAAACTACAAAAATATAATACTATTATCTGGGCTTTTATATCGTATAAGTCTTGTTGCTAAGTAATATATTTCGTTTGTTTTACAGTTGAAAACCTGAACAAGTTGATGGCTTGAGGTCAAAAATATATTCTGCTTCGTTAACAAAGAATCAGACCACTTGAAATTGTATATTGTTATATAAAGCCTTTGTTATTTGCAAAGTAAAAGAAATATCAAGAATACACACTTTTTTTTATCTTAAAGAAACCTTGAATTCACACTCACAAAGATTTTATTTTATATAAGTGGACTTGGACAAAGTTTATGCAAAATGCGATTCGGACTTTACGTTTAAGGTATAAAGGTACAAAATCACTGAACGGTTACACTACGTGTTTGTAACATTTAAATGTAGGTAGTTATATTTTCGTAGCTGCGTAGACTATCTACGATGTAGCAACGTCTACGCCGTAGACATGCTACGCGTCATCGTAGCAACTTCGTAGCAGACACTTCTCGTCGTCGTCGTGGTGAGTTTTTTATACAACGATCAGTCATTATTATATTATCTTTATACAGAAGCCGTATATAAAAAATAAGACTATGCCTAGAAACTTAACTATGTCGAATTTCTAATAACGTTGAGCGGTTTAAGCGAAAAGTAAACACAGAGACCTACCTACAGTTACTTAAGCATTTATTATGAAAATAGTATATTTATAATGACTAGTGTCATAAATATATATGGACAAATCACACAGATTGAGCTAGCTCAAAAGTATCTAAGTTTTTTTTTTAAAACTTGTTATTCAACAGCACAAGCTTAAAAAAAACTAAGATTAGAATTCCTCGATACCATATTTTGTAACAAAAATCCATCCAACCAATATTATAAATGCGGAAGTTAGTTTGTATATTTACTTGTTTGTTACCTATCTGCTAAACCTATCTTCCTGAAATCTCGTATACACATAGCTAAGAGTATTGAGAAAGACATAGAGTACCTTTCATCCCTAGAAAAAGCACTGTTCACGAGGGAAATTTTTGCCGGCGAAGCCGCAGGCGAAAGCTAGTATTTTATATTTATTACAGTAAACACTTAATTAAAAAATGTATTAATTTGAAATTTCCCTTCATACTCAAATAATCAGAGCTTATAAATAAATAGACTAATCCCTGAAGAGTCAACTCATGTATTCGAAAAGACATCAATATCCCGAGATATTTTCTGCCAATCATGAGCACGTCGATCATTAAGGCGCGTCTACAGCTGCTCCCCGGTAATATATCACGCCTTGCGTGGGAACGGAGGTATGTAGTTGTAATACAGAACCAGGAACAACAAAAAATGATACATATACGACCTGGTTTTGAAATTTATAAAGGGACAAAAGTTATGAGATATTCAATATTATTTTACAGTACCTGGGCGACCGAGTTTCGCTCGTTTTATGCTCTTGGTCATACAATATGTATAATTTGTATGTTAATAGTACAATAAAGAGTATATCTATCTATCTTGTTTGTCATGTCATACTAGTGGGACAGTCACATGACATTGTACATGTCCACTAAGACAATAATATCCTAAAATATAATATAGTTTAAATATTAAACGAAACAGTTTTTTCCAGCTTCTATAAAATAAAATAAAAGAAGCATCTATCATTTTGCCTTAATAATACTTGCTGTATCTTTAGCGTTATTTATCCTTCGTATTTTATCCTTACCCCAGAATTACCGTTTGGAAGCTTATTCTCTTATTAATAGGTTTTAACAAGACAATCAAGAAAGATTAAAAAAGTGAAATATTACACAAGTGAAATTATTAAAATGCTACCTCCATAACTTTCCTATATCCTTGTCCCTGCGTTGGAATGCGCAAAATTGTACAAAACCCCGCCAGGTGAGCTTTTATGTGACGTCATATATTCCGTGTTCCGTTGACGTACAAATTTACATATACAAAGTCGTCCCAAAGTGCCGCTTTCGCTTGCTTTTCATATGTTTTGTATTAAGATTTTAGTTAAATATTCTGGAATTATTTATTATTAAATACCAACAACATGCCAGGAGAAGCCAAATCGATTCCGAAATTATTATTGCATAAGTAATCCGGATTTGGGGAAAGTATTTAGGCTATAGTACATACACACCACGGATGGGTAAAGCCGCGGGGAGCGGCTATTTTTAAGTAAAGATTAAAAGGTTTACTGCGAGTAATAGACAACTGATGGGTGACCACGCGTCCTCTTACTAGAATGGAATACTTGATTAGGTTTACCTTATAAAATAAGATATTTTTTACGACGATAGCACTTGGTTTTCAAATATCTTGCACGAGAATTTAACAGATTTTTTTCCCCACCTGATCCATATAATACTCATTTATTTACGTCGTTTATCGCATAAAACACCTTTAAGCCTCATAACCTCAATGTATCACCATTAAAACCACAGCCCTTAAAACCGATCGCATAAAGTCGTAATTCCTACAAAAAATAAATTTGACGTTCGCACAAAGCATTTAATTTCGCCAACACCGTAAGCAAAATAAGCGACGAAACGTCACAGGTTCAAACGTTTTGATGACGTCATAAACCCCGTCGTTATCAGCCGTGTGGCCTACATAAATCAGAAGATGGATCGCCACATGCTAATTTGAATTCTATTCTGCTAAAATAAGGCTGGGTTTTGTTTGTGTTGTAGATGAAAATTTAAAAATAGGCTTGATGAAAGCACTGCTATAAAATGCTTTACATTTGAATCACGCCTTATGCGCCTTACGCTATTAAGCGACGTATGAAAACTGGCTTAATTTGGAATAAAGAGTATTTTTTTGCGAACTCGCCGTGTAAATTGAATTTTACACCAAACAGAATGTTATTTTTAAAGTGTAAAAAAATGTTGATGAATTGACCCCAAAAAAAGAGAAGGAGAGACAGATATGAGGTACTAGATCTTCTTCCTCTTTGCATTGAAATCATACACATAAATCGCTTTTTTACACGTATCACCCCCAAATACGGTTGTAGGCAATGAAAATAGTTTGGCTCTCCCTTACTCATTTTTAACTAAAATGTGTTACTAATATCTCGTTCTTCAACGATAAATATCGATAACAGAAAAAGAGACGTAACACAATTATATTAAGGGGGCTTAAGAAATATTTGTAACTTTGAAAAATAGATAAATTAATTAATTATTGTCATAGTTGTAACAATATGTACAAAAGTAGACTTATTACTTATGCAATTTTTCCAGCCAACCTTATTTAAAAGTAAATGTCTCTAACCTAATTACCTTATTCAACATGTCAAACAATACAACAACAGCCGAACATCATAATTAAAACTAGTCCATACACACCCTTTCAACTTGATTAACCAGCTAACAGCACCCAGCTGTATCAGTAATGTTATTACAACTTCAAAACAAAAGTCGACAATAACCGCACCTTATAATAATGAAGCCATACGTAGATATTTACAAAAATTTACGACTCAATACGGCGTTTGTGCTCCGTTTTATTTTATTTTCGTACCCGTCACGGCATAAACTATTTTTGGACGATCAACGAATGCTCGTAAAACGGAACGCTGGTGTCGCATTGAATCTTACCATAAAATAAAGTACGATTTTGGAGAAAGAAGCGTTGTGGCTACCATAAAATTCATATTTTTGCCGATGTTTTTATCTTGTCTTTAGGTATATGAGGATAATATGTAGATTGAGAGATATTATGCATATCCGGGCTTTGAAAATGGCAACACTGCTTAAATTCGTTTCAAATTCAATCCTTTTACTGCCACGCTTGGCAACTTACATTTAAAGTGAATATATCTAAGGCGCATAGGTCCAGCTGTGGACTATTTATCGAAGCAGTTATGATAATAAAATGACAAAAATGTCTAAATATTGTGGTTAAAAAAAATTTGCCATAATATGATGGAAACTCTAAATATGGATAAAGAAAAATAGATTCAATCTTGAAGAATACAAATACAAAAATCATTTTTACACAAATGGATAAAATAGTGTAAAAACAAAAAAAATCCTATGGAAAAAGGCCTAAACGCTTCAAGCAATATATTGGATTCGCAAAAAAAAAAGAAATCGATATAATTACATACATTTCTTCCAATAACTGCAAGTATATGATATTTATGCCCGAATACTCAAACCCTACTAAATTTTGAGAGCTGTTCAAGTATCATGCTGTCACTGTCATATCGCTGACGTTCAGCGCGACAGCATGATACTTGGGCAGCTCTAAAAATTGATTAGCATTTGAGTATTCGGGCGTTAGTTTGTCACTCAGTGATGTCAGATTAGAAAACATTTCAGCAAACACAAAGTAAAATGACTTTATGAACTTTACAAATCCTCACAAAAAATTAAATTAACCATTCATCCTATTACCATACCAACGATAACTAGATTTCTATGCTATGTGAACACATGCTCCCCATAAACCTGCTAAGTGAAGCCTCTTAACGTAACTGGATTACGTCACAAACTCCAAGCTCGCCTCTTGATGAATTATGTTAATTAGTTACGACGCCATTTTTCGCGGCTTATCTTTCTTCTCCGGTAAATCGCTCGCCCGCCTCGCTTTTCTCAGATAAGCTGTCTGTCTTTTTGTTAAAACCTGGCCAAGTGTGAAAATGATTTCCTTTCTCAGTAGAACTCTGTATGATAATGTTCTTTGCCGACAATGATCTCTTTCATAATGTTTTTGATGTTGACATGAACTTCTTATTTTTCGTATTTTTTTATTTGGGATTTGAATTTCTATTGATGCACTGAATTGTTATTTTTTATAATATGAACGAAAGGAAAATTCCCGAAAAAAAATACTTTTCTATATTTATTCAAATTTCATTAATAATCAAAGTAGATTTTCAAATATAAAAAAAACAACATCGAAGAAGTTTGTTTTAATTTCAATTTTTTTTTTTCAATATTATATTATAAATCCTGTCAAAGTTATCATATACATAATATGGTACCAAGACATGCTTTGACACAATTTCCCGCGCACAATTCCCAAAAACTTGCGCAATAAAAGTCTATTACGAAGTCAATTGCCGATTCCCCCCAAAACAAAAAGATTCGGAAAAAATAAATTATAAATGGGCAGGGTGTTCGTGTCGATGGCCGTTTGGAGCCTCGGAAAATGAGGCAGTATCCCAAACGAGTTCCATGAGTTAATCACTACCTTTGAAGTTTGACGAACGGTATTATTTATAGGTTCACTCACGATATTGCCATATAGTGTTTCTTTTTTGGAAGTACAATATTTCCTGTATATCTAACTAGCTGTTCCCCGCGGCTTCGCCCCGCGTGGGACTCGGTTATATCGCGCCCAAAAGTAGCCTGTTTGACCTCAGGTCGTTAACTACATCCCTACCAAATTTCATCACAATCGGTCCAGCAGTTTAGACGTGAAGAGGTGACAGACAGACAGACTTTCGCATTTATAATATTAGTATGGATTCCTTTTGATCTAGTTCCCTTCAATGCGAAATGCCAATTCAACTATCCATTTTTTATTTAATATTATAAATGCGAAATTGAGTTTGTTTATTTGTTTGTTTGTAACGCTATCATGCTCTACCTACATGAGAAGTATTGAAAAGAACAAAGGGTACCTTTTATCCTGGGAAAATGCACTATTACGTAGAAAATTCACGCGGGCGAAGCCGCAGGCAAAAACTAGTGATAATATACAATGCCGTTATTAAATGGCAACAGTGGCGCAGAGGACAATTAATGAAATTATGATATGAATTGAGGATGAATGACTGATGGATTAGATGGAAAATGATTTAAGTTATCCTAGCAAATAAGAATTAGCATTATTTAACTCGTAAAATTGACTTATTCATATAAGTCATATTTTTTTAATTTAATAAAATAAATAATAGAACCAAAATCACCTTTTGAAACATACGTTTAGTGTGTAATACACATCATATTATTTAATACACACATACCTATATTTATATAAAGAGAGTTTATTGATTAAATAATTACTTAGATCCTCGTCAACTCAAAAATTTGTTATGAAATCCAATTTGAAAAATCGGATTTAATTAATTCACACCCTAACTGAACAACACGGAAAGTCTCAATAAAGATTTATTAAAAAAATCTCCGTCAATTTGGTACTACCTCTAATAAACTAGGGCGGGCAAACCCGGGAGCTATTCCTGTATTAAATGAAATATGACGGGAAGGTCCTCGTGAATTATGATGTGGTACAAGTTATGAGCGCTGAACTGCTAACAAGGATAATAAGATACAATTGAGACATATTGTCGACGTCATGCGACTAAAATATTTATATAGCATGTCGTATAGCATATAAAATATTTGTATAACATTTTTAAATATTGATTATTTGCATCATTCAAATTTTGAACATTCGTGTGATACTTTTGGTGTTCGCGTATCACGACAACACGACTACAGCTACCACTTGTCATAAGGTTCTCTTTGCTAACTCAAAAGTATTAATGGATACTATTGGCTTACGAGTGCAAAATGTTATTATTGTTCGAAATGTGACTCTAATCAATAAATAAATTAATCACGACTGATAAAAATTTGGGTTATGGGACATTTAGCTTTAAAAATCACCAAAATAATAAAATTAAAAAGATTTTATCAATTTTTTTTCTCATGAATTTCTATTCTTCTAAATCGCTATACCTCATCATTTATACCACACACAAAGGGTTGAGCGAACACTGACAACCACAGCAGTGGACCCTGTAATTAAATATTTCAACTGATTAACTACATAAAGGTCCAAGAAGTGCTTTAAGGTGCTCAGGGGTTGTATTATTTTTAATTTGCCCGTTCGGCCTTAAGATTTGCGAGCGACGTTTGGGGCTTAAAAAAATTAACGCGTTTAAGGGGTTGAAATGGATGTTCTCTCGAGTTATTAGGGTTAATATTAATAGGATTTGTCTTTTGCAGTTGAGTATTAGGGGACGTAATGGAATATCTTCTCTTCCGCCGATCAGCATTTAGATTTTATTGAAAATGTCTAGCTAGAGGATTGAACCAGTTAAAAATGAATCTAATATTTATTTTAATGAGTCTTATTTAATTACATTTTGAATACAGCAGTAGTAATATTAAATTTATTCCATATACAAAAAGACAAAACATATATAAAAGGATATGCAATAAGGAACTTATCCCATGAAGAGATCTTTTCCAGATTCACTCAGGAATATAAATTCGGGAGTAAAATTTATAGTAAGTTGCTTCGTATGAACAATAGATACACAGGCTTAATTTCAATCTAACTTCATACGTAAATTTATTTTCCACAGGTCATGTTAGACCGCATACTCGTAACAACAAGGAATAAGGAATAGTACACTATATTTTCTAATCCTATATATTAAAATACAAATAACCTTAAATTTTAAAATGCATATAATAATAAAAAACTCTTCTTATTTCTATTCTCGCGTCCAACGCAAAGTTGAAACAGACAAATAAAAAAAAAGAATCTTTTGTTCTGTTGTTTTGCTAGTAGGTATATATAGTACTTAAATATACGAAACTTGAGCTCATTTTATTCAAAGCGTTTCAACTAGTTCCGTAGGAGTTTAATTACAAGACTTCTACAACAAGGGGGAGATAATTCTCTATAGCCTATTTGGAAGGGGTTCGAGGGGGTCCTTTTAATCACGGAGACCCGCCTGGGCAATAAATCCCTTTCGAGGTGAAGGATCTGTATGAAAATTTATATCTGCAGCAAGTGGCAAGGCAAGTTGGACATTAGTTCATGATTGTGTTGTATAGTATTACTAGCGACCCGCTCCGGCTTCGCATTGGCATAAAAACCTTCCTCTTGAATCACTCTATCTATTGAAAAAAAACCGATCAAAATCCGTTGCGTAGTTTTAAAGATTTAAGCATACATAGGGATATAGGGACAGATAAAGCGACTTTGTTTTATATTACGTAGTGATTATAATACATTGTTTAACGTACACAAAATAAATAACATACATGATCTGAGCAAATTCAAGAACAATTAGATTTTAAAAATATTTTCGATGGTTATAAAATGTGTGAATGGACTGTATTTGATAGATAGATTTAACTAATAAAATTTTCAAATAAATTATATGGAAAAGAGTAAATGAAAGAAGCCAAATTAGCTGTTCCCTATAATAGCTGTAGATATGACGATAAGCTGCCATTTTCTAAATCTTTGTCTAAATCTATATATTTAATATAACTAGGTACTTATATATTAATAAATGTTTTTTTTTTTATCTTATCTCACCAATGATCCTACAACCTTTGCAAATTCTAACGTAACATACCTGAAACAATAAGAGAATAATTATTAAAATACTAGGTTTTACATTCTAATCAACTACCATATTCCTTAGTATTATATATATATGCATATATTTTTTTTAAATAAGTTGAAGTTTTGACTCTTGTCGAGGTAGATCTTCCATTAATACCTAAACAGAGTAATAATTTAAATATATATATTTATGGCCAGTTTATATATCCAGAAACAAGAAAATTAATGTCAACGACAGAACAAACAGAATAATCAAAATGATAATAGATTTCCATTCAATTTATCCTACATTTAATTTCCGTTCCATTCAATTCATATTTCAAACAGAGCATTATCCAATTCTAGAACGAAATCAAGCAAGAACCAATCAAAATTATAATAACTGTTTCAAGTGACATATCCAGTGTAAGGAGACCGCTGTAAACACGAAAGCTTCCCCTTAAATATTCTAGTTTCATAGGAAAAAGGGACGCGGGGTAGCTCGGGGATAAGTGGTCGAATTTCTTGTTAAACGGCCATTGACTTATGGAAGCGTTTTTCGTTTACTTAATGTTGGAAAATTGATTTTTGAGAAACATGTAAGTATTTTACGTATTTTACCATTATCGAGAGTTTCACATTGGGTCTTAAGGCTAATAAATGCATTTTTTTTAATTATCAAAATATACATAAACTGAAAACATATTAAAACATCTAAAAATAAATATAGGTAACTCTAGAAACTTAATCACTATCACTACATAGTATAAAACAAAGTCGCTTCCCGCTGTCTGTCCCTATGTATGCTTATATCTTTGAAACTACGCAATGGATTTTGATGCGGTTATTTTTAATAGATAGAGTGATTCAAGAGGATGGTTTATATGTATAATACATGTATTATATAGAATTGTACCCGTGCAAAGCCGTGGCGGGTCGTTAGTATAAAAAAAAAACATATGAAATGCTGATTATACAGTCCCGTTAGCATCATTGCAGCAATGTGCCCAATGCCTAAATTAGAACTACATAACTTATTTTCATATCTTCAACTTCATTCAACATTAAATTCAATTCAATTTTATACTATGAAATATTATTGTTTTGTTTTGTTGCTAAAGATAAAAATGGAAGGAACTCCACCGACAAGAGCATAGCTCTTAAATGTATGATGATGACTATGAAATATAATATTCCAAATTAAAAAATCCCAAATTATTTATTTTATGAATATCTGATCAAACAGATGAAATATATAACTACAAACACAACCAACCCCTTCACACCATGTAGGGCGTAAGGTAACGATTACTACAAAATAGCTTTCACTAGCGACCCGCCCCGGCTTCGTACAGCTATAAAAACGTTCCTCTGGAATAACTAACATTAAAAAAAAAATCGCGATCTATCAAAATCCGTTGCGTAGTTTCAAAGATCTAATCATACATAAGGACAGACAGCGGAAAGCGACTTTTGTTTTATACTATGTAAAGATAAAGATAAAACCGTATTTGTCAAACACTCTTACATACCTCTCTACTAATATATAATAAATTTTTTTCCTGATGATCAAAACATCTACATTTCCCCGAAGTCTCATTTAGCGAACCATTTCAACCGTTCAAACTTAATAAAGTATCGAAAAGCATCCTTATTAAATTATAAAAGAGTCTAAGCTCTTGTTGGAAAAATTACGATCCCTATTCGGCCCTCATGGGAGAATAATTTTCCTCCAACGAAGTTTTCCCATCTTAAAATTCAGTTTATTTTGCCATTAAGCTATTCGACGAGTATACATTTTGCATTTCGCCTAAATATTAATATTGCTTTGTACTTAAGGACTTCTTGATTCGCTACTGTTTGGTACAAGTTAAAATGTGTAAATTTAAAATAAATTATTGTGAAGTGCGAACTCATATTTCGTAGTTAGCGCGGTTTTTGTACGTGAATGTTATAATTTTTAACATAGTACGACTTTGCAGTAGGTTGCCAAGAGATAAGGCGTTGGAAAAATGCTTTCTTTAAACTAATTTATTATTTGCTTGTTTTTAAAAAATGAAACATTACCAGCTACTTCCATTTCAAGCTCTTTGTATATTTAATGATATGGATACTTTGTATTTGTTCGTTTCAGTTCAAGTCACATATATGAAATGTTCGAAACAAGACAAGGGTACAAAAATTCTCATTCCCACTAATTAAAACAATAATGAGAAGTGAAAACAGTAACTCTTATGTTTTTGTCATTTCATGGTTATGCGCAGTTTATTTCCAAAAAATATTGTAAAATTCCAGTTACAAATAGTAATTATAACTAAATTCATAATTTTTACGACACAATTATTATTAATAGCATAATTTATCATACAAATTATGTAATTTACCTAAGGTATTGCACCGAAATCCCGCAAGAGATAAGACTAATTTAATCTTGTTTCAATATTCATGATTTGTTTTGGTATTAAGAGCCCAACCGTCGTCGGCTCTTCAACTATGTCGGAATTTTGAACTTTTCGATGAATTGATTTATAAAATACTTTCGGAATGAATTTATTAGTATTAAAATTTTGGTAACATCTTAAGGTTTTAAAGGGTGTTTAAACTTTGCTAATTTATTGTCGGGCGGTTACTTACAATATTTATTATGAAGTGGTTTGCGTAGTTAGACAATTTTTTAAAATTATTATATTTATTAGGTATATATAATATTTTTAATATAATATTTTTAAACACATATTTGACTGTTGTTATTTTATAATAATTTCCCTGGGCCCTGAGCTCCAGTTTTTTAGAAAGATAAATCTCTATGCCACTATTTTGCTGACTAATCCAAATCATTATATATTGAACTGTTGCTAAAAGTGTACAAAGATCATCTGTTTGGATACTTCATTCTCACGTATTTCTGGCACCAAATACTCTTGTTTAAGGGGTGAGAAAGGCAGTGAATTTACAAGGTATTAGGTATTGTAGGGAAAGATCTTAATGCCAGACGCGTAAATTGGCTACGGTGACAGCGCGCCTATCCTTCGCTGTCCTTATCGTTATATGATGATACGCTGCCAACGTATAAAAAAGCGACGAAAAGTATTCGCAAGGAAATGCACGCGCATATATTAACTACGCGAAATTTGTTGTAAAATGCTTATTCATTATGGAAAAAAATCTGATTAAAAAGAATGGCCGTCAAATGTCTGGTATGAGTGACATGTAGAATGTAATTAGCAACACCCTTTCCGTCTGTCTGTCTGTCACAATTACACAACCCTTTCTAGCAGGGGCACGCACGATGAATTTATTATTAATTAGCTCTTGACTGCGGTTTTGTCTGCTCGATAATTTGTAAAGATTAGCCTACGTCCTCCGAGGTTCCACCTGCATCATGCTGGATTTATTTATAAATTTCTCATGGTCTATTTATCCTAATAGGTCTAAATTCTTTAAGAAGGATCTCTAATTAATGGTTATGCCACTTAACAATTCCATACGACATCTTTTTTGGAGTTTATCCATTGCAGGATATATGACAATCTTATTAATGACAAAAAACTGACGAATTATGACGAAGAAACCAATGATGACGTCAATGATTTCAATACAACAAATACCAAATCTTTGACAAATGTAACAAAAAGCAAAACAGTAATTATAATTACTGTTTTGCTGTATTATACCTGTATACAGGTAAAAATTGAACCTTTATTTAGAGGATTGATCCATCAAGAGGATTAATGTATCCAGCCCCGCATAGCTCTTAATGTAGGTATGCCAAATTAATCAGTCATTGATAATCGCACATATACGATATGCCATGACGTCGTTTTCCTAGAGCAACAAACTAAAAACTGCTTTAAATGAAATGAAATTATTTTATTGACATGAAACATGGAACAATAGGATGTTAAGTTGATACCTGCATGTTTCGCCAATAGTATGGCATGTAAATATCGTTTTAAAAGTAGGTAGGTAGGTTTATCAAAAACAGTTAGGTACTATAATAAATGTCTTTATTCGTCTGTTAGTCAGTCACGAGAAAAAAAGGGTCAATTTAAACAGAGCAGGATTGGAAATGTAAAAAAAGTGATTGCACCATTGACGCGCAACTGCGTCTTAACGCGTTTAGTCCGAGTCACAACCCCTACGGAATGGAATCGGATTGATTTGCGTCGGATCCCGATAGATCCGTCCTTTTATTGAGACGGGATGGGGCACGCTGAAAGACGGGATTCAGCTTTAAGTAACATGTTTTATTCATTGTAATTGTGTAAATTGATCCGGTAAATTTAACACCACAAATAATATTAGATTAAGTTGAAAACTATTTGTATTTCTGCTTCATTAGACTTAAGATAAAATTATTTATTTATTTATTTTCCAAATTCATGTACACAGAAAAATATACAAAAGAAAAGAACATAGAATAAAGAACATTAGTACAAGGGTGCTGCTTATTTCTAAAGAAATCTCTTCCAGCAGACACAAGAGACAGACAAAGACAGCAGACAAAATTATGTTTCATTATCAGAAAAAAAAGGTGTATATACGTAAAGGACGTTTACGAACTTTTTTAATTAGAAGACGGAAGTTGAATTTCTACAATGATATTTAAATAATTTGGTACAGGGACTAACTTAGGGCAGGTTATGAGCTATTTCAAATCATATACAATACACTCTGTGAAAAATTCCAGTCAGATTAGAGATTGGGTTATGGTGTGTAGGTAACTTTTTACTTGTTTTAGATCACAAAAAACACCTAAATAGTATGATTTTGTATAATAGTCATAAGCCCGTTTATCAATAGAGATTAATCAAGGTATCATCTATCTATGTACAAAACGTAAAAATCTATTGATGTAAATCAGTTCAGCGCATTAGTAAATAATAATAGCGGAACAAGCTCACTTTAAAATATTAGTTCGAATGTACAGTGGGAAACAGATAAAGTATACCACCTCAGGTGCAAGTTTAATGGTAAATTAGTATACTTTTATAAGTGGTCAAATGTACTTAAACAAATACATTTAAAATTAATAAGAAGAAGCGTATAAACGAACAAGCAGATCTAATTTAAAAATTTAGACATCCTTATTATTTTCACCCCAAGAGGGGGATGAATCCTCTAGCATGTCATATTAGCTACCTAATTATACCTCATATTTGTACGGGTCTATTCAAAGGACCACTTTTCTTTAATTTGGTCCTCTTTAAAGAACCTTTTGATTTGTAAGCGTTTTTAATAACGTCATTTATACGTCAAATATAAGTGTTGTATGATTCTTGGTTAACCTAAGTTTATGTTAAGTAATATAATAATAAGATCCAATGTCCCAATACTAGGAAAAGGCCTCCCCATTTTGTCATCCATGCGTTTCATCAAGTCACGTCCAAGTTTCATCAAAATCGGTCCAGCGGCATAGCCGGGAAAGCATGACAGACAGATCGCATTTATAACATTAGTATAAATGTGATTTCACGTGCATAACTAATTATTTTATTTTATTATTAAAACTTTGTTGTTCCACTAGCAGTCTACCACGGCTTCGCCCGTGGTACAATAGCCTATGTCACTCTGGGATAGCTTAGCTTATTAGCATTAAATTTTTCAAATCGGTCCAGTTGTTTCGAAGCTTATTCGATGCAAACAAGTGAACAATCAAATCTTTCCTCTCTGTAATATTGTTTATATAGATAAGTATAAAATACTATTACTTACTAAATCATTCCTGAGCAGAGTTGGCTGGGAGCGGCGGTCAGGGTCGGCCTCGTAAAACATACTGCGACCAATCGCAGGTCTTTTGAAAAAGGGAGACATTAGGAGTACCCGAAATCGGCGAGCGTGTATGAAGAGAGTGATGAGTGTGGAGGAGGCGACAGAGGTATGTAAGGATCGTAGCCAATGGAAATCTCTAGTCTCTGCCTACCCCTACGGGAGACAGGCGTGATGATATGTATGTATGTATGTATCATTCCTCTTTATAATATCAGTATAGATAAGTATGAAATACTTATACAATTGGCGTATCTATGTATGTACAATACCTATAAAGATCCATCAATAAATCCTCCCACACCTCTGAATAAATATCGTAAACACACCGGAACAAAAATGTTTATTTTATAGACATGGTTACATCCAACACCACGTTTATATGTTAATATCAGTATTGGGAAATAGTCTATTACATATTTTAATACTTTGTTTGGGACGATTTTTCATCAGTTTGTTGGTTGAAGTGAAGTCGGGGACGCGACTGGGTAAACGCTAGGATGAAGGAGAGAGAGAAGTTTAAACGTTATAGCACGATTTCGTTTTGTTTTCGCTTCGCACGCTAGTACATAAGTACATGTTTTTATCTTAACGCTTTTCCGGTTACATTTTTATCTGGCTGTTTCCGAGTGAAAGTCCGATGTGCTACATTTTCTTCTCTACTTCGCCCAGTATTCGTCATCCTCAGGAGGATCTATAAGCACGCAAATCCTGCGCTGTAAAATCAAGTTTTTTATATAGATTGCACCTTCTACCTAGCTCCGGAGGAGGCGGCATGGCTAAACATTTGTTCCCAACGTATCTTGCAGTTTTCGAAACAAAGTCAGAGTATACTAGACCCTTGTACGCTAGTACATTATATATAAGTATGGAAAGTCACTACATAGTATAAAACAAAGTCGCTTTCTCTGTCTCTATATATGCTTTAATCTTTAAAACTACGCAACGGATTTCGATGCGGTTTTTTTAATAGATAGTGATTCAAGAGGAAGGTTTTTATGCCCATGCGAAGCTGGGGCGGGTCGCTAGTAAATGTATATAAAGTCTCAATGATCTTCAAATGTAATATAATATTATTTGCAAACAAAATTTTCCGATAAAGCAAGCACCGGCCAAACTTACAAGGGTCGTGCAAACATTCAAAACGATAATAATCCGACCCATTCCGGAGTTTCGGGGAACAAACAAACATTCGAACCCAATTAAATGGCTCGCAGGAGTTGTGTGCATAGGACTGCCCTTTGATACAGACGAACAGACGTCTTTTATACTTGTATATCTTGTGAGATGTGATTTTTACGGGTGCGTCGGCTGGGGAGATTCATCTACTGAGAGTAAGTAATACAAAGAAAAATTCTACGCTCAAAATAGACCACTTCTGTGTATCGGGATCAATTTGAGACAACTGTTCAGGCTGTACATTCTTAGATTATGAATCTCACCAGCAAAATTTCCAAGGAGAAAAACGTCTTAAAATTAATACCAAACCAAATATAAGGTACCTTTGCATTAAGCATAGAACTAGGAATCGCGCGCGGTTCTAACACAATTTTTTTTTAAATCTATGGCATTAAGTATGCGCATTTCGTTCAGCAATAATGACTGATTTAAAGAGTAAAATTGATAAAAAAAAGTTACATAAGCGTTCCATTTATGAAACAAGAAATTATAACAGCTATTTGAATCGTCACAGCCTATATTAAACTAAAGTATTCCATTTTCAAACTAAAATGTCTTTCACGGCTAATTTCTCATAAATTCACGACCGCCGCCAGCCAGCAATATCCTGCAATGTGTCCTATACAAACAAGACAAGCGTTCAGGCGACGAGTAAAAACAGCCACGGGGGACGGTCTCCAACTGGCCACTTTTAGGGACAAAAGATGCTCAGTAGATAGCCATCTACGTGAATGTACGTGTACGTACCACGTATTTTATACGGCTATTACACGTTTTAAATGGTCTGGAAAATGTCTTAACTGAAATAATATAAGTATTGCAATCCAGTTAGGGAGGGAATGCAGCCAGCATTTTGGGACGTTGCCTCAAATTGTAGATAGTTTTTAGGTAATTCTTTAGGCTATAGGTTTTCCTATTATTTTTTTAAAATTAGTTTGACGTGTTTTTCTTTTTATAATATAAGTGAATTTATTAGCGATGAAAACTTAAATAACATTACTGAAATAAATGTTTATGTGCAGCTGCGCAAAAGGTTGAATTGTGTTGATAAGCTATTAAGTTATCTAAAGAAAACTTAATTATTATCTTATCTTCCAAACTAATAAGAGGTGCAAATTTAGTTTGTTTGTTTGTATGTGGGATGAAACTAATGAACATTTGTGCAATAAAGTAACAAACAAAAAAAAAAAAAATACTTGAAAATTTTGTCACCATGTGTAAAACTAATTTTATTGCAAGTTTATGATAACTTTAAAAAAGATTAAAGAAACTTTCGAAATAAGTGTGTGAATATTTTAATAAAAACGCACTTTTACAAACAGAAACTTTGTAGATTGCGAAACGAAACAGCTTTAAAAGTAATATTGAAAGCTTTTCAGGAGCCAACGCAGCGAGAATTTTATTACCAACAGCCAAGTTGCTTTCTTCATAATACAGATTAAGACAAAAATTGCGTTGACGTCCAGCCTCTGACGGGGGCCATATTTTTTTAATTTGGCTCAAACAAGATCTTGGGCCATGAAATTCGATTATACGTAGCATCTGCAATGTTATCAAATTTGTTTTCGAGGACGGCATGGGGTGTGGAATTATATAATATTTTTTTTTCTATTTTTCAGTACTGCCAGTTCGACTTTTGAATTTTATTTTCACAGTTTTGTTTATCAAATAATATATGTTGTATATTTTTTTAAATACTTAGCTGTAAAATTTTAATTATTTAGAACAGACATAATTCATTTTTGAAAAGTAAATCCAAGTATGTACTAAATATATAAATAAGAAACCTATCTTTGATTGTGACTTTATAATAGACTAGCTGTTCCCCGCGGCTTCGCCCCGCGTGGGACTCGGTTATATCGCACCCAAAAGTAGCCTATGTTTGAGCTCAGGTCTACATCCCTACCAAATTTCATCACAATCGGTCCAGCAGTTTAGCCGTGAAGAGGTGACAGACAGACAGACAGACAGACGGACAGACTTTCGCATTTATAATATTAGTATGGATGCATTATCCTTGTTTTGTTTCAGCCAGTTGTTTCAATATAATCTAGCTTAGTTTTTGTTGGTCTCTGTTATCATTTACTTATCTATAAAATACTTTGCTTGCTTCTTTGCTCATTTGAGTTGTTTGCGGTATAAAAAAAGTCGATTTATTCTTAACAGCGATTATTTTTCTTTTTGGTAGAAAATAAATAATAAAACGGAAATAAAACAAACCTCCATAGAAAAGGTGTTAGAGCGAGAAATATTCCAGGCGATTGTCAAAATTTTAAGACTCAAACAAAAAGAGAAACGCGGAAATGAAATTTGAGCGCGAAAATTAATAAAAAAAAGCAACTTTTCAACAATGAAACCGGAAACTTGTGCTCGCGATTGTTAAAACCTACAAAACAGTTAGAATCGCCAGCTCCATTACAAAGAACATTAATAAATTCTTCGTTCCCTTTCGTGAAATTCTTTTAATTCCTTCCCCAGTTCGCTGCTTCTTTATGGAATAAGTTTTTTTTTAACAAGATTGCTGTTTATGAGCCAGAAATTGAAGGATAACGAATTTAAAGAGCGCGGTATGTGGTGTCTTCTTAGAGCGTTGAACTAACCGGAGTTGCAACTGACAGGGGTGACAGGCAACCCACTGCCAAAAGTATAACACCGCCGCACGCCAGTCACACTGCTTGTATTTGAGTGCATTTAGTTTTTGTTCGAGTTGAATAATTTTGTCAAGTGTGTGCGTAGGGACGTGACGTGTGTGGCCCCGGGCCACGAAGCAAATACCGGGCGCAGAACGGCAGATTTATTTACGTAGGAATGAGCGAACTTGGCGTCTCTGGTTGGTTTAATGCTCTAAGGGTGTCGTGACTGACGACTGATGGATGTTATTTTGTTTGATCGTTTTAAACTTATAAAGAGGGTAAGCTACTTATCTTCCCGTTTGATTGATAAAAAAATATGGCAGGGAAATAATGTAATATATTAAAAATTGCGTTCTTTCAACATGTAAAAAATGAGAAAAATACCTTTGTTTGTTTGAAGTATTTTGTGTTTAGTAAAATATTAAGTAGGTTAATAAATTCGTGATGCAGACTGACTGTAACTTCACATAAGAACGTTCCTCTACCGGGCAAACACATTACAACACATCTTCCTTTGATGTTGCTTAAGGCGCTGTGCATCAGGGGAATACCGTAAAACGTCTATTTTTTCGTCGCGCAGTTAGCTTTATTCTTCATGGAATACAAGCATGAAAAAAATATGAAGTATAGTTCAAAGATCAAAATAAATGGATACATCAAAATATTTAAAAAAAAAAATTAAAACCTAGCTAAATAAAATAGCAAAAAAGCTATATCCAGAAAAGGTTTCGTCGCGAATTACTTGATATCTTTAGCGACAACTACCAATTTTTTTACGTCTATTAAAAGAATAACATAATGACCCAGAGGGATACCAAAAAAAAATTTAATATTTAGTCATAATTATTGAAATGAAACTGAAAAATTTCACCCGAAATGGCATTGAACGGAGACTAATGACAGGCCAACCCAATATCGCCACTTTCAACGTTATTTCATTACGAGTACGTACTATAATCGCACTTCACCCCTCTCAAATACCTAAGGGTTGGGGGATACAGCGCCTTAACATGCCTTTCTTTAATCACTACATAGTATAAAACAAAGTCGCTTTCTCTTTCCCTATATTCCTTTGTATACTTAAATCTTTAAAACAAGGCAACGGATTTTGATGCGGTTTTTTTAAATATATAGAGTGATTAAAGAGGAAGGTTTTTATGCCCATGCGAAGCCGGCGCTAGTAATAAATAAAATATAAATGAGATCTCTCTCTTTCATCTTAGCGCCTTCCCGGTTGTGTCCTCAGCTGGTTCGGAGCCCATAGGCTATTAAATTTGCTCACGCATCTAAACAAAAGCTAATTTGTTACCATAAACAAAATGTTTTAGTTTTAATTTTACTTCTAATTAAGAAAATCTTTTTACAGAATTGTGTTTCTAAATTGTTCACATTGGGTAAGAGACGATGTTCATTAGTCGCGCTCATCCACAAGTCTCGGTAGTTTTGGAGACAAATTGCAAGGATTTTAATTGAAACATGACTGTATAGCGTCACATCCGTATATGTGAGAGTTATTTTAAAGTGTTGTTGAGAAAGTAATGTAACTTAATTACATGTGGGAAAAACTCAGCAAAGCGGATGCGGTACTCAGAAAGGGAGTGGGGGTATTAAAAATATTTTTAAACCATGGTTCTGTAAGGTCTTAAATACGGTTTGTAAAGAATACAACTTGATGTTACTAGTTTGTTTCTTTTGTTGACTGGATCCATAGATTTAAAAAAAAATTTGCCTCGCCGCGCGCGATTCGAAATTCTTTGACTGAATCAATATTTGAGCCATACCCAAATCTCTATTCTTTTTACAAAATTTAAATGTCTATTTCTTTTTTATTTTCAGGCAGTATTGTTACAGTTCCAATCTTTACCCGACATTACTGGGTATTGTCAAAGAAAATATATACATTTGGTATTGTGGCGAAAAATTCTGGCCGAATTGAATGATTTGCTTCTTTTTTCGTCTTTGTTCGTGTCAGTGATAAATGATGGTTCCGCCCGTAACTTCTAATAATGTTGTAATAACAAGCTTGAGAATAATAAACCATATTAGAATAAATTAACTTATTAAGTAATTTACAATGTAAACAGACGTTACACATGATT
The DNA here is from genome assembly GCA_947044815.1 of Apomyelois bistriatella. NCBI lineage: Eukaryota > Metazoa > Arthropoda > Insecta > Lepidoptera > Pyralidae > Apomyelois > Apomyelois bistriatella. Next base: position 13,473,991 of record OX345690.1, read on the forward strand.
AGTTACTTACTCATTAATCATGCATTATAACCTTAATTTGACTCAATATAATTTCGCCTAACTTTGTAACTACATCAAACAGTAATAAACGAATAATTGACAATATCAAGATGCTATAACCCGGCCAAGTACGATTGCCACTCGCGTATGTAAAATTGGCCCCTCACCCTAAATTATAGCTCATATTCACTAAACTTCACAATTTGCCTAAACTATGAATCCGTCAACCATAATCTGTTCAGCCTAGGGAGCGGCTAGACGGATTATCATATCGCATGAATATTTTATAAGACCGCCTGATTCAATTAGGAGTTAGACTGAATGTGGTTCGAATGCGCCGTCGACAACGAGAGTTCAATATATTATGTAGATATTTGGTATTTGGGATAATATATTTATTTATTAGCTTTTAATCTATTACCTCTTCTTCTATGATTTCTATGATTATTCTTCTTGTATGACGTATGACGAGTGATGAGTGTGGAGGAAGCGAGAGAGGTATGTAAGGATCGTAGCCAATGGAAATCTCTTGTCTCTGCCTACCCCTACGGAAGACAAGCGTGATGATATGTATGTATGTAGGTACCCTTTCTTCTTCCGAGTGTATTTCCCGGTTGCATCTTCAGCTTACGCTTAAGAGTCCAGGGTACGCTATTAATCATGGTTCTGAATTGATGGTAGTGGTTATAAAAATGGAACGACTGCCGTCTGACCTTCGTAACCCTTTTATACAAGGAAACCAGACCAATGCATGATTCGGTTGTGTTAGTGGGCAACACTGTCAGATTTTTCAGGCTGCCTAAAGGCATCTGACATAGCCTAACGACTTTAAATCTAGAACTTATAATTGTTCAAGTTTAATGGTAGTCTAATATAAATAAACTTACCTAAATCATGTAAGATAATAAACCAGCACAGACAATCTTGGCGCCGTATTAAGAACATCTCAGATGAACTTCTACTTCTTTCCACAGAAAAAGTAATTAACATGATTAAATTATTGCTGTGCTAATGACTTATTTGACGTAAGACGGGTGTCTTAGATCGTTTAAAACGGATTTACCTTATTCATAGACGGACTTAGTCACATTTTGGCTAAATTTAATTTTTTAAGTGCGACTATTGTTGGTGAAAAACTATAACTATCACGTTAGAAGAAAAGAGCGTTAAAGTTGTGTATTAGTCGTTTTTTCTGACATCAACAACAAATTAAGCTGTCAATTAATAAGTCGAAATCAATAAAGAAAATAAAGATATCTAATTTATATAGTTTCACAAGTGTTTAACTAAAAATTTGCAACAAAAAGGAGGAACATTAAAAAGTAGAGATCTTAAGCGAGCATTCGAAACCTAGACAGAACGAAATGGTCTAGATTAGACCGAAGCAAACATGTTTGTCAGAACAAATTAATTAAACGGTATTGTCCTGGTTCCGTACAAACAAGCCTTTAGTGAATTGCTTGAAATAAAATATATTGCCTTACTTTAAGAGAGGAAATCTGGGGTAATTGCATAATGACAAATAGAAAATTTGTTTTCCCGCAGGCTGACTGGTAGAGAATGCTTCAGCAGTAAGTCCGCCATTTCTACCATATGATTAGTTACCTTTGTGCTTTCTCGAAGTGCGTGTCGTAAAAGTCGAGTAGGGGTTTAATCTAAGTCCATCTATCTACAGTTCTAAGTACGTCTCGGGTAGATTCCTCCAAAATAACAATCTCGACGATAGTTGACTTTAGGCAGACGGCCGGTGGTCCTAACGATTAGGTTAGGAGTAACAACAAAGAAGTATTTAAAGTTAAATCTCTGGGCAATATAACGTTTTAGGAAAATTAGTGGTGAGCAGGTAGCCTTTGTTTTTTTTTGTCCCATTACAACATCGCCAAGTCAAAAACCGCAATAATTAAAAGTAAGGCTTAGAAAGCCAGTAGCATTTTATACTGCACAAGTAAACAAAGACTCACTTTCGTTAGATGAGCAATTTCATGAATAAACATAATAAGACGGAAGGTCGCAGGATCTTGCCAGCTCTGATTTACTGCGACAGCGCTGCTCGTGAGGTATGGTACAAGTAAAAAGATTAGGCGATTTCTCTGTCTTATGCCCAAATACTTAAATGCTACTCAATTTTGAGAGCTGTTCAAGTGTCATGCGTCACTGTCATCTCGCTGACGTTCAACGCGACAGCATGATACTTGAGTATCTCTCAAAATTAAGTAGCGTTTGAGTATTGAGGCGTAATACCGCGTTGCTCCATTAACTCCACATCTTTGTTTTATCACGGCCAAATGATCAAAGCATGTCTAAGATCAATCTTCCATCTTATTCATTAAGTCATAAAGTTAACGGGTGGTCTATTCTTAAGCCAGCGATCACACGACATGTTCTATAATATTGATTTACAACACGACGACTGCTTAACTCATAGATTTTTTTAATTTTTTTTTTTTCAATCCTTATTCTTTAGGTATGATATTAATTTAAAAAGGAAATATTTACATACTAATTTATTAACTCGAAAGTTATAATAAAAAAGAGAAATTAAAGAAAAGTCGTGATCGTGCAAAAAAAAAAAAAAAAAAAATGCTTTGTCTTAACACCAAAATATTTGTCATTATTATTAAGTTTGATCAAACTCACGAGTATTAGAGCTCACCGTAGAGTGTTGTAGAGTTACACTGTGAGCGATTTTGAAAGATAAATTCGCTAGCTCCTATTCCTTACACCACAACTTAGTGAAAATGTAACTGAAAGTTATCTGTACGTATGTATCCTGGCTCATTGTTCAAACGGTAACACGAGCCCCGCTACATCATTTCCCGAATACTGCGTACAATTTAACCTACAAGCTAGGTTTGCTACACTCTGATTTATTAAGTTTTCTACTCGCTTTACCAAAGAAAATATACATGCTTTTACTGCATTTGTGCGCGTATATACGTGTGGATTGTGATTTCTTGTGATAAAGACTGTAAAATGCCATATTTTTACGGTTCTGTATCTCATAAGGCAAAAACGGAACCCTTATAAGATCACTTTGTTGTCCGTCTGTTTGTCTATCAAGCTTTTTTTCTGAGCAACGCTAAACATATTATGTTGAAATTCATAACTTATACGCAGGCATATGGTCTCTTTCGCTGTAAAATAATCAAAATTATAAGTCAACGCGATCAAAAGTTTGTATGTATGTAAAAACTTTATTGTACAGAAAGAACATTGATGATACAACATAGAACACAACAAAAGGCGGACTTATCCCTAACAGGGATAAGTTATGACGGTAAATGCAAATTTTCGTAAATTTTGCGATATTCGATGGGAATCAAAACCTATACTTTCCGTTGAACTAGAACCATGAAGTTTGGCAAGAAGATTCTTCATCAGACCAATTCACTTTCCCGCAAAAATAGTAGGCAGTACGTTGACAAGTCTAGAGAGCTTTCGGGTAAGAAGCCACTTAACCTACATCTTCGCGAAACGTTAGTCACCCACTTGCGTACATTTCGATGTAAAAAGTGCTCGTTTCGCGACGAAAAGACGAAAAATGCTTATGCAAAGTGTTATTATTTTTCTGCCGGAGCTGCGTTACGCAATGGATGCGAGATTGTGAGGTGGGGTCTGAGTGATAACGATAAGCTGTTTACAGGAGTGAGAAAAACTCAATAGTCACTTATTTAAAAGGCAGATGATAAATGTTTTTTTTTTTTCATTTATCCGTATTAGCGATTAGGTGGCGCCTTGAAGATGGTTGGTGAAAGATAAAAACCACGGCAGCGCTGGAGTGACAAATTTGAGAGACATAGGTAGGGAAAAGGTTGCGAAACATAAATGATGAACATAGAGGAGACTTCTCCAGGAGTGAGTTGATATAAGATTAAAAAATCGCATAAATAAATCCCACAGCTAAAGCTAGTGCTAGGCAAGAATGGTTTACAAATCCGTACATATAGCAAGACGAGAATCCATGCTCTGTGCGTGTTAAATATCTTTGACAAATTTTTAACTGTTTTTTTTTCAAAAAAGTCGCTGTCATTGGCACTCTACTCTGTCGGAAGTTCGTCGGGCGACATTAGGCGGATTGAGCGGAAATGGGTCACGGCAGGATTTGGCTGTAGCACTTATTGCGCTGATTTAAATATAACGTTGAGATGAAAGGATGAGCATACTGAGCATTGAGCATTCCACTCCATGGCACGTCTAAAAATAACTTCATTCATCGTGTTAAACCAACCTTAATTCGATAGCAATACGGAGCAAATTTGTAGACGTTTTAACATATGAGCGCTAATATTATTTCGATTCCAATGCTTTTATTCTTATTTTCCGTAAGTGGTGATAAGTGCAAAGAAAATGAACGAAAGTAATGTATTCAGTTTCACGTACTAAAGATATTTGAGCAATAAAATCTTTTTATGTTTATGTGATTTAAGGCATTATCGAACAAAAACAGCTCAAAAAACCCTGCACAACCTAGATTTCCAAGCAGCTTAATTAAACTACAGAAATATTTGATTTCCTTGAATCCACCACCGTCTGTAAATAATATTTACTTATTTTGTTTCATAATGATACAAAATTTAATTGAAATACCCTCCAGTGCCAGTTTGTATTATATGCAACAAAATACGCAATGTTTACATTAAAATTAAAAGCAATTAATGATTCAACCACTGTTGCCTGCCGACATAAATCATTTTATTTAATGAATATTCATTCAAGGAATATTCTATTTTTGCTCGAAAGTGGCGAGAACGCCATAGAAATCCTTTTGCTTAAAATCTATTGTTTTATGGCTTGTTCCTGTTACGCCACAGTTTTAAATTACTACGTTGTTAGACGATCGAAGAAATTTGATCCTGTAAAAATAATTTTGGTTTGTCATATAACTAGTGCAAAAATATGGGGATATTATTACACTTAGATCATTTGATACTAATATCTAAGATCTAAGATTACACTAGTACAGAAATGAAACTCCAAATTTAGTTGGTCCTGGATGACCGCTTTATATTAAACAGATTGGAAATCAGAGAGGCCTATGAGGAGAGAGGTCTGAAGATATCCAACAGAATACTTATAAATACTTTTATTATAAGTGTCTCGTATTATTATTGATTAATAAAAAAATATTGCTCAGACACCATATTATATCTACTTATTTGTTTTCATTAAAATAACAATTTCATCTTAAATTAGTTCACTTTCATATTTTTTTAAAATTTTTATGATACTTGGACTTATCGCACCGAAAAGACTTGCTCTTATTTGGTCTCTATATTTTTTTAGCGGAGAAGCGGAACCGTAGCGAAATGGGAACGAACTGTGGATTTTCGGTTACTTTTGTTTGTGTATGTTTGTTTCAATTCAATGGTTTTAATAAATAGATGCCCTTGTTAAGGCTTTTCAGCAATACGAATAGGTAACGACATCAAAGGGAAACAAACAAATAATTATGTTCCCCTCAAAAAGGTAAGAATTAGATTCTTTGGAGTAAAAAAAAAACTCTATTATGGCAAGAAACACTTTGAAATAAAAGATACTCATGATATATTTTTTCCACAGGTATTTAGCCTTATATTTTTTTTTTATAAACGAGTACTTATTTCGAAAACTATAAACTTATTTCACAAAGTACTTGCTTAGTTCGTAATCACAAAAATCTGTACTTCCTACATACTCTACCTACAAAGAGTAGTAAGCATTCGTTTCGAACAAACACAAATCGTTTTAAGAAGATATTTGAAGAAAAAAAAGGGTTATTATTGTAAAATATAAGATAAAATTAAAAATTAAGTAAATCAATTATTTTAATCAGACATACCATAATTCCATAATGTAATTCCTTTTCGTGAATATTTTTGTTAGAAGAATACACCGACACAGAGAAAGAATATATCCATATCCATACTAATATTATAAATGCGAAAGTCTGTCTGTCTGTCTGTCTGTCTTTCTGTCTGTCTGTCTGTCTGTCTGTCACCTCTTCACGGCTAAACTGCTGGACCGATTGTGATGAAATTTGGTAGGGATGTAGTTAAAGACCTGAGGTCAAACATAGGCTACTTTTGGGCGCGATATAACCGAGTCCCACGCGGGGCGAAGCCGCGGGGAACAGCTAGTATATATATATATATTATAATCGACGCCAGTAATTTTTTTTAAATATATTTTTAAATTAGGAAACATTGATTTAAGATAATACAGATTAATACCAACATGACGAGAAAAAAATCGACTTACTTAATAAATAAAACAAGCATAAAAAATCCAAAACCAATTCCCACATAGACAGCTAATCCATAAATAAACTTTAAATTCTCTCAAAAGGATGCGTCATTTTGGTCCTTCGCAATCAGAGAGATCGGCAGAACCATCGAAGGCCCCTTAAACCTCATTGCGACTTTTTACTGGACCCTTTTCCTCCCCTCCCTACCTCCCCCACCCCGGGAGGAGGAAACTGCGACAATTTATGACAGGACTTGACGACGCCTAATTCGGGCAACTCTCATTAAAGTCGGCTGAACTGGACCTATATTCACTTAGAGAAGGTTTTTATGTCTTTCCACGTTTTTCTTTTGTCAGGGCGATAGCTGGCTAGTGATTTGTAGTGGTGCCGCGTTGGCAATTTATTATCTAATGCTTTTTGGTGTCGGAATTCTTTGCAAGTACCTACCTATATTGTATTTTTATTGGGGCATGGTTTTTAGATAGTCTTATCACCTTTAACATGATGGAAATCATTTTAGCGTTACTCCAGTTGCATCCTACACCGTATATCTTCGCAGCCCCTCTTAAAACCCTCCTTTTTAGGTAGTACTATAATGGTTATTTCATTGTTTATTATTTTCTATACCTTTATTTCAAGGGGAATTTTAAATAATAAAGAAGGACATGAAAAATAAAGTGGATTAGGAAAGCATACGATTGAGATAAATGACGTGAATTACTGGTTGTATAACTTAAATTAAGTAGCGATGGCTGGAAATAGGTTTAATAGAAGAGTCAGTAAAATTATAGACGAAGAAAATAAAAAGAAATACCACGTAAGCAACACCAGCCGCGAGAAACAAACAACTATCAGCAAATTAGTGTTTATAGCAGAGTGACGTCATAAATTAACTGACGAAAACACAAATTTTGTGTGTCGCCAAAAAGTTATTTACCCACTGCATATAAAGTTTACACTCGTATGATCATTCACTAGATAAATCCGTAAATTAAATTTCCTTACTCGAACGATTCCATTCTTTGCACCCTTGGCTTAAGGGGTATTTTCGATTGTACCCAAAATTTGGAAGTTTGGGTGTGTTAAAATAATGTGAGTTTATACGGAGGTCATTGAGCCTTGGAAATAGGTCAGATAGTGACTGCGTTTTTCTGGGTTGAAGCGTGTTTTGGACTGTTTGCTACAAATGATTTAGTAGTCCAAGGGAGATCTTGCACTCATCTGTTATCGGATAATCTGTTGACTACAGATAGTACAATGACCCCAGAGGTTGTGGATTCAAATCCTATAGATAAATTAATTTGTAAAGTTTCTAGTTTAGGTACGGATAATTCACTTGGATGACCTTCTATTCTTCATTGCTTCGGAAAGTCTTTACCAGAGCTAGACCTTTGGACCTTTGGAAAGATCCGCCTAGGTATCTCGTTCTTACAGAAAAAGGAAAACAGTATAGGGATGGCATTGCAAATTATTCTAAAAAAAAACATTGCTATGATATCCTGGTCACAATTTAGATGTCAAAGTATGTCGTCAAATTATCAATATATTTTATTATTAACAATCTTTATACTTGTAAAACATAGGTATAACATGGATAGTAGAGTCACCAAAGCATAAATGCATTTATTAAATAAATAATAGGGACAAATTACTCAGATTGAGTTATCCCCATAATAAGTTAGAAACTTATGTTATGGGATACTAACACAACGAAACTAATTTTTATAACAAATACATATAAACATTTAAGACCCAGGCCAATTAGAAAAAGATAAATTTACATCTTGGTCTGACCGGGGATCGATCCCGAGACCTGAGTAGCGGGCAGGCATGTTAACTGTTACGCCGCAGAGGTCATCAATCCATACTAATATTATAAATGCGAAAGTCTGTCTGTCTGTCTTTCTGTCTGTCTGTCTGTCTGTCTGTCTTTCTGTCTGTCTGTCTGTCTGTCTGTCTGTCACCTCTTCACGGCTAAACTGCTGGACCGATTGTGATGAAATTTGGAAGGGATGTAGTTAACGACCTGAGGTCAAACATAGGCTGCTTTTGGGCGCGATATAACCGAGTCCCACGCGGGCGGAGCCGCGGGCAACAGCTAGTTGGTATATATATTGATCAGGGGCCCAATTCGCACGCAATCGAAGTTCACTTCATTGATTTTCTCCAATTATTTTCGATGAGTAGTTTAAGTCAATTCACAATCGAAAAATTTCGATCGATGCGTTCAATTCAACTCTTTCAATTGTGATTTTTGTAAAAGCAAAAACCGTGATAAATCATTGAAAAATTTTGGAGAAAATCGGTGAAGTGAACTTCGATTGCGCGAGAATCGGGCCCCTGATCGCAAAAAAACCGAGCTAATTTTAATAGAGTTGTAGCAATCACATATTCGCTTATCGACTGCTCCTATTGACAAATACTGCGATAGTATCCTAAAGACTTCGCACCCCTAACATTCCGTATCCAGTAATCCCGACTATCCGAAACTGTTTCACAGGAATTGTTGGCTCGGCCCAACGTTGGGAGTCTTACTTCACAATAAGGAATGCTATTTCGCAACTTGGCATAGAGGCATAAGAGCTATTCATGTTATTTTACGTTATTGTTCTTACTTGGTACCTATATGTTTTTTGTCGAATTATATATTTTGTTAATCAATTTATAAAGATAAAAAGCATCGTTGTCCGTCTGTCTGTCAAAGGAATAAACGTATTGATCCGTTAAAGGTAGAGATTAAAACAAATTCTTAAATCATTAACATTTAAAAAAAAAAGTTATTTAAGAGTGTCGAGAAGTGTATTGTGTGTGTATGTAGTTCATACAAATAATTATTTAAAGATTCCGACGAAACGACGACCTCTGTGGCGTAATGGGTAACATGCCTGTCCGCTACTCAAGAGGTCTCGGGTTCGAACCCGGTCAGGTCAAGATGAAAAATTGTATTTTTCTGATTGGCCTGGGTCTTAGATGTTTATCTACCTATTATGTGTATTCGTTATAAAATACCTATAGCTTCTTTAAGTTAGTATCCCTTAACACAAGTCTCTAACTTTGGGGCTAACTCAATCTGTGTGATTTGTCCCTATATATATTCTTTTATTTAATTAAGAACCTTATTAAATTAAACTATTTTATACGGTTTTCTATCGCGTTTATTGCTTACTTATTTATACCTAACTTATTTAATTTAATGTGTAACAATCGCGAAAACATAAGAAATCATTAAGAACCTTATCTTTTTCTGAAGACAGTTAGTCGCCTATTTATTGAGAATTTCGCGCCTCCCACATCCCTAACGTGATATTATAGTCTTAATACATTATAACAAATAGTGATGTCATTCCATCCGAGCCGAGTCCCAAAATAAACAAAAAAAAATTACTAAGAAAACTCAAAGAAAAATATAAAAGACCACAGACAAAAAAATAACGCAATCGTATAGCGATCGCGGTGTGCCGCCAACTTTCTTAATAGCGATTGGATATGCATATAAATTTGTTTGCTGACTTCCTTGGGGCTTGCATGATTGATAAAGTTACAAGTGGATTTGGAGAAATTAACTTTTTTGTGATATTACACTTGTGACTTCTTCACAACTTTCCTTAAATTGAAAAAAAAAAAAGTTTCGCTCAGGTTATTGAACAGAATAAATTGATTCTAATACACAATAAAAAATAATTTATCTATTATATCTATTTAAAATTAGCTGTTACCCGGGGCTCCCGTGGGAATTCCGGAATAAAATATAGCCTATGTGTTATTCCAGGGTCTAAGCAATCTCCGTTCCATTTCAGCCTAATCACTTCAGCCGTTCTTGAGTTACAAACACACACGAAACACAAACTTTTATATATATAAGAGCTGTGCTCTTGTCGGTGAAGTCTCTTTCAGGTATCTCTTTCTTCCCCTAGTCTTTTGACATTCTGATATTCTGATACGACTACCATTCTATTCATTCATTCATATAAGTATATCGTTTAAGTTACAAGGTCAGATGACCCAGCATACCCTGGTTTTCGGAAAATCAGTCTCTGACGTGGTTTATTATACGACCACCAGATGGTAAATACAGTATAATAAAGAAAACCTTGAATCCAAATACTTAAATGATTTTGCAATAAAATAATGTTTAATGTAACAAAGCAACAAGTAAATGTTTAAGCACTATTTATAGTGTATTTTTCGCCGATTTAGAAGAAACTTAAACTGGTACTTTTTCTTAAATCGCAAAAACTACTAAACTCGTTTTAAAATCTACGATACTACCAAACTTGTGGTTGCAACATGGCAGCGACTTAATGGCGTCTTACTATACCTTCATAGCAGTTTTAGTGTTATCTCCTAACTTCAGGTATTCTGGGTAAGACACACAATATAGTCTAATTCAGCTATAACACAGTTCCCCATAATAGCTTATCTGTATGGGAAACTATACTATCTACTCAAATAGCTTGCGTGCATATCATAAGGTTGTTTAGACAAATATATCGTGTAGAAGATATATCTACTTTATTCAGCTGCATGTGTAAGAAATTATTATTTTTTTTATAAAAAGGACGTCTTGTCTTTCTGGCATAGGTACCATTAGGGATCCGCTAATCATCACCATCTTTCTACGACCTAATGCTAGGCATAAGCAACACCAACCTTCCCTATTCTGAGTCACCGCAAACCATTCGAATCGATTAGTAATCGATTAAAAACTTAGCCGTCAATTCCCAGCACTAAATATATCTATAATCCATACTCCATACTAATATTATAAATGCGAAAGTCTGTCTGTCTGTCTGTCACCTCTTCACGGCTAAACTGCTGGACCGATTGTGATGTAATTTGGTAGGGATGCAGTTAAAGACCTGAGGTCAAACATAGGCTACTTTTGGGCGCGATATAACCAAATCCCACGCGGGGCGAAGCCGCGGGGAACAGCCAGTTATAAAATAAAGTCGTGTTAGTTACAACACTTATAACTCAAGATCTACTGAACCAATCTCTCTGAAATTTTGCATATACATAGAAGTATTGTAAAGGACAAAGGGTGCCTTTCATTCCGGGAAATAGCACTGTTCCCGAGGGAAGTTCACATGGGCGAAGCCGCGGGTAAAAGATAGTATTAAATGAATGAATAAATTAATTAATTTACACAAACTCTCTGTAAAAAGACAACACAATACGTATTCCCTTGGTATACCATAGAGTTGCACTTTCTTGATCTCTCTACAAGTTCTCTAATGTCCCTAGAGTTTAGAGATTATAATGTAGCAAGTGTAATTTTTCGCACTCAATTAGGTCAATGTGTAAACACGAGTGCGATTGAAATATCTATGCTTTTTGGGCTTGGACATCACAACACTTCATATTTATTTGATTTTTATGATTTATTTTTTGTAATGACTGTTTGATGCCAAAATAAAGAGAGAAAAAAAAATACTAACCTTACTAATTATTTTTCCAGAAAATATAGGTTATTCCTAAAAGCAGTCTTTATTATTACTTAGATTTAAAATAAAAGATTGGGTACAGTTTCAACTCATAGCTTGGAACCGTTGAAGTGCTATTTCAACTCAGCTGTTCTCACGAATAGCTCGAAAATGCTGGAAAATGGCTTTTTAGTCTTTTTACGGGCCTTCAAGAGTCGCGTATCGTCTCAATAGCAATACTTTTGAAATTCCATTTTCTAGAATGTTCACTGATATTGCCAGATAGTTGTTATATGTGGCAATGTTCTGTTTGTAAAGTCTAATGGAACTTTATACTATTAGCATATTTAAATTGAAAGTCGCATAGAAATATTACGTCAAGTATGATATATACTCACATATACTCATATAACAGAGCACAGATCATTTAGTGAATGTTTATGCAGTCAGAAATATATAAATAAACATTTGAGAGTTTGAAAGAAATAAGTATAAATAAAAAGATAGTAAGCACGTCACTAATATCTTATATAGCATTTTAATCTATGCATATTACATAAGGCGATTCCTAATTCGAATCCTAAGTAAGGAAGAAAATAATATATTTAAAATCATGTCGATGTAGAAAAATAGCTGGCGGTTCTTTTTTTTTTTTTTTCCAACCAAACATTTTTCGCATTTGATTCTGAATTTGAAATCAGTGGGTTGGAAACGTTCGGAAACCGCCGATCGGATACGGGAGGGCCGGCCATTGTCTTCCGGAAACGAATAGCGTAGGGTTTAGTATTGGAAGGCTGGATAGGAAATAACACGCGCTGCCGATGTGTGAATTAAGGTAAAGTGATTTTGGTACTGTACGTAATATTTTTGAAATAAGTTCTAATTTCCACAAAGTTACAAAAAATACATCGATTATTTTGCTGTGTTAGAAACTTTAACGTCGGTCATATTCTTTTAAACCTTTTTGTTCCAGAAAGAAAAACATTTTTTTTTTCTTGTGCCAATCAACTTGCTTAATTGCTGGATTCAGTGAATTTAAATAGTCGCGTTAACGTTTATTCGCTGTTTTTATTATCGAGGCGCGTTCGGAACTTGCTTTTGGAGTAATTAGAGGCGGTCCAGCCAACTTGAGTAATAAAATACTTTCTTCATCAAGTTAATGGCGCGTCAGTTGATTCGCACCCTCGCGGTCGTTACGTTTTTCTGGCCAGTCACCTTGCCTTTTTGTTTTCAGAATACGTCTTTTATGCCAGTAGCACACTCGTTTAGTTAAAGAATTGTAATAAGAATTGTTTTTTAGCCTTGAAGCCACTCAGAATATCTAAGTTTTTTTTTAAATTTGGAACAAAAAGGAAACCGTTTTAGCTCTATATGATGAATAAGCAATATATGATAATATGATGAACTTTCTTACTACTAATTCCTGTGTTAAATTCTGTTATTTTTTTTTCAAAAACATTGCCTAAACACTGATGAACAAAACGTTACGCGCATAAGGAAAAACGAAGCCACACAAGCCATTATCTGCAGAGTCGGGGTTAATGGGGTAAACTGGACAAGTACAGATAGTAACGAATAGGGGAGCTCGTCATAAAAGTGCAATGTCTTGATAAAGTTCGTGTTGGTTCGTTAATGTTCACTCTGCCGGAAGGTGTAATGATAAGAGGTGAGGTAAATAATGGAAGACACTAAAAAACATTACTCTTTGCTATGTTAAATATCTTAGTGGCGAGTCATCTGTACTCAAGACGTTTATTTATAACTAGACTGCAGCAGCAGTTTCAGATTTATTTTCCTTTCGGTGCTTTATGGTCTATTACCGGAATGTCCAGTGTGTTTATTAGTTTTTTTTATTATAATCAATATATTTATCTATATACAAAGTTATATCAAATTGATTCAGTAGTTTACATTGTTGTAGGCGTGTAATAGTTTAATGCAATAATAATTATAATTTGATGTAATAGTAAAAGACTCAAGTCTTCATAGATAATGAATATTATTATCTATTGCCGCTATAAAAACATCCGATAAAAATTTTAGCCTCGCTGTTTCAATGAAAACCATGTAAATATATTTAATTAGACATACATGGTTTTAATGAAAAAATGTTTTGTTTAGTAACAGTTATAATTAATAAGCTAATAGCACGGAACGCTTGGTACGTGAATCCGATTCGGGCTTGACTAGTCTTATTTTAATTAAGTCTCATTCTAGGTCAGAATCATACAATTACGCCCATGTAATATACAAGATATACAAGCAGCGAATTAATTTCGTGTAATGACTGACTAACCTATTTGCAATGGCACTCGCGGGATTGTCAAAACATGGCGATTATGCAAATGTTACCCAAAATATAATTACCGTGGCGAATGATACCGCGCTTTGGTACCATTTAACCCTGGTCCACTCTTTGTGAGGAAATATTATGCCCATTAATAAATAGTTCGTGTTATATTGTAAATTTATGTTTAGGCATTAATTTTCTAGATATTGTGACATTTCAGTATTTGAGTTGAGTTTTTATAGAATAAATTACATAATTTTTTTGTCAATGAAATGTAATTTTTTGAAATGTTAGTTTCTGTTTGGTTGGTAAAGACCTTATCAATGAATCAATTTATTTGCAAAATAATATAATATTATTACCATAGTATAATGAACTCCAACTTTTTATTAGAAAGTAAAAGACTAAGTGAAAAATGCTGAATAATGTATTTAAAATTACTTTTTGTCCGCTATAAAGTTCCTTTGTATCACTTTATAAAATTCTCTTTATTTGTATCATATTTTTTTAATCAAATCATTACTTACAAAACACAATTCACCTTTCATCTCGCCAATTTCATTTGTCAACAATGTAATTACCTGAAACAAAATAAATTACATTTAGTTTTATTATTTAGGTAACATTCTTTGATTTGGTGTTCCGAGTTGTCATTAAAAAACCGACAGTATCCAAAAATGTTGTGTTGGAATCGTCACCAAATCCTAACTTCTAGACAAAGAACAAAAGCGATTAAATTATTAAGTATTAAGAAGATATAGATAGATAGTCAGATCGCTGGTAGACGTTTAACGTTGAGAAAGGCCCAACATAGTTTTAAGAAATATAAGGACTAATTAAAATAAAAGGAAGGTAGAAACACCTGGAAGATTTGAGACTCCACTGACAAAACCACAGCACTTAAATTTTAGTTATAGCAAAAGCTAGGTCCTCCAAAAAAAATTATGAGATTGTTTTATTAGATTATATACGTATGTTCACATTTTATGAAATATATAAAGGTAGGGTAACGTTATAGTACAATAAGTCAATGCTTGTCAAACATTAACAATCTTAACAAGCAACCGCCTCAGGGCAAAACATTATAAAGCCAAGAAAAAAGGCAAAAATCAGTGAAACTCGGGCGGAACACTGCCTCGGGCTTCTGAAACACACGAAGACGTACAATATTACAGTTATCTAATTCCCATAATACGCCTTACATGTCTAACTTTTCAGATAGGAGTGTTATGGCCCTACGCATGTACACTTTTCTCCAAATTCCGCTATTTTTTCCCATCGTGAGAAATATTATGCCCATGGCAGAATTTTAGGTTGCGCCAAATTTATATTGACGCAAATGGGAAATTTTGTTTTTGTTTTCGCGTTTATTTATGCTGTAATGTCATTATTGTGTTAATATCTTATGAATATTTTTATCATTACATTATAGGCCAACATTAATTTGATGTGGCTGTATAAGAAAAATAATTATAATTTACTTAATTTGTTTTTCAAGCTGCATTATTACTGAGTGAATCAGAAAATATTAATAACTAGCTGTTGCCCGCGGTTCCGCCTGTATGGGGCTCGGTTATATCGCGCCCAAAAATAGCCTATAATTGACCTCTGGTTCTTTACTATATCCATACCACATTTCATCCAAAGCGATCTAACGGTATATCAGTAAATTTTAGTAATATTTATATTTTAGTAATATGTATATATTATATACAGAACTTATCTTTAAGTTTGTCCTCGTATAGTAAGAATTTTGATATAAAAAAACCAGTACAATGCCACCAATTTTATTTATTAATACTTACCTAATTTGGTATCAATAATTATTTTCTTCGGACAGTTTGTTAACTATCTATAAATAAACATAAAACGTAAGACATACTTTGTTTAGGCATTAAAAATAACTTGGTGTTGCCACAGTTAGTCTGTTCGAAAGTAAATAAAAATAAAGTAACATTCAATTATATCAAAATTGATCGGCCAATAGTATCTTCAAATTCTTCCGCGTCGTCTTGCAAATTCTTTGAATCTAGAAAGTAACTTTTTAGCGAATAACTTCGCGAAACAATGTTTGAGTACTTCGAGGGGATTTCAATTTCAATCCGTTGTTTTTATTATGACGTCTTTGTTCTCGGACAAGAGAGGCGTTTCTTTGTGATACTGTTCCATTTTCATTGCAAATAAATTTAAAGTTGAAAGAATAAAGAAGCGATGGTTGAGTTTTGTAAGAGACACGGCCTCGGTTATTTGACTTGACTTATAAAAACAAAGTGTAATTATAAACTGCAAATCCTTAAATTTAATTCGGATAAAATTCATATATTTTTTACTTGGAAAATATGTAACAAATGTTACAATTTCCAAAACGTCAAAATTAAACCGACGGCGATGAATAAAAATATTATTTCAAAAACGAACCCCGCTCATTTTCACAAAAAAATAGATGGCTGAATACGACGTTCACAGACAGGAAAGACTTCATTTGTCCAACTAGATTAGTCCATTGTTACCGAGGACATGTGTACGAGACGGACGCAAAAACTTAATTTGGTTTTCCCGCCCGTTAAACTGATTTTTTAAATCCATTTACACGTTGAATAGGGTTAATTTTCCCGCGCGAAATGTTTGCTGCGAAGCCATGTTTTTCTAGCGTAAAAAGGTCTTTGTTAAATGTTTGTTGATGAAATTAAATTAATTTTGTGTGTGTGCAGTCAACAAAGCATGCCAGGTCGCTAAATTAGTGTTTATTTTAAAAAGTATGTAAAAAGTTAATGAAATAAATTTTACATTTAATGATCTCCGGATATTATATAATAAAGAAATGGAGAGGCACAGGCATCTTTGATAGCTTAAAATGAGACCAATACTAATAAATAAATTAAAAACATGTCGTACAATTTAAATGTAACACCACATTGCAAATACATGTAAATACTTTGTTGTTTGTAACTCACACATGTTTTACGCAAATAAATTTTATCTTATCTTATCTTAAATACCTATTCAACATTAAGATATAATGTCATAAATGAAAAAACGTTTTTATCTGTCGATTACTTTATTCCACTTTATAGTATAGAGTTTACACAGTTTTTTTTTCTTTTCTTTAGACACTTCTATCTTGGTCGTATTTTCTTTATATCTTTCTATCTCTTCTTCTGTTATGTTATATCTCTTCTCTTGTATCATCTGCCTAGTAGAATCAAGTCCTAAAATAAACATAGACCTTAAAAGGAACTTGATTTTTACGGTCTCTAAGGCCATAGCTATTATTTTTACTATGGCTTACTCTTGTACATTAGTTGCTTTTAATGACCCTTAAGTCTCGGGGTCTTAAGTATGGGGTCTGTCTATCTGTTGGAAGATCATCCGGGCATTAAGTACATCGTGTAATTCACGGCCGAGCAGATACAGGAAAAGGGCGTGTTTCGGATATATTCCTTTCGGTTTTTGACGTTTTATTTTGTTTGTGAATGTTGGAAATATGTTTTCCTTCTATTTTAATGTTTAATGATGTTGGATTTCTGTTGATATGTTTGTTATATGGAAGATGGCAGAACAAGGCATACTTGTAAGGCATTAGATACTAATCTGGTAAAAAAAGGTACTTTATGTCTTAAAAAATACCTATTTATGCTGTATAACTTCTAATTAAAATGACATTGACATGAGTTTTTGCCCGCATTTTTTTTTAATTTGGATTTAAATACCTTTTTTTTCGAATGAAGTAAGAATGGAACAAAATAGATTTCCAGATTTATAAAAATCTACAACAGTCATATGTAGTACATTCGTGTAAAACCATAGCAGACTTTCACGTCTCCACTAACAATATTAACTCTACGAATGCACGCAGTTCAAAATATGGCGTCGACTTGCAAAAGCAAGCTGCGGTTAGGCTACACCCTTGCTTGGAAGTCCTTAACCAAACCACCCCAGTCAGGCCTTTCTTAGACGAAACTTGCCAAAATTACTTTACTGAAAATGACGAGAAAGCAGATCATGGTATAATGGTTACGCTGTCAGACATGACCACTTCAGCAGCCTTATTTGAAACTCAAGTACGACCAGTATAAAAAGAACTATCTACATTATTTATATCAAGCATTTCTGGTATCATTTTATAATGGTCGGTCGAAGATACAGTCCAAATTATTAAGAGCTTTGATTGGGGTTTGGCTGTTCGTCTATACAGGTCTTGCTTACCTTGGTCTTGGTTGTATTGTAATGGATTACCGTCAATAAATAAGTAGCATTAGCATTATGTCTGAGCGGTAGTGGGTTCATTTTAACAGTTTTTGGTGGAATTTTGGTTTCTGCGTATCAGATTAAGTAAGAGCCATTAATTAGTCATGATGTTTTGTTAATTAATATTGAACACTCGTCTGGCCCCTTTCGCGGTTGTACTAAATTGTAATGTTTCTAAGCACGTTGTTTGTTCTTTTGTTTTACTAACACGATGAAATAAAAAATGAAGACCTACTTTATTTTAAAAGGAATAGTTACATAAACTTTTTTCTTCTTACGAATTATTACATACTTAAGAGAGTATGGGATTAATAGGGGTTTAATTTATTTTTGTAATTTTCGCAGACTGGCAGACGTCTGGCAGATGAAAGGTCATTTTGTAGTTTAACATTAAAGTCATGTATCAACAAATTACCAATCCAATAACAATTGAATAGTATAACTATTAAATTATCTATTATTTGGTAATCTGTGGATCTGATTTAGTTAATCGTAAGAAATTGTAAAAATACCAATTAATTTTCTTAAAAGCGGGGTGCAATTAGATTCAATAGTGAAAGTTAAAATGGTTTTGGACTTAAACCTCGTTTAGCAGAATTAAACCCTAGTCAGGGCCACTTGTATGATAATTACGAAATAACTACTGCCACATGAAGTTTGTAATTGAAACCGCTCTGGAGTTAGCTGTGAGCGTAAAATGGAACGTTGATATAAAATATACAGAGGGAAGAACTATTAACGTTAATTTTATTTATTAAATAAATGTTTTTTATGAGAAACTTGATCGAAAGAAAGATAAAAGAAAAGATAGTTACAAGAATAAATAATTGAAGAAATAAAGAACTCTTTAATAATAGACCACTTAAATTTATATTTTTGATGATAATGACAGATACATTAGCTCTAATAATCTAAAAAGAAAGTCGAACTATAAATTTTTTTTTTAATAGTTTTAACGGCCATGGAATCTAGTCCTTTAAGGCCTTTCTTGAATTTATTGATCTTCTTCAGTCGTACTTAAGTCAGTCGAGTCAAAAATTCAAGTCAATAGTCAAGTCCAGTCAAGTAAGTAAGTCTAGTCTGAGTCAGATGGCTAAGTGAAGCGGTGGAAAAATTTCAGTTAGCTATATCATGGAGATTTTGGTGACAAAGATAAAAAGTCACGTAATCGACACTGTATCACTTCCCAACACTCACGCTTGTTCACGAACACTTTGCGAATAATAATCCACCAATATTATGCACAAACACTCGAAAAAACCTAAGTTTTGGAAATTAAATACAGCGCGGACATAGCGACAGTCTACTTTCCCTCCAAAAACTCGTCGAACTATAAAAATATTAACCCATAATAATAATAAAGCTGAAGAGTTTGTTTGTTTGTTTGTTTGTTTGAACGCTTTTACTTTGAGTACTATTTAGTACATAGCATCGAATTGAAACAGAATCAATATTCTATATGACTATCCATTTGATAAGACAGACTTACAGTGTAGAACATAATGTAAATATAACACGTTTAAATAAGTGTCATAACTTTAACTTACTTTAATTTGTGATCTACGTCTGTGGAGTGAAAACTAAATTTTAAATTTGCACTAGGACTAGAGTCTGGTACATAATTGCAACTTCATTTTGCTGCATTAACAATATACAATTTTATATGGATGTTGTTGATTATATGGAAGGCTGCATGCCTGCCTTGGAGGAACAGGACTTGGTAGAAAAGGCAGGCCAACATAGTTTGATGTTGTAGTGAAGGATACCGTTAAAACGATCTCTCAACCTGGGATGCCGAAGAATGTGCAATGTGGAGAAAAGCAGCAAGAAAAAAGACTTTGGGATTCGAAGTTACCAGTTAAGGACGCAACTGAGAAAACGATAACAGAAAAAAATGCGTTGTTAAAAACCGGAGAGAAGCTCCTAAAACCATAGTTTAGAATGCAATCGAACCAGAAATAAGCTGACATAAGAGAAACGAAGAGATATCTAGTAGAACAGTAATTCTATAAATACCATATCGCATGCTCTCTACAAGCTCTCAAAGCGCATGTGAATTTTGCATAAACTTGTACGCGACAGACGTACAAAACACATGTTAAGTGCTAATTAACTGTTTACGCGTCCTGTCCCGCTAATTGCTACGTCAGGGTAGCTAATGTGAACATTTGTGATCGTTGAACTTTAAAATTACATGTATGTTACTGTACGTGGCGTGTGTTAGCATAAAGTTAATACCTTTGGTGTAAAAATTGATTTATTTCGCTTTTATGACAAGGCAATTTTTTCGCATATGATGTTTCTGTAGTGAACTTTTCTTTAACTTTGTTCCTTAGTCGCCTTTTACGGTTCTCACGCATATAAAAGTAGTGAATAACGAAGATATTATAATCTGTCATAATATCGTGTCATCTGATTCATATTTTCTTAACGTAGGTAATGGTTTTTACAATCGTACGTATAAAAACAAGTCACGTCTGTAAAAATCAACAGTCTGGCGTCCATTTTATTTCCAATATTGCTGCAGTTCAAAATAAACAACGCTTAAACAAACCAACGATTGAAAAAGGTCCAGACCCGCAAATAAAAGCAGAAACACTTAAAAAAAGCCAATAAAACCACAGAACGTATCACACGTAGTAATAAATCAGTGTGAGTGCTCGAATTAATTCATTTCCCCTCAGGAAAGCCGGGAGGCACGCGCTTGTACGTGACGTCCGAGTCTGAACAGCTGGTCCTATGAATACAAGGAAGACACAGAGTAAACATACAAAGACCAAGGCTTCTTTTAGTTTGGACAGATGCAGATCTATGCAAAAAAAATTAGCTGATTGGGCGAATAGGTATCGGTCAGTTCAACATAAACTATGCTTACTTATGTTAGTTGTTAGTAGTTACATTTAGTTTCATTTTCTTAGTGAGAAAAACTAAAACAGGTAAATAAGAAAATTTATGACTTAAAGGACTCAATAAGAATTGGAAGCTGCTAAAAAGAGAAAGCATGCTAATACGCATGACACAAGATCAGTGTAATACTGATATGCCACATATTGTCTTTTGTCACATAAAATAATTATAACTATTTCTTGTACCGACGTTACCAATTTTTTATTTTATATTAAAATATTCAAACAATTTCTTAATTTGTTTTCAAAATGATGAAATTTAGTTACAAGGAGTAAAGTAATACTTGATCTCTGTCTTGTCTGTTACTCTGTAAATAGGAGATACTGTGCAAGGGTGTTGAAGAATTCTTTCAAAGTGATAGGCACCAGTTGTAAAAAAGTCAAATTAAACTAGACTTTTGATAACATTCAGAAAATATTGATAAAACCTTCGAAAAAACTTGATCAGGCTATTGATAAAAATGTGCAAAAAATGTCATAATTCATTATGTTATATCTTTGTGCTAAAATTATACCTATTTCTCATTTGTTGCATTATGTTGTTAAAGACTAAAATGATTGTGAAGAGATAAACGTAGAATTGCAGTTGATATCAAAACTATAAAAATCTGTTCGGAAAAGATTTATTCCGCGATCATAGGGAGTGAAACCTATCAAGGCTATCAATAGACGTCGTCGTGTGGGATAAATTAGATCCCAATAAGCTGCGTCTAGACGTCTATCTAAGATTTCTTTCAAACCAGCTCCTCCTCTAGACCAGAATCGAAGTTTTGTACACGTACAGATTTTTTTTAGAGAAGAGTTTATTATTATCATAGTTTTAAAATGTTAACAAAATTCTTGCTTTGTCATATTTCAGTAATTAGTTTTGTCAAAAGATTGTTTCATACCCTCAAATTATATTAAATTATATTAAATTTACGAGTAGAACATAGAACAAAAATAATATCACCATTATATTATATGTCAACGAAGATAAAAGTCGATTAATTAAAAAATATATTATCCTTTTTTGCAATTACCAAGTACGGCGTTACACAGGGCATCAACTTGGGCCCTTTGCTCCCTCAACCATCAGTCTCCGTGAAAATCCTGATTTACAACAGGACCGACTTTATAGTCGCCTTAAACGACGCCAATAAAAAGTTGCGCTATAAACGAGGACTGTGGAGCATAGCACTTATTGCGTATACTTTTTTTTATTGTCCCAATGATACACATGCCGCGGCGAAATTTTAACTAGGTCGCGGCGATATTACAGGAATTTCTCTTTTCATTGTTTGCATAAAATAAGTAGTTTCGTTTCAGGAACGCTTTATTTTGAAAGGATAATGTTCTGGATTTTTGAAGATTTTCATTGATCTGTTTGACAGAAATACATAGATTTAAATTTTTACTTATTTCTTTCTTATCGAGTGAGTTAATGGCTGGCGCAAACACCGGTGTCAGATTATTTAAGCTACCTGAAGGAGCTCATGACATATGCCATTATAAGTGACTCAACCTTTTGGTGAACATACACTGCTGGCGTTCCTCCTTTAAACTCCTCTTCTATAGTAACTTTAATTAGATCTAGTCACAATATTTAACATCAAGATATACTTTTCTCTTAAAAGATAACGTTGCGTATGTAGCTTTGACATATAACTCAAGTTGATTTCAGATAAGGAAGCAATCGCGATGGAATCCGGTGACAGCTTGAGTTGGGAAATTGCAATGTTCAGACAGATTGTAAAAATATCGACATTACAGACAGCTAGTCAATATTAACAATAAATTCAATTAAATACCGAAATAGAAAAACTGAAAAAGAGGAAAAACAAATAATGACAATTCAATATTCAGTCAGTAAATGCGAAGTATTAATAGCGCTTGAATTTTGATCGATTGCCATAATTTGTTGCTAAGCTACTAAGACAGTTACTAAGCTTAGCTTGACAGTTGATACTAACGATAGCAGCTGCTTCCAATGAATTCAGAGGGTTTTGCGATAGCAGGCAACTAAGACCTGCCCACATATAAATATTAGTAATTCATAAGTTTCATTTACAAAATTATCTGGAAATTTAAAATAAAATGCCAAATCTTAGATGTTCTATAAAAATGTCTGCTGATGATGACTATTATATTTGTCTTCAGCTTTGATTATTTATTAATCAAATGTCTTCAGTTGCAGTTAGTATAAATGGGAACTGGGAGGATAGAGCTCACTGTTTCATTAATGGCGTTAAAAATATTATAATTATGTGTCCGGAAATTGTCAGCCGGTTCTATTCCTTTGCCGTGCTCATTATAAACGATGTCGTAAGGCGGCGTTTGCGAGGAATTGGGATTTCAACAACACACGATTTAGAAAAGAAACAGTGTAGCTTACGATGCAACAGGAGTTCAACAATGTGAAAATTTCTTCGAAGAAGACATTTCAACTACTATTTGAAAATAATTTCAGCTCGTTTCTCCAGTTACCCGATAATCGGTGCGATCGTGCGGCAAGCGGTAACCCTCCCGGGAGCGCTAATCTACCGCCGCGGCACTGCTGTCGTTAGCTCGGCTCACCGATTGGTTTATAGGTTTTAGCTGTGTTAAAATTCGATTTTTAAATGTATTCTTTTTTATTTTTAAATTATTCCGTCATTTTCAAAAAGAGTGTGAAAAGATTTTGTTTCGTACGCGCAATTTTCACCCCTTATGTTGTAAACGTCCGTAGGTAGAGTCTGTAGGACCGTATGTCTGTTTGCTTAATAAATGTTATAAAAAGTAATTGTTTTTGGGTTTGGTACATGGGTTGAAATGTTATGGTGAAATAAAGCAGTTTTTCTTCGAGTAACTAAGTATGCCAATATGAATAGACATATTTTTAAAGAGGCGTTGGATTTTAATTAAACCATCATGCTAGCAAGTGGCTGCATCAGCCATTTACTACCATTTTTGCCTAACCTTACAATTATAAGTATATCTTTACATTATATTAATTACACAATTATTCAACTCAGTTTATAAGAAAAAATCGCTAGGATTTGTGGACAAGAGTGAAAAACAGCTATCACACAAATGTCCTACATTACCAGTCAATAGCAGTCAATATAGACTTGCTAACGTTTTCTCTCATTCAAGCATTTTCCGGTTGCAATTTGAAGCCCTAGTAACTGCTTAACACGTTAGCGGACACAGTATGTAATAAAACTTCTTATCTGTTTGCAAAAACGTGTTAATAGACTTTTTGACGCCGTTGTTACATAAGGAGTTTCCATAAGCACCTCCTGTCCAGACATACTAAACTATAACAGATACCAAACATCCATTCGGTTAAAACGTAATAAAACCCAAACTGCTAGTGCCGACAGAGTTACGAGATTGTCCGCTTCCGTAAATTTGGACGGCGGGACGGTCTGATAAGATCCAGGACGCCTTCTAGAATTATGAGCCTTTGTTAAGGGCCATATCCTTATACTTGATGCGTGTACCGCGTGGTTATCTACTCTCCGTTGTAAGGTATGGAATTGTATGAGACATAGCACACTGCTTTCTTGAAAATTGAAGTTATATTTCTAGGTACGGGCAGTGGGCATATAGTGCGAAGAGCCGATGGCAGATGGAGTAGAAAGGTTCTCGAAGTGCTACTATGCACTGGCCAGCATAGCATTAGACACCCATAGACTCGATGATGGTCAGACGATCTGAAGAAGGTCGCAGGCAAGCGCTGGATGTAGGCCGCTTCCGACCGGTCATTCTGGAAATCCTTTCGGGAGGCCTATGTTCAGCAGTAAAATGATAATGATGATGAATATGGTACGCACGTGATGAGCGTGTAGACCAGTGAGTGAGTTTGAGTATTTGTTTGTTTATACGCTTTATATACTGAATCAATAAACAAAGATGGTCTTAATGAACTTAGGTTGATTGCTAGATTTAACAAGTGTAGTTTTGACGTTCCCGTTATCTCAACACATAATTTGTATCTATATGTGAAGACCTATTATTAGCTTTTTGTTATAAAATCTGTTACCTATGTAAATTTATTTGCTGTTGGTCATCCAAATGTATAAAATAAATAAATAAATAAAACTTATATATTATATATTATAATAAATAAATATGTATAAAATTGTATAAGAAAAGCAGCAATCAAAAGCAAATCTAAAAATCAAATGGATATTAAATATGATATGAACAGCACTTGTGTCTTGGAGATAAAACATTTTTACGATTTTCCCGAAAACGGGGTGTTAATTAAGTTTTAAAACTTTCGTATCACATTACATTTTCACCAATGTTGCTTAAGGATAACATAATAATGATCATAAATTAAATTCTTGCTTTAAAGGCCATTCGAAAGTGGTGATTACAAATACAGTTTTTCAGACGCTCTCAACCATTAATTAAATTCTTGCGTCTATTCAACGATATCAATTACCTACGTAATCGATATACAGGGGGATGAAATCCTCATTTCGCCCAAAACATATGTCAGCACAGCACGTCAGTAATTACTGAGTGTAACTAAACACCGACGTAGCAGGCACAATACCTCAGTGCTCCTGTCCTGGCTGATAAACTAAACACTGAACGTATACACAGACACACCGGTTGAAAAACATTTGACAGTTGAAATTTATTATTTCGTATCATGTAGATTGCGCAGTAGAAAATCATAGATTAAAAAAAAAAATTGCGTCGCGTCTTACCGCGCGCGATTCGAAATTCTTTGTAGAAAATGCTTTAGTATGAAGTCCGTATTAAGTGAAAATTGTTAAAGAAATATCCTAATAAATAATTATTATAGCTTTATTTTCAGTAAAGCTGCTCTAACTCAACTATACTCAGCATTTTCATTAAACAAGAAACTTCCAAATATTTTTTTTTTAATGCACTTTTTTTCATGTATACAAACATAGAACAACGATGAAAAGTCTACTTCCATTTTCAGTCAGTCACTGACTTTGATCTGATCGAAAGTTAAGTGTATCAAGCGTCGTGGGACTGCGTCCTCCAACCTTTTTTGTCAACGTTTTTCTAAGTAAGAACTTCTCTAGATTGGATATATGGCCAGAGAAATAAAAAATATGCGGTAAAATGTCGTGAACAGACCTATGATTGTATTCGTCTAGTGGATATGTCATGTTTGACATAGTTATATTATTCTCGCTAAACCCGAAAACCCGAAGCAACTATGTCCAAGTTGGCAATCGTTTCCAGCTGTGTGTATCACTATATAACAAGGCCCTACCTCAGCCGTCCAAATTCGTCTCTCCGCAAACATTAGTTCACACGTGAACAGCGAGTTGTGTTGTTTAGGCCTTTGCTGTATTAATTTGATAGCTTAATAGTATTCAGATTTGAAACCCAGACCATCCAATTGTACTGTTTGCTAGATTGTATTCAGATTTGAGATTTTATATTTATTTGGGTATTTTAGAACATCTTGGACAAACACTATTTTTCATTGGTTCGACGTCGCAGTATAGAGATCGTCAAAGAAGTCTCACAACCAAGGATGCCAAATACTGGGCGAAGTGGAGGAGTAATAGCAGGAAAGCGGACCCTGGGCAACAGGAAAAGCTGAAGACCAACCGGAACAGCTAAGATGAGAGAGAGACTAATGAACATTTTTTAGCCTAATGGTTTTGCTCTTTTGCCGTCTACCTACTATAGACCGACCGATATTCATCAACCTAGGCCAGCAGTGAAAAATACTTTGAAGATTCTTGCTTCTTTTACAAAACCGACGGCGAAATGGTAGTAAAAAAGTCTCAAAGTGGACGAATCGATCGTCGTTTGATTTCAGTTTGAGAGCCGTGGAAGCCACAGCGAGCAGCGGTTCCGATCGAATGCCTTTCAATAGCCCAAGTTTGGAGCCACAGATCCAGCGTGGAATTCGGAAAAGCTTAAACTTCTTCAGATGAAGCGATTTAGGCGTGTGTGGATTCGCGCATTTCAAATCGCTCTTGAGATACTTGATATATTAATTTCGTCCAAATGCAGTGACGCGTTTAGGGGTTTTACGAATTGCTTTATCTGGATTGTTGAAACGTTCTTATGTATTTAATTATTGTACCTCTCGGTATCCACGTTTAATCTGTTTTTAGTGCTTCTGAAGGGTTACATTATAGCCCAAGTTTGGGGCAGTTGAGGAAGGATAATGTACCAAAAAAGTATATTTATTTAATTTTAAAAATTTCGTGTACAATTTCACCTTTAAAGGCTTGTTTCCTATAATTTGTGGTGTAACTAATATAATATTTACATTACTTTATTTTACACTCACATTTAAATTCTCTCTTCTACCAAAAGGTTGAATTTTAGACAATGCTTTATAAGATCTCTACCATAAGGTTTTGCAAAAGCAGCCGTTTTCTTACCGCTAGAGGCAATCTACAGATTTCTATACCTACAACATTTCCTGCTACTGATTTGTACAATAAATGAAAACATATTCTCGCCGGTTTTCGGGGCCTGATTCTCGCCGCCTTTCCGCCAAGCGAGCAGATAAGGGTCTTCCTATGTTTCACAGAGGCGAGTCTAGCAGTGGTTACAGACAGATGGACGAATAACTCCAATTCGAATACGTATTCACATTCAACACTTAATCTCGGAAATCTTAACTTTCAAAGTGGCTCTACTTAATACTACCATAAGGATTGTAATGACGTCAACTTAATTCTACGGAGCATACCTAATTTTTGGTCAAAATACCTTTATAAAAACTTTTATAAAAATCAATAAAATAAATAATTTATATGAATAATGTGTAATATATAGGATAGGTATAATAATATATACAAAAATAAAGGCTATAAGAGCCTTTCAATGTCCGACACCGCACCGCAGTTACTCGCCACTTGCTGAAGCAGTCTCGTTCGAAACCACAGATGAGAGGATTTGAGAGATCAACCATGTTGTCTAGAGGCTAGACTGGGATGAACAGGAAAATTGGCTATTTAAGGCCACTGAGAATCGGGAATCGGGGATAAGTAAATAAACAGAAAGAAGTATACCAAACTTTATTTTGATGGTTTTTTTTTTTCTTAAAGATGAGCGCGGTCACCATCGCCATTTACGCTTTTGATACTTTGATAGTGTCACTAGCGCGCTGCTAACTTGTCACTTAAGATGTTTCGCCTCAGTACCCAGCCATTGCACTGTCACTTTTATTCTTTAGAACTTCAAATGATTTCTCTTTCTCTGCCTACCTCTGTAGGAGACAGGCAGACAATAAAAATCATACATCCACCTGTGTATGATTTTTATTGATAAAAAATATTTGCTGTTTTGTTAATTTTTTTATGTGTAAGTGTCATCATTATAGTCAGGTGACAGTATAAGATTTGTATTTAGATATCATGAAGCAAATACAACCTAACCTTGAAATAGCAAAATGACAATGACATGATGAAATAAAGCCAATTCCCTTCCGGTACGCAAGACGTTTGCTCGAAGCTTACTACAAGTTTTCGTCTCGTCTCGTTTTTAGTCGAAACTTTATTAACCATACAACGTCGTTGTCTGGATATCAAGGTTTTGGTAGTTAGGCAGTTAGTAGTGTAAATATTTTAGGAATTAACCTGTAACTATACGATATTGAGTTAAATTCAGTTGAAATTATGTGTATAATAGACGGATATAATTTGAATACATATCAACCCTCAAAGAGACGACCGAACCGACTATTGTTAACAAATGTCAGGTTCACGCTTGCTTCATTGTTTTTGTTAATGGCGTGTATGTCGAAACGACAATACGTTTGGTCAGGCATGTTATTCGGATTAGTGTACAAAGGCTTTGTCGGGGTGTTATTTTTTGTCAGTCACTCGTCAATTCGATAGAAAAACTGCATAGTCCGTACTTATATCTACCTCTGATTGTAGAAATTTTCCCGGCTGAATATGATGTGTATTCGGAGTTCGGGTTTTTGGTTGCTTGAAATTCAGCATGTTGTATATAGTTGTAGCCTTTTTGGGTTAATAAAGATTTTTTTTTCTTTTAGATATTTTTGAGTAGGATGGATATAAGACAGGCGGCTGGTCAAAATAATAAAGTTACTTAATTCCTATTGTAATATGTCTTCTCCTACGTGTATCATCGAGGAATAACAATAAGACCACTAAAAACAAGGGATCTGAATAATGATCGCAATCGGACCCTGAATTCCGAAAATATTTGGGTTAGGATGCAACAGGGTAAACGCTGAGATAATTATTTTAGGACAACGTAGGGACAACGCAATTCTCTATTAGTAATCTCTCAGAAAAATAGAATCTATAGAATTATGCGGCCACCAGTGCCCACTCGGGTGCTGAGGCACCACGTAATTACCTATCACCGTCTTACTAACGACGTTATTGGGCTAGCTCAATCTGTGCGATTTGTCACTATATATTTATTTTATTATTATTTATTAATTATATTATGAAAGAAACCAAATGGAAAGTATATGTCCTCTATTCATCGACATATATATTATGTTATATTTCCCTTCTAATGCGACCCAAAAACCTTCGTTCCTTAGGTCTGGGAGCCTGACTTACCACTGAAATTGTTCAAGCGTAAAATGTCAATTACACAGCTCAAGATAGTTACCCCGAAGGGTTCATTTCATTCATTTGGTGAATGCTAGCAATACAGTTACAGAATTATGTCATGGTACAAAGATGTTGATAGAATGTAGTTATGTAAAAATACATATATACGGTTGAATTGAGAAACCTCCTCCTTCTTTTGATGTCGGTTAAAAAGTATATTGTACCTACCTACAGAATGTTACTTCCAAAGCACGATCATCACCCTCATTAACTCTCACTCATCACTCAACATTTCATATCACAAGAAACAACTTATTAAAGTATGCTTCCCTTGGATGGAATTCTTAATATTTCATGTAGAGGATTTTACATCGAAGTTTTAGTTTTACATGTAGCACTACAGTAAAACTAAAACTTCGATGTAAAATTCACAGTTTTGGATAGAGATGTACTTATATCAGTAACTAATAAAATAAATTAAATCAAAGTCATGTCCTCTTGTTCTTAAGGTAAACAGCTCAATTCCTATCTATATATCCTATCTACATATCTAATCACAGATGTATTGATCGGAAACTGAAGGTAAATATACAAACTTACCATGTTATGTGATGCGAACATGAGAAGTAGA
Source organism: Apomyelois bistriatella (assembly GCA_947044815.1). NCBI lineage: Eukaryota > Metazoa > Arthropoda > Insecta > Lepidoptera > Pyralidae > Apomyelois > Apomyelois bistriatella. Next base: position 13,504,231 of record OX345690.1, read on the forward strand.
GAAGAGAAGCACAAAAGTAGGGATTACGCTAAGTTGAGAATGAGAGAATAAGAGCTCATACTCATTAGATGAAGGGACAAGCCTAAACGCCAGCTGGCTCCATGTCGCAGTAAACAATATGGTCTCCCAACAAAGGATGACGATGACTGGACTAAGTGGAGGGGAAAAAGTAGGAAAGCGGACCCTGGTCTCCGAAGTAGGCAGCTGAGAAAGCGAAAAGAAGATCTCACAACTTCAAAATAGCCAATAGCCAAAACACGTTACAAAAAATCTGACTAAACTGAAGGTAAATATACAAACTTACCATGTTATGTGATGCGAACATGAGAAGTAGAGAAGAGAAGCAGAAAAGTAGGGATTACGCTAAGTTGAGAATGAGAGAATAAGAGCTCATACTCATTAGATGAAGGGACAAGCCTAAACGCCAGCTGGCTCCATGTCGCAGTAAACAATATGGTCTCCCAACAAAGAATGACGATGACTGGACTAAGTGGAGGGGAAAAAGTAGGAAAGCGGACCCTGGTCTCCGAAGTAGGCAGCTGAGAAAGCGAAAAGAAGATCTCACAACTTCAAAATAGCCAATAGCCAAAACACGTTACAAAAAATCTGACTAAAACACATCAAAATTTGGAAGTTAATAGAATTTCTTATTTCGTTCAGTAGCTATCCCTAAAATTATTTTCGTCTATAAGGCTTTGTACCCACTTTCTGGCTGCATAAAAAGATCTCATTCACTGATCGGCCAGCCCTATTTCTGTGATGGGAACTTCAAAAGGGTCCTTCAGAAGCATTCACCGATATCTTAAAAGCGATTAAAATATCTTGTCATATTATTTTAGTGAACTATTAAGGTTTTTTAGATCTTTTGAGAGTTCATTAAGTACATTAATATTAAGTGTCACGGACTTGGAATATGGTTTTATTATTCGGATAATTATAAAATTCATGGTGTATACATGTGGATCTAAAAGAGAAGGCTTAAGCCCAACAGTGGGATCAAAAAGTAGACTACATAATGGAACATGAACTTGCAAATTACATTTACTATTTTTTTATTAGAAATCATTTGTAATTTTTTTATTTTTTGCCTCTTTCTCAAAAAAAATAACGACCGTAAGTAGTCTTATTTGAGGCGACTGAAAGGATCATATGAAATTATGTATGTATGCTTTATAAACATTGAGATTATCTTAACTCCCAAGACGCCGCGGAGCCTGGTATCAAACCTCTGATTATTCCGCTTATAGGCTTACCCAATTCATGAAAAACTTTCTTAAAGCGTATTGAATATTGAATGATGAGAAAATTTCAAAATTCCTTTTCGCTTAAAGAATTATTTAGGTTTTATTAAAATTACCATCGTTTAGTTTATGAGATAAGCACGGATCATTCATAACTGGCAGATTTGAGACGAATATTTTACCATTTAGTAAAGAAATGGTAGGAATGGTAAATGGTTACCGTAGTCTATGGAAGCAGGTAACACCAGAATATCCATGGAGAAATTGATTTTTTTTCCAAATTCGTAAAACAAGTTTATATTCTATTATATTAAATCCACATTACGATCTCTGCTTAACCTAATGGTTGCCTATTAGATAATGCTTTTAGCATTAAGTTCGCCTATTGTGCTATAGAACTGTATTTTTTCCCATTTCGAAGCCAGCTACGAAATCTGGCTACGAAATGGGACTAAGGGTTTTTACAATAAAGTTTAAATAAATGAATAAACAAACAACCCGTATATTAGCAGGTTTACATATTTATTTGTTCACAAGTCTTATCTCTTCAATTATGTATAGCTTGTCATACATGAAGATAGACTATATCCAGTTGTGGGCAAAAATAGGTTTGTCATGATGATGAGAATGAATTTTTACGCGATTGAAATTTGAGATTTTTATTTTTATTTTAAACTTTTCGCCCCAGAAATTGCCAGAGCGATGCCGTGCAGACCGACCTGCGTGAGATGGGCGCTGTAAACTGGCGTACCATTGGGCAGAATAGAAAACTGTGAGGCTAACTTGTTTCCGAAACCAAGATCCACTTCAAGTCGCTGAGCCAGCATAGTAAGTCGCTTTCTTCTGTAACTTACGCCAGCTGTTACAGAATTAACCTATGGAACTAGGTCGCGGGTTGAGCCTGTTGTCATTATCATTAGAATATCTTGAGACGAAGAGCAGGCGACGATACACGTATATGTTGGTGTTTTCGTCTTAAATGTATATGGTATACCCATGAATGTTTTAAGATAATATAGTTAAACGTTTTCTGAATGGGAAAGTATTTTTCTGAGTATTTACATGAATATAAGAATAATACTCATACTAATTTCTATTTTCAATCCTGTGCAAATGATGTTTTTATGTAATTGGCGCAATAAAGTATTTATTAATTCATTCATTCAAAACATTAGTCAATAAGGGCGACAAAAATTAAAATGTAAAGACTAAACCCGACTTATCCACGCCGACGGGGTCCCCAGCAAACAGAGCTTAACTTCCATTATCTCGACCAGCAGGTGTTTGCAAAAAACACGCCCGACGTGTCCCAGCATGAAACGGCGAAATTTGCGAATTGCATAGCTCGGCATCCGATAATTATTTTGTTGAGTTTAATTCTTCGCTTTTTGTTGCGGGCAGATTATTTTAAGAATCCATACTAATATTATAAATTCGTAAGTCTATCTGTGTTTTACAATTTCACGGATAAACCGGACCGATTTTGAGGAAATTTGGTTTAAAACATGAGTTACTTTTCGGCAAGATATAACCGAGTCGCACTCAGGCAGAGCCTAGGCAACAGCTAGTTAAATTTAAATAATAGATGGGTCTACTGGAAGAGATTTATATTAAAAGAAGGTATACCTTTAATCAAATCATTGTGTTTTACATTGTATCCTGTTTGTATATAAGTATACATACATAAAGAAATACTTATAAATACAACACTGGTTATCTATGTATTAGTGGGTAAGGCTATTGCCTGAAGACTGGGAGGTCGTGAATTCGAATTTATATTTATCGTATATGACAAAGTTTACAGTCTATTCTATAAACACAAGTGTAGCCAAATGACCTAGCCAGTCTACAAAATGTGTTACAACAATACAATACAAACCGACTCGGAACAAAATAATTAAATCGCAAGCCTTCGCCGTGCCCCCGCATACATTTAACCAGAGTGTCATTCATTTATCATCCCTTTGTGATCACACTGCTATCTGAATTAACATATCGGTTATCTTTTACACAATTGAAATTTCAAAATTAATGTTCAAAGTGAAATTATTGTTGCGTACTAAAATAAATAGATAAAAAACGTTTTGAGATTAAATTTGGTTGTCATATTCTTATATTTATATGTAACTAGCTGACCCGACGAACTCCATATCGCCTGAACGCACTTTACTCACCGTTTTTGAACTTGCACAAATATTTCAAGATCAAAATTATCCAGATCGGCCCAGTCATTCTCGAATTTTAGCCAGACTAACGAACAGCAATTGATTTTTATATATCTACTATATATATAGGTATACATAGACATATAATAGGTATACAGTCCTATCAGGACTGTTGAGTTTTCTAATAATTTAAATTACATACATCTATCAATTAATTTATAATTTTAAATTTATTACATACTTATCCATACAAAACAACACTTATCTCAGTCAACCTTGATAGTTATCAAACAGGAAAGGTTGTAAAATACATTTATATCCTTTACCCTTAAACAGAGGTTAGCAGCACCAGGAGAGCGCTTATCTCAAGAGATATGGAACGACCTGCACGACACTCAGATTTATGACACCGGTGGACAACGCCGCGTAAAACGGAGCGATTTATACCTCTCTGAAGTATTAAGTGCAACTGTACTTAATAGTTTACTAGCAATCTGTCGACATTATCAACAATTTTCCGGCATTGCATTTGTATCCAGAGCTTTAGAGCTCAGTGCTTTTTCTTTCTTCGGAGAACATACAGGAATATACAGTCTTAAATTACAAGAACTATAATAAAATAACATCTACTGCCCAATTAAGTGATTTGACATGTATTTTTCGAACCATTTAGCCATCTGTACTAAGATGCCATGTTTTAATATTTCCCTCATGGGGTGACATTTTATGATTTTTTTCTTTTATAGTAAACCAATTAAAAAATATTTTGCTTGTCACATAAAATTAGGAAATCGCGCGCGGTCTCTACGGCCTTTTTTTAAAATCTATGTTGTTTCAGATGTTTACAGAGAAGAGTTTTAGTAAAATAAATATTTTAAAAGGGAGAAAATTCTAAATTTGAATACTTTATTTTATGCTTAAAACAAATAGTTTGTTTATGAAGTAACTAAGTTAAAGAAAATATATACTTCGCGAAACTAAGTCCTATTGTATAACTACGATCTCTATCTGTTTCTATCATTTGGTATTACTGTGGGCAGTATGCCAGTTCCACTCCTTAGTAGAAAAATAAGAAGTAGACATTTCTCGCACTTAACATATAAGTTTTACTTTGATTCAATGGTCCATATTTTTAGTAATTTAAGTGAAACTTTACAGTTTTATACTACCTCTATAATATTATTATCATCATCATTTTGTGTAGGTGTCACTGGCAATCGCCGATGCACATTATAATTTATTGAAGAATTAATTCCAGTTTGCAAAAAAAACACAAAAAAGAAACTCGCCCTCATTCGCAGTGAAATCCCAGACGTTTTCAAATTAACTTCAAATATTCCCAAAGTGTAAAAATATTTCGGTTCGCAGCGAAACGGGAGGATGTTCCCGCTTTTATTCACTCCGCTTTCATCCCCTTTTCTTTTATTTCATAAAAGTCTTAAGGCATTAGTCCACTTTCAATGCTACGCACAGATGCCATATACACGTAGGGTAAAATATAAGTTTTTTGATAAATATAAAATCGAATCAATAAGTTTGGTTTGCCAATGCATATTAACTAGAGAATAGACTTACGTTAGTATTATCAGGGTAGAAGTGAGATAATGATGGGAGAAATACAATTATTTCATACCAGTACTGAGCAATGCTTTATTTACATTATATTGCAAATCCAACAAAAATGCAAATGCAAATGCAACAGAAATATTCTCATAATCCTAAAACTAGAAAAGAAATTCATAATGTTCATGACTCTTAATTTAGACGTTCTGGTACTTTGATTTAATGTGCCAAATTAATATGCATCAGAAATATACACGATTGTTTTCACTGTCAAATAGTCATCACATATATAGCGAATGAGAATACGAGTCTGCTGTTTTTGTATCGCTATTTATTTTGATCTAACTATTATTTCACAATAAATTGACTCCACAATTAATAATGATAGATTGGATTTTCTTGACAGAAGACACAACACTTTTTGAATTCGCAGTTTGTTTTTCATGTGTTCTGAAGAGGTCGGTACGTGCCGCCACCACGAAGTAAATACAGAGTATCTCTACTCTGTATTTGCTTCGTGGCCGCCACACATACATCAATCATAATTAAAATTAAATTATCTCATTACTAAGAGTTATTTTTGTTACTTAAAATTAAGAGTCATCTGAAGTAACTCGACATGCAGGATAGTATAACATAGCATGCACATAATATCTTAGCTATGGAAGTGCGACTTTACAATAAATTCTGTTTGATTTTATCTTTCGATTATATAATTCTTTAGAATGCTTACATTTTACTTGGGAGCAGTGGGAATAAATTTGTCTGTTTTTTGGAAAATATCATCAAAAGTGTTATTTGAAATAATGTGGTTTAATTTAATATAAATTTATATGATTTTTAAAAGTGTATATTCACCTTTGAGAAAAGCAATTAAACGTGAGTTAGCCAAGTATTGGGTTCAATTAATACAATACATATAGTGCCGTCTACCGCCATTATGATGACAAGTAAAGCGTAGAAGAAACATAAAAAAGATTTTAATTATTGTGATCATTATGGGGTAATGAAAAATTACCCATATGTAAAATGAATTAAAGTACACCTAATAAAAAAAAACTACTTAAGCATTTTTTTATTGAAATTCTACCGTCTTTTAATTTTTAGCTTTTTTGCATCCCTTTCGGCTAATAATTGTTAGTTCCCTTTCAGTTTATGGTTCAAACTGCATTCCTGTCTATGTGTAAAGCAAAATCCTGTATTTGACAATCTATTTAATCACATTGCCTGCCAAATGGCAGGTTGATTTACGATCAGTTCAAGCATTCTATAATATGTGGTTCTAGTAAATGCTTTCTCTCTACATGTTCTAGACATATAAGTGATAGATTCAATATAGCTAAGGTATACATATGTCTGTTAGTAACAGGATTGTCGGATGCAATTTGTTTTGGTGTGACAATGCGGACAGTGTCTAGAAATTATATTGATAACACTTAGATTTACAGACCACAGATTATATGTATGTATGTGTTTGTACTCGTATGTGTCTATTATATAATAAAATGGCCATAGATAATGTATTATGTGAGGTCGTTTTGTGATTTTAGCATCTTTCGTTTTATGTTCTGTTGTGGAGTAAAAAATTTTTTTTTAACTTTTAGCCTGAAAACTAATTGCAAATAAAATTTAATTTACTTTGCTTTTGTAAAATTTTGGCCTAATTTTTTTTCAAATTACTCCGTCTTTCTACATCCTGACACATATAATTTTTAGTGTTTTAGTGTTGTGTGTGTTTAGTGTTTTAATATTTTAGTGTTGCCCAAACAGTTTTTGCTTAGTTAAATTATAAATGTCGTTTACTTTATTATAACAACTCAGCAATGTAAATGACCACTTAGAACATATAGCAAGCTCAAACATGTGTGCAGTGCAAACAGGGGATGCAATAGCAGGCGATTACCGAACAGATGTACCAATTAATAATGTTGTATTGATTAGGGTTGCCATACTTCTGGATAAAAGAGCAATTCTGAATAGTGTAAATCAAAATTAAGTTTTTATTGCTGTTTATTTCTTTAGGTATGTTTTTGTTTACCCTTAGATAGATTCCTATCTTTTTCAGTAACAGATTAAACCAAAATGGTGACTCAATAAAGCTCTGGTTGCTTAGTTTCTTTAAGTTGACAAATTTAATGTAAGTTTAGTTAATTGTATTAATTTTTTTGTCAAATCCCTTCAACCTATTTGTTCTTAATTTTATGAAAAGTGTATGTGTAGTGATATTACGTAAGTACTTATTATATATATTATGTGGTGATATTCTGCATTCGTATCATAAAAAATGATATGATACGAAATGCCGAAGTATGTACATCCGCCACCTGATAGTTCATTCGTACTATTGGCAACCGGCACCCATCGACTTCTGTTAGTTTCAACATACCCACTAATAGTGGCACAAATCGTTATTTTGGATAATTTACTGGGTATGCTAGGACTAGTTAGTGGGCGTCAGTAGGTATGACTTTTTTTTTCTGTCCACCATCCACTCTAAGGTTGCACACATTGTTTAAATTTTTCATTTTAAATAATTTTCTTGGACCAAAAGTATTTATATAATTATTAACGGTAGGTACAATAACTATTTTTCCAAAGTTTGTAGGATTACATAAATAAAAAAATGAAATATTCGGAAAATGTCCTGATTTCTTTGCCTATTATTTGGTAACACTAGCTGTGCTACCATATACAATGCACTCGGTAATTTAATGGTAATGAATGGTAGCGGGATTGTTTTATTGACAGTCTATAGTTACAAAGGAGGTATTGTCGGAAATGGGATTATTTGCAAACTACAATGACTACTATTTCTTTAATCTTTATACCTAATAATAATAAACCTTATAGCAACCTCAACTCCGCCTCGTGTCTATAAAAATAAACCAGCTTCAGCAGAGAAAAAGAACAATAAGCTGAGAAAGAAAATAATTCCTAACCTTAAATATAAAATGGTAGGATGCGGGCAGGCTGGGTGTGGTGTGGACCATATCCACGTGTGGGCGAAAATACGCATGACAGAAAAAAAACCCATATGAAATGGTAGGAAACGGCTAGATTTACGCGCGAGGAAAATACGCATTACAGGAAACGGAACCATAATATAAAGTTCTCACGTATTTTTATGTATCTTCTCTATTTACGGACTACATCTAACAACTAACAGTATATTCAAACTTTCCCAATTACAGTTGAGAAGTTACATAACGCTCTGGCGGCTACAGGCGTACATTGGACATATTCACTGCATTTCCCTGAAGAATATACAATCTAAATGAAATACAATATTTAAGTAATTATCCTCTTTCATTTACATAAAATTAAAACTTAAAAATAGCCTATCATATTTACTGCATTAAAGCTAAGCTTAAAATATACGTACCTGCTTATATATAGATAAAAGATTAAATTCATTCAAAACTTACCAGCAAATTACTCAAAGGACTAAACTAATCTAGTAATGACTAAAACACAGACGTTTAATTTAATACGAGATTAACTAATCGTCAAAACCGAGTGCTTAAAAAATGCTGCACGAAAAACAAATACAGCGGTAGAATAATCCGTAGTTTCTGCCGCTGACAGCAAAGATTTCGGTATAAATCTGCGTCCAAAGAGGCGAGAGAACATTAAAAATAAATAAGGGGCTAGGAGCAAAGAAATATGTTTATTTAGCTCTTGGTTTCCCCTGCCGCTGACAGTAACATAGCTACAGATTCAAACTATGCCTTTTTACAAGACCCATAATGTCTTCAAAACTTAGCAGGAGTTCCGTTTTCATTTCTGTTTTGTGTAGTTTGGAGTATGTATTCGAGGAAGTAATTAAAATGGTGAAAAGTGCTAACTGTGGAGCTGTTGCTGAAGTTTTAGAACACAATATAAAAGACACATTTTAAAAGATCATAAAAGAAGAAAGAAATACAAAGCAAAGAAAAAGAAATCTCTTTGTATTTTGCTTTGAATTGGAAAAAAAGTCGTCAATGTAAGAAATCATAAAAAATGCGATTAAAAATATCTGGGTAATGAAAAGCATGTATAAAGATATCGAAATACTTAGACATTAAGTAGTTTTCAAAAATATATTAGAGGTTTGTAAGCAGCCAATAAATAAAAAAAAATTGGTTGCCTGTAAAGTTGGTATACGGGCGAAAGTTTTACGTGACAACGACTTTGAGTCTGTCTCTCTCGCTCTTAGGGGACGCGTGCCTCTCACTCGCTCTCATTGTGAGCGCATCGTAACGTTACCGAGCGTTACACTTTTTCATAAGTGACTCCCAGCCGCAACCTAATTTAAGACGTTGTCACGTCAAAAAGCTTGTTGTTGGCTTAACACATGTAAACAAACAAAGTCACATAAATAAATAATAGGGAATGTAAACTATTTAGGCTTGTAATTAAACTAGGCTAATTAATGAATCGTAGCTACTTGTAATTGGACACGAACGAATTAATACGTTAATATATTATATAATGTATTTAAACTATATAAAATACACTATCGTATATCAATACAAAAGCAAACTCCTTACACAGAATTTCGCAAACATTTCCATTCGGTCTAAACAAAATATAAATTTTCCCAAAAGGCCTCATCGGATTTACTAAATCTATAAACAGCGAATACCCGAAATGGGTCGCCACAGTCGGGTGCAGCCTTCAGCCAATTTGCATCGAGATGGCGCCTGTGAGCCGGCCTGGGGGCTTCACACCGTCATAATCCAAAACTCGACTAAACTGATTTAAATTTTCACCATCGGCAACGACTCTTTGCTCTCATAGCTTTATATTTCACAAATTTTCCTGTTACCTCTACCACTATAGGAATAAAGATCAAAGTTGCATGAACCTTGGATATCGTTACAGAGTTGTGTTTGACGGCTCATCGTGAAGTTGCCAAAGTATTAACATTTGAATTGGAATGGTTCATTAACAATTTTTTTTAGTTCACGAACAATTTTCGTGGCTTATAACTTTTTGGGATAGCATATAGCTTAAACGGTAGCAACAATGTTTGTTTTTATGATAAATACTTACATTAGCGCCAAATATCTACAGAAGTATACGCAAACAGCCTTCAAACCAATCAATCGTAAGATAAATTAATAATAATTTTAAAAAGTAACCTTGAAAACTAATTCCATAAACAAAAGATAAAAATTATAGTTCATTCAACGATATTGATTCTCTAACAAAAATAAAAAAAGAAAGGATAACAGAAAAATATTATATAAAAAGCAAAATCTAAACGCAAAAGTGTAAACTCCTCTACTTCTAACTAATATACAAGTGGCAATAAGTAAAAACGATCATTTTAGTAATTCAATGAAATGAAAGTTTATTCATTTTTAAGAATGCGGCTTCAACATTTAATAGTCCCATTCCATTCCAAAGAGAGCTATAAGAATGTCGTCTGCAAACTATTCTCTAGAGATTTATGTTGGCGTCAAAACGGAAAAAAAGCAAATATGCATTCAAAGCAAGATCTGTTAAGAGTAATTTTATCTATGGAGAGCTCATATACCTTCTGGTAGTATTGTTGCATTCTGGTTAGTGAGAACAACTCTAATATATTGTATTCTAATTAACGTCATAATCTACTAAAAATATTAATAAATACATTTTATTAAATTTTAGAATTTTATTTTAGGCAATTTTGTAAGTAAAATATTATATTTTATTGGCAAGTCTGTTGTTACAAATTTATGTGGGACAAGTCAAGTACTCAGAAAAAAAAATTGTTACCTACTGACTTCTTTTTGTGTTAAGTATTAATCATTTTGTTTAATCCGACTACCTCAAAAGGAGGGTAAGGTTTAAGATGCATATTACTTAGATAATTTTTCCTTATTTCATAGTTGTTTGCGCTCTATTACAATAACACAATACTGTCTATGATAAAATTGCTTCTTTGCATCGGACTGCATAATATTTACTTCAATAACGAGATTTTTGTTGTCTTTAGTTAATGTGGTCTTTCTTTTAATTGTTTTGCATATTGTTATCCTGTTTGTAATTTATTAAAAATAAGGACCTTCTATATTTTTTTATGATAAATTTCAATATAGTTTGCATTTAGAATTATCATTTTTCGTCGTTGATTTTGCCGAATAGCAGAAACAACCGGTGTCCATATTTTCTCAATATGTCAAATGCTACTGCAGGAAAGGGATTTTATTTGAAGATATTTATTCTGCCTTCGTCGTAATGGCGCATTAATCATTTGGTGAGTGGTTTCGACGTTGGCTCTTCAGATAACTACTGGCAGAGCTCGGACGAGGAAATGATCTGCTGAAGTATAGAAGTCTTTATATTTGTCTCTATCTTATTGACCTGTTTAAGATTGCTGAGTTTGTGAGTACAAAGAATACATTGACAAGACTGACAAGTAGTGTATCTATTGAGTCGCGTAGATTTGCGTTTAGTTAAAGACTGTCTTCATCATTAACAATAATTTGCACATCTGTGCCCAGCAGGCCTCTAAATGCCATCTTTAATTTTCCTTTTGCTAAAATACTTTCCATAGCGTAGTATTCAAAATCAATAACTATTTAAATACCTACCTACTTACTTCGATATTAAGGTTTTCTTTAGCTCAACTCTTACAGCCGATAAAACAAGTTATTACCTGGAACAATGAAAACACAAAACATAATTAATTACGTGTAATTCATACAACACATACACAGAAAACATCACATGTTTACCATTACGTCATTCCAATAAATAAAAAACCGTCATTCAGGGCAACGGGTGACCCACTATTTATTTTTTTTAAATCTGATAAGGGTAAATGCGTGCGTTATCACACTACCATAAGTCCACAGTTTTACGAATGTCAACAGTCGTAAATCAGGAATATCGCGGGCCAAACCGGCGTTATTGTCCAAATTTATGAAAGCCATGGTGTGTGACAGGGCATAAAATGAAAATGATGGCCTATCGATTTAATAGGTTTATATCACAGAGCAATATCTAAAGGTACAGAGAGAACGGAGAACGATTATCATAAAGTTGCACTTGTAAATTATGTCTACTAAACGTATTATATGTTTACTTACATCTAGGATCGCAAAATATAATGAAGGATTTAAGTATATGATAAATCATACATTTGGTTACAATACACACAGCTGTAATGATATCAAACACCGTTATAGTACCAGATAAATAACGATGTATGATTTGTAGTCATATAAGCAGTGAGACGTTTTCAGCTGGACATAGGGTAGTCCTTACTTAATTATTTCTATTCTGAGGTCAGAGTTAATAGGTATTAAAGCAGCACGCATCCATCTGGTAGGTGGTAGTGGATGTCCGTGCTGAGTTTAATTTCTTTTGTAGTAAAAAATGGCTTGTTTTGGGTAAGTTTCTCAATACTTTATGGTTTTTGTCTTTGAAACAAAAAAATGAAAAACAACAACCAGAAGTTTAATCATCAGTTCTATTTAGGCAAGTAATGACACATTTGCACAATTGCTGGCCGGCTTGATACAAAATGTAACTACAACACAACTTGTCTTCTGTTTAATTTGTGTTCTGTGTTTATATGCTGCGGTTGCGATCATTCCGATTGCTAATTTAATTTCTGTTTTGACGTTGTTATTCATTGTTTTAACGCTTTTCATATTAATGTTTCAGGATTTAATTACATTGTAGTTAGCATATTTGATAGTTTTTTTTATTTCACAATATAAATATGATTTCACTACTATAGATATTGAATATTATTAATCTCTATATAATACATACATATCATCACATCTGTCTCCTGCAGGGGAAGGTACTATTGGCTACGATGGATCCTTACATACCTTCCTCTCTATATAAAAATATTTTTAATCCGAAAATAACTCTTGTCTTGTCTGTCTGTAACCTATTAACGCTTGAAACACTAAGCTGGTTTGGATGCAATATTGTAAGGAGATAGCTTTGTGATAGTGAATGTATGTATGCACTACATACCTAGAGATTTTAAGACAATTACTCAGATTGAGCCATGAATTAAATTGCATTGTTCTTCTTCAATTCAATATTTAATTTTTGTTCAATATTAAATATCAACAATTAATTAATTAGACAACTTTTCAACCTCCACCGCCCGGTCGTTCGCTACAATCAGGTCCTTACTTGTGGTAAAAAGAGGGCAACTATAGCACAATTGATGATGAGCCATCGACTGTACCACAATACTTAGTTATAGAATACTAACCTGAGTTAGTATCCCAAAATAAAGTAGGTTTGGTGTAAAAGAAGGAGGTAAAGATAATTTTTATTTCTAGAAGAAATTACTGAAGAAATGCTATTATTCTAGAAAGGGGGAGCTATGATTAAGGAAATTTCCTATTTCTCAAAGTTCGTCTTAATAAAAAGGCAGGCGTAGGAATCGTCACGTTAATTTGCTAACGAAATTCTTTTGACTTGTAAATTCTGGATGTTAATTGGAGTTTCGACCGGCACCTGAATAGTCAAGCTGGTAGTTAGGATTAGGGTTGCCACCGACATAGTTCAAGTCTTTGGTTGTAAAGTTTTTATAAGGACAAGTTTCTTAGACAAGATCTAAAACACAGAGATACATAGATGGACGGGAATCACCGAAATAGACAAAGTACAGTGGGTAGAAAGTGGTGGTGGGAGGGCCACAATGCCGCATAAGAGATGAGCCCTGAAGAAAGGTTACTTAATTTCTTCAGAGCAAGACCCAGACAGTACTACTATATATTCTGTGCTCGGACGAAAAAATGTCGGTAAACCCAATATCAGATGGACTCATGTCCTGGTCAAAAAAAGTAAATAAATACGCCTGACATAAGGATTCAAAAGAAACACTAAATAAAATAGAATTTGACCTAACTACTAAGTTGTATGTATTTTAAGTAGGTATTCGAGAGATAATCAACAAAGGCCAGCATTAAATCGACAACCCTACGCAAACGAACTCCTGACGTCCGGCCGGTGATCAGGTCAGTTTTAACTGGATTACACTAGATATATCCAGTATGTACTAGTTCGGTTTGACACTCGATTTTAATTTCAAAATTCAATTCTTTTGATTGACACTCCTGAACTAGAAGATTTAGAGAGGCATGTTTTCACTTAATTTTTTTTAAATCAAATTGCCCTCAAGTCGAATTATGTTAAACTTTATTAAAATTTTTTTTTTTCTTTCCACGTTAGGATATATATGGAATTTACTTACTACGATATTTATATGACTTCTTTACTTTTACTATGATTCTTCTTCTTCTTTTTGAGTCGAAATGACTGTGGTTTACTATGATAATATTATTTAAATAAATTCATAGGTAATTTTTGGAAGGTTTGTTGTTTTTAATTTTTCGAATAAAATAAAATTAATTCATAAATAAAATTTAAATTCATCCCTTTTACGTAAGACGAAAGAGTAATCACATACTGAGATCTCATTAAAATTATTAGTTGGAAATTCAAACTAATACAACAAACAATTTTGGTTAACTTTTGAAAATATTCATTCTACGTGAATCTCATAGTGAACGTCTCATTATTAAACGTTATTACGACATCGTCCAATCTTGTACCGCGTTCCTCTTTAATTGGGACTCTTAGATATTTGGCGGCTGCTATTCATTAGTCTTACGCGACTTGTCTTGTAAGCTGAATAAGCCCTTCTAAGACTTATGTACTCTTACCTTATAACATCGGGTTAAGGAAAACTGAGCTCTGTTGTGGTAAAGATACAGTTTTAATTCAAATGGTATAGCTGAAATAATAAGTTTGTATTGATCTTCGAAGGAGGTAAATTTTGCATCCTTTATGGGTATTGGAGTTTTGATTTTGATGTAGTCTTAACATATGTTGATGTGATCTGCATTAATGAGGGAAAATACTGAGAGAAAGAGATAGCGAATGAATGAAATATCGCTCTCTGTATGGATCATCGTATTATGAATTTAATGCGTGTGTAATTTAGAGGTGGTCCCGGGTTCGATCCCAGGTCAGGTCAAGATAAAAATAATATTTTTTTGATTGGCCTGGGTCTTGGATGTTTATCCATATTTATATTTGTTTACAAGACAATTACAATAACTTAAAAAAAAATAAAACTAAAGACTTAAATACTGCCGTGCTAAGCTCAAAAGCGTTATCTCAGTGAAGGCGAGTTTTGAGAAAATTGAAGTTTTGTAAATATAGTTTTCTTTTACTTTACAGAATGATATTTTTGGTTTTTAAATGGGAATCTTATATAATATTGGGTATATTATTATTTTTTATAGTCGAAATATCAAAAATTCATGTGTTTATACCTTTTTCATGAGATACCGCCATCCTGCTTAGTCTCTTTTGAATTTAAATTTGAGTTACCGCTATTTTGTTAACTCTTCCCATATATGTCTCCATACAAATAAATATGAATTTGTCATCAAATGAAAAACATATTATATAATAAAGAAAAAAAGAACAAACCATATTGTTAAAGTCTTTTATTATATACGTTTACTATAACATATTTTTTTGAAGAAGAACTGTTTTCTATGGAATCTACGAAACTTTATTTCTATAAAAATTTTCAAAACCAAAACCGACTTCAGCACCAAAGAACACAACCGATTTTAGTGAAATTTTCTATTAACAAAATTAAGAAAACAATCGTCACTACTAGGGAAAAAGTCAGGATCGATACTTTAAATATTATGTCTTAATTTTTTTGAACCCTTGAATTTTTCTCTCAATAATTTATTTTTCTGTGCCAATACCATCATCATTTTCGTATTTCGTTGAGACAGTTTTTCTGTAAAAAAATACATTTAATGTGTAAGGATTACATTATAATGACTTATCAACAATTTTTACGTAGTTTTATAATTTCTAAATACAAATTATTCGATAAACGAGGTCTATATAATGAATTAATTACATCCATCTACGTAATGTTAAGAAGGTACTAATAAAAGTTATTATTATCAACAACGCGATGACAGCACCCGCGCTGTTGGCCTTATGGTATAGCAAATAAAGTTCAATTTTGCGGTGATAAACGAGTGCGCCGCAAGAAAGTTTTCACTTCTTTTATTTTAACCTATCCTTTTGGTACTCATTTATGGGTTTCATTCCAGGGCTTGTTTTTCTCAAAAACAATGTATAACGTATTCAAAAATATACATGCGTAATGCAGAATACATCGACGTTAAATCATGTACCTAGGTAGGTATCTATCAGGCGGCACAAAAATTTCGACACAACTGAACTTTCTTTACATTTATAAAAAAAAACATGCAAAATTATACTTTTATATGACCTACCTGAATGACAAATACGAAATAAAACCACTTAACACTTTAATTCACTTCGGTTTTTATTAATTTGTATATTAATAACAAAATCTGACCTCTTTCTTACAAAAAAAAACGCGTTATGACACGATCATCAACGGTAAGGGTAATGCACTGTAAAACGTATTAGAAATCGACCGTAACATTTAAACTATAAGAATCAATTCTATTTGCAGATGCAGCTGTATCTCAATGAGCTAAAATAATTTGCGATCTATTAATTCACTAATATACTAAGCGTCATAGCGGTATCTCAGAATTTACCTCACCCATCTCATACTTGCCGCTTATCGGTTTAGAAAAATTGCAATAAATCTCCGTGGATTTTTTAAGGGTTTTGGCGGTATTCAAATATTCGGCTATTCGCCTTCGGTTTATTAATATACCGCTAATTTTCTTAGGGATTTCTAATAAAATTGAGATAGAGAAAAATTCTTAAGGGTTTTTTTATATGTTTAAAAAAAGATACCGCCATTTGGCGTATTTCTTTGGATGCGTATTTCTTTAAGCTATCCGATGCCGTAAAAATCAAATTTTCGATTTTTTTTGAGATACCGCTTTTGCGCTTAGCACGGCAGAATAATACTAAATAAAAATAAAACAAAAACAAAAATACTTACCGAAAATCATAGAAAAGGTCCATGTGGCAATGTTCCGAAGATGCTGGCAGCATTTCCTCGTTGGATTGCCAAACTTATTCGTTGGCCGAGGAAAGCGCCATTTCTTCGGTCTCCCGTCGCATCAATAAGCCTCTTCGAAATATCTTTGAAGAGTTTTTTTAATTTTTTAGCCACTGCATAGCTTTTATAGCGGGCTTTGAGCACGGTGACCGAATCAAGAAATTCCGTAACGAGAATAAATCCTGGCACCCCCACTCCGCCTACCATGTAGCTCGGCCGAGCGTTCGTACTTATTGCATAAGTTGATAAAAAATGCTATGCAATAGCTTTACCGCGGCAGTCCCCGAGTGCCGCATGTATTTTTTTTACTTTCTTTACAAATCTAGTTTCAGCTGACAGGATTTTATACATTTTTTTTTTACAAAATATTTTAAGAATGTAGTTAAGCTTTACGTTATGGTCACACTGTAAGAAATATAGCTGGAGTATACAAAGTACTCTGTAGGGTTTAGGCCTCTTGTGAACTAAAACGAGGTGGCTATTATAATTTGCAATATAAATTTTGGTAATACTATATCGTAACCAAAACAAAGAACATTATGTTCGGCTTGTCAAAAAAGATATACGACCGGTCACCTGGCTTTGTTCGCAACCTGACCACACCAATCATAAATCAATCTCAAATTATTTACATTCAGAATGCAAATATTCGTGTTGTATTCGTAGGTGTTAGCAATATTATTCAATAGTAATACTATGTTAAAATAGGTATTGAATTGCTATAAAGCTTCGTTTATTAATTAGCAGCTGCTGCTCGCGGCTTTACCCGCGTAGTACTCGGTTATATTACGCCAAAAGGTAGCTTTTGTTTGACCCCCGGCTTTTATATATATCCATACCAAATTTCTTCCAAATCGGTTCAGCGGTTTAGCCGTGAAAGCGTTACAGACAGACAGACTTTCTTATTTATAATATTACACTAATATAAAATGCCGGGGTTCAAAATATAAAAGTATAGATAAATAATGGATTATAATGGTAAAGGGACACTAACACAACAATACTAAATTTTTGATTATAATTAATACATACAGATAAACATCTCGTGGCAATTTGAAAAAGCCTATTTTCCAACTTGCCTTGACTGAGGATCGAACCAAGAACCTACTGGTTAGCAAACTAGCATACCGCGGAGGTTCTTTCACTAAAATCAAATATTAAAAGATTTAACACGACACGGGAGAGAGACTTGAGTATATTACTTTATCTAAAGGCTGCATCACACGACACTTTGAACAGTAAATAATAGAACATAATATAAATAGGCGTCTAGACGAAGTAATAGAGCAGGCGGGACACCTCGAACATCCATTATCGTTATGCTGTAATGACAGAGCATTTGAAAAGGTATTTGGTCTATGGTTCGGACTTTGTTAAAACTGATAGACTAGTTTGTTTATTAATCACAGAGAAATAATATTAATATTTGGTATTATGTTGAGACAATTAGTCGTTCTACGGTAATAATAGAGTATAGAACCTATTATTACTTCTTCTATAAGTCTTAATTATTTTGTATCTCTGTTCAACTTGTCGAAAATTCGACGTCTTGACCTGCCTAACATTAACACTCCTTAGAAATGATTTTGTAGAATTTGCTACCAATTAAACAGAGGTACAAAAAAATAATTCATGACTTTGGTTAATTTTTAGTCACATCATCCTCGAAAAGAGGATAGCACGTAAGTAGTAATCAATTAATTTATATAACTCAATAACGAGTTATTACAATCCGTTCAATATATAACTCTACATATCAAAATTTCTGTAGACATGAATAATAACAAACAATGATGTATCGTCCCATAGATTTGAACGCGCCCATTATTTGAACAATCTATTAATATTGTCACGCGATGTCTGAGGGGGGCTTTATTAAGATTAAGTTACGACTTTTTGTTCCCTATTATCGGTATGTTTTTTTGTTAAGTTGTGAATTTGTTGTTAAAAAGAATGAATATTACGTTTTAGGGCTCCGTACCCAAAGGGGTACAACCAGTATACTATTACTATGATTTCACTGTCCGTCCGTCCGTTTTTACCAAGCTGTACCTCATGACCCGTAATAGCTAGACGATTGAAATTTTTACTGATGATATATATCTGTTGCCGCTTTAACATCAAATACTAAAAAGAAACAAAATAAATATTTAAGTGGGCTTCCATAGAACAAACGTGACTTTTGCAAGTAATACGGAAACCTCGTGAGTGTCCTACTCGTACTTGGTCGGTTTTATTTTCAAATTACCTACAGACATTGTATCCATAAGATCTCCTCACCTATAGATTATAGTATAAGCCAGCCTATTGTATATTAGTTTACAAATTTAGAATGTTAAACATAAACACATCATTAAGCCGATCGTGTTACCAACACATTAATACCCAGTAGACACCTAATTAAGATCGCGTTGATACTTTTGATTCAAAAGTTAATGGTTTTCGAAAAACTTGCGCACCCCTACGCCATAAATGTCACAGTTTGATCTACTACACAAACTATCATGTAAATTAGTTAGTAAATTAACTACCGAATTAGATTAATATCAAACGCCTGTTATTAGCAACGGACAGTACACTAGTATAGTCGTAACAAGGGCTTTTATATGACTCTGTACTTTCGGTAACAGTCAATTAGAAGCGTTATTGTATGAAAATCGACCTCTTAATATCAGGGTGTCGATTCTGCTAACGTAAAATCACAATCGTGTCAAAATAGTGTTTCAATGGTAGTGTTTTTTTACACACTAATTACAAAAAATGTATATATTTTTTATATCACTTCTGATGATCACACCACACACTAAATTCACATCACATCATACTGTCATAACTCTTGTAAAAAGTGTGTAAAAAGCACTACTATTGAAACACTATTTTGATACGATTTTGTCTTAACGTTAGCAGAATTGACGCCCAGAACTGTAACTTACACTTAATTGGCAGTGGATACTTATGAGGTTTTGACTTTAAATTGACCTCTATTTTTTTAATATCGACGAGTAAAGGAATTACAGACCTGATCAAGAATATGACAAATGCTTATTTTTTGTGCACGTCAATCCATACGTCGATGACTTTATTTGCTTCCTACGATGAAAACCTAAGTCTGATTCAGTTAGATTCTAACAGTAACAGCTTTTCTAAAGAGGATTGACGTCAGCAAACAGACCTTATCAAGCAAATCATGGCAAATCCATAGAATAAGGAAATCGCTCACGGTCTCTACTAGGCAATTTTTTAATATATGAACAAATTCTTGTTTAGCGCACGTCAATAAATATTTCGATGGCAAAGCATGAAGCAGGCTTTATATAGGTAAATACCTAAGGTAAATACATACCTTAATTTTAGAACGGATCCGTTTCGCACCCTTGTTAACCCTTTCACCAGTACGTCAAGAAAACAATGACAACATTTTTTTTGGCTTATGTCAATATGTCCATGACTTTAACTTTACTCCCTGCAGACTAAAACCTAAAGTTTGCCCAGTACCCCTAGTATGAAACTTTGTAAACGCGAACGCTAGCGACTGCTTTAGCGATTTTGTATGACAAACCTGTACAGCGCCCCTGGCGGATAGTAAGGCAACTAAGAAATTACATACAAAATCCTAACGCAGTCGCTAGCGTCTACGTTTATAAAATCTCATACTAGGGGCACTGGCCTTAAACATACCTTAATATTATCACAGATACGTCACGTACCCTTGTTAACCCTTCACAGTACGTTAGTCAAAACAAGTTTTCGACAGTCTCAAATTAAAATGGGAGCTCGTGCGTGCTCGCCGCGCTTCGTAATCTCTTCGGCACACGTGACAGGAATTCTGGGCAGTTGTTTTTAAAAATCGAATAAAAAAAGGTGAAAAAGTTGATTTACTCGAATTGATTTTCGAATATTGAATTTTTATTGGTTTTGGAATGGCGACCATGTAATGGCACACGCAGTGTGGAACATCCATCCACCTACTAGATGAGGCGATACCCTTATTAAGGTCGCAAGGAAGATGCTGGATAAGGGAAGCCTGTTTCCAGTGGACATTTGAAGTAAGATAATAAAATTTGTGAAGTTAAAATATATTTTACTCACGCCCCGCCTCGGCTTCGCATGGGCATAAAAACCTTCCTCTTGAATCACTCTATCTATTAGAAAACAACCGAATCAAAATCCGTTGCGTAGTTTTAAAGATTTAAGCATACAAAGGGACATAGGGACAGAGAAAGCGACTTTGCTTTTACTATGTAGTGATAGTGATATCAACTTTATTTTAGTTTTTATATTGAAAAGATAGACTTATAATAAAAAGAAAATAACTATTTAAAAAAATATATTAAAGCAATAATCTGTATATCGTGTAGTTAATCAATCATACATTTGGCATTACAAGACTCGATAGCCAGCAAGCAATCCAGAGTCAAGCCAAGTGGCAATAAAGGTGTAGTTACACTGAGACCTAGGATGCAGTGCTTAACTTGTAATCCTAGATCCTACCTCGTGAGCGCAATGTCTGACGGGAGACGGTTAAATCGTGGTCTTAGTTGACTTCAAGGTTAAACTGAGGTTAAATAGCGTTTAGTTACTAGTGTCGGCTATATCAGTTAGGTATAATAATTGAATTAAAGTAAAAATAAATAAATTAAAAAGATTTTTTATTATCTTTTTAATTTATTTATATACTACCTTCGCATGAGCATAAAAACCTTCCTCTTGAATCACTCTATCTGTTAAAGAAACCGCATCAAAATCCGTTGCGTAGTTTTAAAGATTTAAGCATACAAAGGGACATAGGGACAGAGAAAGCGACTTTGTTTTATACTATGTAGTGATAGTGATACACAATCATGTCACCTCACAGACGTTAAGAACTTTGTGCATTTGTGCATATTTCATGTACATTCAAATCGTTCAGAAAAATTGTTATGTATTTATGAAAGATTGTAATTTAAAACACATTTTACCAAGTCAATTATTTTAATTAATACATACTATCATCCATAATCTACTGGAAAGAACAACAGAACCGTTACCGCTTGGGTGTTGTGGAATTAATGGCAATTTAAACAAAAAATTGTCACTAAAACTCAACAACAAAAAAAATACTGGAAATAAAATACGCATTCCTTTACCACGCTATCCGAACCCTATCATTACTAAAACACATCTTACAACATTCTTGTCGAAATCCACCCAAAACTAATATTTGTCCGAATACCCTTAGCAATTCAAATGCAAACAGTTCCAAAAATACCTATTCCAAACAGAGAACAACCTGATAACCTGTATAAGTTCCACAAACAATCGCCTTTAAAGGGCTGTTCCGAAGTGTTATTTACTCGTCGGTGAAAATCACGGCACTTGGTGCTCGTGACTTGAATACGGAGCAGTGGAACAGGTATCGGGAAGTAATGGCTTGTTTGTGTTACTGTGATTTTAAGAAGGGAAGGAAATTAAAATAAGGTTGAATGGAGACGAAAAATAAGCTTAATTTTTAAACAGCACTTGTAATCCCTTTTATTGCGTTTCGCGAACCTAGGTTTTTAAACCAGCTCCTATTTTAATGCTTAGTATAATTTTTTGATGAACAAAACACTGTTTTAAATGTGGTTTCCAGGTTTTTTGTTAATTTCCCTTTATCATTATACAAACCCTTAAGAAATACCTTCAGGGGTCGGGGTTTCTGACACTTTATTTTAACTTCATTATATTTCTTATTTACTGCAATGGCAAAGCGACCCTCATGTTTGCCTCTGACATCAGAGCTTTTCAACGATACCTGATCAGCGCTACTTCTTGTTATTATATTCACACATATAAACCCATACATACATACATATAATCACGTCTTTATCCCATACGGGGTAGCCAGAGCCTAGAGCCATAAGACCTAAGGCCACGTTTAGCATAATGGTAGTTGAAACAGGAAATCAATAGTGATGGGTTGCTAGCCGCATCGCCTATGTCGTGATTTCCCCATTCGGCGATTCTCTCAGACGACTATTACAGCTTGCGCGGGAAGAGAAGCAGCTGGTACATTCTATGTTTTTCTTTTTCTCCTAGACCAGCACGGAAGCATATATAAACCCAGTATTCATTAATAAGTATTAAATCATTATATAAATATTAAATCATTATTTTTGATACCCGGGACTGGGTATCAGACCGGAATAAAAAATAATTAAAATAAAACAGATCCACTAGTGGATCAGATTTTAAGGATCTGACTGGAAGCTTCCATTTTATTTATGTATCATATTTTTTTTGTTCTTGTTAACAGCCTATTCACAGAGGAGAGTACAGAGCTGGTACGGTGCGTACGCGGTACTGCGAATCGGACCAATCGCGAATTGGACCAAACGCGAATTGAACCAACCGCGAATTGGACCAAACGCGAATTGGACCAACCGCGAATTGGACCAACTACGCATTGGACCAACCGAGAATTGGACATTTTTTTGAGCTTTGGACCAATCGCGAATTGGACCAATCGCGCCTAAAGGGTACGTTTTGGTTAAAGTTTTTTTACCTCTGTATAGAGGTCAAACATTAAAAATGTAGCAACGGATTTAACACGTGGTTAAAAGGTACTTTTTATATGAATTTCTAGCATAAAATTCCCTGATACTTAAACGAATTCCAGAAATCTCTCATTCCTGCTAACTAGGACGAATTGAGTCGACGTCGGTGCTAAGCGAATTTGGCACTAATTGTGTTTGACTGTGCATGCAGTGTGAGTGCATTATAGTGTGCATTTTCTGAATTTGCCCGGGGAATTCTGTATGTAGAATTTAATTCTAGTTAATACAAGTTAGGACGATGAGTAATGAAGCAAATGGAGTCGCTACAAAATTTGAAACCATTGAATCAATAAGCAGCCTGTTTGAATATGTATATAAGTATATCTCAGTTGTAAATTTAAGACTGGTCACTTAAAAAACTACACTCTCAAACTAAACAACAAAAACACAAACTACTCGCTACTGTCTTTATAGACCTCACTCGCTTCCTCTACATTAATTAATCTCGTCATACACTACACAAATAAATATTATAATTAAATTAATCCACAATACTGAAACCATGGATGAAGCTTCAAAATATAATCCTCTTAACAAAACCTCACTAATTACAACCTGCTGAATCAGAAGGGGTTAATGAGAACCAAATTTTAAATGAGCAAATATTTGTACAAATTTCTGCACACCTAGCCAATAATTCTGGACCTTTCGTACCTTCATAAAATATTCGTAACTATTAATAAGGATAAAATGGTGGAACAGCAGTTTTTGGGGAATTATACTGATATTTAATATCAGTCGTTTTGTTTTTGGTAATTCATGTCATGTAGTCAACTGCCCCTGCACGACCAGCCATGGGTTAAACTTCTCATAAATACTTTGTAAAGTTGTCCAATTTGGTCATGACATTTTTTTAAAATAAATATGGACAAATCACATTGCTTCAATACAAATACTCTTTATTGCACCACAAAGTAATCAATCATATTTATTTAAACTTTATTTTACAAAATACAATAGTATCGCTTATATGGCAGACTTAATGCTTGGAGTCAATATCTAATAGTCAATATTTGGGCTTATCAGAGAAAATAAAATCCGCGCTCCCGATCTGGTCGTATGCATACTAGCTTTGAGCGAGTAGTAGTTTTCAAGAACACTACACAGGATATGTTGGACTAGTTGACCATGGTATGAATGAATGTATGAGTTGTTAGGTCCTCTGACACTGCTGCTCGTTTTAAGAATTTCCAATGTTAATATATCACAGTATGTACATTAAAACCTCGATCTGGTTTATTTGTTCTTGGTTCTTGTAGCGTCGGGAACCAAGCATATTAGAATTTGGTTTCCGGAGCATGAGATGAAACCACCAATACATATTGATAAGAAAAATGTCCATGCTGGAAATCGAAACCAAAACCTCTGTAATGCCAACAGCCATATACCATACCAAACTCTGTAATCTTTAGCGTAACCATTAGACCGCAGAAGTCGAATCGTCTTCAAATTATATGCAAAACGTTTGATTATAATACTACTCCGCCACCCCGTCGTTGCTTGTGCAAACACTGATTAAAATCTAGTGGGTTAGTTAGCGATGTTGACTCAACATCTACATAATTCAGTTATCTATGGTTGGTAAATCATTAATTCTATTCATCAAAGCGTGAATAATTTCGGAATACACAGTATTGGAGGAGAGCATTGGCAAAATAATGGGTCCAAAAATGGATTTTTTTTTAACATTCCTTATTTATAGGATACTAGCTGTTCCCCGCGGCTTCGCCCCGCGTGGGACTCGGTTATATCGCGCCTAAAAGTAGCCTATGACCTCAGGTCGTTAACTACATCCCTACCAAATTTCATCACAATCGGTCCAGCAGTTTAGCCGTGAAGAGGTGACAGACAGACAGACAGACAGACTTTCGCATTTATAATATTAGTATGGAAGTATGGATCTATTATTAATCCCTCAGTTACAGGAGAACAAAGAACCCATACGTTACGTGGTCACGTACTGGTGGTCACCAGTGACCGCTTGGATGGTGCTGAGGCATTATGATCTCAAATATAATATTTTTTTTATAAATCAAATAAATTATAAATTATTACTATTTTGTAAATTCTTCATGTGCTAAGTGGCTGCTAAATATATTTATTTATTTAATTCAATTTGACATAGACTTACAGTAGCAACACCAAGTCACCTGCATGCTATATACTAAATATTTAATCATAGTTAGTAGGTACACATTATTACCACAGGACAAATAATGAAAAAAGTGGGAGTCGTGATGTGAAAGAGAGGAAGATAGAAACAGAAGATACACCACCGACAAGAGCACAGCTATTAAATATTAGATACATAGATAATGTAGTTTTAAAATGACAACTAACACAAAGCACTTCTAGAAGGTAGTTTTAAATTGAAACAACGTGTCAGCAAATGAATTCAACCAACATGGTGACATTTTTCAGGAATCCTTCAACATTCGTCCATATGAACCGGATCTGACTTAATGAAACCGTATATCTTTCGTGTGTAATTCAATTATACGGAGCAATCACATCGCCCACTGCGTATAACAGGTGCATTTTATACTGCGCCAAAGGAGCTCTAGTGCCATAGATAGAGTGTGGTACAAGTGATGAACGAAAGCGTGTTACGGTCTTGAGTTTTTGGTATCAGCCAATTTGCGTTGGGTTTGGTTCGGTGAGTGTAGAAATCTTAAAGCTCTTGTTTTTTTTTTCTCGCCTTTACGTGATAACAGTTTTTCTAGTACCTGACAGCTGATCTCTTTTTTATCCAAACATCTATTATTCCGTGCTTCTTCTTATTGACACTAACTTAGTAAACGCAAACAAATTCATTACAGTGTAGACGTAGAAGTGTGGTCAGTACAGTTTCTTCCATATGTAGTTAACTTTGTATGTAGGAAGATGTAGACACTATTTATAAGTGGTGCAATAACAGTCGTTCTCTGGTTAAGACTCGCTTAGCCAAACTTGGGCACAAGCAACTGCGCCCGTTATTCCGGAAATTTTATAGACTTCACCAAGTGATTTTCTATATATGTAGTACCTATGAATAAAGAGGTAGAGCCACCTGTAAATGACGCATTTACGGTCGTTTACTGATGAAACTCGCTTGGCTCCTACAACCTCGAACACAAGCAGCCTGCAAATCCTAGAATCCTTTAGAATTAACCACACTACATTCCATATGTAGTACATATGAATAAAGAAGTAGCCACTTGTAGTTGACGCATCAACGATCGTTCACTGGTTATATTCGCTTGGCTCCCACAGCGTAGGACACAATCAGTTGCGTTCATAAATTCTGGTGGAATCTTGCAGACTTTACCACGTAATCTTTCATATGTAGTCCGTTGAATGAAGTGAGAGCGCAACTTGTAGTTGACGCACCAACGGTCGTCCACTGGTTAAACTCGCTTGGCTCTTACAACTTAGGGCACAAGAAAGAGCGTCCATAAATCCTGGAACCCTCCAGACTTCACCGCGCCCATTAACACGGCCCGAGTTAGATTTTATGCCTCCAAGAATAGAGAAAACAAACATGGAATTCGGAAACATGACGCCGGCACACAATTTTTGGTATATACTCAATGGTATATATTCAAAGCCCTACGTTTTAGAAGGCGCTGAACAAAATTTTGTTTATATACTTCAAGTGTTACTAAGTATAATAGTATTATTAAGATTTGTCATTCTACGGCTATCTATAGGTGCTATTGAAATAAATTCACTATCGGATCGGTGCTCTTAATGAAACTTTCATGTTTTAGTGCAAGTAAGAGATCGCCTTACTTACTTACTGCGATGGCTCAGCGATGACTCGAAGATTATCTTGACCTCCGATACCAGAGCTCTCCACAGTTTCCTGCTCAGCGCCTCCTCTTGCCAGGTCTATCGTTAACCCTACTTGGAGAATCAAGCTGCTGGTGTACTCTTACAACTTTTTAAATAAAGGCGCAAAAAATTTCAATCACTTGCACCGTCCACAAAGTGACGATAGTTATATTGTGCAATGGTTACTGATTCACCTATACAATTCGTATGTATATTTGCTCTTGACGAACGCAAATTACTTTTAGCACATCAAAAATCTCTAAGAAACTGTTTTTTTTTCAATAACAAAAATTCTTCCATTCCCAGTAGTTTCCTAGATCACTGTAAAAACACACATAACAATAAATACAAGTGTTTATGTTGTTGCACCTGATCTCAGATTTATGGACTGGGGATGATGACACACCGCCGGCGGGACGGCAGGTGACATGCCTGCCTTCTCTGTTTTAGGGTTTTAATTTGCAATAAACTTGAGTTTGGGATTTGAATTGTTTATTGCAAATAAAGAAGGTTGAAGTGCTCTTTTAAACATTTTCTATCTATGCTGGCAAATTGATAGAAAAGTCAAATAATTACAAAAAGACAAGAGGCGGGTGAAACTAATATAAAAATGAAACGAAAATTTGAATTTTGAAATAAGTCATGTTTTTATTAACTAGTTACTGCTCATATTAGGTATAGTTTAATATTAAAAATGAAACTATTTTCATAAAATTAGTACCGTTATAATGGGTAAACTAAGCTGGCTTATTTTACCTATTTATTTAATGTAAAAACAAAGTAATAATTGAAATATATTGCTCGAGTCGACCACATATTTATTTATACTATTAAACGAGCAATCCTATACTATTAAACGAGCAATATTTGTATATATATATATATTTGTCTCGCGTTTTCGAAAACGGCTCTAACGATTTCTTTGAAATTTTAAACATAGGTTCTCATCAAGTCAAAAAATTAATCTAGCCAGGTTTCATGTCTGGGAAAATTCGGTTTTCCCATATTTTCCAGCAAAAAGATTTTCCGCATGAAATGGTAGTTATAGTACAATAATTTTGGCGCCGGCGGGTCTGCTTCGATAGCCCAGTGGTTAAGACATCTGCTTTGTACTCTGGTGGTTCCAGGTTCAAATCCCAACTAAAGAAAGTATTGTTTGTCTTTTTTTTTTTTTTTGTTTTGTTTTGGAGTTTAAAAGTATTAAATAATCAGTATTGATCGCGCATATATTATTTAAAAATGGCTTGAAAGAATTATTAATTCGGTTATAACGTATTAATATATTTTCCTAAGGGTCGATTTCACCAAATAAGAGTAAATTTTACTCGAGAGTATACGAGCAGTTACCCGTAGGATAACATATTTCTACGTTTCACCATAGACTTGATCCAAGAATAAACGATTATGCTGGAGTAAATCTCTACTCCGCCAATTTTCAACGAGCAGCGAGCTTATACTAAGGATAAGTTCAATATGGCGTCCAAGTGTCATTGTTTCAACAGCTGATTCTCTGGCGCGCTGACATAAAAAAAATATTAGGTATATATTTTACCCATAGATTAAAAAAAATTGCGTCACTAAAAAAGACCGCACGCGAATCGAACTTCTTTGATTTTACTTTGTAAGAATATCTCGTTTTGACACTTTTGACATAGGTATAATCCTATCGAATATAATAATACGAAACACTTTATTTATTAGAGGAGAAACGAGCAATTGCATTTGGGCTACTTATACAGTCATTCATTTCAATCATTCGGATTCACTCCCTGTCAGAGAGTAACTATCCGAGAGTAAATTTAATGTGGTGTAAAGTGGTGGAACGTGGACGATGTTATCCAACAGTTAAATGAAAGAATAAATGTATTCCGTGGATAACTATTCTCAAGTTAAGTCATGTTTGGTGAAATCGACCCGAAACATTATAGTTTCAAATCACAAGTCATCCAAGTATCACCATTTTTTCAGGATTCCGTCATCAGAACCTGTTGAAACTAATATGGGACCAACTAGACGGTTTAACCTTTCAGACAAAAAAATGAGTTTCAAATCGGTTCACGCGTCTTTGAGAAATCGAGTAACAAACATTTAAAAAAAAAGATTCAGACGAATTGATAACCTCCTCCTTTTTAGAAGTCGGTTAAAAATTGAATGATAAATTCTACCACTGACCCAAAGGAAATACTTAACAATCCACGGAGTAAATAGTGTACCTACCTACCAATTCAAATAGGACTGAAACGTGAAAATTACTTAAGGAATGCAACTAACAACGGTAAACGCTAGATGGCGGTAATCTATTTACTGAAAAAGTACAACGCGCTATCGTTGTGTTTTACAAAAAGTGATTCTGTTTTCCATATATACCACCACTAGCTGGTTCCCGCAGCTCCACCTCCGACAAAAAGTAGCCTATGTTTGACCCCGGGTCTTCAACTAAATCCATACCAAATTTCATCAAAATTCGTCCAGCCGTTTTTGGCCGTGAAAGAGCAACAGAACAGACAGATAGACTTTCGCATTTATAATATTAGTATGGATGGATACCATAACTACCGAGCAGAGCTCGGTCGCCCAGGTACTTAAGTCTAAATAAAACACACAAGCCTCAAACTTAATATTTTTTAACCTGTTTCCAGAATTTCATGGCGCCAAAAAAAATAATGAAGTTACATTTTTATGTGCCCCGCGATGCACATTACGACTTAACCACAAAATATCCCGAGATACTGAAATCGCTCGAACCCATTAAGGCTGCCGCAGTCCAGACAATGAGGACAGAACAATGCCTTAAAGGTGGTCTGGAATTAAATCATCAGAATAACTCAACGGTAGTGTTGCTCCTATTGTTCATAAGACAAGTCCTGTGGTAATAAAAAACAGATATTTCTTGTGGTTTAAAAATTTCTTAATTTAAAAAAAAATTAATAATATAATTGTAAAAAAGTTTATTGCACCAAATAAATAAAGATTTCTGTGTAATGGAACTCCATAATCATATCGTTTTCTGGGTGATGTCTGAACTAAAGAAAAAAAAAAATTATAACTTCACTACATAGTATAAAACAAAGTCGCTTTCTCTGTCCCTATATCCCTTTGTATGCTTAAATCTTTAAAACTACGCAACGGATTTTGTTGCGATTTTTTTAATAGATAGAGTGATTCAGGAGGAACGTTTTTTTGCCCATGCGAAGCCGGGGCGGGTCAATAGTATAATATAACATAAACAACAGTAAGATATTTGAACGAGAAATTATAGATAAGAAATTTAATGAGAAAAAGTTGTTTCATTTATAATAAGTTGATTCGTGAAAAGGAAAAATTAAAAAGAGATTCCTCCTGCTTCTATTTGATTTATTCCTTAAACACGGCATTTATCGATAGGAAACAACACAATTCATTAAAGTCTCCACCACAAACCGATTAAGAAAGGCCTACAAAAGACGATAACCCTTAAATGCTAATAGGGTACTTGGGACCCATTGCTACAAAGAACACAATAGGACCTTCAGATTGTTCAAAAGTTCCCGAGATTAAGATTACGTGACGGTGAAACACATAACTTTATGTGAATCTGTTTTGGCAGTAAATATATTGTTCTGTACATAGTTTGAATGAAGGTTTCCCTTTCCACTATAATTATCCATGTATTTAGAGATGATAGAATAATAGTTTTGAGTGAGTTGATGTGTTTAGAAATCAAATGTAGAGTGGATTGGTTTAAGAAATTTTGTTGATAACAAAAAAAGAACTGCCCAAGTAATATTTTTTTAATTCATAAAATATAATTGTACAAAAAGCAAATTACGTAATTTAGTTTCATACAACTTAGTACGTAGAAATAATAGATATAGATAGATTTTTTTAATAAAAGTCGATAATATTTTTATTGTAAAGTTGAACCTTTCTCATTGTTTTTTTTTTTATATAAAATTAGTTCATTAATTTTATTCTAAAATAAATTCAGATTACTTTTGATGGTAAAGCAAAAATTAAGAAACACCAAATAATTTAATTAAATTATATTATTTTTCAAACAAAAACACACCGTTTCGAAAGCATTGAAGGTGTTAAGCCTGTCAAAGTGAGTACATCCCTTTTACCAAATTCCTTTACATCCTATCAATATCAGACAGGTGCAGAGCCGTGAAATGGGTACTTTTGTACCCGTACCTATTGGAGGGTTAAGGAAGTGTTTACTTTGGACCTTACTAGGGATGTGTGCTATTAGAAATTAAATAATATTTAATTTACGAATAAAATCAAATTTATTTGCGAACCTTTTCCGGCCTTCATTTGTGTGAACGCTTGATTTCATTAAAATTAAGAATTATGTAAACAAAACTTTATTTGTTACTAACGACCCGCTCCGGCTTCGCATGGGCATAAAAACCTTCCTCTTGAATCACTCACTCTATGTTTATAGTGATAGTGATTTGTCAAAGTTATTTGAAAATAGAAAAAAAAATTATTTTAACTTTTAAGCCATGGTAAGATAAAAAAATAAAAAAGGTACTGATTTGTATTAAAAACTAAATTTTTGAACAAATGACCATAATGTAGTAAATTAAACTTTTCTCATTTTTTTTCTTGTCCTACTACATACAAAGCTACATGAGCTCACTTTGTACGAAAGCTCGAAAACTTCTTAATATTCACTGCAAATTGGTGTAGAAAGTGATTAATTATCACGCAAACAAACAAAAATTGTTTTTGTTTATATCGTAAACACTAAAAAATTGGCTGATTTTTTTCAAATTTACCCTATATTATTCGAACGTTGATAAATCGTCTAAAATTATGTTTATGTAAAGCCCTAACGACTCAGTGGTCGGGTATTAACATTGTTTGAAGTGGTTTGGATGTCATTCGGATGGAAATTTTCGTTTTTGTTTAAGCCTTTCAATTCCAGTGGTTCGTGGGACCAGGTAGCCAGTATAGCCCTTGTTTATCTTTTTCGAACTGTCATTAGCTACATTGATACTTTATTTACTATGTAAAGCGTATCCTTCATCCTGGTAACAGAGGATAAATTAATTTAAATACTCCTTTTATAGGCGGTGTAGCTAGCAACCCATCACTATTGATTAGGCTCTGTCTACCCCGTTTGGAATAAAGACGTGATTTTTATGTATGTATGTACTCCTTTTATCAATACTTATATCAACCTGATCTGGAATTCCTAGTCAGATTTAAAATAAATCTTTTTGCATTTGATGGCTCTATTTTTAACGTAGGTTATTTGCTTGGTTAATTTTTAACTGCCATGCGGGTGAGGTTAAGCATGATTGTTGAAAAATTTTAATACAAGTTTAAATTATTATGAGCTAAATACAATATATTAAAGTATGAATTTCTTATCGAAAATTTTACTTTTGCCTATATGAGTATCGTATAAATTATCTAAGCGCGATTCTATTATATTAAAAATTCTGTTTTCTGGCCTGGACCAAATATGACCACAATCCGTCTACTAATTTGCGAGTGAAATAACAACAAACTTCAAACAACGATTACTTCGACCTTGTACTAAATTTTCTAATTTTAAGTTTCTTATGTTTGTATTTGAATGTACGTGAATTAAATAAATTAAAAAATTAAATTTTGTCTTTAACGAAAAGTTTTAAAATATTACAGCCTTACCAGATGAGAGCTATCACCACGGGTACATCCCTAGGTAAATATTTCATCTCAAAGTTCCTATAACTTCAAAGGGACTTCAATATTTGAATAGCGGATTCCCTGCCCAAATAATTACCCAAATTAGGGGAGAGACTTTTACGCACACCTAAATAAATGATGAGCTAGGCACATCACCTGTACGCATAACTTTTGAATATCTTGAAGCGCACATTTTAGACTCAATCAATTTGATTTTGGTTACAATACGCATGCGATTTTTCGGAGTATAAAAACCACTTTACGATTTGTTTTATATATCATGCTTCTTCATCTGAGCGTGTTTCCCGGTTACATTCTCAACTGACGCTTCGCTTACGATTTAACTATATATAGATACGGCAGCGCTAAATATGATAGATTCATACTTAGTTTAAAAATATATATACCTAATATAATTGTGTTATTATTAACACAATTACCTAGAGTAAAAAATAAACCTAGTATTATTACTAGGTTTACTTTTTACTCGTATGTAACTAGCTAAAAAAAATAAACCCTATAAACATTTTAATTGACTTATACAAGTTGTTAAAAAGGTCAGTACGAGTACAGTCGAGGAGCAACGAGAATAAAGAGAGCCAGAGCAGCAGAGTTAAAAAAAATAATATATAATTTTATCGTAGTTATATGCAGAACAAATGAATATTTTTCATGTAAGAGAAATAATTCAATACAAATTAAAAATTATTCGTTGTACATGAGTACAACGAAATGATGCGACTAACGACAAAAAGTTTTCGAAATTATTAAGTCGAAAGTGTGCGCGGTTTCTTAGTTATTCATAGCTAGAGGGGGATAATAAAGTTTGTGAATTCATAGCTGATATGGCGTATGTCATGTTGACGGTGTTACAGGGATGTGCGTGTGTTTACATGGATACTTCGTCGCAACTTTAGAGTTGGTCGAACAAGTTGTTTGTAAGGAATTTGTTTTAATTAAATAAACAAAAATAGAATAAAATATATTTATTTCAAGTTTCCCATAATGTTAAAAAATAAACCTTTGTACGCGTCCACTGAATGTAATATTTTGATGAGTCAAAGTCAGATGGCTATGTGAAGCGGTGGAAAAATTTCACTTAGCTATAACTTGGAGATTTTGGTGACAAAGGTAAAAGTCACGTAATCGACACTGTACCACTTCCCAACACTCACGCTTGTTCCCGAACGCTTTGCGAATAATAATCCACCAATATTAAGCACAAATACTCGAAAAAACACTAAGTTTTGGAAATTAAATACAGCGCGGACATAGCAACAGTTTGCTTTCCCTCCAAAAACTCCCTATGAGAATAAAGTTCTTTAACCATAAATAAACAATAGACTAAAATGAGATAATTCAAAAAGTAATGATACTTTACACAATAGGTACAGTACACGTGTATTATTATATGTATGAGCAAAAAGAAGGAGGATATGTGTTCAAAAGTTATTTATTGTCTTTGAAAAATGATTACAGTGTGTTGTTTCCTATACAATTTTCACTGTAATTTTTTTTTTATTACATCGGATTTAGTAAGTAATGATGAAGATATAGTTTACCTTTTTTACCTTCTATTTTTATGTTTATCTATACACATATGACTATTAAGGCAATTATTAAATACCAAAAAACGGTACTTTGGGGCTTAGCCAAAGTCTAAAACTCGAAACGTTAACGAATTACAACAAGAACAAATTGTATGGGATTGACATAAGATTGACCACGTGATTTAGATCAGCTTATGTCAATCCCATATGTTTTGTCCTTCGTTAGCGATTTGAACTTGTAACCGGCTAAGCTCCCTTTCTGCGTACTATTGTACATTACGCATCTGTTCGTGTACCTACACCAAAATTATGGTATATTTCTCTGAATGTTGAATTACATCAAATAATTCTCCAAAGCCAGGTGTACATCCTAAACTGGGAGGGTTTTCCACTTAATCTGCATACGATAATCGAGGGTGCGACATCTGTAGCGGCCTGCATACTATAAGTCTCAAATTCGCCCAATTTGAGGGGGGTGCAGCGCCTTTTGAATTTATATATCTTTTAGTGCGCAATACAGGCTGATACATATTTAATTAAAGAAGTAAAAAATATAATTGTTAATCCTAACTAATATTATGAATGCGAAAGTGAGTTTGTTTATTTGTTTGTTACGCTTTCACGCTCTATCTACTGAACCAATCTTCCTGAAATTTCGAATACTCATAGCTAAGAGTATTGAGAAGGACCTTTCATCCTGGGAAAAAGCACTGTTCCCGTGGGAAATTCTCGCGGGCGATGCCGCGGGCTAAAGCTAGTATATATATATATATATATATATATATATTTAATGTTTTCTCTATACCCCTGTGGTATATAGACGTAATGTGATATGTATGTGTGTGTACTATTGCGCCATAGGAATAGTAGGCCGTAGTAGAGAAAAGTAAGGTAATTAGGATTGATTTTGATAGTTTGTATACAAAACTCTAATTGTGGTTAGGTAAACATCTAGTGACTATATAGTTTAAAAGCTTGATGGTATTGTTTGCACAATTTTTAAATAGAATAAAAAACAAAACATTCTAAATTCAAAACTAACCAGCCTGTATTTGGGTTTGCGAGGATTCGCCCCCTATTATTATGAGTTTTCCCAATTTTCCCTCAGGTTTTCATTAGTAGGGTGCGTTTTAGTGACTTCCACAAACAAAGGGAAAGGGTGCGAATGGGTGCATGCTGCACCCGCCTTGCCTGAAATTAGTTTGTTTGCTGTAAATCATTTCATTTTCATGTTTAAATATTTAAATTTGAAATTTCTAGCAGCTGTTTAAATTTATTTTCATTTCAAGAATACTTTCATGCGTTTAATTTATCTAATAAACATTGAAAGAAAATAAGATTTCAAATTTTTCCACTTCGACTATATTTTAAACGCGTTCTTAATAAATACTGCCTTTTGCCCGTTGCTTCGCCTCGATGAACTTCCCCCGGGAACAGTGTTTTTTTCTGGGATGAATTGTACCCTTTGTTCTTATCCTGATTCTAAGCTACCTCTCCACCAATTTTCAGCCAAATCAATTCAGCCGTTCTTGATTTATAAATTGTTTAACTAACACGACTTTCTTTTATATTTATACATGTGATTATAGACACAGCCTAGATTTGCGAAATCTTGGTGATGACGTTGAATTAATATCTCATCCCCTCTACTTTTACAGATAGCAAGTTCCATGAGAAATAGTTTACGATATGACTAATACCTATTTCATGTGGACTCTAGGCTTAAAAGCATTCAACCAAAGAAGAGATATTCAAATTCAAATTGTTTATTTTCAATATAGGATATTCTTATCACTTATTGACTTCAATTGTTACTTATTTTAGGTTTACCACCACTTCCAAAGCGCGAGTGGAGAAGAAGCGGCGCATCAAACTCCACTGCAGCATTTTCTGCAAAGACTTGAGTATATAATACAATAATATTTATGTAAGTATGCTCTTTAACTTCAAAATTAGATCGATATTGATTGTGTAGCAGCCAAAACAAAAGTTCCTAATTATATTTAATTAATGAAATTTTGAATTCTGCGAAACAATTCATTATACAAAACAATTTTGCCAAATTTACCTTCAAAGTTTGTATCTGATTTACATAAACAATATTGAAAGTTGTATACAGGCTATTCTGATGAAACAATTGGTTTTGCACAGGGTTGGTTTTGATGACAACAGCAATTATTCATTTCGGATATTATTTTTTCCTCAAGAATCAGGCAATTAAATGCAGAAAGAATTTCTCAAGTCCGACCTAGAGTTCTAAAGTTATTATAAATAAATAAACGCTTCAGCCATATTACATTAGTATATAGATTATGATAGGATTTTGTGTAAGAATAAGTATGTATAAATATCAAAAAAATATTTAGAACTCCCTCGATAAAATAACCGTCTTTCAAAACAAGAACTTTGTTTTCAAATCAGTTAATAATATCTTAATTTTAAAATATTATAGTAACAAACTCAATAAGTTTGGCTGGAAGAAATTGCATTAGCGATAAGTCCGCTTTGTACAAATCCAGTGATGTATTTATGTAATTGGTGCATTCATTCAATCATACTTATATGAAAACAAATACAGTTGAACTTGAAAGCGGTTGAACGAACAACGTTGATAGATAAAAAAGAAATAAAAAAAAAACACTTT
This sequence comes from Apomyelois bistriatella, assembly GCA_947044815.1. Taxonomy (NCBI): domain Eukaryota; kingdom Metazoa; phylum Arthropoda; class Insecta; order Lepidoptera; family Pyralidae; genus Apomyelois; species Apomyelois bistriatella. Next base: position 13,541,432 of record OX345690.1, read on the forward strand.
TTGGAACTGCCTGAAGGGTTAAACGCTCCCGTCGCATCGACTGTAAACTTTTCCTTTCAGCCAAGTTTTAGAACGACACCTGAAGGGTCTAGACAGGACTGAATGAGAATTTCTATCAGTTATTGCACTATAAAGTCGACGATTGCTTGGACTGATTTGGTTTGAATAGGGACTTGAAACAGAAAAATAATATAGGAAGCTAATAAAAGTAATAAATTAATTTTGGGGGAAGAGACAGACTTACTTGATATATATATTAACTGGAGCTGAAGAACTTACCTGAAACAAAAAATACTTAAAAATAAAACCATTGTTACTTTTATTCTATTTGCAAGTGTTATTAACATTTTTAATAAATTATAACTTATTCTGAAACTGACGCTAGCGAAAAATACAGATTATTTATAAACGAAAAAAAAATTGTTGGTTATGATCATTTGATTAGCTAAGTTATGGGTGTAGGTAGATAACAGTTAAAGACTATACAATTACAATAAAAAAAATGTTTGAATACTGGCACACAATAAAACATAGATTATAAAAAAAAATGCCTCGAGCCGCGCGCGATTCCAAATTCTTTGCAATAAATTATCATGAAAAGTGAAAAAATATCGTGGAAAAGATAGTTGACAATAACAATTTTTAGTTACTGGCACTCAATAAATTCACATTTTTTTTTAATTCTATTTATTGCATCACCTGCTTCGTGAGAGTACAAACATAGAGTACATTCAAGTTGTGTATTTGCCACGATATTACGTAAGCCTATGGCACGTTTCAATGCGGGGCAGTGTAAACATTGACATCAAAGAGTCTGACACAGGTGCGTGACGTCACGGGCACAAACCCCGCCATATTGGCAGTTTATGGTTAAAAAAACGCATAAAGTACCCAATAAAGCCACTGTTAATATTTTATGGATTCGGATTTATGGTTTGATGAAATGGCTCCAATTTGGGGAACATACAGTCTTTTGCGTGGTAGTTGATGTGAAAAATTGTTTATGCCATTTTTGGGCATTTTCGCTGTGCCTAACCTAAACGTGTTTCCAGATACGTCCCTAGAAGTAAATTTATTTATGGCCAGATAGTGACTTCTTTGAAGCAAATGATTAAACATTAATATCAATATGGTCTGGGAGAAAAAGAAAAACATAGAATGTACCAGCTGCTTCTCTTCCCGCGCAAGCCGTAAAAGTCGTCTGAGGGAATCGCCGAATGGGGAAATCATGACATAGGCGATGCGGCTAGCAACCCATCACTATTGATTTCCTGTTTCAACTACTATTATGCTAAATGTGGCCTAAGGTCTTATGACCCTAGGCTCTGTCTACCCCGCATGGGATAAATACATGATTATATGTATGTATGTATGTATCAAATCACCTCATTACACACACAGTAGAAGGATAAGGTAGGATCCTTCAGGTTCCGAGTTTATTGGAAATAGATAAGAAGAATCAAGCGTAGGTAGACATGACTTCGTTAAAGGTAAATTAAATGTAATTTATTAAGAATACGACAGACTGAGAGAATAGTGGAAATAACTTTATCGACAAGTTTGAATTAGATGTGTTAACAAATGAAAAGATCCTTGCTCTTTGAGTACATGAAAATGTACGTTGTTGAAATTAAAATCAAAATAGCTACTTTTAAAAGTCTGCACAGACATACCATATTTCCCACTTCAATGCTCTTTTGTGAGGTGTTATACTGAAACGCTTTGACACTAAACTTACATAAACATTTTGGACTCTATATTTCGATAATAAAACTCATAGTGCAATGTTCGGAAATTCACTTGCATTCGCATAGCCTCCAGCCAACGCCCGCTGAAAGTCCATAGCTTTGTAAGGAATGAATAAAATTCAATACTATTGGAATTTTTGGTCCGCGAAATTGATTACCGTATGAAAACATCTGTTGAATTCGTTATGAATGTCGTGGTGTGATTTAATTGAGTCTATTGTTCGAAATTTAACCTTTAGTTGACCATTGTAGGTTGGGAAAGTCAACATTGTATTTTTTATTTTTTTTTTCTGAAAATAAATCCATACTTTTTTCCAGACTTTAATATTATAAATGCGAAAGTTTGTCTGTTTATCTATCTTTCTTTTATGCTTTCACGGCATCGCTGGACTAATTTTGATGAAGTTTGGTATCTATAGATATAGTTAGGACTAGGAGTTAAAAATAGGCTACTTTTGGGTGCGATATAACCGAGTCCCATGCGGGCGGATCCAGCTTGTACTAGCATGAAAAAAAAAGCTATTATACATTGAAAGCTAGTATACATCCTCGTATATAATCATTGTATATTCACCAGTTGGAAAATGTAGTGGCTGTATTTGTTTCGTATTAGGTGAAAGGTGGGATTTAGAATAAGAACTCTACAACAGAAGAGGTGTGAGCATTATCCATCCATCTATTCAGATGATATAGTATTCAGACTAGAAAAAAACAGTTGAAGATAAATATATTTTTAAATTCAGAAGGCATCCAACGAAACCATAAACCGCACTCATTACTGACTTCCCTATCATCTCAATTCGAAAATGTCCCTAATAATATCGTCCACAATAACGTAATTTCGATCGGAAACGTCGGTAGGGCCGGAATGACCGTCAATGAGCGTTTAAGTGGTCAATTGCTCGATGGGTGGCCGTGCAGTTAATAAGTACCATAAATACTGCTGGTGACTTTCTTAAACCTAATTGTGTTCAGTTATAATTAATTACTACTAATAATAGACGTTAGGCTTTCTTGGATGACATTAAACAGGCTGCAAAATTTGACAGTGTTGGCCACTAACCCAGATCTGGTTTCTTTGCAAAGTGTTACGGGAGTCTAACTGAGTTGTGAGAAGCAGTCTTGCCGTGTCTAGAACCATGATATTAGCGTACCCTCTGCTCTGTAGCGAATGATGTGGAGTAACTTGGAAACAAGCTCGATTATGAGCAAGAAGTACCTAAGTAAGAAGAAATGGAAAGAAGCATGATTGAGAAGGGTTTTAGAAACAAAGGAAAGAGACACTACGAGAAGCTATAGCATGTAAAACGTCAATGAGTGCATCATTCATTTATTTCGTGTAGGTGTCACGGTCACTCGACCATGCACAGCCTGGTGTCAGAGTTGACGTGGTCCTTTAACGACTATCAGATGGTAGCCGGGACCAACGGCTTAACGTGCCTTCCGAGGTACGTAATCATCTTTATTGTCAGACAATCAGGTGATTCAAGCCTGCAATGTCCTAACCAAACTAGAAACAACTAGACAAAGTATGCTTCCCATGGGAATTGAAACCTCCACCCCCGGGTCTACAGGCATAAATAAATAAATGTTGTATTCATCCTTTTTTAACACTTTGGATGAGTCGTCGCCTAATTTATTTATTTATTTATTTATTTAAACCTTTATTGCACATAATACAATGTATCGCACAATAGGCGGACTTAATGCTAGGAGCATTGTCTAACAGTCAACCTTTGGGTTAAGCAGAGAATGCATGTGGGTGCACTGTATATACACAAACAAATAACCTACATACATACATATACCTACATATACCATACGTATAAATACAGTATCATATATACATAATATATATATACATCTATATACATATATTCACTAAATAAATAATATATATGCAACATTTGAAATAGTGTTCTACTTTTGTGACTGTTCGAGATAGTATTTATAGACTAGCGTTTTGAAGCTAGCGCGACTCCGGGCAGTTCTTATGGATTCAGGGAGTGCATTCCAAAGTTTTACTGCAGTGACAGCGAAAGAATTTGCGTAAAAACCTGTACGGTGAGAAGGAGTTGCCAAAATCAAACGATTTGAAGAACGCAGGACTCTTTCATGAGTGGCACTTAATAAGCGGAAATCCTGTTTAAGGTAGATAGGGGCAAGCGGATTATTAAGAATGTTATAGAGTAGACATAAAATATGGAGGTTCCTGCGTTGACGGATAGGTAGCCATTTCAGCTGAGAGCGATATTGGGATACATGATCATATTTTCTTAGACAATATATAAATCTGATACAATTATTAAGTAGCCGTTCAAGTTTATTAAGTAGTTCTTCAGTTATATCCGGACTACACACATCAGCATAATCAAGGAGGGGCAATAAGAGTGAATGGACCAGCATAGTTTTGGTCTTTAATGGCAAAAAGTTTTTCAAACGCCGTAAATAGTGTAATGATCCGTACACCTTTCGACATACTTCAACGATATGAGTGTTCCAGGAGAGTTTACTATCAATATGAAGACCAAGATCTTTAACTGAAGGGCTAAATGGAATCACGATACCGTCAAATAGCAGAGGCTGCGTGGTATTAAAATCGATGTTATTGATTTGGTAAGAACTTCCCACTACGATTGCCTGGCATTTTTTAGGATTCACGCGAATCCCGAAATTATTTGACCATCCCAAAATGCTTCGCAAATTCTCGTTTAGCAATGAAACCGACTCATTTATATCATTTACATTCGCTCGTGTATAAAGCTGCAAGTCATCGGCATAAAAATGATAGGAGCAAGTGATACAAGATGAGAGGAGATTTATGAAGATCGAAAATAAAATGGGAGACAAAATACCGCCTTGCGGTACACCGGCCTTCAGGTCGCACCAATCTGATGTATCCGTACCATGGCGAACTTGTTGCCGGCGACCGCGAAGATAACTAGAGAACCAGTCAATCACCGAGGATGAGACGTTGCATCGGGTAAGGATGGCCAGCAGAATGTCTATATCGACAGTGTTAAAAGCGTTACTGAAATCTATTAGAACTAACACAGTGACTTCTTGATTTTCCATTCCCATTCTAATATCGTCTGTAATACGAAGCAGTGCGGTAGAGGTACTATGGCCTGGCCTAAAACCAGACTGTTTGGCATTGAGGAGGTTATTGTCCAACAGATATTTAGAGAACTGATTAAAGGCCATCGCTTCTAAAATTTTGGATAAAAAGGAAAGGATGGAAATGGGACGAATATCATTCGGCTGGAGAGGATCAGGAATCTTAGGGAGAGGACGAACATAGGCAAGTAACCATGAGGACGGAAAATGATGCTCCGTGAAACTGGAGTTAATAATATGCGTGATGATTGGGAGGACCAGTTTAAGTATAGGGGTCAGCATTACGCGACTTACTTGATCAGGCCCAGTGGCATTAGACGTTATGGACTGGATGGTCTTGCAAACGTCATCCTCAGTGACAACAGAGAACTCAAAAGAACTACCGTCAGGGACAGGCAAAGCAAGAATAGAAGAAATAGTGGATGTTTTAACACTGTTATCTAACACTGGAACTGACGTGAAATGGTTGTTGAGAGCGTTCAAAGTGACAGGTAATTCCAACAATTCTTTCTGTACCTTGCCTATGCCCTGAGAATTAAGAAATTTCCAGAGATTGGCCGGAGAAACATTTTCAATGTGATCTGTGAAATAGCGGCGTTTAGCATTACGACAGATTTGATTGCAACGATTCCTTGCAGTCTTATACAATGACCAATGCTCGTCGGAGCGCTCACGTTTGAATCTACGGAAAGCCCCATCACGACGTCTCATCGCCATACGCACTCCGTCCGTTATCCATGGAGCAGGGGGGCGTCTAATTTTGACAGCCTTAATTGGTGCATGCGTATCATACAGAGACAATACTTCATTATTAAACAGAGAAATTTTCTTATCTACTGTATTTGCCAATAAAATAGGTGACCAATCAATTTTAGACGCATCTGATGTTAATGCCTTATTATCCATCTTTGAAAAACCACGTAGATATAATATTGTCGGTTTAACTTTCGGCACTTTAATTTTATATGATACATAAATAAGGTCATGTCGGGAAAATCCAGGAGCAGGCGTCTGACCATGGCTGTCAACAAGGCTCTCCGAAGAAGTAATTATTAAGTCAAGTAAAGTTGGACCGTGGTCGGTAAAATGCGTAGACTCAGATGGTAGTATCGAAAAATTCACTGACCTAACAATGTCCAGCAAAGTAGAAGCTCTTATGTCGTCTTTTAACAGACACGTATTAAAGTCACCCAAGATCAGATGATGAGCATAGTCAGAACTAACCGATTCAAGCAGAGATTCGAAAGTAGAGAAATAATTTATTTTTGAGGATGGCGAGTAAAATACTCCAAGAATGGCCTTGACACTTTTGAAAGAGATTTCTAAAAGAATATACTCCATTGAAGCAGAGTATTCCGGAGGTGATATGGAAAGAATGTGATACTTAATGTCACTACGCAGATAGATGGCCACCCCGCCTGACCTAACACCCTCACGATCATTTCGTATAAGCACGTAACCGGGCAGCGAGTAGCTAGTAGACGGATGGGTAGGTTTCAACCAGGTTTCAGACACAAGTACTGCACTTAATAGTTTTGATGAAAAGGCTTCTACGAAGTCGGTGTAATGAGCGGGAATGCTCTGAGCGTTAATATGGCACACATTGAAATTTTGAGGGAAACGTTGGAACGCATTTTCAACGAAAGCTCCCAGAGTATCTGAAGAGTCACAAGAGACAAAACTAGAATTAAGTGATTCCTCAGCAGAAAAGAAGGATTCATATATATCAAGATTTATAGGTTGCTGCATAATAAATAAATAAACTAAAATATATCAATTATATTAAATATAAAACTAGATAATATTAATAATTTATAAAAATCCTACAGATTTGAAAAACCTAATTTAGTTTTGTTCTGCCTAACCTGCCGGCTAACTAGACCATGAAAAATAAAAAATGATAATAAAAGAAAGAAAAGATAAATACAAAATGAAATTGACAACAACACCGTACATAATGAAAACGAACTGGGGGCTAACCATCATCTCCCAAGCTAGACCATGCAAAACGATCGAATAAGAGAGACGACGCCTTACATCATGTATTGCCCCATCTCGCTCACCCACCCACGGCTGCTAAAAAAAAAATACAATATAAAATTTGATGGCACCCCCAGCTTGAATGAAATGAGGCTGTACGTCAATACAAACAGTCATAGGTTCACGGCAAGAGAAAAAAAAAAATAAAAAAAAAAAAGACATTGACAGAAGGTGACATCAGTAATTTTGACGTGTTGTTGGTTGTCCAATAAATGTTTATCACCACAATCAAACTACACTATGTACAAGTCACAACAAAATCAAAAAGTTATTGTATTTCATAGACTACCTACTTTTATGTCGAATAATAGTAATATTTAGGGAAATACTGATCAAGACCGGAGGTGTTAAAACAGTTAACAGCCATTGAATACATGGAAAGCATAGTGCGTTGATGACGATCACGGGACAACGATACCAACTATTTAGACTTGCTTGCCTGCTGTACTTGGCGTCTCGTTAAAGGTCTTTTGTCAGTAGTGGCTGTGGGTGCTTTCTTTGGCTGTTGAGCACTCTCCGTTGCAGCTGTTTGGCTGCTGATGTTGTCATCAACGGGGAACTTCTTGGTCAACGCACTCAACTCGCCTATTGTTGTGATCTTGACTCTGTCGCCTGTGGGAGTCTTGATATATATCACGCCACCCAACGTCCAACATTGCCTCATGCCAAAGTGTGACCTAGCAGAAATAAAAATCTTTTGCCTGGAACGAGTGAGAAACTCGGCTATATTTATAGAGGTGCCTTTTAAAGCAGTCTTTTTGTTCCATATCATGGCTTTGATCTCCAAGGATTGGAAATGTACAAGAACAGGCCGAGCACGGTCAGGACCTTCCGCTCCTATGCGATAGCAGGCTTTAAACTGAACATTGGAGTCTGTTATTTTGAAGTGTTCAATGAGAAGATTAGTTACTTTTTCCTGAATGTTTTCGTCCGGGACCTCCTTGATTCCGTTGAACACCAACATCTTCCGCCGGCCTCTCATTTCTATGTTATCCACCCGACTGCCAATATCATCTATCTGCTTTTTCAAAAGTAAGAAAATTGTATGTACCAACTCTCTGAAACTGGAGTACTCCTGCTGCAATTGGCTGACATCTGCTGGAAGACTGGTAGTGAGCCTCTTCTCAAATTCAGCCATGCGGGTTGCCAGTGTCATCTCCAGATGTCTTTGTGTCTGCTGTACTTCCTCCTAATTATTTGAGAAGGGGTCATTTTATCCTCGGAGGAAAAATTTGCGGATGATTTGACACCTAACAATTTTAAAAGGGCGACGAATCATCCTCGGATGAGATTTTTTGCGGATCAATTGTCACCTAAGTCAGGCAAACGCCTTGTCCACTGGATCACGGAGACAGCCCTGCATGAGTGCAGATATTCATTGATTTCTCCCACGAGAATACGGAAGGACAGTTTGTCAAAATCAACAATGACACAGCATATTTAAAATCAAACATCGGCCTAATAAAATCTACTGCGCACATTTTCTATAATTTCATCTCTTCCAGACCCTTCGGTTATTAAAGGTCGTTGTCAAATGCAAATAAGGGGGTCGTCTTTTTCAGGCCCTGAATTATGGGGCAATAAATGGCAGGATGGTGCGGCCCGCTGTTGGCTACACCTGACGCGTATGGTCACCCTATCGGATTTGTTTATAGGGATTATATTCATATTTTTTATCTACATACTTCGCAGCATTTTAAAATGCAATAGTACCAATATTTTTCTTTTTTTTTAAGGCAATTGCTTCAATAGGTTAATTTTTATTTGTCTGCTGAAAACAAAGATTGATTATAAGAAAATGCTTCTAGCATTAAGTCGACCTTATGTGTATTATTAATTTTATTTTGTGAAATTAAAATAAAATCAATACATATATTAAAATAAATACTTAAAAACTAGTATTTACTGGTTTTGAATTTTTTTTCCAATTTTTGTGATCCGTATTCTACCTCATTGTTTTCAAAACGGGTCAGTCGCGTGAATTTTGAACTATAATACCAAACAAAATTAATTGATTTAAAAAATTACCTTCTTTAGGAAGACACGTGGATCTAAGTATGTCTTCTATCTATCTATGACTTAAAATTATTTAATAACTAAACTTTTCTACATGAAAGTATATCAGAAATACTAAATCAAACATCATTCAAAGCAGACATGACCCTGCTAAGGATTAAATCAACACCAGCGCCATCTATAACAAATACGTCACAATCGTGCCCTCTCCATTACGTTTTTAATTTCACGTGGGGTGGCAATGACAAATACGCCTGTTAATCATACGCCCAGGGCTCAGCCCGAAAAAAAATGATATTTCAAAATAGAACGACTAATTGGATGTGAATTTTTTGAACTCTTAGTCTTTTGTAGATGGCGCCTCGGGCTGTTAATTGACTGCTTATAGATATGTGTGATTTGCAGAGTATAGTTTACATTGTATCGATTTAAAAACAAACCGTTATTTACTTCTGCTTTGAAGAAGACTTCGTATCAAAAGCTCCGTTAAGGAACGCAAAAAAGTTAACGGTCAGAAAAAATTGTGTATATACATATTTTTATCATCCTCCTAGTGATATGGGCCGTATGCCTGTTTGCCTACTAAATTGTATAAAAAAGGCTCCCGTCTCTCGATGGGGCCCGCTCTCTTAGCTGCTCGTTTCCACTTCGCTCTATCAAAGTTAAAGTCTAGATAGTTATATTACTTTTGGTTATGCTGAAAAAAAATCTTAATAAACACAATAAAGGAAATAACCATACATCGTAGAATTGTGAATAGCAAAAAATATAGCCTTACTCTGCAATAAAAGTTCATGTACACTTGCAATTGGGAACTGGCTAAACGGACGCCATTAATTCTGGCATTTGCATGACAATCACATTAAAACCGCGATCGGGACCCGTGCCGACACATCCGCACTTTGAAAATGTAGATGGGAAAGTGTTTGAAAATAATTGCACGTGATACATTGCTGTATTTTTTTGTCGACCCAAGTAGGTAAATAACAAAAAACAAAAAATTATTCCTCTTTTTTTTTAAGTCAAAATGGCTGCAGACTGCACTATATTGAATTTTCCTAAAACTTGGCTACGACTATTTCCCGGTGATTCCCGCCATATGAAAATTATTTAATTGCAGTGACAGTTTTTTCTTTATCTTAATAGTGAATAGAGCCTTATAAGCTTAGCTAGGCTCGTATATTTATTCGTATTATAATCATTAAACATTTTCCCGTTGCATAGTACTAGATTTGGAGATAAATACTGGTTATCTTAATGAAGCGATTGCGTCTAACCTCCATTATCTATTTTATAAAAAACTTGACAATTCAAAAAATATATAGAATAAAAATGTGAAAACTAAATGTATATCAACTATCACTAACCTAACACTACATTTGTTATTAGAAAGCAATGTACAAGTAAATAAACCGAGCAATGATATTTTCACCAACCAACCAGTGAGAAAAGAGCCCTATACCGCCCTTGTGTGACAAATTATTTCACCCTATGCAGTTTTTACGTCCGATATAGCCCTGGGCTATTGGGGTACGAGTTAACAAATTTAGTTTTGCAATGCGTTTTGTGGCTATGCCGAATGTTTTTGATCGTGTGGTTACCCTAACTGAACTTGGTTATTTGCAAATGATGCTAATAAGTACTTTTGGAATAGTAATAATAAGGTTTAAAAATTGGAATATGAGTTTACAGAAAGAAAAAAGTAATACAGGTTTTAAGTTCGCTTTTTGTACCGAAATTTTAAATAATACTAATTTCATTTTTTAATACAGTAAAAAATAGTTGTAAACAGCAAAATTAATGCCACGACTGTAGCGAGACGACACTTAATTAGACTTTTCTCCTCAGCGTCCGTCTGACAGTGTCGCCATCCGCAGAAAGAAGTGCCAGTGTTGCTAGTTTAATGGGATTAATGAGATAAATTGAGTCGTAGACGTGGCAGCTTGATATTACATCTAAATATCAGAAAAACTGTACTTACTTAGTATTATAAAGTTAAATAACTATATTTATTTACAAAATACCAGATTAGTTTGCAAGTAGTTAAGCGTATCAAGCGAAGTACTTAATAAGTATTAATTTTCTTTACTACACAAGATAAACTTGATTTAAGACGTTAGGCATCGAAAAATAAATCGTTTCTCGGCATAACTAACCATTGAATATGTCGAAATATATTTCATTTCTTTTTCTAAAGAAAGGCTTTTTAGCCAAAATTATAATTGTAATATACAAATAAGTCTATATAAAAAAGTCTAACTAGCTTTTTTTATTTTTTATTTTTGAAAAAAGTATGAAAGCGTATCCCTAATCTTACTTCTAAATTCCTTATCACCAGTTATAGCTACCGAGATTGTGTTCTCTAGCCAAGTCTTGACACAACCCGAAATAAATCTTGAACATAACATTTCATAAGTTACACTCATAGTCTACATGACTACCCAAAGTTTCTAACTTTCCGCACGTTAATTACAAGTCTACTCACAGGCAGACACATCGCAAATATTCCTTGTTATGAACACCTGTCATCAAAATTAGACGAAGACTGTGACGTCACACTAATAACTCCGCTGTTTATTAAGAAACCACTGCAACGCTTGCACTCAATAACACGTGTCACTCTCGCGGTTTTACCGCCATCTTGACGACGCCATTTTGAAGTGTGCACTAATTAGGGCGCGCAAATTTTTGATTTATTACCGGATACGGCGCTATACGTTATGACAGTTTCCTATCAGAGACGACATTTTCTTGGTATCTTCGGCGAATTCAAAATTAATAACCAGCTTATTAAAATGTTTGGTAACGAATGGAGTTTTTAAGCAGTGTAATAAAAGTAATAATTATTAAGTAAGATTAAGATAGTGATTTTGTAATAAAGTTTCGTAGCGGATTTGATTAGAATCGCATTTAATGTCATTTTAAAAATATAACTGTACTACAAAAGATTAGAATTAAAAATGCTCCAAGCAGACTTCCTAATTCGTAGTACGATTAAAATAAGATAAGAAAGACAATATAGAAATCCTACGTTTTTCTTTAAATAATATTAATGAAACTAATTATATAAAAATGCTAACATAGAAATATATACTTACCCTATTAGATACCTACACATCACAATAGTACTTAAGGCACAAGAGGCTCAAGATCTGTAGTCAAATAAATGAAATTCCCTGCCAAAAAAGGCCCTTGTAAGACAACAAGTCTGGCATATATCAAGTACCCTCAACAAATGAAACAGCTCTGAGGACGATTTCTTAGAACCTTCGGGACTCGCAAAGGGACACTTGAAGGAATCCTGTCCTTTCTTACTGTAATCTTGGCGATTATTAAAATCATATATCTTTAGGGGAATGCACCCTGATTTCTTGAGGGGTGCATTCTGTTACGTCAGGTATAGATTTTTATGCATGGTTTTTGGTGTTTGTTTATGGTTGTTATGCATTGCGTAATAGGATTGCGCATGATGTTGTGGTAAAAAAGAAAGACCCAAGCATAATGTATAAATCGCGTAAATGCTAAGTATATTTAATAATCAGGAAAGCAAAGTAACTATAAGTAATTATATGTAGAAAAACGATAATCAAATATACATTTCATTTAAAATCTGTTATTATCTTTGTAACTATGTGTTCTTTATAAAGATGTATTACAAAGAAACAATATTTTAAGCTTTAATAGATATTAATACAAAAAAAGAATAAATAAGGATGAACAATATGAACATTGTGAAATAAAATTTTTGAATAATTTTATACGAAACGTTTGTGTGTTTCAAACAAAACTGTCTCAAGACAAGAGATACTCAAAATTTCAAATACAGAGCCAAGTGCAATATTCTGGCATTTTATATTTGCCTGCCTGACATATTTCTGAAAAGAATGCTCGACAATTTTAATAATAAGGGTCAAAGCAGGGAAAATGCTGGGTTCAAAGCCCCCCATAGAATGTGCCACAGCGACATAACACTATACACGGACCATACAGAAATAAAGCTCAGTAAAGTGCATAACTATTAATTTACTGATTTTTGTGAAACCATATTTATTCGAGATTTTATGTTTACTTACCATGATTAATACAAAAAACTGTCTTATTTTTGAAATACAACATAAAATGCGATAAACTAATTTTGTATAGAAACGAAAATCAGCTATGAACATAATAAGCGATAAGTCATCGTTTACTAAACCTGTCATTGGGTATGTTTTTGAATGAATTAGCTTAATAAGAAGATTCCAACAGTCATCAAATGAAGAGCATCAACAGTATTATATGTGACCACCATACCACACATATGTGATCACGTGTATGTGACACCATTGAAACATATTTTTTATAATTCATTTTCTAGGGCCACGCACATGGATAACCTAATCCAAATCTGTGATTAAGGTATTTAGGTTTAGTATTTTCACGCATTGTAAGGCGCTTAAATCGAATGCTTTCTCTCTATACTCTCAGTAAGTTGTATTATGACGACCCATCACAATATTATTCTTGCGACTTCTGATTTTCATTCCATACCTTCTTGCTTGTCATTATTGTTTATTCGTTTACTCACTCAATTGAAAATGATAAAATGTTGACGATGTAGTGTTAATGAGCAATTAATTTAGATTTTGTTTCAAATGACTTTTATATTGTAATCTTTCAAGTGTATATATATCTAGAATTGGTTACAAATCCATACTAATATCATAAATGCGAAAGTCTGTCTGTCTGTCTGTCACCTCTTCATGGCTAAACTGCTGGACCGATTGTGATGAAATTTGGTAGGGATGTAGTTAACGACCTGAGGTCAAACATAGGTATAACTTTTGGGCGCGATATAACCGAGTCCCACGCGGGGCGAAGCCGCGGGGAACAGCTAGTATACTATAAAAATCGAACATCTAACACAAACATGGTCTAAATCAGACTTAGTCTCTACAAATAAATTAAATTAAAAAAAAATGATGAAATGAAATTGAAACTTACATATGAATTAATGAATTAATTAATAAACACTTTAGTGCACATTAGGTTGTACAGGATATATAAAGAAGTTTGCATAGCAATATAATTTAGGAAACTTTTTCACCATTTTACATTTTATTTTTGATGTACGATATTATAAATTTTTAACTATTGCCACAGAAAACTTAATAGTCTATTGCTTATTATACCGCGCCCTTGCTTGTTTAACTATGTGTTTGTACTTCACCGTAATTCACAGAATACATAAGTACAAAGCAACCTAAGTGCCGTTGAGGGACCAAACATTCACTTATTTTTCTAATACGTTTTCTTTCAGGCTTAACGTGCTCAAGCCGTATTGGGGTTTGTTCGTAACATAGTCTTCAAAGAGAACTACTATCTGAAGGTCGATAGATTGGGCTTACAGAGAAAAATAGGGGGATTTTGTAAATTAGAGTAGTCTATATACGCCTGGATCCATATACTTCCATATTAATATTATAAATGCGAAAGTCGAACTGTTACGCTTTTATGGCTAAGCTACTGGAACGATTTTGATGAAATTTGGTATGGATAGGTACAATTAAAGATTGGAGGTAACACGCAGGGGGAGCCGCGTAAAACACCAATTAACTTCAACTCAAGAAATTAAAAACAACGCCATAGGCTTTTGCTTTTATTCCAACTAATATTATAAATGCGAAAGTGTTTGTTTGTTTGTTTGTTACCTCTTCACGCCCTATCTACTGAACGAATTGTCCTGAAACTAGCAACCCGCCCCGGCTTCGCACTTTTGCAATGCTAAATATAATACATGTATTGTACATATAAACCTTAATCTTGAAGTCTTGAATCTGAGTGATTCAATCAATTAAAAAAACCGCATCAAAATCCGTTGCGTAGTTTCAAAGATCTATCACTCAAAAAAAAATATGGTTGATTTAACTAAGATTGTGACCTTTTTAATCAAGCATCATGAACGCATATGAGCCTGCAAAGTGAAAGGTTAAAACAAACAAGCTGATCTTGTTTGTCTCTCAACTAAGAGGGTTGTATAACGCTACTATTATTTTACACTTAATTTAACTAATATTTTGTTTCATATAATTTTTTACTATTATTATACCGAATAACGAACTTTAATGTCTAAACTAAGACACTGTTTCATTTAATTATGATACTTGTTTTGCTTTGCTAAGATACTGGTTCCCCTCTACTAAAATACTTATTTCACTCAATCATGATACTTGTTGTGCTTTACTAAGATACTTGTTCCCCTCAACTAAGATATTTGTTTCATTTGACAAATTAACTAGTTTCGCTCTACTATAATACTTGTTTCGCTCTACAATAATACTTATTTTCTTCTACTAAGATACATTATGTCACTTTGCCAGATACTTATTTGTCACCACTAAGTTACTTATTTCGCTTTTCTCAAATACTTGTTACACTTAATTAAGAAACTTGTATCTCTCGACTTAGATGCTTGTTTCATTGACTAAGGTATTTTTTTCACTCCACTATGATACTCATTTCACTCATATACTGTCTTTATTGGCTTAACTATTATTTATTGCTTTTGTCTTGTTTGAAAATACTAAGAATAATATTAATGTTAAATACCTACGAATAATTCGAGCCATTAGGGCCTCAGTTGACATACGTTTTTTTTATTTGCTTATTTTTATTATTTTCGATCTTCCTTTGTAGATCAAAGGAATTTTTTCTATCTTCCTTTGTACCTACAAAGGAAGATTAAAAATAAGCAAATAAAAAAAAAAACGTAAATCAACTGAGGCCCTAATGGCTCGAATTATTCGTAGGTATTTAACATTAATATTTAATCCGGTTTTAACAAGACAGGTAAGAAGAGAAGTAATAAAAATAAGCAAATAAAAAGAAAAACGTAATTCAACATAGACCCTAGCCTAAGACTCTGAAATATCCATTTATTAAAAGCAAGGTTGTTAAAGAGATAAAATAAAACGCATAAAATATAAGAAAAATATTATTAATCATTAAGAGATCAGTTAATCACATAAAACCCACAACGTATAAAGTTGGTAGAACAAATATTCAAAATTCAAATTGTTTATTTTCAATATAGGATGTTCTTATCACTTATTGACGCCAATTTTTACTTATTTTAAGTTTACCACCACTTCCAAAGCGCAAGTGGAGAATAAGTGGCGCCACAAACTCCACAGCAGCATTTTCTTCAAAAACGTCAATTCACAAAATTTGAGTCAAATCAGACGAGTTCACATTTGAATATTTTTATAATTACCATAAGTTTATTATTAAATAAATAAATATAATAATAGCAGTCAGGTTCGTTGTTTCTTCCTCGGGTGCTGAAAATAAAGTAACTGAGTTAACAGATCATTAAAAACAAAGACATCTAACTAGAGCTCGCAAAACCGCCCTTTTTCAAAACCAAGAATCATTCAGACTCAGATTAGTATCATTCAGTTAGTTAGTCAGTGCATGTTAGTGTTCATACTGCAAATTTGTATAGGAGTTTCAGCTCTAAACTGGCCTCTTAAGGTCAGGTCAAATCATTAGACTTACCTATGCATTTCGCCAGGTCTTCCAGCATCTACTGAATAAAGTCCTGCGGCCTATTTTGGGTATTAGTTCTCTAACCTCTGCATCACTTATGCCGAAAGTGCCTGGATATTGATTTGTTGTACTGAAAATAAAATTTTTGGTTATTGTACAATTGTAGGTACCTACGAAGGTAGGTAGACGCTCAGAGCCACACGGCGCACATGCTCCGATTGCAAACTGGACGGACTGTGCAAAGCTCATTGAGAGCGGGAATATCCTGGTGTGATCTAATCAGAAACGAGGAGGTCCGTTCGTGTTCAAAATAACCGAACTGACGACATAGGTATTGGTTTAGGTATCTAATCAAACACATGCTTGTAATCAATAATCAATAAATATATAAGTCATGCTTGTAACACTACGACCGTCCGATGAAAGTAATAAACTCACAAATAAAATACATGTCAAAGTCTATACATACCGGTGAACACAGGTATTAACTCTGGCAATTCCCATGCCCGAAGCAATTCTGCAACTTCTTCCATTTTTTCTTTGCTTTTCACATACAAAACAAACGTACCGACACGACACGATCTCGAGTGCGGACTGCGGCCAGCCACGGGCGCCGGAGGTAGCGAGGGGGAGGTGAGTGCGCGGGGTGAAAGCAAGCAAGTAACATTTTTTTTTTGAATTGAACAAGAGAGAATTTGTTTTGATTTATCTGAGTAAAATATTTGCACGAAATATCTATAAATATTAGGGATGAATATTTTGGTTTTATTTGATGCATTTATGTAATACGATTGTACCTACTAACTAACTGTGATTATATGATTGAATAGACAATTTCACATAATTAATACACCTAGGCAATTTTCATCACTTTCAAAATTGGAATTTTATTCAACGTAACTACCTGGGTGTCTAAAATCGCCACTTTGAGCAATTCATCGAATCGATTCATATTAAGAATTCCTTAGCAGTTCTGTAGCAATTCCTCTATTTTTTGTAAAATAGCCAACTAAACTTTGCAATTCCTCTTCAAAAAAATTAAAGAAAATAGGAATTGCTAAAGGATTGCTAAGGAATTCGTAATATGAATTCGATTCGATGAATTGCTAAAGTGGCGTTTTTAGACCCACTGGTCTCGTTCTCGTGTTACAAATGAAGAAGAAAACAATCATTTTAACTAAGACAAGTTATTGTAATAACTATATTATTCATAGATTTTTTATATTTAACTCTTAATTAATACCTATAATGAAATAATATGTTTACTATATCTATGAATAAATGTTCTTTTTTAATATTTAGTTCTTATTTGATGCTATTATTTAAATGATTATACAAACTATAATAAATAATTGAACCAACAATTGAACATGAACAATTTTATAATTTTTATGGTAGCTTTATGCGTTAAAATGTTATTAATTGTAATGTTTGTCGTAACTGCATTAACTATTTATAAGTATTTAAATCAACAAAATCTAGTAGAAATATCAAATATTATCTTTGTTAATTTGAATGTGAACTGTCTTGTTAGAATCAATCACGTGTCATATTTATTTTAGTGTTTGTTAAGGTAGAAACAACGTGCAAACTTAATGGAATTATTCATTACACAGATTTCTATTTCAATCATAAACAACCAAGTTGGATCAATTGCACAACTTTTATTGAAATTATCTAATGCGTATTTAGCTTGATCAAAAAAAGGTCAACTAAGAGAAAAGCGTTCTTAGTTGACATTCATTTTTTTCAGAAGCATACATAGGGACAGACAGCGATAAGCTACTTTGTTTTTTTATGTAGTGATAGTGATTTCGCATACAAATAGCTAGGAGTATTGAGAAGTACATAGGGTACCTTTCGGCGAAAGCTAGTACATACATACATACATACATATGATCACGTCTTTATCCCATACGGGGTAGACAGAGCCTAGAGCCATATGACCTTAGGCCACGTTTAGCATAATAATAGTTAAAACAGGAAATCAATAGTGATGGGTTGCTAGCCGCATCGCCTGTCATGATTTCCCCATTCGGCGATTCCCTCAGACGACTTTTACGTCTTGCGCGGGAAGAGAAGCAGCTGGTACATTCAATGTTTTTCTTTTTCTCCCAGAACAGCATGGAAGTAATAATTATATAAAAATATGAAGTTTACAAAAAACTAAATGGTATGTTCTTGCTACATACCGCTATTCAAGCCAGGAACATCTTAACCAAACAATATTATGATGAACAAAACACACCTCTCATATTCTAGCTGAGCCAGCATATTATGTCGAGCCTGCCGCAATCTCAGACATATATCATCCTAGCCTAGATCTAGGTCTAGAGTCTAGACCTCGCCTGCACTACACGTCCTTTGTTTTTAATGAGCGCACTGGAGCCTTGCAAACAACCAGTGTTTTGTAACGTAAACAAACCTCTTTGAAATGTCCTACATGTGTATTTACGAAAGTAGCTATTATGTCAATCGAAATGTATTGTCTATGATAGAAAATTTGTAAAGGTATTGATTGATATGATAGAAAATTTGTGAAGTGAATTTATGAGAAAATGAAATAAGTGAAAATTAGTGACTTAAAATCAAAACTGTTTAAATTGAAGAAAGGCCTTAAAGGACTTGTTTCCAGGGCCGTAAAACATACTATTAAAAAAAAATTTAAAGTTATTAATGTCTATGTCACTGGAAGAAATGATATCACTTGAAAAATTATCAATCTGAAATGAGTTCCCTAGAAATGTTTTTTTATTAGAATCCTTTCTCAAGCCTTTATATATGTATATATTTTTGTAGATTATTTTAAACAGGAGAAACAAATAAGCTATGCTGAAATCGTGAACTTTATTTTATCTTTAATGCGTGAATTAGTTTGAGTTACTAAGAGTGAAGGAAAGAAGTTGGCACAATAAAGTTAGATAAATATTTAAATTAAATATTTTTTAAAGAAGCGTCCTTTGAAAGGTTACAAAAAATATTGATAAATAAAATCTTCATATGAATGGTAAGTGATAAGCCAGTGATTACTTGTCGTTCAAGACAGTAATAATCTGGCAAAAAATACTAAAATGCCTAAGATATCAAGTTAATGTAAAAATCACAGTTACAATTTATTTTTCTAAAAGACCACTGCAATATCTCGGAGCCTCGTCTCTATAACAGCTGCTTCCTTTATAAACTTAACGACGAGAGAAATTAGATTTTGAGAAACTTGCAACTTTTTGAAGACGATAAAATTAATAATGGCCTCTTTTAGTCGCTCTATTGTTATTCTTTACAAGGTGTCCAAGACACAGAGTACAGATCAACCACCGTTTTTTTTTATTACAAAATCAGTTAATGAAATAACCAACAAAGTACTATCTACTAAACAAAAAAGCATTTGACTTCACAATCTCAACCCCACGTAATCAACCCCTACACCTGATTTCGGGGTATAGACTGATATATCGTCGGCAACCCCGCCCGCCGTCAATTTGTATTCAAGACATGGAACACCCCGACCTACGGTACTATGTACTTTTTTCTTGTTACTTGTTCCTTGACCTTTTGGTTATTGTTGGGAAAATAGGAAAAATATTGTCAAAAAACATATTAGTTAAGAAATAGCTCGATAATTCGACATACAATCTTGTGTAACTGCGTGTCAAGTGAAGGCAAGAGTGGCCTGAATTTGATTGGTCGCCTTTAGTGGGATTCTATCTTGAAGCTCCGCAAGGTACGCGGTACTAATAGTTCTGGTTTATTTCGCTAGATTACTGATGTTAGGATGTGTTATACGCTGTTAGGCAGCCTAAAAAAATTGACAGTTGGCCACTACCACATCACTGAAAAAAATATTCTACCTAACTACTTCAGCTATTTGAGAAATAAGAAACCAAAATTTGACAAGATACTAATGAAGTTTACTTAATATAACAAAAGTGATTAACAAAAAAAGACAAAAGGTTTGATAACATATCGCAAAGAGTTATGTAGTCAATTTTTTGTGCTATAGATTGACATAAGTTTGGTTGTGTATAAGTAAGTATTTTTTCAGTGCACTCATAGAACGAGTTCTGACATGCTTCATTGTAATAACCAGTGCCGCTATACCTTGGTAACATGATAACATGATCAAAGCTGCACCCAGGAAACACGTGAAAAAGAAGAAATGTGAAACTAAGTACACGTCATATACATAATCGCTGATTAATTTATAACTAAAAACAAAATCAATTAAGCTTGACGTATTTTTTTTTTCTTGTACAAGAGCTACTTGTAACTTGTAAACTGACTCTTAGCTGTCCTTTCGATAGTAAAACCAAGTCAATATACGATTTTAATTAACTTCTAGTTCCTACGAAGTAATCAATTTGTCACTGCAGTTAAGAGTTTCCCCTACCAACTGCGCCATTAGGTATTCATCTAAAAATAATTTTTTGTTTAAATTCGTTTAAATTTAAATTGTAAAAGTGGCAACAATGTATGCAAATGCATCCGCCCCTGGAGACTGTAAAATTGGGGAGGTTTATAGTGTTTACCCTGTATTTATGAAAAGTCGTACTATTGTTTTGTTTCTCGATAGTGAAAATATTATGTAGAGATGATATTTCTCCTATGAAAGCTTCTGATCGGAGTTTTATGCCGCAAGCTAATAAAAATTGTACCTCTACAAATAAAAAAAAAATTAAAATAGTATGTTCTCGATCTGAGATTCTGAGTCGGTTGAGGTACGGACTCAGAAAAATTCGTCATTTGAATAATGTAAGTTTTTTTGATAACTTAAAATAAAAGAGCAAGTCTAGCAAGTGATTTACGAACAAAGAGAAAAATATAATTGACCAGTAGAGGTATCATTAAATAATTTTTGAAAGAAAAAAGGTCTGAAACTTTTCTTAATTCAGTAAACACATCTATTTTTAACATAAATAAAATATAAAATATTAAAGAAAATAAAATAATAAAAATAAATACTTTATGAATACAATGTGGACAAGGAACTTACAGAGACAATTTTAGGCTTGAACATATACTCTAGTTATTATTACAACCGACTGTAAAACGATGGTACCTATAATGAGAAATTTTTCGTTTGAAATCTTCACAACAACATCGAATTTGATCCGAGTTCCCGTAGTAACTCGGTGCATTCACCTACAAGATTTATCTAACCACTAGATGCTATTTGCCGTCGCTCCCTCACTAGGAACATCTAAAAAATAATGCGTTTTCTTCTATCCAATTCAGGAAGAGGTTATTTGAACTTATTTGTTAGCCTCATAAGTTTTCTTCTTGAATGTTTGGTGAGAATTTTGTAGTTCCATATTGATTGAAATTCTGATATTTACATTTTTGGGAACCAAGTGGAAATATTTAGTCTATGCCTAGTTTGCGGAAACAGGCGTGACGTTTACAGTTTTGTATCTTTAAAAGTGAAATACCCAGAGAAAGTCGTATTAGGGGGCTTAGCCAACGTCATAATGTCTAAACGTTATAGAATTATCTCACCTATTTTGACGGCAATAACTGAAAATCAGTGCTTCTGTACTAACGTGCAGTAAGATCACTGAGTTATGGCCTTTTTGCCTTGCTGCAGCACACTAATTATTATTTTTGTGTTACTTGTATTACTTAGTTTAAGCTTTTCTTCATCATTGTTTTAGTGTCTGTGGCAATTCAAATAAACCGTTTTTTATTCTATTCTATTCTATTCTATTCTATTCTAGAAGTTCGACAAGAACAAAATGTGTGTTTTGAAATTGTGACTTTGGCTAAGCCCCCTGGATGTGAAAAGGCTAGCGGAAGTTAGAAGCACCGGGAAGAGACTTCTCTCATTATCATTTCGTGTAGATGACACAGTAAATCGACCATCCACACCCTGGTATTACTTTAGGATACTACACGGGGGATACGGGGGCTTAGCCAAAGTAACAAACGTTAACATAAACGTTAATATAAATAACACATAAGCCGCGCTAAATCACGTGGTCAATCTTATGTCAATCCTATATACATTTTGTTCTTGTCGTACTTCGTTAACGTGTTGAGATTGTGACTTCGGCTAAGCCCCCTGATCTCTTTTTATGACGCCATTTTAGATTACTATCCCGCCATCAAATTCTTAAATACTTAATTCATTATGACTATATCGGAAATACAAACAAAAAGCTCATTATGAGCACATCGCCCTATCTCCAAAACACATGTTTATCATTAACTCGCAGCCCCTAAACTTAAGTAGATCACGTAATGTTTTATCTAAGCGTTATTATAAATTGTACACTATTATCTCAACTGTGATTATGTCTCGTGGAACAGTGGAATTTATATGAGCTATTATTATAATTTAGTGGGAACTTGTGATAGTGCTTAGTTGAGTAAAAACAGTAAACTTTAACTACCTTATAACAAAACGCGCATAAGTAATAGTTTTAGGCTTAAACCAGGACTTACCTTAAAAATGTTGGTTTAAAAAAGTAGATCTATTTTTACTCGTAATTCACGTTTGAAATGATTTTTCCATTAGAACAATTATTCCAATTTAAAAAAATAAATAAATAAAAAGAGTTGAATTACCTACTTAATCGTATGCTTCTTACTGACTATAAAATTTAAGTTTGTTTAATTGATACTCTAATCTCTGAAACTACGAAGGGTTAAATCAACTAAATATTATTAAAAAACTCTGAAATATAAAGATAGAGTACCCACCACCAACGTTGTATTTCTGATCAAAACCGAAACTATTTATTTATGATAAGAAAATCTTATAAAACTAAACTTTCATATTATAGAAATTGTAATAAATAAACTGTCAGTGAGTACAGCAAATTGTTTCTAACAACTCGAGGTCGAGCTATGAAAGCACTTGAAGCTGTTTCAACCTTGTTATATCAAGGTTTACACGTTATGGAGGCACTGAAGGCCGGACAAAGCCGGCTTTATTGATGAGTCAGTCGTGCACCATGAAGGCTTGATATTGGTTCTCACGTTTGAATTCACTATTATACATACAGTTGGAGGCAGATAAAAGTTCCCTTGCCTTACTTTCCGTAGTGACCGGGGGTCAGTTTTATGCTCTGACTGTGCATATATTAGGAGGATACTAGCCTTATTTTGGCCCACTGTTGATCATTGGATCTTTTAAAGGCCGCGCTGGCCTGTGCGTGGTGTGGGGTTCTTCCTGACACGTTTGCCTGACCTGCGGCCTTAGCCGAAGCATTAACTACGCTTCTGAGCGTTCGACATTGATACTTGGCGAAGGCCCCTAGAGTGCTGTTTTTGAAATGTATGACAAATGAAAAATCGGTGTGTCGAATAACATTCATTCTAGTCGTCGGTTATGACGAATGAAAAATCATTCGAAAACGAACGATATCATTCGAAGCACCGCATCGGTTTAGCAGCAAATAAGTATGAAAATGACGAACCGCAAGCAGTGATAGGTAATAGATTAAAATATTCGAAAACTATTGGTGCAATTGAAATAAGATAAACCTTATTGGTATACCTCCGTATTAAGAAACATTTGTTAAGCCCATTTTAGCAAAAATATGTTTTGTCTTGTTCTTTCACGTGAAATGTCGGTAAGAGAGAAAGTGACAAAACATATATTAGCTAAAATTGGCTTAACAAACGTTTCTTAATACGGGGGTTAATTTCTAACTTTTCCATATTATATCAACCGTCCATTTTCACGGAATTCGGTAAGCGTCACAAAGTCCTCAAGTTTAGAGTTACACCATTATTTTTAACGTAAAAATAACAAGGGTGTTGGTACTAGGTGTCGGCTTTCAAATAAAACAGACAATTAAAGAACACCATGCTTGGGGTCGGTGTCATTACGTGCTGGTGTCCAGTTTCTGTGACATCTCAATTTTGACGGATTATCCATTTCCTACTTAAAAATTCGTTTGTTATGTAAAATGAGTTTTTTTTAAAAAAAATCTTGTCTTTTTCATTTCTTTTATTAAACTGAAATAACTTAAAATGAGTTGTCATTACGACTATTTTAAGATCTTTAGTTCTGGGCTATAGTAACTTTATTATTCTTTGTCTTTGACTTTACCGAGTTTTTGAGGTTATGGCCAGTGTAGTGTATTTTCTCAGACTATGGCACATCTTTTATTTTTCTTTGTCTGCCCGGTTACTGACACACTCAGAGACTGTGAGAAGCCACTGGTGGTGGCACTATTGGTTTTCGCAAAATATTATTTGCTTGAGTCAAATCCGGTAAAAAGAAGTGGCTAATACAAACAACAGCATTTCTATTTTCAATCTGCTCGAAGGCTTTACATGCTTTCCATATAACGCAGGGTAATATAGCACTAGTAGCGGCAACCAATCAAAGTCATGGCTATACCCAAGGTCGCTTAACTTTATCATTGTTTCTAGTTTAAAGCATGACTGAGTTAATCGCTCGAAGCTTAGAAATGAGCCATCTTTTATGTCCAAACAACATATAAACAACTTTGATATAATTATAGATTCTACGCAGTCGATATTGAGTGGATATAAAATCAAAAACATAAAAATGGTTACCCGACACTTGGCTGTATTAAATTCCGTCACGCTTTGGGGGTGAGGTAAGGGAAGGGGAGGGTAAATATCGGATATCTTATTATTTTTAGTCGAACGCCCCTGTAGAGTTGCTTAAATATTTCATCAATGCTTTTCTTTACTTATTTTACTCGACTTTCAAAAGGCGGAGTTCGTTTGATGTTTACGTTCAGCAGTGGACTCACAATTACGACATTAATAGCAGTTAATAGAAATAAATCGGCTCAATAATATATACAGAGCAGTATGAGCGATCGTATTCGGATTCATCAATCGATAGGTACTCGATACTCGCATCGATTACACACGAGTGAACACGTGCGCTAAGCACACACGTCTCGCCATTAATATTCATAATGTTGAATCGATTCCGATATGGAGGATTTGTTGGTTACGTGGTACTCCGTAAATTAAAGTTTACACTGCTGGGCTGAGTGATGACTTACAGAATTAGATTTTGTATTGAAAAAGGAACTATTTTGCTTTTTATAAGGTATAAGAAATGAAGATAGAAATTTAGAATGGACAAAATGAATATCAAAAAGTAAAGGAATGCGAGGGAGGTCTGTAACGATCGTATAGTCAATGGAAATATCTAGTCTCTGCCCGCCCCTGCGGAAGATAGGTGTTGTAATAGGTATGTAAAGAAACTCGCTCATAATAGACAAAAATGGAAGAAACTCTACTGTAAAGAGCACCAAGACATAGAACAACTTATATACTAGAAAATTGGTATCTCTTACACAGCCCGTATTAGGTAAGTCGGTATTCTTTATTTGACATTTTGTTTACACATATTATTGAACAGAGGGGCTTCAGCGTAGAAAATGATAGATCATGGATTTATATTGCAGATTTAATAACAAGTAATAAAAAAAATATGTCGATATATATAGTCAGTACTTACTCTTTACTTAAAATACAAATTTAAGCAATAGCTAAGGCATACAACGAGCATCATTTATGATACGGAAAATTCTTCGTTATTCACATTGTTGTGAATATTTATAGGTTTTAGGAACTGCTGATATACTTTTTATATATCTTCATTCAGATAAAAACCGTGATGATTCCCAAAGAAGAGGATGTTCCCAAAAATATAAACTAACCATGAACTTGGATGCCGAACCGTACCTAAGCCATTGTCTATTTATGGCCGGTCGTAAAACTTATAAATAATAAACGTGCGTGATGCTGCCCCTTCAGATGTGAAGAAGGCATGGAGTCAAGATACAGCACAGAGTACATAATTTTACAGATACTCCCCTCCCACATATTCCTGCCGCCAAGCAGTAGGGCTTGAATTGTTGTGTTTCGGTTTGAAGTGTGAAAGAGACAGTCAAATTACTGAGTACAGGGCCTTGATTCTGTAAGCTTTCATTTTAAACTGAATCCGCTGTGAGTTTCTTGATTGGCATTCTAAAAACTCGGTTAATAATTCTAATCTATACTAGCGCTACCCTTTCGAGCGTGTCAGCGAGATGAACTAGATTGGACGTGAGATTTTGTATGAGATGACGTAAGATGTGGCATTCTCTAAGGAATTTCCCCGTCACTTCGAAGCTCACTTCTTATTTTGAACCTTATGTGAAGTGTGAGTGATAGCGACGTAAGAAGCAAGTTGTTGTTTGAAAGAATGATGGCGGAATTTGTACGAATAAAAAATTTAAATATAGAGAACTTAAAATAAATCGCATTAGTAAGAATACTTCACTAGTTACATGTTTACCACCACAAAAAAAATTTAAACCCCGGGGTTATTTTAATATTCCATTTTATAAAAGTCGATCTTTAGTTTCATTTTCATTCGCCATTTTTAACGCAACTGAAACATTATGTCACCCTGACAGTTGTTAGCATTGTCAAAGCGATATTGACAGTTCATTATGGTAGGTTAGATTCATCGATTTAGTACCTGGGAGGGGGCTATACCATCTCTTAAAACCATGCAAGATCCAGTGAGTGAATGAGATGTCGCCTTACATGATGTATTGCGCTGTCCCGCTTTCTCACTTGATCTTGCATGGTTTTAAGAAATGGTAGTAAGCAACCTGGGGGGGGTTACCATCAACTTTTTAAGTAGCAGGCTCAATATAAAATGGTTTACTACCATCTCTTAAAACCATACAAGATCGAGTGAGTAGGCGAGACAGAGTAACACAGTAAGACGTCATCTCCTTTCATCATGTATTACGCTTTAAGAGATGGTGCCTACCACCATCTCTAATAACCATGCAAGAACGACTGAGTAAGGGAGATGTCGCCTTACATCATGTATTGCGCTGTCTTACTTACTCACTGGATCTTGCATGGTTTTAAGACTGTGTATAGTAACCTCCCTGGGGGCTCACTACCATCTCTTAAAACCATGCAAGAACGATCGAGTAAGAGAGATGTCGCCTTACATCATGTATTACGCTGTCCAGATCCAATGAGTAAGTGAGACAGCGCAATACATGATGTAAGGTGACATCTCGCTTACTCACTGGATCTTGCATGGTTTTAAGAGATGGTGGTAGGCACCCTGGAATGTGTTCCTGAGCCACACAATTTATGTAACAAATGCCCTTATTTTTTGTATATCTTTCGTACAAATTCTACTACTTAAAATGAATATTTTTCTTATTACAAAAAATAAATAATTTCACTGTTAGTTTGGTGTAAGATTTTGTTTGGCGTCGAATTGGCCAAATAAAAAAAAATTGCCACGTTGACAGAGACAAAAATATAAAAAATATCGTTGGTACTTTTCTTACTCATGGACCTCCCTATTTCGCCATCTCACTTTTTCACCAAATAAAATTAATTGCTTAATCACAGGTTCAACTACTTAATCTATGAACCTAACCTACCATAATGAACTGTCAATACCGTTTTGATAATGCTAACAACTGTCAGGATGACATAATGTTTCAGTTGCGACAATAATGGCGAATAAAAACGAAGCTAAAGGTCGACTTTAAAAAAATTAAATATTAAAAAAACCCCGGGGTTTAAAATTTTTTTGTGGTGGAAAACATGTTACTAGTTATGTATTCTTACTAATTCGATTTATTTTATGTTCTCTGTATTTAATTTTTTTATTCGTACAAACGATGTATGGAGTTTCGCCATGACTCTTTATAGAATCGACAGATTGTGGCGAAAAATTCTAGACCAAAAGTTGACAGCATTCTAGTGACATCCACAAGGTGATTACTTGCATCTTTTTGCGGGCCGTATGATTGACCTTGATTAAGGTAATCGTTAAAGGTTGCCTACAGAAAAAGATGGTTACATATTTACCTACATACATACATATCATTACGCCTGTTTCCCGCAGGGGAAGGCAGAGACTAGAGGTTTTCATTGGCTACGATCCTTACATAATATATATCTCTCTCGCTTCCTCCACACTTCTCACTCTCATCATACACGCTCGCTGATTACGCACGCTCCTAATTCCTTTTTTAAAAGAGGGTGTTCTTATATACCTCTCTTCTTTTATTTGCTTGCTTGCCAACGTGAGGCCCCATCTTCATTTATTTAAGCATTATTCCGGCAGCAACCCCTTCATCAATGAGTGAATGAATGAATGAAGCTGTGACTTTTAACAGTTAAGCAAACTTAATACAAAGAATGAACTCTGTATGCAATATTTACTCATTTTCAGGAGCCATGATAACAGAATGTTTTTTTACTATCAATACTCGTAGACGGCTGGCGAAGGGAGAATAAAGCTGGGAACACACATCAGGAATACTAATAGTACATACAGACAATTAATTTAGCAGTGGGAAAGTTACTGTGGTAGTTTTTAGAGAAAGAAAGTGTTACTCAACTTTGAACAGTCTAGTGTGGGGTATAGAATCGATTTTATTGATTACTTAGACGAATGCTTTTGATATTATCTTCATTTTTTAACAATTACTTAAACAACTAGCTGTTGCCCGCGGCATTGTATACTAAAAGGCACGTTATAATAGAATTTTTAAAGATTGAATTTCGAATCTCTGGAATAAGATTTATTTTTTATATGTTTTTTTTGATTACCTCATCATTTCAGTCACAAAGTGTTTACATTTATTTAAAAAAATGGATCAGTAGATAATAAAAATACTTGGTAAAAAAATTAAAATATTCTCATTTTAACCCAAAATACAATGCATTCTAGGTCCCTTTTACTGAAAGCAAATTCAAAAAGGGTCACATCACCCCTGACTGTTGCATTCATATCTTTATAAATCGACGTAAGTGCACAACAGACATACAAATAAGGCTTTCCCCGCCGGGAATCGAACCTGAGCCTACCGCACCGGAGACGTGACTAGCGTACCGATGGGGAAAAAGAATAGCTTTGTTTCTTGTAGAGTGCGGGAAAATCGTACATTGGAGCATAGATGTTATAAAGTTGTACTTTTTTAGGTTAAGAAGAATAAAAAAATGTTGGTATCGTAGGCTATATGGCATAATTTTCACCATTTGTACACTTTAATTTAAAATTTGTGGGATAAAGGCTACAGCATTTATCAAGAGAAGTGGGATGTTAGTTACTTACACTTTAAAATATGTACACACTTGATTTTAATCCATACCATTTTACGTTCGATATAATCAACTACCAACTCTACAGAGCAGTGAATGTAACCGCGTACTTTTCAAAATTAATATTACGATTTAACTTCTAGAAGATGATCAGAATTAATTTATTTACTTCAAATTTTTTAAAAACATTTTTTGTAAATTTATCAAAAAAATGTTTAAATTGTTAAGCTTTAGGAAGTAGACGCTCTATATATAAACATCACTCTATGATAGAGGCTGTCTAGTTTCCTAATTTATCACTTTAAACCACAAAAATGAGAAAAGCGACTTCTGCTGCCTATGTTATATTAAGGGGGATAGAGAAAACCTCGTGTATAAATATCAGCTAAGGGATGAATTGTTTTAAGGGGACTTGCATTATGGCATTGTTTTTATTTAAATAATGTTCAAATCGAGATACCTAAAATATAAAAAAAATAACGACAGTTTCAGGATGAGAACTCTGACGATGTATCCTTAAAATTATTTTTATAAAAAATATCAAGATTATTATTTTTATTCTAAAACTTTTATTTATATACAATTAATAATTTACATAAATTGATAAATATAACTAGAAATTTACCTAGAGTATATTGTAGTGCAATAAATAAATAAATAAATAAAAATTACATTTAAATCTTCAATGACAACACCCTGTACATTGAAAAACAAAACGGTCGGTGTTTTTTAGACCGCAATAATCGGTTTATCTCGCCCTCGGAAATATTTGACGAATCGTATTGGACTCTCCTCTGCTCTATCTAAACCTTCATAAAAAAACGAAATGCGTGAGAAATTGGCTTAGAAATGGTTCCGTATCAATTTCATAAACTTATCAAAACCTGATGTGTTGTGTGAGTGCTGTGGACATGTTTGCCGCATGCCGCCAGATAGATGGGCTCGACTAGCCCTAGACCTAGACATTCTGGTTTCTAGAAGGCCGTAGACCGAGAGGCAGACCACGCAAGAGATGGCGGATGACCTGGACAAATTCGAGACTGGATGGCAACAAGCGGCGAGTGACCGGGATGCGTGGAAGACAAGAGGGGAGGCCTTTGCCCAGCAGTGGGACTATTAAGGCTATTAAAAAAAATCATAACCAAGCATTTTAATATTTGTATACGAATTATCTTTGAAAAATTATAACAGTAATAGTATCCACGTGAATAATCCTTATTCATAATCGATAATCACATATGAATAGGTATTTTAACTAAAAAAATTTTGACCATCATCTCTTGTTTCTTTTTTTTATAAGTCTTGAACTATTAAGTTTTGATTCAATTGAGTTTTTATAAGTTTTGAACCATTAAGTTTTGATGCATTAAGATTTTCATTGATGCTTGGCTATGAAAGTCAATTAAGTCAAAGAATATATTCATCCGTAATTCATATTTTCTACTGATGGGTACAAGAAGCGAGGAGGATCTAAAACTAGATGGTCAGACGAACTACAAGCTTTCGATAAAACTGGCGGGAAAATTTCCTAGCCATGGCATTTTCCAGCCATGTTTATATATCATGTTTATCATGTTTGTATCCCTAATCATGGAAGGTTAGTCCGAGGCCCAGCAGTTCTCTATAATAAATAGCTTAAAAATTTTAGTCATTTAAAATCTAATAAAAAGAATTTATAAACAATTAACTCTTATCATAACCTTTTGCAACTAAAGCCTCTTTTCACCTACGGAACCACAAAACTCGATTCGAGACCAGATGCGGTCTTTCCCACCATACTTCTGATTGACACCGGATCGTTCACGGTTCGCCGGCAAAATGTACCCCATTATTTTGCTGAGTGAGCTGTCCTGGAAAATAAGTATTTCCTGAATGCCGATATTGCTATATATATTATTTTTAAACGTAATTTCATAAAGTCATCGATAGAAATCGATAATCGAAATGGAAATTGTATTCTTGCTTTGTTGTAATTTTTATTTACAATTTTAATTATGATGTACCAATCGTTTTTAAAATAGGGTTTCTTTTTCTGCACTTTAATACCTAAAACCCTTTAAAGTTTCAAATTGTTGTAATTATTATACCTATAGGGGAAATATTTGCTTTTACAGAAAGTAGGCAGCTTTTAAGGTAACAATATTATTCTGTGTAATACATAACGTGATTTTCTTGCTTAAATTAAATCTCACTTCATCATCATCATTTAAGCCGCAAGCTGTCCACACTGGACCTAGGCCTCCTTAAGAATATGCGACCGGTTGGAAGCGGCCTGCATCCAGCGCTTGTCCGGGTCCTTCTCGTTTTACAAAAATCTCACTCCAAATTAAAATCAATAAGTGCGAATAGGCGAAAAAATCCAATTTACAATTGGGACAGACCCAGCAAATTGGGTCAAATCTATAACGGTTCCGGCGGCCCGTAAATCCAAAAGTTCGTATTTCGAACGGAGTTACGGCCCATCGGCCAATTGGACGTTCGCTTATCGCCATCCAATGACATCGACCGATTACACCGGCGCCGTAAATTCGAAAATCGAACACAACTTCGTTAATTACTGGGAACCCGTTCCGTTATCTCTAGAGGAATCTCCACCATTCCAAATATTAAATTTGGAATCTAGATCGTACGCCATACGCATGGAATTATGTTCGAAATTTGAATTACAGATCCTAATTATGTTGGTTATATTTTCCACCAGGAAATTAAAAATTGGCTGGACTTATCCGTAGTCATAGGGTCAGTACCTTGTACCTTAAGTAATTTGTTTTTTGATGAATATAAAATAATTTTGTATGTGCGTACTGCATCTTGTATTTCTGTTATCATAAAAAAAGAATATACCAAAACGAGACGAACTCCTAAATCCATGGTTCTCTTATTCAATTATATATAAAAAAAAATGTACTGAATACTAATTCTTAATAAAAACTTTTTTACTTTAACACATTGTAAGCACACAAAATGAAATAAACTTAATAAATGAAACCATCCAAATAAATATCATCATTGCTCGTGACACAGTCGATTGTTGCGTTCCGATATTAACGGTTCATTAAATTAAATCGAACAATAACAATCATTTATCGATGCGAAATCGAATCCAAATCGAATGAGAATCGGATAGCTATCAAAACATAACGTATTTACTATTGTCATACATAGATTAAAAAATCTATTTGCCTGATTTGCGATTTCTTAATTCTATAATTGTCAAAAAGTCTCAACTTGTCTCTGTGGTACAGTGGTTAGGGCGTTTGCATTAAG
Source organism: Apomyelois bistriatella (assembly GCA_947044815.1). NCBI lineage: Eukaryota > Metazoa > Arthropoda > Insecta > Lepidoptera > Pyralidae > Apomyelois > Apomyelois bistriatella. The sequence continues at coordinate 13,574,215 of OX345690.1, forward strand.
TTCCGAAGGTCAGTGGTTGCACGGGAAGTATTACTAAAACTATCTCACAAAAAACTGCGGTTTGTGCATATCATGCCTATGTTGCCTCTAATTGGAGATATGGTATTCTTTTTTGGGGAAATGCTGCAATGATACACATTCTACCGCTATTTAGGGCACAAAAAAAATGTATCCGAGCCATGTTTGGAGGTAAACAAAGAGATAGTTGTGTACAGTATTTTAGAAAATTGAATTTATTGACTTTACCCTCATTGTTCATTTTTGAGGCATGCTTGTATGTGAGGCTAAATATAAGTAGTTTTAAGCAAATTGTTAATAGACGACCAAGACCAACAAGAAATAAGGTACAAATACTTCCTCAAAATGAATCTAATCTTGCGTCGTATAGTAGGACAATATATGTTTTGGGACCGAAATTATATAACAAATTACCTGATAGTATGAAAGAGTTAAGATATAAAGCATTTAAAGAAAAATTACGATCACTATTAATAGAAAAATGTTATTATACAATTGAAGAATATTTACAAGATACAATTTAGTTTTATAATCATTTTTATATTCAGACCCCATTTTGTCAAATTTATTTTACTGACACAATATGACTACTCAGATTATTATATTTTTATTGGACTCATTGCAATTTGGAAATTATGATAACATGTTGACTTTATTATTTTGACTTAGGTATATTATCTTTTTTTATTTTTAAATTTGACATTTTGTTTTAAATTATGTATAATTGAGTATTTTTTGGACATGATAGATTTGCACGCCTTACTAAGGTAGAATGTATTCGCACGTTCTATTGTTACAACATCATTTTGTACATACATTCATGCAAATAAAGATTTTGATTTTGATTTTGATTTCATTCTTTAGTTGTTTCCAGTTTACTTAGGAAATTACATATGATTGTCTGAGAAATAAAGATTTTTCCTTGCTTTAGAACGCTTATCCGTTGGTCTAAGCTTTGATGGCCATCAAAGGAACTACGTTAGAGGCCGAGAAGCGGTTTCGGAAAACTCTAGACACCAGGGTGTGTACACCAGACCTTGTAATCCATGTATTAATGATGAATAAGTCCAAAAATATTTGAAAATTGGCCGAAGCAACCTGCCATCAGACTTCCCTAACCCTTTCATAGTTAAACCAGACTAATAAGAACATGATACGGTTGTGTTAGTAGTTCAATACTGTAAATTATTTTAGGTAAACTATAATAATTTATTTAGATGATTTGATGCTTGTTACTTATTCACGCCAGTACAACTAAACAAATCTATTCGTGCCTTTATATAAATGACTTCAAGTAGCATGCAATGTCTGAAGTCACAATAGAAGGAAATAGGAGTGAAGTCTGGAATAGCAAGTCTATTAATAAAAGCCAAATTAATATATTGAAAAGTAATGGAGAATTTAAATTAAACACTGCAATCGGTAACAACATTGTGGACAATCGAGAGACGTGGTAATGAAACCAACACCAATTAAAATATTGCCTTTTGCAAACAGACAGGCGCCGAGAGTTATTGGGTTCGTTACTACTGCTGTTGTGGGAATTTTGACTGCAAATTGATTATTTAGCATTTTCCGAACATAATTCGTTGAGTATGATTGGGATTATCACACTTTCCCAGTTACGTCTTTTACATACGCTTCAGAGCTCAGGGTATTGTTTATTATAGCGGCATTATAATGGAGCGACTGCCATCTGACGGCTGTAACACTTTTTACAATAAAATAGACCAATAGGATCATAATTTAGGTGTGTTAGTGGCCTACACTAACAGATTCTTCAGGTTGCCTAAAGGTATCTCATAAAGTCGAACCGGAATCAACGGCCTAACGTTAATCACACACGATCCTTATTATCTAGAACAAGAACGCTCCGCTAAACCATCGACCTTCTTAATTTTCCGCTACTGAGGAGCCAATGACAAATGTAAGTATGTATCGAGCCACAGACAAGACATTCTACGAGATCCTTAGATTAATCAAACATTTGCATTGCATCAAACCGCGCGCGGTTTCGATGACAATTTTAAAACTAGTCGACTTATTTCCATAACAAATGGTCAATGTGCATTGTTTATTTTAATGAACGTTGAGATGTTTTTTTCCATAGGTACAAACATACCTGGCGATTTCTCTTTGAGCAGCATGCAGCTTGCCAGCGAGCCGCGCCGCGTCGGCCTCGGCAGCGCGCGCCCGCGCCTCCCAATCGCCGCGCGCGCGCCTCTCGCGCTCCGCATCGCTGCGCGCCGCACCCTCACGCTGTTGACAAAAAAGAAAAAAATTACCCTCCAATTTCATGTATTTTTTTCATTTATTCTCTTTGATACTTTTTTTTTGGATTTTTTAAGTAGCGATGTAACCGCCTATTGTATTATCCATGTTTGTAATTTCCTTGGGACACTTGATACGACACGATGATTTGATGAAGAACATCATTGAAGGAAAGAAAGAAGGAATAAGGGGTCCAGGTAGACCAAGGCATAGTTATATGAAACAAATAAAAGAGAAAACGAACGTCGTGTCGTATCAAGAAATAAAGGAACTTGCTAAAGATAGACAAAAATGGAAGTAACTCCACCGACAAAAGCCTAGCTCTTAAATTTATGATGATGATGTGATTTCCTTATTGTAGGTTTATTTTTACATGTGTAATAAAGAATTTTTGTCTTGTCTTATCATTGACCGCCAAAATTTATATTAGTTAGCCTTAGTGCCAGGAAAAGTTAAAATGTAGATAATGCTTTTGGTCGGAAATATCCGACGTTGTTGTGGAAATTTTCTTTAGTCTCTGCCTTCCCCTGTGAAAAATAGGCGTGAACATTTCTTAAATCATAATTGCCTAAATGCTAGACAATTACCATTTAACTATAGCAGCGAAAGCCTTTTCTTAGCGTGGAGGAACTCAGGGTACCTAAGTAATGTAGTTCAGTATTCTTTATTAAGTCATAATGTAACTGCAAACCTTAGTGTAAAATTTTAAATAATGCCTTTTATGAATCCTCTTCTTCTAAAACAATAAAAAGTTTTTAAATACGTAGCAAGTTCGACGTTTCAGTAAACAATACATCTTGCCAAGACTTCACAGAGGAGTTGAACTATCAAACTTTAATATTGTTCATTTATTTCGAACACAGAACGGAGCCGTCAATGGAAGCGGAACTGTCTTCAAACTCGCTCAATTTCCACTTTCGAATAGTTTAGTCTTTTCATTCAGTAAATACTTCATTATAAATGATGTAGACTATAAAGAATAAACAGTTTGTGAATAAACGGACTTGTTATCATTTTTGGTGGACAGGGATGAAATATATAAATATTTGTTAAACACGGTACTGGATTCTGTGTTTGATTTCGAGCATGCATATATGATCGAAGTAAACCCAAATAAAAGAAATTCCGAAAAGAACTAAATAAAAGACAAAAGTGGACATTGACAAGGCTCTACAATTTATTATGACTATGTATGTAATCTCGAAAACTCAACAAGAATATAAACTTGAAAATCAGCGCGTATCTGGAATCCTAGAAACAAAGCTATCTTTGATTTGCAAATTTTTCAATTCCACTTTGCGCTATGAAAGTGTTGCCAACGAGCGAGCGAGCGATTCTTGTCGTAAAGAGAAAAATGTGTCAGAGTTCAGAGATTGGTAAAAGGGCACATACTGAGAATTTTACTTACTTTCGAAAATTGTTATACCTATGAATGAAATGTATGGAGGAAAAACAAAAGTACTAAGTAGGATTTTGATGGATTCCCGCCATTTTATTGGTTTCGATTCTCAAAATGCAACTTGGAAAATGACCTTTTTTGAAGTCTTAAATCTTAGGTGTTTTCGCTTGTTAGTTTCTATTAAAATTTAGTAAGAATGAGTAAGTTGTTACCGTAGCCCATAGACAAAAATATGTGATTTGTCTTAATATGTGTATTTTCTTTTATTATTACACAATTAATTTATTTAGCCAAGGTTCGAGTCTAGTTACTATCTATTACAAGCATAAAAAAAAAATATCTCAAATAATTTTATCCTAAAGGGAAGTTCAGACATCTCAAGCGTAAAAATCGTGTGCTTTATCTAGAATTCTGATAAAAATCCAATCCGCCGTCGAGTCCACTTGTGACGTCGCATGTAGGACCATTCCATGAGTGCCTGTCTAACGCACGTGTTGTTTGAAGTTAAAACGAGCGTAGACGTAACGCATCAAGAACTACTGTTAGAATTAAACGTTGAATTAGAGCAAGAATTTGAGATTCTTGAAGAATAAAGAAATAATTGTTTTGTGATCAGTTTAATACTATTGGATTAAATTGGCTATTTTGTGACAACGACGTTGATGGATTTTTTGTTAATTCTAAGGTTTCAATTTCAAATGTATGCTTCTCAAAGTGTCGAACGACAGCTGAGGTAGAGACAGCGTTCCAACAGAGAGATCGTCTAAGATTATTAAAATTTATATAGTGGTTAATACAATCGCTAATATGTTAAGCTACCTAAACACTATTGCACTTTTATTACCTCCACATAGAGATGCAAGCAGTGGAGTTTAATCAGACATTAGAATAACCAACCTTATGCAAAAACCAGAAAAATGAATAAATGGGTCGTGGGCTCGATTCCCATGGGAAGCATACTTTGTTTAGTTGTTTCCAGTTTGGTTAGGACATTGTAGGCTTGAATCACTTGATTGTCTGATAATAAAGATGATTCCGTACTTCGGAAGGCACGTTAAGCCGTTGGTCCCGCGGCCGCCATCTGGTAGTCGTTAAAGGAACCACGTCAAAGGCCGAGAGGTGGTTCCGAGGAACTCTGACACCAGGGTGTGCACGGTTGATTGACCGTGACGCCTACTCGAAATGATGATGATGATTGGAATGTACAAGATCGAAAATAAAATTAGCACAAAGGCAGACTTATCGCTAATGCAATTTCTTCTAGCCAACCTTAGGGTAGGGAGAACCAGAAAACATTGGAGAGCGAGCGATGCAGAAAGCTAATTAAACATTAATTAACCTACTTAAATAACGTATATAATATTCATACATACCACCCATATATAAAAATACCAAATAATACAACAAGTAAAAGACAGCATATCTCTAGAGAAACGACCCAACTAAAGAATTCTTTGCATACAAAAAAAGAGCTAAAATCTCTCAAAATCAAATCGGATGAAGATGCACCATTGCACAATATAATAATCGTTATGAACAGCTTAATTACATCAGCTAGTCTGTGAAACTAATTACCTAGATAGTACCGCCATTGATTATCTGTACATTAATTATGGCGGATAAACATAAGCCGTGAGACGCCACAGCACCTTACCTGCAGTTTAGTTGGTTTAGCGGAGATGGTATCTTACTGTGTGGCGTAATTCATAAGCGAAAGAGAGATTTGCTTCATGACTCGCTATAAGTTGCTGCAAGCTGTTTATAAAACCTCAGACTTCAATGTTTCAATATGTCAAATTTCCTAAGCACTTATTCAAAAGTGAAATTCCTATGAAATTTACCGGGAAATATTTTTTTACTTCCATTACAAATTTCGATGAGGTGATCACTTATTTTTACCCAATTCGGCTGTTATCCTGTACATATAATAAAGTGAACCTGTATTGTTTTTATTATTATTAGCTGTTATTCAAAAAGTTAGACAATATCGTCCGTAAAATCAACAAAGAAGTTATTAAAGTTAATAATAGAAAAGGGCAGAAAGTCATACAGAGGAATCAAACGGATAATTAGAAACACACTACCGAAAATAATAGCGGTCTTTTGGTTATTGTAATGTTCCTATTTCCTGTAAAAAGGGTTACGGAGGGCAGACGGCTCCATTGTGTTATTACCCAGTTCCCCAAAATCACGAATACGATTGAAAGCGTACCCTGGGATCTGAAACTGAAGATGCAACAAGGACACACTCAGACAAAGAAGTTGTCTAAAAAATTCAAGCGATAGTACCACAACCATTGCTTATATTTATTATTCTTAAGAACGCACTCCAAACTAGAACTAAGAACATTATGGTCAAGAGGGCTGATAGCTCTGTTTGTCTATGACTTGGGCCGGAAACTTTCAAGTTTGTTGGTAGCAAGTTTGATGAAGTTTTAATTGAAAATTAGTCTTGGCCGTATCTCGCAGGTTTCAGTTCATTTGGTCCCGGCGGGCCGGTAAATACGATTGCGGACCTTTTAAAATATATTTTTTTCTTTTAAAAGAACTATCGTCATTAGAATTTCAAAATTACTATTTAGAATTATTGGAATCTACATAGGAATTTCCAGGATTGTTCTTCTTGATTTGGCTTTATGTGAGGAGTAGAAAAGATCCAGATAACAGCAGTATTTGTCTTGGGCATTAATCTTTAAATCGAAAGAGATCTGCAAGGTGTGTCTAAGAAATTTCTGGTATCTGGCTAGACTGGCAGACATTGTAAGAAATTTGTTTCCCTCAGGAATATGTGCAGGATGCTGGCGTGTATGTCATAGATTTATGATTCATGAAGAAAGAGGAGAAAATTTGCTGACAGGGTAGGATAGGATACACGTATAGATAGACTATTTACTCTGGTGAAATGGCGAGTGGCTACGTAACAATAGCTAGCGTAAATATGCTCACTATCTAGAAAGCTACTGTTGTAGAGCCACTCGCCTATTTTACCACCCAGAAGCAAAGACTATTTTTGACATAACCACCAATCAACACCACATTAAGTAGTTGTTTAGGACAAGCGAAATGCGTATTTACGTACTAATTCCCTAACTGGCCGAAAATAACGCGGGAAGCGTATGCCATACCGAGTTATTTATAATCTGTGGCTGGCATAGCTGCGGTTACTGTAGATATGAACTCTGTATGAAATGATCTTTTTAGTTTGCGTAAGCGTGTAACCGCCAAATATTTGTGTGAAGAGTACCTACTACGCGCTTCATGCACCCTTCATGAATGAAAATATCAAACCTTTTAGACTTTTATAAAAAATTGATTGAATTAAGAACATAAAAAATTTCTTCGAAATTCGATGCATGACTGAATTACTCAAAGAAGTTCGATCCGCGCGCGGACTCTCCGCAATTTTTTTTTAATCTATGGAATTTCTGAATGAAATCTACTGCTTTCAAAGAATGTGGAATTGCGCGCCAGGATTTTTTTTTAATCTGTGATTGCATCGTTTAGTTAAATAATCATTAGAGCATAAGGCGTATCGCTACTACCTTATTTATAATGACAAACCTGTACAGCGCCCCTGGTGGATAGTAAGGCACCTATGGAATTCCATACAAAATTTTAACGCAATCGCTAGCGTCTGCGTTTATAAAATCTCATATAAGAAGTACAGGGACTTCAGCAATGACAATTTAATTGAATATGTTCCCTAAGATTAATTCGTCCCATTCGGGATGAAAGTAAAAACAAATGGGAGTCGTTTCGGTCATTTCCGTGTGTTTCCGCCGCGGCCAGGGGCTTGCTTTGACAGCCGGCTAAAAATGGCGATTTGACAGATGGCTGCTGAAATATTATTTTTTGAAAAAGTAACAGACTATATATTATTATGGAAATGAAAGACCTATGAGATTTGAAAATAAGAAAATGTTTAAATAAATGACTAGCTGTTGCCCGGGGCTCTGCTCCCGTGGGAATTCCGGGATAAAATATATCCTATGTCTTATTACAGGGTCTAAGCATTCCAAATTTCAGCCAAATCGGTTCAGCCGTTTTCCTGTAAAAGAGTAACAAAAAACATTATTTTGTCGCAAAGCTTCAAAAAGTCACACAAGTTTCCTCCAAAACCCGACACCCTTCGTAATTTCTTGGCAAACATCCCTTATTGACAGCTTCCATGTACTTAGTCCTATCAGTTTGTTTAGGAGTTAGGTATTAAATCTACCCCCGCGAAGGGTGAGCAAGGGAAACATCAAATAAGTAGTGTAGACAAATATTTGTGCAATATTGCAAATCAATGCGCTGTTGACTGTACTTAGTACTGACAAATGCGTTACTTTGATGAGAAATGTCAATACAAAATCTACATAGAGTATAATGACGTCACTTCTTATAAAATATTAAGAAAATACACAGAATAGTGACGTGACGTTTTGAAAACCACGGCAAAGTCAAAGCAGAATGAACGTTTGCCATTGTCTTTCAATTTTTATTAATATAATATGTATTGTATTTACTGTATAATTTGAAGCAATATAATTCATAATTTATTGACTTACTACAACAATACTACTTGTCACATGCTGTGCTATCTAACTATTGCAGTGAAAAAAAAGACACAAGAACACCAGAACTTTTGAATAAAACTTACTTAATCAAAAGATTGTATGCAATTTTTTGAAAAAAAAAATTGAAAAATATATTACCAATCAATAAAAAGAAATTGTTGAAAAAATATATTTTAGAGATGCCACCGTTCTGCAGAATTTATTTTCTAAACACTAACCCTATGTGATGACGTGTCAACCCCACCGATGACGTCACGATAAACAATGACTCGCGATTGGCCAAACGGCGGCACGCGACCGCCACACGTCAACTATTTTCCCGCCAAATTAGACGGGGCGTTGAATGCCAGTCATTTCGCCATTGAGAAATACGAATTAGCATTCTTTTTCTGGACGAGTGCACATTCTAAATTTAAAATTGACCGTTTGAAGTGATAATGAAATGTGCTCGTGCTCGTACGCCTATTTAATAAAACAAAGGCTTTTACCCCTAAGCGGTGAAAGACGCTGATCATTTATTTTGTTCTATTTTATCTATTTAGATACTTGTTGACGTACTCTAAAAATATTACTTAACGAAAAATAAAAATCAGCAACAGATTTCTTGCATAACAAATAATAACTACCTACAAATTTTTATTTATTTAACTATTTTATGAATTACTAGCGACCCGCTCCGGCTTTGCATGGGCATAAAAACCTTCCTCTTAAATCGCTCTATCTATGAAAAAAACCGCATCAAAATCCGTTGCGTAGTTTTAAAGATTTAAGCATACAAAGGTATATAGGGATAGAGAAAGCGACTTTGTTTTATACTATGTAGTGATAGTGATAGTAAAACTTAATAAAAGTCCCACAAGTTGATCGCTGATAGATAAATAGACCAAGTCATTATGTAAATACCGACCCGCGCTGCTGTCCGAATCAATCAATCTGATCCTAATTACTCTATCTCATAATCCATACCCGCATGACTCATCATAAGATATGGAGAAAACAGAAGAATACTCGTAATTGTAACGTTCATATTATATGTACCTATATAAAACATCTCCTCATGGTCTTTTATGGAGTACGCATTGATAATGGTTTAGATAAAGAAAGAAAGGATAGAACAAGCGTTTTGTTTTTCTTTACCCTTTAAATTTTATTTTAAAATCTTGGTATTTCTTTGATTATTTACGAGTTTTCGAATATTAAAAATATTGTCAATATTATTCTCTTAGTATAATGCGTTGTAATTGTATTGTTAACTTGTATTGGTAACTAGAATAAAATATTGAAATGCCCCTAAAGATGCTATTGGGAAAAGTTAAAGAAAAAACGACTGAGTGAGAGTGTTCTGTAAGCGAATCATAAATTTGTTTTGATTTACTTTAATTAATTTGTTTTAACGACAGATCAAGTAAGAATTTCTTATACATAACACAGGGTGAAAACTCTGTAGCTTCGTTAGTTTTTTCCATAACCTCCCCCACAGATCACGGCACAGATTCACAAGATTATTGCTATAAATAATTCAATAAAGAATTACAATGCATCAGTTTGGGCCCTCCCGTAATCTGCTTACAGTAATTCAATACTGGACGGAATTTTGGGGCGAAAACCCATAGAAATTCAATAATGATCGCAAAAACCAGTTTTCTGATGGGGTATAGAGTAAATGAATTCATAGTGAAAATGGCCAGAAGTGTCATTGCTAGGTAAATCATCTAGGTAAATACAAGCCATGGCAAAAGCAGCTACACTCGCCCAGGGGATAGGCAGTACAGATGATCCTAAGCCTACAACGTCTGCCCAACCACGACCACTCTGACAAGAGAGACCAACTAAGAAGATACAACTTCTAAAGGGTCTACTGGAAGAGATTTCTATTGAAATAAGTAGTACCTTTGTACTTATTGTGTTTATTGTATCCTATATTAGTATTTTTGTGTACATAAAGAAATAAATAAATACAAGTAGAGAAATAAAAACGAGACATTGAAAAAAATGAAATAGTATTACCGTGTAAACTGAGTTCTTTAATTCAACTAAAACACACAGATGACAATGCAATATTATTCATTACATAATATTAAACATGCGAAAATGTATCATTCCGTTTGTTTACTTGTTTTTTTTTTTAAATATCTTTATTGTATAAAAGAAAACATGTTTACCTATACCTTTTCGCCTAAACAATACTACGTAGTACTATTACTATTTCTGTGACAATACTATCAAAAAACATTGATTCAAATTACATTTGTCAAATCTCATACATATTTTTTATAAGTTATTCTTTTGCACTTCTATATTATCCACTGTCCTTTGTCAAAATCATTTTCCTAAATTTGACGTGTATAATAAATCGATTTCGATGAATTTCGTATGGTGTTTGTTCTGGAAGGAATATAAACTCATAACAAAGTCTGATTATGGACCATAGACAAGAGCCAAACACATACGGTCTTACTACAAAAAAAGTATAAAATAAATTAAATTAATTATTTAATTAATTTAATTTATTTTATATTTAAATATAATGTTTTGTTATTTCGATGTTCAATTATGTAATTATTATTCGAGCGACGACTGCAGAAATGTCATTTTAAATTATGGGCCATAAGTCGCCTGAAATAAACAAATTTTATTTTTATTTTATTTATTTTTAAAAGTCCAAATTTAAAACTGGGCTTAGACCATTATCCGCCCAAATCAAGTTGACATCTAGTGATATCACACTATCCATTATCAATATTAACTTAATTTGGGTGGATAATAGTTTAAACCAAGTTTTAAAGTTAAATCTGCATTTTTAGTAAGACGGATATTATTTAAGCGCTCTAAATTAAGATAAGATGGAATGTATTCGTCTATGTAACCGGAGTCCAATTTGTACGGACCGACGGACAGACAGACCGCGTCGGAAGGCTTTGACCCTTGATTTAATCGAGGAAGGACTAATTATCGTGGAATTTCTCGGCGGGAGCCGGGACGAGCATCAGTCGTGGTTGGTATACGGTTTAATGTAATTAATTAAATGTTGGCAGTAGATATTAGCATCGATAAATTTTGATATTTTAAATTACTTCTCCAAGTCAAACTCATATATGTACAAATGATTGTAACACGGGTCATTTACTAATGGTCATGGTCGAATCAGGTTCGAACCCAAATATGGCAAATATAAAGTAAAAAAAGATGAAAATGATCGTAGAAATAATTATCAACTGTATTTTTTAAATTTTTTTGTAATTTAAAGAAAATGTTCTGAACATGAGACGTTTACTCTGATTTGTGCACATAAAATTACAGTATTTTGCGCGTCTATAATCTTCACAATTCATACATTTTAAATTACGAAGGCAATGGTTACAAAACGGCTGGACTGAAAAATACATTCTCTATTAAAAATTTTTTTATTCATATTTCAAAAATATTATATCAATAAACTTTCGCCTCCTTGTTTCCTTATTAAAACCGGGAGTTGGAAAACAAATAGAATCCAAAGCGTACAATTAGTGTTCAAACAGACACTGTCTCAGCTCTCGTTAAAAACGGTCACCCAGCCGTGAGGAGCCAGTCTCCTTGTTTAAGCCACTCCCGAACTTCGGATTATGTACGGTCCGCAAATAATTGTTTTGTCTTTTCTGTACTAGAGGACGCTAGTCGTTTAGATATAATATAATACCAAACTATCTATTTATCTAAAATTTAAGAGCTTTTACTCTTGTCGGTGGAGTCCAGGTGTTTCTATCTCCCGCTAGACTTTCAACCTCCTGATACCACACAACTCCTACTTTTTCCTTTCATTGTTCTATAAAACTCCTTCTTGGTCTACCTCTTCCCCGTCTTCTCTCTATCTTGCCTTCCGTAATATTTTTCAAAAAGTCGTTGTACCGTATTAAATGTCAACAAAACTATAGGGCACCAAAATTTTACAAAATAAATAAACACACAAAATGGTACAAGAGGTTAGATTTCTAATGATATTTCAATTCTGTGATATTTCAGGTAAAGAAATGATGTGATAACGTGTCTTCTTCTGTCGTGTCAATGACTGAAAACTTGATTGTTTTAGACATTGTGATGTAGTGTTAGATTGACTATTTTGTTTAAGATAGTGCTGGCATCTAGTGTCAAGTTTTTTGAATAAATAAATAATATGTTATTATGATAGAGATCATGAGAATGTCTTTATTAATAGGGACGAAAAGCGTAATTTCGCTTTTACATTTGATATACTACTATTTAATACATACATATTGAGTTAGCCTCAAAGTAAGTTCGAGACTTGTATTATGAGATACTAACTCAACGATACTATAATTTACAACAATTTACAACAAATACATATATATAGATAAACATCCAAGACCCAGGCCAATCAGAAAAATAGCATTTTTCATCTTAAAATCATCGGGGATCAAACCCGGGACCTATTGAGTAGCGGACAGGCATGTTAACCTTTACGTCAAGGAGGTTGTCAAAAGTCGTTGATAAATTACATTTTCTATCTCTACAAAGTTTCGCCATAAACATAACTCATATGAAAGGTAGAGGTACAATTAGAGACAACTCCATTCTGTATTCGCGTCCCCCTAATAACCTCAACTAATACAAAACAACATGGGAAATGCATTATGCAACCATTTTATCTGCTGTCGGTACTCGCAGGATTATGGCCCCAGGTTCGCCGGAATCTTAGTATACCCTCAGTTTGGTTGCAAACTAAATAAATAAAAGTTCTAATGCGCTTCGGGTCCCTAGGGATAGCGTAGTGGGTGTCGCGGATTGTGTTCTTTTTGTTTAGTTAGTTTGAGGTTACATGTGTACCTCGGCATTTTACTATTAAAAGAATGCAAGTTTCGCTTTAATGCGTAATAATTTTTTTATTGTTTTCCTTAAATAATAAAGTAATCATAAGATTGGGCTTTTTTAGATCGCTCGACTATTCTCCACGAGAAATCTTTGATTTAATCAGTCACAGAGACCCCTAGTATGAAATTTTATAAACGCAGACGCTATCGACTGCGTTAGCGGTTTTGTATGTCAAACAAAATACAGTTAAAATTGCCTCTCCTTATGGTTTTCTGGTATAAAGTGCGCCATTGCATACTTATTATTTACTTCTGAAACAATTAAGTTATTTAGGAAAAGTAAAATATTGCCAAAAAAATTTACCCGAAAAACGTCTTTAAATCAAAGATGCCATCCTGTCAGTAGGATGGCGGATATAGCGTCTAACTCAACCCTTTTTTCGTAAGCGATCAAAAGTGGGTATAAATCTTCACGCTATCCGCCAGGGGTGACCAGACAATAGTGGACAGCAGTAACTGTCACCGATATATCTAATGCAGACAGAAAGACAAACGACCGAATTCGTTGTAATATATGAATAGCAATGATTTGGGGACAAAGGTTCATAAAAATAATTATCTAAGAGGAAAGGGAAAATTTTACCATAGACAATGTATAAGTAACTAAACATTATTGTGTTTTATTTATCGTAGTTTACTTGTTTTACCATATTCATTAATACTGAATCTATCATATCCCACCATCTATCAGAAATTGTAAAGAAATTCAGAATTTTAAAAATTTACTTTTCAGAACACTAGTAGAAAAAGCATATTATACAGTGGAAGAATTTTTAAGTGACAATTTTGAAAAATTACAAGAAACTGACTGCATGTAATCGTATTTTAGTAATTTATTATTGTCTTTTTTTCTCCTATGACATATTTTTTTAAATGTTTTAATATTTAATTGACATCTTTTTAATGCAATATCTAAATGTAATTAAATTTAAATGGAAATAATGTAAATTTGAAATGACTGACATTATGATAATTAACTTAATTCGATAATTTAATTGACATGAATTGCATGAATGTTATTTACTAGCATACCATTTTTTTATAAAATTAATACCAAGTTTGTATGCCTGACGGCGCAGCATGGCGTACAGTAACTAATTTAATACTAACACCCTTAAATGTACCCATGTCTGACATAAAATAAATGAATGAATGAATGAATGAATGTCTATCAAAAGAAAAAAAAACTGCAAATAAGATCTTCACACTTACGAAAAATCAACCAATTGAATCAAAAATTATATAGTAGTTATTGTACACTTCTATGAATTAACCTGGTTTTGCACCAGGATAGAAAGGCTAATTATTATTGGATTTATTTGGATAATTAAAAACCTTTAAAAAATAGAGTATTGATTTAGAAATCAGATAGTCTATTAAATATTAAAAACTTTACTACTAAATCTATATTTTGATGCAATAAATAATATTTTATAAAACGAAATTTGCGTCTATACTTGTTGACGTTATTATTGTTTTGAAGAAATTATGAATTCCTTTTAGGCTTGGATTAAATAAGAATTTATTTTGAGGTAAACAATGTTGTTTTTTAGCAAATTAGTTGGAAAGCTTGATCCAATAATTTTCACGTAAACATTTCGAACCGACAGTTGTCGAGTATTGATTTCCACTACCCTCGAGTTACGATATGGTCTAAAGTACAAGAAATAGCGTTTTGAAAACCTTGCCTGTTAAATGGTCAATGTAATTCACATAAAACTAAAGAATGCATAACTTGTAGATAATAAAAATAAATATTTTAAACTTTACTTAAGTTCACAAATGGCCTAAAACTTAATAGAAAAGAAATATAAAAGGTTATCGTAGCTCTATAAAGTACATTTATTACCCTTGGTCCAAACGCCAAATTATACTGGTCTTTATAGATTTACGTTTATGAATAAAAAAAAAAACAGAAGACATAAAACCGAACTAACCAATTAAATATTTAGAACAAATACTTTGCACTTAAAATGCTTTTATGGAGAAAAATAAGGAAATAATCTCAAAGATCACACATTACATCTAGAAATATTAACGTCTATTATCGGTAATAATTAAAGGAACCACTTCATATGCCGAGAGGCGGTTCCGAAGAACTCTGACACCAGGGTCTGCATTGTCGATTGATCGTAACACCTACATGAAAGGATGATGATAAACGTCTATTATTACACACTTTATAATAAGAAATTTCCCGCTTTCCTCCTATTACTCAGCCCTCCCAAACTCTACCCCACTAAAACAAGGGTGGATTTGCAGAATTAAATAAAAAACGCACCTTACTGGACACCGAAATGGCGTCAACTCTATTGGACTTTTTGTGACAGCGCTTTCCTAATAGTATTATTATTGATATAGGATGGGGATCTGCGGTCAGCATTTTATAGTGATTGACACATATGCCAACATATTTTGTGGCAGTTTTATGTACTCTTCTTGTAACCCTGCTACCACACTTGGCTATTTGTATTCGAATATTTGCCTATTTGACCAAGTGTGGACGGTATATTTGACAAAACTTTTGCGTTATTTGCCTACTATTTGTCTAATCGTCGAATATTTAAAAATACACGAATAGCCAAGTATAGTATCAGCATAATAAAAAATATCGGATACTAGAAAGAGGAAGACAAAGTGAAGCGTGAGGCTAGCCCACAAAAAATCTACAACAAACGGGGAACACTTGGGGATACAATAAATGGGCTAAATTTTTCGTGCACTTTTTGCATAATAATAATTATTTCTTGAAAAAGGCATAAGTACCTAAATTATAACTGCTTATTTAGCATCCAAGTGTTTAGAATTAATTAAAAATCCATGGGTAATAAATTAATGGTTCGTCTCAGGTACGGTTGGAGTGATAAATGGAAAGGACATGGAAGCCCTCCAAAAAGCCGATTAGTACCTAAATGGTGGTGCTAAACAGGGTGGAGAGCCTTGGTATCGGAAACCAAGATCCTCTTTGGGTCGCTGAGCCTTTGCTGCCGGAAAGGTAATTTTTAATAATAGACCACTTTTTTTTGTTTTGTTAAATGTTTACATTAAGTTAAGTATCATATTTTTCTTCTTTCTTATGTATCGTCTCGCTAAAACTCGAGAATAGCTAGACCGATTTGGTTAATATTGGTCTTGAAAAATTTCTTGGAAGTTCAGGGAAGGTACGAGTTGTAGTTTTATACAATTTTATAATGTAGTTTAACAAAATCTTATACGTAAAATTCGTACCAGTTATTATATCAGTGGTTATGACAACAAAACATAGGGGCTGCCAATAACAGCATAGAATGTTGGCGTGTTGCCAACACCCGTATTATTCCAAGTTCATATTGCAGTGTTGGTAATACGCAGTGCATTCGAACAAGAACAAAAGTAGAACTTTGCTTTCATTTGAAATGTAAGATTTGGGTTCCGAGTAAGAAAATATTCGAATAGAAATACACTTTCGTATTAGGTGTTTTTGTAAAGCTTTTCGCTGTGACCTATTTTAGAGATATACCCCCTTATACATAAAAGTTAAGATTTGTTTGTTAAGTCCCTTTTGGGAGAAAATGTTTTAAACACCATTAATTCTATGAACGAATCGTTACAATAAATGTTCTAAATTTTCTTTTTTTTCTTAATTTTTTGTCTTCTCAGATGCAACTAAAGGGATCAAGAAGAAATGACCTGTCCTTTTTTCTACCTTAGCTACCAGGGTAGCTCTCCAAAGAGCAGACTAACAAGAGGTAGGTCTGATCAGTAGTCTGGCAAAAATCCTTATTCGTTTCTTAACAATCACATTAAATAGGTAAGTGTAACTGCGACATTTGAGACTTAATTATTTATTTATTTAATGGTAATATAGAACATTTCATCGATACGAAAAAAAAAAAAAAAACAAGAATCTTATCAATCATCCAGAAATTACAACTAATGAATTTATTTAGTTAAGACTCAAAAATAACACCAAATTTACACACACAAAGCGTTAAAACTTTAGTTCAAATGTTCAATCAAAAAATAGCTTAATTGGTAGTAGACAAGAGTCTATTAGATAATATAGTCAGCAATAAATTCAACGACAAATCAATATTTGCAGTCGGTAAAAGCATTCCGTTTGCATTAGCTGCAGGAATAATACATGATTTGAGAACGACTGAAACTAGAATTTCCAAGCAAGGATACGACATTATATTGACTTTTATCCTATACTTAGTATTTATTTACCTAGCCACTCGCTTCAAGCCCGTGGCTCCGATAGCATGGGAATCCATTGTACAATCAGGATAATTATGTTTAAGTATCGTTTTTTCAGTCAATGTAATAAAGTCGAAAATTGAATACATACTCGTGACTCTACATACAGCGTTAAAAAGTAACCTATTCCTTTATAAAGAGCTAATTGATAGGTAAATAATATTTTAATTTCTAACAAAAACCAAAACCTTTTTTAATATGCATTAATTTCTAGGACTGCAGATAACTAAATAGAATGAAAATAAACAAAACCTATATAACAGTAATGTAATCAAATACAAACGCACTGACATCCCTAACACGATTCGTGACGTCACTAATAGTGATACTGACATTTTATTGGACACGGTACACTTTGATCTTGCCGCTTCGCGCACTACCGCCAATTAGACGGGGCATACGATATCGAATTCGCGTAGGGTTGTCAATTTTGACATCATGGGGAGTATCTGTCAATCTTTTACGAGTAGCACGGGTTAATAGAATATTTTTATCTCTCACAATAAAAAGGTGACCTATTATAAAGGGTAGGTATATAATTTTAACAAGACGACAACCAGGAGAAATGATGGTCACTAGCAGGGTGGACAGGAATTTATCCAGAGGACTTACGTTACTGATATTCCAACTCATCTTCAACTCATCCCACAAGAAAAGATTGGCACAAGTGGAAAGTGATCATAATTAAGAAGATAAGGTTGGATACACTTAACTCTTAATAGCGAGCAAATGATTCAATGAAAATAAAAATCTAGGTTTCTCACATTTAAAATTTGGTACGTAAGATTTCAGCTAATACAGAATTCTGGCGGGAGATGAGTGTCGGACTATTTATAAACAAGTAGTTTAGGGTAGCTGCCGGTAACTATAAAAAAAGGAATGTGTGTGAGAATTCTCACTACATACACACATACTCGACAATAGAATAATTATATACAAGCACCTCGCACCAGTCGTAATCCAGACTATCATAACTAATTAAATGACAAAGCGATAGTTTATTTGTTGTTTTGACGAGGTATAATATAAAGGTAGTCTTTTGAGATAAACAGCTCTTTATACATTTATACGCTGACAGCATTAATTTAAAAATAAAGTAAAGAACCTAGCCAAAAAACTTAAAAAATGTATTAAAGTACAAAATACTGACTAAAGACATTTTAATTGTAACATGAGTTAAGACCAAAAGCAGATTGTTCCGTTGCCACAAGGGTATTAGGTTTCGCTTTAAATAAAATTTTAAAACATGCTTACACCTAGTCAAAATTAGAAAACCCATTACAGACATATATTTATATTTTTAGGTAGAAAACTATTTAGACTTTTTACTCTTTTACTGTTAGCGAAATAAATTATAAAGAAACTAGATGCATTGCGGAAACAAATGTCTCAGCTAAGGTTCTTTTAGGATCTACGAGATTTATTTTCCATCGATTTTGAACTTATGACTCACTCAGAAATCGCATCGACCGCAAACTTATTGCTTAACAATATTTCCTTTGCATATTAATTAATGTTACTAGCAAATTGAATAAAAAAAAGATACAAAAGTTAATACAAGATGAAATGACCATCAAATACGAAATATTGTCAACAAAAGTAGGACAGTTCCATAATCAAATAGATCATTTTGAATCGAGTCCAGTCGAAGACGGCGAGTCGATCCCGAGTAATCGAATAATCGAATAGCTGGCATTCGGATATTGAATTTTGCCGCACATTCCGCCACTGTGATTGGTCGCCGGTGCGGCGCCACCGTTTTTATCTTGTTTATATTGTAACTCGGCAGATTGAGTAAACAATTTCAATTTAACTACTACTTAGCTGTGTTTGCAAGTTTGTTCACGATTTTACCCATATTTAGATATTTTTGTATAGGGATTCCTTTTCAATTTTGAATTTGGATATCTCTAGTTTTTAGTAAGTATTTGCTATAGCGGTATAAAAATACATAACTTGTGAAAAAAAAAAACTTGACTCCACCGACAAGAGCTGTAAAACTTTATATACCAGTAGGTAATGAAGTTTTCGATTCTCTTCCTATTACGGTTCATGAGATACAGCCTCTTTGTATACAGATAGACGGAGGTAAAGGCTTATTTTTTCCCAATTTTACACTTCGTGTACGGAACCTCGAGAATTGAGGGTTGGTTGTAATCGCGGACTGAAAGTATTCACTGTTATTGCAACACGAGTGTCGTATCGATACCATTACACCACCGTCCCCATATTTTGTAGCCATCCATCAATAATCGTAAATTTTTAAGCGTCACGCACCACGTCATTCGTGAGATTTGCGGATTGATCGCGATAAGATACTTGATAGATGATTAGGGTTGTCACACCAATACGAGTTCTTGTATTGAAGAAGTTGGAAGGAGAATTTCTTTTTTTATCTCATGTTGCTTAAAGTAAGCTTTCAAATGTAAAGATACATTTATTGACTTAATTGTTTTTAGACTATTATTTTAAAAGTATTGTGTACAGGTAAGCGGTCGAATGTCATACATTTTGTTAAATTAAGAATAGAGGCAGATAGAAAAGAAAAACTTTGTCAAGAGCACCTAATAAAGCTTTTTAAATTCTAGCATCTCTATGTTAAAATCATACGCAAATATAGCTATACGCTCTTTGTTTATATAAAAACACTCAAATTTGCAAAATAAAATGATGGTTACTTTTCTTTGCCAACCCTATTTCAGCAGCAGCTGATGTTACGCGATGACGCGCAATTTTCCAAATAGGTTGATGTAATGATGAATGATTATCATGTAGGTGCGTGATAGGTTTGACGTTAGGGTAATAATTCTGTTAGCACTTCGGAGGGTGATGTGTTGTGCATTTGCGAGATTGCCGTTTTTGCTAAACTAATTACGATATGGGTGAAAACAGGTCCATTAAAAAGGTAATTTATCCGACTAAAAGATTAAATTAGATATTCCTGTAAGAGTAACTAATATCATCCATCTTAAGAAACTTTGTTATTGAATATAGATGTAGAGTTAATTATTCATAGTCGTAAGTATTTTTTTATAATCACACAGATTGAGTTAGCCCCAAAGTAAGTTTGAGACTTGTGTTATGGGATACTTACTCAACGATACTGTATTTTTTATAACAAATACATATAAAGATAAACATCCAAGACCCAGGTCAATCAGAAAAAGATCATTTTTCATCTTGACCTGACCGGGGATCGAACCCGGGACCTCCTGAGTAGCGGTCAGGCATGTTAACCATTACGCCACGGAGGACGTCTAAGTATACACATGTAGATGTGATAGAATTCATTCAAGCTCAGTTCTATACGACTTTAAAAAAGAATACTTCGATCATAATAATTATTAATGTAAATTTATTTACTGTTGGTTATCCAAATGTATATAACATAAAAAAAAGAAAATAAATGGTAGACATAAACACAGCCTGAAAAGTAGAGCCACTACATGATGTCTTACATCACAAAAATGACATGTTTTACTCTCAGTTGCTCAGTGTTCGCGCCGACAGTGAACGTGACGATGTTAAAATACGTATGTTTACTACCTACCTTTATTTTAAATACTTTTTACGGCCCTGGAAACTAGTCCATTAAGTCTTGAATTTATTAATTTTCTTTAGTCCTACTTTAGTCAAGTCAATAACGTCAAGTCAGTAGTCTAGTAAGTCTAGTCAGAGTCAGAGGGCTGAGTGAAGCGTTGGAAAAAATTCACTTAGGGATAACTTGGAGATTTTAGTAACAAAATCACATAATCGACATCATACCATTTCCCAACACTCACGCTTGTTCAAGAACACTAAGCGAATAATAATCCACCATTATTATGCACAAATACTCGAAAACTTAAATTTAGGAAATTAAATACAGCGCGGGCAAAATGACAGTTTACTTTCCCCCAAAAAACTATTTACTACCTAATAAAATATGTTGTTTTTTTATTTCTTTCAGAGCGTGCATCTACCTCATATATGATAGGTTATCTGTACTGACAGAGACAAAGCAAAAGTACGCCATTACGCTAATGTCCGCCCCAGGTCTGGCGATTATGACTAGTCAGTTTTTATTTTTGCCATTAGCCATGCTAAAACGATTATAGGCTTCGAACAACGGCTGACATTGTAGCTAGACTCTTGTAACTCGGTTACGATGATTAAGCTGATGTTCCACCATGAGATGTTTTAGAGAAATAACTAAAATGGCTCAGTGACCTAGAGTGAAGTAGGTTTTAGGCTTGATCTAAGGTTTTAGGGTATAGCACAGTATAGAATTAAGTACCGTGATATTTTAGTTGACTGCGTTAACACTATTGCATTATAAATGTGTAAAGCGGCGGATAGTAAGTGACTAAGGATTTCGATACAAAATCTTAACGTAGTTGCAAGCAAACGCTAAAGTAAAAATGTGTATGAGAAAGGAGAGAATTGGGTAATCGGCTTCGTAGACCGTCTTCTCTATCAGTCTAAATTTGAAGAAGAAGATCATCCGACTATCTTCTTCGTCCAAACGTGTTTCCAGGTTGCATCTTCAGCTTACATTTCAGACCCAAGGTATACGCTATTAATCATTGTCTTCATTTGGCGATATTGGTTTAATAACCATTGTAATCAATGGACCGACTGCCGTCTGACTTCTGTAACCCTTTTCACAGGAAAACCAGACCAACAGGAACAAGATCATATGTCAATCTTTCTCTTCATTGACGGGTATTATCATGCACTTCAATCTATCTTCACTACATAGTATAAAACAAAGTCGCTTTCTCTGTCCCTATGTCCCTTTGTATGCTTAAATCTTTAAAACTACGCAACGGCTTTTGATGTGTTTTTTTTTTAATAGATAGAGTAATTCAAGAGGAAGGCTTTTATGCCCATGCGAAGCCGGAGCGGGTCGCTAGTTACAAATAAAGTAAACTTCACGACAAAGCAATGAAGCTATTGCTAGATAGAGAAAACATTATTTTCAATTAAAAGACGTACGTTCTTCAGTATTGTTAGTTATGTATAAAACCATTTGCATGCAATTTGATTGTTTGCACTTTCTCCAAACAACACACAGAAAGCATCGCATCGCTATCGTTTGACAATGGAAAACAATCTTTTGAAATAAAAGACTACTCATACCAAGTTTATAGTCTGAGCTTTCAAGCGCTTTTGCACTGTACTAATGGTGAATGTCTAACTTTGTTACTGTAAGCTTTTCATATTGTTTGTCATAAACTGTTTAGTATCATATTTTATATATATTCATACATATATAACAAGGTTCTATTTTTATTGGCCGGTACATAAATATATTGGACAGATTTTCATATTTTTATTTCATAATTGGCTTATTTAATTGCCTATAGTAAATTTATAAATTTTTCAAGATTATTGCTACGCATATTTTAATTACACGAAATTATCATTTGCTAAATTATATACTTATAGACTTTTAATTATTGTTTCATATGGATTTTTTTAAATATAAAATTATTAATTATTTAATTTAATAGGAAGATCTATGTAAGATATTTTTGTATTTCATTTTACTGCTATGGAATCACAAATTGGCACTATTTTAGATACTCGTATACCTTAGAGGTAAAGGAAGTGAAGGGATATATAACGGCAAAATTAGAATTGGTGTATTGGCTACCTTTGCTTATTTAATTTAAGATTTTTTTGTGTAGTACCTACAGTTGCCTGCAGAGAAACCTGACCCCCCTTTGATTGATTTTTAACAGGCAGGGGGTTCAGGTTTCTCTGCAGGCGACTGTACCAATACGCTTCATTTCTCGCTAAACCCTCTATTTATTTATAGATGAGTTTTAACATGAAGTTCGATGTTTATATTTTTGTAAAAATGTGCACTTCGCGAAATTTCTTCTTACAAATTATAACGAGCCATTGCGTTGTCACCGTAACTCATCATATATCACCAGTCCGACAGAAGTCGGCAAAAAAATATATATTTCCCCGACAAATAAGTTTGATTTACAAGCAATTCGCGGTGCAAATAACTCCTTTTTAATGTTTATGTATGGAAGCGGATATTTCGGCCGTAAACTGAGGATTTATATCTTTTTATCTCTTTCCCGGATTATTTAGCCGTAACATGGATTAAACTATTTTTGTTTAATTCATTTTGATATTAATTAACGATGTGAAGTCTGAAATAATTTTATATTAATCCACCAATACCAATACTAATACTTATTATAAATGCGAAAGTCTTTCTGTCTGTCTAGCCGTCTATCTGTGTTTTAGCTTTCGGCTAAACCGCTGGACCGATTTTGATGAAATTTGGTATGGATTATAGTTAAGAAGTCGAACATAGGCTTCTTTTAAGCGCGATATAATCGAGGCGCAGGCGGAGCCGCGGCCAACAGCTTGTTTAAGATAAGAGCAGCTTTTGCTGCCGAAAAGAAGCAGCAGATATTATGTTCAGGTACCTGCGACCTTCAATCTTGATAAAACGAAATAGTAAACAATTATGAAGAAATGTCTGCGACAAGACTACTGCCATTTGACAACTACTATAAAAAAATATTTGTCCTTTTATCTGAAATTATTTAGACTGTAAGAATTTATTAAACTTCTGGGCTCATACGAGTCACCGTCACCTATACTAGTTATAATTTCATACAAGAGATGTTGTTTTAATCCAAAAGTAAAATCACATTTATAAAATAAAATAAATTAATAGTCAAATTTCTCCGTTTGAAAAAATATTTTTAATAAAATGATCTAATTTATTTCTATAAAAACAATATATAATAAGCATGCAATACATAGATTCCAAGGATATGAACCAGTGTTTTTCGTCGTCGTTTCGCACTGCTTTACGATCGTAACACACAACAAAAGCACAGAGTAAAAGCGGTTTTATTCTAATTAAAATAAGATATAATTTTGCATACTAACATGATTGACCCCGGAGACCCTGGTCTTGTTCAATTTAGATAAGTTGGTGCCCATCCGTAGCCATTAATGCCGTCCTTCCAACAACTGCTACTTAAATATCGTCTTTAATAACACACACATAGAGTACAAATTTGGAGTCTTAACACGTTTTGGCACAAGTAAGGACACAATTTGGATTGGACCTTGTTATCACTATCACAAAAGTCTAAAAACACAGTCTTTAAGTCTATAAGAGCCACTTTGGTATAGTCCATTCACGGAAGAGCTGAAATAGAGGTTTATATTATAATTTACTATTTTTCATATTACTTGATATATAATTAAAATAAATTGTTTAAAAAGCATTTTAAATAAAAAGATAAAAAGCAATAAATTGTTTTTAAGTTCATAGTTTCGTGTATAATACCAAATATTCTTATTCTAAATCAGATAAATTATATTGATTTGACGATGGCTTCAAATGAGCCATGAGCAATAAAATTTGGTATGAATATAGTTAAGGACTAAGGGTGGGTTGCACCAAAGTACCAGTTATCGTAACAGTTAAAGTCAAATGTAACAGTAACATTACTGCTAACTATAACCGTTGAAGCGACATAGGTTGCACCGTCGTATTACGTAGCAAAGTTAGTTACCAGGGTTAAAAGTATAATGACGTCCGTGGAGGTTATTCGACCCGTCTGACAAATAAGTTGACAAAAACAATATCGCTAACCGGTCAAGTTTGGGCCGTTACAGTTAGCGTAAAAGTCATGACGTATTTAGTCGATTGACAAAATGGTGCAACCCATTTTTCACCTAACCGATACTTTGACTACACAGTTATTGTTATATTAAGTTGGTGCAACCCAGCCTAAGGGTCAAACATAGGCTACTTTTGAGAGCGATATAACCGGAGCTGCGGACAATAGCTAGTGTTTCATAAATACAGATAAGAAATACTAAAATAATGCGCGAAGAAGCGTAGGCAG
Source organism: Apomyelois bistriatella (assembly GCA_947044815.1). NCBI lineage: Eukaryota > Metazoa > Arthropoda > Insecta > Lepidoptera > Pyralidae > Apomyelois > Apomyelois bistriatella. The sequence continues at coordinate 13,599,443 of OX345690.1, forward strand.
ATACAAAAACAGGACATCAAAACGAAGATAGAAGACATAAAAGAGACGTATCAATGCATATGGTTATTTACGACTTCACTTTACGAAATCGCCCCAAAAAGAGGTTTGATTTCATTCAAAACCTCGCCCACTTGCCCAGGCGTGGGCATACTCGTTCGTGATTCAACGAGAGCGAATCAATGGACAAGTCGATTTGATGGCATAGACCACTTAGTTTTTAAAGTCATTTCAGATCATTCAACAACTAGTAAATGTATAACGTGTAATCACAGATACATGCAAAGAAGCAAGAAGAGGAGCATGGACAATCGACCATGCACATCCTTGTCAGTTTTTCGGAACCGCCTTTCGGCCTTTGATATGGTTCCTTTAACGACCACCAAATGACAGCCGGGACCAACGGCTTAACGTGCCTCCCAAAGCACGGAATTATCAGACAATCAGGTGATTCAAGCCTGCATATCTTAAGCAAACTGAAAACAACTAAACAAAAAATTGTTTCCGTGGAAATCGAACTCGCGACCCTCGGGTCTACAGGCGCATGCATTAACCACTGGACCACGGAAGCAGTTACCTAGATGATTTAGATCTAGAGCAATTATAGAGATTGGGCGATTGGGGATGTTTCGTCTTCGAAGGAATCTCTATTTAGAGTAGCCCAATCTCTCTAGGTTCTTCGGCTTCTATTATCGGCAATGTTATTGATAGAGAAAGGGCTTCTCTTGATAGAGCTTGTATCGTTGTTTGACTTCTATTTACTAAGTGTTCAATGTCCAATCGATGTGGATTAAGTAAACTAGTTTAGCTAATCTGTGCGATAAGTTGAATTAAGTAATTTTACGTTCTATCTAACTCAACTTGGATGATTACAATGTGTAATGTATTTAATGTAATTATTTGTTAAAAGAATGTGTTTATGGTCAATACTAATGTTACTTCCCTTATCTGTTCCTTGATCTATGGTACGAAATATTTTTTTTTCTGGTTCTATCTCAAGTTTTTTCAAAGTATATAATTCCTAACCTTGTACTTAAGCTTATCAATTATGACAATATTAAGGATATATTACTGAAACATTTTAAGAAGCTTTTGAGGTGGAAATTTTTTCCTTTCAACACTTTCGCTGACAGGCAATTGATACCTACGTCGAGAGGCGTTACTGTCAGCGCATGTATTAACTACCGTAAATTTAAGATAACGGACATATTTAAAAAAATCCTCTCCTATCCACTCTATAAGTTAATTTACATGGATAGAGATACAAACAACTCCCATCTCTCATATTTTAAAATTTCAAGGTTAAAAATAATCAATAACAACCCTCTATATTAAATAATCCGTATGCAGTCTGCAGGGCAGTAAAACCTGTGAGTCATAGGGACAGCCTGTATTTATTATGTAGAATAAACAGGGGTAGTACTATCCTTGGGGCAGTTTTAAGCTTGACCAGTTCAAAAATATAATGAGTTATTTTAATTGAAAGCCGTGGGCTAAGAATAAAAAGTAATAAATATAATGGCTCTGTATACGGCTCTACTACCCATTTATTTTAGTATTACCACAGATTACAGAATACTATACTAGTATAGTGACCTGCAATAGTGATACATGCGGCATGGGGGTCATATTTCTCTGCAGCCGACTGTACAATATTCAACCGCCCATACAGACACGCGTCGTATTCACGCGGCTACAAGGATTAAAAAAAATCAATTTTTTTAATCCTTGTAGCCGCAAACTATTTGAGAGAAAAGGAACTAAATTTTTCTTTCTTAGGTAATGGACCACAAACCACTAACATATCGTAAAAGGTGACTAATGGGCAAATGTTTTCCTTTAGTTTTAATTTATATCCTAAACGATAGTAATTAAAAACAATTGAAGAAAAGAAGGAAGAAACAGGTAAAAGCGGTCTTTTTATCCCCAATCCCAAACCAACCTAAAAAAATTTCACATATGTTCGATTAGAATCCACGATCTGGAGAAAATTATGCGATTTCCTGAACCGCCAAAATGCAGGACGAGTAACTATTAACAGTAGATAATGCCTATTATTATATTTATATTATAATCCAGAAATAAAATAAATCACGATAATAAGTACCTATTTAATATACTACTATATATTTTAATGTGTTAAACTATAAAAAGAATATACGTACATCTAATATTTTTTTGTTTATCCTACAATGTTACCAACAACAAAAATAGTGAAGCGCTTTTATAAGACGATATGATACAACCTATTACCTATTTTGTAACATAACTTATATCAAGTGACAGGAACGAGTATAACGTAAGTAAAACATTGAAATCACTGTATTCGTGCGTTACTGGCTCTATCTATGATCTCGCATATAAGTCAAGACTTTATTTAACAGTATTATGGCTGAATTTCATATGGCAATGTAGTTGTGTGGTCGACATTATAATAAAGTATGGCTATTCATACGGTGCATTTCTTTGCGATCGATAGTTAAGTTTAAATATGACGAAGGGTTAGGGCCCTCCTGATGTGCCGATATAGCTACAGATTAGTACTTGTATTTGAGGGTTATTATTAACATGAATAGTATTTCTATAGGTATATTATACGTACATTTTCCTACATATGTTTAAAAAAGTTATTTCGTTAAAAAATTTGTAATTATAAATACTTGGCGCGATACTTTGATAGATCAATAAATATTTGTCGGTTTCGCTTTATTCTTAAGGAACACACAATCAAATATTATTCATTATTTTTATTTAAACTAAAAATAATTAATTGTAAAATAAAAGTGAACATTACAATAATTAAGATTTAACGAGTTGTACAATATAGGAACTCATTTTAAAGAACTAATAAATTAATTGGTGTTTTAAGACGAAGAAAATTTACAGCAATAATAAAAAGGTGCCTTTCCTCATTTATCTTTAATAAACCTTAGTACGATATTTCTCTGACATTAATAGCCGCTTTTCAAATTTCATTTCCTCAAAAGTAATTTACTTTAAAGACCCGACGACACTTTCATTACTCTGCGATGAAACTAATTATCATTTCAATTCATGCGGGAACATTCACTCGATACATGTGGGTGGTCAGCGCTTATGAAATCAATTTTGCGAACATAATAAATACAGCCAACAAAAAAATAAAATTAAAAACAAAAAGTCACCTTGAAAAATTGGTACAAAATAATTTTTACTCCTTGTTATCGTTCCTTTCACGAAGAAAAACTTTGACTTGATAACAGTGCACGTGACGACTGTACAGTGTACACTAAAACACTCGATATTTAACGTTCGAAATTCAAAAATTGTAAACAGTTCCCAACCCTAATTGAGCATGGAAGGTCACTTTTGAAATCACTAGTAAATACGTGTTATTTTGCGTTCCGTTACCGAGTCGACCGTACCAGCGCAGTTCCTAACTAGCGTACGTCCTCTCACTCGGGACTCCGACCCCTGACTGCGGTGCCCACCCGCGCTAAGGGGTATTCTGAGGGCGAACTTATTTGGGTTCTTTGTTGTGTCCCTAAGAGGGGTAAATTATTACGGTTTTGCGATAACATAATAGAATGGTGCACTAAATAATCGAAAGGATAACGCTTTTTACTGCCTAAATATTGAATTTTCGACCGTTTTTCACAGACCTGAATCAAGGTTGTAATATGTGGGCGCGATTTGAATATCTTTGTTTTATATCTGTTGCAAATTTGTCAAGGGAATTTGGGGCTGTATTGTGCAAAAATTAATTATTTTTATTTACAAGATGTGAAGGCTAAGTTAAATGAGTTATTTTATTTTCGGAAAAATTCCGTAGTAAAAATATTAATTTAAATATAAATAACGATTATTATATAAGATGGACACAAACAAACTGCAAATATTTTAAGGGAAGTTTCAGACCGCTATACTAAACAACTCTTTCAAATATAGTTATATTGGAATGCCATTTTTTTTACTCTCCAAGATCAGATGATTCTCAACTTGTATGGAGGAACAATTTTTTTTTTCGTTTTTAAGTTTATTTGAAAAGTTGTTCAGTATAGTGGTGTCCACCTTATATAAAAAGTGCATCATTACTATGAAAGCTTTAAGATAAGAAAAGGGTTACAAATATATGTGTTTTAATTTAACCTTCATTCTTAAATAATATCCAAAAATATACAAGTACATAGGCACTAGTATAAAAATAACAGTGACTCAATGTAACAGCACTTGACACCTTTTTTTTTAAACTGTCACACTGACGTATTTCATGACATGACGTTTGGCAGCTGGCTTTTGAATTTTGACGAGTTCTTACTTTGATGTCTAAATCCATTTCGAAAATACATTTATTTTCGATAGTGAAAATTTTTATTTGAATTTGCAATATATTAAACTCGAAAATAAACTTTGTTTTAATTACTAGGTTGTAGAAAACTCGTATATTTTCATTTAAGTAAGTTATTTGGTCTTTTCGTCATAATCTTTAGCGCATATATTTTCATATAGTCCACTCTCCAGCATTCCCGCTACTTTTTAAAAATTGAATACAACTTGAAAGCTTTTACAAGAGCATGAAAAGGCAAGAACCGAAATAGAAACAGGTTTTTTTTTTAAACAGTATTTAGATTTATTCATTCAACATTTATAATACTTACAGAGCTCATCTGTCATTTATATTATCAAAATATAAATGAAGAATGTAGTACATACCTGTAAAAAAAGAAAACAATTTTATAATATTTGTATACGTTGCTTGGTAAGGTAGGTGGCATGGTATCATGGCCTATTGACACACGTGATATCTTGAGGGTGTCTCTAGCGCGTTACCAACTTGTACACCAAACTTATTTCAGTATTTTGATTTAATAAAGCAGGCTGTTGCCCGCGGCTCCTCCAACAAGATACACGGTTGTATCGTTTTAAATAGTAGCTAATGTGTGACCCCCAGTCTAGCTATATCCATACCATATTTCATCAAAATCGATTTAGTGGTTTAACCATGAAAGCAGACAGACGTTTGGATTTATAATATTACATTTGTTGGAACTAACCATGTATCTTCAAACTTAATTTTTCGCTTACTATCATTATTACATGCTTATATCTAGTACCCTTAGGGACCTTGCACGTTTGTGAATGATTCAGTGGCCAAGTTTTTTATTTTTTTCAGTGGTAATTTCGTAGGTAGTAGGTACCTCATCAAACCTCGCCTCGTCATTGCGCATATGAGAAGGGCAGCCGCTATGAAATATTCATGATTGTCGATGTTTGATTATTTTTTATATCATGACAGGATTTAAATTATTTTTGCGTCGACTACCATTGATAGGATAACCAACAAAAATAAAAAAAAGAATTTTCTAGGTAAGAAAATATGTTTCGGGTTCGGGCTAAACCCAGCCAAAACCTAAATATAAAATAAAAAAAGTCATATCGACTACGACTCCAGACTCGGCTCAGCTCGCGTGATGTTTTTCAAATAAAAATATGCAGCGCTCATACCGATACTGCAGATAGGAATTTTATCTACCTATATGAAACGTTTTCAAAGGATATATTTAACATTGTCGGGAGAATTCAAAGTATTTTTGTAAATAATTGATTGTACGAGTACTTTGTCGATATCTTTACCGGCGGGGAACAGTTTTGATGCCTCTTTCCTTCATTCAAAAGAGTAATCCAGTTACAATTAAGTAAATCATAATTATTAAATTTGTTCATTTCGGTTGAATTACAAACTTAATTACAAAATTCGAATTGGCGAGCCTTAACACGAAACCATGTAATATATACAATATTTTATAAGCTGACCCGGTGAATTCCATACCGTCCCAACGGACTTTTCTTAACTTTTAAACCTTCCCTGAACTTCCACAAATATTTCAAGACCAAAATTTGCTAAACCCAGCCATTCTCGAGTTTTAGCTATACTAAGGAACAGCAATTGATTTTTATCCATATAGATAGATAGATAATGCAAGATGACATACTCAATGATTCCCATAAAACAAAGAAGTTGGAATAGTGCGGGAAATTTTTTTTATCTATGCATATAATATTTGAATTACTTTTCTCAGTCTCAGCATATAAATATTTCGAGCCATTGTATTAGCAGATTGTTTTGTAATAATGATTCAAATGTGTTTAACGAATCAACCTTTGTGTATTGTTCGTCTATGTATGTATAAGTCATGTACTAAAACATACATATCTTTTCGCGAATTTCCGTGTAAAAGCTGTTTGCTGAATAGTTATTTTCGTATGTGCATGTTGACAGCGAGATCAAAAAGAAAATGAAAGAAATATTTTAAAATTGCAATTGGGACAAAGGAAATATTGTAAGTTTATATTTTCGAATATTATACTCTTCTCTTTCCAAAGATTGATTGGTTATGTTTTTAACATTAATTGCCCCTTTTTTGCTTAATAATTTTGTTTGATCTTTGTATATAAAAAAGTCTAAAAAATATGAAAACCTGAATGTAAAAAGATATGAAAACAAAAAAAGAGAAATGCAAATGATTATACATAATTTGCATTTCTCTTTTTTTGTTTTAAAAGAGAGAAATTTGAGATGACAATCCATGTACAAAATCGAGAACTTACATCTTCGTTCACACTTTCTTGTAATGTTTATATCTTCTTATATATATTAGAATTGATGAACATTTATTTTTATAGATTCGCCACGTAAAGTATCAAATATAGTGGTCATTATTTGTTTTTTTTTTTGTCTTGGTCTGTTTCATCGAAATGTGATTTCGTCTCAATAAATATTTTTTCTTACTTTCTCTCCGGTGACTCGCACATGTACCCTCGGCCAGAAAGTCGGCGTTTGATGGATCGGCCGGTTTTACTGCCGGCTGTAATGAGGCCGGTAATCGGGCCGGTTTTATCTCGCCAATGCCTGATGGATGCTGAGGGGATTGCTAGGAAACGGCTTTTGGTTGATGCGAATTTCATTCAGTAAGTCAGAAATTTGCTTTTTGCCTTAATGATGACAGTGTTTGAAGAAAACTAGCCAGGGATCGAAATCCCTGGCTATCTATTTGTTGGATATCTGGTTAATAAAACCAGGTTATTATATGTCCATAACTTTTTACATCGAAATTTATCACTACGGTATTTATCCATCATCATTTCGTATATCAATCGACTTGCGCAGTGTGAATTGTCTGTAGAAATGGTATGCATTGTACACCCTGGTTAGCGTGGTGGTGTATTATGGTATACTGCGCTGATCCCACAAAAGTGAGAACTGACATTTGTCAAAAACAACGGTTACAACTAGGTACTAAGGCTGGGTTGCACCAACTTACTATAACAATAACTGTGTAGTCAAAGTACTGGTTAGGTCAAAAATGGGTTGACAATCGTCATTGTTATAGTAAGTTAGTGCAACCCAGCCTACTGTAGTGTCATAAAATCAAACGCTTTTTTATTTAACAGATATAAGTAATACCGTTTAAAAAAAATCTTTGAGTTTAACCAGTAGAGTCAACGTTGCGCTCAACAAACAAACTCTTTAACTTTATATTATACTAGCTGTTGCCCGCGGCTCCAGTCCCGTGATTCTCGGTTACATCGCGCCCAAAATTAGCCTATGTTTGAATCCCGGTCTTTAACTATATTCGTACAAAATTTTACTAAAATCGGTCTAGCGGTTTAGCTGTGAAATTATAGCTAATAAACAGACTTTCGCATTTATAATATTAGTATTAATTATTTTATTTTATTTGGAGAACATACAGTCATTAAAATCAACATAGGTAAGTACTAATTAACATCTAACGAGTATGGATAAATCAAAGATATACTACCATAATATTAGCAAGTTTTACTAAAAATAAAACTGCTCTACTAATCCTGTTAACCACATTAAAATAAGTTCTCTTTGAAAAGAGCCCACATGTTTATTATGTACGTAGCTAAGCAGTTAATTTGTCCGTCAGTTCACTGCGGGGGTCCCACGGTCTTAGTATTCTTGTACGGATCACAGCTGTTGGCATTTCATTCATAGGACGGCCGTAATTTATTATTAAGAAAGTACAATTTATTACTTTCTCAATATATGAGTATTTTTATTTGTCTATTTTTAAGTCGCGATACAAGTCTATAAAGGCGATTTAGTAGTCGAGATTGTACGTAATTGTCATCATCTGAGCATGTTTTCCTATTCGCATCTTCAGTTTATGCTTCAGAGCCCAGAGTACTGTTTTGATAACCTATATTTTGAGAGTACTGGTAATTACGGAGTGACTGCCGTCTGTCCTCCGTAGCCCTTTTACAGGGAAAAAATACCTATATAGATTTGGGTGCTTTAGTAGCCAACATTGTAGGAAGGTTTGTCATTGTCTAAAGACATCTGAAATAGCCTAATGACTGCCACCTAGCGATAACAGACGTGTCCAACAGCTTTACGTGCTTGAAATGCCACAAATAGCGACCGATCAAAATAAAACTGCGCTCGCCATCGCTTAACCCAAATGATCGTTGCGAACACGCAAGGCTATCGACTTCTCAAACTCGATCTGATTCTTAGACTTAACCTGATAAAACCATCAATCGCAAAAAAATTGTTTACAAATTAGTTGAAATGGAGTACCAGAGACAAAAATTATCATATGTAAATTTATTTTCACGCGAATACATATATAAACTCACGTCTTTATCCCATATGAGATAGACGAAGCCTAGGGCTATAAGACTTTAGACCACGTTTGGCACAATGGTAGTTAAAACAGAAAATCAAGTGATGGGTTGCTAGCCGCATCGCCTATGTCATGATTCCCCCATTCACCGATTCCCTCAGACGACTTTTACGGCTTGCGCGGGAAGTTAAGCAGCTAGTACATTCTGTTTTTTCTTATTCTCCCAGACCAGCATGGAAGGAAGGATTTCACGCGAATACTCTATTAACCACAGACAAGTCAGATAATTACACCGAACAATTTCCTGTATACCCATTAATAATCTCATCAAAAACTAACAAAGGAAAGTCAAATATAGCTTTGTTCTGTTTAATTATGGGCCGTTTCGTGTGAAGTGGGTTCCGTTTACCCTGTCATTCTAGATGTCGTGTCATCTCGACGTACTTAGCGTGGTGTTACTACTAGTGCGTGTTTGTTATTCGTTCGAGGATTTATTCCGACCCGATCGAACGAATACCACCGGTATTACTTTGAATTTTCAATTATTTTCTATTCCAAACAAATACCACTCTTTAAATTATTTAATTTTATGTCCGAACGAATTACGTGAATTTGGTACAGTTAGCTCAGTCATCAATTTAAATTTGTTTTCTAATATTTTTACGTCATCGAAATAAAATATGGTATTGGTTTAAACACTGGTATCCGTTTGAAACAGAAAAGAATTAAAAATTCAAAGTAATACCAGTGGTATTTGTTCGTGGTATTGGATCGGACTAATTCCGTTCGAGATTGTAATGTAAAAAAAATCCTTTGTGGTGTTGACTCGCGCGAATAAGGATATTAATTCCTCAGCACCCAAGCGATTGCTGGTGGTCGCGTTACGTTGAATGAATAAATAAATAAACACTATTCATCACAGGATCGAAAATAAAATTAGTAGTATGAGCTTTATTGTTCTCGTCAGTAAGATTAATAGTTAGATCTATCTCAATAAATTTATTAAGACGAAGACAAAAGTTTTCAAACAAATTTATATAATACTAGCTGTCCCGGCGAACTCCGTACCGCCTGAACGCACTTTTCTCACCGTTTAAACCTTTCCTGAACTTCTACAAATATTTCAAGACCAAAATTAGCCAAATCGGTCCAGCCATTCTCAAGTTTTAGCGAGACTAACGAACAGCAATTGATTTTTATATATATAGAAGATAGAAGATTGAAGACCAGTTCCGTGCTAAATGTGTGCTATGGATCAATTGTTACCTGAAATAAATGGATACTAAAATCTCTACTTCCCAGACCCAAATGTATTCAGTAACACGTCTGCTCGTAGTGACTTCTACTCTCGCTTTTTGTAAACCCGTGGGCTTTGATTTTAAAATTCGAAATACAAACTAGTGTATTTAAAATATGCTTATTTTTTTTTTAATTCCGTTAAGATAATATAATATTTACACTTGCTAAAGGAAAATAAAAAACACGAATACAACTCGACACGAACCGGTAGTAACGCAAAAAGTGTCAGATATCAGCCTAAATGCGCCGCTCCTGTTTAGACGGTGTATACTTTTAAAATACCATCTACTATACTTACGAAATTTCTCCTCCATGGAATGGAGGGTAGAATTCTTGACAATTTGTTACGAAACATATGGTGGAAGTTAATTATTCACAAATAACTTACTCTGGCGCCCGCCACATATGAATATTAATGGATATATTTATTTCTCTGTCGAAATCGAGACTTGCGTTGTTTACATAATGGAATAGACAAAGAAATCGCATTGTTAATGGAATGAATGTCGATAAAAAACAAATCGGCCAAGAGCTAGTCGGATTTGCGCCCTGAGGGTTTCGTTACCACCACACTACTAGATAGATTTAGATTTATTTTTGCTTTTCTTTAATTTGTTTGTATAAATTAATTACTGTGGCGCTCTCTCGCTTCGGAGGTCAAGATCCATTTCGAGTCGCTGAGCCAGCGGAGTAAGTAAGTATTTTTTTTTTTCAAGTTTTAATACCTTATTGACTTTTATCAAATTACATGATTATAGTTCAACAGGCAGTACTATCTGTACTTAAATCACAAAATTTTAAGTTAATATTTCATTATTTTTAATAAGAGCTGAAAATAAAAATGGTGGAAATAAAATACCTCACAGTGTTCCAGTTTCAGCCAAGTTCCAGCCTTCACGATCTGAATTCGTAATAGGATGTATTTTAGGCACAAAGGTCAGATCCAGCCGAGCGGCTGCCAGGGTCAAGGTTGTATTGATTTCCTTTGAAGCCATCTGAAATTGTGGCTCGACTATGAATTTAGTTTTACAATAATATTTTTTGGGCAAGTGTCCAACATAACTACAAAAAAATAAGTTGCTATGATTTACTTTTATTATTATTTACTATTTGTTGCCCGCGGCTCCACCCGCGCGGGTCTCGGTTATATTGCGGCCAAAAGTAGTTTATGTTTACACTGGTCCTTAACTATACCAATACTTAATTTCATCAAAATCACTCCAGTGCTTTAGCCGTGAAAGCGTAACAGACATACAGATAGATACTTAGGCAGACTTTCGGATTTATAATATTAGTATGGACTGACCTGGCTTCGATCGGGTTTGAATTATGTATTAACAAATACTTACAAGTAAAGAGACATCTTGCAAGATATAAAAATTGTTAAAAGACGGAAGAAGAATTAAATACAAAAATATTTAATACTAGCTTTTGCCCTGGGCTTCTCCCGCGCGAATTTTTTTGTCAAACAGTGCATATTCCCGAGATGATATGCTACTCTATGTCCTTCTGAATAGTTATTACAATGACAATGTGAAATTTCAGGAAGATTGATTCAGTAGAAAGAGTGTAAAAAAATAACAAACAAACAAAAAAACTCACTTTTGCATTTTTAAAATATTAGTTGGAATATGGGGCTTCCCATTCGACAAAACGTATTTTTTCCCAATTAAAATTGCTTTTAGCTAGTTTTATGTTAAAAATATAAATTTTCTAGTACGGAAGCCTTAATCACGAATCCGAATCGCGCTTGACCAGATAGGGAGAATAACTTCTATAAAAACGGAAATTTAAAAATATCTAAAATCCAAAGTATGAAAAGTTATTTTAAATATTTCCTTAATTAAAGTCTGGCCTTTCGATTTCCCCTATACTCTCAGTATCAGAAATATGCTCTTTAAATATAAAATTGCAATTAAGTCTAGACCGAGCTGCGTCAAGAATGCAGGGGTTCCGTACCTTTACAAATTGCTATTATGTGAAGCAGACGGGCAATGGCCGGGACCAGCGATCCTCGTATCTGACGTTTGATTAAAAGTACTATACATTATATTTTTTTTATTAAAATTTTGTTGTTTCATACGAAAATAAATACAAATATTCATAACTTATTTTCATACTCATTTAAACGTTTGGTTTAAGAAATAGGTGTATTGTTTTCATCATTTCGACATTTACCTCGTACATCTCCGTGGCGTAATGGTTAAGAGTGGCGTAAAGATGTCCCGAGTTCGACTCCCAGTCAGGTCAAGATGAAAAATTGTAATTTTTAATGGGCCTGGGTCTTGGATGTTTATCTATATATATATATATATAAACATCCAAGACCAAAATAACACAAATCTCGAACTTACTTTGGAGCTAGCTTAATCTGTGTCATTTATTCGTATATTTAAAAAAATCTTATATCTGTAATTTGTTTGAACACTATGTATAAGTATTTAAAAAATATTTCAGCACACCCATGATAACTTACCCGTAATTCTGAGGAAGGTTAAAGTAAATGTTATAAGAAATTTAATAAAAAAGAGTTGAGATGTTAGTGAACTGATGATAAACGCCTCATGGATAGTTCTGTATGTACTTAAGTACCTATGCTTTGTGAATTTCCAATTTGTACATTTTACAATTTAATTGCTATATATTCAATAACATAAAAATATAATACTAATACTAAATATTCAAAAACTAAACTATAATCAAAACTATATTAAAAATTAAAACACTAACAATTTTTACTCGAGTTTATAATCTGAGAAACTCCAATTGAGACTGACTCCAACTGAGAGTATCCAATTGTAATGGATTGAGACCGACTACCGTTAGTTAATATCTTAGATCATGTTAAGATTTATTTACAACCCTTTGTGATTCAGAGAACTATAAGTTAATATTATAGCAGAATATAATTGCCTAATATGTTATGGTATACCAAGACTGAATGTCAATCAAAATCAAAGGCCAAAGGCAAGGATTTATTTGACATGATCACATAATTATGACGCAATGTATATTAATGTATTATGGATTTATTTATGTGTTTGTTTATTACTCGAACGGCAACTAAAGATGCATATTAAATTCAACATATCACGCTTTGACAGTTCTATAACCAATCAGCAATCAGAATCTAATAATTGTCTTCACCGTGATTGGTTAAAACATAAATCCAGGTAGTATAAGATTTCAACACGACGAGATTTCACCATAAATTATATAAAAGCCGTAGAAACATCTTTCTTGGATTTTTATTTACCGTGCTCAGGTGGATATCATAGTGTGTGTGATTTGTTGTTAGAGTAATGTTCTGAGAAAATACTACTATGTGTTCTCGAAAGATTGGAGTTTTAATGAGTCTTGCACGACTTAAAATATAACAATAGTACAGGCCACTAATAAAAACAAAAAATAAACATTTAACAAAGTAAACAAGTGATTTCTGTCTGCTAAACAATTGCTGCTCTTACCAAAAGAGGATAAAAAGTGTTATGTGACATCGGCAATTTTGTCTATAATATAACCTACTCGTAATAATGAGTGAAGTCTACAGGATATAAAAAGTGTATTACAGTTTACTAAGGTTAGTAATATTTGATTGTACGTTAGTATTACCGTGAAAAATGTCCCCTAATACAACCTCTCGTCCGGGCAATAATAACTAGTCCACGTGGGGGGCGGGCAACGGGTGAAACTTACCCGGCTAACGAGGCTCTGGAAGCAAAAGCATTCCCAAGGAGGGTTGACGTCAGGCAGGCGGCCGGTCGTAAAAAATTGCCAAATCAAAGAAATGGTAACAACAAGAAGGAAAGAGTATTTGGATAGGGCGCCGCCGCAAAACGGCGCGCAGGAGCCTCGCCCGACTCCTGCGACAAGTGGACAAGGGCTGCCGTGTCCGGGGCGGGCACGGTTAAAGAAGCGAGCCCCAATCCAAATAAGAAAACTCCGCTTCGCCACGTGGAACATTGGCTCGCTGACCGGACGCGTGAGGGAACTAGCCGATGTACTCGACAGGCGGAGGGTGGCCGTGGCGTTCCTGCAGGAGACTCGGTGGAAAGGCAGCAAGTCCCGGTCCATTGGGAATGGCTACAAGCTGATCTATACCGGCGCACCTGGTGGCTATAGTGGGGTGGCTGTAGTGCTTTCTGAGGAGTTCCAGAACAGCGTCTTGGAAGTGAAGCGTTTTAGTGACCGGCTTATGGATGTAGTCTTGCTGATTGAAGGGGTCACGACCCACTTAATAAGCGCCTACACACCGCAGGCCGGTTGTAGTGACATAGATAAGATGAGGTTCTGGAACCTACTTGATGGTGTGCTACAGGATATCCCGTTGTCGCAGTCGATCATTTTGGGTGGCGATCTGAACGGTCATGTGGGTGAGCCGTGCGAGGAATTCGAGCGTGTTCATGGTGGCCACGGATACGGCAGGCGCAGCCGTGAAGGGGAAAGCATCCTCAACACGTGTGCGGTTGCCGACCTCGCTATCGTGAACACGTTCTTTAAAAAGAAACCTCAACACTTGATCACCTACAAGAGCGGGAGGCACGCTACCCAAATTGACTTCTTCTTGACCAGGCGGCACCACATCGGCAAAGTAGCCAACTGCAAGGTCATACCCGGTGAGAGTCTTACTGCACAACACCGTCTTCTTGTCATGGATCTCCGCGTTAAGCCTGCCGACAAGCCTAATGAGTGCTGCCGACGTCAAATCAGATGGTGGCGGCTGAACGAATCTACGTCCCAAGAGTTCGCGTCAGCGTTCAATGAAAAATACGCTGACTTTGATTGCGACTCCACGCAACATACATGGGATAACGTTCAGACCGCCATCACTGGTGCAGCGAAGGCGGTAATCGGTGTGTCAAAGGGTGGACGCAAGTGTGACAAGGAGACTTGGTGGTGGAACGACACAGTCCAGAGGGAGATAAGGGTGAAGAAAGCCCTCTTTAAAGCGTGGCAAGTGTCCGGATCTCCTGAAGATCGCGACGCATACAGAGTTGCTAAACGCGCCAGCAAGAAAGCTGTTGCTAGAGCCAGACGAGACTACTTGCAACTGTTATACGACAGGTTAGAATCGTCTGAGGGGCAAAAGCTTATCTACAAGTTGGCGCGTTCCAGGGGTTTGGCGGCGCAAGACATTTCGAAATGTCGTTGTGTCAAAGATCCCCATGGAAAACTCTTATGCGATGATCTCGCGGTGAAGGAGAGATGGCGCTCGTACTTCCACGAGTTGCTGAATAAGCAACATAAAGAGGTGCAGCCACCAGATCTCCCTCCGAACCAGGGACTAGTGCCACCTATCACAACTGACGAAGTTCGCCTGGCTCTCCGCCACATGAAGAATCGGAAAGCTGTCGGTGCAGATGGAGTCCCTATTGAAGCCTGGAAGGCGACGGGCTCGCAGGGTGTGGGCATCCTAACAGACCTTTTCAACCGCATTCTCTTCGGCGGCAAGATCCCTGACCAATGGAGGCTTAGTATTATTATTCCAGTCTTCAAGGGAAAGGGATCAGTGCAAGAGTGCAAGAGTTACCGCGGCATAAAGGTCATGTCCCACACCATGAAGCTGCTTGAGCGTATATTGGACTCTCGAATCCGACAGGAGTGTGCAGTCTCTGAGTCTCAATATGGATTTCGCCCTGGTCTTGGGACCATGGATCCTGTTTTTGCCCTAAGGATCGTCATGGAAAAGTACAGGAGGCAGAATACGCCTCTCCATTTCTTGTTTTTAGACATGGAGAAGGCCTTTGACTGTGTTCCTCGGTCGATGATCTGGTGGGCACTGAGGTCCAAAGGGGTTCCAGAGATGTATATTGAGATTATCCGTGACATGTACCACGATTCCGATTCAATAGTTAGGACTGCTGTTGGTGACACCAAACCCTTCTCCGTCACTGTCGGGGTTCACCAGGGCTTGGTTCTCAGTCCCTATCTGTTCAGTGTTATATTAGACGAAGTATCAAACAGCATTAGAGGTACACATGAGCAACCCCCGTGGCTGCTCATGTATGCTGACGATATCGCACTGGCGGATGCGGATAGGGTGAGACTGGTGCGCCGCGCAAACGCGTGGAAGGAGTCACTTGAGAACGGTGGTCTGAAGCTAAATGCGGCGAAGACAGAGTACATGGCTTGTAACACCTCAGATCCCCAACCTGTACGCATAGGCGGAGACATAGTCAAGCGAACGGAGCAGGTCAAATACTTGGGATCTGTACTTGACGCGTCCGGCGGCATCGACTGCGACGTCAAAGCCCGAATAGCAGCAGCATGGTCAAAGTGGCGTGAGGTGGCTGGTGTCACTTGTGACTCCAGAATGCCGGTTAAGCTAAAGGGACAGGTCTACAAATCAATGATAAGGCCTGTCCTTTTGTACGGTAGTGAGACGTGGCCCGTACTTGAGCGGCACAAGCAAGAGTTGCATGTCACGGAAATGAAGATGCTGCGTTGGATGTGTGGAGTGTCACGGAAAGACCGCATAAAAAACTCCCACATTCGGGGCAGCCTTCATGTTCGTGACATAGCTGATAAGCTTCAAGAGAATCGGCTACGATGGTACGGCCACGTTTTACGAAAACCGGCTAGCTACGTTGGGAACAAGTGTCTAGCCATGCCGCCTCCACCAGGGCCAGGTAGAAGGGGCAAGCCTAAGAAATGCTGGCTCGACGTCGCAGTAAACGATATGCGCGCAAATGGTCTCACAACTAGGGATGCCGAAGACCGGGCGAAGTGGAGGAGAAAAAGCAGGAAAGCGGACCCTGGGCTCCGAAGCAATCAGCTAAGGAAGCAACCGGGAAGGCGCTAAGATGAGAGAGAGAGAGTATTACCGTGAAACCTTCATGTGGACTATAATTGGTTCAAAGGCCAAACGTTGATTTAAAAAATATATATATAAAAGATAGGTGGCTCCCTGGTTTGCGCCATTTTTCGTGCATTTTTTGGGAGAATTAGTAAAAATGACAAATAAGGAAGTTGACTGGTGGCACAATTACTGATTGTAAGGTAAGGGAAAATAATGACATTATAGTGACTTAAAAACCCATGGTTAGAGTTTGCACCTCTCCGGGCACGAATGTGTTTTTATTGGGCACTGATCTATACGCCAGACAATTTATGATTTTAAAATGGCGTGTCTGTTTCATACTATGTTTATTTTGTTTTGGTCTAAGATGGTCTGGACAATTTGAAAACTATTTTGCTTTCGTTAGGTATTATTGATCGGTAAAGTTAAAAGAAGTGTTAGTATTTGCAATTTAATTTATACGTCTCTTATTGTCACGTCTATTAAGTAATACAGTTCAAATACTATTTATTGCACCAAATTAATGAAGTTACAGATAGTATTAAAATTTATAGTATTTCATATCAAATCGGTTACAAAGTCCGATTTGATATGTTAGGTTTGTGTTGACCATGCACATTGGCACAGGTATTTTTCGAAACATCGGTAAGGAATGGCATTGCGAATACCTTCAGGTGTTAAATTTAAAATTATTAAAATTTGTGGATATTTGAATCCAAAATCTGAATTGATTATTTTCTCTTAAAGATTTTTAGAAAAACAAATAGATTCCGCTAAGTCTGAGGAGTACGTAGTAGTGACTTAAATACTTTTAACAGTTGTTCATTAGTAATAGACAGATTAAGGTAAAATTTGGTACTATCAAAATAAACAAAAAATCTGCAATACTGCTAAAATATCACACTGCAAAGGGCAAGAGGCAAAAACAATCATTGTTTTGGCACATCCAACCAACTATTTGGGACATTTATTTCCCAAAATGTTTTGTTAAACTTTTTGGGCCTAAAAGCTATAAAAATATCATAAAATTTCCATTACTATCCATCCGTGCAGCGAGCTGTAGCCTCCATGTCGAAGGTTAAAAATGTCTACATAAATTGTCTAAACGCGAAAAAAGTGGGTAGGTATTTCGTAAACAAAGGAGTTATAAATGGCGGTGTTTTGATGTTAACATTTTTCAGAATAACCCCCTCCGTGGGGGATGATAGTTGTCTGTTAAAGTTATTTTTGATAAATTGTTTCCATAGGGCGTTTATAAATATCTATGAGATTTGGATATGGTCGCTTTTAAATACTTTCGTTCTTAAATACATAATATTAGAGTTAAAATATAATTTACTTGTCAGAAAAGTAGTCAGATGTAAAAAAATTAAATTTTGTCCTTCACATAACTTTCACTTCAATAAATTCTTATGCATATCTCCGAATAAAATGTTTTCTCAGAGTTCATAATTAGATAATAGAGTGAGTGAATTCAAATTTTTATATTAGCAGTATTGAATTTGGCCTTTCCATTTTACAAGATTTTTGTTTTAAATAAAACAATGTCTTTGTAGATATGAATAAAGTCAAAACATTATAATAATAAACATTTAATAAAAGGTACAAAGTTTTTTTTTTTAAATTGTACTGCAGTTTTTGTTTAATGTTAGGTAGGTATATATCACTTTTGAATATATAAACTGAATATCTGGATATGCGCACTCTTGTATAAACGACAGAGATACTGTAACTCTACCAGTTTGCATACTAATTAAAATAACGAATAAAAAAGTACTGATAAAAAACGTTAACCACGATTTTGCAACTCATTCTGTAAACAATATTTCAAATAACCAGAATGTCAGTGATTCTTATAATATACAGTTTGTTTACAACGATATGCATCGGGTTTCTACTGATAGGTTTATATCAAAAGAACACAAACTTTATATGCAAATCGAAGAGAAGACTTGATGGGAAAACAGTTCTAATCACAGGAGGAACTTCTGGCATGGGACTAGAAATAGCAACAGACTTCGCTCAAAGAGGAGCAAAAGTCATTGTAGCTTGTCCTTTTGAAGATGAAGGTAAATCTGGAAAAGAATCAATTATGAAAAATTCTAGAAGCAGAAATGTGATTTTTCGACTTTTAGACTTGTCATCTTTTGAATCAGTGGAAAAATTCGCAGGAAATATTTTAGAAAAAGAAACAAGGTTAGACATACTGGTGAATAATTCTGGAGTTAACGCAGGGGAACGTCTCACTGAAGATGGATGGAATTTTATAATGCAAATCAACTATTTAGGAACAGTTCTACTGACGCTTTTGCTTTTACCGCTGTTGAAGAAAACAGGAACCCAACACGAACCAAGCAGAATAGTGAATACGACGTCCATTAGCCACAAATTATTGAAAGAAGTTATCTTTACAAATTGGAAAACTACCGATAATCCTTTAAAGCATTATCAGAACAGTAAACTATGTATTGCCTTGTTTACCCGAGAATTAGCGAAGAGAATTAAGGATTATAATGTGATAGTGAATGTTGTAGATCCTGGAATAGTCGGTACTCGTATCTACCGTACTTCGACGGATAGATTTAGGGGTCCAATTATAATATTTGTGGCTACATTATGTTCTAAAACGCCTTGGGAAGGGGCGCAAACTGCAATACACGCTTCGGTATGTAACGGTACTCGAAAAGAAAATGGGAAGTATTTTTTTAATGGTAAAGTGTCCATGACTACACCAATACGAGCGTTTTTTGATGACAAACATTGCGAGGAGCTTTGGGAAATGACCATGGAGATTTTGAATCACAAGAAGAAATTATAACTTACTAGTGAATAATATTATTACGTGTTTGAATGGTATTGAATTGAAAATTCAGTTAGTAAGAAGTCAAGGTTTATTTCAATTTGAAATAAACCTTGACTTCTTACTAACTGAACTAAGTAGGTGTACCATGACTGAACACTGATCTTAATGTAAATAATGGTGTTAATAATATAACGCATAATAAAACATTTTTCATTATTTAAGTACTGTTACTTCATTGAGTAACAATGGCTTTAGAACAAATTTGTACATTTTTGCGTTGAGGTGTCTAGTGCGCGTCAAGCGACGGCGACGGCGAGTGCGCGTCCATGTTTGGATTGTCACCATTAGTGGCATTTAAATCTTGAACTCCTCCCTGCTTCGAAAGGCACATTAAACCGTTGGTCCCGGGTGTTGGCCACTAACACACCCGGGTCATGTTCCTGTGGGTCTGGTTTCCCTGAAAAAACGGGTTACGGAGGTCAGACGGCAGTCGCTCCATTGTAATAACCAGTTCCGCAAAATCAGGACCATGATTAATAGCGTACATGATTAGAAGCGTAAGCTGAAGATGCAACCGGGAAACACGCTCGGACGAATAATATAGGTACGTTTTGTACATTTTATTAAACCTTGTCTTTTGCAAAAGTTGTAATCTAAACCTTATTTTAAATATTCATGGGACAATAAGTGGTGTACGTTAAACACAGTTTAATGACCTATGGGCCATAAAATGGGAGTTTTCCCATAAAAGCGTACAAGAGTTTACTTTCAAGTTTATTCGATCGCAAAAGCAACAAAATTGCGATTTCATTGGCTCCGAATTTACGTGTTATTGCTTTGAATATATTAGATCCTATTGGTTCGTCGCTGAAAGTACGTTACTGGAAAATAAAAATCTATACATTTGCCCATCATTTGGACTAACGTAGTTTACATATAAGGCCAGAGATCTTAAATGTGCGAAATGAGTGATTTTTTGGCACACAATTCCTTGATCTCCTGTAAACACACATATTTCCATCTCATTGAATTGACTGCGCCATCGCCATGTTCCGATAATTTTCGATACACCCTAAGGTTAACTGAAAGAGGTTGCATAAGCGATAAATCCGCTTTTTTGTCTCAGTCATCATCTTCATATCGGCCACAAGTTGTCCACTGTTGGACATTGGCCTCCCTCAAAGATATCACAATCGGACCGCGACCCGCATTCAGCGTCTCATTGTTTTGAGTAAAATTGTTTGTGGTGCAATAAAGAGTATTTGTATTGTTTATGGTATATTAATTATTTTAATTCGAACGATAATAAAAGTGATATGAATTCCAAACTTGGATGACCCTAATGCTCACGCCATGAGAGAGACGCACCGACCACGCAGAGAAGTGAAAAAAATATATTTATTTAGTTTATTTATTTCATGTGCACTCAAATACAAACATTGAAAACTTACACAAGGAAATGTACAACAAGGCTGCTAGTTATTCTCTCATCAATCAATTCGTTGGAAACTTTTAGTGGAATCAGATGAAAGCATAAAAATGTAACGTGATCAATTGGGAAATGCCCCTTGTAGACGAACACTTATGGCAACAATGTGCAAATCATCTATATAGCAAGTACTATTCTTTAATTTTATCTAAGATCACGTTTCACTTGTCAAAGATTAGCCTCTATGTTTATGATAAAATATTAAGTGTATTACGTCATTTTCACAAAAACGTAAATGTATTCTTTTGTTTAAATACTATTCAGCTGGCAAACATAGACCCACGGCCCAACTGTTAGGAAGAACAAAAAAATATTTTACCAGAAAATTATTCAATTTAAAGTACCTATTTGTCGCGTGTGTGTTTCCCAAAGTATGAGGATCCTATATTTTGGAAATTATGAGCACCGGTACCAAAAACACATATAGATATAGTTTTCGCACTCGTTTTAAAAGAGTTCAAAACTGACGATGAAGTGGCAGACGCTGGATGCAGGCCGCTTCCAACCGGTCGTTCTGGAAATCCTTGGGGGAGGCCTACGTCCAGCAGTGGACGACCTGCGGCTGAAATAATGATGATGATGATGAAGTGATAAAGATTCACTTTAAAAGTGGCTTTTGAGCGAAAGTTTTCATGAATTTGTTTTTAAGATACACACACACACTTATAAGAAAACTCCACTGCAAGAGCATTGTATGTGACATTAAAGTCCAATCATTAGAAAAATAAATTCTGTGCCTTTTTATTAACAAAGATCATTGAAAATTTTTAAAACTACGTCTTAATAAACTTGCTTATAGATTTTTCCTACACCATTATCAACATCCAAAAGTCAGAAATAATCATTTGAATCCTCAGCTTATGTTATGGAGCTCAGGGTTCGATTTACATCATCTTAAAAATGGCAATAGTACTGGTTATTACGATAGATCTTCACCGACGGAAGTCAGGCGGTAAGAGCATCAAATACTCTGTAAAGTAACATTGATCATGACCCAAGTGTGTTTATGACCAACACTTAGATTTTTCTGTTTTAAAGGCTTTCGAAGCACGGAAGAGCTCAAAATTAAAATACCACTAGCGGAGCTTCACTGTATTGCTATTTACGTATTATAGATGTAAATAAATATTTTCTGACAATGATTTCTCTAAGCGTGAACTATGAAATGACGAAACGTATGTCGGAAGCTGTTACACATACGTATATCGTATGCTGATAACATTTTTCAGAAAATCCTAGATTACCAAAGCCATGACTGATAGATTGATCACGCGGGATAACCACTGAGACGTTTTTATCTGAACTATAAGATTGTATCGATAAAGTGAGTTAAAATTAGTAGAATATTTTAAAATACAGTGTACACAATACGTTTGACCAAAGCATACAGTTCCATTCTCCGTGAAACTCAGAGAAAGATGACAAATTTAGAAGGACAGACAATACGTAGAAGATTAAAACGCAGTGTTCGAAATGTGTGTAGTGCAAAGTCATTGAAAAAACGATTGCCAGTGCTGGAATGGCTTCCAAAATATAGCATCGATTACTTCGTCCAAGATATAATAGCAGGGGTAACGGTTGGCTTGACAGCAATACCTCAAGGCATAGCATATGCAGTTATCGCTGGACTGTCACCTGAATATGGGCTGTACGCTTCTCTTACATCTGGTATTGTTTACATGATATTCGGAAGTTGTAAGAGCGTTACTGTTGGACCTACTGCAATACTTTCATCGATGGTTGCAAGATATGTGGTGGACTATTCTCCAGATTTCGCGATCTTGGCATCTTTCCTATCTGGAGTAGTGCAGTTAATTTTGGGCATTTTCAAATTAGGATTTTTGATAGAATTTATATCAATGCCGGTTATAAATGGATTCACTACTGCCGCCGCCATGCAAATTGCAGCAGCTCAGTTAAAATCATATTTTGGATTGCAAGGATTATCAGGAAATACTTTTGGTGAATCGGTATATTATTTCTTTATCAACATCAAAACTGCACAACTTTATGATTCCATACTAAGTACTACTACTATTATTATGTTGATATTACTTAATAAAATGGGACAAGGATGTAAACGTACAGATAATATTATAAAACAATTGCGGTGGTTCTTATCATTGTCTAGAAATGCCATAGTTGTTATTTTTGGTATGATTCTAGCTTATATTATAAAAGTAACATTAGATACCGAACCTTTTCAATTGATTGGTAATATTGGAAATGGGTTACCTGAAATTGGACCTCCACCTTTTTCAACAACTGTTGGTAATGAAACATTGAACTTCATAGATATGGTTACAGTATTAGGAGCTAAATCAGTTGTATTGCCTTTTGTAGCGGTACTGGAAACTGTTGCGATATCCAAAGCCTTTGCAGATGGAGAACCAGTGGATGCTACTCAAGAGTTGATTGCTATTGGGCTTTGTAACATGGTTGGATCATGTGCTAAGAGTATGCCAATCACAGGATCGTTTACAAGAACGGCGTTAAATTATGCATCAGGAGTGCAAACTCAAGCCGGTGGCGTTACCAAAATCCTTATTATAATCGCTGCCTTAACTATGTTCACATCTACTTTTTATTATATACCTAAAGCATCTTTGGCTGGTTTAATTATTACGGCTATGTTTGCTATGTTAGATTATGGTGCAATGACACGGCTTTGGAAATATACAAAGCGTGAGTTCTTCTTATTTTTGATAACAACAATAGTTTGTCTTTTCTTGGGACTGGAATATGGTATTTTAGTTGGTATTTTTATTGAAGCAGCTATGTTACTGTATAAGACAGCGCGGCCGAAACTTGATGTCAGTCATATGAAAAGTGTTCAAGGTGAACTAATTATTATAGCTTTGAGTGATAATGTAGCATATTGTGCAGCCGAACATGTAAGAAGGATAGTAATAAAATTATCAGTAAAATCTGACGATGAAACTGCTATTGTTGTTGATGGAGCTAATCTTAGAAAAATGGACATTACGGCAACTGAGAATTTAATGTCGGCCGTTAAAGATTTTGAGAAAAAATCTCGCAAAATAATATTTGTCAATTTTAGCCCTGAGTTGAAAAATCTATGTGTAGATATTAATCCCAATTTAGGGAACTATTTTGTTACTGTACCAAATATAGCTGAATTAGCTGGGTCAATACAGAGAGAAGTATGAGCGAATGAGTTGTAATTTTATGGAGTATTTAACCATATTATAATAACTATAGATGTTCAAGTGGATGACTCCTATAGTTACAAACGTGTATCTGAGTGGCATTTGGTTTGCAACAGAAAAGCAAGAACAAAACGTTTTAACATCGACATTTATATTGTAATATGACAATGGTTTTGAAAGAAAGCTGGCTCACTAATTATATAAAACAAAAAATCTCAGTCTTAAGATTCAAATATTGATTCAACATAAAAATCACTGATAATAAGATTTAGGTTTGATTTGAATATTAATATCTAGTAATTAAGAATGGATTGACAGTTTTTTGATGAATAAAATATTTAGAGCGGTTTGTATTTCATTAATCCTATACAAGAATCAAGACTCGATAAATATCACATTGACTTAAACAATCGTAGTACTTTGTTGACTTCAGTTTAATTTTAGAAGTTTATTATACTTCCCCTTGATACTGCTGTTGATTTGATGAAGCTAAATGATGATGGATCATCAGTCCCCTAGTAATTACAGCTCTATTGGCTATTACGAACCCCATGTCTGTATTTAAAACATCTATTAAAAAGTAGTTCAGTTTAAATAGATCATGACGCGGAAATGATTAATGTGATCACTTAAAGTCAAAGCGATTGTTAATTAAAATTAGGAATTATTGAATCCAACTTAAAGAATATTATAACTATCTTTTGGACTTTATTTCTTGATCTTGAATGTTTTTGGGGAGGAATAATTAACCTATTATAAAGCCTTTGTTGTCTGACCAGTTGTTCAATCTTTTTCATTCATCTGCCAGCGGACATGTTAAAATGTAAGTTATTGAAAAAACTATATCAGGAGAAAATGTTTTTTTTATATTAATGAACTATTTTTGCAAATGGCCACATCACCCTCATAATATAAAAAAAATGTCTGTTTATATAAATTTAAATTTGGAAACATCAGTTTGTTATCAGTGTTTTTCGCTTATACATAAATGTATAATTCTTCCAAGCCACCGAAACAAAGAATTATTAGCAAAATCTCACTAAGAACCTTTACCGCATTGACATAAGGTTTATTATGGACGAAATAGACTGAAAACTTAATTTTGTCGACCATAATACTGGCAACGTATGCGGAACCACGCACACCTCCATCACCGTTATCTACCCAACCCGAGTCGAACCCACTACCCTATCGTCCGAACACAGGCTGAAATGTCGATAACATCACGACTTATTGCAACGTCAGTGCGTGAGGTGGTGGAAAAAGTCCTTGTTTTTGGTGATCGGTTAGATCTGTAAATAAAATCTATACTCATATTATATACTAATACTAGCGACCCGCCCCGGCTTCGCATGGGCATAAAAACCTTCCTCTTGAATCACTATCTATTAAAAAAACCGCATCAATATCGCATCGCATGGACAGAGAAAGTTACTTTGTTTTATACTATGTGGTGATAAGTATAATGATTAGTGGTAGGTGTTTGTTGAGATACCTAGTATCCCTAAATAAACAATTTTCACAAAAATAAAAAATTTCAATTTTGTCTGGATTCTACAGGCCAAATGTTAAAAACTTTCGTGGGGGCTAGCTCAGTCTGCGTGATTTGTTATAAGTTTGTGATCTTCGAAACTGCGATACCTATTTCAAAAATTCTTCATGTATTTGATAGCTTGGTTCTTAGAGAACCGCGGGGAATAGCTAGTTAGTATATCACCACTACTGTACTGACAGTAAAATGCCCTTAGACAGCTTGAAAAATCTCACACAGTTGTCGTCTACGAAAATTTAATAAGAAACAAGTAACAATTTAATATAGGTACCTTGCCTCTTTGCATAAGAATATTGAAATATATGTGTTTCAATGGTGTCTTTGTAATAAATAAAGTAAATAATTCTGACACAGTGGATTGCCGGCCAGCTCAAATGTTTAGTATGCAGTTTGTAAAAATAATAATTTAAATCAGTCGTATAATAATTTTTATGTTATCAAAAAAAGATTGTAATTTATTGGATTTTCTTATTTTTCAGACAGAAGAAAAATATGCTGAGAATCGATCTAAGAAATCAAAATTTTTATTTTGTGTACAAACTTACTTTAAACAAATAAATCTGTTCAATAATCTCAAATCAAACAGACAATGTTATCATTGAGATTAACAAATTGATAGTACTTGAAGGTGAGAGAAACTATGATAATGGACAGCAACTCGACGCAGTGTTTTCATAACTAGAAAGGACACTTGTATCTCCTCATTGTTCAAAAGTGTTTATTAATCTAAATATGGTTATAAGTGCAAATATTGCAGTGCGGCAGAGACTAAAAAAATGTGGTAAAGATGTGTGTAGTATCAATACACTAAAGAAACGTTTGCCGATCATTGAATGGCTACCGAAATACAACGTGTCCTTTTTAATTCAAGATATTATAGCTGGAATCACTGTTGGCCTAACAGCCATTCCCCAAGGCATAGCCTATGCAGTCATTGCAGGGCTACCACCGGAATATGGGTTATATGCCTCTCTGACCGCCGGAATCGTATACATGATCTTTGGTAGCTGTAAAAGTGTGACAGTAGGACCTACTGCTATTGTGTCTACATTAACAGGAAAATATGTGAGTGGATATTCGCCAGATTTCGCAGTTTTAGCAGCGTTTTTGACAGGCATAGTGCAATTAATTTTAGGAATATTCAAACTAGGATTTTTAGTACAGTTCATATCAATGCCTGTCATCAATGGATTCACTACAGCTAGTGCAATGCAAATTGCAGCGTCACAATTGAAACCGTTGCTGGGTCTAAGTGGATTATCTGGACATAACTTTAGAGAGTCTATGGGAAATTTTTTCATCAATTTCACGAGTATAAAACTTTGGGACAGTGTATTTGGGTTTACTACAATTGCAATACTGGTAATTTTAAAGAAAACTGGCGAGGGATGTACAAGAACTGACGGAGTTTTGAAACAAATGCGGTGGTTTATTTCATTATCAAGAAACGCTGTAGTAGTGATAATTGGAATTGCTGCAGCATATATTATTAAAAATCAGTGGGACAGTGAACCTGCAGCTTTAATTGGTGATATTGGACAGGGTTTACCTACCATTGGACTGCCACCTTTTTCTAGTACTATTAATAATGAAACTTATAATTTCGCGGATATGCTTGAAGTGCTTGGTGCTAAAGCAATTGTATTACCACTTGTAGGTATCTTAGAATCAGTAGCTATAGCAAAAGCTTTTGCCGATGGATTACAAGTAGATGCTACCCAAGAACTTATAGCTTTAGGAATATGTAATGTAGTTGGATCATTTGCCTGCAGTATGCCAGTGACTGGATCTTTTACAAGAACTGCTCTTAATCATGCTTCTGGTGTACAAACGCAAGCTGGAGGTGTTGTTTGTGTTATTATTATAGTCACAGCATTAACATTACTTACGTCCACATTTACTTATATTCCTAAAGCAACATTGGCTGGTTTAATTATGACAGCCATGTTTTATATGTTACACGCCGATATTGTTATAAGGCTTTGGAAGTACACTAAAAGAGAATTTTTCTTATTTATTTCTACAATACTAGTGTGTTTATTTGTTGGTTTAGAGTATGGTATTATATCAGGTATACTAATGGAAGCTGCAATGCTTATGTACATATCAGCTAGACCATTTATAGATGTAGACACAATAAAAAATGAAAGAGGTGAGTTAATAGTGTTATCATTAACAGATAGAGTAGCTTATTGCGCTGCTGAGCATATAAGAAAGGCTGTCATCGATTTTTCTTTTACCACTGATGTGGGTACTACAATAGTAGTCGACGGATTAAATCTTCGTAGCATGGATATTACTGTGGCGGATAATTTGGTGTCAGCTGCTGTTGATTTAGAAAAGAGTAGACGTAAAATTTTATTTTCAAATTTTGACCCTCACTTAAAGGATATGTGCATTGATATCAATCCTGATTTAGCTAATAGTTTTGTAAATACTACAAATTTGCACGAGTTTATAAGTATGATACATAAGGAAGTATAATTTGTATATAAAAGATAAGTTTTAAGTGTTGTACTCCATACATTGTAAAATAAATTTAGTACACGTGGATATTTCTATTCAACGTAAACAAAATAATACCTATGTTATATATGCATTTATTAAAAAAAATACATTATACATTTTATTTTATTTGTGTGCATATTCTCCAAATACATACACAATGACAAACACATAACTTATTATAAGAAATAGAAAAACTAAAATAGATTCAATAAAAGTGTTAAATTTTATTATGATTTTAAAATTTTGTAGGATATATAATTTAATATCATTTTTTTTATGCGTACTTATATACAAAAAAAGTTTAATCATAAATTTGCTTATTAGATGCTGCCGTAAGATTAACTTTTCACAATGGTCTTTTGGTTAAAATTAAATAATATCTTTAACAAAATGCATACTCTAAAATTCATTTACTTGAATCTCTTTGAAAATATCAAATATAAAAGTTATTTCCACAGTCTTTCTGCAAACACATTCTTTGAACACATATTTGTGTTGAATGTTCCACGTCCAGAGTTTTACAAGTCCATGAGAATCAGACTGTCGGTCCGGAACTAACAGACGTTTTATCATATACGTCTCGTGCGGAGAAAACTATTTCCGTGCAACTATGATATCATGACTACGAGTGTCGGAAATTGAAGAAAATTTGAGTGATTTAATATATTTTCAGGAAGGTGAAGTGAGAAAAATAAACCTTTTAGATGTAAATACCTTATTTTTATTTAATTAATGACTTACCCCCCAAGCAGTCACTGGCAACCGCATAGTTGTAGTTTCTTTTGTTCCCAGCCAGTAGGTCAAAGATTAATAAGATTTTAAGTGGTTTACGCGAATGGGACAAAGTTATAATAATAATAATAAATCTTTATTCAAATTACTTAAACAAAAAAGTTTTCACAAAAGAGCTATTAAATAAATGTCAATAAAAATAAGGGTGTCTGAGCTAGGATAAAAAATTATCCTGTGTTTCAGACAGTAAAAGGAAAAAATAAATTCAGTAAACAATTAAAGAAAAAATTAAGTTATTAAATTATACCTACTTGTACAAAACTAATTAATACATAAAATATCAGTTATAGTATAGTTAGAAATAAAAGCTATAAGTAAATTATTTTAAAACTATTAGTAGTTCTTCTGTTTCGTCATAGGACATATTTAGAAGGGTTTCTATAAGGATTTTCTTAGTCATGCTATAAGTAAAGGACCGAGGAACATGAAGAAACGATGGGTGAATGCGTGTTTTGTTTCTGGTGTAGAGCAAACAATATCTTTACGTCTTTTGTCATTAAACTTAATGCTGAATGGCAGTGCGGCGTGCTGTTGAAGGATTGTGCTTAATATGAATAATTGTCTAACTGTTAGTACCTTACAATATTTATAAAGAAGTTCAGTAGAAAATAGAAAAGGGCGAAAAGTGGAAACCTTAAGGATGGCTCGCTGCGCTCTCTCAATAGTTAGTAATGATGTTTTTGCTATGCCTCCCCATGTAGTAATGCAGTAAGTTAAAATTGACTGGCATAAGGCAAAGTACACTTGTCTAATTGTGTTTGAGTCAGCAATAGACCGTAGTTTCTTAAAAACAAATATTAATTTACGGATTCTACCATTTAAAATTTCTATGTGTTGATTAAAAGAAAGTGTGTCATCAATTACAATTCCCAGATATTTAATTTTGTCAGTAATATCAATTTCCGGGCACTCACATGTGGCGGTGTTAGGGTTACTACAGTGATGTGCACATATTTTTAAGTTAGAAAGGGTTGCGCGCGAATGACGCATGGAAAATCGAATAAAGTTAGTTTTATCTGTGTTTAAAGTTAGTAGGTGTTCCCGAAGCCAGTTATTTACCACATTAAATCCTTGTTGCGCAAATTTACAAACTTCATCCACAGAATTTGCAGAGAAAACCAGAGCAGTATCGTCAGCATACGAAATTATTTTCCCTCCTTCAACGGTTAAGTTACACAAGTCATTAATGTAAATTAAAAACAAGGTCGGACCTAAGATACTCCCCTGGGGAACTCCAAAACAACTATTTTCTTGATCTGAGCTGAAAATATTACCTATTTTGACGCATTGAGAACGCTCGTGTAAATAGTTTGCAAAAAGTTTTAGCTCATTTCCTCTTATACCTATGTTTTCAAGCTTGTGCAATAAAATGGGAATAGAAATTGTGTCGAAGGCTTTGGCAAGGTCCAGGAAAATACCTATTGTTTGTTTTCCACTGTCCAGTTCCTTAACTAGATAATCTGTTAAATTATGGACAGCATCTGCTGTTGATAATTTAGACCTAAACCCAAACTGCGTTTTCGATAACAGGTTGTATTTTTCCAAATAATTAACAAGTCTGTTGTTTATAATTTTCTCTAATATTTTGGATAACGAAGGCAGTAAGGAAATAGGCCTATAATTTGAGACTTGTTCTTTGTTACCCGATTTATAAATAGGAACCACGACGGCTTTTTTTAAACATTTAGGAAATACTCCTTCTGATAGGCATTTTTTAAAGATATGAGTCAGTGGACGAACTAGAATATGTCTAAATTTTTTGAGAATATGATTAGATATACTATCCCACCCGGCGGCACAGCTGTCTTTCAAGCTTAAAATGATCGCTTCTACCTCTGCCTCATCAGTGTCTAGCATCACAAATGATTGGAGAGTACAATATGATATTGATCTTGCATGCTTTGAGAGCGATTGTCTTTTCACTTTTTCCGCTAATTTTTTACCTATATTTACAAAGTAGGAATTTGCAATGTTTGCAGATGTCAGCTGTGACGCGTGCACTTGTAATAAACTCGAAGATGATGATTCATGCTGTTTTGTAGTATACGTAATCTTTTTAATACTTTGCCATATTTTTTATTGTTGCTACCAGCTTTTAATAATTCATTTTTTTTCGTAGTTGCATTTAATTTTTCTTAGAAGTTTGTTACAAAAATTACGATAACGCTTGTACGAAATTTGTAATACCAAATTTTGTGGATTATTGGTAGCTATTTTATGTAACTTGTCTCTATGTCTCATACAACGAATTAGCCCTGGTGTAATCCAGGGTTTAATGTTAAAATTTTTATTTTTTATATAAACTATCAGGTAAAGATAACACTCTTCAAAGCCTACTGTCAAGGCATGTACACTAGTTCTCTGTGGCTCAAGTACACCAAAGCATCGCTTAATACCCTGCGAGTACAGTATAATAATATGTTCAGAATGCTGTTGAATCTTCCTCGACATTGCAGTGCCTCCAGTATGTTCGCGGAATACCAAACAGATGGCTTCTATGCCATTGTTAGAAAAAAAATCGCGTCTTTGGTAAGAAGGGTACGAGAGAGTAGCAACAGCCTTCTGAAAATAGTTGCAGATGATCCGCATGCACCTGTGTTGAGGGGTCTCAAAAGGGTGATGAACGCGGTGGAGGATCATTCATCGGTTCATCATTCGGTTGTGATTTCGGGCAGGTACATGACTTTTTAAATGAATTTATTAATTTTGAGTCAATTACTTTATTAACTTGATTGTACTAACATAGTTCTTAAGTCAAATGTTTACTAACACATTATGGATCTGAGTAATCTGAAAATAAATGATTATTATTATTATTATTATTATAAACTGTACTTGTGTTTCTAATTATAGCTTGACGGATATTCTGAATTAGTTGTGACAAACAAGAGTTCGTATCAGCGTTATTGTAAACTAGGTCAAAATCAATGTTGCATAAATCGTCTTCAAGGCCGATGTAATTTAATTTAGTCTTTATTTGCGCTTGGCAACGGTTAAATAAGTTACGATTTAGGGTTAGTAGGGCAGCTCTATGATCAGTTATGCTTGAGTTAGGTATAAGTGCCAATGATCGATAATTTGTTTTAATCATGATATGATCTAAACAAGTACCGCTCTTAGGGCGAGTGATAAAAGAATGTGCAGGAAGTAGGCCGTGATAAGCACATAGGTTAAGGTATTCCAGAGCATCTGCATTGCCGTTTTCCGGGTTAATGTCAATGTTAATGTCACCCATTACAACTACATGTTTAAAAGTTGATAATTTTTGCAATGTCTCATTTAATGACTTTGTGAAATCGTTGGTATTTGTATGAGACGGGGATCTGTAAATAGCTATTATGGCAATTTCTGAGCCGATTTTTATTAGTAGCCGATTACAATCTAGTATAATGGGTTCTTCTACTGCGACATTCAGAGTGTTTCCGGTATAAACTACAATCCCGCCATTTTTATTGAAATTCTCTGAAGTGCTGAACATTAAATCCTTGCATGAGGGGTACATTACCGCGATTTTGTAGAAAGCACTCAATTAACACTATGACGTCACAGTCAATGTTAAGCCTATGTAAAAGTACGTTGAGGTTGTCAAAATTTTTAAAAATGCTCTGGATATTTTGTGTTATGAGTGTTAGTGGATGGCTAAAAGAGGATAGATATTGTTTGCAGCATTCGACCTCACATGTTTTCGATTCGGAAACAGAAAAATTATCTAAATCAGAAATAAACTTATCCATAGTTAAAAAAATAAATAAAATAAATTAAATTAAGATCTAAAGAAACTTGTAAAGTGGCGCTCTTAGGCGCCTTCATAGTCTACAGAATTAATATACCTTTTCTCTGCCATCAATTTTGCGGGACAATTTGGGTCACCTGTTTTATGGTCGCACGGCTTTTTGAAGCGAAGGCAGGTCGCGCATTTAGGTTTGTCTCCCTTCTTTGTACATTCGTCTATGGAATGGCCTACCACACCACAGTGACTGCAAGTGTTGACTACCTCCCTGCAAGTTTTGGCCGCATGACCGTATTGCTGGCATTTGAAGCATCTGGTCACTAGCGTGAAGTCTCTCACAGGACATGAGGACCAGCTCACGCAAACTCTATCTTTAGAGATTAAGGCCTTGCGTATATCTGCAGAAACTTCAATAACAAAATTGCAGGTCTCGCCATTCTTTTTCCCAGATTTATGGCTTAGTCTTGTAGATGACAAAAAACGATCAAGAGAGCAATCGACTAGCTTGTCTGCCAAATTCTGCTCATAAATGCAAGAAAAAACCTCCGTTTCCGGCATGGATGTTGGAATTCCGATGATTACAATTCTGGGCTTTCGTTTATGCGGCTCATCCACAGTGAGACCAGAAGTTTTCAGTTGGGCAGACTGCTTCAGTTTTTCAACGTCGGCCTTGTTCTCTGTACTAATAATAACTCCTCCATTTCTTGTTTTCCTCACTCCTCGAACATGCAGTTGCATCTGTGCTGGGCTAATAATTTTTTGGACTAGCGTTCTTGTCTCCTCACTGGTTTTTAGTTTGTCGTTGGGGTATATAGCTACGGCACTTACTTTTTGAGGTTGGATAAAATTATTTGAACTCATTTTTACTGTATCAGCGAAAGATTTTCCTGAGATGGGCTTCGACGTTTCTTCAGTTTCCTGTCAGCTGAAATTTTGCAGACCTCCTTCAGACACTGTTCTATGGAGGTCATCCAGGACTGGATCTCAATAGTCGATATTACTTCAGGTTGCGCTTCCTCAAGGGACACTGGCGCTGGGGTGGGCGTGGACGGCGGGCTACGGCGTGTCCAATCACTCCGATTAAACGGACTGCCTTCCATTTTAGTCTATTTTTAAAAGGAACAACACAAATTGATAGATAAAAACATTACACTAAGAGTATTTTGCACAAGTTATTATGATAGATGACGCAGGTGAAAATCTAGACCACAGTTGCGAAGTAATTGTTTATTTTAATAAAACATAATTAACACGTCTGAACTTAATAACGGTTTACGAAAGTATGAGTTGGCAGTCCTTACATCGTATCATCCTATTTAAATGATGGCAACAGGGAACAAAATATAAATATGTTCTGATTACTATTTTATGAATAAATTCTAGTTACACGAATTGGACAACATGTTTGAATATCATAATAATCTTAATTCTCTCTGATCACTTATTATGTTTTTGTTCAATTGTTTTTCTTTAATCATTACTTACCATATATTTAAATCAAATTAATATTAATACATATATTATTTCTTTAGATACCTATCTATCAAATAACAAAGGTTCAAATTTCTTTTAGTAGGTAACTCAGTAAAGATAATAAAACCGAGCTTTCTTTTAAGGCACAGAATCCCATGATTTTGTAATTTCCAAAATGAGCTCACGCTGATCCCAGTAATCTGTAATCTATCCACAGGGGGACAAGTTTATCACAAATTTGTGATCCCCTCAATATTTCTATTGCTCAGTTGAACGCCTCAAAGGGGGTGTCGCATCTTTCATGAAATTTATTAACGTGAGTCAGCACTCTTAAATATGGCAGATTTATTATTTACTGAGAATCTGAGTTTTTTTTTCTCAGATGTAAATCAAAATTTCGCTATACCAGCCATGTTTTTGAGAGAACATTTTAAGTACAGGTGACTAATAATCACAATAGGTGTTAATTCTTCCCACCTTTTTCTGGCGGAGGTGTTCTGACAACAACGAAACGTGCTAGACTGTAATTCTTAAATCTATATAGTTTATTAGTATTCTTATATAAATTTTTTATGGAGAAAAATAAAATAAAATAACAGTTAGCTGATCTTGAATTAAAAATAGCGAAGTATATAATGCTGTGACGAGAGCATTATCCAGCTTTAATTAAACTCAAATTAATTTTATTTACATTAATGTTTGAATTTTCCAATTTTTTTTTTCTGTTTCAAGCAAACCTGTTCACTTTTTGTTATTATAGGAGGCCCAATTTTTCATAAGGAAATCAAAATTCCGTTACTTGATCCATCTCAGCGTTATCTAACACATGGGGCCATGGCAATGACATATCAAATCACGTGGAAATAATGGTTCAATGAACACAGTTGTCCTCCCGCCTACCATTTCAACCTGACCTCTTATATTTCTGTTGATGCCTCCAGATTTCAATAAAACGTTGCGTGTTTCATAGCTCACATTAAAACGGTCAGTTTAGCTGAAGTGGAAACAGCGCCATGAAGGTTTTTTAGGGTTCTGTTGAATTGAAACTGAAGAAATCAGATCCTGTATAATATCGAATTGAAATATCAAGACTAAAAAACAAACTATGAAGGAAGACATATGCTGCAACCGGTTTGAAGTATGAAAATATGAAATACTAGCTGTTTCTTTACCGTACCGCATGGTTTTCGTATTTACCAAATTTCATCCGAGTCGGTTCAGCAGTTCAAGCGTTTGAGATGTTGATTATATGAATTACTAGCTGTTCCCCGCGGTTTTACTCGCCATTAGTTTGTATGTACTATAGCCTATAACCTTCCTCAAAAATCAGGCTTTCATATACAAAAAGAATTTTGCAAATCCGACCAGTAGTTTTCAAGTTATAAGCGTTCAAACAAACAAACAAACAAACTCTTCAGCTTTATTATATTAGTATAGATTTTGTTGCCTATTTTCACTTCCCTTACGTAATTTGTCTCGTATATACAGTACGGAACAGTCAAGCATAAGTAAGACTAATACTTGCCCAGCTTTTTTGTAAATTTCAAGCGCCTGAATAGAGAATAGTTTCCAGATGATTACCTTTGGCGCTATGTACTGATTTGTTGCAAGGAAATACGTCATCTGTGAAGATTGGAGCCTTTGTCGCGTCGGATATAATAGTAAATTTCGGAGTAAATGTATGATCGTTTATTTTTATTTAAGTCGTTTTTGAAAGCATTTTTGAATGGTTAAACGCATGATATCTATATATTTTACAGTTTTATCCCATGGTTTCGCACATCTTTTATTTATATCAACATAGTTTACTTATATTTAATTGTATTCTTCAATATAATTTTTATGAATTAAAAAGTAATGCTTACAGTGTTCTTACTTACTTCTTTACTTCTGCTAAATGTGGCATGGCATGACCTCTCTTGAAGAAGAGTGAAAAAATATACCATTTTTATCTTCTATGGGTGAATTCAATAAGTATATTTATATACTTTTGAGCTAATAGGAGTATGTTTTAATTAAATTTTGCTCAACAGCAAGTTTGATATTTTGTCGGCATTGCGAAAAGTTTTGCACAATTGTAATACGTATTAGTGTTTGTCTGTAAGACCACGTCCCGTTTATCAAAGCATAGGTTAATTGCCAAACTGTCATTAAAATTTCGCAACTGTACACAACCCATATTTCTGTGCCAATTAATCTCCAGCTCACGTTAAACGCCGGTTTAATTCGGGTCGCTTCTAAAACAAACCCACGTATTAATATTAACACTACCTCATGCCTCTCAAATATTTCTACATCTAAATATTCATTCATATCAACTCTTATGTCTTAATCATCAAGATTCAAATTTCTATATTTCACATCTACATCAGCGTTGTAACTTTCAAATTCATACGTTGAAATTATAGCAACTTTGTAAATGGTTCTTGTATGTTTGAATTTAAAGTCTATATTTCATCGTCTGGATTGCTTCGGTCTTTGGTTACGTTAGGGTCGCTTAGCCCTTGTCAAGTGAGCTCTGTTTCAGACAGAGGTAATGAAATACCTAGCAAATGAGCCGTGAGTTGCCAATAGCAACCTTTCGCGTCACTCATTTTGGACTGATTGGACCTGCCGCCATGTATAACTGTATTTGAAGTTTCCTAGCTTGGGTTTGAGTTATTTGGGGGTTATTAAAACAATTTACTCATTAACAGACCTGAATATTTTTGCTACGTTCAAATTGTTATAAATTACGGTTGCAGATATAAACAAAGTATTTAATGTATCCCTGTATGAGAAGTACATTACAAGTATTTTCCTGTTTTCGCTTATTTATCGTAGAAATAATTCGTTTGATGTTAAATACTACGTAACATTATTACGAAATAGCTAAAAGATACACATTGGTGCATATCACTGTCGAAACTAAATTTTTGATAAATTTACAAAATGATAGAATCTCTGTGTCTGTTATGTTTTGCCTTTTGTAATCGAATTAAAAGGCGTCACTAAATAGCGATTAAAATATAAATTCTGTAGAAATATAAAATCGCGGTCGCTCAGTCAACCATTTCCTAAAACATAGTGAAGCAGACATCTATAAGCTACAGAAACCATTCTACTAATAATATAAAATAAACCTAAACACCAGTTTTCTAACATCAGGATTGTGCAAAATTATCTTGTTCTTACTATACTTATTGAATTAATCGTAGTTGATTCCTAACTCACACTTGACTAATCATCATGTAGTTAATTCAGGATATCCGCTGCTGGACTTAGGCTCCCCCAAGGATTTTCAGAAGGACCGGTTGTGCTGCATCTTGAATAATTAGCGTCATAAAAATAATACAGAATCTACTCGTACTGTGATTTAAAATTATGACGCTTAGTTTAAACAACCTTTTAATTCAAAGTAAAATGGCCACTCAATTGGCATTATAAGTATTACACTCACTGATACACAATGATAATATATTATTTGCTTTATTATTTATATTTGATATTACCAATCAAAGGTGCAGATCGCATTGATGGTTGCTGTGCTTCGATGAAGATGGCACCGAAAGAAGAAGATAATATTACCAAGTTAAAAAAAAAAACTATTTATTTTTGGTAAGTTCTACACAAAAATAAACCTAAATACGATAGCATCACGACCTTGACTGAATTCAATTAAAACAACCACATCGTGGATCACAAACCAGATCTCGGAAACTTCGGGCAGCCGTGATAGACGAGCCAACTTTGATACGGTTTGTTTAACGGCACAAGTTCCCGCTTGTAATGGAGAACCGTAAGTTTTTCTATTAAGAGTATCTATTGTATACTTAAGTATACGATACATGGTAATAACAATTATTTATGGGAGAAAATGGCTGCGTGGATTACAAAAATATAACATATAGCGAATGATAAAAAGGTTGCTATGATATTTGTTTATTAGTTTAGATTACAATGAATATTTTAAAAGATTGCAAGATTAAATGACTCCATGAAATGTAATTTGCTGGCAGATATTTTGCAAGTCCAAACGTCGATACTGATTTCTTCTTCTAATGTATATGTCAATCATAGATTTAAAAAAAAAAAATACATCACTAGAGAGATCGCGCGCGATTCGAACTTCTTTGATGTCAATAGTTTGTGATATGAAGTAAAGAGGATAGATAGGATTGAATACGAGTCTTAGCTTGCGATCGATCGCCACAAACAACTGAATTGGCTTAGAATAGAGTAGCTTGGCGTAGATAAATGGAAATTTGTCGCAGAAAGCTGTGATGATGATGGAAGTATAAAATAAAATAGCAATTTTGCTAAAGACGTTTAGTACCAACAAAAGGACACACAGGCTCGACGTGTTGCCCTTAATTTAGGAACCATACTTAAGGTAGCTATAGACGACATCCAGCGCAGTCTGCTGATCTGGAGTTCTTGAATTGGATCTCCAGTAAGGATAAGTAGTAAATGACCACAAGCTTACTCTTTAAATCCAAACCAAATTTAATTCAATTTGAATCTTGTCGATGATAATTATAAGACATGACATTCGATAATGATACTGTTGCTTCATTATTTAGCAAGTGCTTATAGATAACATACCTTGGTGTAGAGTCAGTAGTACAGTCTCAAAGGTACGCTTCAACAAATTTTCCGAAATTCCGAATGGAGCTAAACTGTTAGCAGAACTCAGTGATATAACTTTTGACGATAAAGGCCAGTTCAGGTGATAAAAAGTTCAAAACAAACACAGCGAGTGGGCAATGAAAACGCAATAATTCCCCGAGGCCGATAGAGATCGCGACACGAAAGTGTAATCAAATAACCATTTTTATCGGAATTCCCATTTATTTGGGCACAATAAACTTATTTCTATGAAATTCTGTACTAAATATACTTCCTATGGTATGGTATGGTATTGATATTATTTGTAAAGATATTCCTTCCAGATTGAGGATGTAAAATGGCGTTATAAATTAGACCTTTCAAATGACATGTAGATATTTAAATGGTCGCCAACAGGCACTGGCTACCGTAGCATCAATTTTACTATAAATAACATTCTAATATACTAATAAAATCCTTTTCCTACTTTGTATTGTTATTTTCTCAATATGCGCTTATTTTTGAGTATGAATATTAAGTGAACCCTTGCATGCAAGGGGGGTCTTAAAGACCGCGTCGAACTATCTCATTTGATATATAACGGAATTAATACCCACTTTAGAATTAAGTCGGTAATTCCGAATCCATTGCTTCCCAAAGTTTTGAACAATAGAGTGACAAATACGAAGGCATTAAAGGAGGTTTAAGTTTCGAATATAGTTGAATACTTACTGAACAATCGGTATTGTCGGCCGATGTTATTGAATTCCTTACATCCGTAGTTTCTGCTTGGTTGGTTTGACGCTTACTTACCTGAAAACAATGAAATAGAATTTAAATATCATATTGTGGTCAAAAATACGCCAATGTGGTATAGATATAAGGTTGTAGGTAACATGCATTGTGCCAAAAATTAATAATGACAAAGTATTATTATGCAAAAAAAAAATGCCAAACCGGTTATGCCAAAATAATTAGGAATAAATATATTATGTCAACCAAAGGGATCCCGGTAGACATTAATATTTTCTTAACTAATTAACATTGGCTTAAGGCTGGTTAAACATATCAATGCTTATGACTGTACGTGAAGTATTTATAACGTTAATAAAACGTTTCAAAAATAAGTTTTAGCAAGTTACCATTTGAACAAAAAAACATTTTGCATGGAAATCCATAGTTATAGATTTACGGTTGTCCAAATTTAGTGGTGTGTGTGTTATTTTCTACATGGACGTGCAACCGTGGCGACAACGGTATCAGTATCAAGATTTACAGATATTATAGATAAACATATAATTTATGCAAAAATTGCCGGTAAAGTTAACTTGCTAGAGAAAATTTGAACTAATATTGTTTTTTCTAAGACTTTAAAACACATTTTTGTACATGCAAACATTTACGTCGATGATTTTTTATACTAATAACCTTGTTCTTTTACTTTTCTTGTCTATGACCTTCATTATTTATGGCATAAAGAAAAACAATTACTTATAAAAAAAAACTGAGACTTAAATATCATATTTACCCTGCATAAACGGCACTAAGAGAAGAAATTGTACATTTATATTTATACCATCGTAATACTAAGTAAACAAGAAATCTTCCCATACCTCATGTTTCATGTACAATTCATTAAGCCGTCCAAATCAAACCGTCTAATTTGAGGCAATAATACCGGTATTAAAGGCAACATTGTTCTAAACCCACTGGGACGGAAATACCCTCGTGGTTAGTGAAGGGTTAGATTCTCGATTCCAAGATAAATCTTTACATACTTATACTTATGTACGCTTTGCCACTGTAAATCTGTCATCATCATTATTATAGCCGCAATGTCCACTGCTGGACATAAATCTCCCCTAAGGATTTCTAGCATGAATTTACAGTGATGTAAGTATATTGACTTTTAATATGATAAAACTGAACTATTATGTATATATATATATATATATATATATATATCTGACACCACAGTGTGCAGTCAACTGTGCTTGCAAAGAAAACGATATGAATTTATCCCAAAGGAAATCGTGCTTATCACTACATAGTATAAAACAAAGTCGCTTTCTCTGTCCCTTTGTATGTTTAAATCTTTAAAACTGCGCAACGGATTTTAATGCGGTTATTTTAAATAGATAGAGTGATTCAAGAGGAAGGTTTTTATTCCCATGCGAAGCCGGGGCGGGTCGCTAGTGTCAAATATATTGCATAGGCTGTGAGGGGTTTTAAAGGACGGAGGACGGAGACATGAGGTAACAAACACAACATTCAACCAAATTGTGAACCTCCTTTTTTTGGAAGTCGGTAGAAAATACTGTCTTTTTCTCCTCTATCTTATCACATTTTCTTATGTAGGACCGGCACCTTATGTAATTCCCCTGTACTTAGTTCTATTACTAGCCATTTCTTTGTATAACATCTTTCCTGCTCATATCTTCATTCTTATTTCTTTTATTGCTTATTAGTCTTTTTGGTCTTCCTTTATTTCTTCCACAACCTTCATATTCATTATTTTCTTTTCTATTTTAATAAAATACTATGTATTATTATTTTTTGTAACAAATTAATAGACTATATTTATTGCGGTATTTAATTCAGCATTGTTTTGAGTCCAATGGTGCGGAACCACCCCTGTGGTAAACTGAAGGGTTGCGGGCTTGTAGTGATTCTCAATTAGGGAATATTTGAGATTGTTTTCATCATGTCTATTAATTTAATTAATATTTATATAGAAAATATTATTGTTGTCGATTTCATAGATATTTTACGGCTGGGAATTTAGAGAAGGCAAACGAAGTGTGGTGGACGTAGCCATGTACTGGTCAAAACATTAAAATATATATATAGATAATCTGTGGTCCTAAAGTGATTATATGAAATCTGCGACTCAATCAAACCCGAATGAAAATCATTTGAAACCTTAATGATAATCATTTGACTCACGGAATCAAAGTGTCTCAGAAATAATTCAAAACAGTCATGTTACTAATACTACATACACCAAAGAAGTTCGAATCGCGCTGTCTTTCAAGTGACGCATTTTTTTTTTAATCTATGACATACACACATACTTATATAAACACGCCTGTCTCCCGCAGGGATAGGCAGAGACTCGATTTCGATGTCATTATACTTACTACTACGAATGTTTAACTTTAGACGTTTTTTTTTTTTCAAAACTATAACTTATAGTTATGTACTTATATTAAATAGTAAGTAAGAAGTTAAGAATATGGTATATGTGATACTTCAAATGAAAGTGTTTGATAGTTATGGACTTTTTCATTCAATATTACGTTTATGTTAGCCACTATAGTATCAAGTGCCAATATACGGTAATACATCAGTTTTATTGAATCCCACTGACCGGCGCGATCAAATGACTGATATTATGGACACTTTTATCATAAAGTATAAAATTTCGCGTAAAACCCATGGTCGTGTGGTACAGATTTTATAGCGACACCTAGGCGGTGACATGAGTAAATATAGATTATGACAGTTCCACTCTTCAATGTTCTTCTTTATCATGATATCGCTTTTCCAGTTGCATTCTGAGCTGGTTGCTTTGAAGCACAAGGTCTGCTTTTTTTCTTTTTTTTTTTCCAATTTGCCCGGACTTCAGCATAGTCCATCTGGACGTACATCCTGCGCTTCTTCTTTTCGTGTAAAAATGGCTATGCTGTATAATATCAAATATTTCGTTGCAGTCTAGGTTAGGACCTGTGACATTATACAGATGGACCTAATACTTAAAGGCATTCTACTACTTTATTAATGGAACAACAAATACATACATACATATAATCACGTCTTTATCCTATGCGGGGTAGACAGAGCCTAGGGCCATAAGACCTTAGGTCACGTTTAGCATAATGTTAGTTGAAACAAATAACTGCATACATATTAAATGCCTATACGTATGTGTTATGGATATGATTATCTTCAATTTATTTATCACTAGCGATCCGCCCCGGTTCGCACGGGCATAAACACCTTCCTCTTGAATCACTCTATCTATTAAAAAAACCGCATCAAAATCCGTTGCGTGGTTTTAAAGATTTAAGCATACAAAAGGACATAGGAACAGAGAAAGCGACTTGTTTTATACTATGTAGTGATAGTGATAGTGATACCTTCTCATAGACTCTGCACTTTATATTTCGTCAGGATAGAAATACCAGAGTCGAAGACATACCTGAATTTACGACAACAGTTAAGTTTAACGCCTCTTCGTTTGGGGTTCATCTTATGTATGGTATATAGAATTTAATAATCATTAAACGGAAACTATCTAACAGCTTTTCTGTTCGTTCATCGATTAATTTTACTTAAGCTACTTGTAACCTCTTCTAGAAGGTTTATTGCCTGCTTTATTTAGTAGTCACTTAAATTGCTACCGACAAAACTACCTTGACCGTTTACTGCGATTCAAAAACGAGTGGATAATCGAGATGTCACCTAATATTA
Source organism: Apomyelois bistriatella (assembly GCA_947044815.1). Lineage (NCBI taxonomy): Eukaryota > Metazoa > Arthropoda > Insecta > Lepidoptera > Pyralidae > Apomyelois > Apomyelois bistriatella. The sequence goes on from OX345690.1 coordinate 13,642,748, forward strand.
TGTTTTGCGTAATATCGCTTACCTACTCGTTCCTGGCCTCCTGAATTCTAGAATAGTTACCCCCCATTTCTGTTTTCTTTTGTAGGTAATAAGGAACTTAAATGAAGCAAATTTTCTTAATTTAACGTCAAACTGTTACAAGATCATTAAAATTATATTGTGCAGAGTTCATTTTTATTTGCATAATAACAAACCATCATATTTGATGGTTTTAAAAATTCTGTAAAATGCTTTTCCCAACTTGTTTGTCTACTTTTTCAAGTAATTTAAATAATTTATTCTGCAAAGATCGTTTGGTAGTCTAGACGCTGATTTTTGGCAAAGTCAAGGCTACGTTCTTGATAGTAAACTTTATTGTACACTCAACTGCATGTCATAAAGTACTAAAATTGGTAGTGGAATAGTTTTGTGGTTGTTTTTGTATGGGAACTGCAAATGTGATTGCAGAAATATGTTTGTTTAATGATATTAGCGAATAATTTAGTTCGAAATGGGTATTAAGTTTTGAATGCTTAGTTCAAAATAGGTTTGAAATGGATTCATGACTATAAAAATGCTTTGTTTGGTTCCTTTTTTAGGAAGTTATGTAGATAATTAAGACTTTTTAGAGTTTCATATACCTACCCATTGTGACTGCCTTTTAAACCCCTATAAATAAACCAATTTCGTGGGGTAATGTAGTAGTTGTAAATTGATAATAAAACGCTAATGCGTGAAAACCACCAAGGTGTTTAAAGAAAAGCCACAAAAAGGCGCTGATACTTTTTATATGGTCATAATATTGTGATTTTCATATTATGTGGGTTAGATGGTCAAACGACCCTGCACACGCTGGTGTCATAGTTATTTGACTCTTAGTATAATGAAGTGTTTTAATGACCACCAGTTGGTAGCCAATACCAACGGCTAAACGTGCCTTCCAAAGCACGGAATCATCTTTCTTATATTAGAAAACTAACTTTTGCCCGCGATTTCGTCGCGTGATTTTCCCACGGGAACAGTGCCTTTTCCCGGGATGAGAGGTATCCTATGTCCTCTTCAACACTTGTTACTATGTGAATGCGAAATTTCAGGAAGATTGGTTCAGTGGATAGAGCGTGAATGGGTAACAAACAAACAAACTCACTTTTGCATTTATAGTATTAGTTAGGATTAGGAGATTCAAACCTGCAATTTCCTAACTCTTGTGATATATAGCTGACTGTACAAGGAATAAATTAATCTTAACATGCAATACTCTCTACGCTCGTTGGTTCTTGTCCAAATAACAAATCAAAACGACATACAAACGCATACAAACATTTGTATGAACTCCACAATTATCATTTCCCTGTCTCCTTGGCAGATGTACAACGGGAAAGTTTGATTTATTTGTACTCGTATGAGATAGGAACTTTTCTTTATTTTTATGGACCATTAAACTTTTTTATAGGCTTGATAACTACCTATATTGATAGTAACATTATTTTTTGACAAAGAATTATAATAAATTATTAATATGTTATTTAAAAACTACACAGATTAAGCTAGACTCAAAATAAGTTATGACGTAACTAACTCAATAGTTCTATATTTTATAACAACTAATCAACACCTAAGATAAATTGAAAAAAGCCCTAGACTATCCAATTTGTCCTGACTGGGAATTGAACCATCTTAACCTCCAGCGCTCTAGGGCGTTAACCATTAGTTCTTCAATACATTTATTAATGTATTGAAGTCTAGGGCTTTTTTCAATTTATCTTAGGTTAGGTTACATTCCCAATTGTTGATTGGTTCTTCCACATAATTTAATTTCATTAATTAATATGCATCGAAAAAAAAAAAAAAACAAACAAAAGCAATATTTGTTCTGAACATGTATCACAAATCAGAATATTATCAGACACTTCACAACTGTTAGTGAATAGGAGTTTCGCAATAGAACTCCATACCACCGGGGGGCAGGTATAACTTTTAACGAACGAACACCAAGGCTTTGCAATTTAGGTACGGGCGTCGACTCGCCGGGACGAATTATGAATGAAGTAGAAATAAATGGATAAGGTATTATAAAAATTATTATAGTGTCTTTATAAAAAAATACAGGAAATTTTTTATCACAGCTCAACCGGAATCTCAAACATTACACTTTTTCTATCAAGTCTTGTTCCTCATAGCTGTGGGTCGTGACTACCATATTCCAAATTGGCAGTTAGTAACTTCCATTCATATCTATTCTGGGCCCGATGTTTGGCCTCTTGGGTATTTCAATACTGCAAGGAAAGAGTGGATGGACCACCTTTTGACGTGCTTGGCGTGCTACGATACCTGCACGAAGGAGGATTTATAAAAGGCTACAGAGAACGCTGTAAGTGTTAGCCCAATTTTGGGCATCCAAGGGTATATAAGGTGAACGTCAACACGCTAAGAAGGAGAGAGTCGGTCCAGGGCGCCTGGTGGTTTGCCCTTAGATCGTGTTTCCGCCATACTGACATACATTATGAGAACTAACATTGCACACGTACTTATCTTGATACTATGTACTACAGCTGTGAATGGGCAATTCGCGAATGAATCGTATAGGCAGTTCGGTTAATAGGTGGCAAAAGAACATCAAAATATATCAACCTCTATAAATAAATAAAAAATTAGGATATTTAAACTCTTTAGAACAGAATCGCATAAATTGTTGCACTTGCTTAGGTTGTGAATCCCAATTAAAGCAAAGCTTGTCTAATAAATATACCTTCTACAAAACTTCTTACATCAGTATTCGGAAGCATTGATTGACGTGTCGCAGATAAACAAGCTCGCCGCGCGGCGTCGCCTGTTTCCAGTATTTCCTGACTGAACAGGGGTGTGTGCTGTGTGTGCGAAGTGTGACGGCCATTGTAGATTGAACGATAACGGAAATTAAACAGTTTGAAGTCACACGTAAGGTTTATGATGCGAATTGTTAAGATTTTTGAGTGGAAAATATATCATTGCTGACGCTACGTTACATTAGCATACAAATAATCAGCTTCTATTTTTGCTTACACGCATTGGGCCTCTTTGCATGTAGTTATACCAATATGGTTTACAGATTAGAAGAGGCAACCTCAAAAACAATCTACGTCCGCCACTTCTTTGTAACGCAGTCTAGTGAACCTGTCTTTACACCACAATAGCTAAAACGATCAATAATTCTATTATCATTGACAAAATAGAAAAAGAAGAAGCCTTAAAATGCCACGCTGGCTAGTGTTACTTAGCGAATTCTTCCTGTCACGTTTGTCTGAGTTTACCCAGAACCAGATGATTCTGGGTAAACTCGGAAATAGTGTATATTTTCTTTGTCTGAACCCAATGGCTATCACTATGACTTAAAAAAAAAAACACGAATTGTCAAAAGCAAATATCAACGCTTTGAGCACAAGAGAAACAGAATGAATTAAATAGAAATGGAGAATGATGGATGAGTTGAGTAAATACAAAATGAAAATGTTATATTATTATTTTGTATTAATGTAACGAGCATAGTATTTACATGTAACTCAGTAGATAGCCAAACGGGCGTCAGACTGACAAAATAATATTACGCACATACGCCCACTCTAAGCCAGCCATTCATGAGATTATTACCATTTCATGAATGAAATGAATTTCTTCAATGAGAGTGTTAATTTGTGTATCGATGCATGTTTGGACTTATACAACTTTTGGGCTTTTACAAGAACAAAATGCATTATGCATTGACCATTGAAATGCGATGGACCACGTGTTTTAGCGCGGCTCATGTCTATCCCATACATTTCGTTCTTGTCAAACTTCTGTGTCTGGCTAAGGCACGAAGCATAGACAGCCTCTATCATAAAATTTACGTAAATCTCACTTAGAAGAAAGTAAGGTCCCTAAGGATCAACATTCAAGCGTTTTTCCGTTGCATCACAAGCCATACAATGAGAACTTGTGACTTACTAAATGACTGCCATTTAACGTTCGCAGCAGGAGAAATCTGGATGCAACGATAGCCATTTTGACTTTGGTTGTTCTTTTTTTATGTATACAATGACCAGCGATTGACCACGATTCCACCTGATGGTAAGTGCAGATGTGGTCTAAGATGAGCTCGCTGGTTCATTAATAGCCTATTCACTCTGGTCTTAAAAAGACCCGGATTATAAGTGTCCGGAAATCTTCATATGTTTCAGGATATTTACCTACTACTGTTTTAAGTACTTCTCATACCTAACCTTTACTAGTTAGAGATGCACACTTAGAGGAAAAAACCCCAAAAGGAGGTAAACTGATACATCGTGTTTCAGCAAATTTCGGGCTCTGAAGCTTGGAATATAACCGGAATAACGTTTGATGATAAAAATAGTTAAGTACTATAAACTAAATACATTTAAATAGAATTCGTGAATGATGAATAGTAACCTGATATTATAATAATACTTGTTATTTAAAAGTGCATGTCATTATTTAAAAGTATGTTTGTAAAGATTTTACTGATTTTCAGCTGGTTGGGACTTAATGTACCTTTGAATGTCTAAATTGACCGGAATACCAACTGCCTTTTTGTTTTTGAATTCCTATCGCGGGTCTGCTGGAAGAAATTTTTATAGAAATAAGTAGCACCATTGGTGCTTTCCTAATTGTAAATTTCCTGTTTGTATTTGAGTGTACATGAATTAAATAAATAAATAAATACCTAACCTTCTAAAATAGCTGATTTCTCCAATCTAAAAGATTAGCACAGAATAGCCGCCCTTATCCTTAGACAGGGTTAAGGCCGGCTACATTACTAAATGGCCTTGGGGTCAACAACCTCATTAAGGTGGCTGCTTGCCAAGAACAACCGCTGAAAGATGTTACAGCATTAACACGAAAAAATAACGCTTTTAGACTGTTAGTCGCCTGTGATAGAAATAACAGCGTGTGAAGAAAATACCTCTTAATTGTGTAGTTTGGTTTGACTAGAAAATTTATATTTTTACGATAGGAAACTTGAAATAATCTTTCACACCAATACCGTCTTCCATCCAATTATATTGTTCTTAAAAGACTGTATTATTTTTAACACCAGAGTGTTAAGGGTCAAATGACTTAGTAAACCTAACGATACTAATTAAATAATCAGTAAGCTGTGCCATTAACTATTGACTATCAGACTCGACCAAACCTACAGGAATCGCTTACTTTTTTAGATAAAAAGTACAATAAGTATTAATCCAAGGTATCATTCCTTGCCGTTTGAGCGTGAAGAAGTAACAAGCTTTCGCCTTTATAATATTGCTAGCATTCGCCTGCGGCTTCGCCCGCATGAATATCCCTCGGGAACAGAGCTTTTTCCCGGAATTACGTCCTTCTCAATGCTCCTAGCTATGTGTATGCGAAATTACAGGAAGATTGGTCCAGTAGATAGGGCGTTAAGAGATAACAAACAAGTATACAAACTCTCTATCAAACTATCGCATTTATAATATTAGTTGGGATTGGTATTAATTCCAAGAAAAAGACAGAGTTTTCCTAGAAGTCATTACGACGGAGGCTGGTGTGGTAATAGCGATATTAGGGCAGAAAAATTAATCTAACCCCACAGTTCCTAAGAAAATGCCGAAATGGGATATAAGTAAGTAAGTAAAAACACACAAACACAAGATATAATATATATATATATATATATTACAGCTACACAGCTACACAGAACAGCTAGTATTACATAGATTTAAAAGACCGCGCGCGATTATATATATATATATATAATATCTATATTATATAACAAAGAATTTCGAATCGCGCGCGGTCTTTTAAATCTATGTAATACTAGCTGTTCCCCGAGGCTCCACCCCGTGTGGGACTCGGTTACATCGCGCCCAAAAGTAGCCTATGTTTGACCTCAGGTCGTTAACTACATCCCTACCAAATTTCATCACAATCGGTCCAGCAGTTTAGCCGTGAAGAGGTGAAAGACAGACAGACTTTTGCATTTATAATATTAGTATGGAATAGTATGGGAAGTATGGATAAGATATAGAGAGGGAACACAGATATAACCTTGGACAGTTATGTATTGATTTGTTTACGATACTCGTCGCAGACTCACTGACGCTATGTTATTTTCCCTTCTCTTTGTGGGGCAAGTTATTATAAGTTATAAAATTATAGCAATATTATTATGTACAAAACTAATAGATACCAGGATTATTTTCTGGCGTTGTTTTTCCTATACAAAGGGTTATGTACATTAAATACAAAACCGGGACCTTACTCCTAATCCCTCCATTTTGAATTTCACTAACAAGTTTACCAGAGCTCTCCCTCTCTCTTTCTTTTCCAGCTTAGCACTTTTCGCCGTCAGTTGGTGTCTTCGGAGTTCAAGGTTTGGTTTCCAGCTTTTTCTATTCTTTGCGTGGTCTTTGTTATCCGTGAGACCATTTGCTCGCATGTCTTCCACGGCCAACAAAATTAAGTATACCAGAGCATCATCAAATAATTGCCATTTCATGATTTCACTCCTGAGTATTAATAGAAAAGAGCGAAATTGATAGTTGCTCATGTAATCATTAAACGGCCCTGAGTGTTTCTGTTAGATTTCAAAAGATAAAAGGATCTAAATTTTAATTTCGTTTAACAATGTCTTTCCATGAGCGTACTACATATCCCTCGTCAAATTAAAAAATAAAGAGCGATCATTTCTGTGTGTCATGTAGGTACTTGCTTGACATGGAGGGGAAGTTTGACATGTTTTGACGTTGCAGAGAAGTTGTTTGGAGCTTAGGGTTCATATTTGAAATGTTTTTGTAAAGCTTACCAGGAATATTTTATTTTTTTCTAATTATACTTTGTATGGATGAAATGACCTTGACAAATTAGGTATTATAGGTTCCTTCCACAAAGCGCTAACTATACCTAGGACTTTTAAAATCAAATTAGCTATGATCTCCGGTTTAAATCCAATTTATGGCTACAATAAAGATTTATTTATTTAAAATAGAGAACCACTTCTTATATAAGTAATGATGGTGAAATATTAAGTATTTGTGAACTATAACAATATAATAACGCTTTGATAATAAAGATGACCTAAACACAAATCCATTGATAGACTTTGAACACTCCAACGTCGAAAAAAACGAGTACCATTTTTCAATTTAAACAAAATTGACTGCAAAATCGAGTCCCGAAAAAGGCAAAATATTTACGGACTCAAGCTCAAGATAGCGCAGTACATTGGCTGTTGATATATGTAAATAACGTACATAAAAATTCTAGGAACCAACAAGCAGTCAACATAAAATGCAGTCGCGCTACCGAGCCGGAAATGCGCCCGCCACCGTTTTTCATCGCCGTCATACCGCTTTTTACGGGTCGTCTGGGTCCGCCCTTGAAATCATTACGTTGCAGGTACCGACCGAGTATACTAAAGCGCGTTTTTGATATGATATAGTATTTTTGAGGTAATATAAGTTGAATTTTTTTCATCGACTGTCACTATTTTTATAGGACGTCCGAGTCTGGGTATGCCCTAGAAATCATTACGTTGCAGGTATACTAGTGCGCACTTTTGATATGATATATTAGTTTTGATAGATATTATGTGAAATTTTTTCATCGCCTTTCATACCAATTTTTATAGGACGTCTGGGTCTGGGTCCGCGCTAGAAATCATTACGTTGCAGGTACCGACCGAGTATACTAGAGCACGCTTTTGATATGATATAGCAGTTTTGATAGATATTATAAGTTGAATTTTTTCATCGCCTGTCATACCAATTTTTATAGACCCGCCCTAGAAATCACTACGTTGCAGGTACGGACAGAGTATACTAGAGCGCGGTTTTGATATGATATAGTATTTTTGAGGTAATATAAGTTGAATTTTTTCATCTCCTGTCATACCATTTTTCATAGGACCGCCCTAAAAATAATTACGTTGCTAGTACCGACTGAGTGTACTATAGAGCGTGGTTTTGATATGATATAGTATTTTTGAGGTATTATAAGATAGAATTTTTTCACCGCCTGTCATACCATTTTTATAGAACGTCCGTGTCTAGGTCCACCCTAGAAATCATTACGTTGCAGGTACCGACCGAGTATGCGAGCGCGCTTTTGATATGATATAGTATTTTTGAGGTATTATAAGTTGATTTTTTTCATCGCCTGTATCGTAGCAGGTATACAGTATAGTGCGCGCATTAGCTGATATTATATATTATATAGCGGCGCAGGGTAAGTTGGAGAGATCTGGTGTCGAAGGCCAAGATGCCCTTTGGGTCGCTGAGCCATCGCAGTAAGTAATAACCTTGATTATTTCTTTGCCGAACAGACCGATGCATGTGCATGTCACATATTGGATGTCGTAAGAGGCGACTAAGGCACTGTCTAGTAACGCGAGACACAAGATCTCCACTTTGACGAGTAAACGGAAACCTGAAGTACTGCTAACTCTAATTAGTGCACTAATTAGACCCAAAAAAGTGATTTTTATCTACAGTTTTGCAACATTAAAAAAACCATCATCGTCATCATAATTTAAGAACCAGTTGCCAAATTGAATCTTCAGAGTGCAGGGATGCCAAAATGCAATGTCTTATTCTTTCTTTCTTTTTAGATAAAAACCAATCTACTAACATGTAGGTGCATTACACATATATATGTATACGTTATCCGCAGACTCCCATTTCCTGGGACTGCATCCGCTATCATTTTTCATCCTGAATTCCTGACGCCCGTCACAGTCCATACGATTTTACGACCAGGTAGCTATGAAAACCCAGTAATAATACGAGAAAAACATCAAGGTATCTTAAATATAGTTTAGCTTCAAAAATTGTAGTGTTTTTTAATAGTATTTTTTTTCATCATCAACAAATACTACAAATAGACTACACTAATTTGTTATTGCTATTGGAAAAGTTTCCTACAATAGATGATGAAATTTTCATTATTATTAATATCATACATTCCACGATAGCTTACATTCCAAAAATAAATATAATTTCATAATTCTGAAATTTGCGTTTTCAAAAATACGTTTTTTGACAATCGTGGAGATCAAATAGGCCTACAAATCCCGAAATAGGCTACAAAATATCCATATGAAACTAATCTGGCATGAGGCAAATACCTTAACCCTTAATCACAAATCATCTTGATCCCTTAATGCTCTAAGGCCTTAACCGATTCATTTTTCACGAAACAATTTGAAATCATGGTACTTAATTCGTATCACATAGGGAAATTTAAGTACCATTTTAGAGTCTTAATTTAAATGTGAATGGTTCCCTTGACAACGGTTTTATTGGTCTCTCTTCCTGACTGGAACAGTTATCCCGGAGGAAAAAGGTTCCGGATACATTAAAAAGTACGTATGTACTTATAGCGACGTGGAATGTGTAAAGTTCTAAAGATATTCGTCTGGTTGGTTTTGGTCTGGGATTTTTCTAGCTATGATCTTGTTTAACATCTAACTAAAATATAAAAGCAAGTATTGGTTTAAAAATATTACTAGGTCTGTCCCGCGGTTTCACTCATTCTCATTTATATGTAGCATATTACCTTAAAGTGTCTACAGATAAAAAAAAAAAAAAAAAAAAACAAACAAAAAGCTTAAGAGGTATAAACGTTTGTTTATTTAAACTTATGAAATAACATTCTCATTCATAACAACATTAGTAGCTTAAAGACACTACAGAGTAAAAATAAATTAAAAACAATCAAGTAGCTTTCGAGGTACCTATTATAACTAATGAAATAAAAAATATATTTCCTAGATTATAGGTAATCACAGTTAATACCTACACACCACAGGCAGGTAAATACGCTTGGCACAGCTAGTAAGAGCTTATCAAAAGTAAAACACACACACACACACGCAGACAGACAGAACAATATTCCATTAAAATTTTGAAATTAACGCAAAAACCTAACCCACAAAGCCCACAAAGCTCGGGTGTAAAAAGTGTGAAAAAATCAAAATATGCAAATAGAAAATTGACTTCCAATTTACCATCACGACTTGTTTCATAAAACGGCAATTTGGCGCAAGTCGGGATCAAGCTGGCTGCTGCAAGGGTGCATAAAAAACGAATTTGTTCCCGCTGGAACCAACGGTTTAGACCTAATCACTACATAGTATAAAACAAAGTCGCTTTCTCTGTCCCTATATCCCTTTGTATGTCTAAATCATTAAAACTACGCAACGGATTTTGATGCGGTTTTTTTTAATAGATAGAGTGATTCAAGATGAAAGTTTTTATGCCCATGCGAAGCTAGTTAGGTCGCTAGTTTTAATATAAAAGTGCCTATGCGATAGGACGTGCATTATGCTACGATATTTACTTTGTATGGGTTATTTTTTCTTGTTTGAGTTTTTAACGACCTACAGATTTCTCATGGCGTTATTCCATAAAACCTACTTTATTAAGGACAGGCGGTCTTGAATGAAATTCTGGTTCCTAAATTCTAAAAGAAAACAAAACTGGACCACTCCGAGAGAATAACACAAATGCATTGCACGAAGGCATCATTAATGACTAAGTTAAGTTTCGAGTATGGTTTGGATTAAAATTATTAATTTTTAAAGTACTTTTAGGAGAGGAGAGGAGACTATCACAACATAAGGAATTTTATTCATCTTAATTTTTTCGTTTCGATGGTATCCAAATTTTTATTTTAAAGCAAAGCCTTAATTAGACTTAATCAGTCACCATAGCCGAAGTGGCAAGCGGTTTTTTTTTATTATTTTAAGCCAGATATAAATCATTTATAGTGCAGATGTTTGGGCACTTAAAGCACGACAAAAATGCCATAACAAACCACAAGAAATAAAAGCGAGAAAATATTATGTAGATCCAAAGGGAACATTTCTAAATAGGGGGTTGCGAATAGGTTATGGAGGCTCCATAGGGGGTCGTGCAAGACGACTGAAAGGCGCCAGTGGTTAGTTGCACATGATTGGTGACGGGATAATCGCATATCACAGCTGCTGCTACAATTCTTTTGAGTCTATAGTTTAATTTAATAATTTCTTACTTATCTGTGCTGTATTTGGCAGCACGTTGAGCCGTTAGTTGGGAAGCTACCGCTAGATATAGATAATAGTCAGCCCAGCCCTTAGGCGTTTCGTAAATTTGAATGTTTTATCTACTAACAAACCGGATCATGTGTTTTTTGGTCTAGTTTTCCTATCTGCGCCTCTTGTGCGAAAATAATGGGGTATATAAGAGTGTTACAGGAAAGAAGAGAAAAAATAAATTAAAGAAGAAATCGAGGTACTTGTTTTCCTCTTGACGACAGGAGAATACATACAAAATGGAATAACTAGTTAGTTATTTAAGATAAGATATTCGTGTTGCGAAGAATCAGAAATATTTTTTTTTACAATCCATACTTTCATACTAATATTATAAATGCGCGAAAGTCTGTCTGTCTGTCTGTCTGTCTGTCTGTCTGTCTGTCTGTCTGTCTGTCAACTCTTCACGGCTAAACTGTTGGAACGATTGTGATGAAATTTGGAAGGGATGTAGTTAACGACCTGAGGTCAAACATAGGCTACTTTTGGGCGCGATATAACCGAGTCCCACGCGGGGCGAAGCGCGGGGAACAGCTAGTTATCTATATATATAAAAATCAATTGCAGTTCTAAAATTGCTAAAAATCGAGAACGACCGGGCCGATTTGTCTAGTTTTGGTCTTGAAATATTTGTGGAAGTTCAGAGAACGTTTAAACGGTGAAAAAAGTACGTTCAGGCGGAACAGAGTTCGCCGGTTCAGCTAGTTTTTGAATAATTCCGAGAAAGCATCACGCACATCCATAAATCATCTGTAAATAAAAAAATAAATATTATGTTTATAGATAAGTAGATGAATAAATAACGAAACGGTTTTGAATAACACATGACAACCACTTGATCTCCGAACCCTCTAAGACATTATCGTCAATAACTCAACCACTCAGGAGATTGGCGAGCGGCGCCGGGGCGGCGACACATGTATTTGTTTTATGTCAATATATATGTTATTGATTGTCGTGTTGTTTGTCATCACTTAGTGAGTGATGAGCAAAAAATGAAAGTTTTCTAATACTGGTTTGAAGAGCAGAGACAGTGAAATTGCTAGTACTGTGTGGCAGAAGGTCATTTGTGTATTGTCCCAATTCCCATCCTAACTTATATTAAAAATGCGAAAAGAGGTTTTCATATTTGTTTGTTTGTTTGTTACCTCTGCACTACTAAACATTTGCATTTACTAAACCAATCTTCCTGAAATTTCGCATACAAATAGGAGTATTAAGAAGGACATAGGGTACCTTTCTTTCCGGAAAAAAAGCACTGTTCATGAGGGAAATCCATACGGGCGAAGCCGCGGGCGAAAGCTAGTAAAGTCATATTTATCATATTATCAACTAAACCATATATCATTGAGGTTTGACGAATCGAAGCTAAGTACTTTTATACTTAATTTATTTTTCTCCTAAAGTATTTAAGCGTGATTCGCCGTTGACGGATACGTCAAGGAGGACATCATCATCATTTTTTACGCTATAAACATTGTATACCTTTTCATTCTAACGCTTTAAAAAACCTTTTTGCGAAAGCAAATTCTTATGAAACATGTAAGTGTTACAATATTGTGGTGGCACGGAACCCTATGCCTATACAGAACCCACTTGGCCGATTTATTTTTTCTAAGCTACTTCGACATTCTTGGTGGTCTGAGGGCTAAGCCAAGTGACCGAATTTTTAGCAAAGAGTAAATGAGAATCGCTTGTAAGCTTTTGACACTTCGCTAAGCCTCATCATCATCATCGTTTCAGCCGCAGGCTATCCACAACTGGACATAGGCCTCCCCCAAGGATTTCCAAAATGACTGGTTTGAATCGGTCTGCATCCAACACCTGCCTGCGACCTTCTTCAGGACATCTGACCATCTGGTCGGGAGCTCAGCCTGTATCATTATTAGCAAGCATATCCTTTGCTGCGACGTCAAGTCAGCACTGTTTGGGTTCCCCTTCTACCGCAGGCACCGAAGTATGTTTTAGCCAGATACTTGTTCGACCATCGTTTTCAATTCTCCTAAAACTTGTCCGCTATGTCACGAATATGAAGGCTGCCACGAACACGGGAGTTTATAAACGTATATTTATTTTATTTATTTATTTATTAAAACTTTATTATTCCATAAATACAAAATACTTAAACAATTGGCGGACTTAATGCTAAAAGCATTCTCTACCAGTTAACCATTGGGAGAAACAGAAAAACTGTGCGGCGCAAAAAAAGCGATATGACTATGACGGATTTTCCTCAGAACTAAAGAACAATTTTAAGCCTTAGATTTAGTAGTGTCAAAAGCTCACAAGCGATTCTCATTCACTCTTCGCTAATGGTGCGGCGCAAAAAAGTTACAAGAGAAAATAGGTACTTAAAAATAAACAAATTTACCACGATGGGCATTTATTAGCAAATATAAACCAAAATAATAATGCATACTTGATCCCATTGTTCGTATTCACAACCAAATCATCCCATTCTAGTATTCAAATCCATCCAAATCTGACAATTATTTATTAATTCATATCCGGCGTTAAAACCCCCATTCGCAACCCTTTCAAGACCTTCCATACAAAAGCGTAGGCTTTCAGGCGCACCGGAAGTGGCCGAGCGGAAGCGACGAAGGTTTGGGCGGTTCTGCATGCCAAATGCATTTACATACGCGCTGTAGCAATTTGTCTTTAGGGTGACTAAATAAAGTGTTTTAGGGTACGTGACTGCATTTTTAAATATCTGTTCTGATTTGTTGAAAATATTAAGTACCTGATTTCTTAAAATTGGATTACAATATTTTCAACCTTATACCTTACTAAACTTATGACTTTTCTATCGTTTCAATAAGTGCCTATTAGTTTTCTCTTCTTATCAGTCAGTCAGTTAGTTAGTGTTAGATTCCTGTAAGAAATCTATAGGAAGTTTAACATATCCGGATCATGATTCAATTGATTAGATTTTCTGTAAAGAGGGTTACGGAGGTCAGACGACGGATATGGAGCGACTGCCTCCATTGTAATAACCAGTACCGCCAAATTTAGGACCATTATCAAAGCGTACGCAGGGCATCAGCTCGGATGACAATTAATGTAAAATTAATATTTTTCTTCTTTATGATCATGTTGGAAAATTGCTAACAGCGTTTTTTTTCGTCATTTTAATATAAGAGGCAAACTACATCACTTACATATTCCGAAATCGTCAATTCAAACTTCCATACCTGAAACAAAACAACGTCATTAAATATGAATTTTTAAACTTTCTGTCTTAACACATAAGGCTCAAAATTGCTCTTTAGTTTTGAGGAAAATTCATCATAGTCATATCTCTTCTACATAGTTACTCAGCTGTGAAAGATAGGATAAGTTCACACTTATCAATTACGTACTACTTGACCTCCTTGGAGACGAAATGGCACAAGTTTCAGCAGTTTCACGAGGCGAGTGTGAGGAAAAAGTTGTTATGATAAAAATCGGGAAGATGTTTTTTGAAAAGACTCTTTTCCATTCATTTCATCTTTTGTTTTGAGCTTTTATTGCGAGTTTTGAGCGCAACGAGCGAGTCAAGAAATTCCGTAACGAAAAAAACCTAACACCCGTACCATGTACTCTGCCTACCATGGAGCTCGGCCGAGCGACCGTACTTATTGCATAAGTTGATAAAAATTGCTTTGCATGTTAGCGCCCGGTAACATCACGTGACAGATATCTCCCCACTTCAGGTAAACCCCTCTTGGCAGTAGTAGTGTCGGGGTGAGTATGAGTGTAACGCTCTCTTCTCCTTGGGTTCGCCGAGCGGTGCAGACGTGTATTGTGCTCTAGTGATTTAACATGGCCTTTATTAGTATTTGATATTGATATGACATTGCTGTTGATAATTTTAATATGTGTTCAAATGTAACTGTAGATTTACATAGGTAGGCACGGACGAGGGATTGGTACGCTTCAGGCTGGATCCCAGTGATAGGAGCGGGGTTTATCTTATCTTTACCGTGATTAGTGACAAAGCTTAGACACCAATGGGTAATTCGGTCCTAGCTGATATGCAATAGCTTTACCGCGGCAGTATATATTTGTAGCGGATATACAAATATCCAAACTAATCTTGAAATTAAAAAAAAACTTTTGGCAAAATAATGTTTTAATAAAAAAAAACACACTATTCACATTGAATAGTTCAAAATCACCAATTAGGTAAGTACTACATGTTATTGCGGAGGAAACACTGTTCTCTATCTAGCCCTTAGCAAGTCCTTGCTTCGATAAGAACATTATTAAACTAAACAAATGCCTTAAGGCAAACTACACTAACTAAATTTTAGTCACTAACAAACACTGACGCAAAACTGATGATGATGACTAACAAACTCCATCAGAAAGAAAGTGGACTAACAGCGAAGTCTTATTACTTACTAGCTGTCGCCCGCGGCTTGCTTTCTGCGGGAATAGTGCTTTTTCCCGAGATGAAAGATACCCTATGTCCTTCTCAATGCTCCTAGCTATGTATGCGAAATTTCAGGAAGATTGGTTCAGTAAATAGGGCGTGAAGAGGTAACAAATAAACAAACTCACTTTCGCATTTATAATAATTTGGGATATATACGTACTATTACATAATATAAAAATAAATTTTAAGCCAAAATTCCACGAAATCTATATTTTTTTCTGATGACTCAATGTCTCCTGATGATTCACTTATAGAACCTTTTATTATTAGTCATAATAACTACCTACGGAACCAGCCCTTCGCTATACGTAACGAATTTGGGCGCTTACATCAAAGCTCAATTTTGCTGTCAACGTCGCATTATGAATGTATGGGGATTTAGGGTTGTCAACCGTAGTAATTTTCATTAATCAGTTCAAAATTAAAATAGAATACATTTATTTGTACTAATATGAACAGTGGACAAGGATGTGCCTAAACAATTACAAATTAATGTGAACCGAATTTTGTTAATTTTAGCCAAATAAAAATAAATCCGCATATCTCTTGTTCACGTCTTCACCTAAATATTACTTAACAAATAATATCCCTTTTTTTCAAGTTATCAAATACAAAAATGATTTTTTATGTAAATAAATGTTGAGGACATTTTGGTTAAATATAAATTATTGGAAAACTTAACTCGCTCATCCTTGGCCTAAGGGGATTTTATTTTCCTACTACAACGATCCTCATTTTCAATCACTGTCACTACATAGTATTAATACAAAGTCGCTTTCTCTGTCCCTAAATCCGTATGTATGTTTAAATCTTTAAAACTATGCAACGGATTTCAATGCGGTTTGATTTAATAGATAGAGTGATTCAAGAGGATGGTTTTTATGCCCATATGCGAAGCCGGATCGGGGTCGCTAGTACTGCATATCTTTTGACAACCCTACGCATTCACCCCACTGCACGCGTTAATACCGCACACCTTTCTATTTAACCAGGTTTTGTTAATAAACAATGACTTTGTAAACTCATTACATGAGCTTGCCGGCTCATTTGTTGTTACTTAATTATGCACTCAAAAATACCAAGGGACTGAACTGAATCTTAGGAAATTGTATGAATAATTTGTTGCTTAGGCAGTGGTGATGAAATATTCAATATGCATTTTTCCTTATTTTTGTTTCAAATAAGTAAAGACCCATATGTTTTTTTATTTATTGATATTAATAAAGAAACAATACAGCTAACATGCCAAAGCGATGATAACATCGCATAACATCGATAAAATATGCATAAGCTATTGCTATGTTTCATTATTTACTGTAAAATTAGATTTCTGATATTAGGACTTCCTAAACTATATTTCAGATTTAAAAAATCTTGCAAATATTACTAATCCTATTTCTTTCAATTTATTTGAAGAGGAATTGTTAAATTTAGTTGGCCATTTTACAAAAACTAGAGGGATTGCTACAGAATTGCTAAGGAATTCGTAATATAAATCGATTAGATGAATTGCTCAAAGTGGCGTTTTTAGACCCCCAGGGTAAAATTTATGTAACAAAGACGATTTACAATACGGAAGCATGACCGTCATGTCTATGTATATGCTTGATAAGGTTATATTGTATTGCTACATCTAATTAAGAACATTGTTCTTGTCGGTAGAGTAATTTACATGTCTCCCTGTTTTCAGCTATCCATTCTACATCTCTATACGTCTATGCAATTAAAAATTAGATGAAACTTTCAAACATTGATTAATGATTTTATATACGTATAAATATAGGTAAATATATAAATATATTAAACTTCTTCAAAGAAAGAAGCAGATTTAGTTTCCCAGTCGCAAATTGTCTAAGACTGTTTTACTGTCTATCTGAATGCTACAAACTATTGTACGCCACAACAAGGCTCAGACGTGTCGGAAAATCTAGAACTTAGACCGAAATTCCCTTTTGGCGTCGTGAAGAAAGTTGGAAACAGCTGCTTCAAAAGCCTGAGATTTGTACGAATTAGTCAAACGTTATTCTTTGACGTTATTTTTAAATAAATGATGTATTTTGTTATTCATTCGTATTTTTTCGCTTTACACAACGACTATAAAATATAGCTAGCTTGATCTTAATTCTTTGCTAATTAAAGCCGTCTGTTATAGATAAGAACCTCTAAGTAATAGTAATTAAGGAAATCTATAAGGTTTCCTTTGAATTCATTATGTATTTCAGTTATAATATTGAAATTTTCAACAAGTAAAAAAAAGCTTTTATTTTTTTCATTCATTAAATACATCCATATCCATACTATCCATACTAATATTATAAATGCGAAAGTCTGTCTGTCTGTCTGTCACCTCTTCACGGCTAAACTGCTGGGCCGATTGTGATGAAATTTGGTAGGGATGTAGTTAACGACCTGAGGTCAATAACCGAGTCCCACGCGGGGCGGAGCCGCGGGGAACAGCTAATATTTTATACTTTTAGTGCGGAATACTCCAGGCCAGTCAAATTGCAGCTTGTGAAGTGTCAAGATGCTACGACGTCTGTATGGGCTACGCCGTAGCCGCTACGATATTGGGCGTCAATCATAGGCAAGATTCTACGAGCTTGGCACTTATTATAGTGTCCACGGTCGATCACGCCCGTGGTCACGCCCTGGGTTGCTTTACGTCCGTTTACTTTACACCTTTGTTTTTGGATATTAATACCCAGTTTTGTATACAGGAGATACCATATACAAAATCTACTTAATTTATGTAGCTTTAATTACTAAATATTACAAACCAGCATTTCCGAGTTCTAAACCTGTTGAAAAAAAAAAACAAATCCGCCACAGCCGATACAACTTCCACAAAAGGTTTACAGCTGTGTGTATGACACTTCATTTAATGAGTTCAAAACTTGTGCTGGCGTTTGTATGTTGTTAAATATTCGTGGTTTAATTAATGTTGTCGCGTTGGTTGAAATTAACCGCGGGAATTGTGGAATCTCAGTTTGGGAGTTGTACCGTTTTGTTTGCGAAATTGAATACTATTTTGACTATTAATTGTGTTTTTATGGCTTTTTATTATGTAAAATAAAATCTTTTTTTAAATCTTGTATTGTTTTACGGACAAAGTAAACCACTGCTGGTCAAAAACCCTCCAAGTAACAAATATAGATCATTTTGAAAGCTTGAAATGGCGGCAATCTCTCACACATCACATCTGTGCGACGATCTAGCTAATTGAAATGAATGAATAAATGAAATTTTATAACGGAAGCTCCCGCGATTTATTCAAGCGGGATAAAATACTTATATAAACAACATAACAAGTAATTTTAACTTTAAAACATTTTTTAAAATAAAAGGTACAAACGGTGGACTTAATGTCATATAGAGACTATATGACATTAAGGCTATATGAAAGGTCTAGTCATAACAATCATTATTAGAGCCGCAAGCTGTTCACTGCTAGACATAGGCCTCCCCAAGCATTTCGAAGTGGCCTACGTCCAGCGTTTGCCTGCGACCTTCTTCAGGTTATCCACACAGTCTACCAGTCAACACAGTAACCAAACTACTAAAATGAGGATTTGCGGTATGAACGTCCCTTTTTTTTTTTACATTGTTATGAAAATTTAAAACCAAATGAAAAGTGTTGAAAGACCTTACGATCCAGAACCCAAAGTTAGGAAGCACGCACGATTGGTGAATATCAAATGTCATTTCTTATATGGCAGACTTAAATAAGCAAGTAGGTTTTCTTAGACCCACATAACTAGTAAACAACTAAGCCTCGGACAGACTGACTAGACAACTTGTCCATTACACTAGTGCAGCTGAAAGTTGCGCTCAAACAGAAAGCTCGCTAACCGCCAAACATTAGGCTTAGGGAACTTTGCTTGAAGCTCTTCCGAACCCAGATCGTAAGTATTGTACTTACTTGTCTGGCAAGTAAACAAAGAATAAACCTGGACAAGCACGAGTTGTGTTCGCGGTTTCTGTATCAGCAGTATAGATGCAAAACAATGCGATTTTCGTATAAAAAGCACTTGTTTGTAATTTATATTGTATAAAATGAGCTTACAGTCAAAGATCGGAATGTATTTGGCGTATTTAAATGATAGCGGCTGCGCTGGCTAGGATACCTAGAAAGAATGGGAGAGGATCCTTGCGTCAAAGAAGCCTATCTGGGAAAAATATCAGGTAGACGGCCTGTCTGCCGGTCTAGATATCGCAAGTGCGATGCTGTGCAGGCTGACCTGCGTGAGATGTGCGCTGTAAACTGATAAGCCATCGCGCAGAATTGAAAACTGTGGTGCTCTCTCATACCAGAGGTCAGGATTCACTTCGGGTCGCTAAGCCAGCAGAAACAATAAACAATAGCGGACCAAATTCGGAGACCACGAGAAAACAGCTGATAATATGGCCCAATTACACAGGGGCCTGTTTTAATAATTTGAGTAGCTTAAAAATATCATTCCGTTTAATAAATTGGACAGTAAGCGAAAGCGTACCAACTATCAGACTCAAAGGCATCCCAGAACTCATTTGCAATCCAATCTACGAGCACCGGCCACTTTGTGAACGATCTTGAAATATGAACTTTCAGAGTGTACTGTATAATCCTAATTTATTCAGGCAGACGATGATATATTTTGAGTTCATTTTACATTAAATGTAATCATCTAAATTATAAATTTAGGAAATATTGATAGAATAGGTACAAGATTCGGAATCTAGTCTGATTTGCAAAGCTGTATTTCCTTAAAAAGTTAATGATATTTTATTTAAAAGCATTTGAAGCCCCTTTTACTACTATAGCGTCTGCGTTGGAATTTTGTATGGGATATCTTAGTTGCATTACTATCCGCCATATCAGCTGTATAGGTTTGTCATACAAAAGCACTAACGCAGTCGCTATCATCTGCGTTTATAAAATCTCAAACTATGGGTACTGATTACGAAATAAGTAAGGTATTAAGACATGTAACTTTTCATCTTTCTACAGCCTTTATAATAAAATGATATAAATTACATTCCCTATAGACGTTGTAATAATTTAACTTTTAAATTTTCTTGACAAAAGATATACCTTTTGAACGATCTTCGATAGCCTTTTGTATTAAAAGTCTTTTGTCTGGAGGGAGCAAAAGAGCTTTCAAAGAAGGAGAGACTTGACTCTTGCCTGTAACTTATTGTTCCGAACTTTGTGCCTATAAAAGTCAGAACTTAATCATAATTATTTAAACATAAAACATATATTTATTTTTGGAGTCACAATAAACCTATTTCCCCGTATTCCCGTAATCAAAACCATACTAATTTTATTTATTTTTAAATTTACAATCCTTTTTTTTTAAGGAATATTTGTTATTTGTAGTTTTATTTCTTTGGCCAGTAACAGATTTTCTTTATAAAAATTACTAACCATTTATCATTAAACCAGAAATTTGTTTTGTTGTTTTTATTAATAGACACCGGGCTTCGAAGACTTACGGCTTTAGATGTAACAAAAATACTCTATAAAACTGATAAGATGAAGCATAGTAAACAATACTTTTCGCCATCGAAACTGCTAGTTCGTAACCAGTTGAAGTGGAAAAAAAAATCATAGCTTTGTTCGAAATCAGTTTCGTACTTAGAATTATTTCTTTTAACGAAACCACGGTTACGAACAATGTGAAAGAGAGGATATACCAATTATTGAAAAAAACTTTTAACATCCCAATTCTCAGTAACCCTGAATTTTAATTACAACCTAAAACGTTCTATTTTTACTGTCGAATAAAACTCGTAATCGCTTTTCCCGGTATTAAGTATCATTTTATTACTTGTCTCACACCTATACAACCTATCTGTAAGCTAAAATCATGTTCATTGTTTGGGGCATTAGGTTCAATTTTATAAAGCAATTTTAGTGCAATTAAAAAGCTCGTTTAGAGAACTATATAAGTACATATGTTACTCTCACATAGCAACAGGGTTCGGAACCTGGTTATGTCATAAACCAGCAATTTTTTTTTAAATTTGATTTAAAAATGGAGGTTTCTCAATTCAAACGTATATATTTTTACAGCGTCCTTTAGATCAACTCGTATTTAACACAAAACCTGAGATTATAAAGGTATTTTTGGGTGTGAAAAATACCGATTTCCATTCCATGTATAGCAAAATATCTGAAAGTGATCATCTCCATATCATCATCATCATTTGGCTTTAGATGTAACATAACGACTGTGATCCAGTGGTTAAGAAGGGTTCGATTGACCGTGACAGCAGAATGATGGTCATAAGGAAATCAAATTATATTCTTTAATTACTCACATGAAACATAATACGATTAGGTATTCAGTGTTCTTCCGGAAAATGAAAATAAAATCTTTTCCTGTACGTACCGTTCATGAATGCGTACAATTTTAATGTTCTTATATGAGCCTGAACATCGTTGCTGGTTTGATTCAGCGTAAATCTGTGATGCAAGTAACAAACTTACGCGATTTCAAAATAAACATTATCGGCGGCACGACAATTTAGCATAAATATTCTTATTCTCCTCTGAAGTCCAAGCCCAACTTATAGTTTGAATCATTACTACCTAAGTAAATAAATTAAATAAAATAATATATATATAGGGACAAATCACACAGATTGAAGTATTATCCCGGTCGCATTTCAAACCGACGATGGGACAACTTCAGGGTTCCAGTAAAGTTATTTTTATTATATATAGAAGGATAGAAGGATATGCTGGGCTGTGACACAGAAAATGGCTAGAAATAGATCTAAATTAAAGGAACTTACACTTTACTTACTGTGCCAACCTCACATAGGAATATGGGATAAAATAAAGGAAAAAAGAATAATCTGGTATTATATTTATGACTTGTCTGTGTTGAGAATATCCGTGTGACACAAACATCGATACTTAACTTGTTCCTAGCTCTTATCTCACAAAAGTGATCGCAGCACTGGCCACTAATAAAAACTATTGAAAATAAGAGAGAACAACGTTTTTTTTTTCGGTTTTTGCTCTAAAACGCTCGTTCCTATAAATTATGCCGGTCTGCAAAACGCTAACCGGATTTCCGTAAAGCGAATGTTCCTACGTGCCGTAATAATGTTACAATTAGGCCCTCAAATATGTAACCGAAACGTTTTGCTTTACCTCATACAGTCAAACTGTTACATCTTCTTCTCTTATATATAAAAGAAAGTCGTGTTAGTTACATTATTTATAACTCAATAACTGTTGAACTGGTTTCACTGAAAATTGGTAGGGAGGTAGCATAGAACCAGGAGAAGGACATATACTTCTCATCCCGGGAAAAAGCACTGTTCCCGAGGGAAGTTCACGCGGGTGAAGCCGCGGTTGAAAGCTTTTTAATGAACTTTTGATTATGAGAATGTTATTTTACTGATGTTATTTGAGGCCAAGAAATTTGACAAGACTTGAAGGGGAATCAAAAATGCACCCAAGATAGATCAAAGTGGAGTCACCGTGGATTTTGCCCTAGAGGACATGACCTTGGTAAACGCATTGTTGAGTGCAGTTACTATTATCCTATCGTAATATGGTCGCATCCTATCAATTTATAAATATTACGCCAGATTAGCAAACTTGTTTAAGTCATCAAAATCTAATGATTAATTTGACCGCAGACAATTTTTTGAATACAGACAAACGATTTTCATTTCAACCCTGTTACAAAAAATTCATCCCTGGCAAACGTACCTGCCACTTGTCATTCCTGGCACAGCAGCGTCATTTGTAAAGGCATTATTCACACCTGCTCCTACTGACCACGGGCAGGAAGTAAGCAATATAAATTAATACTGGGATTACGCCCTTGAGGGCGGGTATGATGACGCTCGGACCAAATTACATTTTCAAGCTTTAAAAGTTTGAATTACAGTTTATTATTCATCAATAGAATGTAATTGTTATATAACATTCCGACGAATTGAGAACCTCCTCCTTTAATGCAGTCAGTTAAAAAGAGCTTGATTCAATTTGATTTTTTTAAATTTTGGTTTTGATATTATTCACTTTATTCTCATAGGGTGGTTTTAACTGTCCAACGATACTGGCTTTTCATTCATTGAGATATAACTAATGTAAAATCTAATAACTTGTAAGGTTTTATTTTAATATTTATACATAGTTACAAAAAAAAAGAAGAAGAATTTTCATTTGTCGAAAACCTTCAAAAATATGTTGTTTAGAATGCTTTTTTTTCTATTCCTATTTTTTTTGCAATTCAAGAAAAGAAAAATCAAACGCCCTTAAGGTCAAATAAATTACTGTACTCCGTTTGACTATGTATATTAAACCATATCTAAATATACATCAATGTAGCTATAATAGTATTCAGGCAACATTTTAGAGCCCCCGTCGTGTCACCCCTACCGATTTATATGTCCTACTTAGATCCTGGACTAAATATTTATTCGCAGACTTAAATCATAGTACAGACATGCTTAAAAAATAGGTTACATTGATATACTTATAGATTTAATATAAGTACACTATAAGTATGTAAAAATAGACTGTCTCACTTATTTTATTCACTGAAAACACAAGTTATCAAAAATCCCTGTTATGTATTTAAGGTTCTAGATCTAAAGTTAATTTTAATCACATTAAATTATTCAATTACAGTTACATATAGTTACAAATTGCAAAACTGCTGAAAGTGGCCGTTTTAAGCAATATTATACCTTGCCTTACCTTAAGATTCCAAAATATCTACAATTGAAATAGTAAGTCCAGCACAAAAATATTTAAAACGTCAATGGGCACCCCGAATGCTTCAACGGTCATTCACCGGACCTCAGATGCGAAATTTACTCATTTTATGACGAATTTTAGATGCATATGAATACATGCGTAACATTTAAATTTTACTTGTATGAAAACTGCAAAGACGGAGAGGCTACAGCTAGAAAAAATCTCAGACAGTGTAAAACCAGTTGGTCCTTTCTAGAATGTTAATTTATTATTTTTTTGTGGTTTACATGGTATTTACAATAAAATATTACAAGTATTAGGTATATATCGTCTCATGTGTTTGAGTATCTCAAAGATACCTGGGGGGTTACTACGATCTCTTAATACCATGCAAGATCCAGTGAGTAAGCAATACATGGTGTACAGCGACATCTCCCTTACTCACTGGATCTTGCATGGTTTTAGGAACCTGGAACTTTTTGGCTAGAACTTTAACCGCCGTATTAAAAAACTAAAATATGTTTTGGCTCTTTCTCTCTTACCTAACACTTCATGTGTAAGAACGAGACGAAACACATTTTAACTAAAATAGGCTTAACAAACGTTTCTTAATACAGGGCTAAGTGTTTATTTTGCGCAATAACATAATAGAAACAAACAAACCTAACTAGCTTATATGATAGTTATGATCACTATCACTAAAAACCAAAATAGTCCATTTTAAAATTCGAATAATCTTACTCCATCTCTACAAACACATACATACATAAACATAGAGAACGCTATAAAAATACCATCGAACACACGAGACTAAAGCAGGTCACATACGTGCGTATCTTTTATTCAGCCGAAGGGCTCCCTGGGCTTAGCCCTAATTAAGGGGTGTCACACACCTGCGTTTTAATCACGGTCTCATTATTATACATGCATTTATGTGTTCACTTTAATTAGGGGTTCAGATGATGGGTGTGTGGCTTATTGGCCAGTGGGTGTCAAGTGGATTAGGTTTTTGTATTTTTGACTAGATTTTTCGCGAGGCATCGCCCCCTGGGTATTATGGGATGAATACCATTCATTTTGGTCATAGAGCGTTTTTTTTTTACCATTACGTTGGCAGGCAAACATACGGCCCGCGAAATTAGGACACAAGTATATTTGTTTTTATTATTTTTAAAAACTTTCTTTCATAGTACCAAATACTTATATAATTGGCGAACTTAATGCTAAAAGCATTCTCTACCAACAACCCTTAGGTGAAACGAAAAATCTGTTATCTTGATATTATCTTGGGACCAATTAGTTACTTTAAGAGTATAACATAGCCATGTTAAGACGTACTATTCAAAATAATATTATTGAATATGCATAAATAAATTGGATGTGAAAATAATTCAGATAATAATTTTAAAAGGAAAAACAGGTACCTAGGTACTTCTAAATTCTCCTTATTTTATATTTTAAAATAATAAATATCGTTTGACCAGTAACTTAACTGCGTCCAAAGGAGAGGTATGGGTTTCAAGTGCATTATGTATAGATAGATATATTGTACCATTAACATACAAATTATACATGTTGATACAAATACAAACAATGTGTACTTATCACTAATACAATTTCTATGTATATTACTTTGTTGGCTGTAGATTGGCAGTCAAACAATACACTTGTAATCGGATGCGGTAATAAGAACTTGTTTTTTTTAATCACTACACAGTATAAAACAAAATCGCTT
Source organism: Apomyelois bistriatella (assembly GCA_947044815.1). Lineage (NCBI taxonomy): Eukaryota > Metazoa > Arthropoda > Insecta > Lepidoptera > Pyralidae > Apomyelois > Apomyelois bistriatella. The sequence goes on from OX345690.1 coordinate 13,668,657, forward strand.
TCTCTATCCCAATGTCCCTTTGTATGCTTAAATCTTTAAAACTACGCAACGGATTTTGAGATAGTGATTCAAGAGGAAGTTTTTTATGCCCATGCGAAGCCGGGGCGGGTCGCTAGTATTTTATATTTAGAATACCTTTATTATACGAGTATTTGTGATAATAAATTGACTAAAATCCGCATTGCACCCGAACCCACTTCACTCGTAAAGCAAATGGCGTCCATCAGAGTCATAACAACCACTGTGGTCCATAACACAAATCTGGGGAATTAATTCAGCAAATATTATGTTTTGGCTTCTGTGCGAGTACATGTTGTTGTACTAGCTACTGCTTGCCGTTTCACACGCATGAAACTGATGTTTCTTTCTAGGGTATGGTGTATCCAACTTCTAACTAATATTATGGGATTTATAAGTACTAGATATTATGTAAGTACACGACAAATGTGTTGTTATGCTAATAATCCCATCCCAACTAATATTATAAATGCAAAAGTGATTTTGTTTATTTGTTTGTTACGCTTTCATCTAAACCAATCTTTCTGAAATTTCACATACACATATTTAGAAGTATTGAGAAAAACATAGAATACCTTTCATCTCGGGAAAAGGCACAGTACCCGAGGGAAATCCACGCGGGCGAAGCCTCGGGCTAAAGCTACCTAATTTTTATATGAATCGAATAATTTTAACAGGCATGTTAAAATGATTTGGGTATGTAGAGAGTGAAGACGAATGAAGAATGACATTACACTTGACCGACTCTCTCACGCGTCGAAAAACATACGCGCAGGAGATATAGCATAACCCGAAATCGGCGAGCGTGTATGACGAGTGATGTTTGTGGAAGAAATCAGGAAGGAAACCTGAAAGAGCTGTTAGGATCGTATCGAAGATTAAAACACATTAAGCTTGTCATCCGGCCGCGATTGATCGTAGCAATTAAAAAATTCTATAGAATAACAAAATCGCGACCGCTCTAGGCTATTATTTTTTTACTTATGGGAAATTCGGAGTCCTTACTTACCCCTGCGTGGGAAGCAGACATGACATAAACTAACCTACTTTTCGCATTTGTATTACTAGCTGAAGCCCGTAGAACACAAACATACACACATAACGTTAGACAATATCTAGTTACAATGTATAAACAGTCCTGGGTATTGCAGTAATGAGACTGAAAAGTGTAATATACGAAAATCAAAAAACCTCATGTTTCCCTTACTTTCTCTTGAATAAATATGAACATTATTTAAAAAGCTGTTATTCCAAGGAACCCTTCATTAGCAATGTACGTGTTTACAAATTTATGTTGAACAATAAAAGCGGGGTATTCATAAAGCTGAACCCTCGCGGTCACGCTCATTTACCTCGAAATTATACTTGGAGAATGCCTTCGGAAAATTTTGGTGAGACGCAAAATTGGGTTGGGTAAATAAACTTTTAAATTCTAAGTTGCCTTTCCTCCAAAAATTTCAATGAAAAGTTATTAAGTTCCATAAAAAATAGTATCAATGTCAAAAAATATATAACATTAAAATAATATAAAAGTAAATTATACTTATTGCGTACATACCGAGAATAGTTCCAATCATGTTTTTAATTACCTGTAAAATAAAAGTTTTAATGTCATTCTAAAATACAAAAATTCCCTCTATCAAGTTTTGTGACAAACTTGAATTCTTGATACCTATTTTGAAAACAATTTGTTTAAGTTTATAAATAAAACACTAAAATAATTCTTAAAAATCCAAAAAATAAATGTTAAAGCAGAAAAAATATTCGATGAAATATAATTAATATTAAAATACTTGTTAACTGTTGTTCTTGGTGCTTTGGTGCACTAGTGGTAAGTAAAGATCGATAAAGCGCTCACAATGGTCCTGGTGTTTCAGGCGTCTCTAACGGTAATGGCTACGGTAACCGCAATCCAATAGGTGGGCCGTTTACGCGTTTGCCTACAAATAAAGTAAGCGAATGTATGAAATAAATACTTTCGATAGCTACATACTCAGTTATACTTGATGTCAGTCAGCAAGCAACCCTGCGTCTTGCTATTTCCTAAAGTTCGTAATGTTTTGATTTCAATGACGGGACATGTCTAATAACTTTCTAGAACCCTTCTTCTGAAACTTAACAAACCTATTTGAAACAATTTAAACCTTTTTCTAAAAGAAATAGAGACTAAGTTGATGGTAACTTTAATTTGGTTTTAAATATATTTTAATGTATTTATATCGAGGTAGAACTTGAAGGAAAATTTTATTAATTAATACTTGCTTCGCTTATTTGCCATCCTTATAGAAAAACTTTAGTCATCATAGAATGTATTAAACATTATCACTACGATCATATGTTTTTTTATTTTCACCGATAACTGTTATTAAATTGTGAAAGCTCACTCACTCAAGACGAAATCTATATCACTACATAGTATAACACAAAGTCACTTTCTCTGTCTCTATGTCCCTTTGTATGCTTAAATCTTTAAAACTACGCAACGGATATTGATGCGGTTTTTTAAATAATAGAGTGATTCAAGAGGAAGGTTTTTATGCCCATGCGAAGCCGGGTCGGGTCGCTAGTCAATACAATAAAAAACTGAAGAGTTTGTTTGTTTAAGCGCTGTATAACTTTAGAACTATTAATCGGACTTAAAAATTCCTTATGATTATGATAGCCTGATTCTTGCAAAAGGTACATTAATAGTACATAGACACTACACACTTCCCTCCACCTCCCATGGCTCTACCAACCTCTCGGTTATACGAGCCGAATCTCGGGAGAGTGCGCTGTAGTAGCATTTCATCTCTTTCCAGTCGCACCTGCTTGATCTCCCTACAAGTTCTCTATAGTGTCGCCTATCTATGCAATCATTGCATTTTAATAACTCTCCCCCATCCTTAGGGGGCTTACGTTCACAAGTACGCCTCGCTTGCCTTCTCGGCCAGAGGCCAGCTTCTGTCTTCTAGGTCTTTGAGTTTGTCACAGTTTCAGTTTTTCTCTTCGTCTTCTTTGTCTGCTTGTGGCAGTATTCTTAATGTGCTCCTACTTTTCAAGTTATGCCCCTCTCGAGGCCGCTTCGAATTTTATGCCACCGATGCGAGAATTCTTTTAGCCGCTTAAAGTTCGCCTCAGATCCCACGAGATCGCAATAGTAGACTGGGCCCACCCCGAGCGGGGCAACATTATTTAATAGTTCCCTACGCGCCTCCTCATAAATCGGGCATTCCCAAAGTACGTGATGGACGTCCTCAGTGACCGCTTCCTCGCAGAAGCAGGCTGAGGTGTCCGAAAGCTTCATGCGATGGAGCCTACCCCTGAAGCAGCCGTGTCCGGACAAGATCTGAGAGGTCTCATAGTCCGGTTCGACCCAAGTTGCCTTGAGCCGACCCGCCACATCCGGGAAAAATCGATATGTTTCCCTACCATCGGTCGACGCGTCCCAACGCGATTGCCATGTGGCCAGTGCGGTCTCCGCAATGCTACGTTTCGCGCGCTGTAGCTCCTCCCGGGTAACCGCGGATTCGCGTGCTTCCCCTAACCTACCAGCACGGCCCACCTCGATGTCGGCCGGCAGAACACCAGCCAATACTGGTAGAGCGGCAGTACTTGTCGAACGATACGCCTTGGTCAGAAGGATCAAGGCGGGTCTCTGGGTGCGCAGGAGCGCGCTCCGCACAACGTGCAGTGACGCACGATGGAACCAGCTCGCCGCAGCATACGTTACCGTGGCGATGTAAGTGCCTGTGTACAGGACCCGGAGTGCCCTGTACCGAATACCCCATGAGGTTGCCGATACCCGTGACATCTTGCCGCGCTGAACGTCAACGATATGACGGTGACAGCATGATACTTGAACAGCTCTCAAAATTGAGTAGCGTTTGAGTATTCGGGCATTAAGGCGACCAAAGACTATACTCAAATACAATCTACTTTTTGAAACAGTACTCTCACACAGATAGCAACATAACAGATGGGTAAAAATATATAAAAAAAAAGAAGTTATCACCCTCTTGTTTCCTTTTAGTTTCAAAAAAGAATCGGATTGACAACTGGCCACAAGTGTCGCCTGCGTGAAGGAAAATAATTTACAAAACAAAGTAAAACTATGAAAATGGGAGAAGTTGCTCAGAATTGAAATGTCAGACCCATATCACAGTAACCGCTTGGATAATCAACAAATAAACGCTTTTATTGTTTCAAAGTTTCTTTATATTATTTATTTTGGATAGAAAACCTTAGATTTTTATTTGAAAGTGTTTTATCTGAAAGAAATTTCTGTTTGAAAACGAACGAAAATTGAGGTTGAGTGAGTCACAGATTTCGAAAATATTTATTTTACTTCCTCGAAATTAGTATGTCGAAGTATCCATATTTCCATACTTATATTATATAAATCGAAAGTCTGTCTGTCTGTCTCATAGAACTGTAAATATATTAAGGTTTATGTGGTCTGTCTGTTACGCTTTCACGGCTAAACAGCTGGACCAAATTTGATGAAATTTGTTATGGATATACTTTCAGACTGGGGGTCAAGCAAAGGTTACTTCTGGTGCGATATAAAAAAGTACCACGTGGGTGGAGCCGCAGGAGGCACCTAGTTTAATTATAATTCGGCATTTTCCAACCGTGCTTTTTAGAGCAAATCATGTCAAGGTTTCCACCACCAGTCAAGACGATTATTTTTCGCACAAAAGAAAATCACTAGAAAGACTGAGTTTGGAGTAAGTCACACATTTCAAAAATAGAGCTCCTGATCCATTTAGAAACGTCTTAACTGGTTTTACTGTAATTACATTTATGATTTAAATAACACAAATAATTATAAAATATTTTTTTCTTATTTTATTTTTTATTGCATTTAAAATTCTTAAATTAATGATAAATAAATAAAAGGCTTTTTTATTTTACTTTATTTTATTTACATTTATAATTTAGAGAGTTTTATATTAAAACGCAAAAGCAGCCATTTTAAAATGCAAGACGACGCATGTCTCATTTGCATCCAGACAATCCTGGGCTTAACTACATAATTATCATTAACTACATTTACATAGATTATAGTGCACTGACTGCTAGTTAGTTTCAAGTTCATGTTCAGTTTAAGTTCAAAGTTTTAGTTTATTAGATAACTCATCAAATAAATTATTTTCTTTTTAACATTATGGGTCTAAGAAACCTGAAATAAATATATTTTTTTCTTTATTTAATAATAAATAGGTACCTACAGGGATAAAAGTATTTCTTTTTTTTATTTTAACTTTTTTATATTTGCATTAGAGGCCTGTAGTGCACTTATAGTGTTTTTTTCATACAAAACCATACTTATGCCATTTATCTATACGGTGAGATACTGTCTTTCAAAATTCGATAACTATTAAGTAAAACTATAAATTTAAAAAAATCCTGGTTTCCTAATTCTACCAATTTCTTCTATAACACTAATTCATTGCTTGGCAATCGTATTTTTGACAGGCTATTGTTGCCAAAATTAATCAGTAATAATTGAAGTCATTCATTATTTTAATTAAACTAAACTATATTTTAGCACAAAGCTACCAATTTTTTTTCTTAGACAATAATAACCAACGGTAATATGGCGGCATTTTTACAATCTGCTTACACAACGTTTATAAAAACTTTTCAAAAACTTCTTTACTGATATCAGCGTGTCCTTGTCACACATAGGCATTCTCTCAAAAGAGGTACCTTTCAATACTAAAACTATTCACAATTTATTGCCCCGGCTTCGCATGGGCATAAAAACCTTCCTCTTGAATCACTCTATCTACCTCTATAAAAAAACCGCATCAAAATCCGTTGCGGAGTCTTAAAGATTAAAGCACAAAGTGACATAGGGACAGAAAAAGCGACTTCGTTTTATACTATATAGTGACAGTGATACATATAAACCTGAAAGCCATAAGTTCATCAAAAGCAATTCCGAACGAACAGACAAATGTGACGAGCGAGCGCTTCCTGCAAGTAATGGCGGGCATATTTCACGCGGTTATGGGTGCCATAACCTGGACATACGTCACCACCCTCGAAAGGCACCCTCGGGGCCCTCGAGTGCTGATATACCTATCATTTATAATATTGTTTACATTACATGGCCTTTAACCTCATGGCGAACGATGTAGACTTGTTCTCCTGTTCTCTGAGTGAATTCACAAAGGTAGCATTATACATTATTTGCTATAGACAGTAATGTAATTCTTTATTTGTTGTATTGTTTTTATATTTTTGTATCGCAGCTATTGTATTGGGATCATCCTGTGATGATAGTTGTAAGGTGAATAAATAAATAAAAAAAAAAATACATCACTGTAGGGGCAAAAAGGTTTTGCGATGGCGACTACGCACCGATTGAGTTTAGGTCGCAGAAAGAAACAAGATTCAGGCCGCATTTGAAAAGTCAGATTAGAAGTCTTATAGGGAGGCTAATAAATATGATTGCTATGATAATAAAGATGATTTCGTGATTCGGAAGGTCCAGTGGGCTGCAGAGAAATCTGACCCCCTTTCAATAACGATACTTGTGGCATGGGGGTCAGATTTCTCTGCAGCCCACTGTACGTTATAGGAATCACGTCTGAAGTCGAGAGACATTTCCAATGAACTGATACCAAGGTATCCATGATCGATTGACCGTTTAACCTACATGAAATTATGATGTCGACGAGAGTTGAAGATGTGGTTTATGTACAACACAAGGAGTGGGACGTGGCCCTTGAAAAATCATTTCAGGCCCTTTTTATAAGAGCTTATATTGTAGGCTTTAGTAAACCATGGCAAACCATAGGGTTTCTCTTACAGCAGTGCAGTAGATAGCTCACCTTCTGTCGTGTCTTTGTAAAATAAGGGATCTGAATGAGGCGAATAATTGGGCAATAGAAGTAGCCAAGTAGTGGGTAAAGTCAATATAGTCCATTTATAGCTGTGGCGACACTAACGCCACAACAAACAAACTACCAAAGACGCACAACAGATGGCGTTAAAAGCACGAAAATCGAACTTGCATACAGAACAGCAAAATTACTATGAAAGTCTAAATCGCGCTATCAAAGTTTCTACGGATTGGAGCATATATACAACCTCCGACAAGACATCGTCGGAGCCGCGGTTCCCCAGGCATAACACCCTAGCCTGACGGGAAGATCTTCCCTTTGTGGCGGTCGAGCATAACACTATCGCTCCCGTCACACACTCCAAATAGCCATTATGACTCGGAAGATCGAAGGAGAAGACCATAGCAAAACCAGCTTATTCCTTTTTTACCTCGAATTTTAGCAAGAATTAACCTAGTTTGCTAAACACAAGTTTAAGTAGTTTAGGTTTTTTTTAAATTACGTAAATACTTTTCTTTATTTTGTTTCCAATTAAATACATCTCATTATTTTAAAAAAGCAAGATATATTATTAAAAGTATATCTACTACTAGATATTCAAAGTAGACAGGTAAGTATTTTATTTGCAAAGCAAGCTTCATATTAGCTTGGAGCAAGCTCCTATAATTTATTCACAGAACCACACCTTCATATTCAAAGGCAATGCAAATACTGTGTTTATGATTCAGCTGGAGAACTGAAAAATGCATTCGCACTAAGATTTATTTATGAGATTTTAATGTAAAACTTGCAGATATTTATACATTTTTGTATGAAATCTGAATTTTGATTGTAAACGGTCTTAAGATTGAGGAAATATCATTTAACAAGTTGTTTATCTAACTAGCTGTTTCCTGCGGTTTAGCCTACCGTTTCCCAAAAATCAGGCATACCTCCTATGCAGAAATAATTTTTCAAATTCTAAAAGTAGCTCTTAAGTTATAAACCTTCAAACAAACAGATTCAGATTTATTATATTAGTTTAAGTAGATAGATGTCTATGTAAATAAGAAATACCTAAATAAAGATGACCTCAATATGTCGACCAAAAGTGATTTAATTAATAACTTTGAGTTCTATATTTAGACTTATTAAGAAATCGAGACCATAAAAAAAATTATTTGCAATTCGCCAAAACTTTTATTGACGGGCCAAAAAGCGTACCGTCCTAACTCGTCTAAAGATTCTTAATGTAATCTTCATTCGTTTTCAATATCAGTATTATATTATAAGGCTAGTGGTTAAGTTAAGAAATTTAAGCGTATTTATTGATAAATCTTCGGATTCAAAGTAACCAATATCAACACAAATGAACCAAAAATAGGGACAGCGAAATTATTTCTTAGAACAATCAAAAAGCTAACCACAAAAACTGCTTTTCTTAGAACGCTGGACAACAGGTGCAGCCCACGCCGCAGTATTTTCTTGTATATTTTGGTTCTGAGGCGAATAAAGTCAACAACTTTGATATAGCTAGAAATAAGATTGTCGAATTTTGTGGTGTTGTGACAAAACCACTTATTAGTAAAGTTTTGTTGATATATCAGGAAGAAAAATAATTGTATTGGTTTCCAGCTTACCAAAGACCATGCTTACCAAAGACCATTTCATAAAGGAGATTTCATAAAAGACAAACAAGGGCGAGCGGAAACTGATTTTTGGGCATGCCTTTGATATCATTTTTTGCCCCATCACTATTGATTTCCTGTTTCAACTACCATTATGCTAAACGTGGCCTAAGGTCTTATGGCTCTAGGCTCTGTCTACCCCGTATGGGATAAAGACGTGATTATATGTATGTATGTATGTATGTATGTCTTTGATATGCGGTCAATAAAGCTGGATTTATGTCGATTCAAACGATATAATAAAATTGTACTTACCTAATAACTTGAATGAAATAAATTTGATTGAAAAGTAACAATTTTGGTCTGCAAGATTAAATAACGCCGATATCGCTTTATATTGCAAATTTATACATCCATATTAATTTGAATGTAGATATCTTCGTATCAATTAAATATTAATTAAGCCCAAAATAACATCGCTATTGTATTTGGATTCCGACGTCCCATAATAATATTTAATGTTACAGACATTAGGAATAAGAAACAATTACAAGACGAGACAAGAACGTGCCTAAGATTACAACCGACAAGACAAAGTTGTACGCACTATAAAAAATAAAAGTCAGCGTTTTTAATATATATATATATATATATATATATATATATATGTTGGCTGAGAGTTAAGTACTATAAAATATAAAGATCTACTTTAGTTTAATTAAAATAAAAACAAAACAAAACAATTCAACAATACGAATCATATTGAAATATTAGCTTACCATAAGAGATTTTCAAAAATCGCAATTTAAATAGAAAATGTGTAAATAACATAACAATCAGATGCATACTCAGTTTTGTTTTAAAATACAAAAATTTTTCAATGTCTTACAGTTACTTACTGAATCTTATCACTTATTTTAAAATCTTATTTTTTACTTAGTTTCTTATTTACAAGAAATACTTATTTAATTTATTTCAAAGATGCAGGAAATATAGAGCCTAAAGTTAAATCAATATTTTTGAAAGTTTAGTCTTGTTTTCTATTTTCGCTCATCCATTATCAGACATAGTGTATAGCCGCACATTCAACATTTATATGTAGAGGCAAAACCGCCAGCGTTTCGACCGTCTAGTGCGTATATCCACGGTAGGGACGTCATAAAGATCTTGTCAGTGCGGGTCATGTAATTGAATCCCCTAAGTTTGATTAGTTGCGATGCGTTACTGTTATAGTCGGCTCTTGATTGCGCTGTTTTGTCAAGATTATCAAGATTATTGTCATTTGGACGTGAGCCATAAGGATTACGTGTCTCACGATTTTGATGGTACCTCACTTCTTTCAACGACTCATCAGTGTTGTAGGTATTTGTTGAAATAATTTACTACACAGGCCACATGTACAGTTTGTATACTCAGAGCCCGTAACAGCATGTAATCATGACTTCTAATAACTGAGGTTGATTGATCGTTGGACTAACGAGACATATATTTTTAATATCCGGAACTACCAGTCCGTTTTTTCAAATAAGTAAGTCACTCTATAGAAAATATAGTGAAACTACGGGGTCTAGTTTCCTTTATGTGTGTCATTTCGTTGATTCAGTTAAGACCTAGAAAAGAAGTCCGAAGCTAACCAGCTAAGGACGAAAGAGACACATTAAAATTAAAATTTATTTATTTAAATCGTCTTGGAAATGTGTAAATCTATACATAATAAGACACTAAAAATCGAGTGTCTGTACATTTAATATTTTTCAAAAAAACTGATTGAGTGCGATTAAAAAAGAGTAACAGAAACCAAAAAGACAGTTTTTCGAATTTTTGTCTGTCTGTATGTATGTATGAATGTATGTATGTCTGTCTGGTACGTTATAACTTCGAAAATACTCAACGGATTTAAACGCGGTTTTTACAGTTGGATTACATATAATTAGGAGCGTTGTCAAAACTTTGTTTCGTCAAAATCGGTTAAGGGAAAAAGAAGTTATGGTCGATTGAAAATTTACTTCAAACACTGCTTTAAAACTTTTAATGCGTTAATTTGCGTACCTATAGACAAAACCCATTTGAAATTTCGGCAGTAACAAGCAAAGCATGTTGGCCTATCGGAAGAGGTCGCGGATAATTTTTTTGAGTAGAGGGTTCGAATCCTGCTAGACATCACTTCTTTTGTTTTGTATTAATTTTTTAGAAGTCTATTTTTTTTTAAATATTTTAGTAAAGAAATGTTTCTAGAAAGTAGCTGGATCGAATCCTGCCACAAACAATAATTTTCTGTTTTCGTATTTTATTTGTTTTCTAGAATTATTTTCTTACTTAGAGAAACTCTTAGCGTTAATTCCGTTAATATAAAAGTATTTTGTACTTATCTATCTATACATATAATAAGACAGTAAAAATCGAGTGTCTGTACATTAAATATTTTTCTAAAAAACCTCTACGGGGCAATTAAAGAAGAGTAATAAAAACCAAAAAAAAACCATTTTTGCAATTTTTGTCTGTCTGTCTTTCTGTCTGTGTGGTGCGTTATAATTTCAAAACTACTCAACAGATTTGAACGCTGTTTTCACAGGTGAATTACATATAATTAGGAGCGTTGTAAAATCTTTGTTTCATCAAAATCGGTTAAGGGAAATAGAAGTTATGGTCATTTAAAGTTTACTACAAGCACTGCTTCAAAACTTTTAAACAGTTGAATGCGATTTACATAAACGTATTTAATTTAGATAGCTAGAATTTCTACTTATATCAATAAAGACAAAAACACACTGCAGTCTCTATTAAATTTTAATAAAATAACACATTGAATGTTTGTGGGCGTATGATTTAGTTACATAAAATATCATTAGATGGCGCTGACTTTATTTTAATAGCAGATTGAAATTTTTCCTTACGGCAGCAATTAATTTTAATTATTTAAAAAAAAATTTGGTTGTTGATTTAGTACTATTGGTTGGTTTGTTTATCGGTCGTTTGTTGTGTTGTATTGTAAGCTATTTGAATTGATTGGTTGGTTTGGTTTGGCTTTGGTTTAAAAAATAATCAAATCAGTGTTTGACGGAACATACGGTCGTGTCGTAAGGACTAATTTATCTGACTTATCACTATTTATTGAGATTTTCTCCACTTTTCACGCCCACTAAAACTTTGGGAGTGGATTTTAGATCCTAATGACTCTGTAATAGGCTGCGTCTACTCTTTTAGAGACAAAGATTGATAGTATGAATGTTAAGGGCTCCTTCTTCTGAAGGTCCGTTGTCCGTAAGCCGCGTAGTCGCGGCGCTCACTCATTTTGTAGGCATTTAGACATCATATTTGGGAAAATAACACTACAAAATCTACTTCAGCGATTTTCACTATATAAATACTTTATCTAAAGGCTGGTATAAAAGCAGGACAATAAGTTTATTATTTTAGGCATAGTATTGAAAATAAACTTCCAAAGGAGACAACTTAGATTTTTCTATCGAGCGAATTTTGTCTGATATTGTTACTGTTACTGTAAGCGAATTTCACTCTGCTAGATCCTCAACTAAAAACATATATTTTTTTCAGAATTTTACGACTGTTTAATACTGATTCCTATAGATTTTAAAAACGGTATTTGAGAAAGAAGTAGCCCTAATATTTAATGATATCGTAGCAATGTAATGGCTTTATAAAATTGGCACGGGAAAAGGATAAAATAGAATTAACTATAGGTCTGGATAGTTGTAGTTTCCACAGGTTACGCGAAAAGCGACCTACACGCGGGCGGAGCCGCGGGCAACAGCTAGTAGGAAATATTTATGAACTATTTTATGATTTCTTTTTGTAATGCTTATGTTTTGAAACATAAGAATCGTGTAGTCTCGTTAGGGGCTCCAATTTATAATATGTCGTGCAGGGTTGCGAAATTGTATTTTTCTTTTATGTTTGTTCTATAATGTGACAGCAGACAGTTGTCTAGACTAAAATTGGAAACTACAATTATAGTTACATTTGGGAGATTTCCCAATGGAAATTGTGCCCACGTGGTAGACAATCTTACATTAAAATGTAAGATTTTCCAGTTATTTGATTGTAAAAAAAACCCCTAGGTTGACCCGTCGGACAGTCAGATAGAAAATTTGTTTCTTATAATTTGTTTGTAATTTTCTATCTGACTGTCCGACGGGTCAACTAAGGGATGCATTTTACTAGATTGCCCTTCTGATACGCAGCGTTTTTTTTCGAATCTTTTACGAAATCTATGGGAAGATGGTGAATGAGCTTATTTTAAGAAGGATAGATCACAAGGCAATAAAATTAAAAAAAAAAATATTTTTTACTTAATTAGTTATTAGTAATGTATCAGCATATTTAAATTATTGACCTTGGAAACTTAAAATTCATTATAGCTTATAAGACGGCCGCGATCTGTTTTCTAAATTCATTGCTATGTACTACTCGGTACTTACCGAAATAGTCACGCAATAATCTCAATCACTTTCATTCTTAGAAACCATTGCCGTATTTTTCTCTTTACCAAGAACTCAGCGAACTCACCGGCCATAATTAAATTCAAAGTAAAGCTTAATCAGTTTTAGAAGCATGCGGGTACAATAATCAAAACATGTTGATTAATGGACGCAGGTGTCATACGAGTACGTTGCAATGGAAAATATTTAGGTGAGGAATGGCATCCTGGACACGGTAATCCTGGATATCATCCAAGAAGACTAACTTACCATTTCATTTATCCTTAAACGTAACATATAATAAAGTAAATAGAAACCTTATTTCCGTATTCAAAACAATTCAATTTCATTGACAAAAAACAAACTTACAAAACATATTTTTTTAAACATTATTAATTAATTTAGTAAACTTAAAGTTGAAAATTGAATGAAAAGATACATGCAATCTGACGAAACTGTACATCAATATTGAGCCGGCAATGCGAAACATCCGGCTTGAAGGACCAACTAATTGCATTGGTCACGCACATACCGTCGCGCGCGTCTTTGAGCGGCGCGTGCGCACTTCACGGCTAATTGAGAGCAGGATTGATTCATTAGTACGCTTCCTTGGTGATTTGTTAGCTGCACTGTATCAGATTGTAGACTGTCTTATTGTAGGTGATGAAACATATGTTACAAACAAGATGATAATAAGGAATTCTTGTAAGTTATTTTTGTGAAATACCTACATCACGCAATGAAATTTTACAAGGATGACTTTTAGATGGTTATCTAACTGAATTCTCAAAAGAGTTTGACATCAAATCAATCGGGAAAGGTAGGATCTAATAATGATTACATGCAGACATCCAAGGTTGTCCAAATAATTGATGATGATTATTTTCCTCAGCTGTGTGTTGATGAACCAAAACACAGAAATCAACAAAACTTGCGGAAGACCAGCGTCGTGGCTCGTACCACCGTCTATGACACATGCTGAGCCGGACCCTTTTGGCGTTTGTATATAAAATGTTTGTAGTTAATTTTGTCATGAGCCAAATGAACTATTTTTCTTTCTTTCTTTCTAAAAAGCACACAGATCTATCTATTTTAGTAAGCACCATTAAAGTCTATACGCCTTATTACATAGACAGACCCGGTCCTAGAATCCAAGGCATGCACTTCCAAGACTGCAATGGCATTCAAATGAGATCGGGTTTGCTATCTTAGTATAATTACCAATTAGAAAGGCATGTCAAACTATTTGTAAATTATATTGGCTAAGAGGCGACCGGTCTATTTAATCTGTACGAGTATAAAAATTATTTTAAATAAGAAACGTACTCCATTTAAGTATGAACGGATTGAAAATATACCTAAACAACGAAACAATTAGAAAGTATGCAATTAAGAAGAATATTTTAAAATTATTGCCAAAACCTTAAGCAAATCAAATGCGATAATACTGGCCATTTTGAAACGTATATTTTAAATTTTTCCTTTTTCTACGATTTACTTCACAGACAGTTTAATAGGGCACTGCAAATTTGGATCCCCTGATTAATAATAATATTTTTCTCTTACACAGTTTATTTATCGTTTGTTCCAAAAATACATGTATTTTTTTAAAGAAAAGATTGGTAATATGTTAGAAGCTGGTACTTGAAGAAGGCACTTAAATGAAACCTGTAGCACAAATCATCAGGTTCTCTCCTTTTAGAGATGATATAAATACACAAAAGTCCATTAGGTCAACTTTGACAGTGATACAGTATTAGATAGATTTATTTATATACTAGCTGTTCCCCGCGGCTTCGCCCCGCGTGGTACTCGGTTATATCGCGCCCAAAAGTAGCCTATGTTTGACCTCAGGTCGTTAACTACATCCCTACCAAATTTCATCACAATCGGTCCAGCAGTTTAGCCGTGAAGAGGTGACAGACAGACAGACAGACTTTCGCATTTATAATATTCTTATGGATATGGATGGATATGGATATGGATTTTTATTGCCTTTGTTCTTTTAAATCGGCGAGCGTGTATGAAGAGAGTGATGAGTGTGGAGGAGGCGAGAGAGGTATGTAAGGATCGTAGCCAATGGAAATCTCTAGTCTCTGCCTACCCCTACGGGAGACAGGCGTGATGATATGTATGTATTGTTCTTTTAATTCAGCTAAAACAGCTAGCAAAGTAATCTGAATGTTGTCTACATTCAGATATGAGTCGCTTCAAAGCGCAAGCCTGGGGAATTCCGCCCTGATTGCTTGTAAAATTGATTGCCTACTGTTTTTTATTGTTTTGTCTGTCTGTCGATCATCGGCTCGCGTTTGAGGGTTACACTCCTGGGAATTCCTGTAGACTCCCTGAAGTTCTAGTGGGGGCGATCTGATTTCCTTAATTGATGTGGTTGTTGATAACTGAAAAAAGTATTTTTTAGGCGGGAATAACTATTATTTATTGTAAATTATAAATTATGCCACTATAAGGCTTTGTACGGAGCATTGCATCTTAAATGTTGAGATCGGAATAGTTAGTGATCTATATCTATACTTCTATACTAATATTTTAAATGCGAAAATCTATCTATCTGTCTGTTACGCTTTTATGGCTTAACCACTATACATATTTTGATAAAATAATAAAGTGCACATAATAGTATAGTTACGACTTTACATTACAGAAATCAAGTTAGATTACAGGATTGTTTTTCCTTCAAAATTTATACCTAAATACGTATTTCATAAATAATAAATTTATACCTAAATACGTATTTCATAACAAATACTAAATACGTATTCTAAACATATAAAAATACTTGAACTTACTTAATCTGCTGCCTCAGCGACCCGAAGTAGATAATTAGCTTCCGAAATAAAAAAGGAAGAAAAATAAGTACTTAACAAGTTTTAATTTCCTAACTGTTTCTTAATAATATCTATGTGAAAATCAAGCATTCCTTTTAGGAACATCAAAAGAGACTTAGCATTCAATGTATAAAATGTGCATTCATTATGTACGGTACAAGTAGCTTTAGAGCAATAAACCAACCGGAGTGGCCACTAATAGGCGACCTCCTCTACCAGAATTGTAACTACCTTGTAACTATGTGCCTGCATTTTTGCTTGTGTTGGAAAATTGTATCAAGCTAAGCGACGTATTCGAATTACATTGGTGTTAATACGTTTTGTGTGTGTTAACACACATCGCGCGCAGAAAGTGGCAAACTTTTTCACGTACAAATAAATGCGCTTAGCGTCTCCCGTTGGTTTAATGCTCTAAGTTTGAACTATACATTTGGCAGTTTTGAGTTACTGCACTCAAGTTTAACTGTTTTGTTGGAAAATTGCCTGAAGTAGTAGACATAGAGACGTGTAGAGACAATGGAATAGCGAATGATTACGGCCAAGCGCGAGTTGTTACAGATGCTAAAAGTTCCGAATATTCAAACATAATGTTTGGACATTTGGAACTTTTAGCAACACGTTTATTGTTGTGTTTTATTTATTTACAATCATTTATTAATCTACTAGCGACCCGCCCCGGCTCGCATGGGCATAAAAACCTCCCTCTAATTAAAAAAAACGCATCAAAATCCGTTGCGTAGTTTTAAAGATTTAAGCATACAAAGGGACATAGGGAGAGAGAAAGCGACTTTGTTTTATACTATGTAGTGATATTATACCACAAGTACCAAAATCGCTAAGCCATCGCAGTAGTATGTAAGCAAGTAAAAAAAGACGTGTGGCACTCGAAGACTGTCGTGGTATAGCTATTGCATTGCATTTTTTTATCAACTTATACAATATAATTATTTATTTATTTATGCAGTATTTTTTTTCTTTGATATTAATTCAAGTTACACTTTTTGAGCGTGGTGACCGATAAAAAAACAAGTTTTTTTTCATAGGTATATACCTACATGTATACGGCGCCCGTAATAAAAGCTATGCAATAGCCTTGCAATAGCTTAAAAATATGAAAGCTATAAAGACAAAAATTACTTTACATTACATTACTTGACCCAAAGGTTGACTGTTAGATAGTGCTTTTACCATTAAGTTCGCCTATTGTGTTATAAAACTGTATTTTGTACAATAAAGTTTTAATAAATAAATAAAAAAAAGGAAATAACTTTTATTATTCGACTTTTTTAGTTTACATTAATTCTAGACATAAAGGCGTTTACGAAAATGGTTAACTGTTAGAGAATGCTATATGGCAATAAGTGTATTTTATTTTATGCAATAAAGTTTAAATAAACACTCGTTAGCTTCAATAAATTAGAATACATTATAGAACTATGATTTAAATTAAGCTAATCAACATCTGTTTTTATTACAAGATAATTTTGAATGCACCAAGTTCGAATCTCGAATCGCTTTAGCCCAAAGAAGTTCGAATCGCGCTGTCTGTGACGCAATTTTTTTTTTCAATCTATGCTTTAGCCTAAAGACTTTAGCCCCAAGCGTCATAAAATACATGTAGTTTGCCCTCCGTCTGTTTTTCTATTTTAGCCTGTCTGTAGAATATTGTTCTCTGGTCAACAGATTACTATAATCCTACAATATTGCTGCTATTAATAATCAAATGTTTATTACGGATTCAAGAAGATGTAAAATCGAATTTCTATATATATTTTAGCATGTAATAAGTGAACTCAAGTGACGTCTGTGAAATACATGTAATAATTAAAAACACGTACAATTAATTATAACGAGATCAGGTACTATCATTATATATTATTTTTTTAAATATTCGTTTGTTTAATTTTAGGTTTTGACAAAACCGCCGTGATCAATCAATCTTCGCGCAGCTATTTCCGTGTTATGTTTTAACAACTACACAAAAATTTCTAACTCTTTAGGAGCACATAGCAGGCAAGAAAAAGTGCCTTTGTGAACTAAGAAAAACAGCCGGACCACGACCTTTGTATCTTCTTGTTATTTTGTTCATTTAAGTAGCTTTTTTATTTTTATTTATTTTATTAAAGAAACAATAACACCTTTACAGCTTACATGCCAATGCGATGTTATGCATATGCTAGCTTCTAATAAAAATATGTACAGCTTATAAGAAACAACAATAAAAATTAAATACTTAGGTAATCGAAATAAAATTAATTATATACACATAAGCTTATTAAGCGCAGCGTCGGACATCCACCGACCAGATGGTCAGATGACCTAAAGAAGGTCGCAGGCAGACGCTGGATGCAGGCCGCTTCCAACCGGTCGTTCTGGAAATCCTTGGGGGAGGCCTACGTCCAGCAGTGGACGACCTGCGGGTAAAATGATGAAGCTTATTACTGAAAAGAGGTAAGAAAAGTAACAGTGTATATAAATAGTACCTGAGTGACCGAGCTTCGCTCGCTTATTGTACTGTAACTACCATTTTATGCAGAAATCGTTTTGCGTGAAAATATGGGTAAAATGAATTATCCCAGACATGGAACCTAGCTACTTAAGAAATACTTTTTGACTATCTAAGAACTTATGTAATTTCAAAGAAATCGTTAGAGCCGTTTTCGAAAACGCGAGTACAGATAAATGTATATATATCCAAATATTGCTCGTTTAATAGTATAGAATAGTATTTTACAATGCATACAACAATGCGAGAAGGAACTCAGCAAACTTAATACATATAGGTACTTATATTACGAGACGCATCTCAATGGATATAAAACACTCCAGACGTTATATGCAAGTTTAAATTCGTAGACCAATTGCTGGCTCGTGTCGAGATTGAGTTTGTCGGCGAGAATTTTATGGAGTATTCTGTTAGCTTGAGATATTTAGCTAATTAAAAAAAATATATGTAGAGCCGTAGTTGCGGTGCCCTTTTTTATCTTTGTAATTAGTGGTTACACTTTTACATGTCGGATCATGCTGGATTTGATTAAAAAGTGAGGAATATCCTACTAATATTAAAAACGCGAAATTGTATAAATGTTTGTTACTCTTTTACAGTAAAACAGCTGAACCGACTTGGCTGAAATTTGGAACACTTAAACCAAACATCTAATCCGAATACCCACCTAATCCGTGCTCAGCGTTCCCAAGCCTGATTGGTATAGTAGTAGGAGATCTCATTTTATCCCGAAATTCCCACGGGAGCGGAGCCCCGGGTAACAGCTAGTTATGGTATAAATGGTTTCTGTTCTGACCCATTTTAATTCTAATCATGTTTTTGATTAAAAGATTTAGTGGCTTGGACTCTCCAACTTTTCTTTCACTACCTGCAATAAACTAAGTACTTAAATGCACAAAATATACAAAATCTGACTGCATTTCCCAGCTAATACAACGATCTAATCAATCTAAAAATCCATCAAGCCGTTTAAAAAACTAAAAATACCAAAAAATAACAGTTCTGAAATATCTTCAAACCTATATCAATTAGCTGTCTAAAAAAATCCATTGTCAACAAAAAGAGATAATACTAAAACAATATCAATTTCCTTGAAACCTTTCACAGATTAAAAACTGATTGAGTCTCACCCCATCGATGGGGTGTCTCGTCAAATATTACCTCTTGGATTGAGACAATTATCTTACGGCGGTAGACATTGTGTTGCTATGCATTTAATAGTTAAGGAGAAGTTCTAGCCGCAGAATGCCTAATTATCAAAATGTTATGAAAAAAGATTTTTTTTAATGACAAATCTAATAAAATGAAATTCCAGTTCTACGGAAGACTTGTTTGGAAAATATTGTCAAGAAATTCATTAGTTTATATTCTAGTTACAATGTACGCACCCTGATGTAAGAATTTTCGAAGCCGCCTCTCGGCTTCTAACGCATTTCCTACAACCAACACCAGGCTACCGGGGAAAATGGCTTAACAATTGCAAATGACTATTCTATTCTATTTAACTATCGCAACACAACATATTGTTTAATTTCTACCAAATCACAGACCTTTTGAAAAAGGGAGACATTAGGAGGACCCGAAATCGGCGAGCGTGTATGACGAGAGTGATGACTGTGGAGGAAGCGAGGAAGGTATGTAAGGATCGTAGCCAATGGAAATATCCAGACTCTGCCTACCCCCTGCTAGAGACAGGCGTGATAATGATGTATATAACTACATACGTATTGAGGTAGGTCGTTGCCGGGAAAATCTAGCACGCTTGGTCTACATAGGTCCGTGTGAGGCCCAATGCCAAAGTGGCCATGCCCTACAAACCATGGCGCATCTCTTGTCGTGCCCTTTTTGCCCTGTGAGCTGTACCAAAACAAGACCTTATGACAACCACAGAAAGTGTCATTGAAGTGGCATCTTCTTCTTCAACCGAGCAAGTTTCCCGGTTGCATCTTCAGCTTACGCTTCAGAGCCCAGGGTACGCTTTTAATCATGGTCTTGATTCTGCGGAACTGGTTATTACAATGGAGCGAGTGCCGTCTGACCTCCGTAACCCTTTTTACAATGAAACTAGATTCACAGGATCATGACCCGGGTGTGTTAGTGGCCAACACTGTCAGATTTTTCAGGCTGCCTAAAGGCATCTGACATAGCCTAACAACTATCTCTATTTATATTCTACCGATAACAGCCGGGGCCAACGGCTTAACGTGCCTTCCGAAGCACGGAGGAGCTCAAGATAGAAATGGTACTAATGGTCTGAAATATCATAGAAGTGGCATATTTCTGGAGCAACAATTTAAGACTATGTTGAGCTAATTGGCACGATAAGAAAAAAGAAGAATATTATATCTTCAATTTTTGCACGAATCATAAAATGTCTTCAAAATAAGGAAATGTGACATGATCAATTATTGTATCACTTAATTAAATACTGCCCTAAATTTCAACAGACACGATTTAACCACGAATGTATAGCGAACAAATTTAATATTGAACCATATAACTTCACCACAATTTGTAACAAAGTATCTACATACAATCAACGACGATTGTCAGTAGACTTAGTTTAACTCAACCTAGATATAATTATATTTATGATATACAAACATATTTTGTGCTATACGATATATAATCATTTCATATAGGTTGTCATAAGTCATCACATAGTTACTTTTTCCAATCCTGTATCAAATAGCAGGAATAAATTAATCAGTACATATTAAAAAATCATAATACTAGACTACTACTAATACTAGACTAGACTAGTGTCTGAACTAATCTTGGCAGCATAAGCTTACATTTCAGGACAAACTTTAGTGTTGTTGTTGCACCAATATTTAGTGTTCAACTAATATGGGAGAAGCTGTAACATCGCTCCGCCTTAACCCCGACACTCGTCAATATTTGGCTTCTATTAATTAAAGCCGTCGCCCCACGGTTAAAGCTTTGGTTCCCGGAACCTTGTACCTTGACAAAGAGTAATAAACACAGAATGGGCAAATTAACAAATTATTTATAAGATAAAACAACTCGAGTGTATTATGATTAAGCGAGTATCGTTGATACCTACAGCGTTATCAGTATATACGTTTCTCTCATCGTTATCATCAAAGCCTTATCCCGGATGCATCCCAAGCCTTGGGTTGAGCCATTCCCGTTGACGTGATTTATTATTTACCCCATTATCTTTTTTATTTTCTTCCGACTTGTTATAATTTTTATGACGAGCCTGCCAGATGTAAACTCACTTTTGTAAGAGTTTTGTTGGTGGAATCGACTACCAGTAGCATATAGAAGTAAGTAAATTGAGATCTAACTCACTTGTTGAGAGAAGAGGTGGTCTATCCTTAAGCCGAAGAATACACGCCCAATTATAATGTACTACTTGACAAAATAAGTTTGTCTAAGATCATTAAGGGTTTATACCCTTAATGATCTTAGACAAACTTATTTTTATTTAACTTATTAAAATTTAAAATATCAGTTGCTATTTAACACTTATAGAAAAATGTTAGAATTGATGATGAAAATGATAACTAAATGTTTTATTTCAATTTAAATACTCAATGATACAAGAAATAGGTACTTACATTAAATGATAAACAAAATATTCAATCTATGTTCAAAACCCTTCCAATTGTCCATTTATTCATTCAAAGAAGTATTTGTGAAATTCAGCAAAACGTTTTTTGCTTGTTTCGTTCGGAAAAAGTATCCGATTTCATTTTATTTTTCACATTTTTTAAATCTCTTAATGGTCTTCACTGTCTGCTGTGTTGGGAAAGCTTTTATTACGTTTATTATTTTTGAATATGAAATTTTCTAGTTTGAACAATTTGACTTCGTTTAAAAGGTTGAATTGATAGCTAAGTACGAAGTAATTTAATAATTATCTAAAATTCTTGGCCCTGTTCTAGACTATTATCCTATATCTGGGCAAAATTTCATTCAAAACATAGCGAAATTTACGAGATTAATCGCAATTAATCTATATACTGTCTGAACTTTTACATTTTTATTTTTTTAGTTGATAAAGATATTTTCAACATATATTTTCTCCTGTAGCTGGAGTAACATCAAATTGTGTCATTAATTAACGAATTCCTTTATTCAACCAGATCTCCTCATTTCTGTTTTCATTCATCATTCAGACTCACTCCCTCCACCTCCCATTGCTCTACCAACCTCTCGGTTATACGAGCCGAATCTCGGGAGAGTGCGCTGTACTAGCATTTCGTATCTCTTTTCAGTCGCACCTGATTGATCTCCCTACATGTTCTCTATAGTGTCGCTTATCTATGCAATCATCATTCAGACTGTCAATAGAAGTCGGTTTGGTCAGTTAGTAGGAAAACTCTGAGCATAGCCCTCTCCATAGCTCTTTGGGCGACCTTTAGCTTAAGAGCCAATGAAAAGCTACCTGTATGTATTTGACCAGACCTGAGTTTTTGTACAATGAGGCATCTATACCTACCATACATTTTGAGACCCATTTTTGAACCCATATGTCATCAGTGGTCATAAGAAATTAAATAAATAAAGATAGATTTACTTATTTATTTAACTTTATTATACAGTTGTAAACGGAGGACTTAAAGCGTAAGGCTTTATCTACCAGTCAACCAAATGAGTGATGCAGAGAAAGGTAAGGGGTACCTAGTACAAAATTTTGAATATATTATGATAATGGGGCATAATAAAGAGTCAAATATATTTACTACATATAATAATATATATAGATCTTACCTTAATAAGTTTGTTTTGCAGTTTGGTAACCGCCATCTTTTCTCTCTGCGTCTTTCTCTTCTCTTCCTCAAGCAGAACTTCCAGTTGTTTAATCCGCTTCTCTAGAAGCTCCTGAAACAAGAACAAAAATATTACTTAAAATAATGAACATCATTTTTTTTAACCATAGATTTATGAATCTACTAGCTTTTGCCCGCGGCTTCGCCTGCATGAGTTTTCCTTCGAAAATAGTGCTTTTTCCTGGGATGAAAGGTACCCTATATCCTTTTCAATACTCCTGGCTACGTGTATGCGAAATTTCTGGAAGATTAGTTCAGTAGATAGGGCGTGAAGAGTAACAAACAAACAAATATACAAACTCACTTTCGCATTTATAATATTAGTTGGGATCAGGATTTTCATTTTTAAATTCTCTACGACTATGGAAATATATATATAGTAAAATAAGTTATAGAATTAGAAAATCGCGCGCGATCTCTACAGGTATTTTTTTAAATCTAAGATGTAAGCTAATTCTTAGAGATTCTTCAACTTATTAACTTTTGAAAAAAATAACTTATCTATATCTATACCTACTTATAATAAATCTGTAGAGAGGTCAATTCTTCACATGAAATATATTTTCAAAATAACTATCAGGGGGTGATAAGTGATCGATACTGATGCCAAAAATGCAATCAGTAAAATTTTTGTCTGTCTGTCTGTCTGTATGTTCCTTATAGAAACAAAAACTACTCGACGGATTTTAACGAAACTTGGTACAATTATTCTTCATACTCCTGGGCAGGTTATAGTATACTTTTCATCACGCTATAATCAATAGGAGCAAAGTAGTGAAGGGAAAAATGTTGGGAAAACGGGAGAAGTTACTCCATTTTTTAAGCTTCCGTCGCGTGTTTAGACTTAATGGTTAAAGTTACATAGAAATCATGTATGACGGAAATGCAACAGGATATTGCAAAATTCCCACGGGAACGGGAGTTAGCGGGAAAAAAATTGTATGAAAATCTTCCATGCTGGTCTGGGAGAAAAATAAAATCATAGAATGTACCAGCTGCTACTCTTCCCGCGCAAGCCGTAAAAGTCATCTGAGGGTATCGCCGAATAGGGAAATCATTCATGACATAGGCGATGCGGCTAGCAACCCATCACTATTGATTTCTTGTTTCAACTGTCATCATGCTAAACGTGGTCTAAAGTCTTATGACCCTAGACTCTGTCTACCCCGTATGGGATAAAGACGTGATAATATGTATGTATGTATGAAAATATCTAAACCGCGTAAGATGGATGATTGAAATTTGGCATGCAGGTACACTAATGAACGTAAAGCTTACTTGCAACGCAATATTGAAAAATTCCCACGGGGACGGGAGTTATTGGAAAAAAAAAATTGGATGTAAAAATCACGTAAGATATATGTTTTCAATCTAGCATGCATGCATACGTGCTTAGTAAATATAAAGTTTAGTTATGGCTGTATTTTGAAAAATTAAGTTAGCGGGAAAAAAATGTTGTATGAAAAAATCGAAACTGCATAAGTTAGATACTTGAAATATGATATGCATATACCTTAGTGTATCCAAAGTTAAAAATTCCCCTGGGAACGGGAAGCGAGTTAGAGGTTTGAAATTTATAGCTCGCGGTAGTGGCAACCAAGGAACGTCGCGGCCGCGGCGGTGGTGGTGTGGTGTCAGCGGTGGCAAGGCTTGGTGGGGGGGGGGGGGGGGGGGGGGTAGATACCGCGAGACGCGTGAGAGCAGACGTCGTTTCTAAATTTTGTTTAAATAATTGAAGGTTATAAGTCTTTACGATGATTTTTTGTTAATTTTGTACGGAACTCTTCGTGCGTGAGTCCAACTAGCACTTGGCCGGTTTTTAGTTTTTATGTGGTCAAACTTTTATTTTCATACCGACTGACATCCACATTCTCACCTCTGAATTCCAGACGAAAGCCTGTAGGTACTTTAGGGTTAGCCTCCACTGATCGTATTTTCCTAAATTTATATCAAACCAAATTATCATAAACTTAATCTTTAAATAATTAACAATTCATTATTCAACCGAGCTACTTATACTATAACCTCATTTAAAAATAATAAAATTAAGCATTTTTAACCTTTATCTCACACACACAAAGATCTCTCTTTTATAACACGCCACGCGGACGAAGTCGTGGGCAAAAGCTAGTTCATAAATAAAGAACTAATGAAGATTTGTGTGCATGAAGTGCATCACCATCCATGCGTGTTTCCCAGTTGCATCCTCAGCCTACGCTTCAGACAGAGCCCAGGGTACGTTGTAATTATGGTCCGAGATTTGACGTTACTCTATGTAAGTAACAATAATATTCCTAAATGAATGAATGAATGAAATCGTTTATTTCAGACCACTTAATGCAATTATACACGTCCATATTGTGTTAGTAGAAAACTTATACAATTATGTTAGTAAAATTTAAAATGAGGATTATTATTTAAAAAATGTTAGGATGACCAATGCTTTAATCCCACCCTTTCTGACACCACCTTCAAGTGTGTGTTGGTACTGGTCCTTACCCGGGACTAACTAACCCAATTAGCTAGTTTAAACTTCTTGGAATTGTAATAATAAATATGTGCCATAAACAAACAAAAGAAATTCAGTAACTGAACTTATTAAGACCGTTTGCGCCAAACAGCGGTCATTATAAGACTGTATATTGCTTTTAATTTTTTTTCCCGCCATCAAGTCGCAACTCAAGGGAATGCTCTTATTTTGCGGAAAATTAATGATCCGAATATAATGACGAAGTTTTCCTTCTTTTTCTCGATTAATTTGGGAGACATTAAAAAGGAAAGACAACGTTGATAGGATGTAGTATAGAAAAGTTTTATTTTAGGGATACAGATTCAAAAGCACTAAAGACAGAACGTCTACAATTTTTCAATCGGAAACATGCCGCCTGTTTACCTGAGGTCGCCAAGTACAGATAGTCAAAAGTCAATATATAAAAAAAAATATGTACCTACATTAATACAAAAATTAATTAGCAACACACTTCGTCCAAGAGTTACAATTTCTACTTCTGAAATCATCTGTATCAATTCCAGATTTCTTTTTTGTTCTAAATTAAAAATGTCCAGCATATTTTTTAAATACCTACTTCTTCTTCTTTTCGAGTCATAATGGCTATATGGACTCTAAATACCTACAAACATAGATTTTTTTTTTTAAATTGCGTCGGTCAAGAGACCGCGCGTGATGCAAAATTCTTTGCCTACAAAGATATTACAAACATTAAAAAACTATCAATATTCCAAAATTTAAAAATGCACCTATTAGACAGCCGACAACCCCATTAAACTTGTCTAAGTCGGAGGAAATGGTCCGAAGGGGTTCAGAGCTAACAGGAAGTGACATCGTTTATCCGAGTGAAGCGCCCCCTGGCGGGAGCTGAAAATGTTTGTGGGACGTGCTACGTTTGGCGTGGTCCTTACCAGTTCAGGTTGAGAACTATAGTAATTATTTTGAAAATAATTACTTTTAGTTCTTTTTTATACGTTTACAAATAATAAAATATAATAATTAAAAATAAAAATAATTTATAAGAAACATATTTAATATGCTTTATTTTAACAGAATTAGCTTCACATAAAAAGGAAGATATTTCCTGATTTTTTATTGTAGAAATAATGACAATATAAAGAAAGAAAAATTGGAAAATGTCGGAAAACTTGACAATTCATCTGTCGTATTTAAACTTTTCCCAGTACTCGGAACCTCCACCTTGGAGGACTACGTGATGACCACTATGCCATGAAGGTCGTGTGAAAGACAAACCAATGCATATTTATATTCGCAAATTTTTTATTTATAACTTAATAAAACTCAGTTTTTGTAAACTAAAGTAGGTACCTGACAACAAAGAACTAATCTAAAATGCAATTAGTCTTGACTTATTTCTTCGTCTATTAGTCACCTGGCTTCGTCTTTTCCTTAAAAGGATGATGGCAATTTTTCTTAGCAATCAGACTACTCCGTGAGAAAGCATACTTAGTTGGAAGAATCGAAGACTAGTCAAAGAAAAATTGTTTCAAGCAGATAAATATAAGGAATATTACTCCTAGATATCTTTAAATTAACTTTTTTTTAATAACTAATTTGGTTGACTGGTAGAAAAAGTATCACAAGCTTTAAGCCAGCCATTAAGTTTTTTTTTAATAAAAATAATATTGATATTGATTGTTAACTGAAGATCTCACATGATAGTACGGTAACCACTTTCCAACAGAGACATGAAAAGACGATAAACCTGTGTTTTCCTACAAATCTTTATATAGTCTAGCTTGTGTAAGTGTTAAATATAAACCTCAACTACGCCAAAGAAAACCTACCTTTGCATAATTGTGTTACTTATATATTACTAGCGACCCGCCCCAGCGTCACATGAGCATAAAAATCTTCCTCATGAATCACTCTATCAATTAAAAAAACCGCATCAAAATCCGTTGCGTAGTTTTAAAGATTTAAGCATACATAGGAATATAGGGACAGAGAAAGCTACTTTGTTTTATACTAGGTATGTAGTGATAGTGATATGTTCTTTTTCTCGGATCATAATATGTATATTATAGACCAATTTATAGGTAAATCATATACTCGTAAATCTTAGTTCACTTCCTATAAACGCTTCATTAACAAAGGAAGACATTTTCCTACGGATTTCCATGAACAAAAGCCGTTACCCTCAAAAGTGAGGTGAGATCTCGAAAATGAATTTTATAGCTTGAAATATAAAGGTGAATGTCGCAAAAAGATTAATATTTGTCACTCATTTGAATGGATAGGAACAAAGAGATATTGTTACTAGTTTGACAAAGATCATGGCTTTTTGTAGATGGTTCATTATTAAACTACATAAAAAATATTAAAAAATATTTACAAGTATAGATTAAAAAAAGTTTGAGCCGCGAGGGATTCTAAATTCTATGAGAAGAAGGTAATTTTTCGATCATTTCATCAGATTTAAACATCTTTAACCAGTAGAATGCTACGTTATAGCGGAATATTTTTGAGACTATATTTTTTTTAAAGACACTAGATAGAAATGGCGGAACGACAAGGACAACCCCAGATGATGATATGTGTAAGTGAAATTACGACTGTTAATTTGCCGCCCAAGACCCCTTCCTTTACTCTTCAACTAATGTGCCAAAATACAACAATAACACAACCTTAACGCAAAATTAGCTGTCAAAATCGCTTCAATGTTCAAAAAGTACTTACCTAAAAGACTTTTAGTTCGCCTGAACTTCCTACGGTTAAGTTTTAGGAGGTCATTTTGTCCGCGCTGTATTTAATTTTAAAAACAGGTTTTTTTTGAGTATATAGTGTTGTTTGATGTTTTTGGAATGCCATTGGAATTGGGTATCGAGAGCATGCTGGTAGGAGGCGGGAACTATAGCCACCATGACAATAGCCAATGTATAACAGATTGAGGTATTAGCCCGCCGTCCATTCGTTTGTACAGTGTAGGAGAGATTCTGGATTGGACAGATTATTATGTCCTCTGTATTTACCGTGATATTATTAAAGCGTAACCTGGGCTCTGAATCGTTAGTTGAGGATATAACTGGGAGAAGACGGACGAAGAAGATTTGATAACTCTTCTAGATTAAATAAACCAGTCTGTGCTATTTCATCTTTGACATAATTCCAGGCGCCAAGCACGCGTTATAAATAACAGTTACGTTCTAGAGGGGGGTGAAATCTTTTGGAATGACGTCGAAATTAATAGCGATCTTTATTGGGAATTGATACATGGCCGCTTTCATCCGGTTCTCTTGTAATGTGTCAAGTTGTTTGCTCAGCGGAGTGTTACTGTCTCTGTGGTCCAGTGGTTAAGACGTTTACCTGGTCGTGGGTTCGATTCCCATGGGAAGCGTAATTTGTTTGGTTGTTTCCAGTTTGGGATATTGCAGGCTTGAATCACTTGAAGTCAGCAATAGAAGCTGATGATAGAGGTGAGGTAGGAGCTAATGGTAATGATCATAATAATGCGTATAATATATTGTTTTGATAAAAAAAATCTAAACTTGTGTTTTACCTAAATTAGTACTATTATTATTAGTTAGGTCAAATGTAAACTAAAAGGTAAACGAAAGGCTAATACTAATTCTGTGCATGTGTCCAGAAGCCTAATCGCAAGCGAAACAAAATTGCTGAAAAACGAGTACCTATAGAATAAATGGAAATCAAATGCAGTACCTACCAACGTAAAAAAGGACTATCGTATTGACCGTTATGCAACACCCGATTTAGCTGAAATTTAGAATGGAGATTGCTTAGACCCTAAAACAACATATAGGCTAGATTTTATCCCGGAATACCTACGGTAGCAGAGCCTCGGACAGTAACTAGTATTACGATCTACGTTCGTACGTACGTATTGGATCTCAACAAGCAAATACGGACTCAATATAATGTCCTGACCTATTAAGTTAATGCCTAGGAGCCATTGATCTATAATTGTATTAACAGCGTGGCCTGTTTGCTTAGTATCACATGGATTTAGTATCTACCTATAATGTACTTATTTAGTATCGCATTTATAATAATACTAGCGACCCGCCTCGGCTTCGCATGGGCATAAAAACCTTCCTCTTTAATCACTCTATCTATTAAATAAAACCGCATCAAAATCCGTTGCGTAGTTTTAAAGATTTAAGCATACAGGGACATATGGACAGAGAAAGCGACTATGTTTTATACTATGTAGTGATAGTAAAAAGTATGATTTTTTATATAATCTTACAATATGATTTAAAAATGTAACATATTAATATTTTGTTTGTTTTAAATCAAGTACTTGTTCTATTATTTTCAGGAAGTCATAACCAAATGAAAAGAAAAAAGTTAAAAATATAAAATTGTTAAAATAAAACTGTATATTTTTGACGTTTGGTAAAGATTATAAAAATTGCCGTTTTTCAGATCTTACATCGAAAATCCGACACACTTAACTAATATTACCAAAACATAGACTTTATTTAATTATTCTTACCTATAATGACGGGCCGGTAGAGGTAGACAAGTACGGGGCATAGTCAATATAGAGAAGACTTAAATTGATATCTATGCAAAGAGCCTAGTACAATTTTGTCATTGATTTTCAAAACTAGCATTTTACCTCAACTACCTATAAATAGGGTAAGAGCCCCCTGATCGACCCGGTTCCTGAAGTTGACCGATTGCTCGATCTGTCTCCTCCATTATGTCTGCTAATGAACGCTCTAGATTGACAAGCTTGGGGAGAGCCGGAATTGAAGACTGAGCTAGCAAATGTTTGTCGTGGAAATGCTTTGGAACATTAATGCTAAAGTAATGGTAGTATTACCATAATTATTTAATGCAAAAATAGGTTGTAGGGATTAAATTAAAATAATAGTTAATTTAGAATAAAACTTCATGACATAATCATTTATTTCCTGTAA
This sequence comes from Apomyelois bistriatella, assembly GCA_947044815.1. NCBI lineage: Eukaryota > Metazoa > Arthropoda > Insecta > Lepidoptera > Pyralidae > Apomyelois > Apomyelois bistriatella. Next base: position 13,699,127 of record OX345690.1, read on the forward strand.
ACATATTGTAAGCGATCATACGAATTGTTCATAGGCTGTAATATAAGCTACTTTAAAGTGAAAATTTAGTAATAATTGTGTTAAGAAAATTTACAGTAAATATACATTTGGCAAGTCGATTGTATTGTTTACGTATATACCTACATTATGTCTATGCAGTAAAGTAATCAGTTAGCGACACAAAGGCCGTAGACAAATGGTCGGCAAGACAATGCGGCGACAGCTCACCTCCGCACAATTGATACTATTGCACAAAGGGACACTTAGGTTAGGGAGCAACAGGGCTATGAACGTACATATTAGGTTGACAATACTGATTACGTACTTATCTTATTTATTAATCTACTGGATTTTGCCCGCGGCTTCGCCCCGGTGAACTTTCCTCAGGAATAGTGCCATTTCCTGGGATGAAAGGTACCCTGTCCTTCTTCTGGTTTTAAGCTACCAATTTTCATCCAAACCAGTTTCTTCAGTGTCTCAGTCAATCAGTGACTTTCTTTTATATATTGTCTATATTTTTACTGAAATTAATCTCTATTTCCGCTAAAACTTTAATGGTATGGTAAAATTGTATTTGATTTCTGGCATGGTCAAACCGTGAAAAATACTCGTTTTATTCTTTTTTTTCAAGGTTTCTAACAATTTGTAGAGTGTGCTTACAGTAAGAAAATTTAAGGAAATTGCTCCTTAATTTTGAAATTTCCCACAGATATATTATCCTGTTTTGAATGAATGAATGAATGAAAAATTATTTATTCAAGAAACTAGTTATAACTTTTTAAGTTTACTCCATTTTTTTTATTAACTAAAACATCATACAAGAAAAAATGAATTACATGCTATCCTAAAACCACGAAGGTATGTCTGGAACTCTGGATGCACTGTGATCTGCATACAATCCATCCAACCACTTAAATAAAGGCATTTTATTAAGGTAACTTACTTTTGGGCTAAGTCAATCTGTGTGATTTTTCCATATACATATATATTATTCACTCATGTCGCGGTCTAGGTAGTACAACAAAAACAATAAAATATGTCTAAATATTTGTATCAGTTTTTTATAAATATATGTATTCAGTAGACATATTTTAGTTTTTTTTTTCTATATGTATCGGTATCACAAAATATGTATGTAATTCATTAATCGCCGACAATCAGAATTTCTGCTTGGTCTATGGTTGACTGGTAGATAATGCCATATGGCATTAAGTCCACCATTTGTACACTTTATTTTTAATTTGTACAATAATCTTTTAAATAAATAAAAAAAATATGTATACTAGTAGGCTGACTTATTATAAATCTGTACGTGCACAGAATGAAGCGATCCTGGGTTGACATCTCGACAGCGAAACGAATTTATCGGTGGTGAAAAATGATACAGCCTCCCCGACTAGGAGTCGTCACACGATTGTTTTCGAATTGTAGCAATTCTAATAAGTGATGCCTTTGAGATATTTATCTGTTGTTTAAATGATAAATAGTAATATATCGGCTAGTTAGAGCCACTATATGATATAAAATAATTTAAGAAAATTCGATAATTCCTTTTTTTTTGTACTCACATTTATACATGGTCTTTGGATTAAACGCAGACCGAGAAAGAGGGATTCATCTTCGTTTTAAGATGTTATGGAAATAACAGAAGTCTCCATTATCATCATCCTAGCGTTTTCTCGGTTGCGTCCCAGAATCAGTAATCCGCTGAAACGCGATCTCTTTTTGTTTTCCCTGTATTCCTTAAGACAATAAGATTTGGTATTGGTTTTTATGAACGCCTGCCTAAAGTCAAATCTCCATGGGAATTTTTTTGTTGGTTAAAGCCGACAGAGGTTCAAGTAAGTTATGATACCTCCTGTAGTCGTCTTTTACGATACCCACGGGAAGACGTCATTCTATCCTGATGCCAGACACTAAAGCCAGTTTTCATACAATACTATCTGAATTTGATAAAAATATATATTTTTTTAAGTAAAGCTACGAACAATGAATTAAAATCCGAAATATCACGCAGACACATTCAACTGAAATCGGTGTTTGCTGAAAAAAGTGCTATCAAAACTACACACGCCCGTGATTCATTGCCCATTCATTGCATTCAAAATCCGGAGCCGCAAAACAAAATGTAAATACAAATATAGTAATGGACAGATGTGTCACTTCATGTAATCTTCGTACAACTGCCACAATATTTGTATAATGTTAATTAGCAGAATCGGGCCCCTGGTTGTATAGCAACAGTTCGTTATTGCGGCCGAAATGTCATGTAATGAAATAACACCACGAATGGAGCAACGCAATGAGAGGCTGAGAAACAGAGGTTTTTAGATCAATATTTTCCCCTTTAAAGGTAGGGAAAAGAAGAAGTTCTTTTAATCAGTACTAAGTACTGAGTACCATTATAAAATACAACATACATAATCAGTCATTGTTACTTAAATAAATTCATTCATTCATTCATTTACAACACATTTTTTTCAATTCATTGTTCTGACTGACTATGTACGTAATCGACAGATATGATCTAAGGTACAGTTGTCATATCTTTCCGCTCTATATACTTAAGCTATTTGACCTGGTGTATATTTCTGTAATCTCTATATTTTGAGATAAAACAAAACCGCCTATTAATAATTCACGCATAGGAACAAATGGCTCGAATTGACAATTCGGCCATAATCCGGATGCCTGTAAAGGCTATGATTGTGAATAGTATGTTACATAAAAAAATTAAATACTGCTAATATTGTTTTTGGAATTTTAATAACGATAAAAGACGCCAATAAGAGAACCAAAAACCAGGCGAAGTTAGGAAGCAAAAGTACTTCAGAGTAACCAGCTATGGATTCAACCGGGAAAGCGAAATGATGGGAAATAAGAGTAAAACGGATCCAAACGTTATTTTAATAAAAAACACGCATAGAAAAATATCTGCACAAATTATAATACACCCTCCAAATACCGAAAAGGACATAGATTAAAACAAAATTTCGTCACTTCAAACCGCGCGCGGATTCGAACTTCTTTGGAAATGGATGAAGCAATCGACGTCAATGACACTGGGAGCTGCCAATATGAAATTACCATAAACAAAGACCAGTAAATTAAATCTTTTGTATGAATTTGTAGACGAAGGTCCCAAGTGAGGTGTTCTCGTAACGATGAGTGGGATTAACCCGGACGAATTAAACTGGACCCCGTGAAACCTTAACGGATGGGTTTACAGGTTAAGTCATAAGAGGAAAGCGATTGAGAATTGTATGTCGTGAAAAAAAGTTGTAGTTTAAAAATAACAACTTATTAATTTTATGTCTGTGTGTTATGAGCTATTGATGTCGTAAATAATTGGTATTATAAATAGCTGACCTGGTAAGCATTTGAATTGGCGGTGTTGACATAATATTATGTGATCTAGTTGATATTGATATTAGGTATTCTTTATGCTACGCAGTTCATTTGTCTTTTTCAAACGATTCATAAAATGATTCTTCAGAAAACAAAAATACTTTTCAAAACATGAATTTTCTGATATTTTCTTATACACATAATTAATCAAACCCTTGAACTAAGTCGAACAAAGTTTATTCAATTAAACATATCACCAATAGTTACGTTACTTGTTTAAAAATAATAGGTCCTTAGCAATTTGAGCCTTCTGTTTTTATCACGATCACTTTTTTATTTAATTTGTCTAGAGATTGCAGGATAACATCGACCATTGTATATTATTGTATGAAATATTATTCTAAATTGAATATATTAGACTACTGATGCAATAGACCTGTATCGTATGTACTTCTCGGTACCTAATTGCTTGCTTTCCGCTCGTCGCTTATGTTTTAAACAGTTGTTACTCCACCACACCCTCTTTCATCCATCATTAGCGGACAATAGCTAATCTAACGTGAGGGCGCTCCATCACCCGCGTCCAGATCATAATTAACCAGAGATTACGTACGGAAGATATCTGATACCTGCCGGGGCTTTGGACAAAAGTCGTACGCTTGTTTGTTTCACGGATGTGTGGAATAACCCCTACATTTCGTTGCAGAATAGCCAATTGCAGGACAATGAAAGAAGGCTTCCTTTCTCTGTATTATAATAATACTAGCGACCCGACCCGACTTCGCATGAGTCATGATCAAGATCTATTAAAAAAACCGCATCAAAATCCGTTGCGTAGTTTTAGAGATTTAAGCATACAAAGGAACATAGGGACAGAGAAAGCGAATTTTTTTATACTATGTAGTGATAATAAATCTTTATTCAAATTACTTAATCAAATAAGTTTTTACAAAAGAGCTATTAAATAAATATCAATAAAAATAAGGGTGTCTGAGCTAGGATATAAAACTATCTTGTGTTTCAAACAGTAAAAGGACAGTAAAGGAGGACTATAATGATCCTTTTGGTGGCTGATAATCCATGTACACTTATTTTCATCAGCATATCAGCATTTTTAGTGAAGCTGTTTAGATCGGGGCCCACTTAAACGCAGTGTCTTATATTTTATCTTTCCTTCCATAAGGCACACAAAAAAGGATTTACTTACGACAAAATTACTTTAGCATCACTACATCCTATAAAACAAAGTCGCTTTCTTTGTCCCTATGTCCCTTTGTATGCTTAAATCTTGAAAACTGCGCAACGGATTTTGATGTGGTTTTTTTTAATAGATAGTGATTCAAGAGTAAGGTTTTTATGCCCATGCGAAGCCGGGGCGGGTCGCTAGTTTTCCATAAGTCATTAATTTTCTTTTATGAATCTGATTCATAAAATAAACAAGCTGTCGCCCATGGCTCTGCCCGCGTGGGACTCGGTTATATTGCGCCCAAAAGAAGCCTATTTAACCTGCAACCCTGACCCTTAACTATTTTTATACTAAATTTCATCAAAATCCGTCCAGCTATTTAGTTTTGAAAACGTAATAGACAGATAGATAGACAGACAGACTTTCGCATTTATAATATTAGTATGGAGATCTTTGTATGATGTACATCCCTAAATAAATAGTAAAATCAGTTTCTTTGTATGCGAAATTTCTATTTTCCTCAATCACAACGGAAAATGTACACAACATCAAAAACGCATTAAAGGAAACAGGGTGAGTGGTTGCGGAAAGGGTATCCATTTTGGAACAATTTATTTTATTCTAAACAACCCATTCTGTGTTTTCTATGCGACCACTGGGCTTGATTGATGGACTATGGATGGTACTCTGAAGATGAATCCGATTGGCTAGATAATCAGATAATCCAACTTTCTCTTATGGCCCAAGGTTTAAAGAAATGTGTAAAAATAATAAGTTATTAACCCCCACGGAGTCCAAACTTTAAAAATCATAAAACTTGTACTTGGACGTGACATGTAGATATAAAATAAGGTTATGAAAAATATTTTGAAAAATCCTGGTCATGTATATTTCGAAATATTACATACTATACATTGCATCTTGCGTGCGTATACAAACCGCGGCAGGAATGTATACTTTAATATGCATAGTTATGTTCTGACTTAATTAGGGACGATATTTTATGCAGCTGTTACAGCTGATGGGTCTATATCAGGCTGTGTTGTTCTAATAGGTACCTATATGTCACCATCATCATATCAGCCACAAGTACTCCAATGCTGGACATAGGCCTCCGTCATAGATTTCAAATTTTTAGACCAATTTACTTTTTTTTCAACAATTTTTACTAAAACCATGAGTATAATAAATTATCTACATTAATCCATCAACACCAGTAGCCAGGTGACAATTTCACCGAACAAAATGTATGGGATTGACATAAGCTGCGGTAAATCAAGTGGTCAATCTTATGTCAATCCCATACATTTTGTTCTTGTCCCCATGGAATGACAAAGACAATAAATACACACAAACAAATATGCCATGTTGTAATCAAGATCATTTGAGCGACAATGACACCAATTCAGTTTAAATGGTCGCAATGGAGACTTGAGTCCACGTTTGCCAGACCACAAATTATAGAGCAAGTGAAAAATTAGAGGTCCTTGTGGAATGACCAAATTTTTCGTCCAAAGCTGCCAAATTAGGCAAAAAATAAATAAATTAATTAAATTAAAATATATAGTAGTTAGGATTTTTTTCTCTAATACATGGGTACAATGGATTTATTATGCAGACAGCCTCTGCCTCTATGGAAGTCTTGGATTCGATTCCTATGGGAAGCGCATTTTGTTCAGTTGCTTCCGTTATGTTGTTAGCTTAGCAAATTAGATCTTTGAAGTGACAGTGGGCAATGGGCAGATAGCCGATAGGGCAGAAAGATTCTCGAATGGCGACACGCACCGGCAAGATTGTCAAATAACCTTAACAAGGTCGCAGGCAGACGCTGGATGCAAGCCGCTTCCAACTGGTCATTTTGGAAGTTCTTGGAGGAGGCCTATGTCCAGCAGTGGACAGCCTGCATTATACATGTTTTTGTTTATATAAATTCAAACGATGTGTAGGAAGTGAAAAGTGAGGAGAGTGAAATACGAGTTAGTGGTCTATTCTGAAGCCAAATACCATATTTATCTACTACTAGCTGTTCCCCGCGGCTTCGCCCCGAGTGGGACACGGTTATATGGCGCCCAAAAGTAGCCTATGTTTGACCTCAGGTCGTTAACTATATCCTTAACAAATTTCATCACAATCGGTCCAGCAGTTTAGCCGTGAAGAGGTGACAGACAGACAGACAGACAGACAGACTTTCGCATTTATAATATTAGTATGGAAGTATGGATGTAAAAGTAAACGAGTAAGTATATTAATTACCTTGTAATAAGGTCCATTATTGTTGTTATTATAAGTGGGATAGGTCCCCATCCCCATATATTTGCTTTTAAACATTTCACTAACACTAAATCACACATGCACTCATAAACACAGATTATGATAAATTTGCGCATAAAATAAGAAAATATGTCACGACGGTGCGCACGCGCTTATTTCGAGCGAGACAGACTGTGACTACAAAACTAGAGTCAATTAATTTGCGCAGTGATACTGAAGCGGCATTTTTATACAATTAGCGGAAAACAAGCATACGGCCGCCTGATGTCAAACAATTTTTAAGTCAGGAATAACTCCTCACCTTGAGGCTGCATATTCATATATACCACAGTAGTGTATGGACGGCCACAATATGGAGGTATCGTAGGTGCCTTTCCGATCTGGGGAACTTTGACTAATATCAACAAGAACAAAATGTATGGGATTGACATGTTGCGGTTAACCACGTGGTCAATATCCTCTTTCGTTTTGGGGTTGTGACTTTGGCTAAGCCCCCTGGCAGGAGCGGGTAGATTAGATCCTAAAGAGGTGGCAAGTGAAAATATTTAATCTCTATATTTTCACTTAAATGCTTACAGATTTCCCTAACTTCCTCCATACTCATCACACTCGTTCGCCATACCTACTTGCTCGCCGATTTCAGGGAAGGTAGGTACTCCTATTATCTAACTTTTGTAAGAAGTCTGCAATATTGGTATGTTTTTCAAATTTTCTTTTTTTTTATTATGTAAAGGGTTATTAAAAGACTACCAAGGTCTAGCCATAAATAAGTCTCAAAATGGATTACAAGTGGGTGGCTAAGCTTAAAGCATTAAATGTTTAGACAATGGTCAATTATAACCCACGCCAAGTCTAGATTCGTAGGCTCATAGCAAATTACTTGGAAATCAAATCAATTTGAACATAAAATTAGATTCAAAGAAGACACGACAAACCGTGTGCAGATGTTCGAATTAGAACATTTATAACTAGAATGATATCCAATAAGACATTAATTTTATGATATTATGAAAGCAAAAGGTCCTTTACTCAGTTAGTAAAGGAGAAATCTTTGAGCCGAAATTAGCAGCTAATAAGCATGTGATGACGGTTGAGAATTGGTTCCTGAAAATCTCCATATAATCGGAGTCCCGGGAAATCAATAGTATGTATATTTTATGTAGGGTACACGGTATGGTATAAAATCAAACATGGCGAAAAAATATTTTACGAGGGTTTTTAGGAAAAAAGGAAAAAGAGAAGAAGAATATTCTGTATTCTTCATTTTATGCTGTATTTTTTCTGTGTACATGAATTTAATATTTAAATAAATAAATGCTCTTAAGTGGGATAAGTTCACTGACCCCAGCGTACGTTGATGAGTAACGGACAATAATAATACTGTCGTGTACAGGGTCACGAGCATTGATGTATAGAACCGTATTCAATTTTAGACCTTATTATATTGACTTAAGAACCGATTGGTTAACATTAAATTGTTCGCGACTGTACATTACTCTTCGGACATCTCATACCGCCTCTTTGATCCCACTTGTATGAGATGATTGTTATATGTTTGATAAGTAACTACATTACGATTTGTCGATGCGAACTAAATATTTGTAAACAAACGTTTATTTACATACTAGCTGTTCCCCGCGGCTTCGCCCCGCGTGGGACTCGGTTATATCGCGCCCAAAAGTAGCTATGTTTGACCTCAGGTCTTTAACTACATCCCTACCAAATTTCATCACAATCGGTCTAGCAGTTTAGCCGTGAAGAGGTGACAGACAGACAGACAGACAGACAGAAAGACAGACAGACTTTCGCATTTATAATATTAGTATGGATGATTTCAAAATAACTAAAATAATGGAATCAATTTTTTTACAATGATCTTATGTGTCGATCTTCTGAATATGTTACACAAACAATAAACAGAATTTCAAAATAAGCACAGGTTACTTTGATAGAAGACGCATAAAAAGACGCATAAAAATTACTTAAGTGAAATGTCCAGTAGAACTTTACAAATTTTGATTAAATCTGTGCCTTCACACTTTTTAGCTACCATCTAGTACTCTTACTTACTTACTTATTCCGCTGTCTGTGACCCGAAGATCTTGACCTCCGAAACGAGAGAGCACCACAGTTTTCTATTCTAAGAGATCTATTTAGCCGGTTTCAAAACTTTTAGCCAGATTTTTTCTAAACAAATGCAGAGGTCTAAGAGCTTTTCATAGATTGATGATATAAATAGTAAGTGTATTAGTACATCTAAGAGTAAAACATTGTCAAATTAGATGTTATAGATAAAATACAGTTATTTCCATCCGACAAATTACAAAAACAACTAGAAACGGATCTTGTACACAAAAATTTCCCAATAAAAATGAGTTTGGAACCTAATACAGAAAAGCATTTAATGTATACGATCACATACAAAAATCGAGCCAATAGAAATCTCCATTCCAAAAGAGCACGACTCGACTTGTATTGTCTATCAATCGATACAACAAAAAAACTTCTTATAAACTTGTAACCGCCAAAACCGAATTGTTCATTTGGATCCTTTGATCATCTACTAAAGGCCATAGTTCACAAACATTTCTAATTATGAAGAGCAGCACTTGCACATGGACAAACGAATTACTGCGTCAAAGGGCTCCATTTACCAAATTTGTTTTTCCATTACTCAAATTGGGTTCCACTCCCTAAGTGGCTGAGGATTGGGGAGATTTTTTACGTGGGATGTTGTGACTGGAGGTTATGAATGAATTCACTTAAAGTAGATAAAGATAAGTCTCACAAAAGCAGTGCTGTTTTACAGTGTGTAGGTTTTTTTTAAAGTAATATTTTCTTTACAATGGTGACTTATAGTCATAGTTCCATAATGGAAATGGTAGAAAATAGCAAAGCAAATAAGTAAAGAGTTAGTCTTGAAACAAAGGCTTTAGCGCTTTAGCTTGGCTAAGCTTTAGTATAGTTAGCAAAAGGAAAAAACTAACCAAATCTAAAAGAACTAGCCAAATATATTATTTCTTTCTTACAACTTTCTGTTGTTTGTAGCTAGAGTGTATTTAGCGAAAGCCTTTAATTCATGAGATATAAGTACAGTTAGATGACGGATAGACGGACCAAATAGTGCTAAAATGTTTTTCACCTAATCCCAAATTAAATTTTTTTGTTGTCTATAAATATTTAGATGATACAATTTTTACATTTTAAGTGAAAAATAAAGGCTGACACAACCTGGCCCAAAGCCAGTTCCATAACAGAATTAATTACTAGACAACAGATGGCGCCTGTGGCAGGTGCTATATGGTGTTCTGTTAGCCATAAAACTCAATTTTCGTGTAAACTACATGATATAGAACACTATAGGTAGTGAGGGCGCGGTGCAAAAAATTTCATGGCATTGCGTTAGCAGACACAAAGTTCGTATCTGTAGGTATATGTTATCGTGATGTCGGAATTTAGTCAATTTTATTTAGCTTTTGTCGTAGATTTTAATATTGTTCACGGTTTTGGATACCCAATCTTTATAATAAACCAAGATTTTGTTTTGTTCTTCCACTTCAGATCTAAATTTTCACAAGTTATTTATTGTTATATTTTGAAACTGAAATTATACTTCAGTTCACTAAGAACATAATTTTATTTAAAATTACTTTTATTTAACTAAATAATACTTATGATAAGTTTAGTTATTATACTCTGCAGAAATAGGTATTAGCTTTTAATTGCAATGACGTTCACAATAGCCAAGCCTGTATCTTCAACCCTATTTATCAAAAAAAAAAATCCACCGAAATCAAAACCAACTGGACAGCTATCATTATTGTTGCAACCGATTAACTCAAATCTACCAACCAATTCAAATCTACCCATTGAAAAAATTGACTTCAATAATTCAGTGCTAGCAAACACTCAAAACTTTAATCAAAGCTGACAAAATGCAAACATAAAGGGCGAGCAATCTGTTAAATGACAGTTATCTTGGTGATTGATTGGATTTGCATGAAAAAACGGGATAAATCCATCAACCGTGTATTCTGGGTGACAGAAATTTTGAGCTTTGATGGGATATACTGTTTGGTTTTTGATGTATTGACTCACATTGACTGGAAATAGATTGAGTGGATTGATAAGTTTAATTCATTCAGTCCCTATATATGGTTGTGGAAAAATCGAGAACATCTTACAAAAGGCGAGTAGTAACTAAACTAGTCTCTTTGGTGGGATTTATTAAGGTGGACACTCATTGTCAATCATTGACTGACGAATTTTTTTTTTACTCCCCATACTTATCTTCAGTATGCAGAGCGAAAAATAAAATTGTATTTATATTATATAAGTTGATTTGGAAAAGTTGTTCAGAATAGCGGTCTGAATCTGCCATTTATATGTTGTGTGTTTTATACTGTTTGGTTTTTGATGTTTTGACTAGGAGAGCTAGAGAGAACGATTGAAAAACTTTAATTGATTTGGTTTCTATTGTTGTGGAATTTTCGAGAACTTTTCGCAATTGGCAGTTAGTAACAAAGCTAGTCTCGTAGTCTCTATCATTCAGTTTTTCAACATCAACATCAATCAATACATATTTCAAATTATAATCACTATCTGCATCTGTAAGAAACTTCTAATATATCTAAAAAGTACTACTCTACTAAAGATAGTATATTTACAGGTAATTGAAACTCGTTTGAAACCCGGGCGAAGTCTAAAATGAATTCAAAACATCAAAAAGTGTTGATGTCAAGCAGATAGAAAGTCTTAAATATAAAACCAAATCTTAAGTCTAATTCCTCATGGAGGACAATCAATAAAACTTCAGTCATTGCTTTGAAGTCATATATCTTAGTTTGCAACAGGGAAAACGATGGAAAGACGACGATAGGTTTAAATAAAGAAAAGAAAAAGTCTAGATAATAAGTAAAGAAAAAGTCTAAAACCTAGCACTAATTCACTGAGACAAAAGACGCTGGAACTCCAGCCAAATGAATAGGAATCGTGTGATATCCAAGTTTATAGCGGCAGGTGGAACAGAGCCAAGATCTGGAGTTAGTGCCACTGGAACTAGCTAAGAACAATGGTCGGTTTGGTAGTTAGTAGCTGATTTAACCACATAATCCTTTATCTCTGTGCGCTAATTGAAGACTCAATGTTTAACCAAATCCTTGTAGTTTGTTGGATAATCTAACTGGCTTGGATAATTTAAAATGGAATTTTTTTCCACCTATCTCTACTGAAATAGATGCCTGATGATCGACTTTCAGTTATCCCTATTTTTGTGTTGTAAAGTGTAGTTAGTTAAATAAATTATTAAGAAGAGTTTTTTAGTTATTTAGTTAAATAAATATTTTTATAATTTAGAATTCTGAGTGTTCTATAAAATCCACCGCGATGATTCCATTCATTACTACAACCGGCCTTAAAAAAACTCTAACACAAGGGTGTGCAAGATCATATCTCCCAGAAGATTCCCGTGAGCTCATTGATTCATCAGGATCCTCAAAATAAGAAAATCTAATCTTAAGGTCGTAATGCACAGAGATTAAGAGTTATAAGACAAATTTCTTAGATAATGTGAAATCTACCATCATAAAAATATTGACACTATCAATTACATTTAATTTACCTCCAAAACCTTATACTTGTAGCCCGATCGCTCCAGAAATGCTCCAGAACGGTATAAGACGGTCATGTACACAGATAGAGTACTTACAAGCAGGTAATGACGACCTCCCATTAGCCCAATCGAGCTTGTCTACTCCTCATCCAGGGGGAACATTAACTAAAGTGGCACATACGTTATTTGTACTCGCCTCCCATTTCTAAGACGTTACCCCCAAACGCTCTGATGATAAATTCCGCTCCAACGATTCCTTTCATGTTTAATGGTTATTGTTTATTCATATATATGGTTATCTATGTGCGTGTGCTCTGAGGGCCACTCTCTCCGAATTCTTTGAAAATGTGCTCAGGATTTTGTGAATATTCCCAAACAATTGTGAAACTTGGAACCAGATTTTGTGAAAATCAAATAAGAGAGTTATAGGCTTTAAAGTCGGACCCTCAATCCACACATAGAGGATTGAGGGTCCACTTGTACCCAATTAACTAAGGGCACTACACAAAAAATCTTTACGCCCAAATTTAAGCTAATGCCAAACAAAAATTGTGGAAACAAAACATTAAAGAAAAACACTGTATTACTTTGTATATCTCCGTTCAAAATGGACCCTCAGATAGAAAGTTTATTACGCTGATAATAAGGAACCCCTTAACTTTTTGTTGCTGTTTGAAATCCTATATAATAGGAAATAATTTGTGAAATTTTGTGAAACAAAGAACACATCCCGATATCAATTTATTTGAAAAATATCAGCTTGTCAAAATTCGGACCCTCAGACCGCCACTTTTTTGTTTTCGTTATATTACGCTGAGCGTATGATGTAAAAGCCAAACACAAAATTATCTACCTATGTAAAATAAAATGTGCAACAACTTCAGTATCATTAAAAATCAAAAACACCTTTTATTATATATGAAAATCAAGTTCTATTTTTAATATGTAGAAACTAACTAGGGTGACAACCATTTCAATAAAGCCCTGACATGAAGCCCAGTGCTGCCCCTAGTAGTAGAAATATTAAAATAAAACTTGATTTTCATATATAATAAAAAGTGTTTTTGATTTTCAATGATACTGAAGTTGTTGCACATTTAATTTTACATAGGTAGATAATTTTGTGTTTGGCTTATACATCATACGCTGAGCGTAATATAACGAAAACAAAAAAGTGGCGGTCTGAGGGTCCGAATTTTGACAAGCTGATATTTTTCAAATAAAGTGATATCGGGATGTGTTCTTTGTTTCACAAAATTTCACAAATTATTTCCTATTATATAGGATTTCAAACAGCAACAAAAAGTTAAGGGGTTCCTTATTATCAGCGTAATAAACTTTCTATCTGAGGGTCCATTTTGAACGGAGATATACAAAGTAATACAGTGTTTTGCTTTAATGTTTTGTTTCCACAATTTTTGTTTGGCATTAGCTTAAATTTGGGCGTAAAGAGTTTTTGTGTAGTGCCCTTAGTTAATTGGGTACAAGTGGACCCTCAATCCTCTATGTGTGGATTGAGGGTCCGACTTTAAAGCCCATAACTCTCTTATTTGATTTTCACAAAATCTGGTTCCAAGTTTCACAATTGTTTGGGAATATTCACAAAATCCTGAGCACATTTTCAAAGAATTTGGAGAGAGTGGCCCTCAGAGCACACGCACATTGGTTATCTTGTTCGTAGTCATAATGGAATGTACTTTTAAGTATGGTTTTTGTTTTATAATTATTTATCAAGTATTTTTTAAGAGGAATAGTAATGGCTTGATTATATGTAGGTACGAAAGTTGATTCATCTATTTCCATCTTTACAAAGATGTTACGTATAGACTTCTTTAGTTTTAGGCCTTATATTGTTTTTAACAGGAGAATGTGTACCAGAGAGTATATGTATAACTACCCCTACGAATAATAATTCTCTTTGCCCTTACATTTATATTACACCTTAGATAGTATGTTTGATTAAATAATTTTGACCACGAGGAAGGAACATTTTTATTTGGCCCACTCTGTAGGTATTTCCACTCCGACCAACTAAACCGATCAACTGGTTGTGTAGAATGGAACTCGTTATAGGGTTTTTTCCAATCTGAACAACTGGTTGAATGATATTTGGTATTATTTTTATGAGCGGTATCATGCCTTTGATTTGTGTAAATATACATAATATGTTACATACATAATATATTTATTATTTACTATTATGTCAGTAAATATAATTAGTACAAGTTCTTGATATTAAAGTACACGCCTGTTACCCTTTTCTTCTTTTGCTCTCTTGGGTCTGCTGGAAGAGATTTCTTTTGAAGCAGCACTCCTTGTACTAGTTTTCTTTCCTGTTTTATCCTGTATTTTTTTTTCTGTGTACTTACATGAATCCATACCAATATTATAAATGCAAAGGTTTGTCTGTCTGTCTGTTACGCTTTCACAGCATGCCGCTGAATCGATTTTGATGAAATTTGGTATGGATATATTTAAAAACCAGGAGTCAAACAGGCTACTTTCGCATGCGATATAATCAGAGACCCACGCGTACCTACAGAGCCACGGAGAACAGCTAGTTTAGTAAATAAATAAATGATACAAACATTTCTACGAACAATTTATTGTATCTACTACTTCGGGGCACACTTTATCACTGTCGACCACTTTAGTTTCAAAATGGCAGCTTTTTGTCAAGTCCACCAACCCTTCTGTCACAGATTTCTGTATCGCAACCGACCGAGGCTTGAGACCAATACGTTTTTCCCTGGCATCCAGAAATATGAAGAAGATGAACAATATGAATAGAAACAAATACACCAACCGATGGTTTTCCTCCAAAAACACAACGAGCATTGACGCCATATTCATCTTAAAAGACGACAAAGATTCGCTACAATATGCAGTAATGTTCCAACACCATTCGTTAATTTCCATTAGAATTCTTTGAATTTTGCTAAATATTACTCAAAACATAATTTTGATTTGGCGATCGGTTGCTTTTTGTATGTCGCGTCAAGATTGTGTGACAAGCAATGTTTTTAATTTCTCGAAAACAGCCTAGGCAGCACAAACTAACTAGAGATACTACGTATCAGACGGGCAAGCTTGAATATTAAAATTGGGCCATAGCAAATTAAATTTCATGGCAACACTGACTGCAAAAATACAAAATGACAAGTATTTTTTTTATATCGTCGTGGCAGCTATAGTTTTAAAAAAGCTATTTAGGCAAAGGAGAATGAGTTTTAAGTTTTATACAGTATAACCACAGGTATAACCGTTACTTTAATAGGTGATATTCCATGTTATCCTTCAGGATCTCCTGAAAGATAACATGGAATATCACCTCTTAATGCAAATGTTGTAATGACATACAAAATAAAAGACCGAATGAGTTTTACACATCATTTAATAAGTATATTATTTCTTAATTTTTTTTAATTTATGATAAATTACCAATTAGTCAAATTCACAACTTGTTTGAGCTTGATGTGTTGCGTTACGAAGGACACCCTTTCCATCAATATAGTGAACTGAAAAGGAAAATGTTGAAATTATTAAGGGCATTTGATAATCCCAAAATAAAAAGTGATGCGATATCATCATGATCATTTGAGCTGTCCACTGCTGGAAATGGGCTTTTCGCAAGAATTTACAGCATGACCAATCAAAAGCGGCTTGCATCCAGTACATGCCTACGATATCAAAATAACATACAATATTAGCTAAAGAGTTTGTTCTAGTACTAAAACAACTTATTTTTGTAGACTATTATTTAATAAAGACTATTTATTGCAACATAAAAGTACAAAGATGAAATTATTGATGGTTGAAAATATACAATAGCAATTCATTCATATCATGTGTTAAAAGGCCAATTTAACTTTGTTATCCCAGGGGTGAAAGTTCATTCGGAATGACCTCTCTGTCTCTGACTTGATTCTTTTAACAACAACCACAGGGCACCCTTTACATGCATTCGAAAGCACATTAAAATATGCTTCCTGTGGGAATTGAACCCACAACCAGTAGGTCTGCCGGCAAACGCCTTAACCACTAGATTATTAAAGCAGTTACTGAAATAAAAGGTTTTCGCTTTTGTAACATTATAAAACTATTTAGGTAACTAGGTACCTACTTAGCATAATTACCATTACATTATCCAACTTACCAAGTCACAGAATGTGCTTGTGCTATGTACCCCAGTGTGTATACCAGTTATAGTAAATAAATTGGGATATGCCGATTGCCGTCGTAACTTGCCATCTTGCCAACATCTCTTAGTTATTGTGACACACATAAATACAGAAGCTTAGGTACAGCTTCTGTAGGTTAGTTAGGTTAGTCGGGTCCTGCATTGGTTTTAAGAAACTTAGGTATGTACTTAGTAAAACACTATTCCTTTTGCTTTCTTAACAAGGAATACAACCACCAAAACATTATCAACACAATTTTCAAATATAATAAAGGCACTCTGTGAACACAAAGCTATTTTCCAGTCACCACATGGTCCAGTCAGTCAAAAATTATAGAGAATAACGTATGGCGAACAAGGGGGTGAAGAATGAAGTACGGGAGGCAAGACAATTGTCAAAATGTATATTTGCGATTGTCTATGACGTTCTCTATCGATAATTTTTTTTCTTTGAGCTTTATCTGCCGTGCTAGGCAGGTTTGCAAATATCTTTTATTGTTTATCAATACTCATAGATAAGAAAAAATTTGCGTCGAAATTCGAAATTATTTGTGAATACTGAATCTAGAATTTTTGAATCGCGCGCGGTCTCTCTACAGACGTTTTTTTAATCTATGATTGCATTGGCAAAAATAATGCCGTAGGACCGCGCGCGATTTATGAATTCTATGGGCAAAAACTAAGAAGTGGAATATGTTTTTTGTAAGCGGCCAACACTTTGTCAAATTTTTGAAGAAATGATACGGTCTCTGAGCACAGATTATAATAATAATAGTGCTAACGCCCTGGGCTTCGAGGAAAACGGCTGAGGATGCAATCGGGAAAACGCTAGGATGAAGAAAAGGATAAAGACTTCTTGGTGTCTTATAGACCATCCCCACCCGTCTTTTTACCGAATGACTGAAACTGTTTTAATATCTGAACGAGTACGAGAACTTATGTGATTCATTTTAGTCATCTCAATTTTATTACAATTTCTTTTTACGCGATAGTCTATATTCTTTGTTTAATTATTAGTTAGACAATGCAAGCCTCCCTCCACCTTGGTTCTCAACCCATTAATATAGGAGTCGGTCGACTAGACCCTAACTTAGTCTGTGAAGACACAGCCTAATCGAACACCGTTTTGCATGGTTAAATGGTAAATCCTCTAGATGGCTGTTCTTGCAATTGGCTAGTTTGTGAGACGTCCGAGAATGGCTCAATGTACGTCGATTACCATACTGTGAACTAAAATGGTTGGTTTTATTTGAAGTCTATGAGAGAGAGTAAACTATACAAGTTACTCTTACTCCTTATCAGGTCATCTATGTGGCCAATGGAATTGTCATTATTATCAGACAATCAGATATAATTAAGGTCTGCAATGTCTTAACCAAAATAGAAACAACCAAATAAAATATTCTTTTGTAGGAAGTGAACCCACGACACCTGGGTCTTTAGGCAACTTGACCATGAAGACAGTACTTTGGTATGTAAAACGTGTGTAAAGTTGATTGCTGAAAACATACAACGACAACAAAATAATATTTAGAATAAACCAAAAGAATGTCAAGATGGCGAGGCGACCCAAACCACAGAATAAATAACAGTACTAATCCAAATGAAAATTTTACTTCGAAAACTAGAGCGATTTTAAATGACAACAAAGTAATTACTTAGTAAAGTAATTACTAATTAGGACAATTCTAGACAGTTCTACAGAGCTGGGTGTAAAGCACATGAGTGGATAATGAACCAGAAAAAAAAGTTCTACAGAATCAAACTGAACTTGTCGAGAAACGGTTTCTGTGTTACCTTCTGCATAGTCGTTTACCTCATAGGTAAGGATTGTGACCACTATAACCTGAATTTGCAGTTAAATAGTTCCTTCCAGGCAGTCCTATTAAGGGCCAGGTGTATATTTTCTAGTTGGTCTGTCGAAACACAGAATATATATAATATCATACAAGTAGTCACACCTAGGGTCACCAGGTGGAAAAACCAAAGTATCTGGCCAAATTCACATAAAGTCTGGAAACTCAAGACAACTTATACATACTCCACGAGCCCTCCTATGTGCATCGTGTATCTATAATTTAATTATGCTTCATACTTATTTAAGTCGTCCGATTTTAACGCGACAGTTTAAAATTTAAACTTTTTTGGTCTTTCTTTCTTTAAACTTAGCAAACTGCCTATGGTAACTTAGACTTCCGCAAAACAATGCCTGAATCATTTACTATGTGTATCTTATTCCTTTCGCTAAAAATCACAATGATAAAAATATTAACTATTAAATTCCCGTTCACTCGTTTAGTGTCAGCAAAAGTGTTAATAAATCTTTTTCTCCATTCCCTTACCTACTCATGTAGTGTAAAGGATCCGGCTTTGTCTAGGATTTAACGTATTCTACCCGCAGTTCTATTAAAACTAACTGCTTTTAGATTCAGACATGCTAATTTGGGGGAGCGTTTCTGAATTCATTATTATTTGTATTCTAATTGACGGCTGACCTAAGATTGCCACCATTTTGATAAGGAAAAATGTGAATGGCGAAATTAAAGCCATAGGCTTTTTCTAAAATTTATCAAGCATTTTTATCTATTTACTAGTGACCCGCCCCGGCTTCGCATGTGCATAAAAACCTTCCTCTTGAATAACTCTATCCATTAAAAAAAAACCGAATCAAAATCCGTTGCGTAGTTTTGAAGATTTAAGCATACGAAGGGACACAGGGGCAGAGAAAGCGACTTTGTTTTATACTATGTAGTGATGTAGTGATAGTGAAGTTATGTAACTATACACGCTCTAACTACGAAGCTTAAGTCACAAACTACACCTAAGGAAAATTCATTATCCTATATATATATATATCTATCCAATTAATAGCCTTTGTTCAAGTATTTAAAGTTCAATTTACAAAATCAATATGTCCATAAGACTCCAACCTTAAATTATTTTTCCACAAAAAAATCTCCAAAGATAAACCTATCAAAGTACCAAATCCCTTACATCTTCAGAAAAGCATCATAACGCCTTATAAAACAATTTAGCTACGTCTAAACACGAATTCAGGTAAAACCAAGCAATTATTGGAAAGCCCAAGGAAAAGATTGGAAAATAATAGGCATTATTGTACAGTTACCTGGAGAGTTTTGTATACAATTTACAATAGTAATATACAGTACGGTGTATATCGAACTCTGCAGGCGACTGTACCTACTCGGAAACTTCTGTTTTTCAATGGAAGCACAAGAAGCTATCGATTTTCTATTACTTTTTTTAAATTGTTTATCTTGTCTTACAAAGGACGAAAGAGATATTAGATAAACATAAAATTTTTTTTTGCTCAATTTAACGTGTAAGGCATAGATTAAAAGAATTTGCCCGCGCGATTCGTAATTCTTTGTGTTAAGGTCATGAAAAAGGAAATAAAGAAATATAATATAATACAAATTAACACGAATAAATATATAAGAAGATATTGAATAACGTACTATTTCTTTATTCGTTTAGATAATCAAATCAAACATATAGCTATAAAATAATAACAATAATTAAAACTAACTTATATAAAAAAAAAAATATTCTAATTTAAAATTAAATAAAAAATAATTTTGAATAACTTAGGTGGCGCAAAATCAATAAATTAATAAATAAATGGAAAATATGGAAATCTTAATATTAAAAATACAAAATTACCCAAATCGCAATAGGATTTGAAGAATTCCCTCGATTTCTTCAAGATCCCATAATCAAATCCTGACATGAACAATTTTTTTTTTTTATATCGCAGGTGTCTACGAATATCGAGCAACATACAAAAACAAATATGCCCGGAAGACTCCTCCTTTTTTGAAGTCGATCAAACATTTTTACAATGTAAAAAATAAAACCAGCGCCACCTACCTTATCTCCGTCGAACTTCTCCGTCGGCTCGTCATAAATACGTGCTTCGCGCTTGTCTCTCGAACCTCTTCGCGCTAAAAGCGGCGTTTGTGGGGGCGACACCATCGCGAAACTATTTCTAGCACTGCTCGGTGGCGACTTTATAAATTCAATTTTGCCCCCTTCAACACAAATATTCGGTGTCAATGGATATAGTGGCGTCATCGCAACATTAGTATTTGCCAAATGATTGTAATGATTCTCGTCTAATGGCAATGAATTTGGTTTACTTTTCCTTCGATATGACGAGTCGTAAGCTAGTACTTGAGTTTTTTCTTCGGGATGTATCTGACGGACTTTCCCAGGTGGACGGTCGGGAGGTTCTGGAGACACATTGCCATCTGTGCAAGGACTTTCATCTCTTTCATTGTTTGATGTCCTGAAACAAAAAAAAATGGACATATTATTTATTGTTACCATAAGGACTCCCTAGATGTCGCTATAAAATAAATAAAGATACGTTTATGTCTTTCTGTATTCGTGGTATCCCTGATTATGGGACATACAGACGGGATAAGCAGAGCCTAGGAATCAGAAGGTTGAATCGAGGTTGAACCTCACAGTTGAACGTGGAAACCATCTTCAGTCTCTTGCGATAGATGGCGCTAATAAAGAAAAACAACACACAAGAAAGAAATCTGTGATTCAACCTCTATAGTAGCGTGTGAATAGTTGATACAAAAATTCAATAGATGGCGTAACTATCGCAATGTTATTACTTTAATAACTTTTTAAGATTTTAATTTATGTTAGAATTTAACTATAACAATTACCTAGCCAATTCTGAACTAAAAATTACATTCTTGATTACATTATAATAATAAATACCGAAAACAATGCTGTCTTAGAAAGAAAATTGATAAAATTCTTCATCGCGCTATCAGAATTTTCTTCATCACTAAGTATATATAATCTCGCGTTGCCATTCCACGTGGAAGTGTATTCTTTAGTGTGATGCCACAACTGTATTTAGATCACTAGCTCTCGTTAGAAGGTCTTACAGCACGTGACGTCACGCGCTCGTTGTATGGCTACGCTCCTTGTAAAGTGCGCTGAGGACGATCGCCCGCGCGGCTGCGACGGCCCGGCAGCGCACCTTCCTTGGGCGGCCACCCTGAACCTTACGCGGTTTTAGTTAACTCGTTAGCTTAGCTCGGTTAAAGATTTGAGCACTTCCATATAGTGGCGGCGAGCATTCTCGATTGCCAGATTTTTGCAGCAGTTTATAGTTGAATAAAAATACCTTGAATATTTGGTTATTTAGTGATTCTTTTAATTATAACACCAGTTTTTTAAAGTTTGGATGTGGTGGAACACATGAAGAGGTTTAGAAGGAAATGGGCGGTATACAGACTTACAGACCATCTAAGGCAAAACAGCTAAACATGTCGAGATAAAAATACTTAAGAATAACTTTTTAAGATTTTAATTTGACTTTGTCTGTATATGTATGAATTAATTACGTATTTACATTTTTTAATTCATACTTAACCTAATGAGAAGGGAATTTGTCCAGGTTCGGTTGAGAGAAACCGAACAATAAAGTGCCTGAACTACTTATTTGCTTTATCAAATCATGTGTAATTTACCTAATTCACATAAAATACCTCTCAAGTAATTATAAAGAGATCTACCTAAAACACTAAACATAATTTGACAAGTACTCTCCATGGAGTTGGTTTAAGTTAACCATGTTAGTTTTCCATCTAATCTAGGGTACAATGTTGATCTTGGCTTGTCGCGTTATCAGAATCGACGGAGAAACGCATTAAAAAGTTACGACGATATCAAACGAGTTAAGGGGAAGCAGTATTTGTTTAAGATTTTTTTTTTTGCTAGTGTCGTCTGTGTGTTTGTCTGTCTCTGGCATTTCGATGCAAGAAAATGATGCAAAAACAAAATTGGTTCATACGAGCTACGGCTCCCATACGGATGAACCATTTTTATTTTTGTTATTTTTTTTTTTGTTATTAGGTAACAATATTAAGTAGTGTTATGTTTACATAATTACCAGAATATACTCGTACAGAGAGCAAATAAGTAAGCGGTTTACAAACTATTTAATTGTTACTGGACAGTTAGAGGGGGGACAACATAGATTAAAAAAAAATTGCCCCACGCGTCATTTCTAAATTCTTAGGAGGAAAATAAGTAACTGTAGACACCGAGGGAACCGTACTTTTGTAAATATTCAATTAAAACTGATTCATGATTAAAATGAGTCAGTAACAAAGCAACCTTCCCTTAAAATTTAGTAAACAGTAGCAGCAATACCCAAGCTGCCTTTGCTCCACGAGCGATAAAAGTAGACATAATAAAACATAGATTACTCGGCAGATCTCTCATCCGACTCTTTTGTCTGTTATTATTCTTTATCCTGGGATTAGTAGGGATTACCTATATCACTTCTTCCATAAGACAAGTTAATTTTTAAATCGTTTTACTGCTATTGTGTGTGTGGAGTAAAACAAGGCACCAACATCCATACTTCCATCCATACTAATATTATAAATGCGAAAGTCTGTCTGTCTGTCTGTCTGTCTGTCACCTCATCACGGCTAAACTGCTGGACCGATTGTGATGAAATTTGGTAGGGATGTAGTTAACGACCTGAGGTCAAACATAGGCTTTCATACTTTTGGGCGCGATATAACCGAGTCCCACGCGGGGCGGAGCCGCGGGGAACAGCTAGTTAAATCATAATTTAAGTAGAACCTAGGTAGGTACTTATATTAATATTATGCACAGATATTTTGGAAAATCGAAAGAAATAAATCTTCTCCTTGTTGAGTCTAAATGGCTTGACTCTTATATTATTATATAGAAAATATGAATATAAATAGTTTTTACGTTCTTTAGGTAAGTACCTATTAAAATCTATAAATAGTATGAGTAGAAAAAGTAGGAAATCGGTGGTGTGCTTTGATGCAACCGGGAAAACGCTAGGATTAATAATACTTTTGTAAGTACTTTTTTATGTTTAAAAACTATTTAAAACGATAAGTAGAACGCTTAACACGGGTAAAAGTCATAACTCCTACTCGAACTATAGTTAGTGTAAATACCTCGAGCGGGATCATACAAAAATATCTTCCGTGTACGAGAATTAAGCCATTCGACCCATAGATATAATGAAATTGCACACGGTCTTGGCAAATTTTTTTTAATCTATTATTCGATCCTTGTATAACATAACTATCTTCGCCCGCAGCTTCGTCCGCGTGAATTTCCCTCAGGAACAGTGCTTTTCCCAGGATGAAAGGTACTTACCCTATGCCCTTCTCAATATTCCTATCTATGTGTATGCGAAATTTCAGTAAAATTGGTTCAGTAGATAGGGCGTGAAGACTTAGCAAACAAACAAATTTCGCATCTTTCGCGTTTATAATATTAGTTGGGACAATCTACTATTTACTTTCCAGAAGCCATACATCTAAGTTCGTTCACTGATAACAAAACATGTGAGATAAAACATTCGCATGACGTTTTGAGATTAATATCAGTTGTGATTTAATTTGTTATTACAGGCTTGATTGATTACAAAGGTCAGTGAACTTTACATGTGGAAAAATACCTAATGCGCAAGAAAGTAAAGATAGCACTACTTTATTAAAGAGAGTAATCTGAATCGAAAAAATAGGTATACACACCAAATTCAATCACAACACGAGATTATTTTTTGCAATATAGCTTAATTTCGGGGATTTTTTTTCAACGTTTGTATAAACGAGACATAAATAACTTGAATATAGGTAATATTAAGCCTAAAAAAAGATAAAGAAAATCGCAGTCATCTAAAAGAAGATAAAACAAATTTCCATGATTGCGCCGTCTCAAATTCGGATATTCGCACTAAAACACCAATTCGTATTCAAATGAGCAGAGACAATCCGAGCGTTCGAAAGAACTCATCAGAGCTCGTTTGTTTTCAACAGTTTTCTACTAACTTTATTTAGTCCATTTCTAAATACGTCCCCGGGAACGGGAAGGAAGCATTTTAAATTTCGAACTAAATGCCGCATCTAAATAAAATTTACACGCGAAATTTGACTTTATTTAAACGATGTCAAGCTATGAATTAGTTTAACAGGGACAACTCGTTTAAACCTACTCAATTTTCATGGTAATATTTTCGTCACATGCAGTTTTATTTCTTTTTAACATGTCACGTGCAAATGTGAAGACTACGGACTTTAAATTGTTGTTATTAAGACTTAAAATGCGAAGTAATTAAAATTGTTTGCTTTGCATAAGTTTGTCATAACACACATATATTAGAATATCGTATGTACTAATTATACGGAACTAATATCTATAATATACTAGTTATACTAGTCATGATTTTTATTGTTTTTCTTGCATTATTGTTTTTTTTATGTAAGTACTAGCGACCCGCCCCAGCTTCGCATGAGCATAAAAACCTTCCTCTTGTATCACTATCTATTTAAAAAAACCGCATCAAAATCCGTTGCGTAGTTTTAATGGGGACACAGAAAGCGACTTTGTTTTATACTATTTTATGTAAGTATATGTTAAACATACACACATAAAACTTGGGTCATTCATAACTCATAACATAACATGAAAACGATACCTTAATGTTATGTGGTGACTGGTGACTGACATTTGACAACCATTTTCGACTAGGGCTGCAGTATCGATAAAATTAATGAGTCCGCGTGACGTCACACGAAAACACGTTTGACCTTGCAGACAATGAATGTCTATTGGATATTTTGCATTTATCTCAGAAACTACGTTTTAAAAATCTGATTACAGAAAATTATTGCCTAGTTATATTCCTCGAAATAGTTTTCGAATTAGATATTTAAACAAATTTTCAAACTAGACAGAATTCTTTTCAGAAAGTCCACGTCTGAATCCAACATGACAAGTTTATTTTCCCCCGCTGAAAAATTGAAGTATCCCAGCAAATACTGAAACCAACTATTTTCTAATATTTATCTGTTCCTCCAGGTGAGTGGGAGAGAGAACTTTCGTCATATAAATTTGAAATAGCCACCCGAATTAGAACCAATAGCTTGAGTTTACTTGAGTTGCGTTTTTAACAGAGTTTGAAGTAATATCTTTCTCATTCAGTTGGAGTTTCGTAGCTAGGGTCTACTTTTCTACCTCTTCTTCTCTTCTTTTAGGTAAGCGTATATGTACTCGTACGTTTTGTCATATTCTTTATTTTAAAACTAGCTTTTGCCCGTGTGAATTTCCCTCGCGAGCAATGCTTTTCCCGGGATGAAAGGTACCCTATATCCTTCTCAATATTCCTAGCTATGTGTATGTGAAATTTCAGGAAGAGTGGTTCAGTAGATAGAGCGCGAAGAGGTAACTAACAAACAAATATACAAACTCACTTTCGCACTTATATATAATAATAGTTCGAATATTCAAGAGATTTGGTCGAAGGGGTAAGGCGAAAGTTGAGGATAACAACCTCACCCTATCCAATCTAAAATAAAAGGTACGTAACCCTGATCATTCTCAATTTTCGCTTCTTCTCTTAAACTAAATCATACGCCTAAATAGAAATTTGAAATCGCGACTGCCTTTAATTTCCAAAATCTATGATTGCACGGAAGTTTAAGACATGTAAAAATTATGCATGACAGTTACGACGCAAACATTGCCCCGTTGTGAACATTTTTACGTCTTCGTTTATAGTCAGACCACCGGCGACGGCTCGTGACAAATAAAACAATCACTGGTGATTACTACTTTCTCTAAGAAATGAGCACAGATGGCAGTATTGTCTCAGTACTAGTAGTTCACGATACAATTCTTTTTGCTACGGTAATTTTTTTATAAGAAATCCAAGTAGCCTCTTTTTCTTCTTCGACCCGAGCGTGATTTTTAGTTGATTCTTCATCTTACGCTTTAAAGCCTTGTACGCTTTTAATCATCTCCAATTAGGCTGGTTATGACAATGGAGCGACTGCTGTCTGATCTTTTTTGTCTTTTTTACCGGGAAACAATACCAATAAGATTATAATCTGGGTGTGTTAGTGGCCAACACTGTCAATGTTTTCAGGTTGCCTTAAGGTGTTAATAGCTTGACGTGTCTCCCTAAGCACGGAGGAGCTCATGATAGAAATGTTATTAGAGGTATTTCAAACCCAGATAGGACTCGCTTGCCTTTTCAAACACTCATGAAACTTGAGCTCATGTATTGAAAAATGAGCTCAGTTTTATGCCCATACTACTTTACAGTTACCTTGCTTTAAAATAACAGTCTTTAGTTGCTTAAAACTAACCTCCAAACACAAACAATCCCACAGGCAACACCTATCTAACAATCACTTTTAATTCAGAATCATCCACTCAAATTTAAAGCCACAATCCGTATGATAAACCACAATAATGCCAGTATTATAAATTCCAACGGATTCTGCTCAAAATGATCTCTGATTGCTTCCGTAATCGGACTTTACCATAATTACAGAGAAGTCATTAACCTCGTCCAAATGCGTCCAATTTCAACCGATGAAATTGCAATTCATCCGATATTGTAATTTTGTATGAGTTTTCTGAATTCAGTTTCAATGGATCATGAATTGTTGTCGATTAATTGAAATATTTTTTACTTAGGTACTGCTGCATTTTAACGTAGTAAAATTTTTTTGATAGTAAGTAAATATTGATCAAAAAATTGGACTGTTATAAAGTTTTAAAACAATATGACAACTAAACTCAAATCAAGGAGAATTTGACTCAAACATGATTATCGCATAATATAGGAGACTGACAAGGAGTCCTACACCAAAAAAAAAGAGTTGGGAAAAGTTCTAGTTATTTATTTTTTCAGAATAGAATATGTATTATATTATTATAAACCTAAAAAGTGAAAGAAGAAAATAATAAGTGGTTTTTTTTTTTAAAAAAAGTGATTTGTTCCGGTTTCTGTTTCTGAATCATATTTTAAATATAGAAACTCAACACAACCATACAAATAAAAAAAAGTAAGGTGATTATAACTAATGAAATAAGTATACTTCTCTAAATCTTTTCATCACGATGATGTTTCCATATAATTTACCTGAAAAAGAAAAAAAATATACATTACACTCCTCACCGAGATAAAACAAACTTTGATGTTTCATAGACTAAGTTTAGGTAAAACTGATCTGACGGCCTAATGCCTGATGAATCCATAAATTAAAAAATTTAAGACCACGCGTGATTCCAAATTCTTTGGCCTGATCAGACTGAAGAGCTGTCCAAATATAAAGAAACCGGAGAGCTGTCAATTCGATCACAATTCGGGCTGTAACTACCATCATTTGAAAATATTACGCAAATGAAAGCAACGAAACGTTTACTGTTAGGGTCACAAATGACCTTAAGGGCCGGTCTATTGTGCATGCCATCGAGCCTATGATTGCGTATTGTAAATTTAATACAAAAGTTTAGGGCAATATAGGCTTCACATTTTCTGATAAATTTTGACTTGAGTTGATTTATAGTTGCGATGTACCCTCTTTAATGCCCATGTACTCTTTTTCCTTTATTATACAGGTTGACTGGAAGAGATCCCTATTATGGATAAGTCCGCCTTTTGTTGTGTTCTATGTTGTATCATCAATTTTCTTTCTGTACAATAAAGTTTTTACATACATACAATTTTATATATAATATACTCTTTTCTTGTGCATTTTCTTTCGTCATTCGCCGGTTGACTGTAAGAGATCCCATCCTGGGATAAGTCCGCCATTGTCTTCTTATTTTAATATTGTTCCTTTTACTATGTATTTTAAAGCAATAAAGATATTACAATTTTATGATTTTATTACAATTGATAATGGCACTCATTATTATGATTACGTTATGAAGTCGAGAAAAAGAAGCTCCTTTGCCCAGCAGTGAGATAAAATAACATTTGGTCAGAAAAGAAATGACTATGTAACTATAACCTTTGATGAAGGTTTCATCTTAAGCGATGATCAAAACCACAATCATTATGTTCAACAAATAAACAAATTTAATGTTTTTCCTTCAGTTGATTATCACTTTATGGCATTACCTAATTTAGTATCTATCTGTCTAATGATTGCAAAGAATAAATTTGATAGCTAGTGTTACCTACCCCTGCTGGCAACCCCAACTCAACAGTGACCGGATATAGTACATTTAAGAAATGAATGCCTAAACATATATATTTATTATTATTGATTTATTTTAAGATAAATTAGCACCAATAATTGTCTTTTATAAAATCTTTAATTTACATTGCAATAGAATAAGTAAACATGTTGATTAGTTCATTCATTCTGTTCATTCATTCACTCATTCAATTCAGTACAGTTAAATACCAAGGTTCGATTATGACATTATTCTTTTCGCTCATGAGATCTCAACCGTTACTCTGTTTAAAAATTAAGTCAACGCTGTGAAATAAACAAGTGATCGAGGTTTTAGTGTTTGAATTGCGCCATCCGAATTACCGCTCGTTACATCTCAGAAGTGGGATGTCGGGACCATATGCCGAAGGTCTTGGACAACGCAAGAGGGCGTGCAGCGACACCTCCAGCTCAGACTCCGATGAAGGTAATGAAGAAATTTTTTTTTCTTCGAAGAAGAAATGTAACAGCACATCTTACAAGAAGCGACGTGTAACGCCAACCGATGCGGAAGTTATCCCCAAATTTCGGCCAGAGGATAGCAGTAGTAATGTGAAAGGATGGCTTCATAAAATCGATCAGCTTGGTGATATTTACGGGTGGAGCAACACAGATCGCCAGTTTATTATGCAGCTTCGTCTACGAGGTGCAGCCAGAGAGTGGTATGATGACCTTGATGATTATGCTCTTTCTTGGGACGAATGGAAACGAGCCCTTCATGTTGCTTTTCCAAGATCAACGGATTATGTTGAAAGATTAGAGATGATGCTAGCTAGGACGAAACAGGATACCGAACGAATGACAAAATATTACCACGACAAACTTTCGCTTTTGAAGAAATGTAATATTGATGGTGAAGATGCAATTTCATGCATAATACGTGGCTTACCGGCTGAGTTGCGAGCCAACGCCAAAGCATATACTTGCGACAGCCCGGAACAACTGTACTATGGATATTTGTCTTCACTGGAAAATTACAAACGTGTAGAAGCATCTCATATGACGCAAAAAACCACATGGAGAAGAGGAAATGCTACGTCAACGATGCAACCGTTAGCACCGAAGATCTGCTACGTGTGTCGTCGCGCGGGACACGAGGCACGAGACTGCAAACTGCAACAACGCTGCGACGTGTGTAAGCGCCAGGGACATACGAGCTCGACGTGCTACTTTGCGGCTGGCACTTCACGACATCAGGAACAAAAGGTCAGTCGTATTTTGCATATTACATATGAGATACATTTGGATATTTTTAAGAAAATCATTACTGTAAACGGATGTCAGTTACGTGGCTATATTGACACCGGAAGTAGATTAAATATCTTAACTTTTACAATGAAGAATTACTAAGAAATTAAGCTTAGATATTCAACAAAGTACAACTATAATGAAGGGTTTTGGGGGAACGTGTACCCAATCCCTTGGTGCTTGCCATATCACGGTATTGGTAGACTGTGTGTCGCTTCAAGGAATAGCCGAATTAACTGACATCTTGACTTCAGATATAGACATGATAATTGGACAGACTATGATTAATAATGAAGGCGTTAGTTTAGTAACTACATCCGATTCAGCGCAATTTATACCCAGCCTAGTTGTAGAAAATATGCTGATTAATTTAAAACTCAAACGGACAGATTTTAATTCAAAGTATTCGGTCTATTTAAAACATGATTGCACTATATCTAAAAACAGTTATTATTATGTCGAAGTGTATGTGGATTATGAGCAAGATGTGGAAGAAGAGCATGCATTCTTGACTCACGCTGTGTGGTTCCAATTGATAAGTAAAATTTATTATATACCATCAGTAATTATAAGTTTGAGTAATTCTTTTTTGAAGGTGATTAATTTAGGAAGTGAAGATATTTCATGGGATGCTAATAGGTTGATAGCAAGAGCCGAATCAATTGTCTTACCGGTTAACAATGAAGATCCAAACATACTCTCTATAAGATCAGATACTTGTAATTTAAAAATTAAACTTACTGATATCGATAAAGGTCAGCTTAGTGATAGTGAGGATGAACAGTTAATAAACCTATTAAATAAGTATTCACATGCATTCGCTAGAAGTACCACAGACCTAGGATGTACAGATTTAATTAAAATGCACATCAATACTAAAAATGATAAACCTATTTATTGCAAACCATACAGATTATCACAAAAGGAAAATGAGATTGTTAATGGAAAAATTAAAGACCTTTTAGAAGCAGGTATAATTAGAGAGTCAATGTCTGAATATGCTAGTCCTGTGGTGCTTGTTAGAAAAAAAAATGGTGATCATAGGTTGTGTATTGATTATAGGGCATTAAATGCTAATACGATTAAGGACCGGTATCCCTTACCTCACATAGAGGACCAGGTCACCCGCCTTTCTGGTAAATACTTCTTCACGACACTTGATCTTGCACAAGGCTACTATCAAGTGCCACTAGATGACGAGTCTATTCCTAAATCAGCCTTCGTAACGTCATCAGCTCAGTACGAATTTCTTAAAATGCCCTTCGGCTTGGCTAACGCTCCTGCCGTATTCTCTCGCTTAATACAAATGACTTTAGGTAGACTTAATCAAGATATAGCACTGTACTTGGACGATATTATGATTCCTACGATTACTGTAACTCAGGGATTAGCCCTGTTAGAAACTGTCCTAGAACTATTAACCGCAGCTAATTTAAAATTAAATTTAAATAAATGTTCATTCTTAAAAAATACAACTACATATCTTGGTCATGAGATATCTGCAGGAACGATACAACCAGGCCAGGCAAAAATTAAATGCGTTTCAGATTATAGGCGGCCACGAAATGTCCACGAAATCCGACAATTCATTGGCTTAACATCATACTTTAGAAAATTTATACAAAATTTCGCTCAAATAGCACGGCCTCTGACTGAACTTACAAAAAAGGACACTCCATGGTGTTGGGGTCCTGAACAAGAGAAGGCCTTTAAAAATTTGAAACGGAGATTAACCGCTAGACCAGTCTTGGGTATATATAATAAAGATGCCGTCACTGAATTACATACAGACGCAAGCAAACTAGGTTTGGGTGGGATTCTCCTGCAATACCAGCTTGATGGCACCTTGAAACCTATAGCCTATTTCAGTAGAGTAACTAGCAACGAAGAGAAAAATTATCACAGCTACGAGCTGGAAACGCTTGCCGTTGTTGAGTCCCTTAAACGATTTCGTATATATTTAATTGGTATTAAGGTTAAAGTTGTGACTGACTGTGCTGCGCTTAGGACTACGTTAGTAAAGAAAGATTTGATTCCACGCATAGCAAGGTGGTGGCACACAATTCAAGATTTTGACTTAGAGATAGAATATAGGCCAGGCGAACGCATGAGGCATGTAGACGCCTTAAGTAGAAACCCGGTTACGAATTCTGTTCTTATGATTGAAAATTCTAACTGGTTAATTTCGCTCCAAATGGAAGACGAAAGCATTCAAAGTATAATCTCTCAACTCCGGGATAAAAGTAGTACAACTCTGTCCGTCGATTATATTGTCAAGGACAATATTTTATTCAGAAAAACAGTTTCTGGGGAGCGTTTTGTAATTCCTAAGTTAGGTAAGTATGGGTTGTTGCAAAAGCTTCATGATCAGATTGGTCATCCAGGTCGTGAAAAATGTGAACAAACAATTAAGGCACAGTTTTGGTTTAAGGGCATGACTAGGTTCATACGTAAATATGTTAATTCGTGTCTGCAATGTGCCTATAACAAAGAGAATTACGGGAGGTTAGAAGGAGAACTTTATTCAATTGAAAAACCATCAATTCCCATGCATACTTTGCATGCTGATCACTTGGGTCCTTTTGCTAAAACTCGTAAAGGAAACTCGTATATTCTCGTAGTTATTGACGCCTTTACGAAGTTTGTATTTGCTCGTCCAGCTAAAAACTGTTCCTCGATTGAGACAATTAAACATTTTAGAGAAATTATAATGCAATTTGGATTTCCTGTCAGAGTAATTACAGATAGAGGTAAAGCCTTCACCAGTAGATATTTTAGAGAGTTTTCCCAAGAAATGCAGTTCAAGCATATTTTGAATGCCATTGCTAGCCCCCGTTCGAATGGCCAAGTCGAACGCGTAAACCGATCTTTACTTAATGGATTGAACACAATGACAGAAAGCGAATGCACTTGGGATAATAAGTTAGATGACGTTCTTTGGGGAATTAATAACACTCCGAATGTGACCACAGGGTTCGCTCCCTTTAACCTCATGTTTGGGCACAAAAACTTACGTTATCCATCCTTTCCATCTGATGCACCTTCCACTTCTGAAACTCAAATGCATGAACTGAAAGATAATAGGGATACTGCGAAGCTTCGCATAGATAGGAACATGACAGTAATGAAAGCTAAATTCGATAAAAAGCGTAAAAAATGTACAAAATACAATACCGGTCAGTTAGTTTTATGGAAAGGTGGTATTTCTAGGGATGCAACGACTGGCGTTACAAAAAAGCTCAATGGCCTTTACACAGGTCCATATAAAGTCACTAAATCAGAACAAGCTTTGGATCATTATACCATCACTAGCATTAAGGGTATGAAGGGGTACAGAAAATTCAGTGCAGTAGTGCGAGGAGAAACTCTTCGACCTTATAAGCCAACCATGTCAGGGAGTGATAGCTCAGGTAGTGATCGTGAAGTAGATAGAGATGATTTAATTGATCTTCTAGAAAGTTAATGACAGAATTTGTGATCGAGAATGTTAGCTCTTCCATTAGATTAATTAATAAATAAATTAGATTATATCCCTTATAACGTTTACACAGGTTATCAATTATATGTTAACCATTCTATATGCTTCGTTGTAAACCTAAATGTACCTGTATGTATACAATTGTGTTATTTCCTTTATATAAAATATAATATAATTTAACGTTTATGAACCTATTCTTTTATCTATAATTTCTCCTTCGAAACATTACTATAGTATATTAAAGTAAACTGTGTGGTACTAAACAGACGACGGCTGTGTGATCAAGTCTGCCATATCAAGTATATCTGTGTGACTGTGTGATAACCCTTGGAGTAGCTGTGTGATCAAATTCCTGGAAAAATAGTAATTACAGTGTGGCAAAAATAAACTGTGTGATGTATATCAATGACAGCTGTGTGATCAAGTCAAAAAAAAAAATATAAATATAATAATACGATTATTTTTCAGAATATCAAAATCGAATCAAATAAGCAACATGTTTTATTTGTTCTAGCAAAATACTGCTTGTTCTGTTTTTTCTTTTTACAGGCTTCCAATGCAACTTCAGAAGGAAGGGACGAGAGCCGTGGGACACGGCTAATGCAGGATGGCCGAATGTTACCTACCCCTGCTGGCAACCCCAACTCAACAGTGACCGGATATAGTACATTTAAGAAATGAATGCCTAAACATATATATTAATTATTACTTGATTTATTTTAAGATAAATTAGCACCAATAATTGTCTTTTATAAAATCTTTAATTTACATTGCAATAGAATAAGTAAACATGTTGATTAGTTCATTCATTCTGTTCATTCATTCACTCATTCAATTCAGTACAGTTAAATACCAAGGTTCGATTATGACATTATTCTTTTCGCTCATGAGATCTCAACCGTTACTCTGTTTAAAAATTAAGTCAACGCTGTGAAATAAACAAGTGATCGAGGTTTTAGTGTTTGAATTGCGCCATCCGAATTACCGCTCGTTACACTAGCCTCAATTGAATTTTTCGAAATGCGCAATTACAGGGAGTACAAATTACAATCAAACTGTGAAAACAACAAGTACAGTCAATGTCGACTTTTTTTGCTAAACAATAAAACATTCCATGAAAATGCAATGGCATGTGACTGTCCTCTCTTAATTCCCATGCCACTGATCTCAAGGCGATAATGACACATCATTATGTCATTACCATGGCGCTCGTCAGGGTGTGAGCAGACGACGTCTGTGGCGGTAGCTCGTCATTACTGTTGCTAATTTTAGCTTCACTGGTCTGCATAGAACCTAGCACATTATAAGAAATTGGTTTGGCTAGACTTGCCTCAAGTTATGACAGTAAGACATCGAATAGCAGTTGCTGCATTGGTGCAATGAATTATTTAACACTTGGTTTTAGTTCAGACATAATATTCGTTTAGTTAACATTCGTACTACCCAAAGAAGTTCGAATTGCGCTGTCTCGGGACGCAATTTTTTTTTTAAATCTATGGTACTTCCTATATTATCTATTTTGTAGTTTGATTACGAAGTTGAACATGAAGAAGCGACATACATCAATCCTCGTTAACTATACCTCCTTTGAATGCCTATTGAGGAAAATTATAAAAATGGTTCCAAGATCGAAAAAGATCTCAGTCTAAAAGCCTGTTAAGAAGGCAATGTTTATGAATTCAATAATTTCATTATATATTTCGGTTGTACTGTTTAATCTGTTGCAGATAAGAACTGTTTCAAAAGAATATCTTATAAGACATTGTCTCAAAACGTGCATTTTGCTTCAGTCATTCCGGTTTAGTTCACAAGCGTTGTCGTGGTTTTAATATTCAGTTATATCTGATGATAATATCATCAGATATATCTCAGATACCTTTACTTATTCTCGGCAAATTAAGTCTAATTTTAGAACTGTAACTGTTCTTTTTAATGTTTCTTTTCGTTGATTATCATTATGTTTTCCCAAATAAAAAAACTAGTAGTTATTAAAATTTATTAATATAACTTAGTATTATAGATTTTTAAAACAATTTCATATAAAGGCAAAGAGACATACCTATTAGTAAGTAAACACCGTAGCCATTCGGCAAACGTAATGAAGCACAGATATATATTTGTTTTCGCTTGTGGTTCGACGGTTGTAGAATGGGTTCTAAGCTTATTTTTTATAAATTAAAAAAATAAATATTTTGGGGTTTACAGAAAATTTTTACGTGATTTTCGTGTTTGATTAAAATGTTCATGATATTTGTTCCGCAACACTGCGTAATAGTTATGAAAATAAACAATTGACCAAAAAAATCAACATAATATTATACAAAAAAAATTCAATGTTTCCAGCAATAAGTGAAGGTGTGATTCACCGATCTAGGTTATGCTATTTCAGGCAGAGCTCCAGGCAATGCAAAACTAAAGTGGTTAAGACATTATCTTGATTTACTGCGGCATATTTTATTTCTAAGTAAATATGAAACTGATTGGATGGCTCGGTAAACAGTTCTAAGAACAAACTCTGAGTACGATAGAATACAATTTTTTTAGTTCAATGAACGGATCAATGTTAATGATGTTACGTTTTGAAGTATGACAATTTGCATCAACTTAATGAACTTGAATAAAAATAGGAGAAATCGAAAAGATGCAATACACTGCTGTTAAGCGACAGTAATAATTGGCTAATATAGTTTTTTTTAATAATGTTGTGATTTCATAGATGTAAGTTTTCCATTTAAAATAAAATAAAAAATAAATATAGATAGCGGTGTATGAGATAGTGCATCGGGCAAACATTCAATAAAAATAAGCTTTCCGAGGGGACGATCTTTGTGCAAAGATTTATTTACGTTGTCACTATTTTATGCACAGTCAATCTGCCCTTATTATTATATAAAAAAATATATTTTACAATAATTAGTATCGCTGTGGCCATAGCTAGTTCGTTTAAAACATAGAATTAGGTAAACGCGAGCTGTCAGGGTTTTTTCTAAAAATCAATGGTTTTAACAAAACAAAATGTTATATGATAAAAAAAAATGTAACAGTAAAACTTCATCGAATTAACCAAAGTAAACATAGTGAAAACTCAATTAAACGAGTGCTTATACAAATAACAGAGCAGCAGGAAATGAACGCCCGCGATTAGACCACTGTTAAAAATAATTTAGCGGTTAGCCATATCCTACGGAGATGGTTCAAATGATGTTGATACTGGTACATACATACATACATATAATCACGTCTTTATCCCATACGGGGTAGACAGACTAGGCCACGTTTAACATAATGGTAGTTGAAACAGGAAATCCAATAGTGATGGGTTGCTAGCCGCATCGCCTATGTCATGATTTCCCCATTCGGCGATTCCCTCAGACGACTTTTACGGCTTGCGCGGGAAGAGAAGCAGCTGGTACATTCTATATTTTTCTTTTTCTCCCAGACCAGCATAGAAGTAATTTGGTAAAGTTGATACTGGTAGGGTTGTTAAAGTTTATAATAATCCAACTGTACAAGTGTTTGGTTTTTCGAGTGATTATATGTAAGTCTATATACATTTTTGCCACCTATGTAATCGTAGTCGTATTAATTGTGAAATTGACAGTCTTCACAAAAATAAATACGACTTCATTTGGGATCAAATGTTGTTCGAAACAAAAAACAGCATTGTAGTCAGCGATTTGATTAACTTGGTATTTTCACTGTCTAAAATTTTCGATAATTATATTCGCTCTTTTATCATTGTGTTATCTTTATAAATCTTGTTTAAAACTTTTACCAAATCTTAGTTTTTATTTATATATTTTAACTTTATTGCACACAAATATAATAGGTGCACTTAATGTCATAACTATAAAGCATTCCTTACCAGTCAAACCTTTGGACCAAACAGAAAATCGTAGATGGTATTACCATGAAAAAAATAAACACTAGTTTGTAGTTTTATTACACACTAGCTGTCTCCCGCGGCTTCGCCCCGCGTGGCACTCGGTTATATCGCGCCCAAAAGTAGCCTATGTTTGACCTCAGGTCGTTAACTACATCCCTACCAAATTTCATCACAATCGGTCCAGCAGTTTAGCCGTGAAGAGGTGACAGACAGACAGACAGACAGACAGACAGACAGACTTTCGCATTTATAATATTAGTATGGATTTTAGTAGGCAAACAGGCATACGGCTCACCTGTAAGTGATTACCGTAGTCCGTGGACGCCTACAACACCATGTAAATGTTTACCATTCTATTTAAATGCAAATACAGACATTGGATCTATGGTTATTAGGTATGAAAAAAATTGTAACAACATCAATTATCCTTTCATCTTTTCTTTATCATCTCTGATAGAATAGTGTTCTACGCCACTAAAATTTAAGTTACATGACTTTGAAATAATTCACTTCCTAATTAATCTCATGCTAGTCAAAAGCCAAAAGTTGTTGGTCAATAAAAGTGATAAAAATTTCGAGAGATTAGATGACATAGCAATAACTATCTGAATAGATGACAAGTAATCAAATAAAGCAAATGCTTCGTACAATTCAACTTTCAAAGACATAACGAATAATCAGAAGAAAAATCAAACAGATCTAAACTTTCACCTGTTTGAGACTAGTTCTTTGTAATATGAGATCAATGGAATCAGAAATAAAATCATCGAAGAAATACTTATTGTTAGTCATGATAAATCTGATGTTCATGATTTGAAAGAAAGTGAACCTAGAATCAAGTCATTGCACCACAATTCGTAGCGTATTTCGCAATTTAGGTACATTCGGATACAAGTAATAA
Source organism: Apomyelois bistriatella (assembly GCA_947044815.1). NCBI lineage: Eukaryota > Metazoa > Arthropoda > Insecta > Lepidoptera > Pyralidae > Apomyelois > Apomyelois bistriatella. Next base: position 13,737,295 of record OX345690.1, read on the forward strand.
AAATAGAAATTTTGTTTTGAGAACCAACTCAAACAACTTTACCAGAAGATGATCCATTAAAATAACTCAAATCTGAAATTTGTTTTGGGTAAATTAGTAACAGATTTTTGATGCAATTAAAGGCTTTTGTTATCACAATCAATCGCATTAAGTCTGTTTACCTACTCAACAGTATTAGAGAAATTCTGAAGAAGTTTACAACAACGTTCAATACCATAAGAATAATAATAATCTTATATTGACCCGGTATCAAGTTAAGAAAAAAAGACACCAGGTTCCGAAGCCATAGGTTTCAAAAACCTAGGGTAACGCTTAGACGATGATAAAATAACAAGACATGTAGAAGAACCGAATGGCAGAGGTCAAGACCTACAGAACCATGTATCCCTTAAGGCCGTTACAAGTAAATCAAGTATCAAAGATATAAATCCATGTACTAATGCTATCGTTGCCGCAAGTGTCCGTTGAGCAGTGGATAAGAACAAATTATGTAAAACATAGATGAGACGATCCAGAACAGTAAAATTTTTAGTGGCAACCCAACAAAAATAGAGAAGTTCTGTACTTTATTCAAGGGTTAATTGTTAGATAATAATCTTTCTATCTTATCTTAGCACTTTATCGGTTGCTGGCTCAGCTGATTGCTTCAAAACCCAGGGTCTGCTCTCTTGCTTTATTTCCTCCACTTCACTCGATTTCAGCATTTTTAGTTGTTATTGTTAGCAGGCATATGCCTGCTACTACGACGTCAAGCCAGCACTTTTTAGCCTTGCCTCATCCTACCCGGCCCTGGCGGGATGCAGCTGGCTTGACTATTGTCCCTAGCATAACTAGCCGGTTTCTAGTAAATAGGCGACTCTTCTAAAGTTTGTATACTATGTCTCAGACATGAAGGCTGCCTCAAATGCGGGAGTGTATTTGCGGTCTTTTCGCCATACTCCACACATCCACCACAGCATTTTCATTTCAATGATTTAATTGACACTAAGTTGTAACTCTGCACTCTTCCCATTTTTTCCACGGACAGTACATGCGCTCCAGTAATTGCGTACTATATTATGCAGTTCAATGCACTTAAATGCAATTAAGGTATTTTTATTGATTCGTGCGCAGTGCGAGAGATGATCAGTTTCTTTCATTAATGTATGAATGCTGGGCTAATTGATGTTATTCATTTTAAGTGGTGATAAGATAAGATGTATGGACATTTGTTTGAGTTTCTGCCGGGCGCTCTAGCCATTTATTATAATAATATGTGTATGAAGCTAAGATATAAAAATATTCACGAAAATGTAAATTCGTCTTTTTTAACTCTGTGAATTGACGTCTTTCGAGAAAATGCTGCAGTGGAGTTTGTGGCGCCGCTTCTTCTCCACTTGCGCTTTGGAAGTGGTGAAAAACTTAAAATAAGTAACAATTGACATCTATAAGTGATGAGAATATTCTATATTGAAAATAAACAATTTGAATTAAGATGATACCGACTGGACTTTCGTACATTAATGACAGGTAATATTTGTAATGTAAGCAATGTGACATAAGCGGATGCATTCATATCTGTTTTAGAATGCCCGAGTCTGCTCAAGTGCTATATTACAGCATAGGTAATCTAACAGAACCATGGTACGAATAGCAATGTCTGTCTGTAGTCAGATAAAGATCTGGGTTTTCTTTTAAGCTAAATTGGATTCCCAATGATCATGATAAGTATATAAATATAAGCGCTTATGCAGGCGCTGGATGCAGGCCGCTTCTGACCGGTCATTTTGGGAATTCTTGGGGAGGCCTATGTCTAGCAGTGGACACTAGACAACCTGTGGCTAAAAATAATATGATGATGATGATGATGATATGTAGAATATAAATTTTAAAGTTTAACTAAATTAGCTACAGACTAATTAAAAATACCACCCAAATGGTAGATTCCCCGTTCAAAAGTAGCCATAACGCTGCCAGCGTTTCCTCCTTGCATCGCCTACAAAAAATATTTATTCTTAAATCCATAAATAAATAAATAAATAATAAATCTGACTGTATTAATAATAAATAAATAAATATATACGGTATATACCAAGTATCCCAACTTATATTATAAAATGCGAAAGTGAGTCTAAAATTTCGCATATATATTGTTAGAAGTATTGAGTACATATAATACCTTTCATCCCGAAAAAAAGCAGTGTCTTCAAGAGAAGATCACGCCGGCGAAGCCGCGGGCAAAAGCTAGTTTGTATAATATAGAGACGGTGTATTTGCCCGACAAACAGTCACGCAGTCTGATCCACAGTAATGTAAACCGTTTCACATTTATATTCCGTATTCGGTGCATCGCCACGGAGTGCATTTGCAATTCAGTTATGGTCTCTTTACGTCTTTGAGTTCTTGCTTTTAGATGTCATGTCTTTTACACAATACGACGGAATAAAGACGTAACGAAAGCAGACTTTATTTTGTCGTTTGTTACGAAGAAAATCATTACCTACTCCGTTTGATTGATTTAAACCGTAATAATTGATTAACTTATTAGGGTCGCCATATCAACACAAGACAGCTAAATATGACAAAGTTTTAGAGACATTCATCTTCTTCTCCAGCCAATAGTCATCAAGTCATAGCTGAGCCATATCTAGAAATGCACGCTATACCTTTCTAAGGTTATTTGCCATACGGTTTCTTTACACAAGTACTAACTTTCCCCAAAGCTGATCTTTTATGCGTCAATGTGGAGAGAGAGATTAAATTCAGCTAACTCATAACACATCACAAATTTTTAATCGTTCTTAAAAATAAAACTTAATAAATAAACTAAATTAAACTAAACTTAATTAAAAATAAAACTATATAAAAATAATAAAAAGAAAGAAAAAGAAGAAGAGATCACCCACTCATTAGCGTTTCCGGTGCAAAGGTGCCCAAAACACTGGCGGCATTTCCTCGTTGATAACTACATAGCACAGATAATTTGAGAAAATAAAGACAATTAGCGCCAAATCTGAAGGAATCAAGAGGAATATAGTGAAACACCAGTGACTAAGAGGCGTTTGGAACTTCGGACGTCGTCGTGACTTCGGTAAAGGAGGTAATTATTTGTTTCAATGCCGTCGCCTTAAGTCTCTTTACTCACGACTCCTGTTTGTTAGCGATGGGTATATGTCACCGACCGATAAACCTTATGAGTGCCCCGGCTTCGCATGGGCATAAAAACCTTCCTCTTGAATCACTATATCTATTAAAAAACACCGCATCAAAATTTGTTGCGTAGTTTTAAAGATTTAAGCATACAAAGGGACAGGGGCAGAGAGAGCGACTTGTTTTATACTATGTAGTGATAGTGAAGTTATGCTTATTATAGTTCAAAATGTCGTCGTTGGGTATGGAGTATGAAACTCAGAACAATTTCGCGATATTGATGCAAAACTCTATAAGTATATACCTATTTATTTCATTATTACTGACTAACTGTTGCCCGCGGCTCTACTTGCTGAGGTTTGGGTTATATTGCGCCGAATGTAGCCTATGTTTTTACCAGTCTTTGACTAAGTGTTCACAATATTATATGTTCACAAAATTTATCAAAATTAGACCAGCGGTGTAGCCGTGAAACAGACAGAAAGGCCTACAGACAGACTTTCACACTATTAGTATGGATTTAATATTTCAAATATCTTTAACAGGAAAATCAGAAATCTTCTATTGCCTATTGTACTTACGAATATATAAGGTTTTCCGTCTTACAATATACTTACCACTGCCTTCGTAAAAGGTGATTAAAGGATCAAAAAAGTCCCTCTTTGTCTCTTTCACTCTGGTAGTGTGTTCCACTAACAATGCATTGACATTAATTATTTTTGTCCCTTAGTCGTCTTTTACGACATTCACAGGTAGAGATGAGTAATCTTAGATATTCTTGGTTACTATACGGCAAATTTAAGCCTATATATAGCAAATATCATAAATATCCTTCAGTCCATCACCGATAGCCATTGCACTCGCACTATTTATATGCCTAAGTCGTTCTTAGAACCCTTGTTTAGTCAGAGCTCTAGAAATAATGTCCTACATTGTTCAGTGAACTGCTATTGTTCATTATGTGCTTTGAAAATGATTGTTTTGATTTAACTTATTGATATTCAAGGCTACACAGTTTTAAAACGAAAATTCTAGCGCACACTGAAAAAAAATATTCTTATACACAACCAAACTTTCGTCAATCTACGAGTATAGCACAAAAAAGTGACCACATTCCTTGCAATATGTAACCAAACCTTATGTATTTTATTTGTACTCGTAAAACACTTTTGTTATATCAAGTTAACTTCATTAGAATCTTGTCAAATTTTGGTTATTTCTCAAATAGCCGAAGTAGTTAGGTAAAATGTTTTTTTAAGAGTAACATGATAAAAAAAAAATGTTCTTCCCTGCGTCAGTGTTCGGTTAACTGGAAGAAAAAGTATATGGCTTTAAGTCCGTCTTTTACATTTATATTTAATGATGTTAAACAAATAAATAATTAATGTAGATTTCATTTGCAGGTTTTTTAGAAACAGGATAGCTAATTAGCTATCCAATAAAATGCTTAAAATAGTAAAAATTTTACGATAATTAACGTAATGAAGTAAGTATACAACTCAGTGGTAAGACATTCGATAATGTTCTATCATTGGTGACGGCCTAGCAGTGGGCATGTTAAAATTTTCTTTTTCTTTTGAGTCATAATGGCTTTATGTAGGTACTCTATATTGTCTTTGCCCAGTACTTGGCCACCGTTTTCCTCGTTTAAGTCCTCCATTGTACAGGGGGGGTTACTACCGTACTCTTAAAACCATGCAAGATCTAGTGAGTAAGCGAGACAGCGCGATACATGATGTAACGCGACATCTCCCTTACTCACTGGATCTTGCATGGTTTTAAGAGATAGTGGTAAGCCAGTAGGAGACAGCTTAGGACATAAGGTGAACCATCGACTGCACCGCTGCAGACACACAGGCTGCTGTCAGAGAATCCGGGCAGACATGTCATAATAATGATTACACACATCTTGTGCGATGTTAAAACAAAAATGAATGCACAAGGGCACATTCACACACACACTTCAAGTTACACATCATATCCTTTCTCAACATTTTCTATTTACAGAACTCATGGAATGTAGATTTTATCATCTTTTTTTGTTTTGTCGCTAAAATGAGTAATGCTTTTGTAATAATGAAATGTTTTTGACGAAAGGCGAAAATGAATTTCTAAAGTGTTGGTATTATGTCACATGTAAGTTATAAAAAACTTGAAAAATGACTAGACATAATACTGGATAAGCGCGAGTCGTAGGTAATATGTATTGTGTACCCATAAAAAAATGTTCTTCGTGCTAAAGTGGCGTACAGTAATTATGTTCCCATAAATTATATATTTTGTTGTTCTTGCTAATAGACAGCGTGGAAATTATTCCATATTTGTAGAATAATAATTTTAATTCAGTTATGTAAGTTCCCGCTTATTTTTAGCAAAAAAAGTGTTAATTATTAAAACACGATAAAGTATCGTAACCCTATAACAAACTGATTTAATCCTTTAATTAAATTAACTGCTTTCCTTTGGTATCAAAATGTTTAAAGAAAAAAAGTATTCCTTTCTTTAGGTAACTGCACCAGTCCTCACACAAAAGGATGTCTCCCACCGCAGCCGCCGCCGCCATTTTATCTCTGCGACCCCCCCCCCCCCTCCCCCCTCCCTTCTCTCTGTAGCAAGAATAAAACCGCGGAATACCGGAAGATACGCCACAACACCTGTACTTTAGTCACGGTCCTACTTCTAATCTGTCACGCCACTGCACCAGAGAAAAAAAACGAGGGTTCCGTGGATAAATACCGTGAAATTTTATTCTACTTCACAAAAATAATATTTCACGGGTTTTAATACGATAATTGTTTTAGCCAAAAAAATGAAACCGACTCCAATTACTCAACTAATAATTGTTTTTGCCAAAAAAAACGAAACCCACTCCAAGGATGAAAAAAATTATAAATTGTTGTTAAAATATGCTTCACATCAAACATTAATAAATTTTAAATCAATGCCAATTATTTAAATAAGTCCGGAGTTTTCTAATAAAAAAAAATTTCATAACATTCTGACGAATTGAGAACCTTGTCCTTATTTTTAGTCTGTTAAAAAGGTACTAAATCGTTAAATGCGTATTTAACTTAAAAATGTAGTTAATAATATTTTCCTTTCTAATGAACAAACGATTTTTTTAAATATTTGTTTATTTTTACTTCTGTTTTTTTACATAACGAAGAAAAAATCGTTACAAACATTTTGGTGATCTAAGTTTGGCATATAAATGAATTAATCATTAATTCAACCCGTTCTAAATAGTAAATTTTGGGAACTAATTCAATTATCGTATATAGTCTCCAAGATTGTCCTAATGTCAGAATATGTGTGTTTATTTGTTTCGGACTAGAGCCAAATATTATCATATCACCCAACCTCTCTACATAAGTAAATATTAACTCATCTACACAAGCTTGCATTAGCACTACTTCACTGGTAGGTGCTAAATTTGCACATATATTCCTGTGTTCTTGTATCTCTAATCCTTGGACAGGAGATAAAAACCCCATTATGGACGTTGCATAAATTATTCCCGCTGGTCACAAAATATCCAGACTACAGAAGGATATCCTCTTGGCATTTAACACTAGTAAAATCTACACTTATATAAGTTGTTCGAAACGAAGGATTCTAAAAGAGGAAACGAATTTTTCGATTTATATTTTGAATCTCATTATGATTAAATATCTCATTGAAAGATTTAACACTCATTCACGAATTCGTATTGTGTGTGTTTGTAACTCATTTACTTAACCGTTGGACAAGGAAAATAGTACATTATTACTGTAGAGGCCAGAAATGAAATAATTGACGGCCGAGTCATATTGCAAGCCAGTTGCTTGCCAGGACGAGGCGAAGCCGAGGGCTTTTAAAAATACAAGAACGTAAATTTTATTGCAATTTTAGGCTGAGGCTGGTACAATGCTTTTCTTCTTCTGACTTCCTCTTAAGACGAAACAACATAGTATCAAATTGTACAATGGCGCAAACAAATTTTTGATAAATAACTAATGGTCATGTATAACGGTGTCATATCTGTTAGCAACTTTAATTTTAACACTGCAACTACAAGATAAAACACCATTTGAAGTGGGAGGTCGGTAATGTTCTTTTTGGTTGCTAAAAGTGCTGGGTTGTACCTTCTGTAATTTGTTTTATTTTGTATTTAGGAAATCTTATATTGTCATGTTGGATGTCCTGTCGCTTTTAAGCTGATAATTTTGAAGTGATAAAATAAATCAAGGGACTTTGGTCGTGACTTGTACTCTCAAAATGTTTGGCAAAAGTGTTTTGCCCTTATTGTCTGTCAATCGATATGCTCCTTAATGCTATACTTAAAAGATAATATGTATGGGTTCCTATACCCATACATAATTAATTCTTTTGAGTTAGTAGTAGTATTTTTAAGCTACTGCTCAATTTTTTCGTGTCTTGAAAAAGTTTCTGTACTATGGAAAAAAAAATTTTTCTTAATTTAGGATCACATTAGATACTATATTTCAGACGGGTATTTATTTCGTGTATGTATACCTACTAATCATATTACTATTCATGCAATTCTTCATATTAAATTATGCAGCAAGATATTCAACAAACCAAATCTTTAGCTATACTTCTAATAACTATATTTTTGTTCTCTCATCTGACTTACTCCAAAAAGATGTTCTTCTTTGCACCAATACTGATTGATTGGTAGAACAAGCCTATGGCTTGAAGTCCGCCATTTACATTTGTATGTAATGAAGTTAAATAAATAAATAATTAATAACATGACCAGCAAATGTCAACTCTGTAGAGAATATGCCAATATGGAGAAGGAATGAGCTCAATGCAGATAGATCTTAAAGTAATTATGTACCAATTTGAAAAAGAAGAAAAATTCTTCCGTCGTGTCTAATAAAACCCCGAGCATCTGAAATTATAGTTAATACATGCATAGCAGCTCTTGGATCTTTGAACTGGCAGTAATAAACACTTTCTAGACAATAGCGCACGGCGGGTAGACCTAATGATCTATTAGAGAGGGCTTTAAACACTATTTAACATGACTTCGGTAAAGACAGGGTTAAGTAGAGAGTGGAGAGCTTGTAGTACTTATTATTTAGATGGTGGAAAGGGTTTTCATTTTTTTCTCGTGTGTGTTAGTGGCCAGCATTGAAACGTTTTGTTTTTTAGCTGGATTGTTTTTGCATTCGATAGATTATAGATCTACATTTTTTTATTTACTTCCTTACATACTTATTCTAAAAAAAAGCTAAAAAATCACAAAGGCAATAATTGACGTAGGTTTTTAAAATATTTTTCACTAAGTATATTATAAACATCAAAGGATATTAGATCTAACTATCTCTCATAGTGTCTTAATTAAAAGTATACTGGCCGACAATATAATATGAATATGATAGAATTCAATTAAGTTACCTAAATAAATGAACTGTGCTTATTGCCAATTTTGATGTATAATTACTCACGTCATGCCTACGCGGTGTTGTCGTGTGATTATAATAAACAATGTTATTTTTAAACAAATTTTGGCACAAAGTCATCGCACGAGTAACTACAAGTACTCGTCATAAAATAGTGCTGTCAAGTCTAGATAAGTGAGTAGGTAGCTATTCAAGTATTAGACTTTACAAACTCAAAACTAATGTTAGTACTTAAATAAATATACTAAGTAGTAAGTAAGGTAGGTAGGTAGCCTAATTTTTTTCTGGACCATACTAATCCGCTATACGAAAAAGCAGCTAGCTTAGAGGTAAGTAGCAACAAAAACCACAGTCACAAAATTTAAGATTCAAGATTGAGAAATGAGTGTTCTTTCTATACGGTGACTCTACAGTAGATAACTCATCTTATGCAGTTTAGTCTGTGTATCGCTGCAACAATATCTGCATTGGCGAACTAGCCTTAAACCTTATCCCCCGAATTAAGAAACGTTTGTTAAGCCTATGTTATTTAAAATTGTGTGATGTGTTTCGTCTCGTTCTTTCACATGAAATGTCAGGTAAGAGAGAAAGAGCCAAAACGTATTTTAGTTAAAATGGGCTTATCAAACGTTTCTTAATACGACGGAAAATCTTTTCCAGATAGACTAAAATCAATGATCCTCACCAATTCTTTGGAATTGTCTTAGCTAGAGCAGACACTGCCATTGAAATAAGCCATCTCAAGCTCCTTCTTTCTGAATTTTCTGTACTCCAGTATCCGTCTGAGCTTTTGTTTGGACCGATATCTTCCGAAATAAAAAAATGCCGCTTCTAAAAATATCAATGCCGCGTTGTGTCTTCCGAACGCAACTCGCACTTGACCTCTATGACACGGAGCGGGTCACGCACACCGTAATATATGCATATACAGTGAGGCAAAGTTATCTGTTCCGGTGGCTAAAACCTGAACTAAGGAAACTTCATACAACTTTGTGCAATAGACATAGATTGTGGCGCCATCGCGACCGGCACAGATAAGTTTGTTTAACTGTGTGTCGCATGCATGGCTTGGGAATAGGGTCTGAGGTTTCGCACTGAAGATGTTAATTAGCCGAGACCACTATGAAGAGAATGACATACACTCAGTATAAACAATGTTTTGTGTTAGTTGAACTGCTTGAATAATAATAGCTTAAATAGAATATTACGCCGATACCAGAACATTGTGCATTTTTGTGTGGTTTGGTTAAAACGGTTTCGAGAAACTATGACACCAGATGGCTGGCCGTGTGACCCACACGATATGACGATAAGTAAAAGTTTTTCTTTTGTTCTCGTGAGTGTTGTAAGAGGCGCCTTAGTCAATTTACATAACCCTATACCGGTGGTTGATAAAAATATAAATTGTATTTCCGAAGAGGGTTGATGATAGACAAGCAGCCGCTCATAACAATAATTCTGAAACTTACTTTACATAGATATATCTTAAAAATCTGCCCCATGAGGAGATAACAATAAGACTTCGCGTTTAACCGGACCCCGGGCTCCATAGCCATACGACAAAAGCCAAACGATCTGACCGTTACATTTTATCAATTTAATGCACCTGCTGCACAGAAATGAAAATTGAAAAAAGAACCACGCCATCCATTACATCGTTACAGTAAAAAAACTGAACAACTCGATTGTGAAGACGTAATGGTCGTATAAATTTGAAATACGAACGCGTAGTAAAAAAGGTCCGTTAAACATGCGTCGGGGCACGAGCCAATGCAGCTGCGCTGATTGGTCGATTTTTTGTTCGAAATTCGAATGGAATAAAATATTATGTTCTACGGTTAGCATTGGCTGTCAGTCAGTTTATCTGTAAATTGTGTAATTGTTGGGAAGTCGACGCACCTGCTTTTGTTTTTTTTTATAACCTGCTGCATCTTCGATGGTTCTATATTAGGTACTGTATTAATAATACGATTACATTGGTATTATATAACCTATTATAGCCGTGAACGATACGCATTTTATATTGACACTAAACTCATTCATACTACTTATTAAGTAAATAGTTTTTTTTTTGTATATGATCAACAAAATTCTTGAATTTATGATTTATTAAAGTACATTTAAGAAACTAAATTGATTTTTAGAGTTCACTGTGTGGAAAATGTATTCTTAATGTTTCGTACTAAAAATTTTACAAGGATACCCTAAAATCAAGATTACTATAAAATAAAACAACCAATCAAGAAGACAGACAAAAACTTGCTTCCTTCACTATCTGGAAGCTGAAAAGCTGCATATCCAGTTCTTCAATTCTAGACTGGATATACGGATGGACAGACAGACAGACGCACCTGCGTGGATTTCCTGTGAGCTTTTTTGCTTCCTGGCATTTCCTGTGAGCTTTTGCTTAAATTATACTGGAAGTTTCGTAAATCGAATACCACAGTGGTTGAAAATATTTGTATCTCAAAAATTTTTTCGGCTATTTTTAAGTCTCGTCTTCGGGTAATCAATCATACATACATTATAATCACGTCTTTGTCACATACGGGGTAGATAGAGCCTGGGTCATATGATCTTAACCCATGTTTAGAATTATGGTAGTTGAAACAGGAAATCAATAATTATGGGTTGCTAGCCAGTTATTCTCACACTTCTCCTTGTCGGTTCGAAATTGGATAATTCATCAAATTCCGACACTATATCTGCTATAGGAGGTCTGTGTGTTTGTCTGCCTATTTTTTTAAACAATCCAATTAGTACAATATAAAAGTAATGTCCTACTCTGCAACTTCCGGTCATGATTTGACAAAAAATATGTTTTTTTTTTCATCATCCGTAGTTCAACGATCCCGTCATTGTAATAATTAAATATCATATTGAATTGTTTCATAATATAATTAAATGCAATCATATTGCAATCTTCATGTGACGGTGAGCCTTTTGTTATGGTAACTATTGTATAAGTTCGCCAAATATTAATATTTGCTTTGACATATTTCTTTATAATAACGTCCATAAAACTCGTTTAGCAATGCCAATTAAAACGGGAAATAAAAAGTGAAGAGTGAGAGTGACAAAGAGATGGGCATACATACAGGTCAAATAAATCAAATTCACTTTAGCAGACCTTAGGCTCCAAGGCAACCAGATGCTTATCTGGCAACCGGGAAAGTGCAAAGATGGAGAAAATATCAAAGACACAACCCGCCTTTTCTTCAATTCATTCAATTCGGCTAAAAAAAAACCTTATCATACTAAGTACAGTCTGAGAACATACTTGAGGTCGTCGGAAAATGAAAACCGCTCGAGGCTATGCGGCTTTGGAGAGCCTTTACACGTGCATGAGAAAATTGCGGGTACATTTTCTTTGAAAATATGTTGGTCTAGATTTGATTGTATGAACATAAGAAATTGCTAAGAAATAAGGAATTGATTGAGGTGAATGACCGGGAGGCGGTTATCCAAGTACTGGGCAAAATCAATACTTATAGAGTTTAGATAGCCACTATGACTAGAAAAAAAGAAGAAGGGGTTAATTGCCACGAAATCTGACTCTTTACAGCGCCTATCTAACTAAGCCTAGATAAGTATCTAGGCACTGTAAAGCGTCAGATTTCTTGGCAATTAACCCCCTTCTCTCTCACTCGCAATCCAAGTTCCCAATGACATACATACATATATAATCACGTCTTTATCCTATACGGGGTAGACAGAGCCTAGGGCCATAATACCTTAGACCACGTTTAGCATCATGGTAGTTGAAACAGGACAACATTAGTGATGGGTGACTAGCCGCACCGCCTATGGCATGATTCCCCCATTCACCGATTCCCTCAGCCGACTTTTACGGCTTGCGCGGGACGAGAAGCATCTAGCACATTCTATGTTTTTCTTTCTCTCCCAGTCCAGCATGGAAGTAAGTTCCCAATGATATGCTCAAGTAATGCCCACCCTAGGCAATAAATGTAATAGATTTATAACTAGGTTTTAAATATAATGTTGATCCTTCTGGCTGACTGTATACGCTTTGCATAAGCAAAGCGTATACAGTCTGACCTCAGTAACCCTTTTTACTACCCAGACTAGTAGGAAGTGGATCCGGACGATTTAGTGTCATTGTCAGATTTTTCAGGTTACCTAAAGGCATCTCTCTTATTCGACCTTACACAGCCATCTAGCAATAACAGCCAACCAACACACGGATCATTGATTCAAGAAATATGATATTTTTTGACCATTTTTCAACAAGTTAGACACTCGTATTTACTCGTTTTTTTTCAATAACCTATATGGCGATTATTTGTGCTGGTAACTTATTAAGGTACATATTCGTAAAATACTCGTGATTCCGTACGCCATCTGGTGTTCGTTAAAGGAACCACGTCAGAGGCCGAGATGCGGTTTAGACGAACTATTCCATGATTCACCTACACGAAATGATCATGATGAAAACTTTGATGCAATAAAGAGTACTTTTAAGTTTGTATGAACGGCACGGGCAGATAAAACCGCAGAACTTAAATAGTGAATATTATATCCATTCCATAAATTATACCATTGATTGACCTTCTCGCTCGCACTGGATAAGAAAGTGAGAGACAATAAATACCGATCACAGACCAATATTTTACACGATTGCCTTTAAAAATACTCCAGACCAATAAATAAGTTCATTTGTCTGTCTGTACATACTTATTTCCAAGAAGCATGTGAACCAGGAAACATTACCTGAAAACAACATAATTTATATTGATTAATGCTCTTTGAGTAAAGAATAAACATTTTATTTATTAATAAATGAGCTCTATTATAACAAACTAAAGCCTACTTGACAGTCAAGTCTGCGTTACCTACTTATTAACTTTTTATATATAGTTTGTGTGTTTGTAATAACTTTTTTGTACTAAGTAAACAAAAGTCAATACAAAAGTATATAAATAAAACAAAAGTACATAGGCGGACTAATATACATACATACATACATATAATCACGTCTTTATCCCATGCGGGGTAGACAGAGCCTAGGGTCAAGACCTTAGGCCACGTTTAGCATAATGGTAGTTGAAACAGGAAATCAATAGTGATGGGTTGCTAGCCGCATCGCCTATGTCATGATCTCCCCATTCGGCGATTCCCTCAGACGACTTTTACGGCTTGCGCGAAAAGAGAAGCAGCTGGTACATTCTATGTTTTTCTTTTTCTCCCAGACCAGCAATAATAATAATAATAAGACAATAATAGTAGAAGACAGACGTACAGAAGTTGATGTGACTAGTTTTAATGTTTTAATGACCATATTTTGAGCTTATACATATATACCCAAAGCCATATTAGCATATTAAAAACTTGCGTTCAAATAAATTGAACCGTTATCGTCGTCAATTTTAAAAGATGTAATAAATGTCGCGAATGCGAATAATTTAAATTAATTATAATCATAAAAAAGAATGATATTTAAATAAGTAGTTGTTTTGATTTTAGTATGTCAGTTATTTTGAGGGTGGAGCGAATCGTCGTATCAGAATAATTATAACGCGGTGTCGGGGGTAGGGAAAAAACGAGAAGTGACAGGCGTCTTCATTATTAGCGATTAAGGTGCAGTGACGAGAGCAGGCTGTGCACGAGAATTATATCGGTGAGTGTTTTATTATTATACACTGTATATTTTATTGGTGCCACTGATATCTAAAGATTTACGTGTGATTAATTATGTGTGTTTACCGATGCGTCGGTCTGTTGCGAACAGATAGATCAGAGATAAGATGTGCGAGGCTTGGGGTGGCTATAGGGGAGGTTGGAGGCCACACAGGGCGCGATCCCCAAAGAGAGTATCAGATGGAACATCCATCACACCTGGTGGAACAGCCATCATATCAGGTGGAACAGCCACCATGCATTACGTGTAGCTTTGGCTCACATTTCAGTTATTTACAGATTAGTAAAGATGTGTGATTAAATAATTATTAGCACAGAAATAATTAGATTAGTAATTTCGTCATAATTTATAAATTATACTAATTGGCGACATGGTGGAGATGCTGGGATCGATCGATTGTTTACTTTCTAAGAGTTTTAATTTTCATAAAATAAAAATACCTACCTACCTGCATTTTGTTCTCAATTTTTATTTAAACGTTCGTCACGATTGAATTATGTATGTATACGAGTAGAATACAAATTATGGTTTGTTTTAAATTCTACTGTACATATTAAATTTTATATGAACATAAATAAGTGATATCATATTTAGATAAGTATTTACTTTCTCATACATCGTTAATGTATCCAAACCACAGAACAGAGAAATTGTCCGAGTAGAGATGTTTTGACGCAAACGGTTAATTCATTATTGAAAACTTAGTCATATACCCACGTAGGGTAAACATGGCCCAACTTAGACTTGTATGTTATACATTAATAATTTTTTTTTTTTTTTCTTTTTCACCAATTTTTATACTCAACGGTGAAGAAGGCGAAAATAATTAAGGCTTTGTGTATGTTTATACGTTATAATTATTTTAGTGGGTAGACATGATATAAAACAAAATTAAATTTTGTTGTAGATTTCCGGCTATTATTCAAATAAATCTTGGTGTAATCACAAGAATTTAGGTACTGTACTCTTTGTCAATATGGAAGTAGTCCTCCGAACTCGTTTAAAGTTACTATACGACTCTGTTCAAACATGCGTAACCTCTGCTCAGTGTGCCCTTGAACGAGCATCAGAAAGTGATGTAGACTTTAAGGAGCTAGAACTAATCTGTTCCAAGTTAAAAAGTGCAAAAGACAGATTTGTCGCTGACATACATAGTTATTGCCAGGCTACGAAGGAACCCGATGTGGACCAAATAACTCAATATACTTCTACCCAGATCCAAGCTGAAGATTTAGTATCAGAAATAGAAGTCTTTATTAAACGGAATAATCGAAAACGTAGTTCGAATGTTATAACTGACCAAAACCCCAATGTCTCTAGTAAATTGCCTCGAATGGAACTAAGTAAGTTTGATGGTGATGTTCTGAAGTGGTATCAGTTTTGGGATCAGTTTTCGTCAAATGTTGATTCAAGGAAAATAAACGATGTAGATAAGTTATTATATCTTCAGTCCGTTCTTGAGGGAGATGCAAAACAAGCAATCGAAGGGTTAGATACAACAAATAAAAATTATAGTTTAGCTGTTCAGACACTAAAAGAGAGGTTTGGTAAACCAACTGCTATCATCGATGCACATTACGTAGCATTATATCGCATTAAACCAGTATCTACAAATCAAGTTAAAGATTGCCGGCAAGTTTTGAATGAAATAGAAAGACATCTACGTGTACTGAAATCTTTAGGCGAAGACGTAAATCACAACCATCTTCGAGTCATGATAATGGAAAAGTTCCCAGAAGACCTCATATACGAAGTTAAAATGAAAACAACCGGTGAAGAAGAGAAAATAGACGACATTAGAAAATATTTAGAATACATTATAGCAGCGAGAGAAACTTCAAATAGGTTAAAGAAAAATATAATAGATACAATAGGTTCAGACTCAACAAAGGAAGTTACCGACAGTATTACTACAGGATCGTTACATATTAAGGCGGAAGAGAGAGTTAACAGTGAACAGCGTAGAATCAGGAATTTTAGAAAGGATAAACAGATAGATAAATATAAAAATGAAAATAGAAATATTATCAAAACACAGTCAGATTTAAGGAAAAGGTCATACGATAAAACATTTAAGTCAGATGAGACTCCTAGAAAGAAAATTTGTATTAAAAAATGTGTTTTCTGTAGTCAAGATCATTTTAATGATGAATGTACTAAATTTAAAAATTTACAAGATAGAAAATTGAAATTAAATAACCGTTGCTATAACTGCTTTCAAGTAGGGCATATGGCAAGCTCTTGTAGGTCTAAACGTAAATGTCGACATTGTAATGAATATGGCGCTCATAATCGAGCACTATGTCCGAAGAAATTCGCGGAACCGGTTATATCCACTGATACTAGTAATTTACATGTTAAGACAGACATAAATACTACACTTTTACAAACTTGCTTAGTCATGGTAGATAATTGCAATAAAGAATCGAAACAACAGCAGTGCAGGGTTTTACTTGACTGTGGTAGTCAACGCTCATATATTACAGAGTCAATCGTCAAAATTATTAAATTGCCTGTGATTGATAAAATAAATTTATCGATTTTTACTTTTAGTTCAAATTCACCGTATCAAATAGAGAGTCCTATTGTTAATTTTAATTTTACGACTCGTATTGGTGTGACTCGTAATATATGTGCCAACGTAGTGCCTCATATTACCCATGCTATACCAACACCGAAATTAAAGTTAGAGAATTCAAGTTTAAATGATCTTATATTGGCTGATGATGGGTCGGGTGGTGACCAAGTAGATATTCTGCTTGGTAATGATTATTATCATACTTTTATGTCACATGAAAAAATACCTATTACTCAAGATCTCTTCTTAGTAAATTCTGACTTTGGTTGGATTTGGTCTGGAAGAATTTGTGATACTAGCAATAGCCCAGACCAATGAAGTGTTTTGACATATTTTCAGTCAGATTGGGCATTAGGTAATAAATTAACAGAACCCGATTTACCGTTGAAAGTAGATGATGTTAAAAAATTGTGGGATCTTGAATCGATAGGTATCACAGATTCACCAAAATCTACACGTGAGGAATTAGCAATTAAGCATTTCAATGAGACTGTTCAATTCAAAGATAACAGATATCATGTTCAATGGCCTTGGACTGAGTCAGCACATTGTCTACCGAATAACTTGGGTTTAGCTTGGGGTCGTCTTAACAGCCTAGTAAAACGGTTAAATAACTCAGAAATAGTGGCATATAATGATGTCATTAAGGAACAGTTACAGAACGGGATTATTGAAATGATACCAGACCCCACTATTAGTCAGTCTCATGCAGTTCATTACCTACCTCACCATTGCGTATATAGTCATGACAGATCTAAAAAACTACGTATTGTATACGATGCATCTGCCAAATCAGGGAATAATCAAAGTTTAAATGAATGCCTGTATCGGGGACCATTGCTATTAGAAGATCTTACTGGGTTGTTACTAAAATTTAGAGAGCATCCGATAGGTATAGTAGCAGATGTAGAAAAGGCCTTTTTACAATTGGGTCTTCAAGAAGAA
This sequence comes from Apomyelois bistriatella, assembly GCA_947044815.1. Taxonomy (NCBI): domain Eukaryota; kingdom Metazoa; phylum Arthropoda; class Insecta; order Lepidoptera; family Pyralidae; genus Apomyelois; species Apomyelois bistriatella. Next base: position 13,755,017 of record OX345690.1, read on the forward strand.
GATAGGGATGTTACTCGCTTTCTTTGGCTAAAGGACATAAATGGCGATACTAGTGCGGAAAACATTGTACATCTTCGGTTTTGTCGTGTACCTTTCGGTGTGATATCTAGTCCATTTTTGTTGAATGCAACAATTCGATACCACTTAGTACAATCCAAAAACGTCCTGTTGGGACAAATAGCAGACGACATATATGTCGACAATATTGTGACCGGTACTAAATCAGTATTAGATGGAATAAACCTTTACAAGACCTCTAAGAATTCATTTGACAGTTTGTCAATGAATTTACGAGAGTGGAATTCAAATTCTAAGGAATTGATTTCTACCATACCGGAAAAATATCAGGCTAAAAATCAACAAATTGTAAAAGTTTTAGGTTTGCTTTGGGATACATGTAAAGATAGCTTTTCATTAAAAACTAATTTTTCTAGTAAAGACTTAGATTCTGTTTGTACGAAGAGAGATGTTCTTAAAATTATTGCATCAGTTTATGATCCTTGTGGTTTTGCAGTGCCGATTTTACTTCCAGCAAAACTATTTTTCCAAAATTTATGGAAGAATAAAATCAAGTGGGATACAAAATTAGATCCCAAGTTGGTCAGTGAATGGCAAAAAATTGTATCAAAGTTAAATTATCTAAATGATATCAAAGTTGAACGCTGCTATGCTCAAGGTTTAAACTCAAGCGATACTTGTGACAGCATCGAGTATGAATTGCATTGTTTTACAGATTCTTCTAAAGAAGCATATGCAGCGGTCATATATTTGAGAAGTTCTTTACACGCTAATAACATTGTCAGTTTTGTTATTGGCAAATCTAGATTAGTGCCGTTAAAGGATCAAGTCAATTTGCAAATTCCAAAACTAGAATTGCTGGGAGTATTAATTGGCTGCAGACTGATAACTTATTCTATGAAATTTTTACGAATTAAGATCAAATCGCAATTTTTGTGGACTGATAGTCAGATAGTTTTGAGCTGGTGCAAATCAGAAAAATTACTTCCTCCTTTTGTAGCACGACGGATTAGTGAGATAAAACGGAATAAGTCGTTACAAATAAGGTACGTTCCCACAAAACTTAATCCAGCAGATGTTGGTACTAGGGCTGAAAGTGTTGAGTCTTATAGCAGATGGCTTAAGGGACCAGAGTTTTTGTCACAAAATTCGGAGAAATGGCCTACTATTCCAAAATCTAACGAGGTGCAGTCTCTGTCTTTGGTTGAGGAGGGTCTCACGAATACAGAAACAATAAACACTACAGACTCTAATGCAATAAGCATTCAACCCGCGATAGAAAATGACCAACAATATCCTGATTTAAACGAAACAAAAATAATTATAGAAGTTCAGACAGAATTTTTTCCCAAAGAAAGTGCAGGTGACATTACGGATTTGACGAGATCTTTACATTTGTATAAAGATCAAGAAGGAATAATTAGGTGTAAAGGTAGATTTAAACACGCAGATTTATCGCAAGATCAGAAGGAACCAATACTTTTGCCTAAAAATGCGGAATTCACATACAAGGTAATAACTGAATTACACAAGAAAAATTATCACGTAGGTGTCTCACATACGTTAGCTTTATTAAGGAAGAAGTTTTGGGTGCCTCACGGGAGGTCAACTGTTCAAAAGGTAATCAGGAAGTGCCAACAATGTATTAAATATGGAGGTGGTCCTTTTAAACTACCAGCAATGCCTGACTTACCAACAGAAAGGGTAAAACTTAGTTTACCTTTTTCTTTTACGGGCATTGATTATTTCGGACCCCTTTTAGTAAATGAAGGCTCTAACCAAAAACGCTGGGTGTGTTTATTTACATGCCTGTCAATTAGAGCCATACACATGGAAGTAGTAAAAGATTTATCAGCAGAGGAATGCTTACTGGCTATAAGAAGATTTGTCGCAGTGAGAGGTTTACCAGAATTAATTATTTCAGATAATGCTACACAATTTAAACTAACAGCAGAAGTTCTTACCTCAGATTATTGTATTCAAAACAATTTGCGTTGGAAGTTTATTCCCGAGCTAGCTCCCTGGTTTGGGGGGTTTTATGAACGCTTAATAGGTATTGTAAAGCATAGTATGAAAAGGACACTAGAGAAACATTTAGTAAATCACAATCAGCTGTGTACGGTTTTGAAAGAACTTGAAGCAGTCATCAATACTAGACCACTGACTACAGTGGGCGCGGAGCTGGAACACGTATTAAGCCCTCAAGATTTTTTACTTATAGGTGGTTCCGTGACCACACAAATCTCTGATTGTGAGTTTTTAGAGCAGGCCACAATCACTAAAACTAATCTAATAGACGGGTGGAAAAGGGGACAGATAATTCTTGCTGAATTTACTAAGATGTTTACTAATCAATATTTGACCAGTTTAAGAGAGAGAAATGATAAACATCGGCAGTCGAGAGTTGTAGTTAATAGAATACCTAAACTAGAAGAGACAGTTCAAATAAAGTCAGATAGTAATAGGGCACACTGGAAGGTTGGAAAGATAGTCGAGTTAGTCAAAGGTTCGGATGGACTAATAAGAGTTGGAAAAGTTAAGACGTCGACAGGAGAAATATTGACTCGTTCAATAGGACATTTGTTCCCATTGGAACTTGAAGATGAAAGTACAGTACCAATAACAGAACGAAATCCCTCGATCCCAGTACAGAGTAGAGAAGATCCTGTTCAGAGTACACCGAAGCATTCAATGACAGTTAAACCAGCTGAAAGAAACGAAATTTCCCATCAAGTTGATAAGAATGGGTCTTTAACTAATAATTTACCAGATGCGTCGTCCGAAATAGTTGTAGCTGACAGTGGAAAGAGGCTAACCAGAGCTTCTGCTATCAAAGGTAGAGAAAAGATTAAAGAGTGGACCTCACAGTTATTAATCAGATTGTTTAATAGTTCAGAGAACATGTAGAATCGAGCTTTGTTTTATTATTTATCTAATTAAGAAACATGCAATAAATGATTGTTTAAAATTAATGTTTTCTTTTCATCCTGCTAAGTGGGGAGTGTCGCGAATGCGAATAATTTAAATTAATTATAATCATAAAAAAGAATGATATTTAAATAAGTAGTTGTTTTGATTTTAGTATGTCAGTTATTTTGAGGGTGGAGCGAATCGTCGTATCAGAATAATTATAACGCGGTGTCGGGGGTAGGGAAAAAACGAGAAGTGACAGGCGTCTTCATTATTAGCGATTAAGGTGCAGTGACGAGAGCAGGCTGTGCACGAGAATTATATCGGTGAGTGTTTTATTATTATACACTGTATATTTTATTGGTGCCACTGATATCTAAAGATTTACGTGTGATTAATTATGTGTGTTTACCGATGCGTCGGTCTGTTGCGAACAGATAGATCAGAGATAAGATGTGCGAGGCTTGGGGTGGCTATAGGGGAGGTTGGAGGCCACACGGGGCGCGATCCCCAAAGAGAGTATCAGATGGAACATCCATCACACCTGGTGGAACAGCCATCATATCAGGTGGAACAGCCACCATGCATTACGTGTAGCTTTGGCTCACATTTCAGTTATTTACAGATTAGTAAAGATGTGTGATTAAATAATTATTAGCACAGAAATAATTAGATTAGTAATTTCGTCATAATTTATAAATTATACTAATTGGCGACAATAAATGGTGACATTACATCGTCATATACATTTTATAATACACAAAAACTTCCTTTCGGCTGCCATGGCAACTGAGTTTTACAACCAGTTGTGAAAACGGAATTTATATTCTCTCTTGGCAACTAGTTGCGAAGGAAAAATTTTTTTTTTGACATAAGAGAATCTAGCTAATTCCATTATTAATTCTAACTGCCTATCTATAATATAAAAATGAACCCCGTTTTCCGTTGTCACGACATAGCATGAAAACGGCTTGACCGATTTGGCTGATTTTTTTTTGTAGTTTTCTAATACTCTGTACAAGGTTCTTATGGAAAAAAATATTAAGAAAATCTAATTTACGCTAAGGCGGTACGAAGTTCGCCGGGTCAGCTAGTTTAAAATATTTATTTGATAGTAAGATTAATTACCAGCTGACGTAAATCAGAAACTTAATATGTATGAGAAAACTGTTAACATACCAACACAAATCATTCGATAGGTCAAAATACGATTAATGTTATGTCACCGATGTATCGATTTCATAAGGATTATGTTATCGAAGCCATATTTGTACGGGATTTATGATTTGAATGTTGTAAACTAATAGTTGCGTCGTGTTGCTGTATTTATCTAAATTTATGTCTATTATAAGCCAGCTGTTTCCCGCGATTTTACCCAATTTTGGTGTGTATGTTAATCTATAACCTCCAAAAACTAGGCTATCATATGCAAAAAATATTTTTAAAATCCGACCAGATCTAAAGTTATAAACTTTCAAAGAAACCAACTCTTTATTAGTATACTAGCTGACCCGGCGAAGTTAGTACCGCCTTAGCGTAAATTTGATTTTCTTAATATTTTTTTCCGTAAGAACCTTGTACAGAGTATTAGAAAACTACAAAAAAAAATCAGCCGAATCGGTCAAGCAGTTTTCATGCTATGTCGTGACAACGGAAAACGGGTTTCATTTTTATATATATAGATAAGTAGATAAAAATGCTGCACTCAACCTGTTTCTCATTTAAATGTGTTGGTGCTATGTCTGCAGCCGACACCTGCCTTTGTGGTTCAGTGGGTAAGGCATTTGCCTGTAGACCCGTGGGTCGTGAGTTCGATTCCCACGGGAAGCATACTTTGTTAATGGTTTCCGGTTTGGTTAGGACATTGCAGGCGTGAATCACCTAATTGTCTGACAATAAAGATGATTCCGTGCTTCGGAAAGCCGGTGGTCGGGCTGTCATGTGGTGGTCGTTAAAGGAACCACGTCAGAGGTCGAGAGGCGGTTCCGAAGAAATCTGACACCAGGGTGTACATGGTCGATTGACCGTGACACCCACACAAAATAAATGAAGAAGTAGGTAGATTTCATCTTAGATAAAGGTGTAAGTGAAAGCTAAACTATTAAAATTTATTATTATTTATTATTTATCTTATAGAGTCGAAATCCTTAACTCAACATTTACTGCACTATATTCTCTAACATTACATATTTTAATTTTCTTTAGCATTTGATTATGTCAAATCCGTAACGAGCCCGTGATAAAACAAACATACGTTACCTACACAACTCCAATAAGAAACCAGAAATTTTTGAATGCTTTTTTTTCTTCAATAAAATAAATCCTAGTACCTTCCATGCTGGTCTGAGAGAAAAAGAAAAACATAGATTGTACCAGCTGCTTCTCTTCCCGTGCAAGCCGTAAAAGTCGACTGAGGGAATCGGCGAATGGGGAAATCATTACATAGGCGATGCGGTTAGCAACCCATCACTATTGATTTCCTGTTTCAACTGTCATCATGCTAAACGTGGTCTAAGGTCTTATGGCCTTAGGCTCTGTCTACGCCGTAAGGGATATAGACGTGACTATATATATGTATGTATGTATGTAAATAAATCAAGTTAATAATTTTCCACAAATCACAACATAAATAATTGTAAGAATTAATAAAGAGCAAATCTCTACACAACATCAAAGATATTCAGCAATGTAGCGGATAAACATCAGTTCGCATTCGCAGCCAATCTACATCATGAACAGGGCTGTCCATTTAAAAAATATAAAAAATATTATTGAAACTCACGAATTTATATTTTTAAATTACTTTAGAGTATTTTTATTATTTATTTTTATTTTAGAATATTTTTATATATGTTAATTTTATTATTTTTAGTTCGTAGCTAGTTTTTTTTGTATGTTAATGGTACAACTAGATGAAGTTTTTAAATAAATATTACTTTTTTACTATGTTTTTATAGAGTTTATTGTTCGTAAATTGCCTAAATCTTTGAAAAGAAAAGACAGAACGATGATTCTTATAATATATGAAATGTTTACTTAAATGTTAGGTAAAGGCAGTTACAGCTACTAAAGTACAGGAAAATTGTTTAACTTTAAAGAAAAGTATTGAAATGAACGAATAAATTGAATAATTCAAGTTTGAATCCTAATTAAGTAAGGGTAGTTCTTAATGTTTTTATCATTAAACAGTTGCATATTAAAAAAACAAAAATTCAACGAGCAAAAAATTACTATAATGTACTTTTTACCTTTTAGACACTTTGATTAAGTGAGCAAGAAAGAATGGCGATAATTCAAATCAATGTTTAAATTATAAAAGGAGAATAATAAAAAATGTTAAGAACACATTTTAATTTAATAATGAAATAATCGGAATCGTTTAATGAATGTTCTTTGTTGACAGCCCTATTCGTTAACCCGTCGGCCGGCGCCCCGCTGAGCACCGGTCACCGCGACCCTGGATCAGGTTGTCGCTAACGCACGCCGCGTCAAACCTTATATACGGGCTTGATTCAAGATTCAAGTGTACAAAGATTGCAGGAAAAATATCAATTTATTTTTAAAGAACGAAAATATCAACGCAGTTTTTAAACATTATTGTCGATGTAGGCCGAACAGGTTTTGAATGTAGCGTATATATTTACATTAAATTTACTATTTCTAGTAATTGAACAAATAATCGTCTCTGTGACACCGTGAAAGATTTTTATGATATTTTAACTACAAGAAAAACATGCCAAAAATGAAATCATATAGTGTTCAACAATATGTACAGTTTGCGTGTAATAATAAGTTAGGTGTGGGTTAAAATAAATTATTAAATATAAGCGACCGTGATTATTATTTATTACATAATACGTAATGAACATGAAAATTTTATTTGAAATTTAAATTGGCATCAATTACTAACCACATAAGTAGTAATAGTATAAAAGTCATGTTAATTAACTAATATAATATATTAAGCCATTATAGAAAGCAGGATAATGGTCTATCTAGCGTGGATGTTATATCTGGTCTTTATTTCGATCTAAATTACTAGTATTTATCAGGGCGGTGGTGACTGTGCAATAAATAGCGGATATTGGTTACAGAGACCGCAATTACTATCTAGGGTTAATTAGGGCTACCACAAGCGGATCCAACTTATAGTCCCATGCAATATGACAGAATAAAGAGGAAAAAGAACATTTCCCATTAATTTATCCCCGATTTTTTTCGTCTCAATACTTAAATTCAAAAAACCTAGCTTCTGTTTGCACTCCAGGTCGTATGTCTTTAGAGGCCGAGCCTATTGTTTTCATCAGAAACACATTACTTTTAAGACTGGCAGTCTGCCTGTCGTGAACACTTGGAAAATTATTTTTTATGAAGAATTTTTTTGATAACGGGGATCCTAAAAACTATCGTAGGGTTCCAAAATTTAAATCTGGTCCCATAAAATGTGAGAGTTCAATAAGACTACGTTTTAATGTTTTTATGTAGATGGTAATGTGAAATTATAAAAGTATTAATCTGTTTGATAAATCAGATTTGGGAACCCTATATAGGCTTTCGCCGGTAGGGTTGACACTTACACAATACAAAGGTATTTCGTGAAATAATAATTGTTATTGTTTTAGAATGGCGATTGTTGAAATCCTAAAGAGCAAGAAATAATACTATCGAGAAGCCGTTTGTCATATTTCGACGTAAAATACCTTGGGTATTGGGTAACATTGATTTAATAAGAGATTAAAGAAGAAGGGAAAGAAGTAATAGTGTTGTCTTACACATTTTTGCACTCACAAAATTAACTTAAACATCTGTAAGAATTACAAGTAATGTAAGGTCGTTAAAGTGACCGCGATTCGTGGTTCCTTTAATGACAGTGGGTCACGACAGAGGCTTAGAAGCAGTACCAAAAAAAACTCTGATACTATAGGATATACAGGGTCAAACGACCTTGTATTGTAACCTATATGCTATGTATGAATGAATAAATATGCCGTAGAGGCTGTATATCTACATAATCTCGATCGAGTAATTTAAGTTTACTAGTTTTTAAACGCGGCTTCGCTCGCGTAAGTGCCACAGAAATAGTACTTTATTCTGGGATAGATTTCCCTATATTCATCTTAATACGCTAAATATATTTAATATATTGTTAGCTCAGAAGAGGAATTTCAATTAAAAAAAATAATTATAATTCTAATAACATTTAATACGATAAATTTATAAACAGGAAAGAAAGTGTAAAAAGAAAATAAGGAAAAATATCACCAAAACGATGTCTTGACGGCTCGACGAACGCGCAGCAAGTGAGGGCGAGGCATGGTTGCACTCGCTTATATAATCTCTCGCTTGGAAATACGGGTCCTCTAACACGGCCTCTCCTGGCTTAGGTCGTCCTCGACCTGTCCTTGGCGGCTGCTGTGGGGGCCCAAATCCTCTCGAGATGGACCGGCTTGTTGCTCTGTATTGTCCTCATCATTGTCTGAAAGTTTAAAAGCGTATGGTAAGCTGAATAGCAAAAAAAAGTACTTAAGAAGTTATGATGAGGATCAATAAGCAGCTAATACAGTCTATCATAGCGCCACATAACTAAATAATAAAAATAGGTGAGTAAGTGAATCACGTAGCTCTACGTCGTTCACAAAACCATCATCACAAAGCATGCAGCGCTAAATTTAGTCCACAGAAATATAAGTCCTGTGAAGCATGTAGCTCTACATCTCTTCACATGATCAGCGAGTTTAGTTATATAGACCACGTAGCACTACGTCTGTCTACATAATCAATATTACACGGCAAACCACGTAGCTCTACGTCTGTTAGCCGGAACCATGTACATTTGACCACGTAACTCTACGGATGTCATTGTTAAAGGACCACGTAACACTACGTCTGTCCATAAGTTGCCGACCACGTAGCACTACGTCTGTCAAGGCATCAATACCTGATACGGTTCCCACAATCATAACGTTGTTTGTCATGGTCTTGGTCAGTTCGTATGTAAGTTAATTGGTCACTAGAGGGAAAACAAGAAATGTCATGACTTGCAATAGTAAATTATTGGAAGAAATAGTCTAAGGACCCCCATATTTCCTAGTATGACAAAAACGGCTATGATTGCTTTATAGGATACAGGCATAAAAATAAATGTAAGACTTACTCTCAAAGAAGGCGGCACATGAATCAGGGCACCATTCGAATCGAGCTCCCGCCTTTGTAAGCTTGGAGATACATGCCGTCCTAGTGGCATAGTTTCGGATATATCTCCTGAAATAGCCCGCCAACCCCAGAAACTGTCTAACTTGTTTGACATTCGCTGGAGTGGGCGAGTCTATTAACGCTTTGACTTTACGCGGGCTCGGCCTAACCTGACCACGACTACTTGAATACTTTTGAATACTTGCGTTTAGAACCGCCCATTGTAGCTACACTTCGTTACTAGGCACACTCGTATACGCTAAAAGTTCACTATTTTACTTAAATATTACCGATTAGGAATAGATTCACTACAAAATTGTGACGGTAAAAACACACACCCACAAATAAAAATAAAAACGGTGCAGTACAAAATAAAGAAAAAAAAAAAAGAAAAAATAAAAATAAAAAGATCAATTTCTTTCCTGTTTTTTTTTTGAATGTACTTCTATGGGCTGAGGGCCAATCCCAATTCTGATGTTAGCTCAGAAGAGGAATTTCAATTAAAAAAAAAAATTATAATTCTAATAACATTTAATACGATAAATTTATAAACAGGAAAGAAAGTGTAAAAAGAAAATAAGGAAAAATATCACCAAAACGATGTCTTGACGGCTCGACGAACGCGCAGCAAGTGAGGGCGAGGCATGGTTGCACTCGCTTATATAATCTCTCGCTTGGAAATACGGGTCCTCTAACAATATTATAATTACTGTATTTGTCTGTGAAATTTCAAGAAGAGTGGTTTAATACATAAAGGTGAAGAGGTAACATACAAATATACAAACTCGATACATTCTAGAATAATCAAGAATCTAGAGTTAATAAAAAAAAAAGAATATGTGGTCAAAAAAATAATAAATCAAGTAAATTACTCTATACTTGCAAGTTACAACTTAGTTACGGTAACATATTCGTAACATTATGATCATAAATTTGGTTAATGGTGCTTAAGCAATATTCAATGCACGTTAAGCTTAAAGCTATACACATTGCGTCAGAAATGTACCATTCAGAACAGCTTAGCTTATTGCTAAATGTTAACACTTTCTTAGAAAATTAATGTTCAAATGTTAATATTTCACGTCGTTTTCGCTTTGTAGAGTTTAATAGGAAATCGTGGAGTTGGTTAGCATGGTTGTAACCACAGAATTTATAAATATTTACAAGTGGCATAGCGCACGAAAGCGCGCCGCTGGTTTGGCTTTCAAGCCAACGTTTCATTCAGAAAAAATGGGCGGGGAATTTGATTGCGTCATTTATTGCCACTGTTATTGGTCGATAATATTAGGTGGCTTTGTGTTAAACTATCTACGTAATAAATTTCTAATAAGGTGTGGTGTGGTTTACATATGTAAGAATTGAAGGTGAGGAGAGAGAGAATACGCTAGCCACACTGATCCTGAAACTAAATCCGCGTCTAAACATTTCCATTCAGATAATTTCTCTGTTCTGTGGTTGTAAGAGATTAAGTGAACATTAGTAATAATGAGCAAAGCTGTCATCTTGGAAGTAATTTTAGTAATGTGACTTAATAGAGTAGACCTTTACAAAGGTCATTTGCATGTGTATTACCTTACCTATTTCTGCCTTTAATATTTATAACTTTCTCTTTTGTTTATTTTTCTTTCTTCCTTGCTCTTGATCTTCACCTATCTTCTTGAGGCCTTCCTTCCTTGTCTGTCTTTTTATGTGTAACTTCACCTATCTATTTTTGCTGTTTATTTACAAATTCAATATACCAAATTTATAACTAAATAATTCTAAACTTAATTAAAAATAAATCTAAATAAAAATTATAATAAAAAAGAAAAAGAAGAAGAGATCACCCACCCATTAGCGTTTCCGGTGCAAAGATGCCAAAATCACTGGCGGCATATCCACGTTGAATTGCTAGGGCAATCCTCTGCACCAGAAACGAAAAAATATTTGTCAGAAGTGGGATAAACTTTAACTAACTAGATAACTTTTCTTATTTATTTATTGTTTTGCTCTTGACCTATTCCCATCTATATGTATAGCATCGGCCTTCCTTGTCCATCTTTTCTACATTACTCGGCTTTGAGTTAAGTATATCGGCATTCAGTAGCCCTAGCTACAGATATTTTTGGACCGACGTCAGCCAGGGTAGCCATCCCGAACCGCACTTAATTGTGGACATATGTAAGTCTTTCTGTTAACTTTTTAGTTATATGGATAAAATTGATGTTCCTAACGAATTTTGTCCATTAAGATGAACCCGGTGTATGTTATTCAGTCTGCTGTTACTTATTTGTGACCCAACATTCTGGTCCATACTTTTAGGTCTTGTATACTTATTTTGCCTTTAAGTGGCATTTTCTTGACACACATCACGCTCGTTCTGTCCGTAGGTTTTGTAAATAACATCGTAATCAATTATATGTCTTCTAGTTATACCAAATTTAAACTTGATCCGCACAATACACAAATGGCCTCATGAGGTTTGGTTTAGTTTTGTTTTGACATTTACAGGTACAAGGGGGGTACAAACCAGTGGGGACAAGGTTCATTGGCTCCCCTACCTTAGAGTGAGAGATTTTTATAGAATTACGTTTGCAGTAAAGTAGACACACGAAAGGAGAGCGCGCGGTCACCTATATTCGAAACCTTCTTTAAAAAAGTACATGTATCTACAATATACACTCGATCTAATCGCAACGGTAACCTAGAAAGAGTACTTATCTCTGTAGGAATCTCCGTTGTATCGGGAAACAATCAGTCGATCGCAATTGGACACTAACTGCGGTCACGACCAGCAATCACAAGCTGTTTGGTACCCATTTCCTAGCGCGGGATTCCCACGGACCATACTAACTTTAAAAATTTTAATTTAGGAATGTTTCACCAGAAGTGGGAGCACTGGAGATCTGTACCACAGGCCCTGCCTTCTTCAGGCTCCAGTCTCCTCCAATCTGTTCCGACACATTAATTATGTCATACTTATACATACTGTTATACAGATTGTTGGAGAAGAATAAATAAATTTTTATCTTTAAATTTTTTTTTTTTTTTATCTTCAGCACAATCTTTTTCTTTTTGCTTCATTTTAAATTGAGTACTGTGTTCGGCCATTTATTACCTACGTAAGTGCACTCGTGTTAATGTTATTCTTTTCTTTTTTTTGTGTGTTTGTGGCCAGTACTGGTTTTTGATTAATAAAATATGAAATCAGCAAATATTGTTTATCGATGACATCCTTTGGATGTATAGTTACCTTACACTTTTTTTTAAAATACTTTTTACGGCTATGGAAACTAGTCCTTTAATTTGTCTTGAATTTATTAATCTTCTTAAATCAACTTGTTACCTTACACCTATTTATACCATAAATGATAATATATTCTACGACTATTATATTTACATATAAGCCTTGTGGTTCCTATTTAGGTCTTAGACCACGTTATGTTTTCCTGTAGTACATAAGAGGCGTCTCTGCGTTAGAGAAACAGAGAACTCAATGTCCTTATACGATTTTAATATAAGTAGACTCCTCGACCAGCATAATGCGACAGTTGACATTCTGCAGAAGGTCTATAATCACATCTATTCAATCAAAGATTTACGTCTCTACCTATAAAATCATAAAAACTAGACTAGCTCTTAGATAAGTACTTCTAAGCTCACAGACAAAAGCAGGTCTAAAATGCAACTGAGCAATCCGTCAGTTTTTACTGAACCAAGAACCTGCCTGGTTCCCAGCACCATCGAATGCACATATTATGTAACATAGATGAATATAGTAATAGATAACAAATAAATGCTTAAAGCCGTTAAGATCGCGCACGATACAAACAAACTACAATTAATGACATAACCTTAGATTGTTTCCCTTTTAATGTACCCTAGAGTTTAAACGCCTATAACTACAGCATGATTGATCGTATTCCACGGATAGTTTAAACAACGAGACAACCTTTTTCCCAATTCATATCATATCGACAAAATTATTAATTAGGGTTATTAGATACCTAAATACTTTTGATGTAAAACTCTTGCTACGTACCTTCCCAAATTTCAACCGTCCTGCTTACAAGCAAGGAACGTATCGTCTAATAAAGGTCTGGAACCCAACTACAGTAAGATTATTATCAAAAGGATTTATTTTTTTTTCATTATTTAATAACACTAGTTTATTATTAACCCATACTTTTTTCCAATAAACAAGAAATGGAACTACATTTTGAACATGCAAAATTGAACTTTCATTATCTATTTCAAATAGTTGCTCTGCAGTAAAGACACGCTCCCACGGGCATTAATCATGCTAACTATGTATCTGATTCAGTTCACGATTTCTTTGTGCCATAGAAAGTGTTCACATTGAAGTATGAAGTATAAGCCAACTGCTTTGGCTGAGATGTAAGAAATTAATCAAGAAAGATGTTTGTGAAATGTTGTTCTAAGAATTGCTAAAAATATATTTATCTTTAAATTTTGCACTTACTAATCTTATCAGCTTTAAATTTTCATTGAATAATGCTTAACACTTGTTTTATTTCCTTTCTTCTTCACTTACCTTATTCAGTATTGTTAGTTAAATTTTTCAGATTTGTGTAGAAAATTACTCATGTCTTTAAATGTGACTCAGATTATGTAAAGGCACACTCTGCCAATTTATATTGACATTGATAAAAGCCAGTTACGAACAATATAGTAATTTGGAAAATTAAAATATAATGTGGCTCTAACACACTACCCTGAGATGCACAACATTCCCACGCGCACGCATCATAGTTAGCGATCGCAAGATCTGATTTAGAGACTGTTAATTGATCTTACTAGCTGGTGCGGAATAATTACACTAAGTGAGATTGAATTCGCCTGAGACTATGTTGCAGTCTGAAAGTAATTTAAAACTAGTCAAGCTGATGAATGTGATGCAGACGCCCTTATCAAGGTAGTGGTACTAAAACTAAAGATATATGAAAATCTTGAAACCTTATGGAGTATTCTTCTTCATGATTCAAATTAAGACGAAGTTCGTAAACAACATCTGCAATCTTGGTTATAAAATTTGGAAGTACTGCACAAAAATAAACTTTCAAACTAGCATAACATAAGGGAACTTTGGTTTTTGTTGAAAATTCAAAAATTTCAAAGACTACTAAGGCTACTATTACGTTACCAGGTTTACTGATCTAAGGCTCTGTCTGCTCCGTAAAGCTTAAATATGTGAATCAAAGGTATATAGGCAAAAAAGTTAAGGTGAAAACCTGTTTTCAAATAATAAACATGCGATATTTATTTATAAGTCGTGATTTTAATTATAATTCCTTTAACATTTATTATTGGTGTCAACTACCGAGCCGTTTTTAGTAACGGATATTAGATTTGTTTCTTATTAAACTGAATGAATAATAAAGAGGATAGATTCAACTGTTTAATCATCAGTGAAGTAGATTGAAACGATTGTTTTAATGATTCATTAATCATCAAACCAATTATCTCAAGACAATCTTCATTGAACCTGACCTACCTTTAGATGAACGATAATAAGAACGTAATTAATTACATAGAAAGTCATGACATGCGAAACAAGAAAAAAAAACTTGCTAAAATCAAAATAATTAAAATGAAGCAGTATCTTTAGCTAAAGTACAATTAGGATAAAAAGTCAGAATCATTAGGCGGTGATTGATACCAGTAAGACAATAATAATATAGGAGTGATTACAAGAGCATAGTGAAGACAACGTCAATTATTTTGAATTATCGTTCATAATCAATGGTCTTTTTAAATGCTTTTTGCACCTTTTACTTTATAGGTAAGTAGGTATACGGCCAGTTTTCTAACATCTTACCAACATCGTAAAGGCCCACTACCTCATTTACTATTCGGTGCGCCTGCAGAAAAAGGGTTTTTGGAAAGTGCTGCATTCACTGCACATTTGCTACCGCAAAAAAAAAAACAAAATCTAAATAATAGAAAGAAGCATTATGAGAAATATTATAATGAAATATTTTATACTATTTTATTTAAGACCAGTTATACTATTTCTAACGCATTGATTTAATGCTTAAGTACTACGATGACGAAGTAGTGTATCCAAGTCACCGGCCTTATCAGGCTGACAAATCTTGTCTGAACCTGACCTACACGTACGGTGCTTCTACCAAGCAATTAGGGTTGCCATCGATTTAAATTCATTAACTTTACCAGCACGTTTATAATGTTCCACAAGTTGAATAGTATTTTCGTTATTCACTACAGTATTATCCTTTATCAGATTATCGGGATATTTTTTAATAGCAGTCAGTAGTTGTTTTTTAAAGATACAATGTTCTTGTCTGTTTCTTAAAGCTACACAAAGTATGATTACAATTTCAAGTCAGTAATATCATCATTATTGATACTATTAAGCGATAACAACTGAAGTATTCACAACCATAGCTTATCAACAGCAACCAGAGTGAGTATATTTACTAGTTTTTGCCCAGACCCTGGTGACCCTACACACAACATGCTTTAAAAGGAAACCGGCAGACTTCTTGTTAGGAAAATGGTTATGACACAACAGGTAGCGCTGTGAGAAGCAGATCTTATCCAGTTTGTTCGCTTTGTTTTGTATCTATTCATTCGTGAAGGTCATGATGACATTTGAATGTTGTTTATACCTAATTTGGAGGCAATAGATCTATTTGGTATGGGATTTTGTTCCGGATTACCAAGTTTCTGATATATTTCATTGTTTGTGGTGTTCGTTTGTAATAAAATAGAGAAATGTAGGTATTTATTTATGTGCTTGTCTACTTATATATTTAACACGATAACTACTCGTAGGAAATATTTACAGTCTTTTGATATTTTTCTTTGTTTTTCGTGTGTTTTTACTTCATTTCATTTGTTCAGTCACTTTTGTATCAAAAAGTAACATCTGTCATTATGAATTTCCTCAAATTATAATGAGATGTTTTATCATTCAGATGAAATAAAATATGCTGTGGATTTTCTTTCGTTATTTCTTTTGATGAAGTTAGTTCTGATTATACTCTGTGATCTTTTCAATTCTAATTTATAATTCTATTCTTCTATACTAATATTATAAATGAGAAAGTCTGTCTGTGTGCTACGCTTTCACGGCTAAATCACTAGACCGATTTTGATGAAATTTGGTATGGATGTAGTCAGGAATCAGAGGTCAAACATAAATGTAAACTTTTGGGTTCGACATAACTAAGACTAACGCGAGCGGGAGCCGCAGGCAGCAGCTAATGTTATGATAAATGTAAAATTAGCTTCTTAAAAATAGTTATTAAATTAGATGATGTATTTGTTTGAAATAAGGCTTTACAAGATAAAACTGTCATCTTTTTATCGTATAAGGCAATGATAATGACCACAAGCAGATTAAACAAACACGATTTAATATCGTAACAAGCTGTCAGTCAAGTCTGAAATTAAAATACAGAAGAAATAACCATGTATTCATACACTTATCCCATTACTGTGATAGGTCTGTCTGGCAAATCGAGATTACAGCTTCAAAGGAAATTATTCGTTCTGCTTGGCGTCTGGTTACAATTACTATATCATCTATAAATATATGAAGACGGTTTTTTGATTAAACAGAATTTACAACATATATACGAATAAATAAATGATTATAATAGATTTTGGACGTATTTTCATCTGTATTTAGTATTCTTAATGATACTTTTGTTGCTGCAAATATATTTTACTAAATTCGACTCGCTAAGAAGAAATGTAGAATGTTTCTATTAAAATCCCTAAATTGTTTTATTTTTTCCCTCCTAAATTGTACTTTCTTCTTATATAAGTTGGACACAAATAAACTGCAAATATTTTAAGGGCAGATTCAGACCGCTTTTCTGAGTAACTTGTCTAAATACACTTATATGGAAATACGAAAAAAAAATTTTGTCCGCTATACAAATTGAGAACATCATCTGATCTAGTTTAGTATGGAGATTGAAAAAAAAAACTCGTATTTCGATTCAGTATAGTGGTCTGAATCTGCCCTTAAAATATTTGCAGTTGATTTGTCCACCTTATATAATTTGCCAGTCTCTCTCTAAAAAGAGAAATGTGCTTTAGAAATAAAAATTAGATACAGTAAATAGTAATAACTAAATTATACCAAGCCCAACTAGATTAATTTTAATTTCTTTCTTTATTAAGTATAATGAATTCATGTTGATATTACTTTACCCTTTACTTTCACGAAACTTCAAAAGACGATGGTAATTAATATGCAAATAACTGACTTTTCAGAGCAACCTTGTTAAGTTCAAGTTTATTTAAAGAAATTGCGACCTTCCAATGATCGGTTATCAGCAATTTACAATTAATTGCCTTCCTGCATGTCAAAATTATCGGTGCCAATAACCGTACCTTTAAAAATATCTTTTTCATATCTTTTTTAATGAATAAATATGTTTTTAGTATTTTTTTAAATCATTGTAACGAGGTTGCAAAAACCATTATCGGCAATTAGATTTTTATCATATTTATCGCCAATAAAATTTTTTGCTTAATTTATTATATATCTATACTTAACTATTTTCCGCTTGATTAAAGTTTTCATGTTTATCTCTGTCAAACTTCTGTATCATTCATAGTTTTGTCTTGCCGTCAAAATTATCAATAGACTTAGATAATTTACGTCGAGATTCGAACCTAGTAGCAAACTTAAGATCAGGATGTCTACTTGCCGAATATCAAGCGCCTGTAATAACAAATTAGCCGCAAGCGCATGACTCACGAACAACCAGGGTGGCCATACAGACAGAAAAAAGCGTAAAGAAATGTATGGTTAATAAAACAAGACAGGTAAAAAGATCAGATATGCCGCTTGCGTATGAAGTTATGTTTTTTTTTTTCTGAAATAAATATTGTTGATTATAATTTTGATGATACCATTAAAGCTATAACAATATATTTTGTCGAGTTTAATGTTATTTTCACAGTGTATCGGGAAATTAAACGGAAAAGTAATTAAATAATGACTGGGTAGACAAATGGCATGTATAATGAAGTAATATTAATTAACCTATCGTCTATTAATGGAATAGAAAATTTAATGGATAGTATGGTGTATATCGTTAAAGTAAATAATATTGTTTAAAGTAGACAAGTAACTGAAGTAGCTTTAAGTAAGTTTTGTTTGCTAAAGAATTGTTTGATTTGTTTCTTTCCGAACAGATAATAAAAACTATTTTTGATTTTTATAGGCCAATAATCATAGTATTTTGGAAGATTTCAATATGGTTGTTTATTTATTAACTTCTTCTTCTTAGCGAGTCGACTCTGGCTAATTTATATTAGTGAGGACCAGTGGGTCTAAAAACGCCACTTTGAGCAATTCATCGAATCGAATTCATATTACGAATTCCTTAGCAATGCTTTAGCAATTCCTATTTCCTTCATTTTTTTGACGAGGAATTGCAAAGTTTAGTTGGCCACTTTACAAAAAATTGAGAAATTACTACAGAATAACTAATAAATTCATAATATGAATTATATTGATGAATTGCTCAAAGTGGCGTTTTTAGACCCCCAGAACTCCGCCACTGACAAAACGTTGTCAGTGGCGTCCGTGGCGTCATATAGGTTCCCAAGCGTGCAGGTGATTTTGGCTAATGGCTTTAATTAACTGTTTATTGCACTTCAATCAAAAAAGACTACTACACAATAGGTAGAACTTAATGCTAGGTACTATGTACCAGTTATTCTAATTCTCTAACATATTCCGAGCATAATAATAACAGGAGTGTCTAATCAAACCTTCACAACGAACGATATAAACGTTCTGTCAATCCGTTCCACACATCAACAGCGGCGTTGTCACAACAGTTTAGGCGTTAAGCATTAACTTATTAAACTGTCTCTTATTCTGGTACGCAATTCTGTTCAAGATTATTAATCACATTATTCATATTATAAAATGTCTTGTTTTTTATGTCATGTAGCGGCGCGGCGCCACCGTGACCGGTTCTTGCATTTTTTGCTGTTTTAAGGTTTGCATAGTAATCGCTGATCAGTTATTGGTAAAGTTTAATAAAATACCTCTACAAGTTCATTTATTTCTAAGTGCCGTAAGACTATCTTAAATTTATAATGCTAACAACAGTATTTTTTCTTTTCAGCCTTAATCTACTAAAACATTGTGTAAGCCTTTTCAATCTCCTCCATATTCATTTGAGCCTAAAAAGTGCGTCTGAGGTGATAGAGAAGTAATATCATTTGTGAAAAGTGTGCTTAAAACAGCAAATTAATTACTTTAGCATAATAAAATAATTATCAATGGAAATGCTGCCAGCCTTTTGGGAACATGTCCTGATGGCAATGATTTTCGGGACATTTTTTATTTGTTTGTTAGACTTAGAGTAGTTATTTTGTTATTTAATGATTTTTTTAATATTTCCTGGGCCATCACTTTAATTATAGGAACAATTACCTACTCAAAACAATATAAAAAAGAATTACGAACAATATAATAAGTCGCTAATACTTAAATAAAATTTACATAGAATATCACCTAGAAAGCGGGAAACATAATGAAAACCGGGTCATGTCTGTTTGTTGATAAGAGTGTGTTGGATATTAATATGACATACTTACAAAGAGGTACACAACTGTGGGATATTTGAACATTGATAGCTTATTAACATAATTATCATAACGACAGCATAGACAACAGCACACTGCCAGTCTACATTGTATTATTAGTACCGTGTGCAATAAATCAGGTAAATTTCAAGAAATAAGTACAACTACCTCTATGGTACTGTGGTTAAGGCGTTTGCCTGAAAACTCGGACGTCGTGGGTTCGAGTCCACAGTAAAAATTCTTTATTTAGTTGTACCAGCTAAGATATTGCTTGGATTGCTTGAATCACCCGATTGTCTGATAATAAAGATAATTCCGTGCTTCGAAAGGCACGTCCCTGCCGTCATATGGTGGTAACAATGCATACATAAGCGACCGTTGTATTACTTATATAATCAAATTACTACTACCTTTGTTGTATACTACTGTTTCTCTTGAAGTTACAAAAA
Organism: Apomyelois bistriatella; assembly: GCA_947044815.1. Taxonomy (NCBI): domain Eukaryota; kingdom Metazoa; phylum Arthropoda; class Insecta; order Lepidoptera; family Pyralidae; genus Apomyelois; species Apomyelois bistriatella. The sequence goes on from OX345690.1 coordinate 13,775,173, forward strand.
ATTTGCTTTACTTATGTAACTCCATAAACAGTTGTTCACATATAACTCTGTTAGTACAACCTGACCTGCTTACTTACCAACCAGAGTTGAAAGATCCATCACAGGGCAACTTGATAATGTCATAGTAGGTCAAGATAACCTGGCTATAATGATATGTAAACAGGTAGGTATTATGAGAAAGGTTCACGGTGTAACACAGAGTACTGAATGAAATGAACGAAATTTTGGGTAATTAAGATATTACAGGCGAGAAGCGTTTTTGAAGAACTCTGACAAGTGTGCGCAAACTTATAACCAACAAGATATGATGATTATTCTATCATGCAGAAAGAATTATGCAAATCCTCCCAGTGGAAGTTAAGCATTCAAGTAAACAAACAAACTCTTCAGCTTTATATAATTAGTACTTATAGATTTACTTACAATGTTATATCCCTGTAAAATGGTTACGGAGATCAGATGGCAATTGCTCCATTGTAATAAACAGTACCGCCAAATCAGGACCACAGAAGCGCATTTTAGAGTCTGAAACATAAGCTGAAGATGCAACCAAGAAACATGCTTATTATATTATTTACTCCTAAAACGACGTTGCGTTAGACGCCAACACCAATATACCAGAATATACCTATAGCTTCTCACAGCACAAACTGCATTGTCTCACGAACAAGCAAGCTGTGCATATTCTCACGAGCGTCACACAATACTCTTTATAATGAAAGTGTGCGAAAAACTGTGTGCAAAATAGGTATCGCACGATGTGTGTGGTCGTTAAGTTTCTAGAATAAGCCACTTCGTTATTTCTTACTGGTGCAGGGTGCAGCATAGATGTTAAGGCGTTACCTGCAAACAATAGAAAAAATGACTGATTATTGTCTAATCACTTATCTAACTGATTGTCATCTAGGAAATCTATTTATTTGAGAACAAGCTTTAGCCCGCGGCTTCGCCTTCGTATGGAAGTATGGCTGACTTGAAGCTAATCTCATCATTTATCGTGTGAGATACTAGTCTATTTGGTGCAAGTGCTAGAGTTCTTCTAAACTGCCTTTCGGCCTCTTACGTGCTTACTTCATCAAAATCACAGATTGAAGAAATTTGCCCCGCGCGTGATTCCAAATTCTTTGGTAAAAATGTTGAAACTAATAATAAAAAAGCTGGAAAAAACGATACAATAATAGATCACTCGGTCCTTTTGCCAAATTATTTTGACATTTCATACCCTAAGTAATTCCTTCAAAGCTTTAAAAGCTACGAAGCCGTATAGGTAGGTTTTATAAAAGACATGTAAAACCGCGACACATTGCTAGTATCATATAACCTAAAACTATTTTTTCAAGACGAGTTTCATGACCATGATTTTATAGACTTACAAATTACATCGTTAATGTACAAACAGATGCACAGGCATGCACTGCGCATGCGCACCTATCATTAAATCAGGCTATCAAACTAACAGACTTTTCTTTACTAAAACGGGTACTGTTTTAAATAGAAAGTTGTAAAGGATTTATTACTGGATTAGGACTTAGCTGGTACTCCCGTGGGAAATTCCATTCGCCTTCTTCTTCTTTCGGTACCATCTTCTATCGAAGGTCGGCAACCATTAATGTGACGTGCACCTTATAGGCAAATGGTTTCAATTCAAATTTTCATTTCCAGGGTTGCCGTGTATTGTATTATGATCTGACTGTATTCTTAAGACTGTATCATGAAAAGTCAATCCAATACGTTACATATATAGTATAACCACAAGCCATGGCGCATGTTTAGTCTGTGATAAAAATACAGTAGGCTGGACATAGACGCACCTGAAATTGTTGTATCCCTAGTAACTTGAAATATCTAGACATAAATCAAGTACTTTCATAAGCATGATGTGTTTGCTATAGGAATATATGAATGGACCAAATCACTCACTTAGTAAATTGATATTAAGTCTTTAATATGAGACTAACCACATAAGTAATAAAAAAATGTGTCGATATGAGTGATATTAAATGGAATAAATTTAACTACTATGATAGTTGTGAATGTGATAAAAAATAGAATGATCCTGAGATCGCCAAAATGAGAAAGGGCAAGCAAATGCCAACAAGTCATTAATGCAATACTAAATACTCTACAATTATGATTGCGATCCAATAACAATAACTCTAAATGCAGTAAAGAAAATAAGTACCTAACAATAAAACAAAAAAATAAAGGGAGATTAAAGCTGCCGACTATGTCGTACAATATGACGTGTCAAAGTGTCAAAGAATCAAGGATCTAATTGCAATCGAAGGAGATAAATTTAATCTTCGCATTGAAGATTCAAGCGGCAATGGAGAATACACTGTTTAACGTCCGATCGTAAATTTTACTGTTAATTGGAGCTCTTGTCTGGAAGTAACGAGATGCAAACCAGTTAATCTAAAATAGACTTTAAACGTGTATTGTAAAAGATCATCTTGAATTAAAGTGATATTAAAGATAGGAAAGGACTATAGATATTTTTAGGACATAAAGATGACAGGAACGAGGATGCCCCAGGGATTAGAGTAAACTAGTCTTCATCGGACCAACTCATGTCCAAACAGGATAACGAGGTAGTCTAAACCGATTATGTTGAAGGAAAAGATTTACAATATAAAGGTAATGAAAAAGAAAACTGAGGATAAACCCGTATAGCTAAATTGGGTTGCTGCTAGAGCATTCTTATTTAAAAAATATTTAAGTAAATAAATAATAATTTAATGTTTTAACTAATTAGTACCTGGGCGACCGAGCTCTGCTCGGTAGTTATGGTATGCATCCATATTAATATTATAAATGCCAAAGTCTCTCTGTCTGTCTGTTGCTCTTTCATAGCCAAACGGCTGGACGGATTTTGATGAAATTTGGTATGGATTTAGTTGAAAACCCGGGGTCGAACATAAGTTACTTTTAGTCGCAGATGGAGCTGTGGGAAACAACTAGTGGTGGTTTATATGTAAAACAGAATCACTTTTTGTGAAAACACAACGATAGCGCGTTGTACTTTTTCAGTAAATAGATTACCGTCATCTAGCGTCAACCGTTGTTAGTTGCATTCCTTAAGCACTTTCCACGTTTCAGTGCCCCTTGTATGAGTTTTCCTTAACGCAGATGCTAGCGACTGCGTTAGGATTTTGTATGGAATTTCTTAGTTGCCTTACTATCCGCCAGAGGTGCTGTACAGGTTTGCCATACTAAATCGCTAACGCAGTCGCTAGCGTCTGCGTTAAGAAAAACTCATACTAAGGGCACAGTCCTATTTGAATTGGTAGGTACACTGGGTACACTATTTACTCCGTGGATTGGTAAGTATTTCCTTTGGGTCAGTGGTAGAATTTATCATTCAATTTTTAACCGACTGTATAAAAGGAGGAGGTTATCAATTCATTGGAATCTTTTTTTTATGTTTATTACTCGTGTCCTCAAAGACGCGTGAACCGATTTAAAATTATTATTTTTTGTCTGAAAGGTTGGACCGTCTATTTGGTCCCATATTAGTTTCAACAGGTTCTGATAACGGAATCCTGAGAAAATGGTGATACTTGGATGACTTGTGATTTGAATTTATAATGTTTCTTAGAAAAATATTTTAATACGTTATAACAGAATTAATAATTCTTTCAAGTAATTTTAATATAATATATATGCGCAATTTATACTGATTCAATACTTTTATACTCCGAAACAAAAAAAAAACCGTTCTTTAGTTGGGATTTGAACCTGGAACCACCAGAGTACAAAGTAGATGTCTTAACCACTGGGCTATCGAAGCAGACCGGCCGACGCCAAAATTATTGTACTATAACTACAATTTCATGCGGAAAATCTTTTTCTGGAAAATATGGGAAAAACGAATTTTCCCCGACATGAAACCTGGCTAGATTAATTTTTTGACTTTATAAGAACCTATGTTTAAAATTTCAAAGAAATCGTTTGAGCCGTTTTTGAAAACGCGAGACAAATATATATATATATATATATATATATATATATATATACATACATACATACAAATATTGCTCGTTTAATAGTATAGGATGATATGTTACTAAATCAAAATTTTGTAGTAAACTTTCTCATGAAATGCTTAAACAAAATCTTCTAAATATTTCATTTACTAAATAATATTTCGATTAAGTTAAACAGTTCAAGATTTAATTTCAAATAATTAGAGACAACATCTAACTCGACTAAGGCTCATAAATTAGTTTAAGAAAATTAGCTTTGCTTAATTGATTTATTGCTAACACTAAAAATTATTTAGTTTCGCGTGCTGCGTAATTTGAACGTCAATCAGAATTTCGACCTAAATCCTTGCTCTGAAATTCTACGATTACCAGTTACATTGCCAAGACCCACAAACTCTGAGATCATTTGAATGCCAACACTGACTTATGGATTCTCAGTACAGCTTGGTAACTCTAGAGATTTATGTTACAAATCCGTCTTTAGAGCCGTAACAACACCTAAATCAGCAAACTGGTACGTTGTTAATCTCGTTTCTTGGCTAAGATTCTGTTTATAACGTTTTAGGGCATGTAATACCGGCGATATTTATTTACCTTATTATTATTAGTATTTCTCGAGATTTGAAATGTTTTTGGAAACCGAAGCTATGACATTTTGAACATTTTTCTTTATTATTTTAGATGGAGATCTTCAATAAAATCCCTTGACTTCTTCTGTTAATAAAAAAGCTGACAATCTTTGGAATGAAATTTTTGAATAAACCAAAACGTATGGTTTTAATTATGTTTTCCGGAAAATTATTAATAAATGGTGATAGGTAGGTAGATAATAACAGACCTAGCTTATAATGCAACGAAGATATCTCTAAGACGAGATAAAGGGGTGGATCAGACTTGATCTTTGTCTTTTTCAGGTCGAGTCAGAATGGGTATTTGTTCAAATGAAATTTGTACTTTGTGTTTAATTGCTCATAATTTTAGTTTATCCTTTTTATCTTTTAAGATTTTTGTCACAGAAAAGCTGCGGTTTTCCCATCCTTCACGATAAAAAATACCTAAAGCATAGGTGGTATCAATGTCATGGGATTTGAACCATGAACCTTGCTACAGTTACCAACAGGAAGCGAGGCAGACCGGTGTCGTGTAGCTGAAATTCTATGCCCAGTATTGCTTTACTACACCGTTAGGGGACATTCACATTGTTCCAGTAAACTGAGCAGAATCACTCGTCTGATGACCTAAAATTAATATTGGCGACAGCATCTAACAAATCATCACGAGTTCCTACAAAAATAGACAAATAAAAATGTGCAGGATCCGGCAAATTAGCCTACATCAAAACCCATAGATTCAATAAAATGCACGGGTAAAGACGGCGACATCGTATTTTTATTCCAAAACAGAGCAATTTGCAATTTTGCATGTAATTTATTTTCGATTGACTCGTTTAGTCAGAAGTGTAAGAACAGAGCCTCGAATGGTTTAGCATTAGCAAGGAAATCTTTCGTTCTCCTGCCATCTCCCTTCTACCTCTTGCTCACGTTAGCTGCTTCAGCTGGAGTCAGAAATAACTGTCATTACCGATGGCATGGCTTCAGCGATTTTTGTCAACTTCCTTACTCATATGTCACGAAGCAGCGGTAATCCGTGATTTTAAATTATATTAGATACGCGTTTTTTAAATATTTTTGATATTTATTAACAAAAAATGCCCTTTTGCAATTAACGGACTTAATGCTAAAAGCATACTTATGATATTATTAAATTACTGACTGTGCTATCACTGAGTATTACTTACTCGACCAATATGAACGAGTTTCACGTAGAGAAAGGCTACTGCCACAAATAGGCAACCTTGTTTAATAATGGCTGTAAAATACTTGTGACATTAGCAAGAAAACTAAGACAAAATGCCTATATATAGGATTAGAATATCGAGCGAACAGCAAATAGTACAAGACTGTTATCATGTTTTCATCAAAGATACTACGAAACGGGTTGTACTTATTTAAACTAGCGACTTGCCTCAGCCTCACGTACAAATTGTAAATCATGAGCATTAACCTGCGTAGACTTATTTTTCATTTCGACTCTAGAGTGGAACGCTTGATTTTATAGTAAGGTTGTATGATACATTAATTTCATCAAAATTTATCTGTATAGGGGTCAGCTGTGCTTTCTGCATGTAGTCATATCTCACAAGCGTGTTTCTGTCTAAGGTTCCACCATCTTACTTTAAGTATCAACTCTGTGATAGCAGATTTCGTTTTTCTTCTTTTTGTATTCGCTTTGTAGGCGCTTCTTCAAGAATATTGGCAACCAATTTTTCCTTATGAGTCATACTCTCACTCATAGTATTTTTCTAGTTGCGTCCTAATCGCGATTCGCTTTTCTTTTTTGAACTTATTACATTTTTATCTTCTTCATTCTTTCATCGTCATCGTATTCCTGGTTTATTGTTTATTTATTGGCTTAGGTAAGGTTAGGTTAGTTTTTTTCTGAATGTGAAGTGTGTTTGGTCTTCATAATACCATCGATAAAATATTACTATACTTTAGAAATATTTTATCGATGATAATACTAAAAAAGAAAAATTCAACCCTTTACCCAAAATAAGGAGCATCCAACAACTTAACAAAATTAGTCGAAGCTCCTTTAACAGTCATTTAAAAACTTCCAAAAGTGTAATAAGGACTGTACCACCTACCACCTACAACGATATTCCTGAATTCAAAGCGTGACTCAACAAGCCCATAAACCTAGTATTCCGTAACATGAAGTACACTTACAAATAACCAATTATTCAGCTTCGTGACCACATAAAACTTTATGGCGATCGTACTGATACCGAAATATCAGTGACAAAATCACAGTTCCAGTGATGAACTCACACACGAGGTCTCTGAGTACAAAGCGGAACAGTATTAGGTTGTGTTCATATTGTATGTCATAGATTTTAAAAAAATTGCTTGGCCGGGCGCGATTTTCTATTTCTATGTTGTATGAGGTTGTATGTAGTATTTTATTATTTTGAATATGGAGTTTTTAAAATCATTCAAATCTCGCACTCAAGAACTCTTAAATAGCCTTTACGATTTTACTTTATTAAACAGTAAATTGATGAATTTGTCCCTATATATTTATATTTGAATCTGCACGTATAAATTTAAACAAAATAATAAGAAAACTTAGTCTAAAGAATAACCTAAAAACTATCTACAGTTTGAGGCAACGTGCCCAAAATGCTGGCAGCATTCCCTCGCTGGATTGCAATACTAATTTTTTGTCCAAGATATAAGCCAGCATTCTGGTCACAAGTTGCCTCTTTAACCTTCCTCGACAAATCTTTAAATATATATTAATAGGCTTTTAATTTTTATATTATAAAATATAGGTACCTAGATATGAATTATATATGATAGAACGTACGAAGACATTTGGGCTGTGATTTGACTTATCAGGTTTTTTAAACAGTTTTTGTCAATAAATAATTAAGAACAGTCAATGGGATGTCAACAAAAATGAAATAAACGTCATATGAATGCGCCCTTACTGTTTGTATATGAATTTCATGGTGTGTTTTCATTCAGAAACATGCTGATTTTTCAGGTAAAGAGGTCAATTATGTTCCTTTTATGTGCTCCGAATTGAACAAAGTCGTGAGCATAGCTAGTACAAAATATAAAAGCCAGGAGATCACGAAGCATTGCGAATCCGAAGAAATTGCGGTATGGAAATAACGTTGAAGAATCACAAATTACAACCCTGTCACACTCACGATTCTCTCCAAGCGCTTTACAACGCAATCAATCAGCGAACGTCACTTACGTAGACATGGTTTCAAGTGCGACGAATTGATAAGTGTTAGCTTTATTAATGTTTTTGTATGTAATTGCAATTATTTTGAGTAGCTTGACATGGAATAGGAATTGGATCGTTGCGTCAAAGCAGCCTATCTGGGAAAGATATCAGGAAGACGGCCTTTTTTTGAACCCTAATTATTTTTACGGAGTTTTGGTTGGTAATATCAATTTTCAAATTCTTTAGAGATAAAGTAATTTAAAAAATGTTTACAATTTATAAATTTCTTACTAATTTACTACATACTTAGTGAGTTTTTACTCGCAGTTTATTTTCTAGTAAGAGTAAGCACACCGCTCTTCAATTTTTTTTACCATCCCAACAGTTATCCCACAATTTTGAAAAGGTATCGATTTATTGAAGAGCCCTTCACAAGGGGATGTATAAACTCGAGTACTTTATGATACAAATAAGAAGGATACAGAAGGACGCGCCGTGAAAAAGCAGACAAGAGATCCGGTCATGATCTTGTTGGTCTGGTTTCTCTGGAAAATATATTAAGATGGCATTCGCTCTTGTAATAATAGCTTTTTATTGAACCAATAAACCCATGACTATAGCGTACCCTGGGCTCTCAAGCGTAAGCTGGAGATGTATCTGGGAAACAAGCTGGGATAATGATAGTAAAAAGTCGATCCGTTGCCCGCAGCTTCTCTTGTTGGTACATACTTTTTTTAAGCATATATCTATAAATCCATCAAAGAAACAAAAAGTGTGATTAAGTACTCTTTTTGAGTTGAAAAAAAAGGAATAAAAGAAAAGCGCACTTATTCCTGATGTTACGTTTGGAATTTCAAATAGTGTACCAACACAGCAACTTAATTCTTCACTTACGAACACGTGTATACTCTTTACAGGCAACGGTCATGGTAAAATAAACCCTTACTATGTGTTCTAACTATGTGCAAGAAGGGTCACTTCTGTTACACTACTTATTTGTTCAGATCACAAGAGGGGTGCTTTGTAGGGATGCCTCATTGTCAGCCCTGGCTCATTGTTGCACACGTGTGATGACCCTACAGTGCAGGGATCATATCTGGCTGTTTTAATTGGAGAATATGGTAGGACGAACTAGATTCATATTCTCCTTTTTTACCTAACTCAGCCAATAAGAGTGTTATGATTTTAGGTTTATTTATGTTACGCCCTTTACTGTTAATTTTCCATCCACCCTAAGGTTGACAGGAAGAGATTGCTTTAGCGATAAGTCCATCTTAAGTAAAGCTGTTTAATGCAATTTTGTTCTTAAGTGGTGCAATAATAGTAGGCGATTGCTATTTAATTGTGGAAGGAACGGCTTGCATTATTTTAATTTGAGAAGTGTCGCTGGAATCTTGACACTGACATAATAAAAGAATGCAGTTAACTTTTGTCTCTTTTTCCTTAATTTACTTATTTGTTCTCTATTTCAGGGTACCATCGCTATCTTATGTAACTATATATATTATATATTAATATTTTTTTATGTAATCAACGACCAGCTATATGGTCTTGGTTTGGACATTGCAGGCTTGCCTGATTGTCTGACAAAAAAGATGATTTCGTGCTTCGGAAGGCACGTTAAGCCGTTGGTCCCGGCTGCCATCTGGTAGTCGTTATAGAAACCACGTCAGAGGCCGAGAGCCGGTTCCGAAGAACTCTGGCACCAGGGTGCGCATTGTCGATTGACCATGACACCTACACGAAATGAATGAATTACCTTTCCTATTGGCTTCGCCGTAGTCGGTAAAAAATATAGGTAGGTTATGTTTATGTGAGTAAAATTTGCTTCTATCGTAAATGAACCTAAGTTATTAAGAGACAAGCATTTAAAAGCTAAGTACATGTTGTAACACGGATGTCAGTTAACTTATCTATTGTTACCTACCAAGCTACTGTCTACTTACTATCGTCAAACAATGAGGTTTAAACAATACAACGGGCGTTCCGCTGTTTTGCGATAATCAAGAAGAGTTGTGTAAACATTTCGCTTTTTACATTTATTTAGGTACTAGCTGTTCCCCGCGGCTTCGCCCCGCGTGGGACTCGGTTATATCGCGCCCAAAAGTAGAATATGTTTGACCTCAGGTCGTTAACTACATCCCTACCAAATTTCATCACAATCGGTCCAGTAGTTTAGCCGTGAAGAGGTGACAGACAGACAGACAGACAGATAGACAGACTTTCGCATTTATAATATTAGTATGGATTTAGAGTCTGCGTATAATTATCCATTAATAATTAGGTAATGACGCATTTGCCATTATTATAAACGTACTTATAATATTTACTCAAAAACTACATAGGGGTTTGACAAAATAGTATCTATATAAAACCTTACCTAAGTACTTATAAATAACTGAAAGTAGCTAAAAATAAAAATTAGGTACCTAATTATAGTCTTTATTGTAACATTCATTCATTCATTTTTTTTTCAGTGTAGGTTTTGGTATTGTAACATATAAGTTATATATGTTGATACAAATTAATACAAAAAATGTGTAAAAATGCGGACTTATCGCTAATGCAATTTCTTCCAGCCAACCTTAGGGTTGATAGGAACAACGTAGAAAAAAATTTCATCATAAATGTATGAGCTAGGATCTTGTTGGTCTTCCATTTTTGTCTATCATCTAGGTAACCAAAATATTTATTGATAACCTTATCTATTTTCCCATTAAATCATATATATATGAAACTTCACTACATATCACTACATAGTATAAAACAAAGCCGCTTTCTCTGTCCCTATATCCCTTTGATGCTTAAATCTTAAACGCAACGGATTTTGATGCGGTTTTTTTAAAAGATAGAGTGAAGCAAGAGGAAGGTCTTATGCCCATGCGAAGCCGGGGCGGGTCGCTAGTTCTCAATAAAACATGTTAGTTGACTGGTAGAAAATACCAACGGCTTTAAATTGCCCATAAGTTATTTTGCAGTAAAATTGTTATTTTAGGTAAACCTAATAAAATTCGTATGTCGTCATTAACACGTTAGCGGACGCACGACTGATATAGCAGTTATAACAATAATTTTTCTATTGTGTTTTCAAAAACATCCGCGAACGTGTTAAACATGAGGAGCTAAATGACCAACCAAAGATACTGATACTGATTGTGGGTTGTGTACGTCTGCCATTATAATTTGGCAGATGTACACAACCCACAATCGTAGTTTGGGGACTAATGAGCCTAATGCTACTACCGCACTTGGCTATTCGCGTATTTGACAAAATATTCGACGAAAAGGCAAATAACGCAAACGTTTTGGCAAAAATACCGTCAAACATAGTCAAATAGGCAAATATTCGTATACAAATAGCCAAGTGTTGCGCAGTCATAAACGCTGCACATGCAAAAAGTTAGGGTCGCCACACTACACTAGGTAGCTAGGTACTCATTTACTAGTTCATATCAAAGGTAAAGGTAAAGAAAACCAAGGACATGTTTAGCGGTGTAGATAAGACACATGTAACAATGAACGTAGGAGTACTATAAAAGATGGTGGGTATCTGAAAGGCCGGGTTCCAAAACGGCGCCATTAGCCTTATCAGTTAATTTACAATTCAGCCGATGTCGTCTCCATACGGGCCCAGAGATAACAGAGCGATAAATATTCAATAATGATTTTTAAAAATAGAACAGTGTTGTAGGAACAATTTTTCCAATTGCTCGAACAAAAAACTTCCAAGTTGATTGCAAGCTTAGATCGGGCTATAAATTGCTGTTTAGACCTGGAGTTCGCGTAGTGTTTCCTTTGCCTGGAGTGTTTTTGTTTTTAATGTATGACAAACGCAAAATCCGTGAGAGGAATGATTTATCACGAGTCACCTATGGTCAATGTTACGTCGCATGAAAATCATTCGACTCATCGATTATCCTATAATTAAAAAAATAGCACTCCTGAAAATGTAAGTATGCCTTCGAAGCAAACGTGATGGAGAAAGCTTATTGATCAATTTCATTGACCAAGAAATTATATCTAAATGAAGATCACTCGAAGCATAATAAAATTGACATGACTTACACATAATAATAACAAATGGCCAACATTCATGAACAATTTAAGCTGTCAACACTTGAATTATGATTCTAAAAACGTAGAGCAACAATTTATCGATAAAAATCTCGCAATTTATCGCAATTAGACCGCGGCTATCGACTCGATACGATAATGTATCGACGAAAGGCACTTCCCTATTGCTGGCATATTTATTGACTATTGAACTTCGTTTTCTTGATAGTAACCATGGTAAATAAGGAATATTGTATTTTTAGAAGTCCAAATTGAGTTGTTGGCACTGCGTATAATAGACATGATAACTGAACGACTTTTTGGCCAATACTACTATTGGATAGATTATAGATATATTAATATTGTACATGTTTTTCCTATTTTCGCAAAACGGAAAAAAAATCGTATCCAATTTAAAATTTTAAGCAATCTGTTTTCCACAAGCATAATCTTCAGCTCCCTCAATTGTATCATATTTAGAACTAGCGACCTTTGAATCACTCTATCTATTTAAAAAATCCGCATCAAAATCCGTTGCGTAATTTTAAAGATTTAAGTATATAAAGGGATATAGGGACAGAGAAAGCGACTTTGTTTTAGACTATGTAGTAATATGTAGTGAAGTTTCATACATATATGATTTAATGGGAAAATAGATAAGGTTATCAATAAGCATTTTGGTTACCTAGATGATAGACAAAAATGGAAGACCAACAAGATCCTAGCTCATACATTTATGATGATATTTTTTTCCACGTTGTTCCTATCAACCCTAAGGTTGGCTGGAAGAAATTGCATTAGCGATAAGTCCGCCTTTGTACAAATTTTTTGTGTATCAACATATATAATTTCACGAAATAAATGAATGAATGTTACAATAGTAGTAGTGATAGTGATAGTGAAGTGATAATGATGAATCTTGCAGTAGTTTTAATAAAATACATTTTCAAGCAACCGGTTTGGGGTAGTTAAATACTACTCTTATGGCAACATTTATTTGGTGCAATAAAGAGTTATTCTATTCTACTCTTAAACTTTAAACATAGCCAAAATTGTTTCAGTACTAAATTGCATCATTCCTTGTTACGTAACCCGCTACAAACATACAAACAGATGGGCTTTGGTCTGTTAAATAGACCGAGAATCATTAGAGGTTTTGCTTTGATTCGTCGACAAGGAGGTTGTTTATGAGTCTTCTCATAATCTCAAGTGTTTTATAATGCTATACAATTAGCTTCTATATATGTATCTTTCTTTTTATTATATATAATTTTCTAATCATCATCATCATTCCGTGTAGGTGATACGGTCAATCGACCATGCACACCCTGGTGTCAGAGATCTTAGGAACCACCTCTCGGCCTCTGACGTGGTTCCTTTGACGACGACCAGGTGTCGCTGAAAATTGTGCAGACATCTAATTCGATTTCTAAACGGATTTTTTTTTTTAATTTATTTGTTCTAATTACGCTATACTATTTATAAACTTCTAGTTGACCCGCAAACTTCGTACCGCCTGAACGCACTCACTTCTCACCGTTTAAACCTACCCTGAACTTTCACAAATAACCACGGTCCAGCTATTCTCGAGTTTTAGCCAAACTAATTAACTTCAAATTGATTTTTATATATTATATAGATAATTTTTGTGGGTGACTAATGTTAATATCGGTATTTTACTTACAATTCAATAAGACTTCTAATATATCTACGTAAATACAAATTAACACAAAAATGTTATTTACAAGGTATATTGGATTCTAAAAAGATATTACTAAGTACCGTAGGCCAAAGCTAAGCCGCGTTAGAAAATTAGTTAAGTTCCTAATTGAGAAGCAACGATTACTTGTGTACTTAGTCGACTTGACCTCACATCGAGCTATCCCATATTTCTTCACGGATATGTACCTAACTGTTTAAGCGAGTTTTTAATTAAGTTACCTGTACAGTGGGCTCCATTGGTAAATAACACAATCGAGGTATGGTCAGCGCCATAAAAAGTAAAAGTAAATTTGAAAAATTAAACTATACTTTGGATAGGTAGGGCTGTAGTGATTAAAAAAAAAAAAGTCGTCATATAATTAACGCGTTGTCTTAATCTCTCTTTTTTCTTGATTAACAGAACTAATTAAACAATTTATAATTGTTTGTTTATCAAAGTAATTAATGTAAGGTTTTAAAATTTCATGCCTGTTTAGCCCAAAACTTAAATTTTTAACACTCCTGAGTCGCTTTAAGTCTAATTATATTTTGAGCTTTTACACTAGAACGTGGGCAATACTGTGTCAATATGCATTAATAGTCTTCTATCTAGCTACTAAAACTACTAAATCCGTATTTTTTTAAGTACTGGCAACATTAAACACCGTAGGCGTGAGAGCGAGTACAGTTACTCGCAATATTTACTATCACAACAACAGACAGACAGCACCCACGCGTTCTCAATGGGAATGTCGCAATCACGTCATTCATTGTTGACAGATCTTGATACTTTCAGCCAATCACATTAATGAATGAATGAAGTAATCAATAAACAATTTAATATGATATGCTAATGATAGCCTGATTCTTGGTAAAGGTTACAGGCTATAGTACCACATAGGCGAGAGAAACCGCGGGGAAAAGCTAGTTTTAGATAAGTGTCATTTGGTAACAGAGATTATACATTAGCCATAATCTTTGATCGTCACTCTCACTTCACATTACTATCACTACATAGTATAAAACAAAGTCGACTTCTCTGTCCCTATATCCCTTTGTATGCTTAAATCTTTAAAACTACGCAACGGATTTTGATGCAATATTTTTTAATAGATAGTGTGATTCAAGAGGTAGGTTATTATGCACATGCGAAGCCGGGCGAGCTAGTTATTTATATAAATCTACTTTTATTCGAAGCATTCATATACTTAATCCCTTAAACGACAAAAGTTGGCAACTGCTTTCTATACTATCAATTGTAGCACCCACACCTATTGTTCTGAATGGAACTAAGTGTTGCAACAATCCTCTGCCAGAATTGATGCATGTGGATAAAATTTATTTTGACAGGTATGTAATTTAGTAGTTTTGGTATCATACGTTTGGGTTTTATTAAAATGTTTATAATCGAATTTGTAATCACCCGGCAGAAGTAATTAATTCGGTATAAAGGTAACGTTTTGAATAACACCTAAATAATATTACATTCAATTATCTAGGTATTTTTCTTTGACCGTCACATTCTACTAATGGTACTAATATCAAAGAAAATATACATGCCAATGTCAGAGAGAGACTAGAATGAAATGACAGATTATCACACATCATACATACATGAAATTTAGTTCATTAAGTTTATTTCCTCGTTTATTGTCTCGGTAAGTGATCAATATAAACATATTGTAATCTAAACTGTCTAAGTAGTACTATGGAGTAGTTAGCTCTTGTTTCGTCTCATTAGCATTTATTGCGTCTTCTTACAAACGAAACATATTTACGATATAGTGCAAAATGAATGACATCATTACACCAATTCAAAGAGTAGCTGTGTTTACCACTTTTGGCTGACATCTTGAGTAGGAATTTTGACGCAGCGGGATGCGCCAGACCTTACTCTGCCGATTTCGCTAATTTGGTTCCCATGGTACTTTGTGGCTTTTTCAAGAGCCTTTTTATTTGCATTTGCATTCTTTATGTTTACTATTTTGCATTAAAGAGACGGCAGGATGAATAAATAAATATCTAGGGACAAATCACACAGATTGAGCTAGCCCCAAAGTAAGTTCAAGACTTGTGTTATGAGATACTAACTCGACGATCCTATATTTTATAACAAATACGTATATAAGTAGTTAAACATCCAAGCCCCAGGCCCATCAGAAAAAGATATTTTTTCATCTTGATCTGACCGGGGATCGAACCTATCACCAGGTGGTATCAAAGTATCAAGGATAACTACTCGAGCTATACTTGCCTCCGAGCCGCCGGCTTGTCTCGGGAAGTAGTTGCTATAATGTGTAATCTAAACTGTTATTTCCTTGTAATTCGCTGTTTGGTCTGTCTGTTCTTATTTTATAAATACTGAGCACATCAACATATCATTCCTGTGTTGTTGATAGGTTGCAAATCAACTTTATAACTGATCAAACTTGAACAACAAATTAAAATTTTACTTCTTAGGCGCCACATCACTTTATGGGTCTTATGGCCATTTTCACCAACAAACTCCTAAGTAATTCTTAACTAAGAATCCCTTAAGCTAAGGGTACCCGTAAATCCAACTCCTACCTAAATTCCTTTTCACCATGCTAAGTGTTACCTATGAAACCGGCCCTTAGTAAGGTGACAGATGGTGATATAAGGCGATGTCATTCAGCGTATCGACAACATATCGATAGTTAAACAAATTGCAATATCTTTGAAATTCATACGAAATTTTATGTACAAGACTTAACAAATGATAAGTAAGTGTACAATTACATATTTTGACATTAATTCATCTTATAATAATATGAAAATAAGAAAAAACACAAGCGACATGAGCCGTGGCTCTATGGTTCATTACTTTTGCCTACGTTTTGTTTTGTGGTATAACAAACGTTTGGAAATATTATAGTCAGTTAAAGATAATAAATACTTAATAGGTTATTATATGGAGGAGAATATACGAGTCCTTAAAAAAATATTTGTCTATAACAATTTTAAATTTTGTGAGGGAAATGAAATTAAAATAGTACCAAAAACAATAACTGAACACCATCCCTGCAACATCTGGATGACTAGAAATATAAAAGAACAATATAATGCTTCTTCGACTTGGTGGCTTGTTCGTTGCC
Source organism: Apomyelois bistriatella (assembly GCA_947044815.1). Taxonomy (NCBI): domain Eukaryota; kingdom Metazoa; phylum Arthropoda; class Insecta; order Lepidoptera; family Pyralidae; genus Apomyelois; species Apomyelois bistriatella. The sequence continues at coordinate 13,791,830 of OX345690.1, forward strand.
GATTTTCGGTCTCAAAATCCATGATTTGAAATTATACTTAATTTTACAGTTTAAATAGCCTCAAGAGCATCGAAGAATTGAGCACTAACCATTTTAACTTAACAAAACTGTCAATTTGCATGTGCATTTTATTTCAAAATTATACTTCAAAACGGCTAGGGGTCGGTTAAGTATCGAATAATCGACCCCCTAAATATAAGAGTCCTCCTAAGCATATAGGTGACACTTAAGCTTTGGTGAAAACGAATTTCTGACTAAGAGCCCCGTAAATACCACTAAGAGGTCCCCTAAACATAGGGACTTGTTGGTGAAAACGGGTATTAGTCTGCCAAAATCTTCTTAAATTAATTAAATGGAAGAAGTCTGTCCAAGATGTTTTTTTGACTAGTCTCTTAGGTCCTCCTCCAGAAAATACTTCATCTGCTTTCTAGGTCTTCATTGGGTCCTTCTGTTATAGAATCCATTTAGAGATGACTTTGGGAGCTCTAGTATCATCCATTCTAACTCTAATTATTATGTATGAACGTATTTATAGTGTCTTGAGTTAGTATCCCATAACACAAGTCTTGAACTAATTTTGGGGCTAGCTCAATCTGTATGAATTGTCCCTATATATTTATTTATTTTTAAAAAAGAAAGAAAGAAAGAGAAAAGAAAGAATATTACGTAGGCATATTATACTCGTAATTATCTACTGCTTGCACTTACTACTACTATTACTTATTTATATATATTTTAATATACTAAATTATATAAAATATTTTGTTTAAATACATTGTAATAAAAGTTTATGAGAGCTATATAAGTCGCTATATTTTATTCAAATTGAGTATGAAATTTCAATTCGGCTAGATCGTAATCGCAGACCTTTTGAAAAAGGGAGACATTAGGAGTACCCGAAATCGGCGAGCGTGTTTGACGAGAGTGATGAGTGTGGAGGAGGCGAGAGAGGTATGTAAGGATCGTAGCCAATGGAAATCTCTAGTCTCTGTTTACCCCTACGGGAGACAGGCGTGATGATATGTATGTATGTAGCTTTAAATTTTAATTCAAGATTTTATAACCTCGACTACAAAACTTATAATACCTTAGCAGAGTAAGGCACTTCGGGTAAAAGCTACCATGAATAATACTTGGGAAATTCAGTAGCACTTACTAAGAGTTTAAAACCTCTTAGTATAGATTTCGAGAAATGTGTCTCTACTCTACGTTTACTTAAACGCAGTTGTAAACATATGTAGTCAGGAATTTAAATGGAAATCCTAAATTACTTTTCTATCCGTCAGGGGCTCTATATAATTTGTTTTTGCCAAAAAACGAAACCGACTCCAATAACTCAACTAAAAAGTATAAAATAATTAATACATTGTTTTTTAAATATGTTTCATAGAAAACATTTTAATAAGTAGAAGTCGGTGCCGGACGCAACCGGTTAAGCGCTAAGATGAGAAAGTAAGAGAGAAAGAAAGATTTATCGAGGTAGAAAATCTTATGAAACCGAAAAAATCAAAACAAAATCAAAATCTATATTTAATAAAACAACTTCATTAATTATGAAGATGTATATTTAACCAACGAAAACGTGTCATCTAAACCACTTCAGTTTTGTTTTACAACTTTTTAATTTACGACAGTTTATGGTACTCAGCTTTGAAATTTATTGTTTGCTCTAGTAACCACTTAACAACTTTATCTCGCTTTCTTAATGCACTGTAAAATGTTTATATTTTCACATTAAATTGCTAACTCTCTCTCATCTCAGCGAGTTTCAAGTCCCACCCTCAATCGGCTGCTTTCCGTATTAAGGTTTGAATAGTAAGAGTGAATGCGCACAACACCCGGACTGGCATTTTTCTGGAAAAAGGCAGTGCTTGTTTAGAGATTGAAATGCCAGTAATGGCGACCAATCCAAGCATAGCCGCGTATTCGCCGCCTCTTGATGTGCTGTATCGTTTCGAACAAGCGTTTCCCGGTAGGCTATCGAGCTCCTCAAAAGTAAAGAGGACGTTTGTTATTTTTATGCGAAGATTGGCGACCATCATGGCTGTCCTAACCTTTGAACACAGAACAGAGAAATTATCCGAATAGAAATGTTTTGACACAGATTTAGTTCCAGGATCAGTGTGGCAGCGTATTCTCTCTTCTTATCTTCAATTAATACATGTAAACCCATGTAAACCACACCACACCTTATTAGAAATGTATTAAGTAGTTTACAACAAAGCCACCTAATATTATCGACCAATAACAGTGGCAATAAATGACGCAATCAAATTCCCCGCCCATTTTTTCTGTGCGAAACGTTGGCTTTCAAGCCAAAACTAGTGACACGCTTTTCGTGCGCTATGCCACTTCTTGTTAATATTTCTAAATTCTGTGTTTTTGAAGCTGCTGCACGAAATAACGTCCTGGTACTCAAATGAAACCAATCTCTTAAATTCTTTAGCCAAGAGGAAGAACGTACTTCGTATAAAAAAATACAGCGCAGCATTGATACCGAATCGCACGATGCCCCACTTGTTTTGGCAACAGACACTGTCCGCGTGTCCGCATAGTTCAAGTTCGATGCCAAGGCGAGATAAGGAATGCATTTTTTATCAGCTTTTTTGCGTGTTATTTCAAGTAGCACTGGCATTTTTCTTATTATTAATTGAATGACTTTATCTGTTCTTTGAACGAGAGCCAAAATATTTTACACAATATTTCAGGGAAAATATTTTGTTATTTTTAGATTAGCTTGAAAAAGGGGGTGTTATAAGTTTTAATTTCCATTCGTCAGGTTGTCGTATGTGTGAGTTCACTATCATAAAACAACCATTTACCATACCATTTAAGAATGTTGGTGAACTCAGGGAAAAGTATTAAAACAATACAAAAAAAAAAAAACAATTTACATACAAAAATCTTTGGACATTAATGAAAATTTACCTACAATTTTTTATGATACAAAAAAATTAAGAATTAGCATTTAGGTAATTAAGGTTTATTTTCGAGTAACCTTGGAAATTTTAAATTTAAATGCTGTATTTTATTTTATTTTTGCCAAGTATTTTTTCCTATAATATGATCACAGAACTTGCAACCTTGCCATATAAGTGTAGAGTGTAGGTCAATAGGTCATTAAAGTGCGATTTTGGCAAGCGAAAGACTTCAACTTCAACACAAATATGTCAATTAAGATTTATCAATAAATGCATCTTTATCACAATAGTTTATACTAGCGACCCGCCCCGGCTTTGCATGGGCATAAAAACCTTCCTCTTGAATCACTCTATCTATCAAAAAGAACTGCATCAAAATCCGTTGCGTAGTTTTAAAGGCATACAAAGAGACATAGGGACAGATAAAGCGATTTTGTTTTATACTAAGTAGTGATAGTGATATCAAATTGTAAATTGTTATTTCTTTAGAAGTAGCTTACAAAAACGAATATGCTGATTTTGCTTAAATTTTGCCGCACTAGGGCTTATCGACATTGCCACGTAGGTGTAGGTCAATAAAGTGCATTTTGGCAAGTGGACGAGTTCAAGTTCAGCGCAATGCAAATGCAGTTATCAATGAATGCAGATTTATTAAATTTATAAATTACGCAAATAATTTGAAAGTTGAAGATTGTTATTTTTTTAGTAGTAACTTTAACATCTTAATTTTATCAAATTTTGCCGCAGCTCTTTCCATGTTGCAAGACTACAGAGCGTCGATTCTGCTAACGTTAAAGACAAAATCGTATCAAAATAGGGTTTCAATATTAGTGCTTTTTACACACTATTTACAAGAGTTATGACAGTATGATGTGATGTGAATTTAGTGTGTGGTGTGATCATCAAAAGTGATATAAAAAAATATACATTTCTTGTAACTAGTGTGTAAAAAAGCACTACCATTGAAACACTATTTTGACACGATTGTGATGCAGAATCGACACCCAGGTTACCGTGCTACAGGGCTTGCCAACATTGCCACGTAAGTGTAGGTCAATAAAGTGCATTTTTGGCAAGTGGACGAGTTCAAGTTCAGCGCAATGCCAATGCGGAGTTATCAATGAATGCAGCATGTTATGTAATAGTTTAAAACGATAAGAGACATGATAATGCTATATTGTACACTATTACATTAATTTAATTAAAAATATATAAATTTCCTTACACAAACGTTACTTTCAACATTTCAATCAAAATCACTGTTTTAAATCTTATTACTTATATTAAACTACTAGCGACCCGCTCCGGCTTCGCATGGGCATAAACACTTTCCTGTTCCTTTGAATTACTCTATCTATTTAAAAAAACCGCATCAAAATCCATTGCGTAGTTTTAAAGATTTAAGCATACAAAGGGACATAGGGACAGAGAAGGCGACCTTGTTTTATACTATGTAGTGAATTTGTAATTCAAAAAATAATTAAACAACTGGTACTTCGACAGATTAGCACATATACATTTACTTCTATAAAATAAAAATAACACAAAAAAAGAATCAGAAAATCATATACATAAACAAAGTCAACAATCATAAGCCGCCATTGTTCGAATGTGTTTACTAGATTGCATCCTCATCTTGCACATATGAGCCCAGAGTACACTTTGATCATGGTCCTAGATATAGTGGTACTGGTTATTACAATGGAGCGACTACTGTCTGACCTCCTCAACCTCTTCAACAGCGAAATTAGACCATAAGGCATGATCCCAGTGCTAGTGGCTAATATTGAATTCTGATAGGTTTTTTAGCCTGCCGAAAAGGCGATTTAGTAACCAATTCGTTAAGTGCAAAAAAAGTTTTAATTGGTCAAGTGTTTATTAACCGCTTGTTTTTGTACCGATTTGTCAAGCAACGCAAAAGTAATAATTAGTCAATTTGTATTGCCAAGCCTTATTTTTGTTTCAATTGGTCAAGCCAATAAAAAGAAATAATTCGTCAAATGCATTTATTTTATTTAAATTTAAATAAAATTTATGCCCCATGCCGTATATTAATATTAATACCTAGCTTTCGGCTTCGCATGTAGTCCCTACAAAGCCTATATTACCCGAAGATAGAGTACCTATACCGTTCCAATATTAACACGTTCGCGAATGTTTTTGAAAAGACAATAGAAGTTTAACTGTTATAATTGCTATAGCAGTCGTGTGTCCGCCAACGTGTTAAACGAAATAATTTACATTACAACTTTATTTAAACGAAATAATTTACATCATAACTTTTTAAATATTCGCAATTTACATGCTACTTATATAGTCCTACATTTTGTCCTTTCACCTGCTATTAGTGTCAAAATATTAGTGCCTCAAAATCTAGGCGTGGTCTACTCACATTAAACCGTTATATACTAAATGGTTATTAGATAATTATGCACGTATCCTTGACCGACAAAGAACAGGTACCAATATGATTTGTGACATCTTTCTGTATTATGCAAAGAATTACGAATCGCGCGGGGTCGAGGCAATTTTTTTTTTTAATCTATGGTATTATGCAAACACTCATTGTCAGGAGTCTATCAATATCTATGTCTATAAATATCGATTTTAGTGAATGTTAAGATTAACTGGAGTATTGCCATGATGATAAAAAATATATGTCCTGAATTTTATTTGATTTTTACACATATTTTTATGGCTATCGATATCAATTCGATATTTTATATATTTTATTTTATATGTAATGAAGTATTAAATTCATAGCGTAGATAAATGATTATATTATTGTATCCATCCATACTAATATTATAAATGCGAAAGTCTGTCTGTCTGTCTGTTTAGCCGTGAAGAGTCACGGCTAAACTGCTGGACCGATTGTGATGAAATTTGGTAGGGATGTAGTTAAAGACCTGAGGTCACACATATAATACTTTTGGGAGCGATATAACCGAGTCCCACGCGGGGCGGAGTCGCGGGGAACAGCTAATTATATATAAATGAATCTACAATACAAAATAGCCGGAGTATTAACTCAGTATACAATAAACTCATTAAGTTGTATATGCAAATAAGTTAATATCTAGGCTAGATTATATCTAATATTTCCCCATACCCGTACATTAGGCAACTCCAATTTGACATAGGCGTGGAGCTAATCGAATTTATGTAGGTATTCACTTTTGATTTTATTTTCAACTGGATACTCAAGGCTTCTTCTGTCACCTATCTTTTGTATAAAACATTAACCCCCTAATTCGTAAAATTTTTCTGTATTATATATATTTACTCATATAATTAAGGTTTAAAAACATTTATCAGGCTCATTTTAACCAATTTTAGTCAATACTGTTATAACAACACTACTTTACACTAGTTATTAACTTCAGTTTATGCGAAATGCAAGCTTATACTTCCTAGTTTTAAAATATTAATTGGTGTACAGTGCGCCACATGAAAGAGTTTACCATCCGACCCTTACATTTACACCTTAATTGGTACACTTTTTGTGTGGCCCAATGTACATTTTCAATATGCTCAGAGTGTGCGTTCGTGCGAGTTGTAATATGATGGGCACGCGATGATGGACGTAGTTCTATAGTATTTATGGCATAGATTACTTTATAATTTACGATTTTTTTTACTAGCTATTTATATCCGACTTCTGGGCATAACCTCTTTTTGTTTCCGTAACTCTCGGTACTGCGATGTTACACTCCATTCTTTATTTTATCTCTTATTTTAACCATCGCTCTAGGTCGACTTCTTTTCCTTTGACCACCTGAAGTCTGTTGTCCATCTTTCGGGATACACCAGATTAATGGCTCCCGCCAGCCCGCCACGTCCCAATAAAGATAATTCCGTGTTTTGGAGATCAGAGGCGGTTCCGAAGAACTCTGGTACCAGTCTGTGCATGGTCGATTGACCATGACACCCACATGAAATGATGATGATCCCTCTGTTAAATGGCTGATTTCATTCTTGCATCTATATTTTGGTGGTGGAGCGCAATGCTATATTTATAAGGCGATCTATTCTCTAACAGCTAAAATAATTTTCAAAATAATAATTTCATTGTTAATGAATGGAGGCATTTAATTAAAAAAATTAATGCCCCCAATCTATACTAATGTTATAAAGAGGAAAGATTTGTGTTTTAGTGTGTACGTTTGTAATAAATAAACTCAAAAAACACCTGTGCCGATTTTAAAAATTCTTTCACCATTTTAAAGCTTTAATCACCCTGAGTGACATAGGCTATGTATGTACTACGGGTGAAGCCGGGTCGGACTGCTAGTAATGTATTTATTAAACTGACAGTATAGATAACTACTAACGGTTTAACTAGTCCGGGGATTAAATATTAACAGCCTCGGGATAACATTTGCAAGTCTAATAGCTGGCTTTGATAAGAAATCTAAGACAGATTTGTGGCTTTTGGGCTAGGAACTGTCGTGATTTTAATTTGGAAAAATTTCTTTCAGCCTTATTTTACTTTCTTCCTGATTTTTAACTTTTTTCCCTTGCTGTATGTGTCCCACTGCTGGGCAAAAGCCTCCCCTCTTTTCTTCCATGCGCCCCTGTCATGTGCCGCTTCTTTCCAATCGTTTTCGAAGACCCTTAAGTCATCTGACCACCTATTTTTGTCCTTCCTCTCTTTCTATACCCATCCGCTGGGACCTAGGTTGTTAGTAATCTAGCCCATCTCGCACACGTGACGTTTTAACTTTAGATCTCTTTTAATCTGTAAATTAAATTGTCATTTCATCTTGTCTCACCTTCATCACCATTTATTTTATTTCATAGTATTTTAAGTCTATTTGTATCCCATAAATTCTACTAAAATAGGCTAAGTACCTATGTACTAACATTTCTAGGAACCCAAGTAATCCGATAATAAATATTTTTTATTGTTTATTTAAATTCTAATTTGCAATAGAGGGTCAAGGTTATTATATAGCCATTATTTATTGCCACACCCTTTTTCGATAAATGTCGTAAGAACGTGTCTCTATGCGTATGTTAGACATGAACTTCTGATCTATTAAGCTTATAAGGTAGGTACATCAATAAAGCAAAACAATGACATCGTTTAAGCAGAGTTTGGGCTCGAAAAGCAAAGAAAAATGGTACCTAAGTTAAAGTAATAGCTCCTTGATTAAACATTTCATGAATTTGTACATTAATTTTGCTAACTCATGTTGCCGATAGCAAACATTTGCAACTCTGTCACACTTTGCGAGATTCAAATATCAAGATCGTAACTTTACTATTGCAACACAGTTGCAAAGCACTTGCAATCCTTGTAGTTCGTAATAAATCGAGTGATACGGATACCATTCGATACCGATAATCGATAAATACAGAGAGCAGAGCAACACTAATTACACGGCAAACTACCAAGGGACACGTGCTTTTCAAAATTCGAATTTAGAACAATTACATAACCATTTTAATTTGATCTCCGTCGTTTCCCAAAATACACCGAAAATTGGGTCGACACGATGGAAGAGGTAACACTTGAAGAGCTTCGAATAATTTGGTCGTCAAACGTCGAAATCTAGCATCAAGTTGGCTCGTTTCCAAAATGGCTGCTGTTACGACATTTTATTAAAATCTTTATTATTATGGTATGTTTTACGAGACACATCATCACGGTGTAAGTATTGTTGAATCAACCCATTTTATAGTCAGTGTCGTAAATATATCTATTTGTGTGTGTACACAACTTCTTAATTTAAGATTATTTCTTTATTTATTTGAAACTAGCTTTTGCCCGCGGCTTCGCCCTTGTGAATTTTCTTCAAGAACAGTGCTTTTTCCGGGTTGAAAGGTACCCTTTGTCCTTTTTGATACTCCTAGATACACATAGATAGCTATGTGTATGCAAAATTTAAGGTAGATTGGTTCAGTAGATAGGGCGTGAAGAGACAGCAAACAAACTCACTTTCGTATTTATAATATTAGTTAGGATAGGATTGGGATAATTTTACAATGTCTAAAATGTTAATAAAATTTTGTATTTAATATGTACGCATATACGGTCTTTGTACATACCTAGATTATTTCAAACAAAAAAATATTTTTTGACATTATCTATCCTCGTTTTCATTGCCTAAGCGAGTAATATAGAGAAACATAAATAAATTGGTTGTTTTGTGACGAATTGAGAACCTCCTCTATTTTTGTAGATAGTTAAAAACATATCTGAGCTCGATAAATTAGATAACATACAATGGTACCATCTCAGTAAGATATAGCTACCATGAAATGAATGAGCTCTACGAACAATATAGCATCTCGTACTAAAAAACATTCAACTCGGCCGAAAAACATAAAACAATTGACATTCAACAAGTAAACAGCAATAAAAGTAAAAACGTCGCGAAATAACACTTTCACGGCAACTACTCAAATAATCGGAATCAGGCCAAATACTTTGACGATACAGTGATTCTGCCTGAGGCTGCTAAGTAACAGCCTGCTCTACTTAGTATCGCAAAACTAACTACCGTATCGCGAAATGAGTAAATAACTGTAACAATAACTGTTGTTTTCAACGCGTAATTAGCTTCAATCTTTTCGCATCGGGCATCACATCACTATCGCCCAGTATAAACTGAACTAAGATTACAATCGTAGTGTTGGCGGTTGTAGATCAAGTTAGACTGGTTTTTAGTATGAGTCATGCTTCGGTTGAATCGATTTCTTTGAATATAGACGTTTATTTATCGCGATAGAGTATCGAGATAAAATAATCGCTATTCATGGTGTTTGACACCTGACCTACATGTCGGCCTAGTAATCATTACATTATGAGATTATGATAAGAATCGCACCGTGTGCGGTAAAAAAAGGAAGGAGTGCTTTCACTTCATTTTTTTTTTTAATTATAAGTGGTGCTAATGACGTTCAATAGGCACTAGAAGTAGATAACGGGACAAGTCAAAAGAAATATTGACCCAGAAAAGGGATTTTGTTTTTTAATTTCAGAAACTTATGATTTAATATCATCCTAACACAAAATTAATAGCAGTTCTCAGAAGCAACTTCTGGATTTAACTCCGGGCTCCAAAGAGTCAACTGTGGATGAAAAAACCAGAAAATCGCTGAGATAAGGGACCTCTGGGAAATTATTCACGTCAAGCAATTTACGTATTATATATACATGCTAAATGTGGCCTAAGGTCTTATGGCCCTAGGCTCTGTCTACCCCGTAAGGGATAAAGGCGGGATTGTTTGAATAAATGAACATACATGTTTGTTGTCTAGAGAGTAGAGAAAATTTATTTTTATGCTACTTCACATTTAATATGTCAAAGATCACCTAAAATTGATTTTCAGTAAGGTCACTAATATAAATAAGTAGTTGTTTATTTCCCCACGTACATTATTATTCTTTTCACGTGTAGCAATTATATTACGACACAGACAATTAAAATAACTAATTAATCAGTCAATCTGCGCAATGAACACCTTGTCGGAATTGTGCCCATGCCAAAATACAACGAAACGAAATACTTACCCGCGAAATAAAAAAGAATCTGTCTGTTAATCATACTGAAAACGTTTCCATTTTCCAGCTGTATGGTATATGGTCCATCCATACAGCTGTAAAATGGAATATAATGTAATGTTATTCATAGATTACTAACGCTTATTCTGAACCTCTGATAGGCTCTCCACGTTAGGGGCAGAACATAAAGGAAATAATATCTTCTAAATTCATCAACATTACAGAATTTAGATTATTTTGTTTCTGATATGTGGGTCTTATATGTTCGGACTAAGTTTAATAAAGGCGCTTAGGTCAGTACAGTTACGTCTATGTATGTATGTAAATTAAAAAAAAATTTGTACAGAAAGAACATTGACGAAAACCCCAAAAGCACCGGCCGATGTCGCAATGGAGGATGCTGCCAAAGGCCTCATAACCCAGGATGCTGAAGACCTAGTTAAGTGGAGGGAAAGAAGCAGGAAAGACGACTCCGTAGAAGCTTAACCATGGAAGTATATCTTTATATTATTACTGTTTATTATCAAGTACGCATGTACTTGGTATACAACAGCATAATGCTGCGTGCTTCGGAAGGTACATTAAGCCATTGGTCCCGGCTGCCATCTAGTAGTCGTCAGAGGCCGAGAGGCGGTTTTGAAGAACTGTGACACCAGTGTGTGCATGGTCGATTGACCTTAACACCTACAGGAAATGATGATGATGACGGCTTATAAACTTAATGTTCATTTTAAATATGCAATTTTAGGCCAGTATTTATTGACAAAAAATTTTTCTTCTAAAAAGTTATAAATTGGAAATTAAAGAGTTCCATGCAATTCTAAAACTTTCTCTAAATTTCGTAAGTCTTTTATTTTTCTTGGACTCGTAATTAGTTTTACTTGCAAGTTACTCATTAAAGAATGTTAATTAAACTAAGCGAAAGTCACTTTAGTTCTACTTTTTTTTAATTTATATAATGTTAGACCAAATTGACAATTTATTTATTTAACAAATTCATGTACACAATCCGTTATAATTAAGATCATTTTTAATAAATCACTACATAGTATAAAACAAATTCGCTTTCTCTGTCCCTATGTCCCTTTGTATGCTTAAATCTTTAAAACTACGAAACGGATTTTGATGCGGTTTTTTAAATAGATAGAGTGATTCAAGTGGTTTTTATGCCCATGCGAAGCCGGGGCGGGTCGCTAGTATGAAATAAAATGTCTTGATTTTTTTTTACGTATACACGTCATCTGTTTTGAATGCACACAAATAAATAAAGATAACGCCATCGTGTCGATGACCGTGCCCAGTGTAAAAATAAAAAAAGAGGCTCATAATAATGCAACATCTAGATTGTGTCATCTTTAGACAGTCTTAGATGCTACCCCCTTTATTTATAAAAATAAACAAAGGTTTGTGAAACCCATTTTAACTAAAATATGTTTCGGCCTTTCTCTTTTAGCGAAATTTACCGTGAAAGAAAGAGCCAAAACACATTTTAGTTAAAACGGGCTTAACAAACGTTTGTTAATTTTTACGAATATACGAAGCTGCTAAAACGAGAAATATTTAACGAAAAATAAAGATAATAGAGACTCTATCTGTGTCTACTATGCATAGATTTAATAAAATGGCGCCAACTATTTCATACTTCTATGAAAATTATACCAAGAGTTTTGGCGGGAAGATAGAAGTCGCAACATTGAGGTGTTTATGTATTTTCCAAAATGTATGACGGATTATTATTATTCGCTAAGTGTTCGTGAACAAGCATGAGTGTTTGGAAGTTGTATAATGTCGTATAAGTGACTTTAATCCTTGTCACCAATATCACCAAGATACAATGCTAAGTGAAATTCTTTAACCGCTTCATTTAGCCCTCTGACTTGACAAGACATGACTGGCTACTGACTTGACTTGACTTTGTGACTTGACCACATGAAGAAAATTTCAAATAAAACTTGATACTGTTAAAAATAAGGTAAGTTAGTAAAGTTTGATTGCCATTTCGTAGTGTAATACCACAAAAAAAAGGAAATTATGCCGTTTCACACAAAAATATCAAATTGGCACAATGTGATACGATCCGCTGACGGTAGTGTCAAGTAGGCATGTAAATTAATAGTGCTGGGGCTGGGACATGCATTATGTGTTATGTTACGTCTTATTTTATCTAACATTGTCAATTTTACACGCTTAAGTTTTAATTGCTAGTGTTTACATATAAGTAACCACACCTAAAAAGCATTTAAAGACTCTAATAAAGTAGGCTGTTTCGGTTGCTAAATACTGAACATATAGTGACGTAAGCTAAAGCCATTAAAAATAATCTGAGCTCGTATTAATTGCAACAACAAACCAACAAACAACATGATGTTTTTATTTTAAAATTCGTTTTTACGGTAATGCTTTTTATGAAACACAGCCCTTATATTATAATCTAATTAAATACATTATTATAAATTTAGCTTTAAATAAAGTATTCACATTGGTCACTCAAAATAAAAAACTTAATCGAGAAAGGCCACTGGCCGAAAAGATATTTAATAAAAAAAATATTTTTGAGTTTCTGCTTCAATTTAAGTTTGAAAAAAGAACGTTGTCCAGCTGCTATACGAGTGCTGAGAAATGGCGTTTTTGCCAGTAAATTATAAACAAATGTCGTAATTTGAGTCGCCTAAGTGGATAGCCAGTGTATAGTTTGGTGTTTTACAAGCTTGGGTAAAATCTTGTATATGGTCAACACATTTGTTCTCATTTTTTGTTGTAAAATGAGAACTTTAATGTTCTTCTTTCTTCTTTAATTTAAGTGACTGTTCTTGTATGTGCAGATTGTTGTTAAGGCCTCCTGTCTTATTTATTATTATTTCCTCAAAATAATTTTCTTTTTTTGATATTGCTCTCTAATTTGTAAATTTTCTTTTCGACGATTTTAGATTTTCCACTTTCAAATTTAAAATTATAAAAATACCTTGTTATATATTGCAAATAGATCGAAATCTATAGCGACAAACTAAGAAACCTATAATCAAACATGTTACTTCTAGTAGTAATAGGTAGTAACGTCAATAATAATAACGTCAATAATAATAACAACAACGTCGTTGATTGTAACTATTACGGCTCCTACGTCAGTCAATGACCGAGTTTTGCGATAGATGAGAAATTCTCTACTACAGTAGAGTATACATACCTGCCCACGTTTAGTTTATAGACTACTAGCGACGCATGCATTAAAAAATAATGGTAGACGCGGATTGTATCTATAATTTACTATGTAATCTTAGTATGGAATGAGTACCTGTAAGTAAGTATTACATCCTTATTTGCTGTTAAATAAAACTGTTATTACTATCACTGCGATAACAATGTATTATATTACGCTTGTTAATCATTGGCAATATTACCAAATTTAAATGTGCAGTACCTACATAACTAGTTGGTTAATTACTTTGTTTCAAGATCGTAACATACAGATAGGTAAGTGCAACTTCTTATTGCCCTAATTAAAAACATATCTGATCTCAAATTTTGAGACAATAAATTTCATTCGAACACTTTCGAAAAGCCTGAAATATTCGAGAATTGTAAATGATATAAAATGATGTGTTTTACATGTACTAAAATTATTTAAAGCCAACCTTTTAGGTTTCCATCTCCTTATGAAAACTCCAAACATATTGATTGAATAAAAATCTATTCACATCACTAGCGCACATTCACAATCTCCACTATCACTACCTGTTCACAACACTAATATGATCCTCGTTTATCAAGGCAAATTAACTAAACAATCCGTATGAGTTTGAAATCAAGCACAGAACATCACTATTTCATAAATAAAAAAATAAAACAAGCAGCCAATCATATTTTTGAAAATAGAACACCATAAACTAAACAAAATATGTCATTCATTTTTTAGCCAGTAACCGGACGACCGCGGACATCGAAACGTAGAGGTTACACACGTGCGCGCACACTCAGCCAGCGATGCAAGGCGACTGGCTGGCTCGGGATTGCAATATGCAGCTGGTGTATATCCCGGTTGCTTAGTATTAATAAATTTTAGATGTCAACTAGGCGTGGGCGTTATTTTAACTAACCGTTTTTTTCAACTGTTTTTCTGCTCTCAACGATTCAACTACATTTTCGTCACTGTAAAAGTAGTTGGTCTGACCAACTGGTTTGTATCCAACGACGCGGCCGACGCGCCGAACCGACCCGAGCGAGCGGAGCGAGAATGGCACCGGCACGCGACGCGCGGCGGAATCAACCGAACATCTACGAACAAGTGAGACGCGAACTGTGTATTTCGTTAAGAAAGATAAAGACAGATAGTTGTTTCGTGTTTGTCGCCGTGATCGTGGAAAAGTATGAAGGAAAGTTCATTTCAAGCAAAATTCGTTTATATTTCTTTACAGTGAATAATACTGCAATGGCCCCAAAATATATGACGCGTAATGTGATATAAATAAACAACAGAAAAATTTGGGGTTGTTGAATTGTTGAGAGGAGAAAAAAAAACTGTTCATTTATCCAACTCGTTATTGTTCTCAACTAAATTGCCTGCATGCAATGAGTTATGCCCAAAATGCAACAAACCAGATGTTAAAACAACGCCGCGTTGTTTAAACGACTGGCTGGCCTGGTACCATACCCGTTGGTAACGCCAACTGGATTACTAACTAGTTGCCCGTTGAGCAAAAACGGTTGAGTTTCGTTGGCGTCAAAACCGCCAACGACCCACCTCTCATCGCTTTGCGTGGTGGCCGGTTGATCTTGCCAGTTGTTTCGCTGAATGGGCTTTGTGTCAATACGAGTACAAATACATTCGATGGGGAGGGGATCGTTATGCGGAAAATTGGATTATGTAACTTGCTCTGCATCTGCAGTCATTGTTTTAGGCATAATGTACCTTGTTACTGCTGTTACATACTGTTGACAGAATAAAGACACTTTATATCTACTTCCTTATAGTTTACCTTTTTTTGTAGGCCACCTAGTATACGGCCATCCTGATACTAAATGGGTTAATACTCAAAATTTCTTTCTATATATTTCATTACCCATAAGATTAAACTAATCTAGTCCTTCACTTATTGCTACAAAAGATTTAGTAGATAGATGATATAAATATTAGTTTAGCCACAACGTAAGGCCTTAGTCAACCTGATATATCTACTCTCAGCTTTGAACAACATTCTTAATGAAATCAAATCAGTCATTGACATTTTTATAGAAACACAATTTGATGAACTAATACTTGCTACGTATATTACTTTCACTTCTAAAGTGGACGCTGATAAAAAGCAGACAAATTGAAACATGACACCACTGTTACAAAACCTATCAACGGTGCCACCATCCCACGCAACCGAAGTAAACTAATCACTTGATGGCTATATCAGCCATAGACATTATTACGACAAAAACGATAGGTAATCCAATTTAATGATCTAAATCTTGATGCAATTACAATTTTTTTAAGTTGCCATATTGCAATATGGGTAATTGGCTATTACCTGTAGCTTGGATTACTTAATAGATTATACGTAAACTTTTAAGACTTATTTTTCACTATTGTTCTAATTTGGACCTCTATCATCATCATTTCAGCCACAAATTACCCACAACTGGACATAATGAGATCTTCACAATACACATAGCGTAAAGAACTGACGGCTTCTGGGGCAACATCAAGTTTAATTTTCAGGTGGTCATGAATTCAAAGTATATCAATCATGTATTACGTAAAAGCAATAATGAAGCATACGACTTAAATATTAAGAAAAAAATGTGTTTATCTACACATTTTTTTCTTAATATACAAGTCGTATGCAAGCTACTTCATATGCCCATAAGGACAGAAAATATAAGGATAGCACAAAATGGCGTAGAAAACGGAAAACAAATTGCCGTCAAGTCCAAAAACACGAAAGTTACAAAAAGTGATTTATCAAGATGCCAACCCAGCAGATGATCCCAGCGACCTACTTCCAGGACTGTCCAAATTATCAGCAGTCCCTCGGGCGATCCACTCGGCCCGACCCACTTTCCTCGCTTCAATTGGTTCCGAAGATAAGAATTTACGTGCGAATTTGGAGTTTTACGCCATATTTCGTTTGTTTTACATTTTATTGAAGAAAGAGGCTGAACTTTAATATGAGAAAGGTTTCTATAATTTCACGCCATCCACGTTTGATATTTCTGGTATAGCTACAGCAACAAGAATTAATTCTCTTTCATACAATAAATGAACATAAATTTATTCTTTTTTTCGGGGGTTTTAGATTTACACTTAACATTAACTGTAAACTACCTATAATAAGGTTAACCTAGAATACCATTCTTTTATAACATAAAATTATAATAAATACGTACAAAACAATTTTGTCTCAAGCGTGAAAGCATTTTTAGATAATTCTTGAAGCTACATTTGAGAGAGAGAGAGAACCGTTAAAATTAAAAAAAAAAAATATTTAAATTAAAAATGCAGATTTTATTCTTCAATAACCAAACGAAGTTATTTGTACACAGATCAACATACAAAATAAATGATTGATTGAAATGGTCTTCTATAATAATAATAAAAAAAAGAAACCAAAGCTTGAATTCAGGCTGGACTTAATGACAAAAACTTTTACATTCATAATTAATCAAGTATTGTAACTTAGAAATAAACGATTATGAACAAAAAATGCATAATAAAAAGAAGATCTCTGAGACTCACAAAAACTTGATAATATTTTCATTTAGTTTTTGCTTTTAAATCGTGAGTATTTTAATATTGTTAACCAAGTACAGAGTACAGACATCCATACTAATATTATAAATGCGAAAGTCTGTCTGTCTGTCTATCTGTCACCTCTTCATGGCTAAACTGCTGGACCGATTGTGATGAAATTTGGTAGGGATGTAGTTAACGACCTGAGGTCAAACATAGGCTACTTTTGGGCGCGATATAACCGAGTCCCACGCGGGGCGAAGCCGCGGGGAACAGCTAGTTTAAAATAAATATACAACTGTAATATTAGCTAAATTTTTGCGTTTGGAGCTCTTTCTCTATCTAAAATTTAAGAGCTGGGCTCTTGACGGTGTATTCTCTTCCAGGTGCTTCTACCTTAGCCTTTTCACAGTCTGTTACGACAGGACTCCAACTTTTTCTTTATTAGTTCTACGTAACTTCTTCTTGATTTACCTCTTTCCCGTCTTCCCTCTATCGTGCCTTTCATATTGATTTTCAAAAAGTCGTCGTACAGTATTAAATGTTCCTCCATTTATCCTATTCTGTTCTCAATATTCTTTAGTAAAAACCTTTTATCTCCTACACATTTTCAAACTTCTTCATTGGTTATTTTATCTTTTCAACCGACACTCTTCATTTATCTCCAACCCCACATTAATATATAATATAGTAAAATAAACATAGTATAAAAACAGAAAAGGTCGCAGAATTAAATACTGATATAATATAAGTAAAAAATTAAGATAAGTTATTGTTTATTTAATTAGCATTCTCCATCACGTCCAGTATTTGTTTGATATTGAATAAATCTAGACTGATAGCCTTTGCAAGGTTAATTTTGATAAAGACAACATGAATACCTCAAAATTTATTATTTTTGTTTTGTATTTTATTTAGAAAAATGTCAAAATAAGTCTAAGATTCAACTAGGTAAGTAGCAAATTAACTCGCTCACCTAAAATGAATATCGTCTGAATTCAGTATTCAAATATTCGATGCGAAAGGATTGGAAATGAGTGAAAAAATTGAAATACGCTTACCCAGCAAATGGGAACCACTTCATCTACGTAAATTTATTCAAAGGCGGGATGCTGATTTACCTGAAACGGAAAAAGAGGTTGTTAAGTAATGAAGGCAAACATTTTTATTTGAGTGCTGAAATGTAAGATCATGCTGTATTTTTCTAGAATAAACAAAAATAATATACCTATGGGCAAAGAATTTGTAGTAATGAGCACCAGGCAAAATTTCTTTAATCTATGCATATGGGCAATAAAGTGTAGATATAGATAAAAAAATATATAAATTTGAAATAAGGATAGAGAACTCGATTTCATCATTCTCTATGGCCATATTTTTGTTTTCTTTGGTGACTGAAAGAAATCGAGCAAGAACAATTCTGCCTTTAGATTTGTGATATATTTTTTACCTATTTTGAGTACTTACATCAGAGTATTTTGTTCTGGGACCAAAGTTGACTTCAATAACAATAAATTGTTGCTACAAAACTGAGCCTGGCAGTGATCATTTAGGATAATCATCACAAAATTACGAAAGACCGGATTTCATATATTTTTTAATTTGCAAAATTTCTCGCCACTCATTTCATGGGCGACCCGTTATAATGCCATAGCGTCTGCCAAATTGAGGTCATTTAAAATTCTTCGCGCGAAATTATTGATTCACAAACTATCTGATTAAGCGGGCGAATCATATTTTATGCTCAAAAGCATGCAAAACAGACGTTTCGACACAGACGTATATAAGAAAACAGACCTAACATTTGTCACTACTAAAATAAAAGGTACTTATATATACTCTTTCTGTCTTAATAAAATCATATACACTTACGAATAATACTATTTTTTTTCTGAACCTATGTAGCTATACTAACACACTGCCATAGACAAAGTTGATCATGAAGCAAGTCTCCATAATGTAGCTGACTGGACGTCTAGCTATATTTTGAATTCTTATCCAATCATATACAAACTTTTATGGTAAGTGATATGCGAACGCCTGCATCCTACATAACTTGTATGGCTTCTGACAAAGCCGCTTGCTTCTGGGCTGAAAAAATTTGACACGTAGACATTGATACGAGAGAAGAAGAAGAAGTGATGTGTTTATGGTACTAAATGAATCACAGAAGCGTTTTCATGTGTGAGTTGATTTGGTGGTGTTCAGGCCATTCATAACGCCTGACGAGTATGAAGAGCAATGGACCCCACAAAGACAGATTGGAGCAGCTTTCGGGCGGGGTCAGGATTGCGTAGTGAATCTCCGTACTGTGCACATCATTTTCCTTTGTTGTAATTTTAATTTAACGAAAGTAAAGTCAAGTCAATAGTTTCAAGGAGTTTTACTTATAAAGTCCCTTCGAGTACCATAAGAAGAAGACCGGCGCAATCATATGGTGACCCCGACGTGATCCTGAAACAACGGAATTTCGAGACGGACGGATCCCTAAGGAACTCGCCAGCATCCAGCTGCAGCCACTATTCCGAGGGAAGTGCGTCAACAATCCTTCATTTAATCCTATCCTTCTTAATATTTGCCTAAATTTGTGTGAATAAATACGTAAAATTGGTAACGCCCTAAATTATAAAGCAACCCACATCTATAAAAAAAATATATCATAAAATTCCATTTATTGCAAGTTACACGTTAATCATTAAATATAATATAACAAATTGAAGTATTAAGTGTTAATAAACACAAATAATACCTAAATACATAGTATTTCCTTGTTTTTGGTACAAATTTATAGTTTTTTGTGAGTAGTTTCATTCCCATAGAAGTATCCTCGAAAAATATCAGTATAGTGTAAAACTTTATTCTTACAATATTTGCTGAATATTTCAGGTGCATACATACACATATATATATATATACGTACATTCGGAAGTTAAGCAAACGAGGAGTACCTGAACCGTTCCTGTGATAACGAGACCGGCCGCTGCCGGCCAGTAGCAAACCAGTTTGTTATCTATCATCGTGCACGTAACGTACCTTTGTTCTTTATTTTTCTAATAATTCAAACATCTTTGTTTACATTTCGCATATAATTGAAGTAACGTTGTTGTGCCGACAAAATGAGTACCTTAAAGGAACTAATTAAGCAAAGAGGTCACATAAGGTCACGTTTGACTTTATTTGAAAAGTATTTATCGCCTTTATTAGAATGCAAGGAAACAAATGCAGTCAAAGTAAATGAGCTGCGTTTGCGTTGTAGTAAAATGCGTGACCTCTCTTGCAACTTCGAGGATATACAGTCGCAAATAGAGATGTTAGACGAGGAAGACAGTGATAAACAATTGATTGAGCGCGAATGCACTGAGAATGCTTTCTTCAATTTAATTGCTCGGGCTCAATCATTGTTGGACTACTTTGAAAATCAAGATAAAATTGAAGCTTCGTCTCACATATCTAAATGCAATAATGTTAAATTGCCTTTCATTAAAATTAGTCCTTTCAACGGCGATCCTCAAACCTGGTTATCTTTTCGTGATACATATTTATCATTAATTCACGAGAATGACAACATAAATGATATAAATAAATTTCATTACCTAAAATCATACTTGGAGGGTCCAGCCAGCTCTGTAATTGGTTCCGTGACTATGTCGGCAGATAACTACATAGTGGCATGGAATTTGCTCCGTGATCGTTACGACAACAAGCGACTTTTAATTAATGAGCACATAAAGTGTTTGTTTTCCATGCAACCACTGATAAAAGAGTCTTACAGTGGCATTCGCAATCTAATTGACAGCTTATCGAAAAATTTAAATGCCTTGAATTCATTGGGGGAACCCACAGACAAATGGGATTCGCTTATTATTTACATGGCTTCGATGAAGTTAGACAATGCTACTATTAGAAAGTGGGAGGAGTTCAGGAGTAGCATGGATTCACCTACCTTAGAAGAATTTTATTCCTTTCTACGCCAGCGTGCTACTGTACTAGAAACTTTAAATGCTAGTAAGATAACAAATGAAAAACGTCACAGTTTGCCCAACATTAAAGGTTCAAAAAGCTTTCATAGTGCTTCTGCCGATTCCTCGTCACCTACTAAGCAGTGTTCCATCTGCAAACAAAACCACATGCTATATGAGTGCCCGGTGTTCAAGTCGATGCCGGTTCCAGATAGAATTTCTAAACTTACTTCTCTAAGATTGTGCATTAACTGTTTTCGAAGCGGCCATCAACCCTATCAATGTAGGCTAGGTGGTTGCCGCATTTGTCATAAAAAACATAATACTTTATTACATAAACAGCATTCATTACCGCCTAACCAAACCAATGTGGTTTGTGATAATAATACAAATAATTCTAACTTACCTGGTTCCAGCAATGATTGTTTATCAACCAGTAGTCCTTCTTCGGTGTCCATGTCTGCTACCACTGCTGGTCAAGTCCTGCTTACTACCGCCTTAGTCGAGGTAAAAAATAATAACAAAATTTATACTTTGAGAACTTTATTGGATTCAGGTAGCCAGTCATCTTTTATTACTGAAAGCGCCCAAAGAAGAATTGGTGTGCATATAAAACATAATAGTTTTCACTGTATATCAGGAATAGGTAATGAGGTATTGAATTTAACAGAGCGATGTGACTTACAACTTTTCTCAAAGTACAACTCTTACAATGTATTTGTCAAGTGCTATATTTTACCTCGCATTACGGAAAGGTTGCCTCAAGCCAATATTAATGTGCATAACCTTATTATTCCTGATTTTGTCAAACTGGCAGATCCAGGATTTTACCAAAGTTCTGAAATTGACCTTTTATTGGGTGCCGATATTTTCTGGGACCTTTTGGGACCAGGCAGAGTAACTCTGGGTCCACAAAAGCCTATCTTACAAGAGACACGACTAGGATGGATAGTGGCTGGCTATATTGCAACAGAATATTTAGATAAAACTAATTTAAAATCGCTTTGCCACTTTTCTAAAGAAATTAGCCAGCAGCTGAGCAAGTTTTGGGAAATTGAAGAGGTCTCTCCAAACCTAGAATACAACAAAGACAATTATTGTGAATCCTTATTCACTTCTACGACTCGTCGAGAAAACGACGGTAGATTTAGTGTACAAATTCCTTTAAAAAATTCTATAGACTGCTTGGGTGACTCGTATAATATAGCAAAAAAAAGACTTATACAGTTAGAAAGAAAATTAAAAAATAATTTAAACTTAAAACAACAATATCATAATTTCATGAACGAATACGAGCAGTTGGGTCACATGACTGAGACTTCTCAGCCAGTGTTTGGCTGCTACCTTCCGCATCACGGCGTTGTTAGAGAAGCTAGTGAGACCACGAAACTCCGCGTTGTTTTTGATGCGTCTGCAAAAACCACTACTGGTTTGTCGTTTAACGACATCCAACATGTCGGCCCCGTAGTGCAGAACGATTTATTTTCCATCCTTTTGCGGTACAGACAGCACGGTTTCGTGGTTTCAGCCGATGTCGAAAAAATGTACCGCCAAATATTGGTTGATTCTACACAACGAAATTTGCAACTCATATTGTGGCGCAACGACCCAAGTGAACCTACTAAAATATTTCAATTAAACACTGTCACTTACGGGACAGCATCAGCGCCATTCCTTAGCACCAGGTGCTTAATACAGTTATCAAAAGAATGCAAAGATCAAACAATAGCTCAGATACTTAGTGATGACTTTTATGTAGACGACTTTTTATCTGGTGCTGATACAGAGGCTGAATTACGTTGTATAATAAATTCTGTCACATCAGCACTTGATTCTGCATGTCTCCCGTTAAGAAAATGGCGCTCAAATTCACCATGTATTTTTAAAACTGAAAATTCTCAACCTAAACAATTTGATTGCTCATCACAAGCGAGCGTGTTGGGTCTTAAATGGGATCCAACAAAAGATGTTTTACAATTTTCTGTTGATTTAGATATAAATCACACTCAATCAATAACAAAAAGAGTAATATTGTCTAAATCAGCCAAACTATTTGACCCACTGGGCTTACTTAGTCCATGTACCATCATTCCAAAAATAATTTTACAAAGGCTGTGGATGTCTAAGTTTGACTGGGATGATCCTGTTGATGATCCAATACAACGTCAGTGGATCAATTTTGCAACAAATTTGAATTCCATTTCCAACTTTGATATACCTAGATGCGCTATCATACCAAATCATATAAGAATTGAATTACATTCATTCTCAGATGCGTCTCAAACGGCGTACGCTGGTGCTGTTTATTTAAGATCTATTAGTCATTCTGGAGAAGTTTTAGTGAGACTACTTTGTGCTAAAACAAAGGTAGCACCAGTCAAGGCCACTACTATACCTCGTCTCGAACTTTGTGGCGCATTACTATCTGCACGTTTATGTAATAAGGTAATCAAAGCTCTTCGTTGCAGAATTGAATCTACTGTTCATTGGACAGACTCAACAGTAGTTTTGAGTTGGCTGTCCTCTGCTTCATGTGATTTAAAACCTTTCGTTTCAAACCGGGTAAGCGAAATTCAGGATCTGACCCTTTCTAATGTTTGGAGACATGTTCCTGGACATTTGAATCCAGCAGACTTAGCTTCTCGCGGAGTAAATCCCAAACAAATTTCATCTTCAAGGCTCTGGTGGGACGGTCCGTCCTTTTTAATGGAGGATTCTTCTCATTGGCCTACAAATATCACACACAGCAATCCATATCTACCTGAAACAAAATCTAATAAACAAATTAAACCGAAATTAAATTCGGAATCTACAGTAATACATAATTTATCTTCTACAATTAGCAACAACTTTGTAAAGTTCGACAATCATTCAAGTTTTATTAAATTACATAGAACATATGCCTATGTCTTGCGGTTCATATTTAATTTACGCAATTCAAACTCTCGATTTACTGGTCCACTTACTAACGAAGAACTAAATTTGGCGTTAAATGTTTTAACGAAGCAACATCAAAAAGAGTGTTTTTTAAATGATATAAAGATCTTACAAACTAAAAGAGACTTACCCTCTAAATCTCGTATACTATCTCTCAGTCCTTTTCTGAATGACGAGGGTATGCTCTGTGTAGGAGGTCGGTTGCATAATTCTAATGAATCTTCAGAACGGAAATTTCCATTTCTCTTAGACACTAATCATAATTTTACAAAATTATTATTTACACACTATCACATTAAGTATCTTCACTGTGGACCTCAACTTCTATTGAGTATGATAAGGCAAAGATTTTGGCCTTTAAGAGGCAGAATATTGGCAAGAAGCACAGTGAACAGCTGTAAAATTTGTAAACTTATGAAAGCAAAAGCTATTAATCCAATCATGGCTAATCTTCCTTCTAATAGAATCACTCCGACTCATCCCTTTCATGTTAGCGGTGTGGATTTTGGAGGCCCATTTTACATTACCGATCGTAAAGGTCGCGGCTGCAAAATTTCTAAATGCTATCTGTGTTTGTTTGTCTGCTTTGCCACGAAAGCATTGCATCTTGAGTTAGCTAGCGATCTATCGACGGACATCTTTATTTTGTGCCTGAGGCGCTTCATATCTCGCAGAGGTAAACCCATCGAACTTTACTGCGATAATGGTACGAATTTTGTTGGCGCTAACAATGAAATTAGAAAATTTCTAAAATCAAACAACAAAGATATTTCTGAGTTTGCTTCAAATGAGGGCATTCGGTTCAGGTTCTCCCCAGCGTACTCTCCTCATTTCGGAGGTATATGGGAAGCGGGAATCAAATCGGCAAAATATCACTTAACACGAATTTTAGGCGACAAACACTTAACTTTTGAGGAATTGTCGACTTTATTCACACAAATTGAGGCAATCCTCAATTCCCGGCCATTAACTCCCCTTTCATCAGATCCGAACGACCTAGATCCTTTGACTCCCGCGCACTTCCTGATCGGCAAACCCCTAACGGCATTACCGAGCGAGAATTTTTTGGATGTCAACATGAATAGACTGGATCGATACCAAGCTCTTGAGAAGATGAGGCAACATTTTTGGGATCGCTGGAGAAATGAGTACCTGAGTGAACTTCAACAAAAGAACAAGTGGCGTACACATCAGCAGGGCCTGCTAGAAGGCGACTTAGTGGCAGTCAAAGAACCCAGTCTACCTCCAATGAAGTGGCGAATGGGTCGCGTACAGAAACTTTATACTGGGTCGGACGGTACCGCAAGAGTTGCAGATGTCTTCACTTCAAAGGGCGTCATCCGCAGAGCTATTCACAATCTTTGCCCGCTAGATACACCAACACCATCACAAGTGGCAATCACTCAAAACCCAGATGCTTTCGAGGGCGGGGAAGATGTTCAGGCCATTCATAACGCCTGACGAGTATGAAGAGCAATGGACCCCACAAAGACAGATTGGAGCAGCTTTCGGGCGGGGTCAGGATTGCGTAGTGAATCTCCGTACTGTGCACATCATTTTCCTTTGTTGTAATTTTAATTTAACGAAAGTAAAGTCAAGTCAATAGTTTCAAGGAGTTTTACTTACAAAGTCCCTTCGAGTACCATAAGAAGAAGACCGGCGCAATCAGGTGGTGTATGTAGTTGTTACGCACACCGCCAAATTAACGCTGCATTTGGATAATGTTATGTCTGCTAAATTATTGTCTGTGTATTCCAGGAAGTGTTGAGTTGAGAACACCTGACATTTCAGTAATCATAGCCGGGGGCGAGCGTGCGCGGCGAGAAGATGGCCAAGTTCTTAGGATAGCTGCAGAAAAACAATGTTGCATTCCAATTTGTTTGCAGATTGTTAAGCTGTTTAATACAAATAAAAAAAAAACTTAGAGAAAATGTAATGAACTAGAAACCTAAACTTCGTACCTGATTTTTATTTTTTCTTGTTGTAAAACCTTTAAAAAGTATAAAGGATAAAGATGACGGGTAAAAATAATATTATAGACAGTGTTGATGTTTTCCTTTTTTTAATTGTTATCATCATTAGGCAAACATGCATACGGCCAACTTGATGAGAAATGGTACGCCAGCAACACTAAGATGTTAATGACATTGAAGGAAGAATGATAGAATTCGATTCACTAGTTTCCGGATATCACAAACGGCTTCGAATCGACCGAACAGACATCCTTCAGTTTTTATGTCGGCTAAAATCGATTCGAGTCTTCCCGATTCTCAATATTCCATGAAAGCCACGTAAGTTAAGAACTTCTGCAATAACAGCAAAACGCCGCCGGCGGCGCTTGCTGTGTAATAAGAGGCCAAGTTCAAAGTACAATAAGCTTCATAAAAAGTATACAATCTGAGGTGTTAGTATAAAGGTAAAGTGGTATACTTACCTCTGTTGTTCACTGTACAGCACGGCAACCGCCAATTTTGTATACACTGTACATAGTACACGTATACACGACCGATCTTTAGTAAATCATACATTTTGATGATATGCGAAGATGCATTATCTTGTATTCGTTCTTGGTGAAGTTAAAGTGTGTGTAAAGTCAAAGTGTAAAATTTAAGATGTCTATAATATGGCACAGAATATGTAAGGTGGACTCTAATCAACTGCAAATATTTTAAGGGTAGATTCAGACCACTATACTGAACAACTTTTTCAAATAAACTATGTCAAAATATGAAATAATTTTTTTCACTCTCCATACTTAAACAGATCATCTGTCTGGATCATGTCGACCTCCGTGGCGTAATGGTTAACAAGCCTGACCGCTACTCAGAGAGTCCCGGGTTCGATCCCCGGTCAGGTCAAGATGAAAAATGATCTTTTTTCTGATTGACCTGGGTCTTGGATGTTTATCTATCTATATATGTATTTGTTATAAAATATAGTATCGTTGAGTTAGTATCCCATAACACAAGTCTCGAGCTTACTTTGGGGCTAGCTCAATCTGTGTGATTTGTCCCTATATATTTATTTTATTTATTTATTTATCTGATTCTAAATTTGTATGAGCGGTCAAAAAATTTATTTTCGTATTTCGATATTACATTTATTTCGAAAAGTTGTTTAGTTTACTGGTCTGAATCTGCCCTTGAAATATTTGCAGGTTCATCGTGCCTTCGAAACACGGAATCAAATTACACATTCAACATGATTTTAGAAAAGGCTTTCCCATGGGAAGATCTATAGGAGAATAAAGGTTGCTGACATAGCCCAGTGGATTAGCTGTTTTAAGGGGCAGTGGGCGGGGATCCGATGGCTGATGAGACAGAAAGGTTCTCGAATGGCGACCACGCTCCATCAAGCACTGCGTCTGACACACACCGACCAGACGGTCAGATTACCTGAAAAAGGTCGCAGGCAGGCGCTGGATACAGGCCGCTTTCAACCGATCATTTTGAAAATCCTTGAAGGCCTATTTTGCAGTAGTGGACAACCTGCGGTTGAAATTATGAGGATGAGTCAAATGTCTTAGCCACTGTTTTCCCCTGGGCCCGTTTACTACTAAAATATGTCAGACATTTAGAATTGTCCAAGCCGAGCGGTGTGCTTTGAATGCAGCAATTTTAAAATTCTCTCTTCTCAAATGCTTTAAGGATGTCAGCCAAGGCATATTGTGATACCGTCAGCAGTTCCAGCTATTTTTATGATATTTTGTGTGACAAAATAGCTCAAGCGAAAAAAAGCTTTAAGCATGAAAGAGAGAGTTCTAATTGGAAACTAAGAGTCAAGCCACACGTATACACAAGGCCATCAATTTTCTTAAAGTTTCGCCTAAGTTTCTTCAAAGATAATTATATCATCACTACATAGTATAAAACAAAGTCGCATTCCGCTGTCTGTCCCTATGTATGCTTAGATCTTTGAAACGGCGCAACGGATTTTGATGCGGTTTTTTTCAATTGATTCAAGAGGAAGGGTTTATATGTATAAAACATGTATTAAATACCATTGCGCACGTGCAAAGCCGAGGCGGGTCGCTAGTACTATCATAATTTTAAAGCTGAAAAGTTTAGACGCTACAAAACATAAAAAAGAGAACATTAGTAGGGCGCTGCTTATTTCTAAAGATATCTTTTCCAGTAGACCCAAGACAGGAAACGAGAAAAAAATTGGTAACAGGTGTTATTTGGTCTACTAAGTACATAAGCTTAGTTATTGTAACATTAAGTAGTTATTTAATTAAATATGGTGGATATGAGGTTAATGAACTAGCAAAGAAATCCTTGTGTAAGGTTGGTTGCGTGCCCGGAAACTGCTAAAATGAAAAATTTGCAAATACCTGCTAATTTATGTAAATGTTTAACCTGACGTTTTAAAGTAGGTACCTATAAGCACAGAATAGGTAAGTACTTTATATTTTAAAAGCCGTATTATCGCCATAAAATATAATATCATACTAATAATTGTAATTGCGATTACTCATTCATTACTCATTCATCCATTCAAATCTCATTCTTTCATTTCATACACTCATCAGTAATGTCCATTTATCCATTCATTCACTCATTCACTTACACACTCTCCACCATTTACTTTACTTGTAAAGCTGATTATAGACTTAATTGGAGCGAGTGAGACCTGGCGACCCGTAACACAGGATCTTCGGAACCTAGCACGGGCACCAGTTCTTCGCAATATAACTGTGTAATTCTATTTATATGTAATCTAATTATATGTACTTTTGTGAAGGAAAAATAAATAAACATTTATTATTATTTATTATTATTATTTATTTATTAATAGTAGGTATAATAAAGCTGAAGAGTTGGTTTGTTTGAACGCTTATTATTTAAGAACTACAGTGGTCGGATTTAAAAAAAAAAATTCTGCATATGATAGCCTGATTCTTGGGGAAGGTTATATATAAACAAATAATTTCGAATCGCGCATGGTCTTTTTTTTTAAATCTATGTATATACATCGAGTGTCAGGCGAGTGAAACTGAGGGAAACAGCTAGTAATATCTATACTCTCGTGGATGTCGCATGGAGGACCGGAGAAACGCTTGGATGTGGGATGACGGTCGAGACATCTTATTTACCACCGCATAAAAGGAGCTTGCGGTTATATATACATTTGAGTCACGTTGCTATAGAAAAAATAATTTACAAGTAAACTGGGCCACATAAAAACGTAAACACTTTCACCTTTGCACTTACAATCTATGTAGTATACTATTATATGTGGCCCACTGTACCTTATTTTACGTAACATTGGAACATAGATATCAAAAACAAACGGAAGATAGGATAGGACCTCTCGTGATTAGGCATCACGCCGCCGCCGCGCCGCTGCCGTTTATTCACTAACTTTTGTCATGTTCTTGAAATTTCGTCTTCAACCGCTGTGACTTCATTAAATTATTTATAATACCTTAAAAAAATAGTATTTTAAATTAAAAAAAAATACAAAACATTATGATAGTGTAAAATTATCACGTTAGGAACTTACCTTCTATGTAACTACCTAGTTTTGTTATTAAGGCATGTGCCTGACCCAAGGGCTCATTTTGTGATTGATATCAATTTGGCGAAGGTATTATCTATATATTTTGATAATAAACATGAAAAGCAACTAATTACAAATAGAAGAGTAAATTTTCATAATCGAAGCATGCTCTAAGCTAGTGTTCGTTTTGTGCAAAATGGTAGGTGCATCGACTTCAGCCGACTAGCTGTTATGTCACGGCTCCATGCCCACTCTACAAATGAAAATTATCTCTATGCATACTCGTACAATCAATCAGCAGCCCGTATTCGGATCACGAATGAAGCTTACCCGAGGGGTTCTCATCAATACGTTTGTTATCAAAATTTAGGTTAGTATCTATACAAAGAAATAGTTTGATTGGTACATATAAGCTTTCATTTATAATGGCATTCTTTGAGGGTTGACGTCTTCACTACATAGTATTAAACAAAGTCGCTTTCTCGGTCCCTATATCCCTATGTATGATTACATCTTTAAAACATTTTGATGCGGTTTTTTTTAATAGATAGAGTGATTCAAAAGGAAGGTTTTTATGCCCTTGCGAAGCCGGGGAGGGTCGCTAGTCCATATCCATACTAATATTATAAATGCGAAAGTCTGTCTGTCTGTCTGTCTGTAACCTCTTCACGGCTAAACGGCTGGACCGATTGTGATGAAATTTGGTAGGGATGTAGTTAATGACCTGAGGTCAAACATACTTTTGGGCGCGATATAACCGAGTCCCACGCGGGGCGAAGCCGCGGGGAACAGCTAGTTATGTATATACGTGAATAAGGGACCTTTTCTTAAACCGCGAACAACTTTAGGCTTTATAAATAAACTCCATAACCAAAATATTTTTCAGTTATAAAAGTCGACAGGTGAAACGGAAAGCAGCAATATTTTCCACTGGTTCCGAAACTGGGTCGCGCGGAAGCCCGGGAAATGTCAGCTGGGAATTAGATAGGGTTGCCGACTGCGGGAAATTGATAAATTTTCTTAAAGTAGCTGTTTGTAAAAGACTGAGTGTGATGTATGTACGATTTAATTTTGAAAAAAATATTTAATATGTATTTTGTTTTTATTATTTATAGGATGCGATGCGGCGCGACCATAGTCTGTTTCTTTCGTTGCCTTCAAGTTTGAGTTTGAAACTTGAACATGTTTTGTCAGTAATTTTACTAATTAATATTTATTATTCATGACAAAATTAAGAACATAATATTATTTTTATTTATGTGTTTAAAGATTTTTTTTTTTCAAAAAGTACACTTCTGGACCCAAAGTGTATGTTGTTCTCCGAAACGAGATAGCATCATGATTCTATTTCAGCCCGGTAGATTTCCGGTTACAGCACCTATTTCATGTATCATATTCAGAGTAGGTATGTACTTGTACAAAGTACAAAAGAAAAAACAATACGTAATTCACCAAGTCCCATTATTACCAAAGCAAAGCGTTGTTCTTCTGCATTTTTTTTTATAAATATCATAATACTTAAGCCATTAAAATTAAAGATACATTTTATCTGTTTATTATGCCTATCAATTACAATTACGGTAAAAATCATTGGCATATAACACGTTCTATAATTTAAAATACCGTTCCAAATAAACAGCTGGCAACCCTATCAACTCTAGGGCCTCTCGTAATATAACTACTTTAGTAGCTCTTGCCTCCGACGTTTCCTTTTATTTTTAGTTCCACTTTTAATTAGCTGAGAGTCTTTTTTTTCCTAGTGCGATAAAGTTGTATTTTATTTAACATTTTAATTAACACACGGACGTAACTGAAGTTAAATATAGGGTAGTTAGCATAACGTGCTTTTCGAAGCTTATCGGTTTTGCTATATTTAGTTTAAAGAATTTATATCATTATTATCAGTTTGTCTTCTAGTTGCATCTCCAGCTTACACTTCAGTCCAGGGTACTCTTTAATCATGGTCACTATATTCTGACTAGGCCAGGCTGAAGTGGGACTGAGCAGGTCATTTCTACCGCATGACTCCGGAAAGATGGGCTCATGTTTTGACTATCAGATTTCTCAGGCTGCCTAAAACACAGACTAATTACAAAAAATCTTTCTGCATACAATAGCCTGATTCTAGGGGAAGGTTGGCTTCAAGTACACACACAACACGGGCGGGAGAAACCGTGGCGAAAAGCTAGTCAAAAGTTACATCATGCAATAGAAAGGATTTACTGCCTTATATTGTAAATAATGATACATACCTATTTAATTTACTGGGTCAGCAGCTGAAAGCGCTGAAGTCGCCAAGCGGCGCAAATATGCTTCTCTTAACCAAGATTACATATTTGTGCCGTTTGGTGTTGAGACGTTTGGACCTTGGGGCCCTAGCGCAAGAGATCTTTTCAAAAAGATCTCTCCGCGACTGATCGCCGCCGCTGGTGACAAGAGGGCTGGCTGCTTCTTCGCCCAAAGGATTAGCATAGCTATCCAGAGGGGGAACGCAGCCAGTGTTCTTGCTACTATGCTTCACGGGCAAGAGGACGAAGCATTAGAATTTTAACATATTTTTTTTTATTTTATTTTTTATTTCATTTTTTGTTTATTCTTTTGTACATAAAATTTGTAAATAGTAGTAGTAAATGCAATAGAATAATTAGGTATAAGGTGAATTTAAATCAACTGCAAATATTTTAAGGCAGATTCAGACCACTAAACTGAACAACTTTCCTAAATAAATTTATGTCGAAATACGAAAAAATTTTTTTGACCTTCCATACAAATTGAGAATCAGCTGATCTAGTTTAGTATGGAGAGTGAAAAATAAAATTTCATATTTCGATATAAGTTTATTTAGAAAAGTTGTTCAGTATAGTGATCTGTATCTGCCCTTAAAATATTTGCAGTTGATTTGAGTCCACCTTGTACATAAGGTCTTCCTGGTCTAATAAAGTGTTATTGCCACGTACGTCTACATCAATAAAATTTCCTGTACACTGTGCGCTATTTTACTAACCATTTCATGCGAAACAAACGTGATGACTTGACGCTGCAGTAAATGCGAAGTTAAATGTCTGAGCTCGTTTGAAATTAGATTTTATGAACTTAACAATAGCGTTCAAGTTGCATGATTATTTTATCCATGTTTGCATGGGTCGATGACATTATTTCTTTTGTAATATTGAAGTGGATAGTTACATAAATAGGCAGGCATAGCAAGTGTTATAGATAATTATGTCAAATTTCGGCTATAAAATGCAAGCATCGGTGGTTCAGTGGTAGAATGCTCGCCTGCCACGCGGGCGGCCCGGGTTCGATTCCCGGCCGATGCAAGATGTTTATTTCATTTTGATGTTTGGTATGAATGTTTGATTTTATAATTATTATATTCTGAGTTATGACACAGAATTAATAATATTACTATATGGTATGTACCTGTGAGGTACAAATTAAAATTAACTTCTTGTTATTTAAAAAAGATCGTTAATGCATCAGGTAGTGCCGAAATATTTTTAAGTTTAGTTAGGTACGTTTTACTTTCTTAATTTTAGTATTAGTTTTGATTATAGTTTGGGTTTGTTATTTTTAGGTTCATTTTAATATAGTGTGTTGATTAATAATCACGTTAATGTAGTTAAATTAGCTTTGATTAAATTACGACTGATTAAGTGTCGTTACATCAACCCGCGCGTAGAATGTAGCAGACTTTTTTTACGAAGAAATTAGTGCGCGCGGCGACTCCGTTTGGTTTATTGCTCTAACTCTTTTCGCATATTGTAAGTATCAATATTTATGACGAATTGAACTGCGGTCAATAAATCTTGAAGAACGAGGTCACGTTTGTTTGTTTGTATGTACACATTTATATCAGCTGGCGTATAGGTACCTTTATTTGAATAATGATCATATTTTTCCGACTAATGACTGTGTTCCAAATTTTTTCTAGGGGGAGAAAGGAGTCTCAATCTCATGCAGTAAGTAGGCAAACAAGCCTACGGCCCATATAATGGAAAGTGGTAACCGTACCTTTGTGTTGGTTTGTGATACCCATTCCGATTTCCGAGTCAACACCTTGTACCACCACTCTGGCACCTCTGGTAGTGTCAAAATTAGGGTTGTTTCTTCCTTATTTTGTTGGTCATTAAAATAACGGTTTTTTTTATTTTAAGTAGCGCATTATGGGACTCACTCAAGTAGTATTAAAGGGAATAATACATACGTAATGTACTTAGTATCTCTGTAAGTAGGTACCTCATGGAGGGAAAAATAACACTTTTTTTAACTCTGTTATCTGTCGTGCATAGTATGCAACCGGATAAACGCTGAGATGATAAGCGTGTTGTATGACTTGTATGAGTATACTTATAGCAAAGAACCATCGTGATTCGTGACACTGCAGCATGCATTAGATTCGCAGATTGACCTTATTGGAGTCAATTTACTGAATTGATACGAACTGCATATCAACGAGCACTGGTTCTAGGGCTCCGCGCAAAAAGGGTAATAAGTACCAATCTAATATCAAGGAATAGATAATGGGACCAATCTATACTAAGTATTTATGTATGTATTTTCTAATGAACAAACTCAAAAATTACTGTGCCGATTTCAAAAATTCTTTCATCATTGGAAAGCAACATTCACCATGAGTAACATAGGCTATGTATGTACCACGGGCAAAGCCGGGTTGGACACTAGTGGAATGCTTAGCCTACGTGTAAAAAATACTAAATACGGCCACTTTTGATACTTTTTGTAAAGGTTTCTAAAGCAGATAGTGTTTCAATGACTTTCGAGTTTCTAATGTAAGTCATGAATACTACCAAAAAAGTTGCGCGAGGATTTCTTATAAGCTCTTTTACCGAAAGAGGTTTTTTTTTGGGAAGTGGTGCTAGTGAGACCGAAGGAGGAGCCATAATGAGATGAGCTGTGCATTGCACACGGAGGTTAGACAGAGTTATTATAACACCGCATGTAGGTCAGTAGTTTCCACATCTGTGCCGTACGGGTTAAAATTAACTACGGGGACACATGGGTTCAATGTCTTTTATAAACAAACAATTTATTTAGATCAATGGTGATCTGAAAAAAATATATTTTTACCGATCAATATTTTTGACAATAGTTCAAATGATCGAATTCGTCATCATTATATAGCCGTAGTATTTACAAAATTCCGTTCTTGTATAAAAAAAAATAGAGGCGAATTGCGGAACGGAAATACCAGCATCGCCAAATCAGTACCGTTATTAAAAGCGTACCCTGAGTTTCAAAGCGTAAGCTACAGATGCAAACATTGAAACACAAATATTATGTGGAAATTACCTATGTGTAAAACACAAACAAAGCAGAAGTTGCTAAAAATTTCAACAGACAAAGCTGAAATTTTAACAACGATGACAGTATCCGATATGGTCTAGTGGCTAGGATACCTGGCTCTCACCCAGGAGGCTCGGGTTCGATTCCCGGTATCGGAATTTCTTTTTAATACTGGTAAAAAGTTAATATGTATCTTTTTTTTTTGTCATCTGTTCTTACTACCTATATAACTTATTTTTTTATCTATGATTTTATACTATGACATCCATATTTTAACCGCAGTTTGAAATTATTACCTACCTACTAACATTTAGTCAGTTCCACATTTACATAAGATTATTTGTGCGCCATACAAAGTTCATATTAGTTTTTCGCACTTCCTTAACATGATAATATTACTTGTTAACAAATACTAACGTAAGTCACATACGGTAACCACTTACCACGGTGACCGTTTTATTAAAAAAATGTTTTAAAAGGTAAGGTAAGAATGCACGCGAACAAGTTTTTCCTAAAAGGAAAGTCGGAAGCGTGCAAAACAAGTGAGCAATCCAACACGCTTGTATCAATGTCGACCTTTAGGGTTACCAACACTAAGTTATCAAATAGGTTCATTATTATAGTAAATTTTATTAGTTTTATTTAGCATTTGTATTAATAATCAATTTTCAGTAATTACTTTTTATGCACTTGATTTCTATAAAATATTAACTAGCGACCCGCTCCAGCTTCGTATGGACATAAGAACCTTCTTCTTGAATCAATCTATCTCTTAAAAAAACCGCATCAAAATCCGTTGCATAATTTTAAAGATTTAAGCATACATAGGGACGGAGAAAGCGACTTTGTTTAATACTATGTAGTGAAAGTGATATATGGTCAAATTGTATTTTTTGAAGGTGGGTGCTGACATCCGAGTCACAGTTTTTTTAACTACTTCGGATGTCATAATTTGACATAGATTTTTTATCAATTCTATCGTTTTTGTTACCAATAAAGTTTTTTCTTTCTGTTTCCATAATTCTCTTAAATCTAGCTAGGTGATGCCACAATATTAGATATCTAGAGAAATTTTACTCCGTGTTACATACCAAAGTAAGAGTATGTTTGTTTATATATTAAAATTTATACAAAATACACGCATTTAAATTTTTGGTTAACATTTGAAAGCCATTTATTAAAATATCAGGGCACAGCTAGTCATATTATAACTAACTCCTCCATTATGAAAACAATTATCATGTAGTTCATCATCAGATTGTCAGCCTTAAACTGCTTATAGCCTAAATTATTAATACATAAAACTTATTTGTGAAGAGAAAATAAAGAAATTATTTATTATTATTATATTATATTAATCTTACATTTATATAAAATTAAATGAAAAAAAAATACATAATACGTGGTAAAAACTAAAATGAAAATAACAGCATCCCTATTTGTAACCAGTCGCGGCGCACCGCTCGGTTGCCCATCAGTGGGCACTGCCCACGGCACCGTGCTACCCCACTATCTCGATAACGGGGTTGTGTTGTATACCCCTGTTATTACTTGTTTGCTTTGACTATCTACGGCTTGAGCCACCAAATAGTAGGCAGTTAAAAATTGTGCGTTCTTTTTTCAAACAATAGTGGCCAGTCAGATTAGCTTTTTTTTTCTTTTTTATCTCATCTTTAAATTGTTTTTATTTGCCAGCTTGACTGTTTTAGGTTTAAAAATAATTTGGAACATTGACAAAAATCTTTTTATTCAGAAAAAAAATACTTGTGAATATTATTTATTGAGTATTTTGTTTTTCTATGAATTGGTGTAAACGACACCAAAAAAATAACATTCACGTTTAAAGGTATTGTCTTTGTTTGAATATTACAAAGTACAAACCAAAATGTAGTTTATTCAAAATCCTATTTATGAACTCTGATGCAAGTTTAACTTAACAAACTAAATCTTTGACAACAAACCATCTTATTTAATGGCATTCAATCATCATCATGTGCTTAAAATCTACTCGATAATAAAATTTCAATGAAAAATGATAGATGCTTCATCTTAGTCAATAAAATTGAGATAATCCAAAAATATCATGTGCACGAAAATATCAGTCGTGGCTACTCCAAACTAAAAGCATATTACAGTGATAAAGATTGTAGAAGAAAACGTAAAGAGCTAGTCGGATTCGAGCACCGAATGTTCCGTATCAACGTCCTCTGGGAAGTAGCGCTATAGAAATTAATAGGTAAGTATAAACTTTGAAAAGAGTTTTCAAGTCTCTACCTATTATTGTTTACGATATATAAGTACAGACAAGAGACTTGGTATTGTCTTGACATATAGTATGAAATTTTACATATCACAATAAATAAATCACTCAACGCAAGCGAAATGTTTTTCTCTGTGTTACATGTAAATATGATATTTACTTGTAATACAGAGAAAAAAATTTGCCACCAGTGCCCCTAGGATGAGTTTTTCTTAACGCAGACGCTAGCGACTGCGTTAGGATTTTGTATGGAATTTCTTAGTTGCTTTACTATCCGCCAGAGGCGCTGTACAAGTTTGCCATACTAAATCGCTAACGCAGTCGCTAGCGTCTGCGTTAAGAAAAACTCATACTAGGGGCACAGGTGTGTGTTGATATTTAAAATATCAACACACACCTGGTGGCGTATACCTTTTTATGTAGCCCACTGTACACTCAAGAGCCCTGACTGTCGTCTATGAAAATATACAAAGTAAATAAACAAAACCTTGGCAGTTAGTAGCGCCTTCTCACATTAGTTCGACAACCCTGATGGATGTTTAGCAACACAATAAAACAATTGAATATAAGTCTTGAAACCATGATACAAAGTTGATATTTCCTTGTTGGATAATTTGTTTTTTTTTTAGACAAATAACATGATGATGTCGTCTTAGGTCATAGATTAAAAAAAAATGTAGAGACCGCAAGCGATTGCATACTTCGTCTTAGGTAGATCGATAAGTAAAGGTTGGTGCACATTGATGTCTTTGATTTTTCCTCCATGTTATCCATATATATATTACTAGCTTTCGCCCGCGTGAATTTCCCACGGGAACAGTACTCTTTCCTGGGATGAAAGCATGTTATCCTAATATGTCCTTCTCAATACTATCTTCTATCTATGTGTATTGTGTATGCGAAATTTCAGGAAGATTGGTGCAGTAGATAGGGCGTGAAAGCGTAACAAACAAACAAACAAACTCACTTTTGCATTTATAATATAAGTACCTATAAATATAAAAGTATAATAGTATAAAGTAATACCATACCGAAACTGGTGACTGTAAATACATACAATACCATACAGAAATGTGACTATATCTATCTGTCTGCTGACTTTTCACGGCTTGTGACGTCGCGCATTCTCCTACGGCGGTCCTTCCTCGCTGCCCCGCACCGCATCACCCCCGAGGGCCATATATAAGGCTGCGCGCGTCCAGTGGAAGACCTCTTTCGGCTGACCTCACCATCTCAAGTTAAGTGGCTGGCTATTTCATAGCGGCTGCCTGACTGGATTTCGTGCCTACTTTGATCTCACGACCCCTATAATCTCTCATTAACGGTTATCTTTAAGAGTCTAACCTTTTGTAAAGTACAAATAATAAATATTGTGCGATTCGCTGAAACCTGGATTTATCTTCTCTCCTTACACATACCTTAAGTAATTAGTAAATTCCACCTACGTTATACTGGCGCCCAACGTGGGGCGTATAAAATGGAGTGTAGTGTAAATTGGGAATTTTATATTTGGATATTAAGTTTTTAAATTGTGTTTTTTTTTCCCAGTTCAAAAGGTGCGTAAGTGTTTTTTTTTACTTAGTGGAAGTGCCTTCCGTAATTAAATTATCCTGAGCACGCGCATGTACGGACTCGCCACGCGTCTCGGGTGTGGTCTATGTGCATTTTATGCTGTGGCTATAATAATTATTTTTTTTTTGCTATACCTACCTACTGTAATAGGCTTTCGGCTGCTATTGTTATCGTACTAAAGCTATTCTAGATTAATTTCTTACTGCACCTTTTGAATGGTATTCTTAACTTTGTATTTTTTTTCTCGTGTGGGTGATTACTCTTGCGCCGTTTGGTTGGTTATAATGCCGTATACTATTAAATTTTCCTTATTAAATAAAGCTGAACTTGAGTATGAAATCCAAATACGTAACGGCAATATTTCTCAAACCACAACGGTGGAGGAATTACGTAAACAGATTTTAAAACTTTCGTCCGATTCTCCTTCTGAGGATATCCTAACGTCCGTCTTTTCTCCCGATGAGGATATAGCCGCGGTTAGTAACTCCCTGCTCCGTGTTTCCAATAACGTCAAAGTATTACAGTCTAAATTTGAGAAAAATCTATTTTCTAGAACTAATTCTATTCTTAACCATGTTTTTTATAGGCTATCTCGTATTGATGTTGCTTCATTAGTCGATAAAAACCCACTTAACCTAGTATGGAACGACTTTCACGCAAATCATAAAACCCTATCACTATTGTCTCAACCGATGTCTTCGCGCGGGGTCGAGCCACAGAACATTCCCGAACCTTCTTCTGAGTCAATTCTTTGCGATCGTAAATTGTTTGCGGAATTAAATAAATTTAAATTCAATGGTAAAACTTGTGTGCGTTCATTCATTCAGAGAGTAAATGAATTTATGTCGAGTAGGAATATACCTGAAACTAAAATACTTTCTTTTGCTTTTGAAATATTTTCACATGATGCTTTGCATTGGTACCGTGCGATTAAAGATAGTGTTGGATCTTGGTTCGATCTTTGTCGTTTACTTAAACGTGATTTTAGTCCGCATAATTATGACTATAAACTCACATCGGAAATAAGGCTTCGTACACAGGGGGAAAAGGAGAACATAACCTTATACATCGCTAAAATGCAAGGATTATTTTCTCTTTTAGACGTACCTATGAACGAGTCTTCCAAACTAGAAATTCTATTAAATAACATTCGGCCTTGCTATACAAATGCTCTTCTAACAGCTGATGTTGTGGATATTTCTTCCTTGGTTAGCGTCTGTAGGGACTTTGAAAAATATGACAGTCGTAGCCGAGAATTTTCTGAACCACCCAAGGTTACTTCCAATACTTTGGCTCCCGAATTGGCTTACACTACTTCAAATAAAACTTTCAATAAAAATTATAATTTTTATAAAAATAATAACTACCCACAAAATTTTTATAAAAATTATAACACCAAAACATCACCTATTAACGAAGTCGAGTTGGAACAACAAATTTGTGCTATTGAAAATGCTTCGATTCGTAATAATTCTAAACAATATTGCCCGAGATGTCGTACGGATTCGCATTCTTTAGGTACTTGTCGGCAACCTCGTTATCTCATCTGTTTTAAATGTGGTTCTAAGGGCTTTAAGTCCACTAATTGTCCTAAATGTAAAAAAATAAATAATAGTCAACTTCAAAAAAAACTAGTAAAGGCCGATCAAGGGAAATCTATGATTAATAAAACTAAAACAAATAAAACTGAGTGGCATAATTGGCTACATTATGTTGCCAATTTTTTTAATACAAAAAAACTCTCCTCGATCGGCAGTACAAACAATTATACTCCTTATATTCCTGTCACATTGAACGGTAAAAATACTATTGGTTTGCTCGATTCTGTTCGCTGGCTAGTACCGTATCCTCCTGTTAGTTAGCCACCTACATGCACTTATTAGTATATATACTATACTACTACATATATGAACCTATCTGGATAAAATATTTAGTACACTTCTTCATCCTAGCGCTTTCCCGGCTTATTCCTCGGCCGGTTTAGCCGGTTCCAAGATTCGCTTTCCTACTTTCAAATAAAATATTTATTATCATCAAACCGTGTGGGTAACAGGGTCAATCGACCATGCATTTATTTGACACCCTGTTATCAGAGTTCTTTGAAACCGCCTGTAGACTTCTAGATGGCAGCTGGAACCAATTATGGAATCATCTTTATTATCAGACAAATCAAGTGATTCAAGCCTGCAATTTCATATAGAAACTGGAATCAGCTAAACAAAGTACAAAGTAGGGAATTGAACCCATGACCCGGGTCTACAAGCAAACGCCAACCACGAACTAAACTGCCTCCGTGGTCCAGTACCACCGAGGCAGTTTGAAATACTGATATCTCGATAGTAAGTAGTTTATAATTCTAATTTAAATATATGAGTGAAAAAAAATATTACTTATGCCATTTATTATTCAGTAATGTTTCTGTGAAACTGGTACAAATCAACATAGAGCTCGTAGAACTCTCTCAAATTAAGCCAAGCGTGGCCAAGCACGTTTTTTTTAATCTTTCCATCTAATCTCATTTCGAGAATTCGCGACAGATACGAGAAAATCAATATTTATCAGTACTTGATAACATTTCTTTTGTTGCCAACGAGTGGCAATGATTATTTTGATAATAATCAATTTTTATCAACCTAAAAATTACTACAGAAGTTGTTTTTATTAAAGCTGAGCTAGACAGAGAGGAGCGGAGATGACTGACAATTAATATTGATGAATTTTCACGGAAAGCGAAATACTAAACGTCCAGTGGATAGATGGGTCGATGATATTAGAAAAGTTGCTGGCAACAACTGGATAGCGGTGGCTCAGAGTAGGGATGGATGGCGTAGACAGAGAGAGGCTTATGCCCAGCAGTGGGTTGTAGATAGCTGATGGTGATGATGATAAAATTTGTACAGATTAGTTAGGACTTGGAAAATGACGAAGGAAACAGGTGAAGTCGCTATCAAGAGCTATAAGTAGTTATATAACTCCAAAAGTTAATTATTTCTACAACAAAGAAAAACACGGAAAACTAGCGGCTTTGCATAACTGCACATGCGCTTATCAGATGCATTTTTATGTCTTATCGGTCAATTCCTCGCCGATGTTCCTGCGTACTTTCTAGTTTATCAGTATTTCCATGATTATTGTGTAAACGAAGTTAATAGGGGTCTATTGGGTCTAAGGGTCATATTAGATTGCAATTTTGTATTACAATATGTTTCCATGATGAAGTAGAAGCGAGAGCAAAATACCAAAAATGCAATAGTTGGTTACTTA
This sequence comes from Apomyelois bistriatella, assembly GCA_947044815.1. Classification (NCBI taxonomy): domain Eukaryota; kingdom Metazoa; phylum Arthropoda; class Insecta; order Lepidoptera; family Pyralidae; genus Apomyelois; species Apomyelois bistriatella. The sequence goes on from OX345690.1 coordinate 13,833,780, forward strand.
CTTACTTTTCATTCGTGAATCAACCCTTCTGTATCGCGCTAATAATTCAAAATACTACAAAAATGCACTAGACCTGGAGGTCTTTCTGTAACAAAAACGAATCTGATTTGAGTCCAAAACTAAAAAGAAAATAAAAAATTTGAAATTAGAACTACTTGTAACTGGCATGAGAAACTCTTTACCATAGCAATGGCAAAGGCAATAGCCCACCTCGAAAATGCATTGTTTTTTTTTTTCTTTCTGAATTGAGTCATCGGCCACGCTTGGATCGTCGCACAATGTGATAACTAATCAATTCGCTTGGCGTGGATTAAAATTAAATGTGACGTAATCTGGTGAGAGACAAACTCTACCTTGAACCTTGGTTTACTCAGGTGATATTTACGCCATCGATGTATTTAGCACAAGTATGTTTTGTCATCATTGCTTATTCTGAGTTAAGCGGTGAAGTTTTCTAGCTAAATAATAAAGCAGTATCTTTTCGAAGTTACTTAGACATCAACAGATTTAAATCTCTTTATTAACCTTTTACCGACTAGTACAAAATTGGAAGAATTGATCATACATTCATAGCCCTTTGACAAAATGAATGATAAAAGATTACATAGGATCGTAGCCAATGGAAATCTCTAGTCTCTGCCTACCCCTACGGGAGACAGGCGTGATGATATGTATGTATGTAAGAAATAATCTATCAACAGTATAGATTCATACAAATTACAACAACTGGCACTAACACAAATAAAATTACTTATTGAACCCCATGTTCACGCTTCAAACCCTTCATTTATAGAAGGGTGACAAATTGTAGCATTTATTAAATTGTTCGCAAATTGGAGAATACTATTTTGGCATAGAGTATTTGTGTTCAAAATCTATACTCGTATATATGAAAGAAAGTCGTATTAATCACAACACTTATAACTCAAGATCTAAAACAAAATAAATTTTGCACCTTTCATCCCGGAAAAAGCCCTTTTCCCGGGCGAAGCCTCGGGCAAATGCTATTATAGTTTGTTATACTTATTAACTAACTAATTATTCTAATATTTCTTTTAACACACTCGAGGCAATATTTTTTGGAGATGAACATAACTTATAGTACTTACCTCTGCATTCCCTATTTTAGTCTTTTATCGTGCTAAATATGCCAAATGCAGTGCAAATATTCATATAGTATTTCGGTTGCTCAACAAATAACAATACATTAGTTGCCAGATGTAAATATGTTTTTTAAGATCATTAACCTTGGCGGCACTAAATTCTAATAAAATAAATAAGTTAAAATCTATGCCGCTTACAAATTATGATAATTTAATGATAAAATTTATAGCCGTAACGTGTACGGAGACAAAATCCAACATTATCTTAAAAACAAAAAAGTATCAAGTCGTTAGTAAAAGAAAGTAAGCAAAAAGATGGTAGGGTGACCACCCAGCGTGAAACCCTACAAGGCTGCAAGCACTACAAATAGAGGGCCAATTTCCAATTAAAATCTCAGCAGGTGGTCGCTAGAGGGCAGCACTAGTTGAAATAGATTAGACCGACATGGGTCTCCAAGGCCCCGGGCGGTTAGAGACGGGTTAACATCAAAATATCCTTGGCGTATTAAAATTAAAGAGTAATTTGGGCATCATTATTTAAACAAATTAATTAGTAGTTATCATTTTTAAGATATATTTTATTCATTTTATTATACGGTTAGCGTAATATAGGACATTAAGGCGCTGTATCCCCAACCCTTAGGTATTTGAGAGGGGTGAAGTGCGATTATAGTACGTACGCGTAATGAAATAAGGTTGAAAGTGGCGACACTGGGTTGGCCTGTCACTAGTCTCCGTTCAATGCCATTTCGGGTGAAATTTTCCAGTTTTCATTTAATATTCCAATAATTATGACTAAATATTGTAATTTTTTTAGGTATCCATCTGGGTCATTATTTTATTCTTTTTATAGACGTAAAAAAATTGGTAGTTGTCGCTGAAGATATCAAGTAATTCGCGACGAAACCTTTTCTGGATATAGCTTTTTTGCTATTTTATTTAGCTAGGTTTTAATTATTTTTATTTAAATATTTTGATGTAGTCATTTATTTTGATCCTTGAACTATACTTCATATTTTTTTCATGCTTGTATTCAATGAAGAATAAAGCTAACTGCGCGACGAAAAAATAGACGTTTTACGGTATTCCCCTGATGCACAGCGCCTTAAGCTTCATAACCGATAGAAAACATTTCACATATGCCGCTTGAGATGCTTTCAATATAGATAATTAGATAGATTGAAGATAAAATTATAATTAAATACTATTGATTATAAAAGGGCAGGTTAGTATCATCCAAACGTGGATTTAATAATATAATTACTATGTATAGTATAAAACAAAGTCGCTTTCCGCTGTGTCCCTAAATATGCTTGCATCTTTAAAACTACACAACGGATTTTGATGCCATTTTTTCAATAGATAGAATGATTTAAAAAGATTTTTATGTATAACCGATAATATTGTACCCGTGCGATCCGGGGCTAGAAAATCCAAAGAATTTCAAATCGAGCGCGGTCTGTCTACGGCAATTTTTTTTTAATCTTTGGGAAAATCCGACTGTTTTCATGCATAGATTTAAAAAAAATTGCCTCGGTGGAGTGACTGTGCGCGATTCGAATTCTTTGGTTTTCATGTCTACGAAACAAGAAAAAGAAAATAAATTTTATTTTGTTTTCGATTTGGAAAACGATCCTTAGACCGATATTGATATAATTTGTATATTTACATAAATATCAAAAAAGATAAACTGTATCTTGTGTATATTTTCTTTGCTGTAACTAAGAAGAGGATAATTAAATAAAAAATAAAGGTTTCGCAAAATAAAATATATGTTCTCTGAGGAATTAAAAACTTTTATGCCGTCGACCATAGGCTACGGTAACCACTTTCCTTCAGGGGGCACATAATGCCTGATTGCCTACTGTGTAGTTAAAAAAAATCCCTAATATTATAAATACAGCCCACATGCACCGGACGGAACCCAAACCTTGCGATTCGACTCACTCTTCATCAATTTTAATTTTCATAATTCGAAGCGGAAATGAGCGGCGATACGCGTTTGTCGGATTGTAATGATAACGATTTTAATGATATCCTTTTCGCCTTTATAGCGGTAACACTCCAGCTGTGATTTAAATTAGTAGGGTTATAATTATTAATTTTTTAATTCATTCTATTTTTGAACATGTATGGTTATACAGCTCCCTTTTGTTTTTTCTTATTCTTCAAAACTTCGGAGTCAGCAGTCTGCTAAAGGCGAAACCATAAAACCTAACCCTCGATAAGTTTAATTTAAACTTAGAAAAAAAAATTCTTTATAAAAAATCAGCTTCGTAACAAAATAAAAATTAGAGGATTAAGTATATATACTGCTGACGTTTCAATTGTGTTACAATGGATTGCTGAGCTAGTCGCTATAATTATATGTATTGTTTTGTTATGTCATTTTCAATACTCAACTATTGTAATCGAAGGATAGGAAGTGGTAACTTTGAACAACAGGTTATTGTTTAGAGAACCACAGTTATCTGTTAGATAAACTGATAACAGTGATAAGGCGGCGCTACGTTATCAGCTGACGAATACGCTAGTTTTAGAATAGTTAACGTGAACGGTTCAGAAAAGTTCAAATAGGCTCGGATAGTCACTGTGGACGTAAGGTCCTAACTGCCCTGACTCCTGTACAGTTGAGGATCTGGGAGCGGCCAACGATAGAGCAACCAACGTAGTTACATACTGGTCAAAAATAATATAAGAGTCAAGCCGTTTTGACTCGACAAGAAGGTTGCGGTGACCGCTTAGCATCAGATTGTCTGTAAACTCGACGAACAATACAAATATCAACAACCACAAGATGTATTTTACAATACATTGTTTGCTCAATGGGTGATCTTACCACACTATAAAAACTAAGGACATTTCACATTGAACGTATAAAGTGTTTTTTGTATGATAAGACAAGACGCACTTCCTAATTCTACGTTTTAATCAGTTTTAGTTTTTTTTCGCTGTTCAGATAACAAATAGTCATTTGTGCAATAAAGATTTTACCACTGCAAGCTGCTACTTTTTAGGGTTTCGTAGCCAAATGGCAAAAACGGAACCGTTATAGATTAGTCATGTCTATCTGTTCGTATGTCACACTCATTTTATTCTATTGTGACGTGAGATTCAATAAGATACAAGATCCTTTTGTACATATTTAGTAAGATTCAGGTATAAATGAACTTAAACAAAATCTATTCAACTCTAAATGGCATAAGTATAGTCAAATCGATAACCTCCTGTTTTTGAAGTCGGTTACAATGCTTAATTTTTTTCAGTCAGTCTGCAAATACCCTAATGTTGCGGTATAGAAAGTAATAACCAAAGATGTCTACTCTTTGACGAAACCGCAAATCTTTGATTTAGCAATTCGTGGAGACGACCACAGTTCAACTATTGCTTATCGAGTAGTCTATGACAGCTGCTCTTCTCTTTGAGTCTATGGTTCCACAGCTTAGATCCTATAGATTAAAAAAAAATAGCGTCACTTAAAACCGCGCGTGATTCGAACTTCTTTGTTAGATCCACATATTATGTATCCAATCGTGACTTGAGGGAGGTAGATACAGAGCGATTGAAACCGCAGCGCAGAGTTAGTTAAGTAGGTAGGCAATATTAACTATATCATTTGGCTCGTAAAATCCAGACAATAGAAAAACACAAAGAAGTTCGAATCGCGCCGCAATTTTTTTTTTAATCTATAGAAAAACTACATTTATTTGTTGAGTAGATAATACTGGCCATCAAGATTTATATGTATTCAACATAAATAACTCACTAGCAGTCCATCTCGGCTACGTCCGTGGCATATAACATGGGGCAAAATACCTAATGTCTGCAAATATATGTGGAAGAAATCAGTTGACCCTCACCACTAAAGACAAAAAGTATAGGGGTTTTTTTTTTTATTTATTAGCTCTCATCTTTTTTTTTGTTGCGCACTACATGCAACTGATTGTAGGTACATACAAACGTGTAATGCAACTTGACTCCTAATTTGTGTACATGACTTGCATTATTAGTTCTGGGGTTCCGTAGTTAAAGGTGACGAAACCCTATTACTTATCCTTCGCTGTCTGTATGATCCAGACCGTCCGTTTTTTTGTCTGTCGTCGGTCAAATCAGAGATCAAAAAACCAAACTGAAATTTTCTTAGAATTGAGTATTTCTATAACTACTATGAGTATAGTTTTACATTCTAATGATATTGTAATTCAACAAAAGTTTTAAATTTAAGGGCCTTCTCATACCAGAGTGTTCAAAACCGTAATCCGCACGATATAAATATGGATAAGATGAACGAACGTTTCCACAAAAGGAGTTACTGAATACAGAACCCTTAGCAGCAAATCAGACTCGCGCTTGACCAGTTTTTAACACGATACCCTGCACATTATCTGACTCAAGAGCCAATAAAAAGTGGCATCGCACGAGATTAAACTAGCTTTTACACGCAGGTATGCTCGCGTTAATTCCCATATTGGTCTGCATAAAAACTGGTATACTCATTTGATGTTTTGTCTATGGTGAGTGCAGACTAAAAATAGAAATGCAAATCTTACTTGGATTCACATTGGAATCAGTTTAACTTTTCTTTATCTTTTCTTTCTTGTATGAGTATATCTTTCTTCTCTTTTCTGCAAGATATCTGAGCAGCCGCGATCAATACAACAGTATAAAACAGTACAAATATAAAAATATTTAAAACGGCAGGCTCATGCATGATAATTCCCATATTATTCTTGGCCTTGTCTTTGATGGCTTAAGACCGATAATAGACCACTTCTGTCATCCCTCTCATCAATATCCTTAGGAAAGAACAGAACTCTAGATTTGGATAATTCTACCTCTATTAGATACGACTGGTAGCGAATTCCTCCAACAAAATTAGGCCCACCTATTGCATTTTTCTAAAAGCACAAAAATGTTTAAATAAATAACTAAAATAATTAAATTACGTTTAGTTGATTTTAGGTATAAAAGGTATCATTATACTGTTACAAGATATTCGAACTCTTCGAAGTTGCAGTCTCGTTCTAATTCATATCATAAGTTATTTGATATGTTACTTGTATATTATGATGAAAAAACATATCATAATGCTTATATAATGAGTCTTACTCTCATTTACAAGTGTCCAGCCATCCATAGAAGCCTCTATGATATTATTTTACGTAGGACTCCATTAATTTCCATTTCTGTCTCTCACGAACCACATACATCCAATTGTGTGAAATGATCGACAAGGGCAAGCAAATATATTATTTGTTTTTCTAAAATACAAGTATTAAGAAGTCTTACTCGTTTAATTTTCGAGGTTCTAGGCAAGTGATGCGGCTTCTGATACTGGGTACAGATCAGACACAATAATTAATCAGATTCCTTACAATATTAATTTCAGTCGAATGTAAAGTAAGTCCTGCTTATGGATGCGAAACATGGCATGCCACAAATAAGATCGCACGACCGATCTAGGTGTTTATCAACCGCTGCAAATCTTCAGTCAAGATTTCCAACAAACACTGTGAAAGCGATACCGAGAAACGCAATTATATGATTTCTATTGCCGTTAAAATAAAATAAAAGTTAAGGAGGGATATAAAAGAAGAGGTTGGTGGTACGGAACCCTCGGTGAGAGAATTAATCTCGCGCTTGATCAGTTTTATTTCTGTTTGTCGAACGAACAAAGGTTTTATTATTTTCTACATAGGTATACTTATTAATCGCAAATTAGTTACTGTGCAAGATTAAAAATGTCGAGATTTTTATAATCGATTGATTGAAATGTAAACTGATTAAACCGCAGGTATTATCACATGTAACGACATCACAAGTGTACCGCTACAGTGAGTTTTCAAGCTTTGTATATTTTTTTTATTCAAAAAATTAAAATAAAACTGATAGTTGTTGCCTTTTGTATTGTAAATTGCAATCATAACCATGCCCTTCAAGGGCACTACGAATTTCTGAAGACTGCAGTTTACAAAACGTGCGCTCGAGGAGGCACTTATCATTTATCATGGCTATCCCTAACTTTTTATAACTATTTTTTGTTTTTGATAAGTTGGCTGTAAAGTTTCGTAGTTTTGCTACGAACCCGCTACGCAACGCTACACGTACATAGCGTGTTCGCAATCACACACGGCACAGATTGTTTTAGCTACGAATTCGTAGCATACTCGTAGCGGATTTGCGAAAAATCGTAGACCTATTAAATCCTAATAAAATAAAAGGGCTGAAGTTTTTTTGTTTCAACGCTTATAACTTTATAACTTCTGTGGGTCTAAAAACACCACTTTAAGCAATTCATCGAATCGAATTTATTTTACGAATTCCTTAGCAATTCTTTAGCAATTAATATTTCTTTCAATTTTTTTGAAGAGGAATTGCAGTTCAGTCGGCCCTTTTTACAAAAAATAGAGGAATTGCTAAGGAATTCGTAATATGAATTCGATTCGATGAATTGCTCAAAGTGGCGTTTTTAGACCCCCTGGTCGGTTTTGAAAAATTATTTCTGCATATGATACCCTGATTCTTGTACATACAACCACCGGCGAGTGAACTGGACTACAGCTAGTTCATACATATACATTGATAGTAAAGTAGTTCATAACTGATTTCACGCTTAAAGAATACTGAGCCTTAGTTCACCATACTTGTAAATTTCGTAAAATCAAAGAATCAAGTCTAATGACTGACTTCACAAAAAAGGATGATGTCAGGCACGTGGCCGGTGACAAAAATGCCGCAAAATTAATACGCGTTTAAGTGGAACATGGGTTCAAAAAAATGCTTGAAAAACTGAGTATTTAGAGTATTTAATTTAGCTAGATCAAATACTCGAAGTTAGATGATGATTTTAAATCAGTGAGGGTAGATCGTAACGCAACTGCGCTCGCTAATAGCATATCTAAGAGGAAACAAATGTCCAGGAGTGGATTTATCGCAATGATGAAAATAAAAAAATGGCTTACCTTTTAGGCTTCCAACGCTTCATCAAAACGCCAAACATTTTCTTGTTAAGTTCCAATCAAAACACAAGATCACTTTCAGTGCACACTGTTTACCTACAAAATGTCTACACCTACACTACCAAACACTACACAAGCGTAAACACTAATATCTATAAAACAGAAGCTATAACAGGTAGGTATTTTTATTGTAAAATTGACATCCAATTCGATTGACAAGGAATCACAACAAATAATTGCACCGTACGATAAGATAAACACAAGTTTAGCCCATTTCGAATCGTGACCTAGACACAGTGACTTCAATCGACCTATAAATCGAGTTCCTTACTGGCTAGAATCGATATTCCATCTTTAAAAACCAGAAGGACATTACATAACCTGCCAGAGGTAAAATCACATCCTGTAATTCGAAATTCAAATGTTTCATTCGATAAACACAATTTGTATCATTCGCTCGCAATCATCGTTCGATAAATAAACAATTTGTTTGATGATACACACACACAGCGCGTACGTCTTCGCGCGACGCTGCGAGTCCGCGACTGAGTCACTTTATCGAGTTGCTCGACGAGTCGAGCGATTGTGTGACCGACCGGTCGCAGGTCATGCGTCAGGTGCGGTCGATCAGCTGCTGGCTTGACGCCATTTTGTTCCGTATCTACGCGCCATCTAGGAGAAGCTATTAATTTTACGATAATTAGTGGTAATTATATGTCAATAATTTACATTTATTGTAGCACAGAATAGATAAGAGTAGGTAAGTACCTACTAATGCACACTACTGGGGCTACGTTAACCCTAGGGTCAAATGCAAGAGTGGCCATGCCATGTCATGCCATACCTATTAACTTTCCGCCCGTGTCTTCTCTCATGCCAATGCTGTGAGCTAAACATATTTGGTAGGTATGTCAGCAAAAATCTTAGTGGCAAGTTTACTTAAAAGTGGCAACAGCGGCGGCCTTAGGGGGTGGCAAACAGGACAATCGCCCGGGACCTTGCTCTTGCAGGGGCCTCAGGTCAAGCAAAATAAAATAAAAAGAATACAGATTACATTTTATTTTAAACTTTTGATTTTGACTTCGGCCCGGAGCCTCGCAATGGGTAAGGCCGCCGCTGAAGCGCTGAGTGGCAAGTTTCTAAGTTTTGATCGACACGAGATGAACTGAACTCTAGTTTATATTTTTGTAACAAAATTTCGCCTGGTCTCTCGAAGCATCGGTGGTTCAGTGGTAGAATGCTCGCCTGCCCCTCGTCCTGTCACCGTTGCGATTTATATTAAGATTAATTGTAACTACGTACTTAGGTAGATAACAGATGTTCGTAATAACTAAGTTAATGATTTTTTTTCTACTAAGTTACTTACATTGGAAAAAAAATGCTACGTATCAATATTCTGGTAAAAACCCGTATTCGTGGAACTACAATGCCTCCCCATTAATCCAGCAGTCACCCCGAGGGATTAATGTCGACCTTGACTTTCAAACGACCCTCTATCGACTTAATGGCCTGTTACGTGAAATGGTTGTTGTATGATAATTTATAAGTCTAAATAAAGATTGGCCAAGAGCGAGTTGAATTCGGCATTTTTACGTAGAAAATTACATTTCCTCCGGAAGCATTAGTCTAAATGATTGTAAAAACCGCATCGAAAACCATCATGGGACTACAATTTATATTATCATAATAATTCTACGTTTCATGTCAAAATTCCCATAAAAACAAAGCTCCGGCCAAGGGATAAAATCCAGTTTCTAAACCTGTGCTTTCTTGTCCACAAATTTATCTTATTCAATTTATTCCTTGAAAAAATATTACCAATATTGTAATATATTTATATACCTATATTATATCACTATATTACTTATATATACTATACGAGATTACGCCTGCAATATCAGTATCACTATCACTTTATAGTATAAAACAAAGTCGCTTTTTCTGTCCGTATATCCCTATGTATGCTTAAATCTTTAAAACTACGCAACGGATTTTAATGCGGTTATTGTAATAGATAAAGTGATTCAAGAGGAAGGTTTTTATGCTCATGCGAAGCCTAACTAAACTAGAAACAACTAAACAAAGTACTTATGTTTCCCATAGGAATCGAACCCATGACCCCCGGGTCTGCAAGCAAACGTAACCACTGGACCACGGAGGCAGTTTAAACCTTACTACAATCTAGTGACACACAAGTGTAACAATTGTCAAAAAACCTTGTTAATTAAACAAGTCGCGTAGGCGGCCTAAACCGAGATCATATTATCGAGGGGATAAGTTTTCCGTTCATAAAAATGAAAAAGAGCGAGCTAAATTATAAACATGTGGATTCTTTAAATATATACTTTATTTTGATAATAATAAATACTTTATTTTGTTCTTCAGCAGCTTAATCGACTAGCAAATGAGGTCAGTTATGGCTCTCAGATCTTAGTGTATCAGCTTCAGATTTATACCCGTTCGCTTTTACACTAAGGTTTTGACACTAATCACGATAAAAATATGAGCTCCAATCCCGTTATCCCGACATATCTTATACTTTCCTTAATCTAAAAGTTTGTACCTACTTAAATACATCTGACATTATCATAATGACTGGAACATTTGGCTCTTTTAACGCTTGTGTCTCCGTTTCGACAGACAGACAAACATATTGTCAAATATTTAAATGTTCCACTTTTAAAAACTTCTTTTATTAAGAGTAGCATACAGAATCGTAGAATATAAGACACTTAAACAATAAATTAAATACCACAGTACCTAAGAGGTATTTTACCAAATTTCTAGTACCTATCGTATTTTGTAATATGTGCCAATACCCACTTACTCTGGATATAAGCGGCTTCGTTGACCAATCTGAAGCTCTGTCTTCCCCACAATGAAAAGTAAATATATTTACGCCTAAACTAGCTGTTGCCCACGGCTAAGCCCAAGTGGGACTCGGATAAATCACGGTCGGCTTCCCTATCGCTCCCGTCACACTCTCCAAAACTCTAATAAGTACCATTAAATATGTATTTTTAAAAAGTACAGAAATAAATTTGGGTAATATAAAGGTAGTTTAATGTTAAGATTGTTATTCTAGATCAGGCTTCGGTAGTCCAAACACTGTAAATCAATTTATGAAATAAAGCAGCTCCCTATCAGATCAGGTGTCGCTATAGTATTCAGTAGCGAAATCGATAAACATGTCTTCACTTACCCTATTATATTGTCAATTACGTATAGGAATCGATTCGAATCGGTTTATATCGATTTTATCTCGTCCCTTTTTGAAATTGTTTCTTTGTATGATGTTGCGAAATATATGTGGATTATTAAAAGAGTCTTCTTAAAGTACTGAATTCAAAAATTTTAAAATTCCAAATCATTCCTTAGTGTTTCTCTCAGTTTATCTAGTCGCTTCGTCAGCTGAGTAATACTTATTAGGTTTGAAGTGCTTCCTATAATTTAGGACCCATATTTAAGATACTACTTGACCTAGTGGAGGTGTTCCCCAGTTATCCCAGTTGCATCATCAGTTAATGTCTAGGTGCTATAGTACACGTTAAACATGGTCCAAGAGTAGTGGAAGCACTGGTTATTAGACGCACTATGTCCTTCGTCTGACCGTGTTTTAACCGACTTCAAAAAAAAGGAGGAGGTTCTCAATTCGTCAGGATGTTTTTTTTTATGTATGTTACCGGATTACTCGAAGACAGCTGGACCGGGCATACTTTCTAGATGGTTCCATAGTCATCAGATTAGAATCTAATGATGGAATCATGGAGTCATCGAGGGAACTCTACAAGTTTTATTGCGATTTGGGTATTTTTTGGTATATTCCATGTCAATCAGGTGAGACGACACTGATGACGTTTACCAGACTTTCCAAAATGCAACGTCTTTACAACTTTTTAGTTGTAAGGTATTCAAAACTTAAAAGTAAAACAATTATTCTGCAATAAGATCCACCCCTTACTCTTTAGTGTTCATAGTACAAGTTAATTATAGTCCTTAAGTAAATATTGAGACATTGGATCAGACATACTATCAATATTGTAATTATTTTCAAAACCTGAAGACTGATTTAAGAAAATATGACACAAAATATAAAAAGTAAAATAATTTAATGAATCAATATACAAATTTTACCTACCATTCATCAATGCACAATAACATACATACCACCACATTCAGTAAAATATGCTAAGAATCAACAATATATTAATCTTCAGCAGGGGTTTAATACAAACGTAATTCGCCTTTAATTAAAAATTTTAACTTGAGAAAAAACCTTTTCCCAAAGATTTGTATTGCAACTCACTCTTATCGTCCAATTACATAGTAATATATTAGTTTTTTTTTACATATGTGTTATCAACCATTTTGGCAATGTTTTTACTGATATCTTAAAAGATTTACTTCAATCGAGGAATCTTTGTTTCTTTTCAAGACATTTACGGCAAGAGAAACAAAAGATAAAAGCAGAATTCGACCAAAATACGTTTCTATTAATAGATTCTACTGCGAATATCGCTCATGGTAGTTCAACTTCATCAGGAAGGCCTGATTCATCCGATTCTTTCTTAGTAGTAGAAGTAGGCGTGGTAGTTGGGGCTGCTGTTGGTGGAGGCTCGCTTGTTGTTGGATCATTTGGTGGAGCTTCTGTAGCCGGAGCTTCAGTGGTTGCCGGTTCAGCTGAAGGCTCCTCTGCTGATGTAGTTGGGGCTACAAAAATTGTTGTTAGGTATTTAAATGGTTGATGAATTACATCCTACTTTCTACTAATATTATAAACGCAAAAGTTTGTATGGATGTTTGTTACTCTTTCACAGGAAAACGGCTAAACTGATTTGGCTGAAATTCGCAATGGAGATTGCTTAGACCCTGGAGCAATACATAGGCTATATTTTATCCCGGAATTCCCACGGGAGCGGTGCCCCGGGGAACACCTAGTTTATTTCATAAAAAGCATAGTTGTAGTTTTTAATCTCCTATGTTTGACATCAAAACCAATATCAACCAAAAAACATATAAAATCAAAAATGTTAATAATGTTATTGTTTTCTAGATATTCTACTGCGGTACTTTTTGTTACCCTCATCAGTCTTACCTTCAGTCTCACTTGGTTCCGTAACCTCACCATGAAGTTTTTTTATTCGCGAATTTTCTTCAACAACTTCGTCAATGATATCTTCAATGACTGTTAGATTCTCTGCAGATAGGTCCATTAGCTCATTCATAATATCATCTGTAATTTTTTAAATTAATGCTATAATGACAAACTCTGCTTTAATAAGATTTACTTAATATTGTTTCAAGGGATTATGTGTCTATTCATGCGTGACTTTCGTATAATAAATCCAGCATTTGAAGTACAATCTTCAAGAGCAACGCGGGAATGATGATTCTTATTTGATAAATGCTCTGAAACACTAGTTTTAAAGAAAATAAAATTATAGGTAGTCACCTTTTCTACTCTAGACCATGCAATGCTTGTTTATTATTAAGACTCTTAAAGGTAGTGAAATTAACTTACTAAGTAACCAACGGAAAGAATTACTGGTGTAGCCAAAAATCAACAGCTATTTAATTTTCCCATTCTTCTAAATCCGACTATTTTGTATTAGCTTGACCCCTTGACTCCACTTCTTCCTTTATCTATCTGCCTATACTATAACCGATCGCAATTTATCTCTATCTCTTTTCTAAACATTTAAGCGCTGTCCCGGTTGCTTCCTCAGCTGACTGCTTCGGAGCCCAGGGTCCGCTTTCCTGCTTTTTCTCCTCCACTTCGACCGGTCTTTGGCCTCCTCAGTTATGAGATTATTAGCAAACATATCGTTTACAGCGACGTCAAATCAGCACTTTTAAGGCTGATCGCAGTCTATATTTAGTGACTACTATATGCCTACCTCTGATTTAGTTGCTATTCTGACTTCAGACCCACTTGCTATTTTGCACGGGTTTTTTTAACTGAATAAAGTTAAAGTATAAAAAACTGACCTAGAGGGGGTTGAGGTGGTTCCTCTACAGTTTCATTGATTGGCCGAATACCATAATGATATATGCACGTGTCAGTGCATTCATACTGGTTGGCGAACTTGTTGTAAGTGGGACATCCTCTCCAGAACCCGATTTCGCATCGGGAACCACTCTTATAGTAGTAGAATACTGGCAAAGGTTTCAGACTGCAGTCACTCGTGTTGAGTGGGTAGAGGCAGTACTCTGGTGGTACTGGAGAAACAGAACAGTTTATTGGGTTGTCACACATCATACATAAAATAAAATGTATCTAATTAAATAAGAGCTGCGATTTTGTCGGTGGAGTCGGTTCTAAGTAAATAAATAAAATAAATAAATAAATATATAGGGACAAATCACACAGATTGAGTTAGCCCCAAAGTAAGTTCGAGACTTGTGTTATGGGATACTAACTCAAGTACACCGTATCTTTAGCTAGCTTTTTTACATCTCAAGTGGGAGCACTTTTTCCTTTATTGGTTCTACTAACCTAAATTTTGGCTATCCATGGAGGAGTAATTTCTATGTGGGTCTACCTCTTCCTTTTTCCCTATATCTTGACCTCTTTGTTGGTATTCATAAAATCTTCTTGCCGTTTCAAATGTACCCACTTCTTCAAAATGAATGGTAAGAACAACAACTTTTAGGGAATAGGCTACAAACTAGATCCAGTGCTCAAGTAACTACCTACGGATGTGGTGATATAAGTATTTAAAATTTCACGTACCTAGAATTAGCATTTTCTGCTTGTGATACTAAACGGTGAAATGCTATACCTATATAACTATTAAGGTAGAAGTAAGGTAAAATATATATTGTACTTACCAGACTCTACATTTGAAAAATATAGTGAGAAAATAATTAAATTTTTCGTTATAATGTGCACAATATGTGTATTCATGGCGGCTAATTGATTCTAAAATTAACAAATGGAATTAAAAGATTAACTTCATTACCGATTGTTACATAACGGAAAGTTAACTATTATTACTGATTGCTGGTTAAATTGACCGTATTTATGACCAACTAGCTGTTGCCCGCGGCTCCGCCCTCGTGTGACTCGGTTATATCGCGCCCAAAAGTAGCCTATGTTTTACCTCAGGTCGTTAACTACATCCCTACCAAATTTCATCACAATCGGTCCAGCAGTTTAGCCGTGAAGAGGTGACAGACAGACAGACAGACTTTCGCATTTACAATATTAGTATGGAAGTATGGATAAGTTATATCACGGATGACAGAATACTATACTGTAGTTATAGGTGATTATAGGTATAAGGTACAGATTCCTATTTTATTAGTATCCATGCCACACTCAAAAATATACAGAAGCCATAATCTACTCACGTTAAACATATGGCACCTCCCTTTGTTGTCGCATTTAAAATAAAAAAGGCGCATGCTTTTGATTGTGTGTGACAGGCGTTTATAAATGACCACTCACTAAACACTTCCAAATACAAAAAGTTTTGCATCGGCCGGGAATCGAACCCGGGCCGCCCGCGTGGCAGGCGAGCATTCTACCACTGAACCACCGATGCTTCAAGTATTCACTTGAAATTACATTTTAGATTCAGTGATATTTCTTGTAAAACAAGTTCATAATCTTTGACTGTAAAAATAAGCCTAATTTTGTTGAGAAAGGTAATGCGGTTTTCATACAGTTAATTATATTTACATTATTTTTTTAATTGTATCCAGACTTAACTAGATAAAAGTTTAATACCTATATACGTTATATAGATGGCGTTAATTTAAGGTATATTTAATAACAGTGATGTTAAATAGATGGCGTTAGTAGTTTGATTTAATAACAGTAATGTTAAATAGATGGCAATAGTAAAAATTTAATTTAATAACAGTGCCTTAAAATAGATGACGCTAGTAGTAGTTTGATTTAATAATGATGATGTTAAATAGATGGCGTTGTACACAAAAAGTTGCTACAATGTAGTTTATGTAATAGCACAGATTATATAAGTTATAGTGAAGCGGTACGGTCTTGTACCTTATATTTATCTTGTCTGTGATTGTCAGCATATTAGATAAAGCTATAATAATATTTTAAATCTGTTAGCAACCAAACAATAAATAAAAACAAAATCAGTCTCATCATTTATTAGAAAAAATACAAATAAAGCGATTTCTACTTAACTTGCTTTATGATAAATAAATAAATATATTTTTTTTCTGGGTTTCTCTCAGGGTACGTCCATGTGACATTTGAAAAACCATTGATTGTTCCAAGCTGTTAGTTTTTCACAGATTCGAAACGCCGAAATAGTGGCGCCACTGTCTTTGCGGTTACAAAAGAAAACAGGAACAGTAAAATGGTCAGGATCGCCGTGATATTTTGTATGAATCAACTTTGCACAGCCTCAGGATTGGTAACCCCTTCACCAGCCCTATTTTCGGCCGTTTCTTCGTCGTTGTTTCGTCGCTTTATCTTTCTATATACTCTGTACATAATATATACTTGAAATGTTAGAAGAACCTAAAAATATTACATTAAATAAATTAGTTATCTTGCATTTAGCTCAAACTCCAGTGTCAAGAATGTTTACCTGCCAATCTGTATTTTAATTTATGCTGGCAGTACCCGCGTGTCATTCTTACCACAAATTACAGAATACTATACTTAATACTCTTACAGAGATATACTCTTACAGAGATATACTCCGTCCGTGGTTAGTTCACATCGCACCTAATGTCAGAAGCCTTCTTCCATTCCATAAGTTTAAAGGAGCCACGTCAGACGCCGAAAGGCGGTCCCGAAGAACTCTGATACCAGGGTGTGCATGGTCGATTGACCGTGACGCCTTCACTAAATGATTATTCCCTAAGGTCCAATCTATATTTCTATAACAACCCTTTTTACAAAATCGGCTCTGATAACTATTTTTAGTTCTGTGGGTGAGCTGGACTAGAATGTAACAGGACAACAGACATACATACATACATAAGGAATTTGAGCTCTTTTAGTTATAGAAGCTATATATCATCATGCCTGTAACCGAGTCCCACGCGGGCGGAGGCGCGGGCAACAGCTAGTTTATAATATTAATTTACTACTAGCAGTCCACCCCGACTCCACCCGTGAAACATACATAGCCTATGTCACTCAGGGTGAATGCAGCTTACTTAATGGTAATTTTTTTTTTAAATCACATTAGTTTTTTAGTGTACACATTCTTTACAAACATACATATAAAAATACAATTTTTTTCGTTTTATAATAATAGTATAGATGTATTTACCTCTAAAACAATCAAGACGACAGAAACTGCTATAACAGCAAGAGCGGTATTCTTAACGACATCGTTGACTAAACCCCCACAGCCGACTTCGTAATAGGACCTGTTGGCTCTGCAGGCCTCCCTCTCGCCTTCCTGCACCAGATCAGCCTTGCTGGCGTTGTAGGAGGGGCAGCAGGAGATGGGAATGTCTGGTGGGAAGATGGGCGGTACTTTGGGGTCGCGGTAGCTCTCTGGGCCGTAAAGGCCGCAGCATTGGAGCTGGAATATAAAGGTTCCATTAGATACAACAATTAATCTGTGTGGAATAACGGCTCTGAAACAAAAATATAATCAGTGGGCCTTGTAAAACAAGATTTGTTTATAAGGCCCACTTTAATTATAATAAGGCCCATAGTAAAACACTATAGGCGGTATAAATTCTGAATAAATTACATTACATTAATCGAATAGTTAAATTAAAATTTAAAGGAAATGAATACTAACAAGGAATTAATTGATTTATATATGCATATTGCTATTTATCTATCTAATTCATTCATTGATAAAGACATTGCTTCTAAATGAAGGGGAGATAGAAAAAAAAGTCGGAACTTACGTCATTATTAGTTATAGCCCAGAGTTTCAAATGCCTCGGGTTCCCTGACAAAGAAAGCCTGAAGGACTCCTTGAGGGACTCTGCAAGGACGTTCTCGTCCTTGGCCGTCACTTTGATGGCGAGACCACATATAAGTGCCTGGACGACCGCTAAGATGAACAGGACTACTCCGGCCTGGGAAGGAGAATTATTTTGATTATTTATAAATATGTCGTTAAATTGTACTTACATACTGTGTGTTGCGTGTGAAACCGCGGAAAATAGTTAGTAGGATTGTAAAAGGGCGATTACAAAAGATATTGACTTTTGTAATCGCCCTTTTTTTTGTTTAAAATAATTATTTTCTGTTTGTTTAGATTGAAACAATTTTTTCCATATTTTTCTGAGCCCTCTAAGGCAGCAAAACTTAATTTCAAAAGTTCACTTTTAAAATCCTATCGAAAACACCGTCGGCCATTTTTGCAGAGTTTTGTGACGTAATTATTCTGTAAGGTGCTATTTTTGAAACCTGATTCTCGCTAAGAACCACAGAGTCGCATGAAAATAATACCATTTCACAGTCTTATCGAATGAAATCATTCGAATTACCCTTTGAACGAATGACAGAAGTCAAAAATAGGTCTGTTTACAGCAATAATTGCGTTACGTCATGGCGTATGATGGCTGGCCCGTTTTGACAGTCCGAATTCTAAGTAAATTTGAAATTGAAATTATAATGCCATCTTGCATTTTTCCTAACGGAGATCGATATATTTCGGTTTCGTGGGTCAAATAATGTACGAAACAAACATTTGTCGCATCAAAATTGATACGAGTCAAGTAGCCCATTGGGACGTGATGTAAAATCATTGTGTTTCATCGGCCATTCTCAGAAGGCTTAATTTAGAGCGTCAAAGCGTGCAAATTTTTCATGTAAACATAATAATATTATGTGCTGTTTTTTTTTGTAAAGTAGCTAAAAACTATTTCTATGTGTTGCACTTTAAAAAATATCTCTATATTGCATAGTATAACAGAATAATTTTTTTTAAACATTATTCTTAAATTACCACGACGCGTCCACGCGCTCTCCCAGTTTGGAAACTTGTCTAATACTTATTCAGAGAAAGAGTTTTAGTCATTTTAGATGGTTTTTTATATTAAGGACTATATATTTAACAACATATCAAAAATACAACAAGTTACTAGTACTTTCTTAGTCAAAATTATCAAATGAAGACGTGTCCGACCTTGGACAATAATTGCAAAAACCACTTGCAGTGCGCACATCCCTAAATAAGAATCTCTGGCACATCACTATAGCACAGGTCCCGAGCCGTCTGTGTTGTCGAGGTACTCGTCGAGTGTGGTTGTGTGCTGTGTCGAGTAATCGCCAATTAGACATCTAAGTATCCAATTGCCATGACTTTGGTTTTCGATTTTTCTAATTCATGTAGCCTTGATTAAAAACTTATGAGCTATTGTTAACTTATTCTTGTTTATTGAAAATAGAGCAGATTTCTGGGCTCTGTTAATTATGATGTGTCTTTATGAGAATTATGTTTATTAAGTAGCTTTTTTTTTTGGAAAATCATGTTTCTCTCTAAGAGCCATGACGATTATTGCCACAACTTTTCTAATTGCCATCGCTGCTGTTGTTTAAAAATAAGTATATAAGAGCTGTTATTTAAGGTGATACCTTGGTGAACTCTAGCGCCACCGTCAATTAAAAACCAAAACAGCTGTTATTTCCGTTAGATTTAAGCAAACTCAAACAATTATAAACTAATTATAATGTTGAATTGTTGCGTTTTATATGATAGTTTCTTAACAAAATTAATATATAATATGTAAATATCTTCTTTAAATACATAAGCGGTCATTATTCAATATACTTATAAGGAAAAATTCAAGTTTCTAATTACCGGGACGACGTAAAATTATAATTTCTAATTGTCACAATCATCAAATATTTTAGATACCGATAACTTGGATACTACATAAGCTAAATAAATGCCAATACGATTAAATTCACAATTGATTCATTTTCATTCTCTCTACAGTCATATTTCATGAATAAGTTCAAAAAATTAAAAGGGTTGTGGTAATTAGACTAAGAATGCCAAAATTGAGAATGGCCGTCATACATACTTATCTAATTGTATATCGTACATCGAAGCTCTACATTTTTTTTTTTTTGCATAATTCGGGTACAGTCAGTTCCCCTAGTATAAAATTTTATAAAGGCAGACGCTAACGATTGCGTTAGCGATTATGTATGACAAACCTGTGCAGCGCCCATGGGGGATAGTAAGGTAACTAAGAAATTCCATACAATATCTTAACGCAGTCACTAGCGTCTGCGTTTATGAAATCTCATAACTAGTATATTGATTGTATTCGAATCCATACTTCCATACTAATATTATAAATGCGAAAGTCTGTCTGTCTGTATGTCTGCCTGTCTGTCTGTCTGTCACCTCTTCACGGCTAAACTGCTGGACCGATTGTGATGAAATTTGGTAGGGATGTAGTTGACGACCTGAGGTCAAACATAGGCGATATAACCGAGTCACACGCGGGGCGAAGCCACGGGGAACAGCTAGTTATACATAAAAATGTAGAGGTCTTCTCCTTCGCCCTAGCGTGTTTTTCCCGGTTGCATCTTCAGCTTACGCTTCAGAGCCCACAGTACGCTTTTAATCATGGTCCTGATTTGGCGGGACTGGTTTTTACAATAGAGCGACTACCGTCTAACTGCTTTAACCCTTGTTTTAGGGAAATCAGACCAAAAGAAACATAAGCCGGGTGTATTAGTGGAAAACAATGTCGGATTTTTCAGGCCGCCTAAAGGCATCTGACATAGCCTAACGTCTGCCATCTACCAATAACAGCCGGGATAAACGGCATAACGTACCTTCCGAAGCACGGAAGAGCTAAAGATAGAAATGCCACTAACGAAGACCAATCCAAACAATCAGCGGGGTTACTACAGTCTCTTAAAACCATGCAAGATCCAGTGAGTAAGCGAGACAGCGCAATACATTATGTAAAGCAATATCCCCCTTACTCACTTTTAGTCTCTTAAAACCATGCAAGATCCAGTGAGTAAGCGAGACAGCGCAATACATAAGGTAAAGCAATATCCCCCTTACTCACTGGATCTTGCATGGTTTTAAAAGACGGTGGAAAGCCACTAAGGAGGTTACTTTAGTCTCTTAAAACCATGCAAGATCCAGTGAGTAAGCGAGACAGCGCGATACATTATGTAAAGCGATATCCCCCTCATTTATTGAATCTTGCATGGTTTTAAGAGACGGTGGTAAGCCATCAAGTCGCAGTATGTTCGCTTATTTATTTTCTTTACAAGTGCGTTATTTCAACGGCCTTATTCAGGATAGACACGCCTTAATTACACTATTTTCCATAGGAGCTTTACAAGTAATTATTAAGTATTGTTCGGAGCTCGCGTGATAGGCTACTTCTTAACTTGAATACATTAAGCATTTCAAGTTGGTGCGAATGTCCTTGGATTTCGATTAGCACGGAATACAGTCATGTAGCGTTTCTTGATTTTCGTGTGTCGGTATTCTTTGAAATTTACTGTAGTACCCATAGTAGGTACTTACATTAACTTGGCGATAAAGAACAAGTCTCTTTATCTTTGTTTACCATACAACTAAGTTTGTTGTTGAAGAGTTTTTTAACATTACAAAAACAAATATTATCTTAAATATTATATCTTTGGTATCGGATACCCTCCACATTGAAGGCGGTCGGCCTTTGCTCTATTTTACTTCCAAAACGACCAAAGCATTCAACAGCCATGTTATTTTATGTTTGCTTCCAATCCAAAATGTTTTCTTGTCGATATTACCTACTGCAATGCATTACCTAAGGCAACTGCCTCCGTGGTCCAGTGGTTAAGGCGTTTGCCTGTAGGCCCGGGGGTCGTGGGTTCGTATCCCACGGGAAGCATACTTTGTTTAGTTGTTTCCAGTTTGGTTAGGACATGGCAGGCTTGAACCACCTGATTGTCTGATAATAAAGATGATTCCGTGCTTCGGAAGGCACGTTAAGCCGTTGTTCCCGGCTGCCATCTGGTAGTCGTTAAAGGAACCACGTTAGAAGCCGAGAGGCGGTTCCGAAGAACTCTGACACCAGGGTGTGCATGGTTGACTGACCGTGACGCCATCCTCGAAATGATTATGATGACTGCAATGGTTCACCGACCAAAAGAAAATCTTGGCCACCGACATCAGGTCTCTCCACCGTTCTTTGCTCACTGCCTCAACTTCGCCTCTTCTCGATACTAGTGGAGTAATATTTATTTTTCCAGAACCTTGGCTTCTGGCACGGTGTAGGGACATAAACCGATTTAATCTCAATCATCAAACCCTTTACGACTTTTTGTTCGCGGTCAGTCTCAGTAGGTTTTAATAGGTTTCTCGTAAATTCAGTAAGCCACTAGCTATTACGTATTTATCTCAAATTAAATTATAAATATTACTTACATACTTTGATATATTCCTAGGTTTTCTTAGATATTTGGCGATGAGATATTTAGAAATTTGATATTTGGCAAAAACTAGTATTTTTCGCTGAGCTGTTGCGGACGAACCCACATGGACTGTACGGATTCCTAATAGACTACTTAACCCTAAAAACGGAACACTTACAACGTGCAATGCTTTCCTTTTCTTCTTGAACAGGCCGACAACAGCGTAGATGCCGACCGACAAGGCGACGGCTGCAGCCAGCGCCAGCACGGCCAGCGCCACCAGTCTCCCGGAGAGGTCGCTGCTGAACAGCTTTGTCGCCAATGCCGTGGTTATGCATATTCCGATCTCCACGACACCTACCAACTGTAAAAGATTTCATTGTTTTGTTTAATTATTAACACTTTGAACGAGAACTTTGAAAGAGAGAGGAAAGGCAAGAAAAAGATGATCTGATGACTTAAGGTGTATGAGCCATCACACAGATAAATATATTTATACCTACATAGTTGCTAAGTCGGTCAATATATCGTTCATTATATTGCTTAGCACGCATACTTACTTCAGATTTGCGTCAATAGTTTAACATTAGATCTAAGGTAAAAATAAATCAGTGTACGTTTAGCACTCTACGGGTTTGGATTCAATCTCTTCGGAGTTATCCCCATTGCTTAGCATCTCAGCATCAGCATTAGCAAATCTGTGTGTGGTCACACCATACATAAGGGTCTTTGAACAAGATTGGATAGAAGTAGCACAAGACAGGGACGCATGGAGGAAAATGGGAGGGGTAAGGGCTTTTGCTCAGCAGTGGGACACATAATAGCTAGGGAAAAACCACTTTGAACTTGACTGCCTCCGTGGACTAGTGTATAAGTCGTAAGATGGCCGTAGACCCGGGAGTCATGGGTTCATTCGATTCCCACGGTAAGCATACTTTGTTTACTTGTTTTTTTTGGTTAGGACATTGTAGGCGTGAATCAACTGATTCGTCATGATTTCGAGTAGGCGTCACGGTCAATCGACCATGCACACCCTGGAGTCAGAGTTCTTCGAAACCGCCTCTCGGCCTCTGATGTGGTTCTTTTAACGACTACCAGATGGCAGCCGGGACCAACGGCTTAAAGAGCCTTCCGAAGCACAGAAATCATCTTTATTATCAGACAATCAGGTGATTCAAGTCTGCAATGTCCTAACCAAACTGGACACAACTACAAAGTATGCTTCCCGTGGGAATCACCTGATTTTTTGATAATAAATACGATTCCGTGATTCGCAAGGCACGTTAAGCCGTTTGTTCTGGCTGCCATCTGGTAGTCGTTAAAAGAACCTCGTCAAAGGCTAAATGTTCCGAAACACTGACACAGGGTGTGCTAGAAGATCATCGACAGGAGCCTCTTAAAGTGTAAAATAAGATGTAACAAGGTACTTACGATGACAGCAATGCACAGCAAGATGGCGATCCCTTTGCACACACCTATGCCACAGTTGCCGCAAGTCTTCTTCTCCACTTTATGGAATTCATCAAAGATTTTATGAGTCTTCTCTCCTGATTTTTTATCTGTAAAAAAAATCAAAATATCAATTTTATTAGGACTTAAGTTTTAATTCACAGTTTAGGTTATGTTTTAGTTCTTAGTTTTATTTATTTAGAAATATTAATAACTCACGAAAAACGTGTCACTAGTTTGGCTTGCAAGCCAACGTTTTCACAGAAAAAAATGGCGGGGAATTTGATTGCGTCGTTTATTGTCACTCTTATTGGTCGATAATATTAGGTGGCTTTGTTGTAAACTACGTAATATATATCTAATACGGTGTGGTGTGGTTTACATGTATTAATTGAAGATAAGAAGAGAGAATACGCTGCCACACTGATCCTGGAACTAAATCCGCGTCCAAACATTTCTATTTGGATAATTTCTCTGTTCTGTGTTTATATAAGTTTTTCGAAGGATACGTTAGTTAAGCCGTTGTTCCCGGCTGCCATCTGGTAGACGTTAAAAGACCCACCCCACAAGTAGGGTTCCAAAGAACCCTTACACAGGGTCAGGTGCATGATTGGTTGACCGTGCCACCTTCAAGAAATGATGATGATTAATTCAATAAAATAAAAATATGGAATACTTTTCAAGATAAGTTGGACTTGTAGGATACATCCGTAAGATGGTCCGACTATGTAATGATCTTATAAGTTTTCCATAGTTGATATGGCCAAAGATGAAGAATTAAAAAATAAATCTATTACAAATATTATTTTAGAACGTAGAAATATAAAATATTATTAAGAACTTAAATAATTTTCAGTAACTATTTGAACTGGCGATGAAGATAGATTTAATTAACTTATTATCAAGTTTTATCATTTTCACTCGCAGTCGCGTGAACTGACCATTGTCTGATTCTTAAATTGACCTTAATATGTGCAATTCTTTAAATGACTGATTATATAAACGACTGATTTTATAAACTGGTAGTTAGCCGCGGTTTTATGTATGTTATTTCTCCTGGATTATTTCTTAAATGGCACTCTGGTTACTTTATCAATGGCACTACCCTGTACGATTATCGTTTTGTTCTTACCGCCGCCGTATTAAGAAACGTTTAATAAGCCCATTTTAACTAAAATATGTTTTAGCTCTTTCTCTCTTACCTGACACTTCATGTGAAAGAACGAGACGAAACACATTTTAACTAAAATAGGCTTAGCCAACGTTTTTTAATACGGGGATTAAGGTTTAGCAAGCAGTGAATATCCTACAGCATCAACTCCACTTATAGTAATTTAGTGTCGCTAAATATATGTAAAAAACAATAAATGAACAAGTACCTTCATTTTTAGCGCTTGTGTTGCCCATTTCTGAACCCTTGCACCCAGGAGACCGACTGAGCGTCACATCACTTGAACCTGAATAATATAAGGTAGGTCCTCAACAAAGCACCACGGTCCAATGCATGGATTGTGTTCTATAATAGCCAATGCTGTCGATGGAGCGTATGCGCATGTGAAGAATGGTTTTACGATGTTAGAATTGTTTTTTGAAGAAAATATGCGGAAAAAATATGATAAAAATCTTAGCTAGCTGTTGTCTGTGACTTTGTCTCTAGAACTCGTGGCCTAGGATGTTACACCAAAATAACTAGTAATTTTTCTGCATTTTTTGTGTAAAAGGAACAACAAATCCATTAAAAAAAATTGTTATTATTATTTAGGTATATAATTTTATTTTTTATATTACTTGACATATTTTATTATTATTTGACATATTTATTCATCATACAATCAATTAATTAAGTTTAGTTGTACAAATATTTAACGCAAATGTAAATTCGTCTGTTTAAATCAAATTTTGTAAATTGACCTTTTTGAAGAAAATGCTGCAGTGGAGTTTGTGGCGCCGCCGCTTCTTCTCCACTTGCGCTTTGGAAGTGGTGGTAAACTTAATATATTTAAGTAACTATTGACGTCAATATGTAGTAAGAATATCCTACATTGAGAATAAACAATAATATTTTCGTGAGCTACAAGACTATCGTAAAAGTTAGAGAGAGAGAGAGAGTTAGATAATGACAGATTCAAGGCAAACCTTAAATCCGATGTTAATTATATTTTTTATGACTAAATAATACGAAAAGATAAAGTTTCAATACACAAACGGAATAACAGAAATCAATTATTGTCGTAAATAAGTGTGAGAATCACAACACAACATGTATTAATGTTAGCATTATAAGCGATAAAAATATTATCAAAAACCACTTTCTAAGTATATCGATTAAATTGCTTCCTTGTGCTATTTGGGCGTTATTTTGATGCTAATCATCTCAAGCACACCAAAGAGCATAAAAAGAGTCCAAAGTGCAGTACAGAGGTAGATTCAGGCGTTACAAGTATTTACCAAATTACTTTGGGTGCTTCCACCACAGTTAGATGAACTAACTAACTACTGCTGGCCGGTGCCCACCCACTACTGTAACAAGCACTTACCAAAATACTTTACGTGCTTCCGCAATTTTAAGCATAATCTACTCTCACAGAATATATTTGTGAAGTGTAGGACCGGGGGCTCAGCCAAATTCAAAATGCCACTCAAAACCAGTAAATCGACTGATTTTCATTCGTTTTTGAGTGATTTTTATCCGGCCAGTGATTGGTTTCATTAACTGGTAAGTCGAATGGAAATTATTCAATTCATGAAGTTCCTCATAAAGATGTCTTAAGAAATACTTGCTTTTAGATTTACTTTTTAAGGTTCCGTACCTTACCCCGCTGTCAGTTTGTCTGATCATATAAACGATTTTAAATAGATGAAATAACTAATTATATATTTTTATTGCCACTATAAGTAGATAACAAGGAATACATTATTAACTCAATAAATAACTGACTCTATAAACTCTTATTTAATTTAATCAAACAATGAATTATTCGGACTTACAGTAAGAACTAGGTAAGGGTTGGTAACCCTTAATACAGAAATCCGACTTATTTTTAATTTAATTTGTCTATGTATGGATCAATGGTCAGATAATAAATGATATGGTTATAAACTAGTACCAACAATAAATGATAATTTGTTTTAATTTAATTATTTCACTTTTATCAGTACATTTATTTATAAAATTTTTCTAAATTTTGCTTTCGAGCTGGATCACTGATTTGACTTAAATATTAAGGAAAATTCGGTAAAGAGTGTCAACAGTCACGAGACACACGAAATACTAGATAGACAATATAATTTATTGTTAGTAGCGTTAGGACAATTTGTTGTCATTAGCACTTTTGTAGGAACAACAGCTTGGGCATCCGTTTTTATACTAGCTATTGCCTGCGGCTTCGCTCGCATGGATTTCCGTCGGGATTTTGTTTTTTTCCGAGATGAAAGGTACCCAATGTCCTTCTCAATACTTTTATGTTTATGCGAAATTTCAAGAACATCAGTTCAGTAGATAGAGAACGAACAAACAAATAAACTCACTTTCGCATTTATAATATTAATTGGACTAGCAATCACCTGAATCACCTGTGACTTCGTCGGACGGAATTTTAATCAACCATTAAGTTAAAGGAAAATATGTATGGTATATTTTGGACCCTTGTCTTCATCATTACGATACTTGAACGCCATATCTCTCCCACCATCGTTTTAGGACCGGCCGCCAGCCTGACATCAACTCCCCATTGTCCTTGTCTGACTGATGATGGACTATCATATGCAAGAAATTACAGCGCACTCTCCCGATATTCGGCTCGTATGACCGAAAGGTTAGTTGGTATATAGAGACATGGGAGGTGGAAGGAGGAAGGGATGGGGGTTAATGGCTCGCGCTCTTATTTTATCCATTTTCTTCCTATTTTATGGTTGAAAGGTTGGAAGAAATAGCATTAGCGATAAGTCTGTCTTAGTTTTTTTTATTTGGTTCACCAAACTGACTTGACACAATGCCTTACAATAGTAGAAATAACTTAAAAATATTATATAAAAGTGACAAGTTCTCATAATATTACGATCCAATGATGTTTTAACACTTTTTATGTAATAAAATATCATCATCATCACTTCAGCCGCTGGCTGTCCACTACTGGACATAGGCCTTCCCCAAGGCTTTCCAAAATGACCAGATGGAAGCGGCCTGCCTCCAGCGCCTGCCTGCAACATTCTTCAGGTCATCTGACCATCTGGTCGGTGGATATCCAATGCTGCGCTTGTCGGTGCGTGGTCGCAATCCGAAAACCTCTCTGCCCCATAGGCCATCGGTTCGTCACGCTATGTATGTGCGCGATAATTTTTTTTTATACTATTTAGTAGGTAAACAGGCGCACGGCCCGCCTGATGGGAAGCGGTAACCGCAGCCTATGAGACGCCTGCAATACCAGGAGCATTGTGAGCGCGTTGCCGACCCTGGAGGAATCTTTTTGCGCCCTTCTTGAAGACCCTAATAAAATGTGAATGATTTTTTTCATTCTCACGAGGCATGGAGGTATTTATTTACCTAGAAGGGTTTTCTAACAATTAAACTACAAGCCTGCAAGATTTGCTACGAAGATAAATTAATAGTGCCCTTGGCTAGACAGTAATTCCTGGAAACCAATTTACCACTTCAATCATACTTAGCGCGAACAAAAGCATCGCTCTTTTTGGAGGGATGTACAGTTATGTGCAAAATTGTGAAGAATATTGTTCGTTTATTCGCAGTTTTTTTAGCCTAGCCAAGTGTTAAGCAAATAATTGCATTTAATGATGTTTCGTTATTTCCGTTGAATATTTCTATTTCTTCCAACGGTTGACTGGTATGGTTGTAAATGTGCTATTTGCATTAAGTGCGCCAATCGTATAAACATTTTATACTCGTGGAACTAAATCCATACACCGATTTTCTAACACTATTAAGCTACCCATAATTTCAACTAATGGTGCCACCGGATCATTTTTCTTTAAATCCTCTGAACAAGCAAATAATATCATTGATTATACGATTCCCATGTATTTTTTATTTTTACATTTGTGTTAGAATTTTTTGCACCCTTCACTACATAATTAGGCATCTTTAACCTAAACCCTGACTACCTACTTAATTGAAAATCAGTTCTGCGGTTGGTAGACGAGCGTGTCGATTTGGCCGATATTTTATCACGCCGCTAATTTTATTTTATGATGCTTTTGTGAGAACTTATATGATAGTGAAGTGATAAGAATTTCCTATTTTGAGAATAAACAATTCGAATTTGTTGCAATAAAGAATATTGTATTGTCCGTCGAAAGGGTCTTAACACTTTTCTCCCGGACTGTCCACTAGTAGGACATAGCGATCAAGCATGGCGCAGGTTGCCACTCATTGTGGTAACCATGGCAACGCGGCCACAACATGACGCACAATGGTGACCAAGTCATAAAACCACCAAGGACACGTCAAAGAAATTTTGCAATTGTTGATTGATCCTTTTAATGTTTTGTGTATGTTATTGATTTCAGTTAGTGATTGGTTTGGAATTGAAAAGTTAATATTGCTAATAATGGCACTATTTTAGCCTTTTTTCAGGGGCGTGGTTTTTAAGCATACTAACTACTTGAGTTGTCACCGCCTTTACAATTTTCTGTTAGGTCCAAAGGTTTGACTGGCAGAGAATGCCTTATGGCATTAAGTCCACCTATTGTATTTAAAAAAAAACACGTGCCTGTCTCCCGAAAGGGTAAGCAGAGACTGAATACTTCCACTTGCTACGATGTTTAAAGAACTTCCTTTTATTATGCCGTCTTTAAGTAGATGTTTTGCCTACTTAGTATAAAAATATGCAATATGTCGATTGTTCAACATTGTTCCAGTGTTACCCCTTTTACATCCTAACTTCTTTCTTTCAGTTTCCATTCTTCAGAACCCACGGAGTGTCCTTATATTTTTTATTACTTTTTAAATTAAAAATGTATGAATTAAAAATTTTTAAGATTAAAAATACCTTCTAAAAATATAAATTCTTCATTGATTTATTGTAAACTAGCTGACCCGACAGACGTTGTCCTGCCCTTTTTTCTACCTCTACCCTACCCAACACCTACCCCACACCTACCCCACACCTACCCCACACCTACCCCAAACCTACCCCACACTTACCCTACACTTGCCGCACACCTACCGTACCCTACACCTACCGTACACCTACCCTACCTTACACCTACCCTACACCTACCTTACACCCTAGTTACAGTCCACGGACATTTTGTATGGGAAAATGTTTTCTTTTATTTTTATTTTTTTCATCTTTTTCCAATGTTTTTAAGATGTATTCTGCTATTCGGGGCGGTGACAAATCCAACAAATCAATAACCATGAAAACTGATTCAGCAGATCTCGAGTTATAAGTGTTGTAACAAACCTTGTGTGTGTGTCTTTGTTTTATTTATATAGATAAAATTAGGTTATGCATTTAAAAAAAACTACAGTCGCGGAATGTATAAAAATTCGGCTGCGTTTTAAAAGTTCTGACGCTCCTTATCACCAACACGGCCATAACCATAATGACCATAATAAAGCCGTGTTGCTCTAAGTAGTAAGTCCAACAAAATAAACACAATATGTAGGTAACCGGAAATCATTAGACACGGAACAACAGGTATAAGTGAACCTTTAAATTACGCCCAAAAATAATATTTTCGGGGCAAGCAAATTGGTGAGAAATGCCAGGTGGTACAAGTAGTGCATAGATACAGTCCGTAAATATTATAAACTAGCTGTTGCCCGCGGCTCCGCCCGGGTGCGCCTCGGTTATATCGCGCCCGAAAGTAGGCTATGTTTGACTCCTAGTGTATAACTATATCCATACCAAATTTCATCACAATCGGTCCAGCAGTTTAGCCGTGAAGAGGTGACAGACAGACAGACAGACTTTCGCATTTATAATATTAGTATCGACTAGCTTTTACCTGCGTCTCCGCCTAAGTGGTACTCCGTTATTTTACATCGTTATATACCAACTAGCTGTTCCCCGCGGTTTCAGTCGCCATTAGTGTTTATGTACTATAGCCTATAACCTTCCCAAAGAATCAGGCTTTCATATACAATAAGAATTTTGCAAATCCGACCAGTAGTTTTCAAGTTATAAGCGTTCAAACAAACATACAAACTCTTCAGCTTTATTATATTAGTATAGATATGTATTTACAAACGTTTGTAAATGGTAGTATAAATGAGAGAAAAAACCCTTAACCCTTTAGTAGCAGTTTGGTAAAAAAAAATAGTTAGAACCCTCCCCTTCCCCAAAACTATTGCTGACTGTACACCACTGTACTGACTGTATATGAATATTAACAATGTAAGTTAGTTGATTAATGATGTTGATTTATAAAGAAAATATTGTATTTTTAGTTCATGTCTCATAATAATTTCTGTTTTCTAGAGAAATGGAATGTAGAGATAGCCAATTTATGTGTTTTATTTTGTCTAAGCTACCGTGACCGATTGTCATCAGGTCGCACGTTCCTACGTGTATAGTTTTAATTATATAGAAAACTATTAAATATTATATACAAATGTTTATAATTAAATTAATTTAGATTTATATTAATTTTGAAAAAGCCTGAGATGATTTCAGTACAAAAAGACATAAACGAGCCCCTTTGCTATGCATTTTTGTAGATAATAATTGAAATGTTGACATAAAATTAAAATTACTAACTTACTGAAGTAAAGAATCACAACTTCATAACAAAATTGACGATATGACCAAATTCAGCATTAAGCTTCAGAGTATTCACGTCTTTATTCATTACGAGACAGGTAGAGTCTCAAGTTATCACATGCCTCTACCATGAAATTTTGTAAACGTAGTCGATAGCGATTGACTTCGCATTATGGAAGTCCTTAGTTATCTTACTATCCCCTTGGGATCGCTTTAAATTCGCTAACGCAGTCGATAGCTACTGCGTTTACAAAATCTCATGGTAGAGCTGAGCTGTTTTAGAGGCTCTGGAAGCAACATTATGAATTACTTACGTTCCAGACATAAGTTGGCAAAATCGTTTAAGAATAATTATCTTCTTCTTCTTCTCATCCAAGCGTGTTTCCCGGTTGTACCTTCAGCTTACGCTTCAGAGCCCAAAATAACTGTCGATTCTAAATATATTTTTTCTTTTCTATTTTTAATCTGCAATCAGAGACTAAATACGCTATAAGCAGATGTGTTAGAATGCAGTTTGCGTTCGAGTGTGTCCTCCAGTGAGAACCTCTACCCATCTTGCTAAGGAATAATGCCCTAATTTTCAGTCGCTTTCTGTACGGACATGTAAACTTGTTGTTACATAGCTTGGCAGCTAGCTCAACTAATTTAATTTCCAGCTTCTCACGATATCGTTCAGCCATAAGAACTTCTAACTTTACCGTGTTCATTTGAAGTTCAAAACCAAGTACCAACAAATAAACCAAAACTTAAACTTTACAGATTACACTTTGCGTTCTTTGCAGGATAGATAAGTTGGAGATACTTCACAATAGACAAAGTTTTATATAATGTTGTCTTACTTCTCTGAACACTTTTATCACTATCACTACATAGTATAAAACAAAGTCGCTTTCACTGTCCCTATGTCCCTTTGTATGCTTAAATCTTTAAAACTACGCAACGGATTTTGATGCGTTTTTTTTAATAGATAGTGATTCAAGAGGAAGGTTTTTATGCCCATGTGAAGCCGGGGCGGGTCACTAGTATCTCTATATACTGTAAATTACAAGATATCGTGTCAAATAGAACACAAGCGCCTTTCAGGAAGTCTGTAATTTACTTGTTTTGTAGAACGCTGTCCTACTTTGACCTCACTGACTTCTTGTAAGTAGTTATAAAAATATCTTTAGTGTATCGGATACACGGGTCAATTTTCTAGTTAATTCGAATTTGAAAAAAAACGCCTTGCAATATTGAATAGCAAAACCGCTTTTCGAATATCAGATTTTTTAAATTGATTTTTGTTTTTAATAGATTTTTTTATTATTAGGGGGGAATTATTTTTTATTTGGGTTTAGAATCTACTAATGTGATCTAATAGAGTTCATGTTAAAGGATTTGTTTGTTAACGATTTTAATTTGATAGCAATATAGCATAGGCATTTTATTTCTTTACTTTAAAAA
This sequence comes from Apomyelois bistriatella, assembly GCA_947044815.1. Classification (NCBI taxonomy): domain Eukaryota; kingdom Metazoa; phylum Arthropoda; class Insecta; order Lepidoptera; family Pyralidae; genus Apomyelois; species Apomyelois bistriatella. The sequence continues at coordinate 13,866,796 of OX345690.1, forward strand.
GTCACTCTATATTATGACTTAAGCCAAGTGATTTATAATAATTTGGAGAGGAAGTTTTACTTTTTACTTGTCTTCTGGTTATGGTTGATCTTATCAATTTGTACTTAGCAACACTCTTCAGTATTAAGTTTTCTTTTCATTACTTACATTATAAGAAAATTACAGACTGTTAACCCTTGACGTGTACTGAAAGCATTTAATTAAATTCAAGTAGGTAAGTACAAACTAATATAGGTAATATTAATAAATTCTATGTCAGGTTCAGCGTTATCGCTAAACCTAGGCTAAGACCTAGGGCCATTAAACTTGACATCACAGTCGGGCAGCCGCGTCAAAATTTATAGCAGGAAATTGCGGGTTCTAAGTAATTCTACCAAATAAGTGTTATTTTAATTTTGTATAAAACTATTAGGGTTCTTTCTGGATAACAATTAATGTCTTATGAGAATAACAGTCGCCATTCAGCGCGGAAATGCAGCCGGAGGTCTTGGCACTATGCCGCAAGAACAATATCTAGCTTAGCTTTTATTTTTATTTTACTTTAATTTGATAGATATAGTATAAAGCCTTGTTTATTTATTGTTATTATTTAAGAAAATATCTATTTTTTTGATTTGATAACAAAATATAAATGTCTATACTTTATTTGTCAAAATAATATAATATTCTTCTTTACTTATAGATAAAAATATGGAATTTGTTATGTTACATTTAAAAGGTAACTAAACATTATAGAAGGTAAGATAGAGGGAAGACCATGAAAATAATTTTCGCATTTCTAAATTCTGCGTGGAAGACGGAGAAGAGGTAGACCAAGGAGTTGCGTAGAATAAATAAAGGGAATTGTGGGAGTCGTGTCGTATCAAGAGGTGAAAAGGCATTAAGATAGAAGCATCTAGAAGCGACTCCACCAACTAAAGCACAGCTTTTAAATTCTTGCCTTGTTAAACAATAACTCCACTGCTACTAATGTAATTAACCATTTAAAGTCCATTTTTTCTAGACATGGTATTCCTAAGTGTATACAATCCGACAACGGACCACCTTTTAATAGTCACGACTTTGCAAAGTTTGTCTCTGATTGGCAAATAGAATATAGTACATATATTTGACATAACTATTTAAAAAAAAAATTAAAAATAATATCAAATAAGTCTAAAGTTCAAACTAAACCACCACAACGCGCGCTCTCAAATATTTGACTAATTGACAAATCAAAGGAAACCAGTGAAAAATAATGAGAAAATGACTTGAAAATTCCTTACAGCGGAACCCTCGGCCAGTTCCAGTTAAGAAGCCATTGAACCTGGGCAAACAAGCGAGGTATTGAGAAAGCTGTTGACCCAGGGGTTAAAACACCCCAGTGATTTTAACTTGGTCGCCATGGCAACCTGCCGTATTGCTAAGGAAATTTTTGAATTTCTTTTAAAAGTTAAAAAGTAATCTAATTTTATTTTGTACGTTTGTATGCTATTCCCTGCGGTTTATCTAGGGATTGGTATGTACAGGTGAGCTGCAGAGAAATATGACTCCCTTTCAATAGTGATACTTATGGCATGGGGGTCAGATGTCTCTACAGCCGACTGCACATTGCCTATAAGCTCTTCAAAAACCAGATTATTATGCAGTAAAAATTTCTGAAATCGGATCAGTAGTTTTCAAGTTATAAGTGTTCAAACAAACAAACAAGGTCTTGCTTTTTTTTTCTTTACTATATAGATTCATTCATTCATTTCGTGTAGGTGTCATAGTCAATCGACCATGCACACCCTGGTGTCAGAGTTCTTCGAAACCGCCTCTCAGCCTCTGACGTGGTTCCTTTAACGACTACCAGATGGCAGCCGGGACCAACGGTTTAACGTGCCTTCCGAAGCACGGAATCATCTTTTTTGTCAGACAATCAGGTGATTCAAGCCTGCAATGTCCTAACCAAACTGGAAACAACTAAACAAAGTATGCTTCCCGTGGGAATCGAACCCTCGACCCCCGGGTCTACAGACGAATGCCTTAACCACTGGACCACGGAGGCACTATATAGATAAAAAATGCAAATACATGAAAGTCGATATACACAATGGCGGAAATTTTTAGCTTTAGTATTTTTTAGGCGATTTACTTTGTTAAAATTTACTTTGTTTGGACTTTGATATTTTTTAGCATTAGACTTGTTAAAGATTTTACGTATATTTTCTAGAAAATGAGAGCTGATGAGATTTTGGTTTTCCTCAATCATAACTTTATAATAAACTAGCTTTTGCCCGCGGCTTCGCCCACGTAAAATTCCGTCGGTAACAGTGCTTTTTCCCGCGATGAAGGTATTCTATGTTCTTCTCAATAATTCTATGTGTATGCAAAATTTCAGGAAGATTGGTTTACTACGTAAGGAAAGCATCAAAATCGGTCCACTCATAGAACGAGCTCCTTAACCAATGTGTATGTCAAGCAGTGTCAGACAGTAAGAGTTGCCCGAATTGGATTGGGCGGTTAGTGGCGACTAAGATATCTATCTTGAAATCATCATTCTTCGAAAAACACGTTAAGCCGTGATTCCTACTCAAACAGCTGCCTGGCTGACTCAAAAATCTGACAATGTTGGCAATGAACACCCGAATCATGTCGATCATCCTATTGGACTTTTTCACTGTAAAAACTAGTGGTGGAAGCACGCAAAGTAATTTGGTAAGTACTTGTAACTTTGACTTACGCAAATAAATAAACTGTGTTTATGTACGGTAGTCAGACGGCAGTCGCTCCTTTGTAAATTTGAGGGTAAAAATTTGCAAAACTTATATTTTGCACCTAGTTTTTTATTTTAGTACTTATCTACGACCTGGAATAAAGGAACATATACCTATGGCCTAAGGCCTAGGTACCCTTGAGCCTTCTATCCCAGGTGCCCGTGATGGGTGTCACCTCATGCACGTAAGATTTAAAAAAATCCCTAGTCTCTAAATTGTAGTTAATATATTAATTATAAATTAGTTCGAGATTTATGCTTAAATGAAAATGTTACAAAGACAGTAACATGTTAAATTTGTAACTTCTCAATTTTCGTTAGGGGTTAAAATAATAAAGTAGGTACCTACCTACCTAATATGAATATTTAGTAAATGAGTATACATACTCAACTAAATTCAGTGTCAAGTGCCTTGATGTTTTTTTTTTGTTGTTAGATATTTTTAAGCACCACCTTTTTTCTCGTTATCAGGTCTGTAACACCACCAATAACCGATCGCTTGTCAACTCGCCCAATTAATTATGATCTCTATCGGAATTTTACGACACCTAATTCTGGGGTCGAAGCAATTTGGAGGGCAGTGCTAGTGCGTGACTACAACCCTTGCACGCTATATCACACCAGTGGAGATTAGGGGGTACTAAAATACCGTACCGACTTGATGTGCCGCATTCATCAGTTGGCATTGGTCACATCACTACGCGACGCGCGAACGTAAAAAGTTCGGTTCTAAATTCGAACTGGCCGGTTTGATTGTGTCGTGAATTAAAAAGCATAACATTTGAATCTGTGGTGGAACAAGGATTTGAAATTTACGAAACAAAAATGGAGGGTTGCGGGATGAGTTGTATTAAGTACTTGCTGGTGGTTTTCAATGGAATATTTTTGGTAAGTTTTTGTTTTTCTTGTTTAAATTATCAAACAAAAGATTTTTTTCTAGCTTATTTAATTTAACCCGCTCCGCTAGAGCGGAACTTACACAAAATATTTCGAAAAATCCAGTCATTAATCACATAGTTACTTTACAAAATTGAAAAACTTAAAAAAACACAGCTTTCAAGATTTAATTTGAGTAATTTTGTGATGTGAACTTATCACATGTTTTTGAATGATGAATTTATTTAGATAATATATAATAGGTTTATTCGATTTTATAGAACTCTGACACCAGGGTGTGCATGGTCGATTGACCATGACGCCAACTCGAAATGAATGAATAAATTCGGTTTATTCATTATTGTATTTTATATAAAGGCAGGAAAATAAATCATGTATGCTCGGTACTTAGGTACTTTATTTCTTAGACCAACATTCTGTTCAATCATTGTTAAATTGCCATGTAAATAGAACAGTTTTTTCAACTTTGTTTTCTACTCCTATATCATGTATATTCATTTAAGCCTGCCAGTAACATGAGATATTTTTAAATTTGGATTGTTATCCTCCATTGATAACTTTTCAAAAAAATAAACTTTTTTTTATTTAAAAAATCTTGAGTTGGTATTTATCGCAAATAATTAATAAGTAACTATAATTCTCTACACTAACATACTAGTGATGGGCAAAAATGGTAGAAAACTGTTTTCCACCATCACTACACCGCTCTACCATAAGATTAGTTATTTTCTCTACCGATAAGGATAAATCAATGACATGAAGTTAATTCAAGCCTCGAGAAAGAACAAAAGCAATTTTGATGCAACTCAACAGATTACCATGAGGGCGAAACTACGGGCAACAACTAGTAAATACATGTCAATTTACAGCCCAAAGCTAGGTAAGCCTATTGCACTCAGCAATTTAAATGAACTTGTCATTTAGTCAAGTTAACAAGTCGACTTTAAATAATTCAAGGCCCAACACGTTTTTGGACTGGTAACCCAAATATGAGAAGTATTTGGATATATCTCAGTGATTATTAGCTAGTTTGTATTATATGAGGTTTACACATAATGGTTAGTAGACATATGTCCATAGCAAGTGCTGCCAGTGCCATAGCATAGGATCCCATAACTTTATGTAGGTAGAAGTTCTATGTTAAGCACCACCATGCTAATAAATCAGATTCATATTATAGCTTTTATTTCATTACGTCACTGGGTCTAAACGCCACTTTGAGCAATTCACCGAATCGAATTCATATTACGAATTCCTAAGCAATTCTTTAGCAATTCCTATTTCTTTCAATTTTTTTGAAGAGGAATTGCAAAGTTTAGTTGGCCATTTTACAAAAAATAAAGGAATTGCACAGACAGAATTTTTTTAGACCCCCAGGGGGTCTAAAAATAACAGAAGCGTTATCCAAGTTGTATCTTGAGGGGGCTTAGCCAGCAAAAGTCACAATTCCAAAACGCTAAGGAATGTCGACAAGAACAAAATGTATGGTATTGACATAAGATTGACCACATGATTTACCGCAGCTTATGTCAATCCCATACATTTTGTTCTTGTCGACATTCGTTAGCGTTTTGGAATCGTGACGTTGTCTAACTGGGGGCTTAGCCAACGTCAAAATTCCAACGCTAAGTCCCAGATCTGGCCATGCTGATATTACAATTAATCGAATGCCATCTGACCTGCGGAACCTTTTGTACAAGGAAACCAGACCAAAAGGAACATTATCTGGGTAAAACAATGGCCAACAGATTTATCAGGCCTAAAAACATGTGACACAGCCTATTGAAAGACAGTTTAAAAAAGTGCTTTTTCTACCATGAAAAAGAAATTCTTCCCGAAGATGTTGCAAAAGCTGATGCGTAAATAGAAACATCAAATTTCCTTGTAAATAAGACTAAGTAAAATAATAAAAACTTGACATTTAATTTATCTACCGAGTTATTTAATATTATCTATAACAGAGAATATAACTATAGAACTGGTAAGATGAGAGAACGAATACCGCATTTGTACTTACCAAACATATTCGATCGTTTCAATCCATTTCTAGCGAAGAAAACAAAACACAACTGTAATAAAAACTTCCAAATTCACTAATTAACATGCTTAATCATGAAATAAATCCAATTGTATTGTAATTTTATTGCTAGCCTTGTGTTTATGACTGGTTTTGGTGAATTTCGTACGAGATTTCCCTAAGTTAGTAACGCGGTAGTGATTTTATATTGAATTATTAAGTTTAACCGCGATGCGGGGGTTTTTCTAACCCAATTAAGTAGATCACACCATGCAACCTTGTTGGATTAAACTTAAAGCCCATTTTTGAGTGTATTTCCTTAAATACAAAAAATGATTATCTTGATTATTATGATAACTACGTGTATAGACATCACTGGCTATCCGAGTTCACATCTTTTATTTTGAGTCTCATCTGAATAGTCTTAAGTCTGGTTTTCAACTGCTATTTTTTTATTAATTTCAATTAATTACGTTAGCTCGATTTGTTTGCATATGCAATATGACTAATAGGTCACATAGCTCCCAAAAGCGATAACCGTTCGGGTAGATAATTTAAATTTGTATTAAGGAAGGTCATTTAAGGTCATCCACTTTCTTTACTTGTGCACTAGGACTGACTAAGATATTATTTGAATTTAATACTCAATGGGTTAAATGCAAAGCGAACTTAATGCTCTTAGTATTAAGTTCTGTTTACAACTGTATTTTGTGTAATCAAGTTTAAGTAAATAAATATTTTTTCCTTGGAGTATGACATAACGCCATAGGGGGAAGGAAATAACGTCATTAGATGATGTTACGGAATATCTGAGTCACCCATAAATACCAACCACCTCTTACTTAAGACGATACCTTCGTGAACACTAGCGCCACCATCAATTAAAAATCATTATTCACTGAAAACAAAAGTTATCATTTTCGTGCGGTTTTCACTAAAGAAAGAGAGTGATTCCTAAGGAAGGTTATTTGTGTTTTATTAAATATGTGTTTAATATAAATACTAATAAATTCCAAGGTGGTAGGAAGTTCGCCGGGTTCGCTAGTATTAGTATAGATTCGACTAAAAATACCTTAGTACTCTTGTATAATTATATTATACTTTATATAGCTTTTAAAACATATTCTACGAATGAATTAGTTTTATTTGAGGAAATGATAAAACAAAATGTGTAAAGTCGATTTTCATCCTTTTAAAAGTATAGTCACGCGAAGCCTCAATCAGAAGTTATTTTTTAGTACTTACTTTGTGTAAGATTTAAACACTTTTTTTTTAAATTGACATGCAATAAATGCTCCATACGCTATATCAATCTGGCTGAATAATTGAAAAAGAATTAATAAAATGATATTAAAAAATAATTTCACAATTTTAGAACATCATAGAATAGACATTCAAAATTCAAATGTAAATAACACGAAATGAGAGAAAATATTAAAGCTAGTGATATATATTTACTTATTTATGCTACAAAAAAAGTAAAAAATAATTACGTGATACAACAACGGCACACAATACTTTTCCATTTCAATATAGTCAGACCTTGGTGTGGTAATACGATCAACTATGGTAGACCATTGGATTTTATTATTTTGAAACAATGTAAAAACTTTTTGTTTTAATAATGTTATTGATTTACCATTTTAATGGCTTGGTTGACGAATGCTATCAGAATGCAAATCATTTGAGAGGCTCATACATGAGTGCGGGACTGTTGTTTAATCTTATGAGACTTCGGCTGAATACCAATTATGAATGTGCGTAGGTACTATGGAATCTTAATAGGGATTACCATACTATTCATAGCAAGAACCTTACTACTTATAATTTGGAACTTTGCATAAATTGAAATAGAATCTATGACCGATTAGTTCTTAAGCTGAAATTCCCAATGAGAAGACAATGAAAATAGGAACTGCCAATAATAATAAAACTCGATAAATTAAATTTGATAGGTACCGATTATTAGTTCATATAGGCTTAAAATTTCTATACCTTTTAACTTAAAAATTCCAAAAAAATTGGCCTAAGAATAATGCTAATTTCAAATTTCAACTTTAGGGGCAAAGAATTTCTATCTAAAGCCTTGACTGCCAACTGACCCATGGTCCATCCATGGGCAAAAGCATCTGAAACAGTAATATTACAAATACAGTTATACATAGCCATTAATTTTATGACTAGTTGCCGCCCTGACGCCTCCATAAAAATGCTTGTTAACGATTGAATCGTTTAGGCAATTTAAAGGTGTGACCCTTATCGATTTACTGTCACACAGCTTTCTGAACTAGGAAGTGGTCTGAACTGTACTTAATTCTGTGAATCATTCACGCCATGTATTATTAATGAGACTATCAATCAAGCAGTCGACATATCGATTTTCGATGAAACGAAGATAGGAAAATAAACTTTCCACCGGGATTCCATTATTGTTTGGGTACCTGGTTGCTTTGTTGTTCGAATGATAGATTAAATTTATACTTTATTTAGTCTTTAACAGTCACTCGTTAAATTTAAATAGTTTAATGAACTATCTGAACGTGTGATACCGTGCCCTTTACTTGACGAGTTTCGGATTTTATCAACAACAGCATTCCGTAGAAAAACAGTCATATTTTGATATCACAGACTGCTGGAGTATCATTAAGGCATCGTCAAGGTGTTTTAAAGAAAACATCGTTACTTTATCGAGAAATTTTATCATACACTTAAATATCTGATTATGTTTATATTCAGTTACTGTGTGGTGGGAAATAGTTGTCACATCACTGTTTGTATGGCTGACCATAGACAAAGTACTATTTTTTTAGCGTGATAATAAAACCACCCAAGCATGTAGTTCCGGCTTGCTAGCTTCGCTCCTATTTGTTTTAAATGCAGTATGTTATTCTTTCGAGTTATTTATGGATGATTCAATGGTTTTAATGAGCATTTTGGGCTTTCGATAACGTCATTATCATTAAGACAATATTTTGTCGGTTGCATCCCAACAAGACTATGGCTCTTTAGCCAAAGACTAGTATCATGTTTTAGCCTTAGTAGCCTCTTAATGAGCCACTTCAAATACGTAAAATTCGGCTTTATTTAATGTATGTGAGTAACATTCCCTGATAATGCTCTTGTTGGAGAAATTCGCTACCAATCTGATAAAAGGAATTGATAAAATAAACGAAATAAGGTAATAAAATAAGAAAATAATAATAACACAATAAAAAATGAACACAAAGGAATAAAGCAGCTATACCATCTAGTGTGGAGGGATTAAATGGACCACAACACATAGCACAAATGTTTAAAGAACATTTCTTGGTAAATCCACCCTCGTGTCCTGATGTAGATATGGGAAATACACAGTGTAACAATACTGAACATAATGATAATGAAAGTCCTATTTTGGTGAAAGCATCTGAAATTAGAAATATTATTAAGAATATGAGTCATGGTAAGTCTCCGGGACATGATGGGTTGAGTATAGAACATCTTCAGTATGCCGGGGTGCATTTACCTAGAATTTTGGCAATGTTTTTCTCACTATGTCTGAGTCATGGATACTTACCAGATGAAATGTTAAGAACAGTGGTTGTACCTATTGTTAAAAATAAAACTGGTAATATTAGTGACAAGTCTAACTACAGACCAATATCTTTGGCCACTATTATTGCGAAGGTGTTGGACAGACTGCTTGAGCAACAGCTGAGTGCACATATAAACTTGCATGATGCACAGTTTGGTTTTAGACCAAAGTTATCAACTGAAACGGCTGTATTATGTCTCAAGCAGACTGTACAATACTATACGGATAGAGGTACACCAGTGTATGCTGTATTCTTGGACTTATCAAAAGCCTTTGATTTGGTTAACTATAATATTTTGTGGAAAAAGTTGTGTGTTGAGTCTACCGTCTCAATATATATTGTTGCTAAAATATTGGTATTCTAACCAGCAGAACCAAGTCAAATGGTCAGGAGAGTTGTCAAGTGTGTACAGGCTGGAGAGCGGGGTGAGGCAAGGGGGGATCAGCTCACCGATGCTCTTCAATCTGTACATGAACGGGCTGATTGAGGAGCTCAGCAGCGCCGGTGTTGGCGGCTCGATTGACGGTACCTTTGTCAACAATATAAGCTATGCTGACGATATGGTGCTGCTGTGCCCCTCAATCAGGGCGCTCAACAAGCTGCTTGGCATATGTGAGCGTTACGCAGTGTCTCATGGTCTTAGATATAATACTGCTAAGAGTGAACTCCTTGTTTTCAAAGCTAAAGAGAGAAAATATAAAATTCCAGAAGTGAAGCTTAACGGAGTTCCTTTGAATCAAGTGCAGAAATTTAAGTATCTGGGACACTGGGTTACGGACTCACTCAGAGATGAGTTGGACATGGAGAGAGAGCGGAGAGCCTTGTGTGTTAGGGCTAATATGATTATCCGAAGATTTGCACGCTGTACCAAGCAGGTGAAAATAACGCTTTTCAAAGCTTTCTGTAACTCCCTGTACACGTGCAGCCTTTGGACTCATTACACTCAAGTGGCATATAGGGCTCTGCGCACTCAGTATAATAATGCGCTAAGAGTGCTGTTGGGGATGCGCCGTCCTTGCAGTGCCTCGGGGATGCTGGCGGAGGCTGGAATTGACAGTCTGTCAGCCATTATAAGAAAACGCACAGCTTCCCTGATTCACCGAGTGCGGAGCAGCACCAACATTCTGGTGAAGACGGTGGCGGCTAGATTGGACGTGGACAGTGCTATTATGAAACACTGGACTCGCGTTCATCTAGCCAAAGACACTACACCGTCAAAAAACTTTAATGTAGATTTACTAACATAGTTATAAGTTCCTCTGTTACTAACACTTTATGGGCTATGCCTGCAATAAATGATTTTTATTTTATTTTATTTTATTTTTATTTTTTTTATATTTTAATAAATGAGTAGCTGAAAAATATTTATAAAACAAAGGCATTTAAATTAGCCCTTAAGTGGCTATCAAATTGTTCTGATTTTAGAGTAAAAGAATTAAAATGATTTGTAGCGCTAGTTCATAATTCATAATTCATTTATTTTATGTCAGACATGGGTACATTTAAGGGTGTTAGTATTAAATTAGTTACTGTGCGCCATGCTGCGCCGTCAGGCATACAAAATTGGTATTAATTTTATAAAAAAATGGTATACTAGTAAATAACATTCATGCAATTCATGTCAATTAAATTATCGAATTAAGTTAATTATCATAATGTCAGTCATTTCAAATTTACATTATTTCCATTTTTTATGTCAGGATTAATAATCTATGTAGATGATAATAAATGTATGTCAAATTATACACTGGAATACAAATATATAAATTACTATTAATTAAAATAAAATTACTAAGTACCTTTGCAAAATATTATATAAAATTATCATTTAAGTATTCATTTACATGATAATAAGCTTTGTCTACTAATAAATTATATAGCATTCGCTTAAAATGACAAAATTCTTTGCATTTTCTAATGTGTGAGGGTAGCTTATTATATAGTTTAGGGGCCATTGCATATATACTTTTGTGTAAAAATGCTGTGTTTGTTGTTACGAGGTGAAGTGTATCAGAGCGACGTTGACTTTCTACTGGCTTAAACATATTATAATTGTTTTTAACAAAAATGCATACTTCGTAGATATACATGGAGGGAAATGTAAGTAATTTTTGTTTTTGAAAATGTGGTTTACTTGTTTCTCTTTGTTTTAGTTTGCATATGGCTCTAATACATTTTTTTTGTGCTATAAGGACATCTTGACTATTAGTGGCGTTACCCCAGAATATTATTCCGTATCTTAGTGTTGATGCCGCGTACCCGTGATAAGCCGTTAGTTGTGCTGATTGGTTGGCGACTTTACCAAGCATATGCAGCGCATATGAGAAATTATTAAGCTTATTACAAACATGGTTTATTTGTGTTTGCCATGACATGTTATTGTCAATGAGCAACCCCAAGAATTTTGTGCTATTTGTTTCTTCAAGTGTAATGTCATTGTATTTTACTTTTATTTTATTAGGTTTATTCTGTCTAATTTTGAAAGTCATTATTTTTGTTTTAGGTAAATTAATTTTTAGGTTATTATTATTTAACCAGTCAATTGTTTTTGTCAAATTGTTTTTTATGTCCATATTAATAAAGTCTAAATTTCCTTTGTCAATTATTAGTTGGCTTATAATAGACCCTTAAATAAACAATACTAAGAGAGATTTCAAACATGTCCATGAATTCAATGAACGCAATAGGAATGCTAGTGAAAGTTGTTGTTTACTTAATTTTTATCCACTATCCAAAAGCGTTATTGACTTTTCGTAACTGTTGTTTGTCAATATGATTAGTCTAAAAGCACATAAAAGCCTTAGTCTGATTACCAAGTGATGTAACTAACCAGAGATCACGACGTATGAATAACAATTAGTCGATAACTAGGTATATTTATTTCGATTTGTGACTCAGTTGGTGTTAGTAGGAATTCTAACATTGATCGTGGAGGGATTACTAAATCGATTTATAAAAGGACTGACATTAAACACGAATGAAATGTGGGATAACTTGCTTGTCGTTCTTCATATTGTTGCTCCAAAGAATGGGGAATCGCACACGAGGCAATTTCGTTAATCTATATGCGTTGCTCTTTGCAGATTAAGTAGATTAGATATTGCCTCTAAAATATGTCCTAAAAACCACAGAATTTACAAATATTAAAAAGAAGTGGCATAGCGCACGAAAAAAGTGTCACTAGTTTGGCTTGCAAGCCAACGTTATACATAGAAAAAATGGGTGGGAAATTTGATTGCGTCTTTTATTGCCACTGTTATTGGTCGATAATATTAGGTGGCTTTGTTGTAAACTACGTAATATGTTTCTAATAAGGTGTGGTGTGGTTAACATGTATTAATTGAAGATAAGAAGAGAGAATACGCTGGCACACTGATCCTGGAACTAAATCCGCGTCAAGACATTTCAATTCGGATAATTTCTCTGTTCTTTGGCTAAAACTCATACATCTAGATTCGATCTTCTCAATCAAGACTCTTGTCAAATTGTCTTGAGCTAGACAAAAATCTCTCATATATTAAAAAACTAACTAGAATCTGCCCACTAATACCCTTTTGCTTAGAATGTCACATAGAGACAAGACTCAGGAAATTGTTGAGTACCTACGCATCTTCATTTTGATAGATGCGAGATTTTTGTGTCAATTTTATCTTTCCAACAGTACTTTAGCATAGCAAACTGATAGTAAACAACATCGTAATATTAGAAACTGAATATTTAGTGTTGTGATTGTGAGAAGTCACGACCCGGTCACCGAATGAGGTCAGGAAAATTAAAGCCAATCGATATTCAACATTATCTACATCAATCGGTGTAGGCGGACAACCAGTATGTCATCAAGAAGGCAATACAGGGTGGAAGACTGGACTGATTTGGTCCATCTTTTTTGTTTCATGTACATTCTTATTGGAAGCATAAACCTAGGAAATATTTATTATTATTATTTTTTGTATGATATATAAATTGAGAACCACGGAGGTGCAGTCTAGTGTATAGTCAACTTTTGTGAAATTAGATTTTTTTCTTTACGCCTTTGTGCCTCACGCGCGGTCGGCAATTTTTTTATCTAATGTATAAGTTAATATTTATTTAGCTATATACGAGTATTTCTTTTTATTTTTTGCTGCAATAAAGAGTATTTGTTTTGTACTATATTGGATTGAAACATCGTACTAAACATTTTATTTAAACTGTCTATATATTGTCTCAGCTTCTATTTTAGATCTAGACTTGTTCTAAAATACTTAATTAATCTTTAATTGATCCGTACCATCTCATGTCATCTTCCCGCTTAGATTGACCATAAACTTAGGCAATGTTAGAAATTTTACAATTACACATTGTAAAAATTATTGAGAAGGTTATAGAGTACCTTTCATCGCGGGAAAAAGCGCTGTTCCTGAGTGAAATTCGGGCGAAGCCGCAGGCAACAGTTAGATTTTCATCTACAAAAAATGTTAAATAAATCGAATGTATTATTTCTTGCTGCAGCATTTTTGAATCAACCACAAATTTTGCCATGTGTTCTCGGCACAGAGATCTCGAATCTCGGACAAGACCGAGAAATGAGTCAAGGCCGACCACATTGAACGACATCCATTATGTGTCTTGACCCACTGAGCACCATCACATATGACATCATCTCTTTCTTTTCCCATGCTGAATTCATTTAGTTTTAACTAGCGACCCGCCCCGGCTTCGCATGGGCATAAAAACCTTCCTCTTCGATCACTCTATCTATTAAAATAACCGCATCAAAATCCGTTGCGTAGTTTTAAAGATTTAAGCATACAAAGGGACATAGGGACAGAGAAAGCGACTTTGTTTTATACTATGTAGTGAAAGTGCTACGAGTATATTCTTTCTTATTAATTAATTTTTGATCTAGTTTGACATTTTAAATAGTATTGTCTGTTATTAAAGATTATTTAAATATGTTTGTGGGTGACTCAGTCGTCTTAGCTTTACGACTGCCTTTATCTATATGTCTAGTAATAGCAGCAAGAACAATTCCGTACCTTCCGAAGCAAAGAGGAGCTCATGATATCAAACCACCAGTTCTATACCATTATCATCAACTACGTTTTGCCCGCGGCTTCGCCCCGGTGAAATTCCCTCGGGCACAGTGCTTTTTCCGGGATGAAAGGTACCCTACGTCCTTCTCAATACTCCTAGCTGTGTGTCTGCGATATTTCAGTAAGAATGGTTCAGTAGATAGCACGTGAAGAGGTAACAAATTAATATACAAACTCACTTTCGCATTTATAATATTAGTTAGGTTTTTTTTTTATAAAACGTCAGAATATTTATTACAGAAAATAATTATTCCAATGTAGGAAGAAACACTGAGTAGTCGGCCTTGCTTAGATCACAAATCTTACGACATTCTTAATGACATAAGCATGTTTATGAATCTCCTTTACCTTGGCAAATAATTATGTATGCAGGAATAACAACAAAACATTAACGTTTGTTAATCGCATACCTTTATTTAATCATATATCTATACCTTAGATCTATACTAATGGAATTAGTAGTAAATACAAGTGTAGGTATTAAATTGAAGCATAATGAACTTTAAGGGTATGTAAATATAACAACTTTTCAAGGACAATGCGTGTCGCCTTTTTTGTTTCAGAATTATCCATTCTTGGAGTCCTATAATCCTCCTGATTTTTCTTATGTGGAATAAAACAAACGATGATTTTTTGGCATTGACTAATAAATAATGGTCATTATATATTCCTTCCTCAATCGGTATATTTTGGTCGAAATATCTTCCATAATTTATCAATCCGACTTTTAAAAATCATCGGGATAAGATCAATAAAATCTAAGCCGCCAACGCCGACCCCAAGTAAATATGGCTGAGTCTAGATGGTCAAGACATAAGAGATATAATTTAAAAAAACTGATCGTCAATCTGTCCACCACCAAACATGTCTAAACATAGAAATAGGAAATCGCGCGCAGTCTCTATGGTCTACTTTTTTAATCTATGGTTAGAAATAAAACATGTTTGTCATACTTATATAAAGTGTAATGTGTGCATGCCAGTAATTATGGTGATTCTGTTTTCCGCCATGTCTACATCCGGTGAGTTAAATCTACAATTCATGTGATTCAGCAAGTTGATTATAGTGTTTCTTTTTTATATATATATATACCTATTCAAATATTCAAACATTTCAGTTTTAAAAAAATTACTGCGAATGATAGTAATTATTATCGTATCGTTCATTAGGCCCGTAGATTGTGCCGGTAGGAGGATAAAAATAAATGTAATAGATTATTACTCTTATTAAATTCGTTTGTAAGTTTCCTCAATGTAATTTTTTTTCAACTATCTCTGAAATAGCTTGACAGTTTTTTTTTAAGTCGATAAGTTTTTTCAGCCACAAGACATAGGCACTTTCTTAAACATCTCACTGCCACAAGCAGACCGCATCGAGCGATTATAGTGTTATTATCGTGTACCTAAATACATTTTCCTCTCTCAATGATTAACACCAATCAGTTTACTCCCTCATTCTTTAGTGTCTATTCTATTAAGACTACATACTTTACCCCTAGTATGAGATTTTATAAACGCAGAGATTTGTATGATAATGGCGGATAGTAAGGCAACTAAAAAATTCCATTCAAAATCCTAACGCAGTCGCAAGCGTCTGCGTAAACGATTGACGTCAATAAGTGATAAGAATATCCTATATTCAAATTAAACAATTTGAATTTATCAAATCTCATACCAGAGGTACTTATCAAGTGATCACAACGGAGGCTGCTGGCCATGGTTTGTGTTGCCGCGAGGTCATTATTGCAATCTGACAAAGCTACTTAATTGATCAGATACGCGACTGCCTACGTATGGAATCTGGCGCCACACTTGGTGTAATCCATATAATTTGGAAATCGCGCGCGGTCTCTCTCTATATTTTTTTTTAATCTATGATGTGTAGTGTATGATAATCACTGTATTTTTTTATGTGGCTATAATCCACAATATGGCAATCAAACTTATAGCTTATTTTTGCCAGTATCAAGTTTTATATAAATGTTCTTCATTTTGTCGAGTCACAGAGTCAAGTCAGTAGTCATGTCAAGTGAAGGGCTAAGTGATGCGGTGGAAGTTTCACTTAGCTTTATCTCGGGAGATTTTGGTGACAAGGATTAAAGTCACTTATACGACATTGTACCACTTCCCAACACTCACGCTTGTTCACGAACACTTAGCGAATAATAATCCACCTTTATTATGCACAAATACTCGAAAAAACACATATATCCATACTAATATTATAAATGCGAAAGTCTGTCTGTCTGTCTGTCTGTCTGTCTGTCTGTCTGTCTGTCTGTCACCTCTTCACGGCTAAACGGCTGGACCGATTGTGATAAAATTTGGTAGGGATGTAGTTAATGACCTGAGGTCAAACATAGGCTACTTTTGGGCGCGATATAACCGAGTCCCACGCGGGCGGAGCCGCGGGCAACAGCTAGTTAGAAAATAAATACAATGACTATAACTGAGCTACTTTAGCTTGGCGCCAAAACTCCGATCACTGTTTTATGCTTCGAATTTGGAATAAAATTAATTTTTAACATTGTCTTTTTAGTTTGAAAAAAGAACAAATTTAATAAAATATATTTGATTGCAATCGTGGTTATATTGCTTAGATTTTAAGTTAATATTAAAAGACAGCCTTAATTATTACATCTAATTTGTTGTAACTTATAATATAAATTTTTATTTAATTTTATTATATGTTTATGTAAGCTTCGATCCGATTTATCTGTTATTTATGGTGATAAAATAATTATAACAATATTATAAAATAAATCAATAATTACGAACACTACAAAATGAAACTTTTGCCAATCAAAAAATCCAACTTAAGCAGGTTACAATATCACAGTACTAATGATACGAATTAACTAACTTTCTCTATGTATCAACCATTTACAACATAGATTAAAAAAATGGTCACGCGATTTACTAATTAAATGATTTTCAAAGTAAAAAAATCTCTGAAATATTTGCATTTATACGCGCTTTTATTTACTTTTACGCGCAAGCTCGTTGAATTACCAACAAGACGAGTAATGATAAAAGCTAATACTATCACCCACCACGCATTGAACCGCCCGGATCATAAACAAATGCGCCTACGCATCGCCGAATCCGAAAATTTCGTCATCTACCCACATTCACGGCTCATTTCCTTCGTCTCGTACGATGACCTATTTTTATATCAATGTTTCAATATAAAAGGGTTTTGTTTAACTAAGTTGCTTTTGTTACCTAATTGATTAGGTATTTAAAATTATTTATTACAAATATTTATTGTTTTATAAGGTATGTAGTGTTTTGTATTGTACTAATATTACTAGCGACCCGCTCCGACTTCGCACGGTCATAAAAATCTTCCTCTTGAATCAGTCTATCTATTAAAAAACCCGCATCAAAATTTTGCGTAAGCAAAACGTTGCGTAGTTTTAAAGATTTAAGCATACAAAGGGATATAGGGACAGAAAAAGCGACTTTGTTTTATAATCGGAATTCAATGAGGACATCATCAGACAATGATAAAAAAAATGTTTCGATCAAGGAAAGATTTAAAATATATGAAGCTACTGTTCCCCGCGGCTTCGCCCCGCGTGGAACTCTGTTCAAAAGTATGTTTGACCTCAGGTCGTTAACTACATCCCTACCAAATTTCATCACAATCGGTCCAGCAGTTTAGCCATGAAGAGGTGACAGACAGACAGACTTTCGCATTTATAATATTAGTATGGAAGTATGGATGATAGATGCCTTTATTCAGCAGTGGACAAGTAACTGAAACGATCATAATCAAAGATTGACTTCCACATGACTATCTGACCTAGGTCATATATATGACGTCATGGTTGATGTAAATCATGATGTCAGAAGTATAAATGCCAATGATGGAACATTGTTCTTGGTCAACATTGTACAAATTAGAACTCAGCTGTGATATATTGCCATGTCATACGATATATCTGCTGGACCAAAGTAACACAATGTAGTGCCATTACAGTAGAATTTTTCTTAAGAGTACTTAGGTTTATATTCAGGTTTTTCTAATTCTGCGAAAAAGCCTCATGATGTTAATACGGATTGGTATTGATAAATACACAAAATAAAACAATTGAAAATAAAATCCCTTTCTCGGTCAACCATATCACCTAATTTAATCATGTGACCGTCAATGTTTAAGAGTGCGCCCAACGCCAAAATTTGAAAAACAGACCTATTTTTCAATCCATAGTTTAGCGCGAAAAAACCTTATAATTCAGATTTAAAAAATACTGTAGGTAGGCAAAAAACCTGTAGAAGCCGAGTAATCGAATAGAATTTTGAAAAATAAACAGGTTTTTTTTTAAAAAATACAAACTTCAGAACGAAAAAAAAAACAGTATTAACTCAAATACTCTGAATTATCAGCGACAACCCCAAATTATTTTTTACAAATAACATAGCCAGACTAATGTTTTAGTAGAGTAATCGATTACTTTTTTTATTTTATGTCTATATTTTTAATAATTAAATAAAATCTCAACTAAAATTATAACCTGGAGCTCAAAGCCAACTCGTCGTTAACTGAATCATGCGATTTTCGACTCTAAACAAAGCGTAGTAGGTGGAACAATTGTGTACGGGCAAATGGTTACTTGTCGGGCAGCGCTCGACGCGTAAGGTTGTTCCCGGACGCTCTGTACCTTCTCGGTACTGACAATCGAACGCGTAATTTATTTGGAGCGGATTTTGTTTCTAGTGTGAATAAATATTGTAAATTAGACCGTATGACGTTTAATATAGGGTACATAATTGTATATAGTGGTTTTTAGTATTATCATAATTCACAACATTTCATTTTTTTATAGGTACCTCAAATTGTTAACTATTTTGAAGTTTATGTTTTAATAATACCGTAAAAAAAAATTCGAGCATTTTTATCGCTAATTTATCGAAATATTCCCAAAAAACTTTGTGCAGTCTCAATGGCGGATTAACGTCGTGTATACCTTTGCGCATTTACACAGTGTAATTAAAAAATTGAGGTGTCAAATGTCATTGTCAATTCAAATAAAGAGATAGTCTGTGGTTTGACCATTCCTTTCATCCTCCTCCTATCACCTTAGATCATGTACCTATAGATGTACAAATAGCATTGCGGCACATGAGACAGAAGATGGACTTTCCTATTTCGCCAACTCATTTTCGCAGGAAATGACAAATCGTAACTACATCTATATTATTTCTAAATCTATGTTATCACCACTACCAACCAAAAACAAACAAACGTCAATCGTGACAATGTCAATTTCATTATTTTTATTTTTTTAACAAAGGTAATGGGTTTATTTATCCTCTAAAGCATTTTTTGAATTTACAAAACTTTAAAAATATTTTTCTATAACTTAGATCTAAAATATCACGAAAAGAAAAGATACGTGTTTCCTAGTTTTCAAAATACTATTTACTGAGCATAAGAAAACAAATAGAAAAAAAAATGAAATGTTGTCAATTGTAAACAGTGTGGTGTGTGGACGTGTGAATAATAGTGTATAAATAGTTTTGACAATGGGACGAAAAGATAAAAACAGAGAAATAACATTTTTGAGAAAAAGAAGAACTAAAAAACATGACGGAATGTTTGGGTAAGTTGTTTTTATTTCTACAAAATAATGGATTTAGTACAACAGTAAGTACACGCTTTATTTACAAACTAAAACCTACTTGTACAAATACTATACTATACTATACTAATATTATAAATACGAAAGTCTGTCTGTCTGTCTGTCACCTCTTCACGGCTAAACTGCTGGACCGATTGTGATGAAATTTGGTAGGGATGTAGTTAACGACCTGAGGGCAAACAAAAATACGTTTTTTTTAATGAAAATCACTAATTAATCAATCTGTAAAAAAAATTAAAAACCTTTTATATATACTCGTATATTTTGCTGTCGTCTAACAATGGTTGTTTTACATATACTGTAAGAGCTGACATTTGTGACGTTTGCCCGTGCGCGCTTACTCTGTATAGGTACCTACGGAGCTCAGTTTGATCAAATGTAGGCTGTATTTATAAGAGATAAGGGTTAGTTATGACTTTTTTAAATATATAAGTACCTACTATCTATTTATTTTGCTACTAGCTGTTCCCCGCGGCTTCGCCCCGCGTGGGACTCGGTTATATCGCGCCCAAAAGCAGCCTATGTTTGACCTCAGGTCGTTAACTACATCCCTACCAATTTTCATCACAATCGGTCCAGCACTTTAGCCGTGAAGAGGTGATAGACAGACAGACAGACTTTCGCATTTATAATAATAGTATGGATAACCAGCTTCGGTGAACTTCCCTCGGGAATAGTGCTTTTTCCCGGGATGAAAGGTACCATATGTCCTTCTCCTTGTTCTAAGCTACCTCTCCACTAAATTTCAGCCACATCAGTTCAGCCCTTCTTGAGTTATAAATAGTGTAACTAACACGACTTTCTTTTATATATATGGATATAGATAATAAAACAGTAAAAATATTTTGTCTGTACATTTAGTATTTTTGTCATAAATGTATACTTGTATAGGGACACTTAAAAGGAATAATAAAACTTAAAAACAAAATGTTTGTTTTCAAACTTTTTATTTTTGTTTGTATGTCTGTCTGTCTGTATGTATGTATCACGCTTATCTCCGAAAGTACTCAACTGATTTACTAAAAACTTTCACCAATTGATTTGTTTTAACTCAGCAAAACATTCAAAGTGTGTTTCATCAAAATCGTTTCAGTACAAAACTAGTGGTTCTGTGAACAGTAGACCTCGCGACCCTCCTGCCGTGACTTCCCTCCCTTCCCATTTTTTCATAACTATATGTCTAGGTATAAAAATAAAAATAAACACGTGTGCCAAGTTTCATTAGGATCCGTTCGTAAACAACGTCACAGAAAACTTTCCCCCTTTTCTTCCCCATTTTCCCTCCAATCAAAAAAATCTCTCGACATTAAATTGCAAAAAAATCAAGGAACACGTGTGCCAAGTTTCATTAGGATCCGTTCATAAATGCGACCTCCAGCCCGGAACAAACAAACAGACAGACAGACACACATCCGGACAAAAGCAAAATTTTCCAGTCTCGAAATGGAATGGAGGACAAAAAGTGATCGTCATTTGACTGAATTCAATGCGTTTGTCTGCAAATATATATCGCTTTTGAACGAATGCTCCAAATTTAATAATACTTTTTTTTTGTGTTGATTATTGTCATGTCATGACAAACGAAAGAAAAAGGGGATTTCAAGCGAAGCTTACGCGTACGATGTCGCGGGCATGTTCAATATTTAAATAAAAAATCATCATTGTAACTGCTGAAAATCACTATTTCTACTTCCTAATTTTCTATCAATTCACTTTACTACTACTTTCCTATTCCTTGTGAATATGCTGCCACTTTACCAACTTCCAATTAATATTTGGTTGACTGTATCTATCTACCATACACACACTCCTCTAAAAAAAGCTACATTAATATTTCATTCATAATAAATAAGTATTTGATTTTTCTGACTTTATCGCTTATACTATACTCTAACTCACGAGTTCACGACTAGCCACGGCGCGGCCAGCCGCTAGTGATCGCAGCGCGCCGTGTTGGTTTTTAGAACTAGAGCGGAGGGTATGCAAGACGTGCGGGTGAAATCGGATTTTTTGTCGGCGTTAGGCGCCCTCTTAACACTTAAGCAATACTTTCTAATCATTAAAAAAAAGTCCCTATTACCTACTAACACCGCAACAGAAATATATGTCAGATTTCGACTATCAAAATATATTGCCGGTATTTGTCACAAACGAACCAATTTAATTTTGGAAACCATCCAAGAACCCAAAGACCCAATTACGAAGAAGCCGACACAATTCAAACTAACGGGCATTGACTTTAGGGTGCGTTCACTGACGAGAAGCTGGGCGGAAATAACCGAGCGGACTGTAAATAAACCAATCACAATATTCGATTACAAAAAATCCAGCGTCAATTTAGAGTCCGCTCCTATCTCCGCCTAGCTCCGCATCAGTGTAAACGCACCCTTATATTGCTAGACTAGTATAAGGTGGGCGGTGTTCAATTACAGAAGGTCTATTACAAAGATGTCGAAAATGCTATTTATCTCGTTGGCAATTAAGGAAATTTAAGAATTACGACCTTCATTTCAGTAAAGATACTTTTATTGTTAACAAAACGGAAAATGTAAAAGGACGTCCAAAAATATCCTAGGTGATTACAATCTCAAGTAGTTAGTAGAAGTAGAAAAATAAAGGGCTTGACCTCAAAGTCGCAGATCGAGGGCGTTAGATTGTTACTTTTTACCATTTAAAGACCGCCTACATAACTTTTATTGGGCAGTAAATTATTGCTGTTTTGTTATTGTTCAGGATAATATCTTAAACACTATTACAGTTTTTATATAGGTAGTTGATGTTTATATTTGAGTGGTTTAGAAGAAAGAGAGAGGCATAACTTTGATTTCACCAACATGGGTAAACAACACAACAAAATAAGATTAGAAAAATAAGACGGGTAGAAGATTAGCGATTGGCTGAGCAGAAGGCTCCCTAATAATGGGAAAGAGTCATTAATGCTAGATAAGAATATACATTAAATAATTTAGGGAGATCAAGAAGGTGCGACTAGAAAGAGCCTTAGCTAGTTCAGCGCCCTCCCTCGAGATTCGACTCGTAAAACTGAAAGGTTGGTAGAGCCATGGAAATTGGAGAGTAAGGTGGTCTAGAACAATGACAAGCTGCCACAACTCGTGAAAATTTCAACACTTAAAATTAGTTTACACGAATTATTTGCATAACAAATTCACTTGTTAATTATCCAGATATCTATATACTTTAAAGCTCCTTTAAGCATTTATATGAAAAATTCCCGCGCTTGATAGTGACAGCTGCTATAAATATCCTTTAAAGAAAGCTGCCCACGCTAGAAACACCCGTTGTCTCCCTAAGGCGTTTGCTGTTAACTATCTTATCTTGTTGCCGGATGGCAATTAACAGTTTACGAGAATATTCCCTATGGAAATTTACGGAAATATTCCCAATGTTACCAAGGAATTTAGAAACTTTCCCAAAGTTGCCGTAGTCATTTGGCAATTCACGGAATATTTCCGGCAATATTTCCAAAGTTCCCGGGAAAGTTTCCAATATTCCCGGCAACGAAACATCATTACTCGTGCATAAGCCCCCTTGTAATTTTTCTTTTTTTATATAATATCAAATCTTATTCTCTTCCAGATCTTCGGTATCGTCATCATCGCGACAGCATGCGTGGACATGGGCATGATCAAGGGCTTCACCAGCATGGAGCCTTCTGGGCACGAGACGGACGCGGTGCTCATAGCCATCGGTGTCCTCATCATCATTGTCGCTGCGTTTGGGTGCTTCGGCGCGTGGAAGGAGAGTCCAAAGTTACTTTACATAGTAAGTATGAGATATGAATGAATTAACTATGATTGAACATGATCATTTTATCATCATAATCATTTATTTTGGCATACACAGGTGTTATTAGATTTTTTTTATTTTTTTTTATTTTTTTTACTTTTTCAATATTTTCAATATAGGATATTCTTATCACTTATTGACGTCAATTGTTGGTGTTAGTAGAAATGTATAAGTCCTCTGTGTGTGGCCCAGCAGGCATACAAAATTGCCTTTTGGGTTAATAACATTCCTGTAATAAACAAAATCTGTCATGCGTTCATTTTATTGAAATGGAAATTAAAAGATCCTTTTATTTTAATTTCCATTTCAATAACTAACTTACCACCACCTCCATCATTATCAATTCGTGTAGGTGTCACGGTCAATCGACCGATGCACACCCTGGTGTCAGAGTTCTTCGCAACTACCTCTCGGCTCCTGTCGTGGTTCCTTAAACGACTACCAGATGGCAGTCGGCACCTCCATAAATGGGGAGGCAATCACCACAGTGCGATTGCGGATGACCCAACGAAATCCTATTGCTCGTGGTAAACGAATGCCAGTTTGCCTTTTTTACCCGACTACGGCGAAGCAAAAAGGATTTTTTCCCACTATAATCACGGAATTGCACAATCTCATTCCGTAAGTTTACTTTTTACCATTTAAAGACCGCCTTCATAACTTTTATTGGGCAGTAAATTATTGCTGTTTTGTTGTTGTTCAGGATAATAATCTAAAACACTATTACAGTTTCTTTTTGGGTAACAACATCCAAATTCTCAGTAATACCTTAGTCAATCGTGGCTACAATTAGGAACTTCTTCGCGCACGCAGTTCTTAATTATATAGCTCCTATGCATAATATCATAACCACAGAACTACGAATATTATTCACAACTGTAAAATAAATTATTTAGGTCACAAATGTCCCAAATCGCAAAAATGGGTCGGTCAATAACAAGCAGAAGTGACATCATCAGCAGGTTCATTTACACGTAATGTAAATTGACAATTTGTCTTAATTCCAACGAAAAAGTGGGGTGTTATAAGTAAGGCATGTTTATCTGTGTCTGTCTCTTCAAAAATTAGAGTAATTCAGTAATTCATCCCATGTACCTACGGCCCATTTGGGACGAAACGCAGAAAATCAAAGTTAATCAAAATTTCATTCTGCAATTCGTCCCATTCTTTTTTTGTATGGAAATATAAACCTTATCAACGCTTGGTACAGTCAGTGAGACAAGAATAAAGATATATGGGCCTATTTTAAAGTGGATTCTTTTGTTTGAAAAAGACTTCTGGAGATTCTTGGATATATTTTATCTCTTGTTGATGGCAGTGGGGATTTAATAATATTTCAATTTGCGTGTCATACTTACTTATTTTTTCTTATGTCTATAAATTAGAAGTCAATTTAAGAAATGCTGAAGAAATTAAAATTACATAAGCCAAAAATCTAGCAACATGACTATTACAGAATTTATTTGTTACCTCGTCACAGCTATCTGCCTTGTAGTAAAAATTCTCTACATCAGTTCCCACGCATTGTGCGCAAAAGTCTTCATCACAAGCATTACACAATCTCCTGCTGAGTATAAGCCCTATAGCACTAAGACCACCTATTGTATTTTTAAAAGTGCAATGAAGTTAAAATAAATAAAACATTCTTCTTTTCGAGTCATACCTAATGGCTATAAAGATCTTTCTTATCTAGAGCCATGGCAATCCAGTTAGTATCAGCGGTTGTTCTATTCCCAGAAACACACTGGTTATAATTGGGAATATCTGAGCTCATCTTTGTCCTATTTTCAATGTTATTAAAATAGTGTGTACGACTATGTCATAGCTATCCTACGCTACTCAAGGAGACTTCAATTTGTTAGGATGGTCCAAGTATAAAACACTATTCTTCTTCTTCTATTTCTAATATTATACAGAGGAAAAGTTTGATTGTTTATTTATTTGTATCGAATAGGCTTCGATATTACTACCTAGAGAGATTTTAAAAAATCTTTCACTATAGGAAAGCCACACTATCCCTGAGTGAGATAGGCTATGTATTTACCGCGGAAAAAGCTGGGGTGGACTGTTATCCATACTTCCATACTAATATTATAAATGCGAAAGTCTGTCTGTCTGTCTGTCTGTTTGTCTGTTACTCTTCACGGCTAAACTACTGGACCGATTGTGATTTGGTAGGGATGTAGTTGCCGACTTGAGGTCAAACATAGGCTACTTTTGGGCGCGATATAACCGAGTCCCACGCGGGTCGAAGCCGCGGGGAACAGCTAGTAAAAAATAAAATAAGTTATTACATGCTGAATTAAACTTCACGGAGTACCTACTATGAAGTTTAAAAGAACAATTGTTCGCTTTATGCATGTCTGACCATAGATTAAAAAAAAATTGCGTCAAGAGAGACAGCGCGATTCGAACTTCTTTGATGTCTGACACTATAAGCTTCAAAATAATTACAAATAAATTTCTGAAGGCCGTTGGGGGCAAAATTGTTATGAAATGGGGACCAGTTGACCACATACCAGCAAACGCAGCGTGGGGCTTACCGAATGATGCATTGGTCTTGTTTTTTAAAAATAGGTAAGTACCTAACATAATAAACCGTGAAATAGATACATCACAAAATAAATCTGGCCAAGCCAACACGATTACTCAAAATGGGGCCACTACTAATGGTCGAGGCTAATGCGTAATTTTTCGTGACTGTTGCCCGTATTTCATAAACGACCCAAACAAAACAAATGAGAAAAGCATATCATTTAACTAATAACAATAGTTTCGTGCTATATGCGGCCCAATTTCAAAAGAACAGGTTAATCCGTTATTTTAAATACTTCATCATAATCATCCTAGTGTATTCCAGGATTGTCGATTTTTACAGACCTTCCTCGCTTTTTTCACTCCAGTTATGACTCGTCATACACACCCGCACGATTTCAGGTACTCTTAATATCTCCATTTTTAAGATGTCTGCGATTTGATTGTATAACTCTGAGGCCGCCTCTGATCGATTTTTCCAGCCAACTCTGCTTTGTATATACTTTTTTCGTCAGTCTCCTTTCATCCATCCTCTCTACATCTCTTTTGCGATCTTTGTAACTACATCCTCATTCAAACCACACCTTTCAACTTACTTGACTCATAAATCTGTCTCTCAACAGTTTGCCGGCTGTCTGATCGTGATCATCCTTCTAGAGTTGTCTGTGGGTATTGCAGCGGCTGCCCTTCGTCCTCAGATAGAGGGCACCATGAAGACCCAGCTCCGTGCCTCCTTCATCAAGAACAAGTCGACGAGGGAGGAGGATACCACCTACAGGGACTTCTGGGACCGCGTTCAGAGCAGTGTTAGTCATTTTTACTAACATATTCTTTATGATTGCATAATCTATGATCTCAATGTCTAAAATAATTAGATTAATATAGTTTTTAGCCATTGATATGGTTGAAGAAGTTATAACTATTTATTACTTCTAAGAAGTGACAAGAAAATATTCACTTTAAGATACATTTTCTCCTGCGGACGCTGGTATTGTGAAATTAGCTCCCTACCTTTCTTTTCTAAAGGTAGGGTCTTTTAAAAAGGGCGTGCTAAGATTTATTAGGGGGTGGTCAGGCGCATCATTGGCCTACTAAATGATGTAATGCCTATTAAAGAGAACTGATTGTTGAGAAAAAGTAAGGGGTATTACACAATGATCGAATTTTATATCTCTTTTCCTTCTTCTGTCTTGAAAATATAAATCAATTATTCGTGATCATATGTTTTTCAATTATAGTATTATAATATAATGGTTTTTCTTGTCATTCCAGTTGGAATGCTGTGGAGTCACTGGTCCCGACAACTACGGCGCCTCCGAGCCTCGTCTCAATCCTTCCTTCAGCTGCTGCCCCAATGACGGAACTGACCGAGCTGATGAGATCAAGCGATCTGACTGTCTCACTCTCCGTACGTACTACAAAGAGGGATGCGAAGACAAAGTGCTGACGACCATCCACAGTGCTGGCTTGACTGTTATCGTCTGCGGGATCCTTTTCTGCTTCTTGGAGGTATGTTCCGTTCGTACTGTTGTTTACTGCTCTGATCATTTCACTCCTAAATAGCTCTATCTTTATCTTCTTTCCCTCTTCATCTACTGATTCAATGATGGGCCTGGCTGAAGCAATATTCTTTTCTCTTACGAAACTAACAAAAACATTACAATGACGATTTTTCACATCACTGGTGTGGCCTCCTAATGGATTTTCTTTTGATTTTTGGGTAGCAGCATCGAAATTCTCAGTAAAACCTTAGGTCAATCCTGGCTAAAAAGTAAAGTTTCATTTTTGAGGCTTTCATGCCCTTTATCATTCTAACTGTCTCATTGGTTAAACCATAATCTTTGTAATCGAACACTTTAAGAATATATACATAAAAGAAAAAAAAACTATCTTTTACTTCAACAATTTATACACCCTGTAATTGCGATTACAAAAATGTATACAAAGGTTTTTGAAGTTCATAGTAAAATCTCAATATTTATCAAGTCCAACGTGAAACGATTTCATGCTATGACGCCATTTGTAACGCGTAAAATAACACCCAAAGCCACGCAACACTCGCTGATGTATTCATAGAATGATTTTTTGTGCATAAATATATAACATCTGTATTTTAAGTCCTAATGGGCGTGATAGGGTCTTCCAATAGAAAGACTAATGTATAATATTAGGTTTGATATAATACTCGTAAATATACATTGAACGTTAATATCTATAGAACTACGTCTGAATAAGACTAAATCGCCGGTACGACTAAAACGCAATAGGACCAAATACCATTAGACTTGATCTCGAATGGACTGCGGTTCTTTATATCAAAATGAGTATACCTATATCAGATTGACTTGACAGTGTTTTGTTTGGGGGGGGGGGGGGGGAGTTATAGTTGTATTCATAAAGATTTATTTTAATAAGTGAACATAAAAAATATCCTATAATTACTTTTCTTTCTTCTTAAAAACAAAAAATAAACAGTGTCACACAGTTAGTAATGAGAAAAAATCTATGTTCTGTAAGGGACTATTACTAGATGGAACAAGAGACGTATCAACAATTACGTCGATAATTACATTGTGAACCGTAAGCCTATAGTTAAAGGCATATTTTTAGCTTTATGTTAATGGCTTAATAAAGATTTACACCACGCGAACCCTAACTTCGTGGCATGCTATCGCGCAGTAATCGGGATCTTGGATCTGACCCAGCTTGGACTGAATCGAATTTTCCAACAGCTTTATTGCTAGCTATATCAGTTACTAGCTGTTCCCCGCGGCTTCGCCCCGCGTGGGACTCGGTTATATCGCGCCCAAAAGTAGCCCATGTTTGACCTCAGGTCGCTAACTACATCCCTACCAAATTTCATCACAATCGGTCCAGCAGTTTAGCCGTGAAGAGGTGACAGATAGACAGACAGACAGACTTTCGCATTTATAATATTAGTATGGAAAGTATGGATATAAGGCTTCATTACCGTAACAGTTCACCGTCGGAATGATGAGATTTGAATGAATGAATCAATATCAGTTTTTTTTTAACCTTACCACAGAATACGTATTAAATTTCTATTACTCCCACTGCTAGGTCTAGGTCTCCTAGATTTCCATTCAACATTACAGCATTGCCATCCAACGTGGCAATGCTGCAGCCTTCTGGGCATTCTCGGGGTAATGATTTGCCGGGACTAGAATTTTTGTAAACCTTTTTTTTTTATGTGTAATATATTTTTTAGTATAAGTAGTTTGGGATTTTTAATTATGTAAATATTTGTCTTTATTTTGTTTCCATTAAAATCTTCAACATAACGTATTTGAAAAGTGAACACCTTTTTCTAAATGCGCCATTCACCCTTTTTTTTTTTCTTTTTTCAGGTGGCCGGTATTGTCCTAGCATTATGGCTGGCACATGCCATAAAAACGCAAGGAAAGAGTCGGGAAACTGCCTAAATTTAAGTCCAAAATGTAGTTTTAGACACTTCTGGAAAACATTCTAAAATGCACATTAGTCCTAAGCTAGCTATCGGATAATTTTCTCAAACTGTAAAATTAAATATTTAATTAGTTTAAGTTTCGAGCTAATTGGTTCCGTGTGAACTATTCTTAGCCCACCCACCGTGGTAATGTTATTTTATTTTAAATATATTTATGTACAGTCAATAGAATTATTTTATAGTAATGTCGTTATTAAATCCAAAGCCTGAATACGTACAATTTGATGAAGAAAGTAATTAATATTTTAATGAGTGGAGAGACAGAAATGGAAATTTATAGAGGAGGCCTACGTCCTAAAGATATCATAGAGGTTGCTATGGATGGATGGATGGAATATTTTAATGATATTACACTACACTAATAAAGTATAAAAAAACAAAACAATACAGTAATATACTTGTATTGTAATAAAATTTACAATACCTAACTATAAAATAGCCCACAAATTATTTAAAACAATTGCCTAATGAGATGGTTGTCATAATTTTTAGCTTTGATTTTTATTTATTATTTCATACATTATAAAGATCTAGTTAGTAGGTATTTTGGTACTATTTAGAGACGTATTTTAGTGTGTTTATAAGATAAGGATCTAATTTTTACGTAAGTACATACATCTATGAAGTTACCGCAATGCCTTTTTATCTTGGTAAAAACACGAACACTAACTAAAGACTTAAAATTTAAGTATAGTTATTAACTAAATGATAATTTTAATTGATTTGTACAAAAACACTGGATTTATAGTTGGTGCTATTTTTAGTTATTTATTTAGTTTATAAGTTGGTACTTGATGCTTGATTTATAAAGTTTATATAATACTCCTTTCTAATGCCACGTGACACGTTAAAGTTTTATTTTTGAACATTGTTTAATGTGCCTGTTTAAAGGTTTAAATAATATTTAAAAAAAAAATTAAGAATTCAGATTTATTTGAAAATAGACATCATAAAACGTGTTATAATATATTATTATTTTACGTAAATTATAAACTGCTTATTAAGCAGAAATAACAGCAGTAAAGTATTAGAAGCAGCTATTTAATAAACTGCTTACAAGCAGTTATGTAATTCACTTATATATTAGTTTCTAACAAAAACTAGTCAAATAATATTACGTTATTTAGATTGCCCCAAATTTTCTGATTATAGATGAATATGTATTTTCTCATTTTATAGACGTTTCAAATAATAAATAACAAAAAATTTAAAAAATACTACTTACCTAATTTAGTGGTCTTGGAACATGATATTATTTTTTAAATATTCAATTGTATTAATGCTCTTTTTTAATTTTATTATTAAATATATAAAGTACAAACTTCCGAACTCATCGTCGTAACCACATATAAAATTTATAGCAAGATATTGATGTTATAATAGATTTTCATAAATAAATTATCTGTGTTCAAAAATGTCTACTTTATTTAATTAACTTCTTTCTTAGTTTTGCTGTTGTATACAACATCGCTGGCGCATAGTTTTGGTTATCTACACTTATAAAATAACTAGCTTTCGCCCGCAGCTTCGCTCGCGTGATTTTCCTTCGGCAACAGTGCTTTTTGAAATAGCTTGAACTGAACGCTTTTATTTGATTTCTGCGTATGATTTACTGTTCTTAGTTGGTATATTACATAATTGGTATTAAATTATAAAAGGTTATACTGCATTACATACAGAGGGCGTTGCTGCAGGTACGATAACACCAGTAATTTTCGAGTATATAATTTCATCGTTCTTCTTCGGTGGGGTTTGATTGCGCAATGAGGACGTTCTTTCAAATTCTACTTCAATATATTGAATTCTTGACTCCATCTGAAAAATAGGGGATTATTTATATATTATTATATAAATACCGAGAGTGAAAATTAAGAACCATTTGTGAGTGAAAATTGACGACTGTAATGCTTAACATGCCTGACCGGTACTCAGGAGGTCCCTGGTTCGATCCCCGGTCAGGTCAAGATAAAAAATGATCGTTTTCTGATTGACTTGTTATAAAATATTGTATCGTTGAGGTAGTATCCCATAACACAAGTCTTGAAATTAACTCAATCTGTGTGATTTGTCCTTATACTTCGTTCTTACAGACAGTGAAGGCTATGGCCATTTCGGTTATTATATTTCAATTTAATGATGAAGTAATTTTATCCAAATATCGTAATTTTTGTAGCTCTACTCTAGCTCATTAAGTTATACTTTTTATATCTTCTATATATATAAAAATCAATTGCTGTTCGTTAGTCTCGCTAAAACTTGAGAATGGCTGGACCGATTTGGCTAATTTTGGTCTTGAAATATTTGTGGAAGTTCAGGGAAGGTTTAAACGGTGAGTAAAGTGCAGGTTCAGGCGGTACGGAGTTCGCCGGGACAGCTAGTACGTAATAAAAAATATCAAGTAATTCGGGACGAATCATTTTATGAATATATCTTTTTTGCTATTTTATTTTGCTAGGTTTTAAATATATTTGAAAAATTCTGATGCAAGTAATACTTTATTTTGATCTTTGAACTTCATATTTTTTTCATGCTACTTAGTATTCTATAAGACGTTTCACGGTATTCCTCTAATGCGGTAAATAATAGTATTCGGGCATTATGCGTAATGTCGTTATTTACTCATTTGATTGAGTTGAGAGTTAAATTATTATAAGGTATTCTGTAGTTAAGGTAATAATTTACGCTGCTTACATTATCTTTGTGTTTTGCTTTCCTCTTGCAATACCACACCGTGGTTACCACTAGAATCAGAATTACAACAACTACGACAGTAATGCCACCAATCAATTTCCCTTCTGTAACAATACGTTTAAAAAAAAACAAACACGGTTACAACGTATATCCAGAAAACAAACTATAAAGGTAGGCGTTATTCCCTTTGTTCCCCACTTAAATTTTCACCACTGCTGGCCAAAAGGAATGATTTATATGATTTGTGTCCATTTGGCCAACTTAGGGTAATTCACCCTAGATTTTGTGTAAAAATTATGCGGCAGGGTAATTTTAAGTGTATAAATATTTCTAGGGTAGATGTTTTTTTAGAGTAATTTATTTTTAGAAAAATAATAACATGCTTTTAGTGTTTCCGAACGCGACCGCGGATTTTGTTTCGTAAACGCATCGAATATAAACATATTTATTGACATCTTATTTGCAAATTAATTATTTAAGGTATTTTTCCAAAATTAAACAGAATCTAGGGTAAATTGAGATCAAACCTAGGGTAATGTAAAAATCTGACCTGCCAGGACACTGTTATGTCGTTGGTACCGGGAGACAACACCAAAGTGGGGTACAACGGGAATGATCGAAGGTAGGTACTTACTTTCTTGATTTTCCAGATATCCTTCGTACGCCATACTCGTATCATTGGTCATCGATAAGTATATTTCCTCTAAAATCGGTCTTTCGCAAGTAAATGTTCTATTATATTTTTCACACATGAAATAAATACAAAACAAACTACTGCCATCGTCTTGAGCAGTAAAATTTCCTAAATAGGTAAGGTTTTCGTTATTGTAATCACTTTTTAATATTTTCACTTCATTTTTATCTGAAAATGACGATATAACAACATTACAACACCAAGTTTTGAGTTGTCAGCACCCGTAGTCAAGTGACAATTTCAAAACGCTAACGAACGTCGACAAGAACAAAATGTATGGGATTGACATAAGCTGCGGTAAATCACGTGGTTAATCTTATGTCAATCTGATACATTTTGTTCTTGTCGTATTGTACCTCG
Organism: Apomyelois bistriatella; assembly: GCA_947044815.1. Taxonomy (NCBI): domain Eukaryota; kingdom Metazoa; phylum Arthropoda; class Insecta; order Lepidoptera; family Pyralidae; genus Apomyelois; species Apomyelois bistriatella. The sequence continues at coordinate 13,900,318 of OX345690.1, forward strand.
TTAACGTTTTGCAATTACGACTTTGGCCCAAGAGATATGCTTGGAGACTGGAGACTATGCGTGCTATAAGGTTGAAATTTGATAGGTGGGTGTATTCAATGAACAGCTTCAATTGTACAGTATGATTTTGAAAAATAAAATTCTTAAGTATAGCACAGCATAGCCTTGGATAGATCTTTGTCAATAATATGAGGTTCCTAAAACAGTTGTTGAATTATTTAGATATTTTGTGAAATATTCGCTTGAAAGGTAGTAAAAAGTCTGTCCCCTTCCTCTACCTTTTAAACTATGCAGTGAGAATTAAAATAAAATGGGTAAGTATATAGAAGCACAATTAAAACTTCAAAAGTTAATTGTTTGAACAATAATAGACATGTTGTTTGCGGATTTATTCTATTTCGGAATCTGTTTTTTTTTAGATAGCGCCAAATATTGCTGGGCCCATTATTATTACTTTTAGTATTTTGTGGTGGTATGGAACTCTCAGGATGTGAGTCCGACTCGCACTTGGCCGATTTTAATTTTTACTCATCACAAAAAAGGTCACTTAGTGGGACTCAGTCCTTCAAGTATTAAGAACCTCAGTTAATGGGTTCTACTTACCGTTTACTTTAATCCAATGCAAACTGTCAAAGTTATCGCTTTTATTTCGTTTGCAATCAAATGAGCCATGACTGCCTTCGGTGTACCTGTATTCACGATTATTTTGATGAACTGAAAATAATCCATACTAATATTATAAATGCGAAAGTCTGTCTGTCTGTCTGTCTGTCACCTCTTCACGGCTAAACTGCTGGACCGATTGTGATGAAATTTGGTAGGGATGTAGTTAACGACCTGAGGTCAAACATAGGCTACTTTTGGGCGCGATATAACCGAGTCCCACGCGGGGCGAAGCCGCGGGGAACAGCTAGTAATAATATAAAATGATAATAATACAAAATAATTAAAAAATATTTAATCGAGTATGAAGTATGAATCCATATCCTATACCAATATTATAAAAAGCGAAAGTTTGTCTGTCTTTGTCTGTTACGCTTTCACGGCTAAACCTCTAGACCGATTTTGATGAAATTTGGTATAGATATATTGCTAATACGCAATAAAAAAAATCCATGTTTTTTTTGCTTTGCATGAAGTAGGAGGGAATTTTGCTGTATCTGTTTATTTTAGTACTTTAAGTACCTAAATATTTTGGTTTGTTTATTTATTTGTTGTTTGTTTGTAGATAAATTGTCTATTTCTATTTAATCACTTTTTTAACTAGCTGTGATCGCGACTTCGTCCACGTGGAATTTACCAAAAAGTATTGTTCAGTTCGCAGTAACGAAATAATTAGTAAAGTATAAGGCTACTTCCTAAGTTACACTTATTACATCAGCCATCTGCCATTGAAAATCCCGTCAAAAACGGGCAAGCCGTTCCAGAGATTACCTAGAATAAACAGACAGACAGACAAAAATTTTAAAAAATGTTATTACGGTAGGTATATTATAACGTAGGTGGAATTTACTAATTACTTAAGGTATGTGTGAGGAGAGAAGATAAATCCAGGTTTCAGCGAATCGCACAATATTTATTATTTGTACTTTACAAAAGGTTAGACTCTTAAAGATAACCGTTAATGAGAGATTATAGGGGTCGTGAGATCAAAGTAGGCACGAAATCCAGTCAGGCAGCCGCTATGAAATAGCCAGCCACTTAACTTGAGATGGTGAGGTCAGCCGAAAGAGGTCTTCCACTGGACGCGCGCAGCCTTATATATGGCCCTCGGGATGATGCGGTGCGGGGCAGCGAGGAAGGACCGCCGTAGGAGAATGCGCGACGTCACACACCCCCCCCGTTAGACCAGAATTTCCCTTAGCCGGGAAATTCGACTGCTCGCCGTCAGTAGATGGTGCTGGAGCAGACAGCTGGCCGGCGCTGGCAGGCAGCTGGTAGACGGCTGGCCGGCGCTGGTGGGCAGCTGGTAGACGGCTGGCCGGAACCCTGAAATTGGAGAAGTTCCAGTATAGTATATATACTAATAAGTGCATGTAGGTGGCTAACTAACAGGAGGATACGGTACTAGCCAGCGAACAGAATCGAGCCGAACAGGTTAAAGTAATTTGCAAAAAAAAATTGGTATTAATAAGGATTGATGTATTAATGCATAACTACATAAAACAAAATAAGCGCAGGCAGCGCCACCGGTGCGCGAGCAGTCTAGCAGAGAACAAAGGAATGTTAAGTACCTAGTTACATAACATGATCGCAACACAACAGGTGATACTACTACAATATTAATCGAACGCAGGAACTAGACTCGAGTACAGTCAACAGCACAACAATTCATACAAACTATAATGTACGGCTGAACGTACGAGGTTTTTGTAACTATTTAAGAAGATTGAATTATTTTTAGTTATAATTATTGTTTATAGTTGATTAGTTTAATGTCTTTGATATGCCATTCGCCCAGCGGCTTACCCGACATATCAGAAAGTTTATATACTAAGGGAGATTTTTTTGCTACGATTTTACATTTAATAAATTTAGGTGCTAATTTTTTTGAGAAATATTTATCCTTATCACTTAGGTAGAATGTTCGCCTCCAAACAACATCACCAACATTAAATTCTGCCGGCTTACGGCGAAGATTATACGACTGACAATTACGTTGATGAGCCGACAAAAGAGCCGCCTGTACTTTCTCGAAGATATTAGATAAATGACCAAGCGATTCAGCATAACAATCTATAGGCTCATGTACCATATTCTGATCTGACACAACATATCGAGATCCGCACGTTATCAGTTCACGACCGTAAACAAGAAATGATGGTGTGAAACCAGTTACTTCGTTAACGGCACAATTCATTGCAAATTGTATTTGAGGTATTATTGTGTCCCACACCCTGTGGTCTTTATCAATAAATGTGGAAATAGCTGTAGTTATAGTTTTATTATATCGTTCTACGGTGTTAACATGGGGCGTATAAAATGGAGTGTAGTGTAAATTGGGAATTTTATATTTAGATATTAAGTTTTTAAATTGTGTACTAATAAATTGCTTACCGTTATCTAGTATGACAGTTGAAGGAATGCCATGTACTAAGAAAACATTTTCTTCGAGGATTTTTGTTATTACTTCGGCTGTGGCTCGTTTTATAGGGATATAACGTAGGTGGAATTTACTAATTACTTAAGGTATGTGTGAGGAGAGAAGATAAATCCAGGTTTCAGCGAATCGCACAATATTTATTATTTGTACTTTACAAAAGGGTAGACTCTTAAAGATAACCGTTAATGAGAGATTATAGGGGTCGTGAGATCAAAGTAGGCACGAAATCCAGTCAGGCAGCCGCTATGAAATAGCCAGCCACTTAACTTGAGATGGTGAGGTCAGCCGAAAGAGGTCTTCCACTGGACGCGCGCAGCCTTATATATGGCCCTCGGGGGTGATGCGGTGCGGGGCAGCGAGGAAGGACCGCCGTAGGAGAATGCGCGACGTCACACACCCCCCCCGTTAGACCAGAATTTCCCTTAGCCGGGAAATTCGACTGCTCGCCGTCAGTAGATGGTGCTGGAGCAGACAGCTGGCCGGCGCTGGCAGGCAGCTGGTAGACGGCTGGCCAGAACCCTGAAATTGGAGAAGTTCCAGTATAGTATATATACTAATAAGTGCATGTAGGTGGCTAACTAACAGGAGGATACGGTACTAGCCAGCGAACAGAATCGAGCCGAACAGGTTAAAGTAATTTGCAAAAAAAAATTGGTATTAATAAGGATTGATGTATTAATGCATAACTACATAAAACAAAATAAGCGCAGACAGCGCCACCGGTGCGCGAGCAGTCTAGCAGAGAACAAAGGAATGTTAAGTACCTAGTTACATAACATGATCGCAACACAAACAGGTGATACTACTACAATATTAATCGAACGCAGGAACTAGACTCGAGTACAGTCAACAGCACAACAATTCATACAAACTATAATGTACGGCTGAACGTACGAGGTTTTTGTAACTATTTAAGAAGATTGAATTATTTTTAGTTATAATTATTGTTTATAGTTGATTAGTTTAATGTCTTTGATATGCCATTCGCCCAGCGGCTTACCCGACATGTCTGAAAGTTTATATACTAAGGGAGATTTTTTTGCTACGATTTTACATTTAATAAATTTAGGTGCTAATTTTTTTGAGAAATATTTATCCTTATCACTTAGGTAGAATGTTCTGTGGCTCGACCCCGCGCGAAGACACCGGTTGAGACAATAGTGATAGGGTTTTATGATTTGCGTGAAAGTCGTTCCATACTAGGTTAAGTGGGTTTTTATCGACTAATGAAGCAACATCAATACGAGATAGCCTATAAAAAACATGGTTAAGAATAGAATTAGTTCTAGAAAATAGATTTTTCTCAAATTTAGACTGTAATACTTTGACGTTATTGGAAACACGGAGCAGGGAGTTACTAACCGCGGCTATATCCTCATCGGGAGAAAAGACGGACGTTAGGATATCCTCAGAAGGAGAATCGGACGAAAGTTTTAAAATCTGTTTACGTAATTCCTCTACCGTTGTGGTTTTAGAAATATTGCCGTTACGTATTTGGATTTCATACTCAAGTTCAGCTTTATTTAATAAGGAAAATTTAATAGTATACGGCATTATAACCAACCAAACGGCGCAAGAGTAATCACCCACACGAGAAAAAAAATACAAAGTTAAGAATACCGTTCAAAAGGTGCAGTAAGAAATTAATCTAGAATAGCTTTAGTAAGATAACAATAGCAGCCGAAAGCCTATTACAGTAGGTAGGTATAGCAAAAAAAAAATTATTATAGCCACAGCATAAAATGCACATAGACCACACCCGAGACGCGTGGCGAGTCCGTACATGCGCGTGCTCAGGATAATTTAATTACGGAAGGCACTTCCACTAAGTAAAAAAAACACTTACGCACCTTTTGAACTGGGAAAAAAAAAAAACACAGAAAAAACACAGTAAATTAGGGCTTACACTCACCAGACCTCGTGCCTAGCCTTTTTTTTGATGGGCGCCAGTATAACGTAGGTGGAATTTACTAATTACTTAAGGTATGTGTGAGGAGAGAAGATAAATCCAGGTTTCAGCGAATCGCACAATATTTATTATTTGTACTTTACAAAAGGGTAGACTCTTAAAGATAACCGTTAATGAGAGATTATAGGGGTCGTGAGATCAAAGTAGGCACGAAATCCAGTCAGGCAGCCGCTATGAAATAGCCAGCCACTTAACTTGAGATGGTGAGGTCAGCCGAAAGAGGTCTTCCACTGGACGCGCGCAGCCTTATATATGGCCCTCGGGGGTGATGCGGTGCGGGGCAGCGAGGAAGGACCGCCGTAGGAGAATGCGCGACGTCACACATAGCAAACAATACTTAGAAAAACAACAACAGACCACAAAAATAAAATTATTTTGTTTTCTAGTAGGAGGTAATGGACCTATCAAATCGATACTTATGACCTGAAATGGTTTAGAACAAGACTTAGGTCCACCCATAAGACCCAGAGTTGAGTGATTTTGATGTTTATGAGCGATACATTCATCACACGAATTAACCGCGCTAACAACATCCGAGTACATGCCTGGCCAATAATAGGTAAGAGATAGACGCTTAAAGGTTTTGAATATACCGAGGTGACCAGCAGTGGGCAAAGAATGGTTTTGTTTTATTATCTGTGATCTTTGCTCGGCCGGAACAACTTCTTTCCATTGAAACTCTCTAGTTAAAGGATTAAGACTTTTTTTGAAACGATATAGTTTGTTATTTATTATTTGATAGTCTATATAAGAAGTGGGAGATTTTGTACAGCCATTAAAAATATTCAAGTACCAAGGATCGTTAGTGAAAATAGCTGTTATATTAGAGTTTACGTTAAATGTTGTGGACATAATATTAGGATTACGGGAAAGAAAATCTGGGACTAAGTTATCAGAACCCCGACGATGCCTTATTTCGAAGTTATAAGCAGATAGACGAACACCCCATCTGGCCAGTCGGCCAGTAGGATTATTAAGAGTGAGGAACCACTTAAGCGCGGCGTGATCCGTATACACCACGAATTTTAGCCCATTTTCTACGTAACAACGCCAGTGTTCGATAGCAGATAGAACGGCAAGCGCCTCGCGCTCAGTAGCACTATAGTTACGTTCTTGATCCGATAGGGATTTACTGTAGAAGGCTATGACTCTTTCCTCCCCATTTAATATCTGGCAAAGAACTGCCCCTATACCAAAGTCACTGCTATCAGCGTGTATTTCAAAAGGTTGGGTGTAATCTGGACAAGACAACACCGAAGAGGAAGCTAAACAGCTCTTTAATTTAGTAAAGGCCAAATCCGCCTCCTGAGACCAAGAAAACGCTGGCGACTTTTTGCTGTTAGAAGTTAGTTTATTAAGGGGCGCCGCTAAGGAACTAAAGTTAGGTATAAACCTTCTATACCATGACGCCGCGCCAAGAAAACGACGAACCTCTTTTTTGTTAGTCGGTACAGGGTAATTCGTGATTGAATTAACCTTATCGGGATCGGCGTGAAGACCGTCTGAATCCACTATATAGCCCAAGTACTTAAGTTTATTTCTAAAGAAGTTACATTTATCAAGATTAATAGTTAAGTTTGCCTGCTTTAATTTATTTAATATTTTTGTTAAAAGTGAAATATGGTTACTAAATGAATTAGAAATGCAAATTATGTCATCTACGAAGCAAAAAACTTTATTTTCGAACTCTGGACCGTAAAATAAAATATCAGCTAAACGCTGCTGAGTCGCAGGTGCATTTGTTAAACCAAAGGGCATAGACTTGAACTGGAATGTACCACGAGAAGGAACATAAAAAGCAGTCTTGCAACGGTCCTCTTTTTTTATTAAAGTCTGCCAAAAACATTTTGAAATGTCCAAGCTAGATAGGTATTTAGCATCCCTTAAATTATCCAAAATCTCAGAAATATATGGCAATTTATAGGCATCTTTTTTTGTTACTGAATTTAATTTGCGACTGTCCAAACAAAAACGCAATTCGCCATTTTTTTTAGGAGTAAGTATTATGGGATTAGACCAAGGACTTTCCGAAGGCTCAATTACATCCTCCTTAAGCATTTCATCGACATGTTCTATCAAAATACGCTGTTTTTCGGGGGACATCCTATAGTAACGCTGACGAATTGGAGGACTGTCACCCGTATCGATCGAATGAGTAATGAGCGAAGTACGACCAAGACCCCTTTTCTGATAGGAAATATCGGTAAATTGAGAAATAATATTGTTAGCGACAGCCCTCTGATCCTCTGTCAGACTATCAAAAGAAACCAATTTACTAGCGGCGCCGGATTGTGATTCCGCGACACTAGTACCAAGTTTACTCGGTGGCGAAACCGTCACTATGTGGTCCGGAAACAAACCGAAACCCTTCCAGAAGTCCATACCCAGGATCAAAGAATTTTTTATTCCTGGTACAATATGAGTAACCAGAGAAATAGATTTATTCTGGAATACAAAAGGAAGAAGCACCGAGCCGAGCGACGAATATTTATCGCCGCCAGCAGTGATAAATTCTAAAGGTTTCGAAGTATCGAGTTTTAAACCTTTTAAGAAGAGATCATGGGAATTATTACCCAGAATGGTTAAACAAGAACCAGAATCGAGCAAACCAATAGTATTTTTACCGTTCAATGTGACAGGAATATAAGGAGTATAATTGTTTGTACTGCCGATCGAGGAGAGTTTTTTTGTATTAAAAAAATTGGCAACATAATGTAGCCAATTATGCCACTCGGTTTTATTTGTTTTAGTTTTATTAATCATAGATTTCCCTTGATCGGCCTTTACTAGTTTTTTTGAAGTTGACTATTATTTATTTTATTACATTTAGGACAATTAGTGGACTTAAAGCCCTTAGAACCACATTTAAAACAGATGAGATAACGAGGTTGCCGACAAGTACCTAAAGAATGCGAATCCGTACGACATCTCGGGCAATATTGTTTAGAATTATTACGAATCGAAGCATTTTCAATAGCACAAATTTGTTGTTCCAACTCGACTTCGTTAATAGGTGATGGTTTGGTGTTATAATTTTTATAAAAATTTTGTGGGTAGTTATTATTTTTATAAAAATTATAATTTTTATTGAAAGTTTTATTTGAAGTAGTGTAAGCCAATTCGGGAGCCAAAGTATTGGAAGTAACCTTGGGTGGTTCAGAAAATTCTCGGCTACGACTGTCATATTTTTCAAAGTCCCTACAGACGCTAACCAAGGAAGAAATATCCACAACATCAGCTGTTAGAAGAGCATTTGTATAGCAAGGCCGAATGTTATTTAATAGAATTTCTAGTTTGGAAGACTCGTTCATAGGTACGTCTAAAAGAGAAAATAATCCTTGCATTTTAGCGATGTATAAGGTTATGTTCTCCTTTTCCCCCTGTGTACGAAGCCTTATTTCCGATGTGAGTTTATAGTCATAATTATGCGGACTAAAATCACGTTTAAGTAAACGACAAAGATCGAACCAAGATCCAACACTATCTTTAATCGCACGGTACCAATGCAACGCATCATGTGAAAATATTTCAAAAGCAAAAGAAAGTATTTTAGTTTCAGGTATATTCCTACTCGACATAAATTCATTTACTCTCTGAATGAATGAACGCACACAAGTTTTACCATTAAATTTAAATTTATTTAATTCCGCAAACAATTTACGATCGCAAAGAATTGACTCAGAAGAAGGTTCGGGAATGTTCTGTGGCTCGACCCCGCGCGAAGACATCGGTTGAGACAATAGTGATAGGGTTTTATGATTTGCGTGAAAGTCGTTCCATACTAGGTTAAGTGGGTTTTTATCGACTAATGAAGCAACATCAATACGAGATAGCCTATAAAAAACATGGTTAAGAATAGAATTAGTTCTAGAAAATAGATTTTTCTCAAATTTAGACTGTAATACTTTGACGTTATTGGAAACACGGAGCAGGGAGTTACTAACCGCGGCTATATCCTCATCGGGAGAAAAGACGGACGTTAGGATATCCTCAGAAGGAGAATCGGACGAAAGTTTTAAAATCTGTTTACGTAATTCCTCTACCGTTGTGGTTTGAGAAATATTGCCGTTACGTATTTGGATTTCATACTCAAGTTCAGCTTTATTTAATAAGGAAAATTTAATAGTATACGGCATTATAACCAACCAAACGGCGCAAGAGTAATCACCCACACGAGAAAAAAAATACAAAGTTAAGAATACCGTTCAAAAGGTGCAGCAAGAAATTAATCTAGAATAGCTTTAGTAAGATAACAATAGCAGCCGAAAGCCTATTACAGTAGGTAGGTATAGCAAAAAAAAAAAATTATTATAGCCACAGCATAAAATGCACATAGACCACACCCGAGACGCGTGGCGAGTCCGTACATGCGCGTGCTCAGGATAATTTAATTACGGAAGGCACTTCCACTAAGTAAAAAAAACACTTACGCACCTTTTGAACTGGGAAAAAAAAACACAGAAAAAACACAGTAAATTAGGGCTTACGCTCACCAGACCTCGTGCCTAGCCTTTTTTTTTGATGGGCGCCAGTATAACGTAGGTGGAATTTACTAATTACTTAAGGTATGTGTGAGGAGAGAAGATAAATCCAGGTTTCAGCGAATCGCACAATATTTATTATTTGTACTTTACAAAAGGTTAGACTCTTAAAGATAACCGTTAATGAGAGATTATAGGGGTCGTGAGATCAAAGTAGGCACGAAATCCAGTCAGGCAGCCGCTATGAAATAGCCAGCCACTTAACTTGAGATGGTGAGGTCAGCCGAAAGAGGTCTTCCACTGGACGCGCGCAGCCTTATATATGGCCCTCGGGATGATGCGGTGCGGGGCAGCGAGGAAGGACCGCCGTAGGAGAATGCGCGACGTCACAATATGTACCGTGTATATATTAATAAGCATATGGAGCATTGGAACAAACAAACACTCCAATTTTATATATTTGTACCTATCATAGAACTAAGCGCGTTTGACGCGCCGCAATTTTTTTTTAAAATCTATGGTACCTATAGATAAACGCTTAGTTTGCGAAGTCCTGTTCATAGATACTTACATACTTTGTTTGGTTGTTACCAGTTTGGTTAGGATAGGACATTGCAGGCGTGAATCACCTGGGCGTCGATTCTGCTAACGGTAAGTCAAAATCGTGTCAAAATAGTGTTTCAATTGTAGTGCTTTTTACACACTATTTACAAGAATTATGACAGTATGATGTGATGTGAATGTAGTGTGGGTTGTGGCTATTAGAAGTAATGCAAAAAAAATATACATTTCTTGTAACTAGTGTGTAAAAAAGCAGAACAATTGAAACACTATTTTGACACGATTATGACTTAACGTTAGCAGAATCGACACCCAGATTGTCTGATAATAAATAAAAATGATTGCGTGCTTCTGAAGGCACGTTATGACGTGGCCCCGGCTGCCATCTGCATACATTCTCAGGCCGAGAGGCGGTTCCTAAGAACTCTCGTGTGCATGGTCAATTGACCGTGCCATCTATACGAAATGACAATGATTATGACTTACGTGGTTGTCGATCGGTGATGATAATTTTTGTTGTTTGACTTATCTCCTCAGAGCTTTGCAATTTGACATTGGACACCAATGACGAACTGTTGTCGAAACTTAATATTTTTGGTAATTTCAATTTGATTTTATTTACGAATGGACTTAGTGCTGTAATAATTACTGAAAAAAAATATATATTTGATAGGTGATTTTTTACCATAAAGCTATAATAATAATGATTAGAATCGTTTGTTTATCTACAAAGAGGAGTCGACATAAGTTTATTTAGGAAAGTTGTTCAGTTTAGTGGTCTGAATCTGCCCTTAAAATATTTGCAGTTGATTTAAATTCACCTTATACATATAAGTATTTTTTTTTAATTTCTTTTCTTCAGAACAACCGTTATATGCCAAGTTAAGTATAATTTTTTTTTATAGGCAATAAGTGAAACAACTTCATTTTAAAATGGTTATTTTACATATCTAAAAATTATGTCTATAGATTCAAAATTTTTTACGACGTGTTCATCTAGGCACTAGTCGTTAAAAAATAGTATAATCTAATTGAACAAACTTATCTGAGGCAAACTTATCTGAGGCGTGGTGGCGCCGCAATCTATTTCAATTACACAAATTTGTAGGAAACTTACTACTTCTATTTTTAGCCACCGGAACAAATAAGTGACACAATATTGCACTGTTAGAGTATATATTCTGTGCTATATATAACAGCTGAGCTTGAATTAAAAAAAAAAGTTTTTTGACAGTTACCTAGTGGGTCATTGTGTTTGAACTGTTGAGATAACGTCAAAGAGGCATTCCTTTGTTCCTCAAATTCGAATCCAGGGTAAACACCCCCAAGAGGCAACTCAATAACTGCCGGATATTCTGAAAAGTTAAAAAATCTACGTATTAAAATATGTTGCAAGCAATTACCGCTAGGAGTCAGTCGTTAGGCTCTGTCAGTACCCCTAGTATGAAATTTTTAAAACGCAGACGCTCTTATGCCGCCTGAAAAATCTGATAGTGTTGGCCACTAACACACCTGAATCATGTTCCTATTAGTCTGGTTTCCTTGTATAAAGGGTATAAGTGACCAAGGGCCGTAAAGCATATTTTTTAAAAATATATAAATCACTACATAGTATAAAACAAACACGCTTTCTATGTCCCTATGTCACTTTGTATGCTTAAATCTTTAAAATTACGCAACTGATTTTGATGCGGTTTTTTCTAATAGATATATAGTGATTCAAGAGGTTTTTATGCCCATGCGAAGCCGGGGCGGGTCGCTAGTAAATTAAAAATAACCTCGACATTTCAATGATATCGTCATTTTTATATATCGGCAGTTTTTTTAAATAAACTTATTTGTTCACATAGTACTTTTTAATAAAACCTTGAAACTATATACTTAAAAATAATAATATAAAAAATAAAAAAAATATATTGGCATAAATATACTTCGACAATTCAATTTAAATATTCGTCATTATTATACCTAGTATTTTTTCCTGATTGCCCTTGTGCCTAAAGGCATATTACTTCACTTTTCCGTAACATAGAGATTAATAGCAAACATCATATAACTTACCTTTTGCGTAACATAAAGTAGAGATTAATAGCAAAATTACACACATGAAAATCATTTCAGAATCTAAACATTTTGTATAACACCAATTTAATTTACAAATAAATATCAAAACACTATATTAGCGGCAATTCGGGATGCCAATGCGACGCCCTATACGGAACTCTGTATCGCGGCAATAAATACTAAATTTAATTAAACACTTTTAATAAGTTGTTTTTCAAACAAGTCAAGGAAAAAGACTGAATATATGTGTGACTAGCTGAACAGCATTCTATAATTTGTGTGTCACTCTATGTTTTAAAATGTTAAATAACTTATTGTATCGTCAACACCATTATTTCGTTATTTCCCTATTTGTGGCCGGCTTAGTCATTACCACGGTGGTCCCTTGTCATTCCACGTCACTCATTATATATTTATCTATTGCAATTATGCCATTCTTTTTACCTCAGAACTTTTCTTCATTCTTTCATTCATTCTACTTTTAATAATTATAATTTATTTCTGATGAAAGGTACAAATCAGGATGAGTCAGCCTTGTAAGGTCAGGACTTGTGTAATGGGATACTAACTCAACGATACTATATTTTATAACAAATTAATAATTTAGATAAACGTCCAAGACCCAAGGCAATCAGAAAAAGAGAATTTTTTACTTTGACCTAATCGTGGATCGAACCTGAACCCACGGAGGGCCAGAAGACTCCGCCTTGTGGCTTTTCTTCCAAATCAAAGAACAAGTGTGTCATTGTCTCTTAAGGATCTGATCATAAAATGCTCCCTATAGCGGCTCTAGCTCAAACACCGCTGTCACACCAATGGGCCAGTCTTGAAACTCTCGCTCGCTTCAATCGCTCGCTTCGACCGCTCGCTTCGATCGCTCGCTTAATAAAATAAGGATAAGGAATAAAAATACTTTATTAGTTAATGAACACATTCACATTTGACAATTAAAACATAGTATGTCTTAAATTAACTATGAAGTGACGTAGATGAATAGCTAATTAGTAATGTGTATGATTTGTGGAAAAATGTTCTTAACAAATAAACTATGACCTATAATACTCTCGTAGCTATATTTTCATGTTTGCATTGAAAACACAAAAAGTTTCGCATACAAAAGAAAATAGTAAAATTTACTTTAACTATTACACTTATTTAAGTATAATTTAACTATTTATTTTTTCACTGTGTTGAGTTTTACAGCTATACAAAACATACATTCATTTTAAATCCATAATAACAACCATAAGAAAAAAAATATAAAAAATTAACTACAAAAATAAAATAAAAGCAATGCTAGTAAGTGAAAATGATTTCCTTCCTAATTGAAAAAAATAAAGATTATTTTCTTTTATTTTCCAGCTACACACAAACTCATGTTTAAAACTAGAACTACTTAATTAACAAGAAGTGTGAAAAATAAATTGCATCACATTTACTCGAAATAAGAACGATTTTTTTATAATTTGGTCCCACTTGGCTATTGACAGCCACAGCTGTTTATTATTCTACTTATATCACAGACTACAGCTAAGTTGTGAACTTAATGGTGCCGGTCTACCACAAAAATCTTTTAAGAAACATGTAATACTGGTACCCTTAATATATACAATACAAAAGCGCAATTCTAATATATTTTTAGGCAATCAAAGCACTTTATCATAGAAAAAATACCGTCAAATATCAGCAAAATACTTTTTGCGACAGCTTTCCTTTTTCAAATTACGCTTCAGAACTGGCAGGGTCGCCATGTATTGACACATTTTTTTTTAATAATCTTTTCTTACATTACATACGCTACTGCAAAAACCAGGGTACTGGTTATTACCAGGGCGTCGATTCCGCTAACGTTAAGTCACAATCGTGTCAAAATAGTGTTCCAATTGTAGTGCTTTTTTACACATTAGTTACAAGAAATGTATATTATTTTTATATCACTGCTCTGACTGGTGACTGGTCACACCACACACTACATTCACATCACATCATACTGTCGTAACTCTTGTAAATAGTGTGTAAAAAGCACTACAATTGAAACACTATTTTGATACGATTGTGACTTAACGTTAGCAGAATCGACGCCCAGCTCTCCGAACTATTTGTTTCCGTTACGCTCTGTCATGTACGTCGTTCTTGGCCAGCCCACTAACCCACCAGATATCTTTGGTATCGCTTTCCGCTTATCTACGATGACCAGCCAAGGCTAGAGGCTCATTGATTTTATTTTCTTTGATATTCAGGAGGTTTTCTCAACTCGGCTAGACCTCCTGGAACCTATCTGCGATGATTATTTTATCATAGAAAAATACATATATACATAGATATAGACAGGGGTCGTGAGATCGAAGTAGGCACGAGATCCAGTCAGGCAGCCGCTATGAAATAGCCAGCCACTTAACTTGAGATGATGAGATGAACCGCAAGAGGTCTTCTAGTGGACGCGCGCAGACTTATATATGCCATATATTATATGGCCCTCGGGGTGATGCGGTGCGGGGCAGCGAGGAAGGACTGCCGTTGGAGAATGCGCGACGTCACAACATACATAGTAAGTTAATTTAATAGAATGTACAATTAAGTGTTCTTATTGCTAGTGCAGTCTTTTCTATGCTTGCTTTTGGTATATGTGAATTAAATTCATTTATTTAATAATCGAAATTGTTATTACACGAAGTGAGCCAGTTTTTCGCCAAATCATGACAATATGTGCGTCATAATCAGTGTAGATCATTAAAATAAATATCACAGTGATCGTGTAGAAACGCAAATTTTCAGTACATATTACCAAAATAATTGAATTCCATTTGTGTATTAAATGACATTATGCGTAAAAATCTGTAAGTATCAAAAACATTCATACAATACTTACCGAAGTGTTCATGTATCTCATATGTCATTGTGTTTTTCAAATTATATTTGCAAATCACAATCGCTACTAGGTCTGGAGTTGGATTTTTGTGTAAATTACCTACAGGAGTACCTACATCAATAAGAACTAAGTCCCTATATCCTGCTATATATGCATAGGTATCGTTTTCACTGCAAATTGGGACTTAGTCTTAAATTATTTCTTTCATGACGACATTAGTTTAATTTACTAAGACCGTATAATAAGGAACAGCGCGGGACAAACTTTCTAATTCTTTGACAGAGACAGAAACCTTATTATAAAGTCAGTATAATCCTTTCATTTGTGCTTCAACATATAATTCTTAGACTAAATTCTAAATCTAGCTTAAATTGAAGCAAGTGACCAACAGCTGTCTAATTCTCGAAGTGAGCTTGAAGATTTTGCTGCAGTTTCCTGCGTTCCACTCGTATCGTCCAGGCCATCCACAGCGACAATACAATGCACAATATCTGAAAATAGAATATATAATTGTATAGATAGCATAATGAGGAAAAAAAATACACGTAAAAGGTCATGATTGGAAGAACAAAACGGATAGAGCAAAACGGAATTCCCTTGGAGGAACCCAAGAAATTGTTATTAAAACTCACAGAATAGCAAAAGTATTGATAACCGGCTTAAATAGTTCATTGGAAACAACCTGTTCAAAAATTGATTACAAGCTTAAAATACGATGTAGGGGAGGCATACTTGATTGATCTTTCAAAGTATCTGCATAACAGGTAAGTACGAGAAGGAGAACGTGAAGAAAGTGTAAACGAACATTTTTTACAAATTGAAATTATGTCTTTTAAATGGATCAAAAAACTCACTTCCAACAACGCAAAAAATACACCAGTAGATATGAGTATGTTGCCTTTAAACGCCTTCTTCTCTCGCAAAGCTTCCTCGCAACCTCGAGTGTAGTAAGTCTTCTCAGTGAGGCAGGTAGAGTGCAAGTGACGTCGAGCGGCGCCGTCCCGGAGGGGGTGTGCGCGGGAGCAGCAAGAGGGGGGGATGTCCCGGTGAAGGATGCTGTAGTCAGTAGGACCGTCCACGCCACAGCATTGGTTCTGGAGAGAAGAGGAAATTTTAAAATTGGAAAGTCTGAGTAGAATTAACAATATTATAATTCAGCAGTTGCTATTTCAGATGGAATTAAAGATCCTCAGAGCAAGCAAACATATGTATATGAGTTTTTTTTTAACTACAATGGATCCTAATAAAACAAGCGATTTTGTAGTTGTAGCCTCATATAAAGCAAATTATTTATAAATTAAAAAGACTAAGTAGGTTTATTTATTAGTGGAAATTTAAGGGAAACATATGAAACCTCGTGTTTTTAAGGAATCCAACGCAATAATTTTATTATCTGATTCCTATCAATTACCTCAGCTTGCAGATGATCCCAGAAAGCCTGGTTGCTGGAGAACTCATCCTCAACAGTCGCATTCTTGTAGAACTGGACTCTGAGTTCGCTGCTGCCCCCCACCCAGGCGCTCAGAACCGCCCCTCCCACCCCTACCACCACTTCTATAGATACCAGGAATATGAAGAAGCATGCGTGCTGGGGACGAAGAAAGTTCGATTTTAAAACATAAACAAACAAAGTTTATGATTGATAGTATTGCAGGGACATTGAAGGTATCAGAGTCAAAAGAAATCATATAGACATAAATTTACCGCAAAGGGTACACCTATCTTCTTGCCATACCGGGTAAAAACAGCTGGGCTCTGTCCAACTTTGTCAGTTACAACAGAAACATCGCCAGCGCAATTTAGCCTACAGTATTTTATTCATTCAGACGAGTGAGAAAGCGACTGTTTTATACTATGTAGTGATGATTGCGTCATCTTTTTTTGGGCATGGTGAATTATTATAGAGTTTATAGATGTAGAGAACATAATAATCTTAAGCAATCTTAAGTGCTCCATTTAGAGATTCAAATCTATCAAAAACTATCCTTTTTTATAGTGTCATCCGGTTGACATCTAATTCTTACTTTGTTTTCAAGAATATCCTATATTGAGAATAAAAATTATACTTACAAATAAAAACTTACCACATAAAGAGTCTTAACATGTTCCCTCAAAGCGCCAATGCAGCCAAGAATAGCGGTGACCACCAGGCAGAGTCCAAGAGTCAGGAGGAAAGACAGAACTCCCCTGGACAAGGCCGACTGCTGCTCTGGCCGAGACTTCTTCTCTCTCATGTTCATTACGCAAACAGCCATCAGAACCAAGCCGAAGAGCTAAAAGGACAATACCATGTTCAAAAGCAAGTTCTAAATAGTTTGATGATAGAATACTATGAGGTATTTGGCTCAAAATAGATCACTATCTTTAAACTGTTGTCTAAAGCCTCTTTCCGACAGATGATGACTTTCACAATAGATTCATCAATCAGTCATGTAACTAATGCTGAATTCTTTTATGTCCTTTTAAGCATATTTAGATATCAGGTTTATAAACCCCTAGACTCCAAAATCAGTAAAACGCTGAAATCTTGATAATCATCATTCATAGACTTATGACTTTCATGGACTACAGATGTAGAGTAGTAAAATATGCTAAGCTAATAGTACGCTAAAGTGAAAACGAGACTCGAAAAGAATTCATATAAATCAGTCATTGACAATTACAAGAACGTTAATGAGGACCTAAATAAGTATTATACAAAGCGTTAATATCAAGAAATTTTTCATTTTAAAAAATTGGCACAAAAACTATACAATAAAGACGGAAAAAATATGAAGTCAGAAGAATAAGGTTTAATAATTTATGTTTAAAAAACAATTAAAGTAAGAACAACCAATACAAAACAAAGAAAAACGTTCTTTACGATGGAGTTACATCGATTACAGCAAGTACATACTCGAATATTATTAATCGATATCTCCCACAAGACAACAGAAACCATCGCTTATAATATCGATTAGTTATTAATACTGGCACACAAAACGATACTTACAATGCAAATGATATTAAATAATGTAAGGAAAAACTTCATGCAGCGCAAACTTCGCGGCTTCATTTTCGTTAATTTTTTTGGTGTTTTTGGGTAATTTTCGAAATAGTTTGGTCTGTGGACAGGACCACCAGGCGGCCGTTGGACATCGGAAGTGAAGCTTCATGGCTTGTATCGATCATTGCATTTGACGACCCGGTGTTATTAGGTGAGCGTGCTTAGTGGCGAGCGGGGCGAATTATTGTCAATATTATTTTATGAAACTAAGTATTTGTTTATTATAGAAAATTTATTTTCAATAAACACATAGATTAAATTTAATTAATCATTTCATAATTAAAAAAGGCATTCTCTCATGTCTGTCTTTTTCAAGTGTATTTTTATTGAAAACGTCAATTTTTATCTTCTGCTTTTTCTTGGTGTCGAAATTTCCCGGCTGTTATTTAGAGATAGATTGGTTAAGGTTCTCGGCTGAGGATGACGATCTGTAAGAACGTTCTGTCTATGGCATAGCCCGCTACGCAATCTTTATAATCGGTTAGTAATTAAAACCAAGCCTCTATACCTACGTCTGCCTTTCTATTAAGTGGCTTATGCTCTTGAAGAGCAATAGCTAGACACTTGAAATTTTCACAGTTATATATGTATGTATATAAATATAATACATAATACGAAAAATTAAGAATTACAATTATTTAACCCATTCAAAGTCACTTTATTTAGTTAGATCAAAAATCAACTATTGTAGGAAACCATTGGCCGGCGAATACGACAGGCATGTAACAAGTTTTATGTTCAATGTTCTCACGGGCGCCATAAGCAAAGCCTGACATATCAAATCAGTCTTAAAAAAAACGCTCAACTACTCGCCCCTTTACCCGCTCCGCTTATCACCATATCGCAATATTTGGAACGTGGGAATCCATGTGTCCATTTCCCCACACTTCAGGGCTGTCTTTAAGCATGAACCTTTGTTATGACCTACCGTCCCTTTTTCAATTAATAAAGCACTTAACTGGCTGAAAAAAGAGTTTCAAATTCATTGCCCACAATTTTCCTTTGTCTATTTGAAAATTTTGTTATCTATAGAAATTAAACTTTATTTAAAAACGATTAAGGTGTTTTTTTCCATATACAATATCACAGTGTAAATGTTGTAAGAATTACGTGTCACATGTAAATATTGATAAGTAAATAAGTACTTTTAGCTCCCCCATAAGTTCGTGTTAATATTATCATAGTAGCCTACTTACTGAACATCACATGTGCTAGGTCTTAGAGTATTAAACCAATCGGGGTGGACACTGACAGACGGCCCCCTCTGTCAAAAGTATAAGACCGCCGGTCATACTGTTTATACTTGTACGAGTGCATTTTTGATACGTTTGGTTCTGTTTTCGAGCGACTTGATATGTGACATAAACGCACATAAGCAACATAATGAATGACAAGCAGGGCACCTCGGCTTCGCCCGTTGTACGTACATAGCCTATGTCACTCGGGGATAGCGTGGCTTCTAGCAGTGAAAGAATTTTTCAAATCGAAGCCTAGCCGACAAACAAACAAACAATCTAGTCTTTCTTCTTTATAATATTATTATAGATACCTAGTATAGTCGAAAAAGAATGTATTTAGATAGTGTTCTGTCACAGTTATGCCTTTAGTCTTCTTTACCCATCAGAATTATTACCAGGGTGTGACGGGTCAATTGACTCTAAACCACACGATATCATAAGGATTGTGGATTTCATCATTATTTAGAGAAATTCTAGTTGAAAATAAAACTCATATGGTCAGTGTACAGTTTATTATTGTGCCTTATAAATAAATCAATATCGGACGGTACTCTTGTAGACTTGCACGCTATTCTTCAAGTTGTTGGCTATCCACATGGCTAGCAGCATACTGAAGGCCTGAAAACAATTATAGTAACATGTAGTTGGGAGCCAGCAAGATGGGGCCGATGAATAGCAGTTGAATTTGCAGCGGTATGAATTGATCACGTTCAATTTTACTGAGCACTTATCGCGACATTTTGTTGTGACAAATGTCGACAATCACAAAATGTATGGGATTGACATAAGATTGACCACGTGATTTATCGCAGCTTATGTCAATCCCATACATTTTCTTCTTGTCGACATTTGTTAACGTTTTGTAATTGTGACTTTGGCTAACATATATTTATATGTATATATATATTTGTATGTATGTATTAATTATTAGTTGTGTATGTATGTATGTAAGTTTATTATATTTGTTATTTAAGTAAATATTATTTTTACACCCACAAACTGTTCTCTGCTTGACCCAAAGGTTGATTGTTAGATAATGCTTTTAGCATTAAGTCCGCCTATTATATTTTTGCAATAAAGTTAAATAAATAAATAAAAAATCGAACCTTCAGCAAAGCGCACTTTTAAATCATTTTTGAATGTTCGACATTGTCACTTGGATAAGGCTTCCGGTATATATAGTCGGTGATCTTCATGGTAAAATTTCTGTCTGTCTGTTCTTCTATAAGTTTTATAGTAAATTTAAAAGTAAGTTCTTAATTTATACTTCTAAAAACGTTTTAAACATTTGCTACATTTCTTGTTTTATGAGGAAAAATTATGCGAGTCTTGTTTCTGTTCAAAGCAACGAAATCGATTACAATTAATATTGCATGGCCTACTTGTCGGTCCGTGCGTGTATCCTGCCTGAGTATCACAGATTATATAATACTACGTGTATACTAGTAATACTTGACTGCCTTTAATTAAGGTCTAATAGTGGTGATGGTAAAATATTAGGCGTCAAAAATTTTAAGTGCGCCCCTCTGTGGTCCAGTGTTTGTTTACCTGAAGATCCGCAGGTCATAGTTCGATGCCCACGAGAAATATACTTTATTAAGTGGTTGATAGTTTGGTTAAGACTTAAATATAATAAATAAATATGTACGGACAAATCACACAGATTGAGCTTGCCCCAAAGTAAGTACAAGACTTGCACTAAGGGATACTAACTAAACGATAATTTAATAAAAAATACATATGAATTCGGAAGGCATGAAGCCATTGGCCCCTGCCATCTGTTGGTCATTTAAGAAACCACGTCAGATGCCGAAAGGCGGTTTTTAAAAACTCTGTCACCTGGATGTTGAGAATCGATTAACTTTGTAACCCATACGATTATATTGATGATGACTTATTATATGGTTGGCCTATGCCTGTTTGCCTAAATGGTATAAAAACTTTATTTAATAGGTTCAGGTGTTACTTTGCGGAAGTCAAAGTTACAAGCACTTACCAAATTACTTTGCGTGCTTCCGCCACCAGTTAGCCGGCCAGCAGTAGTTTGCGTGAACTAACAAGCACAAGCACGCAAAGTAATTTGGTAAGTGCTTGGTATAAAAACGTCACTGAAGTTTGAATATGTGAAAAACGTCAATGCCTTTACCTCGAACCAGAAACTCAACACGCCAGCTCCAAGAAGCCAATCGGCGTCAGAACGAAGGATGAACAGAATTTCATCTTCACAGCCAGAATTAAAGTAAGCGGCAGATCTGCAATCAATTATTTTTGCGTTAAAATATTTTTTTTCTCATCATCACTGTCACCTCTTAGCTACTACCTGTATGAGATTTCATAAACGCAGATTTTGTATGACAAACTTGTACAGCAGTCCTGGCATTTCTTAGTTACCTTACGGATAGTAAGGTAACTAAGAAATTCCATACAAAATCCTAACGCAGTCGCTAGCGTCTCTATGTGTACCGCTTGGATAATGAGTTTTGCTTGGAGGAACTATGCACCTCTCATTTTCGTAAGGGGGTTTTATTCATTCATTGGAATACAAAGGTACAATTCGTTTTAATGGAAATGTTAAAGTGGATGGTCCTCACTCAATACCAATGTTGTTTAACTGTTGCTGAGCGTAAGAGTCTTGCGCACTGGGCTAAAGAACAACAAGACAAACTGATGGTGAATTGCTCAAAAATATACAGGCATTCAGATCTACTCATTCAATACAAATGTTGTACAACTGTGTCTTGGCGCGTTGGGCTCAAGCAGCAAGACAAATTTGATGCCCTTGCAGATGGCTCTGTAGTCTTCGAGCATTCAGGTCAATGTGGATGGTACTTACTCAATACAAATGTTGTACAACTATTGTTGAGTGTAAGATGTCTTGCAAGTTGGGCTAAAGAAAAGGAAGACAAATTGATGTCCTGGCAGACGGCTCTGTAGTCTTCGAGCATTCAGGTCAATGTGGATGGTACTCACTCAATACAAATGTTGTACAACTGTTGTTGAGTGTAAGATGTCTTGCAAGTTGGGCTAAAGAAAAGGAAGACAAATTGATGTCCTGGCAGACGGCTCTGTAGTCTTCGAGCCTTCAAGTCAATGTGGATGGTACTCACTCAATACAAATGTTGTACAACTGTTGTTGAGCGTAAGGTGTCTTGGCGCGTTGTGCTCGAGGACAACAGGACAGACTGATGTGCTGGTGAATGGCTCTGTAGTCTTCGGGTCCATTTAAACCACAACACTCGTACTGGAATAATATTACAGCGTCGTTATTAATGGCAATCTCTTAGTAGTCTACAAAACAAATAGCTGATTACAAACAAATCTACTACTAATATTTTATTCTACTGTTATAAGTGTACAGATGTGGTCTCCGCCCCACCCTCAATCATAGAACAGCAGATTAAATTGTTCAGCTACTCAATGGAACAATAGAATTCATAACGTTACACGGCAACCGGCTGTCGCTTAGGTACATAGGCGTTAAATCAAAAGCTTTTGATTTCTATGATGAATCATAGAATTAGGAAATGCATTAAATACGGAACGAACTTCCTAATTTTACAGGCGCTATGAAACCACTTCAGCATCCACCTACTCATTCCTCTTAGAATCAATGACAGTTTGCAAAATGAGGATAAATCAAGAAGGCAAATTGTCAACTCACATCAGTTTGCAGGTTGTCCCAAAGCTTGGCGTGTAATTCCATCTCATCGGCAGTGACGTTCCTAAAGAAGTCCTCCCGCAGCCACTCCGTCACCCTGAACTCCAGCCCGTAGCGCTGGATCGCCACAAAAATGGCTATCAGGAGCTCCAGTATCACTATGATAAGGATGAACCCCACGTACTAGAGAAAAGTGATAAAAAGACGAATTATTGAACGTTTTCAATCAATCGACATCTTTACTTCCATGGGTGTACAAGGATTCATAGGATTTTAAATCTTGGACATCTTGGACTATAAACAGCGGCGCGTGCATTACATGTTTTCTTCTTTGTATAGAAATAATTTGGAAATGAAGCATAACGTATCATCTAACCATATTTTTATAACCATATGTTCTAATAGCAATTTCTAGAACCATTTACCTTATCGATAATAATGTTTATTTTTTTATATTTATTTACTTAATGAAAAAACTACAAAACAATACATATATTTAAATGTGCATTAAACCTGACGAGGGTTGAGGTTTGCTGTTTTGGTTTACCAAGTAAAGCATCTTGACATGATTCCTTAGTACTCCGACGCAACCGAAGGCAGCTATGCTCAGTAGCAGAATGCTGGCAGCCATGACGATCAGGTCTCCAGCTAAAGTACCCGCAGCATGTTCCTCGCCATACTGCTTCAGGATCTTGATGTCCACTACGCCGAAGCCGAACACGCATAATGCCACGATCTAGAAGATTATTAATTAGTTGTTCAGATTTAAGAAAAGAAGAAAGTTCTGGAGAAGATTTGGTACCGCTTATGTGAAACAACCTAACCTAATCTAACATCCTGGTTAGTGTGTGCAAAATTTTTATGAAGAAAATTAAAAGTTTCGTAGATTTGGTACAACCAAAGAGAAACAACCCAATCCTAACTAACTTCTTGTAAGCGCTAAATGAAGAAAAATGGTCTGACGATGGTTTCCCTTTAAGTCTGACTTGACGGCAATTGCTCTGGTAAAATAATTATTCATCAGAATAATCTGGTAATAATTCAAGAAACCATATCAAATAATTAAGTACTTAGTGCTAAATGAAGAAAAAAGGTCGACGATCGTTTATGAAGAAGGAGGAGCTCGATAGCCTAGCGCGGCGCGTGTGTTCGTAACGATAATGCGCGTCAAGCGACGGCGACGGCGAGTGCGCGGCTACGTTTGGATTGGTCGCCAAACACTCTCAAAAAAAAAGATTGGACCAAAACCGAGAACATGGCCGGACAACGCGAAAGAGGAAAAGAATTTTCTTTTAAGAAGAAAATTTATTATTTTAATTATTGTACCTTATACACCTAAGAGAAACCACCTACAAGTAGGTACCTATCTAATGATACTACCAGTACCTAACAAAAGTATTTAAATGATAGTTCATCTTAACATCAAGGCTTAGTTCTCAAATTTAAGTATAATAAAAATTTATGAGATTTTATTATGACGCACTCTGCTGCAAACCTCTATACTATTCTAACGAATCCGAAGATTGCTATAGAGTAGTTCAGAAACAGTCATATATTAGATAAATGCGGCAGCATAGGTATCTATGCATTAAAACTACCTCTATTATGTACCATATCTTATTGTTCTGGATTCCTTTATAAAAGAGTTACGAAAGTAGTACAGACCTAGCTAAAAGTAAAACTCCCAATAGGTGACTGGTCGCTGCGTAAAGTTTAGGCCCTATTGCTCCCTATGATGGCTGAAGGATTAATCAAAGCTAAATAGAAAAATACTTACTATACATAAGGCATTCAGCACCAAAAGAACCCCTTTTGCGCATCCAGTCGTAAAATCACTCCACTTGACCGTCATGACGGAGGTCTGTAGTGTGTACCAGTGCTGGCTGACATTGACTTAACTAACAACTTTATTGGTTATAGAATTAATATATCTAGAAGGTGTTATTGTGTGGTGGTAGAAGTGACTGAGAACTGCAACATTCACTAACGTCTGTGGCTAAAATCCAAATACATACATATAAAAATACATACGAATATTATAAATGAAAAAGTCTGTCTGTTACATATGCATGGCAATACCACTGGACCACTTTTGATGAAAATTGGTATGGATATAGTTAAAGACTGAAGGTCAGACACAGGCTTCTTTTGGGCGCCCTATAACGGAGTCCCAAGCTAGTGAAACCGCGTGCGACAGGTAGTTCAGTATATAAAGGAATAGTGAGATGATAACTATTCGAGAGATTTCTTGTTTTAATAAAAAACATACATCCAGCGTTTTCCAGCTATCTGTATATCCGAAGATATCGTAGATATATTATTTGTTCATCATCTGAATACTCCTTCTATTGTTCAAGTTCTGTTTTAGATCTAATATATTTTTAACACGAAGAAACACATGGCGATCTCTGGGAATTAACACGTGGTATATGAATAAGTAAGAAGCCATGGAGGATATAATCGATTTTTTGAATTTTTAAATTTGCTACGATGACGCCGTTTGTGTTTTAAAAGAAAATAACATTCATTTGTGCAAAAATTCATTTTCTGCAGTATGTATGTTGATGTATTGACAAATTATTGCAATGTCGTGCTTGTTCTTTTTTTTTCTTATTTTCATACAAAATTTCCTTAAGAAGGCTGAATTTCGGTAACCTTTATAGGTACTTGCTGAATATTGCTTCAATAAAACGCAAATTCACGAACTCCGTTAGAAAAGACTAAACTTTTACAATTTACTTCAATCATTAAACATTTAGCTTTACAAAAAGTTTCATTACCTACTATTATACTATTATATTAGGTACTTTCATTTCAATAGTAACAGAAATATATTTTAAAAAACCGGTCAAGTGTGCGTTGAACTCGCGTGGAGAGGGTTCCGTACAATGCCAATATTAGTTTTTATATACAATTGTAGTATTTAACTACTAGTGGTGTTTTGGTGAACTATTTTCCGTAAGTGAACGTTTTATATCGAATTTACCACTAAATTGTCAATTGCTAGTATTCTGGTAAGTTTTCCTGTAATCTACAGGTAATTAACTATATTTTTTATTTTTTTCAAAATTTTAGGCTCAGAAGTTTTGGAGATTAGGGGGGGAATGGTCAATTTTCGTCTTCTTTCATGAATACAATCAAAACTATTTATGTTAAAATAATAACAAAAATATATATTTGAGATCCTCATAACAAGCCCTTTTATTTGATATATAACACGGTAAGGTTTGCAAAACTTTTTTTTTAAATTCCTAAGTTATCCCCCGAAAATGACCCTTTATTAAAAAAAAAATATTTATTTACTTTGCACATCTGTTTTTGGGTCACAGTATTACGCCATCCTACCAAATGTTATCTGTTTTGGTCCAGTAGGTTCGGAGAAAATTGGCTGTGACAGACGGACGGACGGACAGGCAGACGCACGAGTGATCCTATAAGGGTTCCGTTTTTACATTTTTGTACGGAACCCTAATAATATATTATTTGTTATCAAGTCGTTATCATGATTCCAAGATATACCTTATGTACCTAATATTTGCATTATAAAGTAAATTACATAAATCACCGAAGTCCATAATAAGCACTTATACTATATAGGTATACAAATATATAGAAAATACATTAGGTATTTACATATAGAAATATACATCATATATATACATTGTAATTTTATAAATATAACGATTATATTATCGTATTTCTGTACAAATTCAGTGGTTTTGTAATCGTTATCTTATTCTTGTATCATTTTTGTATGATGTTGAATAAATAATAACCTAAGTAACATTTAACTTAAAATAAAATGCACCAAAAACATAAATTAAGAAAGTAAAGAATAAATTAAACTTATTTTTTAAAATAGAGATGTCAGAATATAATTTACTTTGATACTTAAACCACTCAAACTAGACCAAGATAAATAAGTACATAACAGGTGACATTAGAAGTAAAAACTTGGTGACTGATGATGAACCAGCTCCTCCGCTACTCCAAGTGTAGGTGTAGTTGTAGACTGGATCGCTGGAAGAAATAAAAAAGCGATTAACACCATTATACTATAACTTGTATTATGCAACTAGGACTTCGCCCGCGTGAAATTCCCTCTGGAACAGTGTTTTTTTTTTTGGAATAGAAGATACCCTATGTCCTTCTTAATACTTCTAACAATAGTTAAGACTCTAGTCCCTACTACTCTACTCTAGTTCCAACTATCCCAACTAAAAAGTTGGGATAAGATTAGGATGTTGGGATTGGGGATCTTGATTCTATTAGACTAAAATTGTAGAGTCGAATTTACTAACTCTTTCAATCTAGTTTGACTAATAAATGGTAATATTTATCATCACAATCATGCACACCCTGGTGTCAGAGTTCTTCGAAACCGCCTCTGACGTTTAGCCGTTAATCCCGGCTGCCATCTGGTAATCGTTAAAAGAATGGTAATATAAAAAGGATTTAAAAAAAAATTGACAATATTTAATTTTTTTGCTTTCATTATTATTTCAGTCATAAAGAGATCCTAAACGCTGAAAATTGAAATTAAATTACCATATTTTTTTGCAAATTTTTTTTTTATGTATAAAAATAAGGCTTTATTATTATACTGCATCTGTCTTGGCCGCTCCGAGATCCTCAACAATGGAAGAATCCGAACCGTTTGTTTGTGCAATGGACCGAACAGTCCAGCAAACGAAAGTACCACGAAACCGACAGAAAACATACTGTGTTCAAGTTGTTTCAATCTGCCTTAGGACATTGCATGCTTGAATCGCCTGACTGTCCTATATAATATAATTCAGTACTCGAGAAGTCAACTGTAGGCCGGCTTTCATCCATACTATCCATCCATACTATCCATCCATACTTTCCATATTCCATATCCATCCATAATAATCCATCCATATCCATATCCATACTTCCATACTAATATTATAAATGCGAAAGTCTATCTGTCACCTCTTCACGGCTAAACTGCTGGACCGATTGTGATGAAATTTGGTATGGATATAGTTATGCACCAGGAGTCAAAAATAGCCTACTTTTGGGCGCGATATAACCGAGGCGCACGGGGGCGGAGCCGCGGGCAACAGCTTGTATATAATATATCTTGATACCTCAAAAAACTCCTCCTCACTTATTTCGGCATTACCGGAGTGACATTATTTTTTTTATCATTTATCAAACGTGAGTTTGCAATTTCATATGAAAAATCTCGCGCGGCGGACATGGAGACTAGGGATTTCCAAACAAATCTTTTTGTATGTGGTACTAAATGTCGAAATGAATCTAACGCAGCGTTTGCAAAAACTGATGACAGTTATTTTTCTTCTTATCTATAAAGTGTTAAACATAATACTTAACAGATATTTCTAGCAGCCTAAAATTTCTTCGCATTGTGCTCTCTCTCAACGTCTCTATATCAGAAATTTATGCATTTAAAACATGGCTTCAGAAGCACAGAGGGTCTCATGAAGCCACGCATGAAGCTACTTTGTGTCTGCGACTAACCCAAGACTTGTCACATTATCCACGCTGAGTCGTATTATTCGTTAACTCGTTGCAATATGAATACGTGGTACATGATCGAAAGGTTACTAAAATGAAAATAAAACAAAAACTAATTTTGTTTGCAGGAAAACCTGTTAACCTGCTAAATTTATTTGTTATTGATTTATTCTGTAATCTGTTTTGTCATTGTTATCTGGAAATAAATTATCACACAGACAAAACTTATTTTTGATTTTACGTTTCCGTGATATAGTTTATTTGTTTCATTACCAATAATTAGAAAATAACAGAAAACTCTAACAACTTTGTATTTATTATATGCGTTATCGATATATCGTCACTTTTACTCGTGTTAATGTCTTGTTGGTCAAATGTTATCTTTATTAAGTGCAATTTTCATCATCAAATTAATTTTGCTGCTATCATTCAGGGTCAGGGTGATGAATAAATACAACTTCGCCTAAACGTATCCAACAAAAATATATTTAAAATCTAAAGTCATGGTTGCTGAGTATTTTAGTGTCGTAGCTGCAATTCTATCTACCATATCTAATTTTCATTCGTTAATATCCTTATCATAGATTACAAGGTCAATCGACTCTGATCATTCTGGTGTCAGAGAATTTGACGTAGTTTCTGTTTTGAATTGTATATTTATGCTTCCTTGCTAGTGGTCAAAATATATTACAAAATACTAACTTTTCCTCTTGTTTTCTCTCTTATGATATCATATCGAGTTTATTATGTTTTCATCAAACTAGCACAACCTTCAGTTATACTCGTATTTTGTTTTATTTTATTCGGAGAACATACAGTCTTTAATATCATCATAATCACTACTTAACATCTTATGACCATTTATATGGTTTTTGATGATGACTTTCCTCTACACAATTAATCTAAATAATTAAAGCCATCTGATTTAACGTAAACAAATCCAATTCTCTACTACACTTCGAAATAGAAACATGAAAATTTAGATGATAGTTAACAGAAATAGCTTACTATCATCTTTCAATCAATACTAGAACTGTAGCTACGACGACTAAGAAAATCTGATTACACTATGCCGATGACTCCACACGCGACTCTTCCACCAGCGTTCCCAGTCTTCCTGGAGTCAGGATGACTGGTCCTGCCGAAGTCGTCTTCCCTTTCATGGAGGACCACGCTTCTGCCGATGATATTATGGGGTCCTTGCAGAGACAGCTGGGTGTCAACGAAGTCTATGTTGCTGACGCTGTTCTCGTCAAAGACTACGTTCCCAAGGTCACCAACATGGCGAACTTGGTCGTTGGGATGGCCATGATCTTGCTGTAAAAAAAAAAAATCATTTTTCAGTTATTCAGTCATAATGATGTCGGAAATAAAGCTTTTCCTAGCAGTACAGTAAAAGTTAATCGTGAGAAAATTTTATGCATTAGTAAGAATAAAATAAAATAAAATTTAACCGAAAATACTATAAAAAAGTAGAGCTATTATCACAAGATCAAGTAACCAAAAGAATGGCAGCATTTCATTTTTTGTTAGCCCAACTTAGCCAGAGATTATTAGGTATTCTGTGGCCCGGGCGTCAGTACTATTATATTGGTTCTTTATTTTATTTGAATATGTTTATGGTAGGAACCTTATGACCTTAAAATATGCCTGAGGTCAACTAATACTCTTACTAACAATAAGTATATCATTGATGTAAAGTAAAGTAAAAAACCATTTACTCTCTTCTTAAAAAATGTTTGAGTTGAATTGATTGATGTAAATATTGATTAAGACGATTTGTCTTATTAGAAAAAGAATTAACCTACATGTTCAGGGTTGAAATGCGGTCCGGCCGAGCCACATCCTCCAGTAATATCTCCTTTCTCATGCACATGGAATCCGTAGGAGCCTGGTGGCATTCCCAAGATGGTACCATGAACACGGATCTTGCCGTCTTCCAGCTCTACGAATGTGATGTTGCCTTGGACATTGTCTCCGCTTAGCTTGACTATAGCCCGATGGGGTTGGTCCTGGAATGTCAAAAATTTCCAATTTATTTATAGCGACTAACATATGCAAAAAGGTACAACTTCTTCTCATCGAGTCAAAATGGCTACAGACTGCACTATATTGAATTTGTCTAATACTTGGGCATCTCTATTGGCAGGTGATATGGTATTTTAAAATCTTCTATAGGCAAAAGGCTGGACTACAACAACCTTATGAATTGCAGAAACACCCTGGATGTCAGAAAGCTATTGGTCAATGAACGTCACATGATAAAATGATGTCTCTACTCCAACTTGCGCATAATTGAGGATTATGGAATGGATATCTAAGAAAGAGTAGTCAACAAAGCTTCACTGGTCAATATTGATTTGACAATATTTGACATTTATTAGGCATAAAAGAGGATTCGGTGGGCTACTTATTTCCTTTACTCTCTCTACATTCTACAAGTAATAGATCAACTTATTATTAACGACTGTCCCATGTATTTAAATACACCTCTTACAAGATCATTTCGTCTTATAAAGATAAATAATCAAAGTAAAAACACAAATACGAGACTCATCTTAAATTTATGCATCCGAAAGTTCTAGCTTTTAGAACTTGTTGACAGTGAGTCAAGCCTTATTATGCCTTTGGGCTGCATGGAAAATTTTACATCCATACGATGTTGACGAAAACAAAAAAAAAAATAACTGCATTATTATTATATGCAAGTGCAAGGTCAATGTATACTTCTGTTGACAAAGTCTCTCATCCTTTAGAATAGTATATTTGGCTGGCATTACAGCAGTCATAGTTTTTGTCTACCAGTCATAACCATTAACATATCGTGTGACTTACAGGCAATGTATTGCACACCCTGATTTCAGAGTTCTTCGAAACCACCTTTTGGCTTCTGACATGGTTCTTTTAACGATAACTAGGTGACAGCCGAGACAAAACAGAGAAATTTCACAGTTCTGTGGCCGGGACTGCCTTCCAACTACAAAGTACTTAATCATCTTTTTCAGATAATCAGGTAATTCAAACCTGTAATATTTCTGTAATATCCTAACCAAACTGAAAACAACTAAGTAAAGTATGATTCCGTGGGAATCGAACCCAGTTCAAAGTCATTGAAATATTTCATGTTAATCCAAGAAACATAGAAAATGAATGAATTCCTGAAGAATTTAAATAAACCTTTGAATACAAAGTCTATAATATCTAAATTGGAAAGAAGTAAAAATCGCGCGTTTCGATCTCATGACCTCCGCATTAGAGGCTAAAACCACTAGATCAGAGAGGCATTACAAATGATAATG
The DNA here is from genome assembly GCA_947044815.1 of Apomyelois bistriatella. NCBI lineage: Eukaryota > Metazoa > Arthropoda > Insecta > Lepidoptera > Pyralidae > Apomyelois > Apomyelois bistriatella. The sequence goes on from OX345690.1 coordinate 13,932,111, forward strand.
AAAATATACTTAATGATATTTAATGATGTATTTACCCGAACATGATGTGCGACGACCATGGAAGCCGCAGAGGCGAGCAGGAAAATCGTCTGTTTCAACATCTTTGCTGATTTTCTCTGAAACTTAATGAAATAAAGAAATAAATCTTTGAGAATTACTCCCAAGGTTATGAGGCGGAATACATCAATATATATAAAAATCAATGCCACTTTTCGTTGTAATTTTATAACTCAAGAACTGGCTCACCTATCCATACCAAATGTTTAGACTTTGTTCGGTTAAATGGTTTATTTAAAGTTTGCAAAAATCGGGCGAGCGGTTCAAAATTTTTTTATTATTTCACTTTATACGTAGCGAAGCTTTTGTTACGATTATGACTGCCATAATTTTGGTAAAGTATTCAAAATATTACCAATTCAGAAACATAATCATAAGTTAATCACGAAATCGGCAAATTTTTTAAATTCCTGAAATCAGTTGGTGATGCACCGTCGATGATGCACTTTTTGATGTCATCATCATGTTTTCAGAGACCACACATTTGCACACCAGTCCACGGGCTTCTGTGAACTGATTCCTAAGGTGGGCAGTTCACCTATTTGCTTAGTAGTATTAGCTGTAGATACTACAGCTAATCCTAACCCTGTAGGGTGGCAGGGTAAACACCGTTATCATTCAAATCCATATCCATCCATACTTCCATACTTCCATATCCATACTTCCATATCTATACTTCCATACTAATATTATAAATGCGAAAGTCTGTCTGTCTGTCACCTCTTCACGGCTAAACTGCTGAACCGATTGTGATGAAATTTGGTAGGGATGTAGTTAACGACCTGAGGTCAAACATAGGCTACTTTTGGGCGCGATATAACCGAGTCCCACGCGGGGCGAAGCCGCGGGGAACAGCTAGTAGTTCATAAATAACTACATAATAAAAATGTCTGATTAAATACAAAACAAAATATCTTCTATACTAAAAAATTATGGTAAAATGATATTCCTGCCAAAACAAATAAATTTAAATGGCGACCTTATACTAACTAGAAAATAATTTTAAGTATCATTTAATATTTAGGCTATTTATTTACTTCCAACGCTATCATCACAGGTTTCAGTAATATAATAGTGATATGTAAATTTAAAGTTTTTAAATATAAATCGTTAAGTATATATCATTCTCAAGCATAACATAATATAAACAACAATCGTGACTGCACTTAATAAGATTATACCTATATCGTTGATGTGCATACATAACTACTAAGGTACTGGGTTCAAACCCAAGGTAAACATGATTCGTGAAGTTATTGACTAACTCCATTCTATTAAGTTATAAAACCAAGATACTCAAAGAGTTAACACTAATAGAGCTTACTTATCACACGCACACTTATTTCTACGTGAAAAAGTCTGCCACATTGTGCCCTTAGTGCGAGTTTTTCTTAACGCAGACGCTAGCGACTGCGTTAGCGATTTTGTACGGCAGAGCTGTAAAGCGCCTCTGGCGGATAGTAAGGCAACTAAAAAATTCCATACTAAATCCTCATGCAGTCGCTAGCGTCTGCGTTAAGAAAAACTCGCACTAAGGGCACCTGCGCGCGGGTTGAGGAAACATGCACTAATGCATTATCCGAACACGTCGCTACGCACACACTTGACAAAATTATCCAACACAAGCAAAAATTACACGCACACAAGCACAAGCAGTATGGCAGAGGGGGTCGCCTGTCGGTGGCCACTTCGCGCTTCTGTTGGTTTAATGCTCTATCTAAGCTATAAAGGAAGGAAGAAACTAAACATACATCTTCTATGACAAAGGCAGAGCGGATTCCGGGAGCCGATGTGACTAGAAAACCGCTAAGGTTCGGAGAACTCTTGACACTAAGATGTGACACTTGGATTGGACGATAGAGTTTTACGCAGGTGAAGCCATGGACGTAAACTAGTTGGATGTTTTAAATGTAGTACTAGTTTTAAAATAATAAAACAAAAAAGTATTTGTAGCAGTAAACAAACCGATAAATAATCTTAATAAATCGTTGAACCTTGGCATTTGCAGATTCTTTACACAACATAGGTAACATTGGTATGTAAGTATATTGGGCCACATAGATTATGTACACAACTTGGCAAGTAAAGTTACTCTTACCTCTTATCTGGGTCACATATATCTCTGTGGCCCACTGTACATAGTGCATTGAAAACAACAATATTATGCTACCGTATCTCAAAACCAGTTTACCTAGATTCTTTAGAAACCTATATTTATTTAAGTTCCTAGGTAGTAAAGTATCTGCAAACATCACCGCAAAATCTTTTTTTTTTTCAGAATCTTGTATTTTATACTTATTTCTATTTAAATAACGAAAAAAAAAAAAAATTTAAAAATACTTTAGTGTTGTCTCAAGTCACAGTGGGTCCGATTGACAGAAAGCCCAAACACGAAAATTTGCGTGTTCTATATTATTATTAGGTACCTATTCATCTCAAAAACGAATATCGAATGTAAGTTTGAAACGTTTTAGCAAAGTTAAAACAAAAAAAAAATCCACACAAAATATTGATAAGGATTGTTTAGCTTGACGCTTCATATCATGTACAGCATATATTATTTACATTGACAATTATATAAATAACACATAACTTATGCAATATGTTAAGACTATTTACAAACGAAAAAACAAGTCCTAGACAACAAGTCTAGGAAAAAAATAGAACGCATTTACTTAAAACGGGATCTTTAATCAAAATTTTGAATTGTGCAATATTGACCGAAAACAAACATGTACTAATGCCAAGATTCTATGTCCATCAATAAAATAAGAAAAACGAAATTTAAAAAATATAAACACGACTCACCTTAGTGCCTTCGCAGAGCGAATGGTTTCCTCACCAAACAACTCAGGATTAATGTTGCAACATAACCATTTAACAATGACCTACCTTCAACTCTGAATCCAACCGTAATACTTGGTAATAAGATCCAAATCCCACGACGAGAGACCTTCTTAATCGGTGAATGGAGACCGGTTACTCTGATAGATTAATCAGTGTGATGACCGCGCGCAAATAGTACCCAAACAGTGTTATAGTGGTTTATTTTTTATCCGTTGAAGGAAAAACTTGATTTAAATTCAAATTGTTCTAGATCATTCTTTTTTGAAGTTTAATTAAAATAGAAGAGTATCATTAAATCATACTCAATTGTCTGTCAATTATTTTGCTTTGTATAATACTATCTACCTGCAGTTACCTATATAAGACGAAAACAATGAATATCGATACTTCTAATACTGCTATATCTTACTAATATTATAAAGAGTAAAGAGTTGTATTCTTGTGTGTACGTTTGTAATGAATAAACTCAAAAACTTAAAAAAAAATCAGTATTGTAAAGCTACAATCACCATGAGTGACATATGCTATGTGTACCACGGGCAAAGCTGGGGTGGACTGCTAGTTATGGGTATAACATTTGTAAAAAAAAAAACAGTAAAAATGTATAGTAAAATTAAGTGACCAACTTCTAAAAAATCCTTCTTACCATCAAATCGCTTGCTTTTAATAATTCAACTAAATTAATCTTACTTCATGTATTAAAACAACAATCTTCTGATAAAAAGGGTGATGATTTCGGTCTTTGGATTCTTCTTCTCTTCTTTTTTCTTTGGGTCTTTCTTTTTCGGATCTGGTTTTGCCGGTTAGAGATTTGCGTGTATTTGCTCGTATAGCGTGCCTGCCCTGTTATAGCTTTGAAGCATGATGAGCATATAAACATCAACAATTTAGGATACAAATTCAAAGAACATATTCCTTTAATCAATTCCTGTGTAATTTTGACGTTTCACCGCTAGCGGCATATAAGTTTGTATGTCTTAAAAACCTGATCAGGCCTAGCCCTACTGTTTCGCAATCACGGCTGACATTGGCTAGTTTAAATAGATCATACATGGCCGATCTCCGACATGAGCATTCAAATATGATATTTATTAGTCTTCAATAGAGCTTATAACAACTTGTCAGGCTACCAGTTGAACTTGGCATCAATCTGTCTTCAATGAGAGATCTAGTAATTTTCACTATTGTAATGAAAAAGGGAAATTTGTAAGCAATTGTTAGTAATTTCTTAGGAAAATGTGTGAAAAATGTGTATTTCTGTACATCTTTGTATTTAGACGTGTCTGACACAAATGCCATTCATGATTATGATGATGGGCAAGTGCGAGTCGGACTCGTGCACAGGGTTCCGTAGTTACTACCATACATTTTTCTTATTATTATTTGTTTGGCCTTTCGGTATAAAAATTATCCTATGTGTTAATCCAGGTTATAAAATACCTGTGTTCCAAATTTAATCCTCCGTTTATCCGTTTATATTTTAAATTTAGACCGTTAGAATTACTAATTCTGTGCCGTTAGACGGACAACGAAGTAATCTTATAAGCTTTTTCTTTTCTTTTAGATATACGGAACACTAAAAATGTTCATATTTGTACATCTTGTCCCAGACTATAATTCCATGTAGGTATTATTTATTAATGTACCTATTAATTGATTATTAATATGATTAATGCCAAGAGGTTTCGTCACTCATAATTTGTACCCTAAGAATGTATTCATAATGTACTCTCATCAACTTAAACAATTGTTAAAATCCCGTTAAATCTTGTAATTATTCTCTTCGTAATTAACGTCATGGTTAACTAGTTCGTTCAAAATTACATTACAACTTCAACTTTAAAACTCTCTGACCTCTTTGGAGGCAATGAGTTGAATGAGAATTTCATGCTCTCATCTCAATTTAATTTAATTTTTATCTAAAACAAATTATTTGAAATAACGAAACTATTTAAATCGACAAGATGTTTTCACTAATTTAGTTTATAACTATTCCTTTATGGAATTTATTAAGAAAATCTAAGTTAAATAAAAATTTGTGGTCCTACTTGAAGTTAAGTTCAGTTGTGGTCCAAGAGCTCGCTTACCTAGTGTAGACTTGTTAGTTTGTTACTTTTTTATCCCCTATTATATATTCGTCCGGCAAATATATATCAAATGCCAATATAAAGTTAATAAAAACAACTCACCCAAGTTACAAGTCACTCAAAGCATGTAGACACGCATAAAAATAATAAATGAAACTGCGATAGTATGGTCGTGACCGGTTGTATTGTGAGGTAAAGTGGGGCTTGGCGCTGGAACATTGAGTAATGTCTGTCCATAGAGTTCTGTTGTCTGTGGTAATGTATACTCGAGGCGTTATGTGCTTAGTATAGAGCACGGAAAAAAATTGATCGAGCACCCGAGCGATGAGAAAATTCCTTAGTCTGTGCTTAGTAATCTATACTAATACTAGCGACCCGCCCCGGCTTCGTATGGTCATAAAAAAATTCCTCTTGAATCTATCTATCTATAAAAAAAAACCGCATGAAAATCCGTTGCGTAGTTTTAAAGATTTAAGCATACAGGGATATAGGGACAGAGAAAGCGACTTTGTTTTATACTATGTAGTGATTATCAAGAGGAAATATTTGTTTGTTTGTTTGCACCGAATAGGCTTCGTAACTACTGTACCGATTGGAAAAATTGTTTCACTGTTGGAAAGCTACACTATCCCCGAGTGATATAGGCTATGACCGTACCACGGGCGAAGCCGAGATGGACTGCTAGTAATAAGGCTGAATTGCCTATGCGAGTTATGGCCATATGAGAACTATGAGTTTTTCCCAACTACAGTCAACAGAGAAATCCTAGGTTATCTTTATATCCGTCGGCTAAATAAAACCCTAACCTAAATAAGTAGATACTGACGCTCTATCTCTCATCTAAGTGATTTTCCGGTTACTTGCTCAGCTGACTGCTTCGGAGCCCAGGGTCCGCTTTCTGATTTTTCTCCTCCAGTTAGGAGACGGCATATGATGATGACGACAATGATGAACGTAAACCTTATCAATGAGTCTATATGAGGCACATAAATAAGTCAACCCTGAAGAGAAACGGGTTTATATAGACAATTTACGATATATACTTACTAAAGACAAAGAAAATATACATTTGATCCAATTTTCTATGCGAATTTGTTAACCCACAGAAATGATCATAGATTTATTAGAATTTTCTATTTCCTTGAGCCTACCACCATCTGTTGACTGCGCTCCGAACTATTTAAGACTAATTTAAATAATAAATGTAGAGATAGAGCACATGCTCTAACTTTGTAGAGACTGCGCATATTACTTATATCTTTCCGTTACTCACTAGTAAAAACATAGATGTCGTTAGTCGATTAGGCGACACAGCAGAATAGATAATAACTGTTAGCGATAAATTTTTTTACAGAATATCTCTTAGCATACTCCCGGTTGCGTTCTTAGATAATTGACTTGCTTTATCAACATTTAATGTTATCCCCAAGCCACTTAACCTGTTTATTTATACCCATAGAAAACCATGATTATTTATTATTTTTAAACCATTTACTTAGGAATCTTGTGGTTTCCCAATGCATGCATTGAAATGAACGAACACGGGTGTCGTATATGACGAATGTTAGAAAATAAGCAGCACATTTTGATGAAATTTCGTATGGATATAGTTAGGGACTCTGGGTTACACATTGACTACTTTTGAGCGTGACATAACGAGTTTACGGGCGGAGCCAAGGGCAACAGTTAGTCAATCTAAAAAGGATTTCTGCAAAAAAAAATATCATATAAAAAAAAACTTTATTAAAATTAAAAAAAACTTAATTCAAATATCCGATAATGCCGCAAGCGACTGCAGGTCCTGAGGTTCCAGTAAGGGCACTATCTTCTGTACTGGCGCGTCCGTAATCATCTTCACCTTTAGAGATTGCTAGGGATCTTCCTACAATGGACCTCGGGCCTGCCAGGGAAATGAGATGGTCGACGATTTTCACGTTGACAGTGTCATCATCAGCTTTGATGTTGCCGAGGTCTCCGACGTGCCTGATGGGGTCTCGGGGCCCGCCGTGACGCCCCTGAAAACGTAGATGTAGTTAGATAAATGCAGAACGAAAGCGGACACCTAGCTAGCTGGTTCCTAAACAGAAGAGCATGCATAAGGGAAATTTCAAAAGAGAAGAGAGACGAAAACTATTTATTTCTTTAATTTTATTAGAAAATTGTAAACGGGGGACTCAAAGCCTGAGGATTTATCTACCAGTCAAACAGTGATGTGATGCAGAGAAAGGTAAGGCAAAAATACTCCATTTAACAAACGAATGGAGTATTTTTGCCTTACCTTTCTCTCTCTTTGTCTGTGTAAGAGTTTTTTTTTAAGAAGAAGGTCGCAGATAGGCGCTGGATGTAGGCCGCTTCCAACAGGTCATTTTGGAAATCCTTGGGGGAGGCCCATGGTCTATAGCAGCGGACTTCTTGTGATCATCATGATTTCAGCCTCAGGCTGTCTACTGCTGGACATAGACCTCCCCCAAGGATTTCCGAAATGACCGGTTAGAAGCGGCCTGCACCCATCGCCTGTCTGGGACCTTCATCAGGTCATCCGACCATCTAGTCGGTGGGTGTCCGATGCTGCGCTTGCCGATACATAAAAGTATACCCACATAGAACGCTATGAAGTGTGGTCCAATATCCTTGCAGCTGTCTTTCACAGACCCGCTCTGATGCACGTGGACCCCATGAAGACCTGGAGTGAGGCCAGTGATGTTCCCCTCAATAGTGACGGGGCCATTGGGCACGATCTGAGTGAAGATCAGCTCGCCCCCCACTCCGGATTCCTCGTCAGCCTGCAGGTTCACCACGGCTTGCAGGCCTGGGAGTGATCTTGGGGCCTGCGAAAGTAAAGATACAAATTAGATATTTCTTGCAGCATTTTTTATGGAAATCAAGCATATGGCCCGCAAAAATATGTATAGGTATCCCAACTAATATTGTAAATGCGAAAGTGAGTTTGTATATTTGTTTGTTTGTTACCTCTTCACACCCTATATACTGAGCCAATCTTCCTGAAATTTCGCATACACCTAGCTAGGAGTATTGAGAAGAACATATGGTACCTTATATCCCGGGAAAAAGCACTGTTCCCGAAGGAAATTAATGCAGGCGAAGCCGCGGGCGAAAGCTAGTATCACATAAATCAGAGGATAATCGTTTAATCAAAGGCACTGGAATCTCAGTTTCCCCCATTTCTTCGCCAAAAAGAGTGCTTATGGCATCTTACTACTAGGCCGTGCAGGGTCAATTCAACTCCATAAGAAACAAAGAATATACAGCGCTGTTTAGTAAACACGCTAGGCAGGCTGCTTTTTGCTGCTAGATGACATTGCCTACTTAAACCTCAATTTTATGTCATCATCATTGTATTGTATTTCATTGTATTAAGGCCACATGAAAAGCCTTTTTATTGGTACCTACCATATACCCACTTGGAATATTTACGCAAGGACACATATGCTGATGTCAGTTCGAGCTCGCAACACATTGTGTCCATTGTCTAAGAAATAAACGTTAACAATGTGTTGACATAACCTTATGGTTCAGTAAAATATTGCCTCGCTTGAAAATATTATTATAGTCTATCCCCGTATTAAAAAAATGGTTGTTAAGCCCATTTTAGCTGAAATGTGTTTCGTCTCGTTCTATCACTTGAAATGTCGGTAAGAGAGAAAGAGACAAAACATATTTTAGTTAAAAAGGGACTTAAACGACGTTTCTTATATGAGGGTTAAACTATAGATTATGACTGCCGCAAATATACTAGTAACATAACTTTAGCCATTGCTATCGTCGGTTTCCAGGCGTAGACCTGAGGGGGGATAAGCACCCCTTCCCTCCACCCTCCCCCCAGGAGAGGGTACTATTAACTGTTCGCCCGTCTGACTTGAATCCTCATGATATGGATTTTTGTGGTAACTCACACGTCTAAATCAGAAATCAGTTAACGATAAGTAAAGTTGTTACAGTGCAAAAAATGACCACTGACAAAAAATATTACCGATCTTTCAACGATAAAGACCCAGAGATTAATGTTATAATATTTCTAACAGTTATTTTGCGAATAATCATTCGTAAAAAACTGTTTGCCTCGCAAACCCGTGATTATACATCTTAAAACAAGGAAGCAACACTTCATGACATAATTGAAACTGTTGAGCATGATACAAAAAACACGCAGACATTAAAATGTACAGACATGAGTGGAGATACAGGGTGTAACAGTCCGAAATGGGTTTTTTTTACGAGCCAACCCAGAGAAATTAATTACTGGTTTTCCAGGTATATGGCTCTATGCTCTATGATGTGGATGGAGAACACGCTTTTGTTATAATTTACCGCCAGTGATCACAAAAACATTGATTTTTTCAAAAGCAATATAATTTATTTGATAAACCTTACTTCAGACCCAGGAGTTGGTAGTCATATACTTTGTAGAGTAAACTCTAGATTTTAAAAACGAATTTAGAGATGTGACTTATCTAAGAAACAAGTACTTATCTGCAATATAGATAAAAAATACGAAATTGTATCTTGTACATATCTAAAATACTTTTTGAAAATGTATTTTGTATCTTATAGTCACGACGGAAGCCGAAGACAAGTATGAAAAATTTCTGAAAAAAAGCAGGAATAGGCGTGAAAAAATTTCGCAAATTTATCAAGTCCTGTGTAACTTCCTTAATGTGTTTATCTTGTTGCATCCTCTGCCGGTTGTTTCTAATCGCTTTCTTGCTATTTGAGTCTGTGTAACTCTGTCTGCCATAAAAATGGTCTCAGGTGTCAGCACATTGATCCGCTAATTAATATGGCCAAGCGTGAAATCGTGTAATCGCGCTTTTTGTCGGTAACTGCTCACGAGATAAGCCGCAAAGGATGTGGGAGGATCTATCGATATACTTACGTCAATAAATCGATTTATTAGATAGAAGATGTGTTCATATGAAAATGGTCGTAAAAACGAGACCCTACAAATCCTCAGCTGTTATTCTTCTGTATGTCTGTCGGTATGCTCTATCTCATAAACTAAAGCTAGGACTTGAATTTTAACAGATTATGTATATCTATTGTGACTATAATAGGAAACAGCTACCAACTCACATAGTCATTTTGTCTAGTTTTAAAAAGTGTGTGGAAAACTAAACCGAGCATATTTTGGGGTGGTTTATTCACCGCTTGAGCTTTATCAGTGAAATGCCTTAAAGTCGTTTCTTGAACTACAAGTATTACATGCGCGTAGTATTAATAAATAACTATCCAAGTACACAAAACCACACACAGAATAAAAATAAGCCCCAAAGTAAGTTCGAGACCTGTTTTAGCACATGGTGAGTACTATTATATTTTCTGCGACATAGGTGACATAATGATAATCTTGGAAGGATATAATCAATTAAATAGTGATAAACACTAATAGCAGAGGTATTGGCATGGCCAATCATGGTGGACCTTGGAAACGAGACTCCAATCACCGGCACGCGAGCTCCGTGGACCATACAGTTATCTTACTACCTAAGAATAGTTGTTGGTAATGGCAAAAATATAGTTAAATATACACTATGGTGTATTATACAAGGTGGACACAAATCAACTGCAAATATTTTAAGGGCAGATACAGACCACTATACTGAATAACTTTTCCAAATAAACTTATATCGAAATATGAAATTTTATATTTCACTCTCCATACTAAACTAGATCAGCTGATTCTCAATTTGTATGGGAGGTCAAAATTTTTTTTCTCATACGTTGTTCAGTTTAGTGGTCTGAATCTGCCCTTAAAATATTTGCAGTTGATTTAAATTCACATACAGTGAGTCCCATAGGAAAGTATACTTACTATTTACAGTACAATACATTTGCACGGGCAAGCAACATTTTTCCGTTTTCTGTCTCTAAAGACATTTAAGACAGAAATAAGATTAAGAAATACCAGCACGCAGAACGCAGTTTCTATTTCTATAACCGTGATATGACCTAAGATGTTAGTGGGGGTAGAGTGCTTAGACCATAATTCGCTTTTATAATTTACTAGCTTCTGCCCGCTTCTAGCTTTCGCTCGCGGCTTCGCCCGCGTAAAATTCCCTCAGGAACTGTGCTTTTTCCCGGGATGACAGGTTAACAAACAAGCAAACCAATAAATATACAAACTCACTCACATTTATAATATTAGTTTGGATTGTTTTTGCACTCTACCACAGAATACATAGTACTAACGACTCTACCATAATTCTAAGCATAGTTATAGGTCGATAATATTAGGAAAGTTGCTGGCAACAACTGGATTGCGGTGGCAGAGTAGGGATGCATGGCGTAGACAGAGGGAGGGTTATGCCTAGCAGTGGGTTGTAGACAGCTGATAATGATGATGATAAGTACTATAATATTGTTCTATTTGCGGTCGGTTACATATATCACCTACTTTAGAGAACACCAAAGAGATACGGGCTCTTTATTCAAATTAGGTAATTAGCTTCCCATACTCTTTCTCATAGGTGGCATCCATTCATCCTCTCCTCCAGTAGGGAATTCCCTTAAGGTGAGGAAGCTTATATCGACTGAGAATACCACTGAGGCGAGTGAGGTTGAATCGAATTTGAGGAAACATTTAAGAATACCTACGTGTGTTAGTCTCATAGCTGCACCTGATGGCTTACCACCATCTCTTAAAACCATGCAAGAACGATTGAATAAGAAATATGTCGCCTTACATCATGTATTGCGCTGTCTCGCTTACTCACTGGATCTTGCATGGTTTTAAGAGATGGTAGTAGGCCACCTGAGCCTCTAGTATAAATTTTTGAAAACGTACGTATTCGCTAGCGTCTGTAAGTACTATCTTACTCATAGTAGAGGCATAGGCAGAAAGACAAGTTTATCTAACTTTGATGATCCTTCCATAATGTACCTATTTTTTTTTTTTTTTTTTTTAAATGTACCTATACTTGTACCTATATAAGTAAATACCACATAATTTACCTTCCGCGTATAAGTTGTCATGTCATGCCCCAAGGAGAAAGATTAGTACCCATTAATTGTATTAGTCACCAACTTATAAATCGTGATACGTCTTATATGGGATGCATGTTCAAAATAATGAGGAATCTTAAGATGTTAGTGTAAAGGCGCGTCGATCACGGTTTTCGTGTCGAACGCACCATTGAACATGTTGAGTATGTTTTATGACATTTTTTTTATAATGTAGTTACAGCTGATTTATTGTCTATGAATACAACTAATAAGGAAGATATTATTTACAAATAACAACAATTAAAATGTCTATTCGGAAATGAATATGCTTACGTAATTAAATTTGGTAATAGTTTACCATTATACACAAAACGACCGTCTCACCATCTTCCTGGTTGCATCTTCAGCTTACTCTTCAGAGCCCAGGGTACGTTAATAATCATTGTCCTGATTTGGCGGTACTTACTGGTTATTACAATGGAGCGATTGCCGTCTGACCTCCGTAACCCTTTTATACAGGGAAACCAGACACAGAAACATGATCTTGGTGTGTTAGTGGCCAACACTGTCAGATTTTACCTAATGGCAGAGCTCAACGACTGCCATCTACCGATAGCAGCCGGGACCAATGACTTAGCGTGTCTTCCAAAGCACGGAGGAGCTCTAGATAGAAAATGCCATTAATGGTGACCAATCTTCTGCGGCTGCCCATCGAAGTATATAAGCAACCTGGAAGTCTCACAACAGACTTAGGGCTGGTGTCGGAAGATGCCGGGAGAGCCGTGCTAGATGGGGTTTCTTTCTCTGACAGCAGCCGATCTGCGGCGCGGTGCAGTCGATGGTTAACCTTTTGTCGTGTCCTAGCTGCCCTGTCTCCTGCACAATGGAGGACTTGAACGAGGCAAATGGGCGGTGGAGGTGGCCAAATACTGGGCAAAGTCTATATAGAGTCCATATAGCCATAATGACTCAAAAAAAAGAAGAAAGTTTCACACTCACCCCAGCTAAGTCAATCTGCTTCTCAGCACGGTTTCCAGCGATGGGGAACACTGGTCTGTTGAGATCCTGAAAATAGCATAGGTACCTTGATTATAGATATAATATAAGTAGTAATTAATGATCATTTATACTACTTCCATGCTGGTCTGGGAGAAAAAGAAAAACAGAATGTAACAGCTGCTTTTCTTCCCGCTCAAGCCGTAAAAGTCGACTGAGGGATTCGTCGAATGGGGGAATCATAACATAGGCGATGCGGCTAGCAACCCATCACTATTGATTTCCTGTTTCATCTACCTTCATGCTAAACGTGGCCTAAGGTCTTAGGCCTCAGGATCTGTCTACCTCGTATGGGATGTGATTATATGTATGTATTTTACTAGTCAGTCACTCAGTAATTAATCCATACTAAAATTATAATTGCGAAAAAAAATCTGTCTGTCTGTCTGCTACGCTTTGACGGCAAATCCGTTGGACCGATTTTGATGAAATTTTGTATGGATATAGTTAAAGACCGGGGTTCAAACATACTTTTTGGCGCGATATAGCATTCTATTATATGTGGCGCGATATAACCGAGTACTGTGCGGGCGGAGCTGCGGGCAACAGCCAGCGGGCAGTACCCAATGGATTACTATGTAACTACGAAGTAAAATGAAAATTATCATCACAGCCGACTATGGTGGAGTTCATAGACCGGAAATGGTTAAGAAAAAAAAGTTATGGACGAATACATCCACTGAAACAGCCCGAGCGGCACAGAAGTTCAACAAACCTGGATGTTAAGTTAACCTGCAAAAAATCTGCAATGGCGATGCTAATTTTGTATCTTAATTAGGTGATCATTATGTTCATTAACAGTTTTTTTACACGACATATTTAGTTACCTTAAAATTTTAACATTATTGCACAAGCAATTTCCATCGAGCACTTAAGGGTAGTTAAGGGATAAAAAAGCAGATTTAGTGCTACAAATATTAAAGAATTTTTGTTTTAGCCCCCAAATCATAGATTAAAAAAAAAATTGCGTCACTTAAAAGAGACCGCGCGCGCTTCGAACTTCTTTGCCCCAAATGCAAAATATTTTTTTCAAAGTAAGTAATTAATTCCATAGTTAAGGGCATTGAGACAAATAAACAAACTCTTCGGGTTTGTTAGGTATATTAGTCTTAAGTATATAAAATGTATTGTCAAAATTTGCCTCTGCGATTTAAAGTAGGTAAATTTATAAAAATAACATAAGGCATTAAACTTTTACTTACATAAAAATAAGGTTCCATATACACTTCGTACACATTGCTCTGGTAATCTTCAATAGCAGGTAATGTTTTGATTATCAAGTTCCTCCCATAACCTGGAACACCCTGTAGAGTCTTGCCATTCAAAGCAGCCACTAACCACAACAACTGGCCGAAAAACACATGTAATCGTAGGTTCATTGCGAATTAAAAAGAAAAATATTCGAAAATAGAATTACTATGAATGCGTGTTAAGTTAGCAAGCGTTTGGGTGCCAATGATTCTGGTACACAGCAGAACCGAGTTTTGTTTTTTTTTTTATTTATTTTAGTGGAGACGACTACTCAGTCCGGTTGGTTATCATTACCTGATGGGTCTCCCAAGTATTCAAGGCTCGTGTAATTGATCTGCATGACGTAATGATTTAGACACGGCATTGTTTGAGATATTGAGTGGAAGTCGGAGGCAATCTGTGGTGTAGGAAACATGATCCGACCCTACAACTACGGTGTCTTGATAACCTTCAAACAAATTATGAATGTTTAGTAATTAATCGTTGCGTTATGCAATTTCATAGTGCCCGCTAATTTGAAGTACAAGTTGTCGTCAAGGTATTTTTTCTTATGTCATGCCACGAATCATGAAAAATACTTTGTTCCACAAAGAATTAGGAAACGCGCGTGGTTTAAAGCAAATTTATTTTTTAATCTATGTTATTCCAGCAATTCCTTAAAAACAACCTAAAAAAAACTATAATTTTTTCTCTCTCATTTCATTGATTGCCCGATTGCACCCTCAGCATTCCACCAATGTATGTAATGCTGAGGATGCACAGGGTCCTTTTAGGGCAGGGTTACCATCCGTCTGGATTAGTCCCGATATGTCCGGACTTTTAGACTCTTGTCCGGAATTTGGCCGGCCCTTTAATTTGTCCGGATTTATGAGTACTTATTAAAACTTTTTAAATGTATATTTATTATATATAATACTAGCTGTTTCCCGCGGCTCCGCCCGCGTGGGACTCGGTTATATCGCGCCCAAAAGTAGCCTATGTTTGACCTCAGGTCGTTAACTACATCCCTACCAAATTTCATCACAATCGGTCCAGCAGTTTAGCCGTGAAGAGGTGACAGACAGACAGACAGACAGACAGACAGACAGACAGACAGACAGACTTTCGCATTTATAATATTAGTATGGATATGGATATGGATACCATTGAATTGAACTAAAATAAGTGGTTCATGCATGTTTCCAAAAAAGTCCGGACTTTTATTGAAAAGTCCGGCTTTTGGCCAGGATTTTTCAAATTCCTAAAGGTTACCAGGTCAGTTCAGGGTCTATTCATGGTAAGACATTAGCACACATCTCGCGCCGCCACGACGTAAAGCCAGCACTTTTTGGGTTTCCTTCTGCCAGCCCCCGGGGTGGCAGCATGGCCACTTGCTCCCAAACCCCACTGTAACTTGCCGGTTTTTGTAAGATATGATCATACCATCGTAGAATATTCTCCAGAAGCTAAAGAAACTTCTTCGGCTTCTGGAGAATATACAACATACGAAGTACGTACGCCAAATGAAATACCTACAGTATTGTGAAGTTAAACAAACTTGTTAAGGTGAACACTAGCGCCACCGTCATTTAAAAATCATTACTCACTGAAAACACAAGTTATCAAAAATCCCTCTGCTGTAATTATGGTTCTGGATCTGAAGTTAATTTTAATCATATTCAATTATTAAATTATAATTCCATATAGTTACAAATTGCAAAACTGCTAAGTGGTTTTAAGCAATAATTAACCTTAACAAATAACACATTTGATAGACCTATCACAAAAACACAGACAAACGATCATAAAATCAGATAAAAGTACCTAATAACTAGTGAATAGCCAGATTGAAGCTCGTACGAGAAGGTACATCAATTAATAACGCAGAATTAGTTAAATCTGTCATGTTTATTGTAACATAATAAATTACCTAATTTATCAGTATTTTAATTTTTTTGTACCATATTTTGAAGGCTTAAAGTGTGTTTTTTTTTAAATATTTATTTGTGTAAGAATTTAATAAAGATTTCTTAATATACCTTAATAATCGAGCTATTGTATAGATATGACTTAGTTTAATATTCTTATCTAAAGTTCCAAACCAGCCACACCAACAGCCTCTTGGATTACAAACAGTTCGTATAATAACAAAATACTTTTTAGTATGTGAATCTCACTTTAGTAACGTTTAACTTTTTTTACTTATTGCTTGTTTTAAAGCGGCAATGAGAAGGCTCACTAAAAGACCCTGTTTCATTCTTTAGGTACGGAATCCTACAGACACAGATCATGGCTCATGAAAATAAAAAAAAACCGACTTTACGTCTATAGTATAAACACGCGCACTGACTGGCCACTAATAAATTTCATTGAAAAATTAAAAACATGTCTACATAACCCATCAAATGGATGTCAAAATCTCGCCCTCCCTGATGGAGTAACTGGAATGAATCGGGATTTCGTGTTTGACCACCAGCGGAATCGTCCCAGTACTTGGTCAAGGGCTGGGAGTACCCTCAACCGATGGCTTTGGGGGGCATTATGCTGTGGGGTGCCCGGGATCCCGTGTTCTTTCTGTAACTGCTGTGAACGATTGGATGATAACACAGTTGAGATGGACCGGTCTAGAATCAACCGTGAGTTGGCTGATGGTGACTGCAATTATTTAATTAGTAGTGTTGCTTATTACTTTCCAAATAAGAATCATTTTAGCATAAATTTTAATAGAGGCAAAGTTCACATACCATAAGCGGCAACTTTTAGTTGCAAGAATAATCTCAAATGAATGCCCTAGCCCTAAACCACTTACTGAAGGAAAAACGGGTAAAGAACGCCAATATAAGTTGATTAAGTACTTACCTTACCTTACAGTAAGTATACTTAATGACTATTTACCTCCATGCATTACCAGTAAGTTTAAAGGGAGATATTAGCTACTTAACTATATTTAATACTTACTTGAAAGCAGTACCTACGTATAACTTTTAGAAAATGAGTTTAAGAACCTAAGTACCTATCTTATGAAAGTTTTATAAAAAACGATCAAGTTTTGGATGAACCTCAGCCTTTCGTTATGGACTACAGCGCTTTTGAACTTCTTAATAAACGCTTATAGGTACTGTAATGTATTCTATACTTTGAGTATAGGTAACTCTATAGATAAATAGAGAAACTTGCCTAGCCTAATATTTTTCTTTCTATTAAAATATAATGTCGACTAGGTCGTTTCTATCATGTAACTAAAACAAAACAACATTAAATATGAAAGACTTCAGTTTACCATAGACATCTTTTTACAGAATCAACCGCAACAGCAGAAAGAATGGCGCGCCCGCACCGCCCGCACGCGCCCTGTGGAAGAAAATCCACCCCCGAAATGTTGTCGGCCGTTAGATGCGCCCTATCCCAACTTCAGGGGGAACCAGCACCACCCCTTCCCGTCACATCAACGGAGAAGAGGCACATGCCGGACCCTGGTTGAGCTGTCGTGTTCCCGAATTAGTTTTTACGAATACTTAAATATTACCCGTCAGATTAACATGAGGCTTTGGATTATTCCACATTGGATTATGATGCTCTGGGTCCTAGCCACATTTCAGTACCTATATCTTTATTTTTAATGCAAGCTCGAGGCTATTGACATCTGTTAGATATCTATTGCCCTTACTGGTTATGTGATAACCTATGTAGTATTAATCACCTAATTTTTAAAACTGAATTAATCTGTCGATTCAGAGCATGAATTTAACATTACTATATTAGTTTACGTTCATCGGATCCATGACACATTAAGCTTAGAATCAATCATAATAATTGCGACATGGGTTTTTGTTGACATCACATACATATTCCAAACGCCTTACATTATTTTTGCCGCAATACGCTGACGTAGGTTTTATTTATAGGTTCCTTCCAATTAAGGGAAACAGGCATACGGCCTACATAATGGAAAGCGTTCATCGCAGTTTTCGTTCATATCCATAATATTGTTACGAGAATCATAGTGAGTAGCTTAGAGCTATTTTATTTGATTTGATTTGATGAGCTGTTGAGTATTAATTTGAAATTTTCACATTACTCACGTACTTAACTCCATTAGGTTCCTACGTGTTATAGGACTGTGATTCATGGCCCATGTGGATATTGCACTTTACAGTGATTTATATATTTATATAAATATATATTTGAATAAAAAATATATATTTATCAATTTATACTGTAATATTTACGTAGGTACGTTTTTCTAGATCTAAAACTTACCTATCTGTGAGGAAGGTCCATTTTGTCTTAAGTACAATGGGCCCTATAGTAATGTATACTTTTTAACCTTAAACTTACACCTTAGGTGGTTTACCTTCTATGTGGTTCACTGTACACGAGGATTGACAGGAAATGCCCTTAGCGTATCTGTTTGCCTATTCATCGCCAACTTTATGTTGACAAACGTTGTCAAGCCCAAATAAACTAAAATATGTTCTGTCCCTTTCTTCCTAATAGCTATTTAACGTGAAAGAACGTGATAAAACAATTTTTAATAACAAATGTTTATTATTTATTTTAATAACAGTAGATAATATCTAGTGGGCGTAAAAATATAATTACGCAAATATGGCTTGCAAATGTACTTTAAAAAAATATATCTTGTTTGCACAAAAAGGGGGTGGAAAGCCCATTTACTTGTCCAATGTATATTTTCAAATGTTAATAATCATTGTACAGTGTTTGTATTTTACGTGTATATTTTTTAGATTTTATGTTTAATAAATAGTTAATATTTATAAATAATCAAAGTATTTATATTGTTTTTATAACTTATTGACCTTCCCCCTTATTCATAAAAATTAACAAAGTTTGTTAAGCCCGTTTTAACTAAAATGTGTTTTGGCTCTTTCGTTCACGGTAAATTTCGCTAAGAGATAAAGGGCCAGAACATATTTTAGTTTCATAAAAATAATCTTTACCAAGAATAAAAATCAGTGAAGTGTATCACAAACAGAATAAATTTAACAACCAACTTTAATAGATTAAATACTCAAAGTGAACAAATCATGTCTGGATTCCTCAATCACACCTTTATCGTTTTGGGTTCATCCTTGGGTATGAAAAGATAACAGCGCCACTTCGGCCCATTTTAGTACTTAAATAAAAAAAAATATTCAGTTCCCAATAGATTTATTATGAATAATATAAAACTGTCAACAAAAACAAATGCAAAAAGTAAAACAAAAAAGAGCACCAATACTTGTGATAAACACAGTAGGTTAAAAGTTATACTTAATTGTGATGATCTGATGCTTAACCTAAATTGTGCCTATACCGAAAATAAATACTAGATGAGTCGGACGGCCATTTAAATGCAATTTTAGGCCAAACTACACTTAAATTGACTAAAATGGAAGATAGACTTGTGCGTTTACACCCTGCACATTCCGCTCATTAAAATATACGCCATTGAAATATAGTAACTTCAGTTTTGATTTCAGTCGTGTTTCATCGTGGCGTAGTAACCTCGTCTTACGAAACCCATCCTTGAAGAAAGCGTATTATTTTTGAATAATGTCTAATAGACCGCTTTAGTACTCAATAGGGTTCTATTGTTCCCGTAGATGTGGGCACAAAAAATTCACTCCGCTAAATCGTTTAAATAAATAGCGACTCTTGTAACAAAGCTTTAAAGTTCAATTCAATGCTACCTAAATACTGCCTTACTATGGCATCTTCAGTGTACCCTAGCTCAAATCTTTGCTATTAATGCGGAGTGCGGCCAACCGTACAAGATTTTTTTTAAATTTTCTAAATTCTTGCCAGTGCGATTTTTCTTTTAATCGGATTTCGTGCGATGAGGTTTAGCTGTTCTTAAACTAATTACTGGAGGCCGATGGAGGCGACGAGGCTCTCGGCCTTCGCGATGTAAGCCTTCATGGCGTCGTCTTTGGAGGTGCCTTTCTTGGCTGCCCACGCGTCGAATTTAGCCTTGCCCTTAAGGTCCAGCATGCCGGGTCTGTCTGTAAACAATATAAAAAAGAAAGTAATTATTTTGCTAACAAAAAATACCATTAAATTAAACTATTCAGTTATTATTATTTATTTTATTCTACTCAGTATTATTAGATCATTTAAATTCCATTAATAGTAAAATTAAATTCACAATGGAATCTGAGAATAATAATTCTTTAGCTTTCCTTGACATTTTAATAATGAGAAATCCTGACAATAGTATTGGTTACACCGTGTATAGAAAGCCAACCCATACCGATAAATACCTCAATGGAAAATCTCATCATCATCCATGTCAGTTAGCTACCGTAGGCAAATCTTTGTTTCAGAGAGCACAAGGCATCTGTGACACCCACCATCTCAAAGAAGAGCTTCGACGAGTCAAGTCTGTCTTGAGAAGCAACAAACTTAGCCTTCCACCCATACGACACAGATGTCGACCCAAGCCACACACAGTTGACCGTGTCCCAGCCATCCTACCTTACATGAAGGGAGTCACAGACAAGATTGGTAACATACTTAGGCGAGATTCAATCAAGACTTACTACAAGCCGCATAAGAAAATAAACCAACTTTTAAGACCTGTTAAATCCAATATCCCATTGCAAGATGCTGGAGTTTATAAAATTGGCTGTGACTGTGGTTTATCATACATTGGGCAAACAAAGAGAAGCATTGGTACCCGTATCAAAGAACATATTGCTGTCATGAAACATAGACGCTCAACCAAGTCTGCAGTCTGTGAACACTCACTTGACAAATCCAACCACTACATGCGTTTTGATAATCCTCAAGTCCTTGCAAAAGAAAACAGATTTATACCAAGGATGAAACGTGAAGCGATCGAAATTAAAAAACATCCTAATTTCAATAGAGAGGATGGTTGGCAAGTACCACCAGCTTGGGACCCAGTTATCAATTTAATAAAATCTCAAACTCATCGGAAGACTACAAGTGTTTTTGATACTGTCAGCCAATACTGTGTGAATCGAAATAGTTTTCAATGATTTATGAGCTATGGTTTTGTATTCTTGTGACATCAGAAACAAATGACACAGACGAATGTCAACTCAGTCTGCCTGCGATCATGAGCTCTGTAAAGTGCTTGAAACGTTAGGTATAAATAAGTAAGCAATAAACGCGATAGAAAACCGTATAAAATAGTTTAATTTAATGTGTAACAATCGCGAAAACATAAGAAATCATTAAAAAATACCATATTTGATTTATTAAAGTTGTAGCATCAACACTGAAAACATATTTTACCTAAAATACTTCGGCTGTTTGAGAAATATCCAAAGTTTAACAAGATACTAATGAAGTTAACTTGATTTAACGTTAAAACGAAAGGATTTGGTTACATATTGCAAAGAGTTATGTGGTCACTTTTTTATGCTATAGATTGAAGAAAGTATGGTTGTGTATAAGTAAGTATTTTTTATCAGTGAACACATCCATGGCCTTCCTCTTTTTCAGCAACCACTTTTAGCCATGAGATGCCTACTCGTATACCAAACGGAGACGCTCTAGTAACTACGTTGGCAATTTCGTATGCTAGTGGGTAATCCTTAAAGCACTCCTGGCAGATAGTAAAGTAATTAGGAAATCCCATACAAAATCCTAATTTAAAAAAGTACGGGGGCAGGAAAACAAAATTTGGCAAGTGATCGGAAGTAGCGGAACAATGAAAGGTTTGAAAGGAAATGGGGGAGACCTAAAATGGTATACTCGTGTACTGATAAAGTATTCTCTATAACTGTAGAACTAGCGATTAACCTACTTTTCTTCTCTTTCCGTGAAATAAGGAGATTGAAAGCTCCCTGTAGTTTATGTAGGGGTAGATTCCACCAATAGCATTCATCAGGTTGGAGTCAGACCAGTGACAGGTCTTAAAATTGTTTGGAAGGAATAAGAATGTCGTCTAAATAAATGAAGCATTTTTGCTTCGCTGATTTTTTTGTAATTTGTCCCTTTCGCTAAATATAATTAATTGAAATATTTTGACGTAAGTATTTACTTTTTGTTTAGATGTAGGTTTTTGATAATAACGATTGATTATTTCTATGAAAAATGTGTTCAATATCGTAATCACGATAAGGTGTACTAATTTTATCAGTTTTCATAAAATTTGTTATCTAATCACTTAAAAGTCAATAAAAAATCCGAAAAAGATATCGAATGTCAAAATTACTGATAATTCTAACAATGATCGATTGAAGTTCAGTTCAAATTCCACAAATCATTTGTGATTAAGCTTTATTACATATTTTTTTAATTATCTAATGTAATCGAAATAAAACGGATCAAGAGCGAGTCGGCTTTCTGCGCTCAGGGTTCCGTTCCTAGAATAATTACTGGACTATACTGTCGCAGATCAGATTCTAGATAATATTTAATAACATTGTTTAGCACCGATGGCTCAATCAGCCTTTTTTTATATTTATCTATGTTTTTATACTTTTTAATTTTGATTGTTGTCTTTTGTTTTTCCTCTGGTTCTAGATAGTGTGTTGTGTCAAAAGCCATAATAAAGGCCGTATCTAAAATTTGGTTTTTATTCTACCAAAAAGACGCCGAAGCATATTTCGGTGTCTATGAACATTCTATCACTACACTATGTAACAGATCAGGTGACCTACTACCATCTCTTAAAACCATGCAAGATCCAGTGAGTAAGCGGGACAGCGCAATACATGATGTAAGGCGACATCCCCCTTATTCACTGGATCTTGCACGGTTTTAAGAGACGGTAGTGGCCCCCCAGCATGTCATTCACCCCGGCATCACTTGATCGTGCTCCCGAAGCGTGACAGATCTCGCGTGAGTACGTGTGTTATGCTTGTACAAATACAAAAATTCTCTACCACTACCACAGAATAGATAATTGTGCTAACGTACCATCAGCTGCAGAGTTCGGAATACTTTCTGCCATACACACCGATGTACGGAAGTGACGTACAGCTCTGCAGGTATGTGTACAATCGAACAGCGCGATCATTTTGCCAGATTTCCTTTCTGATTTCTTCTAATTTCTGATAAACCGTCTTAATAGCCAATACTCACAATAAAAAAAGGCTTATTTTAATGTATTCGCTACTAATGTAGGCTAATAGCTATACATCGTTGCATCTATCGGCTAACTCTCGCGCACTGGCATCTTTTGGTCTAGGATCGTTTCCTACCGTCATCATCATTTCGTGTAAGTGACACGGTCAATCGACCATGCACACCCTGGTGTCAGAGTTGAGTTGACTCAGAAGTGGTGCCGTTTAACGACTACCTACCAGATGGCAGGCGGAACCAACGACTTAACGTGCCTTCCGAAGCACGGGATCACTGACGACCACGACCTCGGGTTTAAAGGCAACCGACCAGCGACCGTCCAGTTATTTGTGTCACACTGTCCTTTAAACACCATCATCAAAGGAGGTCTATGTCTAGGCTGTGGACTGCTTCTGCTCACTGCCTCTGCTCTAGAAAGGGACAGATATTTGACCTCAAGTGATGAAGGAAAGAGAAGACAATACTCACTTGCAGGGTCGGCGTCTCCAACGGTGGCCTGTTTGAAGTTGGCGTACAACTCCAGAAGGTCGTCATTGCTGGGGAGGGACTTCAGCTTCTTGACGTCAGCTGCGGCTTTGTCGAATTGCTGTAAACAAACATACCGACATTGCTTTTAACCATTTCCCTTTGAAAGTTAATAGGCTAGTTGACTTGTATTTTGTTTCACTTTCACTTTCACCCCCCACAACTTCTAAACGGCTCAACCGATTTTCATCAAACATGTCTAAGAACACGCCCGTAAGTCACCTTTAATACGAAAAAAACTAAATTGAAATCGCTTCATCCGTTCGGAAGCTATGATGCCAGAGACAGACAGACAGACAGACACGTTAAACTTATAACACCCCTCTTTTTGCGTCGGGGGTTAAAAATAGCTGGCTCTGATAAGACAAAAAATATATTGGCGAAGTTAAAAACACGCTTTCGAAACGAAAATGCTTGTGAAATTACTGACTGTATTGAAAAAGGACCATATTGTAAAGCGTGCATGTGCGAGCGATCGATATTCATAAAAAAATCTACTTTATGCTATGGTAATACGGTTCTTTTTTATTGGAGCAAGAAAATTGCTTGTGTATCTCCCGTTGTCTGATCTACCGTAAAGTACGAAAATATAGTCGCAAACGATATAAATATTAAAACATAATTTGAATAAAGCGTTGAAATCGCTCCGTGTTCATGAAATTCACTGAGTATATACAAAGGTGACATGACATTACATTTATGAGTCAATGGTTAGTCTGTTCGCACCTCATCTGTAAAAACTGTTTTTCATCTGAATGTCACGTCATTATAACGTGGTGAAGCGCTTGACTTCAAACTCTAGACATCTAACCAAAGAAGTTCGAATCGGTTTTAAGTGACGCAATTTTTTTTTTTTATCTATGCATCTAACAAAGGGGATTCAGTTAGTCTTAGCCCTTTAGGCGACTAAGGACAATCAGGAAAATTACTAGGTATAAAAATGTCGACTTTATAAAATTAAATTGTCGAAGTATATTTATGCCGAGATATAAAATGACGATATTGTTAATAATGAGCTTTTATAATATTTTTATTAGCATATCACTACATAGTATAAATCAAAGTCGCTTTCTCTGTCCCTATGTCCCTTTGTATGCTTAAATTGAAACTACGCAACGGATTTTGATGCGGATTTTTTTATAGATAGCGTGATTCAAGAGGGACGTTTTTATGCCCATGCGAAGCCGGGGCGGGTCGTTAGTTCTATCTAAAAAAAATATTTTCGATGACTAGTTTCTGTACTTTGAGATGTAGGTATTGTCAGTATATACAGTGTCAGTTGACATGTTTGCATTGTACGAAATGATGTAGCGATGTAATGTGAAAATCCTTGAACTATGACCACAGAATAGGTAATTGTACCAACTAACAGAACATGGCACGTTAGTAGTTCCAAGAAGTAAGAAATAATAAAAAACCGAAGATTTTCCTCGAAGCGCAACCATTTTGCGGCGCACCTAATTAGGCACACCTTAATTACTAATCTTTGGAACGCACCTAATCTGTCTCATCTGCACCATTGATGGTGCAAGTCAATGGCAATTTCCGCGGGAAATTCAGGAGCAATTCCTGAAATTCCCACGGAAACGAGAGCAAAGCCCACGCGCACGAAGTCGCGGGCTACAGCTAGTAAATAAATATATAGATAATTAAAGTACCTTATGTAGTAAAGTGCGTAGGCGAAAAATTAAGTAGATCCACGTAAATAGACGTAGTCAGATGTAGAGCTGCTGGTTACATGAAATATTTTTTGTAGAGATTCGGCGAATAAATGCCAATATCACCCAACACATATTATCTACTCTGTGCCAATACAAAGATTAGACAATAGCGTTCATTTTGAATCAATTTGATGTTTTGTTTGACACATAATAAGGATTAAAGACATGCTTGACCTGCAGGCTACATAGGCATTATAAAAAGTTATGTCTTTTCAGACATTTGAAAGCAACAAATACATGCCAATCTTTACTATTATAATAAAGGTGAAGAGTTAGTTTTTTTGTTTGAACGCTTATAACTTGTGAACTACTGGTCGGATTTCAAAGATTCTTTCTGCATATGATAGCCTGGTTTTTGGAGAAGGTTATAGGCTATAGTACATATATACTATATGCGAGTGAAACCGCGGGGAAAAGCTAGTCCATATCCATATCCATACTTCCATATCCATACTAATATTATAAATGCGAAAGTCTGTCTGTCTGTCTGTCTGTCTGTCACCTCTTCACGGCTAAACTACTGGCCCGATTGTGATGAAATTTGGTAGGGATGTAGTTAACGACCTGAGGTCAAAAATGGGCTACTTTTTGGCGCGATATAACCGAGTACCACGCGGGGCGAAGCCGCGGGGAACAGCTAGTATTATATATGCGAAAGTCTGTCCGTCTATCTGTCACGCTATCACGGGTCAAATGCTGGATTGATTTTGATGAAATTAGGTACTTATGGATATACAGTTGTGGACCAGGGGTCAAACATTAGGCTACTTTTGGTCGCGATATAACAGAGGCCCATACAGGCGGAACCGCGAGCCTAAACCTAGTACAATATTACGTTAGTACTATTATTCATTCTGTGACAATATAATGCTACATGTAACCGAGAATTATACAAGGTAAAGAGGTACAGTACACAATTTTTTTTATTTCTTATGCATATAGAAGCTACTCCAGCGACAAGATCACACACAGCTCTTAAATTTTACATCATAGATTGAAAAAGAAAAATTGAGACCGCGCGCGATTCCAAATTCTTTGTTTTACATAGATTTATTTGTTATTCTATTATGTTATTTTACCTACATTATTATATGCTTATTACTTGGTAATATAAAAATGAAAATAGAAAATTAATTCTCTTAATTAAAACATCTCGAACGAGTCATAATGACTATATAATGTGAATTTGATTTACTGACCAAAAATTACTTATGTCATGAACAAAGTTAAAGCGCGTCGATTTGTGATTCAAATAGACTATGTTGTACTTTGTACAGAGTCGTGTAGTGTACTCACACGGCTAACTAACCCTTTGGCTGACAGTATGGGCGCATGCGCACTGCAGCCGGACCGACATTTTGCCGGGCTTGTTATAACGTTACGTTTCGTTAACTAAATAAGTTAATTTTCACTCAAAAATTAACATTACCTGCTAACAAAAGTAGATTTATTAATTCATTTAATTAAATATACCTCTTTTCAATAGATCTGCTATCTACCAGCATCAGAATTCCCAATTATGATTGACGTCAAACAAGCGACTGATCATAAAAAATATGCACTTGCATGCGGTCGCAAATGATTAAATTATACTTGCAAATTAATTTGGCCGTGTTTTTATTACCCAAGTGATGCTATTTTCGTATTTGGGTTAAAATCTCCATGACGCAATGTAATCAACAACTACAATCAACACATTTAATTTGTAGCATTATGTAAATAACTAGTTCATCAGGCTAGCTCTCTCTTACGGTTATGGCCACTTTCTTTTCTTTGTCGTCGTATTTAACTCCCTTTAAATTTATATAATAAAGCCGAATTTTGTTTGTTTGAACGCTTATAACTTAAGAACCACTGATTGGATTTTAAAAATTCTTTCTGCATATGATAGCCTGATTTTCAGAGATTATAAACTACCAGCGACCCGCCCCGGCTTCGCTCGGCTATAAAAACACTCCTCTTAAATCAGTATATCTGTCGCAGTACGATAGATAAAGACGTGATATAGTTATATCCCTAGGGATATAATTATACGAAAGAGATTAATTACTATCTTACTAGGAATATAATTATAATACGGTTGCAATCTAGTAATATGTTTATCTGACTAAACTTATCTAGTGAGATGATTATAATTCTGCCAGAGAATCAAAGAAAACGATACTTACGAGTATATGTCGGTTTTTATTTTTATAATAAACTTTTTCCGTTGCTGCGCTTACCGTATCACCATTCAAGAACTTTTCTGCCCCTTCGGCCATCGTTTCGACGCACTATGTGCCCCGCCCACTGCCTCTTCAAAGAGCTAATCCGCTGGGCTATGCCAGCAACCTTTATTCCCCTACGGATCCACTCTTTTCTGATTCGGTCTCGTCGGGAAACCCCGAGCATAGCACTCTCCGTGGCTCTTTGGGCGACCTTGAACTTTCTTATGAAGCCCATAGTAAGGGACCACGTTTCGAATCCATATGTCATCACTGGTAACAGACAATGGTCGGAGACCTTAGTTTTAAGGCACTGAGGTATTTTGGACAAGAAAACATTGTGGAGCTTCTCGAATGCTGCCCATCCGAGTCTGATTCGACGAGAGACCTCATCCTTGAAGCTGGAGCTGTCAGCCTCGATCAACTGACCCAAGCAGACATATTGGTCCACAACTTCAAGGGTGCTACCATCAGAAACCGGCGACGGTATAACATGGACATTAAACATTAAAAAAGAGTACTTACTGAATGCTTCTTACAGGCGCGTCTTTTAGTAATGTATTAGTTTTTTTTTACAGAAACATTTTAAATAACCTTCGCCACCAAATGGCAATAAATTTTGGCATATTTCTCTCAGCGACAACTCTTCATTTGGTACAGGATCCTTCAAAGTAATGATTGAAAGCTGTATTGCATTTCTGGGTAACCAATCTTTTAGAATATCAACTGAAGTTCCAATTTTACTAAACTTAATCCAGTAATATAACCATATCACTAAACTAGAATCGTAATATAATTATGTTCCTAGTAAGATAGTAATGTATTGCTTTCGTATAACTATGTTACGGCATATAATCATATACCTAGGGTTATAACTATATTACGGCTTTATCTATCATACTGCGACATATCTATTAAAAAAACCGCATCAAAATCCGTTGCGAAGTTTCGAAGATCTAAATACATAAGGAACAGCAGGAAGCGACTTTGCTTTATACTATGTAAAGATAGTACATATCCACCATGGGCGAGTGGCTGTGGGGAACAGCCAGTTATTATCATAAAATTAATTGATTATTATATTTATACGGTAATATTAATGGTATATTTTTATACATCTTTGGATGATTTTTGTTTTAAAATCTATATTTAGCACAGAATAGCTAGTCTGGTGACTGGTACTTAAGCATTAAAAAGCTATTATCTTTCATACAATTTCAAATGCAATTATGATGATAAAATGAATTAAGATCTTGTGATTATTTAATTATGTTTTTTGGCTGCTGCTGATTGATTAGATAAGTAATTAAATATTTAAAACAAAAGGAGCCAAGGATTATGTTTTACGAGTGTCTATGGAAAATACTTTGTCAATGTTGTAGCCTTAATAGCTAAACGAATTCCATCATATCAATTACATTATAATGATAAAATCTAAAAGATAGTAAAATCCCTAGTAAGTAGTAAACTTTATTTAGGTTTAGATAAAATAGTTTTATATAAGTTTATTTTTTCTTGACAAATATTAGATTTTAATTTCACAGCTTCAGAGGTAGGTACCATAATATTATGGTATAGAACCCATAATTTGATGGGGTCTCATTCGACTGAGATGAGTGTTACAGGTTAATTGATGTTTTATTTTATAATGGTTGCTTTTAGGTTTTTAATTTTAACATTTTAAATAATATATTTCACAAAAAATAAAAAGGAAGTTGTGGATACATTCAAAAATTTACACTAGCAATGTCCCAGTATTATTTAATATTTCCAACACTAAAAAGGGCAATTATTACAACATTTACAACCACTGTATTATTTGCCCTTGATACCATTTAGCATGTGGTCTTCATTGGTTGTTAAATTGAATTCACACTTTGGTTCATGGCATTAGATACTTTATAAAATAGAAAACATATCTTACCTCCTGTAGAGACATTGTGAGAGGTTACAGCACACTTCGCGACCTAAAAACCACGAAAAATATAAATAAAAACACCGGTAATTAATGTACGCAGAGAAATAACGGTATTTACGTCATATCTTCATCACTACAACCGCTATGATATTGTGAGAAATACACAAGAGCAGTGATGCAATGTAGGTCATTTGAATGCTATTTACGTACATAAAATGGAAAGTTTTTTAATACAAGCTTTGGTAAAATATCTACATGACATGATCGTGATACAGCAGACACGGTAAACTTACTTGAAAAATGAACACAACCAAACGCGACGGCCCCTAAATGTGAACTAACCTCAGCTCTTCCTTCACTCTCTGCAATTGAACAGCGGAGGGATTGTTCAAGCGCAGCGCAAAGATTGCTATCTAGTGGTGTGACTTTCCGCCACGGCTACGTGGTGCGATAAGTAATTAACGATGAATCATTTGAAGGAAATATTTATATAAATTATATTGATAAACTACGGCTACAATAGGTTACGTTTACGTAATGTCAAAGTGACGACTGCTGACTGACAGTGACGTGATAAATAATGACAAACGAACACGACACGACAAAAGTTAGCTGTCAAAAAAGGGAGCAATCAATTATTTCTGGGGGGTTACTACCGCATTAGGCACACATACATTTGACTTTTTTTATTTATATCAAGAATTTTGCGATGATTAGTTTGGAAATCAGTTGATTCAATTGTTCCATCGTAAATTATCTAAAATAGTTACTTGATTTAAATTGAAAAAAAAATAAGATGATTACATTAAATTTTAAATTAAAACACCGATACATTTTCTTTTTAGTGGTGACGGTCGACTGTTTTACATATTATTTGCAGACATTAGGTATTTTCCCCACTTACACCCCCAGAGTTTGTGACAGAGCAAACTATTTTCATTAAACATATTATTTTGTAATTTGCACGTGATGCGCTTTTATTTGAGACCCAACTCAATTATATTTGAAGACATTCGGTTGTTCTTCTTTTCTTTTTTCACCCCCACAACTTCTAAACGGCTCAACCGATTTTCATCAATCATTCGCCCGTAAGTCACCTTTAATACGAAAAAACTAAATTGAAATCGCTTCATCTGTTCGTGTGACAGACTGATAGACTGACAGACAGACAGACAGACACGTTAAACTTATAACACCCCTCTTTTTGCGTTGGGGGTTTAAAATAACTACCTTCTGCTTCTGTGGTACTATAGCAAGACTTACGAGTAGGTATGTAGGCTGCTAAATGTTATGTTACATAGATGGTATAAGTATCGTATATCACAGGATTCACAGGTAAATATATACCTATACTGGAATCTGGGATGATGATGAACATTCCTCAAATACGTATACGTAACTACCTGCTAACTTTGTCACACAGCACAGGAAGCTCTCAACGGAAACCCTTCATCAAGCTATTGCACCGATCGAAATCAATCAACGAAGTGGAACTAAGCATGTGTACTTACTAAGGTACCTACCTTTCATTTCCTATGACAACGTCATTACATAGTTGGTGCTAACACGCCCAGCTTCACCCAGGAAATAAACCCAACGAGGTACCTACATGGATTTAAAATACAAGTTCCCCCGTGCGCGATTTCCTAATTTTATGAAACATCTCGTACATCCGCATCTTTTACCTAGTAGGTAGATATCATCAGAATATCTTCAGGCAGTCTAGTCAGAATAGGAATTATGAATTTTACACAAGACATGTTTAACATCTTACTTTTCAAATATGATATGAGTTAGTTACTTCAATTTTGAAATTATTTCCCGCCCTAGGGAGGAAAGTAATTACTATTTTCCCGCCCGAGGATGGGGCGTATATGTCTTTCTCCCGTGCTTGGATCAAACAAAGGCACCACGGCCATTCTCAGAAGGCTTAATTTAGAGCGTCCAGTGCAATATTTTCATGTAAACATAATAATATTATGTGCTGTTTTATTTGTAAAGTAGCTAACAACTATTTCTATGTCTTGCACTTTAAAAAATATCTCTATATTGCATAGTATAACCGAATTATTTTTTCAAAACATTGTTCTTAAATTACCACGACGCGTCGACGCGCTCTCCCAGTTTGGAAACTTGTCTAATACTAATTCAGAGAAAGAGTTTTAGTTATTTTAGATGGTTTTTTATATTAAGGAATATATATTTAACAACATATCAAAAATACAACAAGTTACTAGTACTTTCTTATTCAAAATTATCAAATGAAGACGTGTCCGACCTTGGACAATAATTGCCAAAACCACTTGCAATCGAGGGCGCACATCCCTAAATAAGAATCTCTGGCACATCACTATAGCACAGGTCCCGAGCCGTCTGTGTTGTCGAGGTACTCGTCGAGTGTGGTTATGCGCTGTGTCGAGTAATCGTCAATTAGATACCTAAGTATCCAATTGCCATGACTTTGGTTTTCAATTTTTCTAATTCATGTAGCCTTGATTAAAAACTTGCGAGTTATTGTTAACTTATTCTTGTTTATTGAAAATAAAGCAGATTGCTGGGCTCTATGGATTATGATTTGTCTTTATGAGAATTCTGTTTATTAAGTAGCTTTTTTTTTGGATAATCATGTTTCTCTCTAAGAGCCACGACGCTTATTGCCACAACTTTTCTAATTGCCATCGCTGCTGTTGTTTAAAAATAAGTATATAACAGCTGTTATTTAAGGTGATACCTCGGTGAACACTAGCGCCACGTCAATTAAAAACCAAAACAGCTGTTATTTCCGTTAGATTAAAGCAAACTCAAACGAATGATAAACTAATTATAATGTTGAATTGTTGCGTTTTATATGATAGTTTCTTAACAAAATTAATAAACAATATGTAAATATCTTCTTTGAATACATAAGCGGTCATTATTCAATATACTTATATGGAGAAATTCAAGTTTCTAATTACCGGGACGAGGTAAAATTATAATTTTTAATTGTCACAACCATCTAATATTTTAGATACCGATAACTTGGATACTACATAAGCTAAATAAATGCCAATACGATTAAATTCACAATTGATTCATATTCATTCTCTCTACAGTCATATTTCATGAATAAGTTCAAAAAATTAAAAGGGTTGTGGTAATTAGACTAAGAATGCCAAAATTAAGAATGGCCGACCAAGTACTTTCCGAGTATGAAAAATGAAGAGGAAATTTCGACTTATCAGGTTCTTTTCGACTTTTGCATGTCGTAAAAGGCGACAAAGACCTTTTTAATATAGAATAGGCTTAAATTATTCATATTGGTTTTACCTAGATGATTGTGTTTAGGTACCTAAGTACGGAGTCTTAAAAACCGTACTTTAGTAAATACATGAAATTAAAATATTTTATACGGTTTTCTATCGCGTTTATTGCTTACTTATTTCATGTGTAACAATCGCGAAAACATAAGAAATCTTTAGTAAATACGTTTTTTTTACGTTTTTTTATATTAAAATAAGTTTAAAAAACGACTGCTAACTAAGTAGGTACCTACGTACGTACGTACCTATGTCATACGAGAGCACACGGGTCGAGGTGATTTTTTATTATTACTGTTTACCTAAAACATTGTCTATGTCTAGACTCTAGACAAAATAACATTATTACTTATGCTGTTGCTAGGACGTAATACAGACAAGGTGTTGCCCGTGATATCGCTTGAGTGGCACATTATTTTTAATAATGAAAAAGTGGCAACCAATAACACCTTTTAGCCTTTATTCATAAAACAGTTGCCCTAATCTCCATCCGCGTGGGTTTCGGTTATATCACGCCCAAACTATGGCCCTTAACTATATTTGTAACTTACCCTCAACTTTAATATTAATTCCAAATAAAAAAGTGCTACTAAGTTATACTAATTACTAATAATGAAAATATTTTTATTGAAATTAAATATTGACATTATGCAACAAATTCATTTAATATTATTATCCGCTTGCCGTTCCACTTTTTCCGACAGGGTACAACATGACCTTTTATTAGACGGTGACTTAACTTTGTTTATAGTTAGAACTGTAATTGTACAATATGAATTGCAATAAATGAATTTAATTGAACTTTCTGTTTTATACGTTTAAATATTGTGCCAGTCAAACTTATACGGCCTGCAAAACACACGAAATATTACACTTTTTACATATATGTGTGATATATAAATTGTTATATATACATATAAATATCCTCCGTATTACTGCAAAACATGGAGCTCTCTGTCACAGCAGCTAATTTCCACTTGTGAAGATATCACTAGCGCGCTTTCAACCTGATCTTTACCTGATGTTCAATAAAAACAAGCGTTATTAAATAATTATTTAATAAAATACCCTAACATTACATAAAATATATAATACATAAAAAGTTAATTCTAGCTTATGCGTATTTGGAGCCCAGCTGTTTCGCCAGGTCGATGTACTGCTTCTTTGCGTCGTCCTGTGAGATACCCTTCCGGCCGGTCCATGCCTTGAATTTGGCGTTTTCTACGAGACCGCTGGGTTCAGCTGAAAAAAATATATATCGTTTATTATACTATACACATTTAATACTTAAAAAAGGTGTTTAAAATTTAAAATAACGAAAATTTTAAGCCAAAAAGAATTAGGTAGCATCCGTAATTCCATTAGTGTATATTTTATTTGTCCGTAGTAAGAAAGGAATTTTTTAGATCGCCATTGTCATGCCAAGACGATTTTTATAAGAAAATCTGCACAAAACTTCCGACAGTTAGTGTGAAGGACAGAGGGGCCTAACTTCTCTTTGACTAGCATGTGATTTTTAACAGTAAGCATTATGCATTCAAAGTCCAATTTATTAGTCACCTTATAATCTACCAGGCCGCTTTACAGCTTTGGCAAAATGGCTGCAAGATCGCTGACTCCCTTTGCTAATCAAAGGGCTTTTAAGAGATAATTATTGTAAATAGTTGAGAAACGCATAGATACTTCTAATATATAAGTTTGTTAACTATACCAATGTTGACGTCCCCGATGGTGGCCTGTTTGTACAAGGAGTAGAGAGCCAGGTTCTCGCTGTCAGCGGGCCTGGTCTTCCAGTTCCTGACGGCTTCAGACACTTGCTTGAATTCCTGCAGCAAAATATAGAAATTTGTAGTTTTTGAAATACCATAAGCAATATTTAAAGTATGGCTAAGTGTAACTTCTTCATCTGTAAGTCTTCTTGTTACGCTGTTTATCATGGTCCTGATTTAGCGGTACTAAATATTACTTTTCATCTCTAAGTATCTCGGTTGCTTCACAACTTCACAAGCCGTTCATTGGCATCGATCCTTGAACTTCAATACCAACTAATAAATTTATCATATGACGTCTTTTAAATCTATCCGTTACATTGTCTTATCAAAATTATCATAATTTATGTAACTACACAATAAACATTTTTTCTTAGTGTTTAGATGTAATATTATGCGTGTCTACCTGCATATAGATAAGTTTGTTATCTGTGTCTATGTCTGTACATTTTTAGCTTTTGTAATTTTGTACAGCTCGTTAGATTTTTATGTTCTCGGGAAAAAACACAGTGCTACTTCCTATCAGACTCCCTGAGTTTCCTTTTACGACATCCACGAGAAGATATGAGGTGATTTATTCATAAGCCATTAACCGTACGGCTCATAACCATACAAAAAAAATTATAAATATTCCCAAATATACCACACTGTCTTCTTTAATTACTTCATGTGTTTAGCCCATTTTACAATTTTATTTAATTTTTTACCTTAAATATTATAAATAATAAGTGCGAAAAGAGAAAAAAAGGAAAAAGATATTGAATCAAAGGCGGTAAGAAATGTTACATAACGGAACATTATTCAGACCGTCTTGAGACTGAGAAGTTGAGACGAGCGAAATTTTTTACATAGTGACAGAGTCAGTGACATGTAAATTATAAAATACCGTATGAACGAACATATAAATTGGACCGGTTGAGGGTTTCAAAATGCACTTGTTGGTACCGCTTTGTTTTGCTCACATGGAAAGCAACTCATGACTAATGACTGGTTATAATCTGCAGATCTGCCAAATAGCTACATGTACAGAATAGATAATAGTTCTGTCTAAGGCATTCGAATGAAAATTGGAATAAAAAAATCCAGTCATAAATGATTCCCGCTTTGCTGAACCGAATGATTTTAATAAAGAAGAGGAGAGCCGTCTTCAAATTTGTAATGAGGTTTTCAATCAAAACAGCAAAAACGACTCTTTTAGTAACTATATTTTTCTAGTAACAAAGCATTATATTTATTTAGCAGTAAGTAAGTTATTAAACAAAACCAGCTAAATAAAGCACCACTTCTGCTTTTTGTGTCAACAGTGGTCTTGGAATGCTTCCTTGGGGTGCGCCATCGTGTTTCTCGGTCAAAGATCTATGATTTCGAACGAGGCTTATAGCAGAATGAACAAGACCATCCAAATTCGAAACCAGATTAAAATCATAGTACATTTATGTGGTAAATAGGTTTGCACTGCAATTACCCATACGGGTAAGTACATATACAAGAATTTTTTACGACCTGGCCTAACTTTTAACGAAGATTATGTTACAGCAGTGGGCTTTGTGTGATAATATGATACTTAATGCATGCTTACCTGGTCAAGAGACATTTTGGATAAGAGTGGTTGAGATCTGTAAAGAAATAAAAAATACACTTTAGGGACATAATGTTTTATTAGGTTAGGTAAGATTAAGTTAAGAGTAGAGACGCATAACTTGGAAACACACATGTGGTCACGATCCTCGGCAGTGAGGGACTTTTTTATTTATTTATTTATTTATTTGAAACACAAAACAAATTGCCACCAATTAATAAACATATATAAGAAACCAAACTTATAATCTAGGTAACAATTCTAAGCATGTGTTTACATAATTACCAAATTATGAGAATATACTCGTACAGAGAGCAAATTAGTAAGCAATTAACAAACAAAGTATCACATGTTACTAGGCAGTTAGAACAACTATTAATTAATTAATTAATCTCTGGTTAGAGGGAGAAAAACATTGTGTTATTGAGACACTGAGATACCCGTAGGTATTTAAATGATAACTGTGAAAGTGAAAGCACATACTGCACATACACTGTAGTACTGTAGGACTGTTGAAGAAGAAGTGAATCATATAATTTCTTTACCAAATTGAAGATATACCTACCTATCTTCATAAATTTTAAATTTCTATTAATAGTTCCAACTCAGAGGCAATTCATAGGCGGTGGTTCACACTTAGTATATTTTAGCAATATATGAGATTCTCAACTGCCATATTTGTAGATTACATCTAGCCATTTCGGTTGGAAGCAAATCCCAAATGGAGCACACGACAGATGGGAGCTACTCGTACATTCCTACGCTCAATAGAACAATTGAGATCATGACTATTATATCAATCACAAATCACATTCTGTGTTGTATTCGTCACAAACAACAACAAAAAATATATAGTGAATAAAACTAGGATAAGGAACTTCATTGGGTTAATCGGATACCTGATTATAACAAAAAAACAGCATGTTCTTCTGCACATAAGTTTTTACAGCGGCCGATAGCTGTAACGGTTCCGCAGTCCGCTCAACCGGTATTTTCCCCAAAAATAACGGTCTTTACCTGGTATTTAGGACCCTAAAATCGTCTAATACCATTTTCCATCCCTGGTTTCAGCTATCACCAAGATTAAAGATGCAAATTATATGCTGCCAATTTTATAATGCCCGGAATCTTGTCTTATCACGTTTAATAGAATAGTTAGTAGTTTCTTATAAACCACGAATTGTTTAACATACTTACAGTCTTTCTCGCTATGTTATCACTTCTTACGGACTGAAAGTAATTAAGCGAAGAGGACTGTATAAATATGCATGAAATCTTGAAAATTTACCGAACGTAGGTATTTTTATAGAGGTCAAATACCTAGCAAAGCTAGTAAGTAGAGGTCGACTCAGGTAGACAGCAGAATTTATTAATACTAACCACAGAATAAATAATAGTACTAACGCTATACTGCGATAGGTTTAATCGTGGTTTAATCCTATTGATTCAATACAGAACTAAAATAGAAAGAATTATTTTTCCACTACTATGAATTAAAATAATACACTAGTTCAATTATTTTATTTCATACATAACTTTAGTCTCATCTGTTCTATTCAACAATATTACAAGAATAATTTTTTCCACTATAAGTAGTCCTATAATTAAAATAATAAAAAGTGGGACCTTTTTCACTCACATAATTTACACTACAAATAATGGATTTTTTTGTTTTCACTGGTACTACTATTTGTTATAAATCACGTCGATATAGCAATTAAGAAGAAGTCTCGATAGCTTAGCGGGGAAATGTGATAAGAGGAGAGCCTTATTTTACTCATTGATGATCGATAAATTTAGGATCAGGGTGCTAATTTAGGCCGACAAAATATTTGAAAACATTAAAAACGTGTTATAGAGACACAAGTATAATTTATTTTTAATATGCAAGCAGTTAACAGAGATGACTTGATAGAGCAGTTCCGCCAATATATCCGTCTTATTTAGGTTTAAACTGAACTAACTAAACTTCATCGTGACTTAATAGACAACTATTTTTTTACACTTATTATAGGCCTAGTAATAAATACCTTGCAGTCAAACATACATATATGATCACTACATAGTATAAAACAAAGTCGCTTTCTCTGTCCCTATATCCCTATGTATGCTTAAATCTTTAAAACTACGCAACGGATTATGATGCGATTTTTTTAAATAGATAGAGTGATTCAAGAGGAAGGTTTTTATGCCCAATCGAAGCCGGGGCGGGTCGCTAGTATAATATAAAATAATAAGAGTACTAACTAAATTATACGTAATACTTAATAACAAATTTAATGTAGAGTGATAGAAATCATAAATTTAAAGATAAATAAAAATATAGTGTTTAATCGTAACGTATATCAATAGTACCTATACCTACCTCTAGATAAGTTATACTAGCGATGCCGTCTGGTAAAAATATCTGACCTGAGTAATCTGAGTTCCATTCTAATATTACTTTTTTAATGAAATTTATCATGGGGATATCTTGGACCATAAGGATGGACAATATGGACATAGGCTACTTTGTCTCGACTAAAGACATCCACGTGAGCGAAGCTGTCTACATAATCGTATAAAAAAACACTTCAGAAACACAGACTCGTAAAAAAAAATTTCTTCCGAAAAAAATTTCTCAAATATTTATTTTATTTTTTATTTTATTTGTTTAGTTTTACAATTGTACAAAAGATAACAATTAAACACAACAATTCATTGTAACGATGTATAGTTGTATTGACATTTTTACCTGATTGCCCTATGTATTTAGTAGAGATGATTCGACGCTTCGGAAGGCAAGTTTAGCCATTGGTCCCGGCTGCCATCTGGTTGTCAGAGACCGAGAGGTGATTTCGAAGAACTGACACCAGGGTATGCATGGTCAATTAACCGTGTTACCCACACGATATGATGATGATCACAGGCAATAGGTTGTATAGTTATTTAGTAAAAAATAAAGAATATCACTAGTCCACTCACCAGGGGTTCGGCTGAACAAGTAGACGATCCGAGTGGACACTGAAAGATTTTCATGCTTGTTTCTCGTTAAATTCCCGTCCAGTGCGAAGCTCCTCGGGCTTTCATCTAGGGCTGCCAAAACTATAAAGTAACAAATAGTAACCAATGTACTTTATATTAAATTATTTCTAAAACGAGTATTCAATAAAAATATGAATCTATATATATAAAAATGAAACCCGTTTTCCCTTGTCACGACATAGCATGAAAACGGTTTGACCAATTTGGCTGATTTTTTTTTGTAGTTTTCTAATATTCTGTACAAGGTTCTTACGGAAAAATATATTAAGAAAATCAAATTTACTCTAAGGCGGTACGAAGTTCGCCGGGTCAGCTAGTTAATAATAAAAAATTGTTGAATAAAATCAAAATAACTTAAATTTTTGTACATTGTTTGTTATGTTAGTGTGTCCTTCAATTTTTTTCTGTTTGTTTGTGTTTTACAAACAATTACAACATTGAAAACCTTGCTGTATCTTTGGCTCTCGCTATAAGTTGTTTCAGAAGTATCTGTATAATAATTATTCTTTGACGTTAATATTACATTATGTCATCGTTTTTCTGTTGTCATAGTACCCTCTCCTAAATCCCTCTCTATTTTATTGTATTTTTTTTTTTTTACTTTTTTATATGACACACTTTTCCTGCTCATAATTTAGTAATAGTCATGAACTTCCATCTCTCTCTTGGTCTTCCTTTATTTCTATACTAGCTGTTCCCCGCGGCTTCGCCCCGCGTGGG
This sequence comes from Apomyelois bistriatella, assembly GCA_947044815.1. Lineage (NCBI taxonomy): Eukaryota > Metazoa > Arthropoda > Insecta > Lepidoptera > Pyralidae > Apomyelois > Apomyelois bistriatella. Next base: position 13,972,167 of record OX345690.1, read on the forward strand.
ACTCGGTTATATCGCGCCCAAAAGTAGCCTATGTTTGACCTCAGGTTGTTAACTACATCTCTACCAAATTTCATCACAATCGGTCCAGCAGTTTAGCCGTTAAGAGGTGACAGACAGACAGACAGACAGACTTTCGCATTTATAATATTAGTATGGATACAATAAACTTTTTCACGAAAATAAATTGAATAAGTGAGTTATTAAAAAAAATATAGGAGTGTGACACCCTTAAGCATTATGTCAATAAAAATAAACACTATCATTTATATTTACAATAAATTTGGCGCCTTTATCTGTCCTAATCTTAAATCTACTGATATGATGATAATATGGTTTGCTAAAATCATGAAATATGGAATACATAGCTAGGAGTACCTAATAAGCTATGCTTACCTTTGCTAAAGAATATTCAAAGTACCTTCAAAATAACATAATGAAATCAAACCTCCACAAACATATTTTTCATTGCTCATACTCGGGTTAACGAGTGAAAAACGGTTCCTTCCACTCTTGTGCGGAAAAAACTCATAGTAATTGCTTCCCTCCTTAGGGCGGGAATGAAATTTAAAAATGGAACTAAATGTAGCTTCTTAAGCTTTATTTTTATTTAAGCCTCAACCATTTTCTTACCTCAGTATTTTTTTATGAAATGCCGAATCTAATGCTGTTTTAGCAGGTTTCCCTGTGAGGTATCCTCATGAGATCCTGTGTTTCGAAGCCGCATGTACCTACTACTTGAGATGCGTGACCATTCATCCAGCGTACAGAGAGACACACACTAGATCAGGGATTAGGAACCTGGGTTATAATAATTCATTACGGTTTCGGTCGACCCGTATTTACCCAAATATAACGGTTTCCCCGAAGTATTAAGTTCTTTGAAATCAACCTTTATTTCCGTTGACCACTTTAAAGACCGTAACCTTGTGGGTCTTCAGCATACTGGTTTCCACAGAACATGGTAATATCTGGATTCTATTCCTGCCGCTAGATATACTTCAGCCAGTATGCAAATCTCTCTCTTATTATTTTTTCCGGTTACATACTCCATGGTAAAAGTAGGTAGGTAAGGTAGGTAAGTACCTACTTGGTTTTTACTTTACAAAATATCACATTTTTATATTGTTATCAGATAAAATTTCTGATAAAATATTTTCAGCAATGCACCTGTTATCGACAGGAGGTACTTACTTAAAATGGGTCAAAAGTGTCAAAACGTTGCAAATTCCCTTATCTCGTGGAATTTGCGGAAATTTCCCGCCAAACCCACCACTCCTGGTCATGGTTGACAAGATATCTAACTTGATATGATAAAAGTATGACACACATGTTGACAAACTGTTAAATAAAGAAATTGGAGTTGTTAAAAAAATACCAAATACCTAATGTAAGTAAGTACCACCTACTTATGAAGGGGCCAAATAACTATGTATTTATTACTCAGAAAAAATCTGAAAAAAAAACTCTTTATTCTTGATATTTGTTTTTCGCCTGTTCCACAAAAAAAGTTCCGCAGAAACAGCGCTGCTATCTAGATAAGTACCTACCTAATTTAGTTTTGCCAGAACTTTCTTCTATCCTAGCTATTGTAATCCTGTATTCTCAAATAGCAATCCACCATCGTCACAATCACAAGTGGAAAGAGATCGTAAGAAAGAAGAATTAGTTCCTTTTCTTGCTAATAGTTTGTGCTACAAGAATTGAAAAAAATTTTTTTGCTATGTTCCGCTTATTGTTGGCGAAAAAAGAGTGAATCATCGAAACACCATTAATTAACATTTTACAAAAAGTAAAAGTACCTACTTAATTGCAAGGGCTCCTAGAGTTATGTTATATAGTACCTACTATTCACTGAAGTTTTAATGGTAGGTAGGTACTATTAGTACCTGGGCGACCGAGCTTCGCTAGTTTTAAGCAGAAAATATTTTTGCGTGAAAATATGGGTTAAAGAATTTTCTCATACAAAGCCGTTTCCGAAAACGCGAGTAAAAATAAATTTAATTATATGAGTATTATACTTAAATATTGCTCGTTTTATAGTATAGGATATATTCTATGGTTATGATTTGCGTAGTGTATGTAGGTAGGTACCTATAGGTTTTTTTTTGTAATAGGTATGAGTTGTGTTGTGAATCATGCTACCTATCTAGAGTGTGATATGAATCATATCACGCCTAGATGATCTGTTGGTTCAATTGTAAATGTATGTAAACAGTTGATAAAATACAAAATGAGTAAGTATTAATATCTTGTCTACGCATACGTGGCACTGGTAAAGCCGTCTGGCGGCTGACGTGGTCATATGCCGTATCTTCAATCTCATCACTCATTGGGCAACACCTGCAAGCAATTACTAATTTTATCAAAAACCACTATTTTTCAACCGAAGTTTAAAAATAGTGTTTTTAATGGAGCTCTGAGGATTCCGTACTACGTACGTAGTACGTACGACATAATACTATACGTAGTACTATTACTAATTCTGTGATAATACTTAATTTAGTACCTAATATTGAGATTTTTTTTTCCTTTAAGTTGTACGTAATATTAATTTTCTTTATTAAGTATTTATGTTATCTTGAAACAACAAACTTACACTTTTTAGATTTTTCCTTAATAAATGCCGTATGATATACTTCTTATCAAATTCTTGATTCTAGTTAAACGCGAAGTAGGTAGGTACCTACCCCATAGGTTTAGATTTTCATCTGAAATTGCAAAATTTAAGAAAATTTGCAACATTTTGTCAAATATTATGTTCGCGGTGTACCTAGTATATTTTACAGCCGAAAGGTAACATAAGCCTGACTATATGTGCTTTTAGTTATGAATGTTAACTTGCTAAGTAGGTAACGTTGATGAGTTCACTAGAAAAAAAAGATTGACAGAGAGACCGACAGACATACGGACAACAAATTGATCTTATAGGGGTCCCGGTTTGCCTTTTGAGGTACGGAACCCTAAAACAACCGCGCAAAAAAGAATTAGACACTGATGCGTTTGGTGTTTGACTTTCAGAAGCACAATCAGCTTTACTTGTCGTTAAGGCAAGCAGCGCAAAATTTCACTTTTCAAGACAAAATTGAATTTCATTGGGGGTCTAAATGACCTTTTAATCTTTACAACCCCGCTGCGATAGCATTTGACAGTAGGATTTAGAGGTGAATTCAATATCAAGGACAGATTGATACGTATAATATTAATCTTATTCACAATCCGGCCGCGTGTATTAATTTTCGATAACAAAATGTCCGGGTGTTATCTAAGTCTGGTAATCTTTTGACAAAACCAACTTTATTTATAACTATCCTAATTAAAATTAAACTAGCTACTTACCTGCCTAAACTTATAAATGCGAAAGTGAGTTGTATATTTGTTTGTTTGTTACCTCTTCACGCCCTATCTTCTCAACCAATCTTCCTGAAATTTCGCATACACATAGCTAGGAGTATTGAGAAGGACATAGGGTACCTTCCATTCCGGGAAAAAGCACTGTTCCCGAGGGAAATTCATGCGGGCGAAGCCGCGGGCGAAAACTAGTTTACCTATATGTATAGGTAATTTGTTAATATTACATTGAAAACTAACATAATCTATTGACGACCTCCGTGGCCAAATGGTAAACATGCCCTGTTCGCAACTCCGGAGGTCTCGGGTTCGATCCTCGGTTAGGTCAAGATAAAAAATGATCTCTTCTGATTGCCTGGGTCTTGGATGTTTATCTATACATATGTGTATTTGTTATTAAATTTAGTATCGTTGTTAGTATACCTGTGTGTATATAATAGAAAAAAAATCACATGTTATTTTTATTTATTTATTTACAGTTTATTTCACTACAATTGCTTATTAAGGTAAAATTTGATGTGAGATTTTCTTTCCATGCTAAATAATTAAACAGTCTACGGTCCAGTTGATGGCAAGCAGTTACCGTGACCAGCCCAAGAGTAACATTCTAATCGGACTCTATCCTCTTGAAGCAGGGGCAAAGTCTTCACTTCCTTGCATCTTGTCGAAAGGCAACATCATGGGGTCCGTTGGTGGCATTTGGACCGTCGCGGCCAGGATCGGCGACGATCTACCCGCCTTCAGCAGGAGTATCTATAATACAAACAATTTTTTTTTCTTGGCTTTCTTATCAGTGGACACTTCGGTCGTTTTAAGCTCCAAGATGTAATTTTACAATTTTTTTTTTTTAGTTTTTAACAAGGATGGAAAATTTATGATTATATCATACTAGCTGTGCCACGCGGCTCCGGCCACGTGGGACTTGTTTATATCGCGCCCAAAAGTAGTCCATACCTATATCAAAATCGGTCCAGCAGTTAAGCAGTGAAAGCATAATAGACAGACAGACTTTTGCATTTATAATATTAGTACAGAAGTATAGATTGTTTTAAAAAAATATTATTGACAAAAATATTAATATTAATGATTAATAATTTATCGCGTAAAAACACTAACCTCTACGAATAATAAATTCTTTAATGAGTGACAATGAGAGAGAATTCAAATGAGAATTATTATTTGTAGACTAACCTAGGAGTACCCGAAATCGGCGAGCGTGTATGACGAGAGTGATGAGTGTGGAGGAAGCGAGAGAGGTATATGTAAGGATCGTAGCCAATGGAAATCTCTAGTCTCTGCCTACCCCTACGGCAGACAGGCGTGATTATATGTATGTATGTATGTAGACTAACCTTCAACAAAGATCTCTCTCCCCCCTGGCCGGTGACAGCCCTGAACAGTAACTCAGGGTTGAGATCATCCCCAAACACTTCCTCTACCTTGGTGGGGAATTTCAGCTGGCCTCCCGGGGATATCAATGGTACCTAGGGAAAGATACCAATTAAGGCTGTTCCTTCGACCTCACTAGCGCCAATTACCAAAAAAAAAAAAAATTTTGTAAAACGGCGACGTTTGACACATTTTGTAAAGGATTAAAATCAATTATTCGACACTGTACCACTTCCCAACACTCATGCTTATTCACGAACACTAAGCGAATAATAATCCACCATTATTATAGACAAATACTTAAATACACATAAATTTTAGACAATATAAACAACAACAACAATATAAAAAATCCTGGGAGTCGATTCTGCTAACGTTGTCACAATCGTGTCAAAATAGTGTTTCAATTGTAGTGCTTTTTTACACACGATTTTCAAGAATTATGACAGTATGATGTGATGTGAATGTAGTTTGTGGTGTGACCATCGCAGCAGTAATATAAAAATATTATATACATTTCTTGTAACTAGTCTTCCATGCTGGTCTGGGAGAAAAAGAAAAACATAGAATGTACCAGCTGCTTCTCTTCCCGCGCAAGCCGTTAAAGTCGTCTGAGGGAATCGCCGAATGGGGAAATCATGACATAGGCGATGCGGCTAGCAACTCATCACTATTGATTTCCTGTTTCAACTACCATTATGCTAAACGTGGCTTAAGGTCTTATGGCTCTAGGTTCTGTCTACCCCGTATGGGATAAAGACGTGATTATATGTATGTATGTATGTAACTAGTGTGTAAAAAAGCACTACAATTAAAACACTATTTTGACACGATTGTGACTTAACGTTGGCAGAATCAACGCCCTGTTTTTGTTGTTAGTATTTGACCTGAATTTACCTTGATGTAGGGATGAGACACCTTATAATTGGTGGTGTGCACGTGGAACAATATAGACAGACCAATGACAGCTTTGTCTGAAGACGTGTTCTCTATCATCAACGCCACGCGGAACACTGGACCTAGACCTTCCACCTGCAAGCATAGACAAAGACTTCTTCTTCGACCACGCGTTTCCTGTGCCCCTAGTATGAGTTTTTCTTAACGCAGACGCTAGCGACTGCGTTAGGATTTTGTATGGAATTTCTTAGTTGCCTTACTATCCGCCAGAGGCGCTGTACAGGTTTGCCATACCAAATCGCTAACGCCGTCGCTAGCGTCTGGGTTAAGAAAAACTCATACTAGGGGCACTGGTTGCATCTTTAGCTTACGCTTCAGAGCCCAGGGTACGCTTTTAAGCGTGGTCCTGATTTTGCGGTACTGGTTATTACAATGGAGCGACTGTGTCTGACCTCCGTAACCCTCTTTTTATAAGGAAACCAGACCCAAAGAACATGATCCGGGTGTGTTAGTGGCAAACACTGACAGATTTTTCAGGCTGCCTATAGTCATCAAACATAGTTTAAACACTGTCATCTGTCAATAACAGCCGGGACCAACGGCTTATAAACGTGCCTTCTGAGTACAGAGGAGCAAGATAGGAGATAGATAATGCAATTAATGGCAACTTCGATGGCTTATTGCAACTACTCAAGAGGTCCCAGGTTCGACCCCCCGTTCGGGTCAAGATGAAAAATGTTTTTTCTGATTGGCCTGGGTCTTGGATGTTTATCTATATATGTATTTGTTATAAAATATAGTATCGTTGGGTTAGTATCCCACAACACAAGTCTCTAACTTACTTTAGGGCTAACTCAATCTGTGTGATTTGTCCGTACATATTTAAGTAAGTATGTAAGTAAGTATATCTTTATTCACAAAAAAACATGGTATACATTTATATTTATAACTCATTACGAACTTTAGCGGTGTTGTGAGAAGGTTTATATTCTTTCGTGTTCGTGTCTTTAAGACCATTCCGCCTTTTGTTGTGTTCTATGTTGTTTAATCATTGTTCTTTCTTACTTCTGTACACCAAAGCTTTTACATAATACATAATATTTTTGTTTACCTCTGCGGTCAGCTTGATGGGTTCCATAGCGCCCACGGCGATGCTGTTGTCGCTCTTGATGTGCGCTTCTAGAAGGGTCTTCGCTGCCAGAAGACGCATCCTGTTCAACTCGAGTTGGAATGTCTCGTGCATCGCTACAGAGTAAACAAATAAGCTTTATAAGCACTTCCCTGCTTGTCTGGGAAAAAGAAAAACATAGAATGTATTTATGCTGTTTCTTTTCCCGCGCAGGGCGTAAAAGTCGACCGAGGGAATCGTGGAATCATGACAGGCGATACGACTATCCCACCCATCGAACCCATCACTATTGATTTTCTGTTTCAACGACCCTAGGCTTTGCCTACTCAGTATGGGAGAAAAACATGATTATATGTATGTATAAGGTTTATTTAAAGCCAGTTGTACTCATAATGTTTTTCGTGTTATCACAGATTACCTACCTGCTTTAAGTAGGGTAATTCAATTACCGGTGTTACTACTAGTTGTAAGACCGGTAGTAACACGGGCAACAAATGGTAATTTGTACTCCGAAGATACGGACACTACTCCGAAGCAACAAGTTGAGGATGCAACCAGAAAGGCACTTAGATGAAGAAGATCTCAAGCTTTCCTTTTCTAACCACTCACCAACAGCATTCTCTAGCTCTCTCTCACACAGACTGCTCTAAAAAAGCTTTAACTTTTTGGGGATCAGCCAGGGTGAAAGGTTAGCTTGCGAAGTCTCATTTTACCGTGTCAAGCCATGCTGTCCTTGTCTAACAACTCACCAACAGCATTCTCCCTCTCCCTTACAGACTGCTCCAAGAACAGCTTGGACTTCTTAGGGATCAGCCAAGGTTTAGTATTAGCTTGGGTTGTTTCCACTCCTGCTGAGGGCCCGTTGAAGTCAGCTGTGCGTTTGAGGATCTTCAGCATCAGATTTCCACCTGAAATTATTCATCATCACCCCACTAATTATGTTGTACCTATTTGCATGCTATAAATATATTGCTGTATAAGTGGTTGATAAATATATCTGTATACCATCTTATTGTATGACATGTATCCATATATCTGTGTACCTTATGCAAACGCAAATAAAGACTTATTCTATTCTACTATCTCACTTACTTACTCCGCTGGTTTTACTCGGCGACCCGAAGTGGATCTTGGCCTCAGAAACGAGAGAGCGCCACAGTTTTCTATTCAGCGCGATGGCTCACCAGTTTAGAGCGCACATCTCACGCAGGTCAGCCTGCACAGCATCACTCCAGCAATATCAGGGGGATTAGTGCCCACTTATAAGAGTTCCGTACGTAAAAATGTAAAAAACGGAACCCTTATAGGATCACTCGTGCGTCTGTCTGTCCGTCCGTCCGTCTGTCACAGCCAATATTATAAAGTTTGTTACTTCTACACACTTAAACGGCTGGGCTCAGTTTAATGATATTTAGTGCAAAGGTAGCTGATACCTTGGACTAACACATAAGGTACTTTTAATCCTGAAAAGTTCGCGAATCCCATAGGTTTTGTCAAAAATTCTGATAGTCAATAGCGCTTTATAAAATAGATGGCGCTGCTGTGTATGATAGATAGCGGATCTAATATTATAAATGGAGTCTGTTTGCATGTCTATCTGTCTGTTATGGTTTTACGGCTAACCCGCTGGACCGATTTCGATGAAATTTGGAGCCAAACATTGGCTACTTTTGGGCACGATATAACCAATTCCCACGCGGGCGGAGCCAAACAAAGGCTAGTTTTTAAATCCTTACCTACTAGTATGATGGTTGTGAAAACAAAGAGTTGATGTTCGGTAGTTGATGGGAGATCTTTGCTCAGCAGTGGAACAATATAGATTAAAATATATATAATCATAACTCACTGCCTGTCACAATAATGAGTACATGTTCTTCCTGGCCCAGTTGACCAAACTTCAACACTGTTACCACATCTGAAACAAACAAAACGTTGGATCACCTATTTATTATTGAAAGACACCAAAAGTGATAAATTCTTACCCCTAGTTATGAGATTTTATAAAAGCAGACGCTAGCGACTGCATTAGCGATTTTGTATGAAAAACCTGTACAGCGCCCTTAGCGGATAGTATGGCAACAAAAAAATTACGCTGTCTTGTATGCAATTTCGCGATTGTCGCATCTAGCGCCATCTGTTGGACGTCTTAGTAAATATTTTATGTTGGCGACACTAGCGCCACATAATGAGTTTAGTTACTGACCTCTTACGAACAAGGCATCCCTCCGCACCTTCCCATCATACAAGAGCACGTGTCCCGACGCCAGCGCCACGCCGATGAGCGTGACTCCTAAGTGCATAACTGGCACCATGGTCATTGCGACCGGGCGGTGGTCTAGAGTTAACGACCATTGTTTTTTGCCCTGGGAAGATAATGGTAAAGTTGTTATTATTACAAGTTTAGCTGGTTATTACATGCAGTCTGACCTCCGTAATCCTTTATACAAGGAAACCAGACCAATAGGATCATTCCGAGTGTGTTAGTGGCTGCTTTAAGGCATCTGACACAGCCTAACGACTGCCATCAAGGGACCAACGGATTGACGTGCCTTCCGAAGGACGGAGGAACTCAAAATAGAAATTCCACTAATGGCGACCAATCCCAGCTAGGCCGCAGACTCGGCGTTGCTTGACGCGCCCCACCAAACAATCAAGTTCCTCATTTATTGTCAAAGAGAATTTGCTAATACATTTTTAGCAGGAGACTATAAGTGACAACACAACTTTAGAGCATTAAACCAAGCGGAGTGGCGACTGACAAGCGACCCCCTCTCCCAAAAGTATAAGACCGCCGGTCATACTTGTACTCGTGTGCGTGTATTGTTTGCTTTGGATAATTTTGCAAGTGTCTACGCACACACGACGTGATCCCCATCCTCACCTCACACCGCGCAGAGAATATGGCAGACTTTTTCACGTAGAAAAAGGTGCGCGTGCCGTCTCCTGTTTGGTTTAATACTCCAAGCACTAGTACGTAGTACTATTACTAATTCTGTGGCACTAGTGACACCGTCAACCTTGTAAAAGTCTATCCCCCGTATAAAGAAACATTTGTTAAGCCTATTTTAGCTAAAATGTGTTTCGTCTCATTCTTTCACATGAAGTGTCAGGTAAGAGAAAAAGAGCTAAAACATATTTTAGTTAAAATGGGCTTATCCAAGCTGGCAGTTAGTATAATAGACAGCAGAATAGATATCAGTGAAGGCACTGATATCTATTCTGGGGCCGGTGTATGGCCTCTTGGGTGTTGCATTTCAATGCTGTAAGGAGCTATGAATTTAGCTGATACTAATTAACTTCACACTTTATATTTTTCACCCACATTCAAGCTCTCTGCATTACCCAAAGGTTGACTGTTAGATAATGCTTTTAGCATTAAGTCCGCCTATCGTGCTTTACTTTTTGTAATTTGTACAATAAAGGTTAAATAAATATATAGTTAATTACCTTTTTACTATAGCATGCCATAGTGTTGTTAGCACAAACGACAATAACACTGTTGTCTGCAGTCATCACCTCGATGGCAATTATCTGTTCTTCAGTGGTGAATAGCAGCCGACCTTCAGGCCACTCTCTCTTCAGGATACAAACACATTTCTCCCTGCAACCATAACAAATATTATGTCTTCTTCGTCCGAGCATGTTTCCCGGTTTCATCTTCAGCTCATCATTCATTTCATGTAGGTAACACAGTACAAACATAAATGTAGCAATACATAGGGTATTGAAGCGTTATTACCTCTTACCTAAAAAGCGTGCCAATCTAAAGTAAACGGGACCCTAAGTTCTAGAAGAAGAAGTGCAAAGTTGAACAGTTAAAAAATGCCAACAAATTCGAAATGAATAGTTTCGTGCACAAATGTGTGAAGCGTCAGCTAGGTGCCATTGCCCGCACCTTGTAGCTATGGTGATCCTGTAGTCCACGCTATACAGCCCTGAGGTGACCATCTGATATGGAGTTTTCTTTACTGTGCATACTTTCGCCTGCACATTAATAATACTATGTCAATTCCAGAGCAATGCTGTTTATTTAAGTTTAAAATTTCTCATATTATATTGTTTGGGTAAAACTCTGCACAGGCTGGTGTCAGTTTACATGTACCAGGAGGCACAGATTACAGAATACTGTGCCCCTAGAGACGCTAGCAACGCGTTAGGATTTTGTATGGAATTTCTTAGTTACCTTACTATCCGCCAGAGGCGCTATACAGGTTTGTCATACTAAATCGCTAAGGTAGTCGCTAGCGTCTGCGTTAAGAAAAACTCATACTAGGGGCACTGTACTAGTACAGATATTCAACCGCCATACAAAGAAACGCGCCGATTTATTGTGTACTAATAGGCACACATTAGATGCTCATGCACGCATGATGGTTTTCTTGCAAAATTCTTGATTTAAACTAAAAAAATTAGGATTATTTGTTTGGAAATCAGTCGATTAAATTCACCTTTTGAGTACCAGCTAGGGCATGCATTTCGAAATTTCGAAACTTCATAATTTCGAAATTTCGGACAATATTTGCTTGCCACGTAATTTCGAAAGAATGATGGCGGAATTTTTACGAATAAAAAAAAAATACGGATGAGTTGATTTTTTTTTTACAACATCATAAGAGTCCCAGAAATACATTTCTGTAAATAAAATATTTTTAAACCCCCGGGAAAAAAACTAGATTTTTATAATAAATTATGTTACCAGAGTTTAAATATGGCAATGTAGAAAGTGAAACATTCGCATAGAGCCACGACTTACAACTGCCAATGTCACTGTCATTCAAACTGACTTGAACTCTGTAGATTGCGGTCTACATAAAGAAAGTGCAAAGCAATAAATATATTGACTTTCCTAATATCCTAACCTAGTACTCTACTATAATCAATTAAATCAACTGTCAATGTCGATTTGACAACGCTAGCAACTGTCAGAGTGACATGATGTTTTAGTTCAGTTGTGGTTGGGTGGGTTTTGTTTTAAATATGGCGATGGAAAATGAAACAAAAGGACGACTTTTAAAAAACGGAATAATTAAAAAACCCCGGGGTTTATAATTATTTAGTGGTGGTAAACGTGTAATTAGTTAAGTGTTCTTGCTAATGCGATTTGTTTCAAGTTATCTATATTTTTTGTTTTTTTTTCGTACAAACGATGTATGGGGCTTCGCCAGGATTCTTTGAAACTTAAATTTCGAAATATTTTTTTATAGGAACAATTTTTTTTTAGTATTATAAAACGCTTTCATTATAGTTTCACATCATCATCCTAGCGTTTTTAAAGCCCAGGGTCCGCTTACTTACTTTTTCTACACTTTGCCCGGTTTTTGGTATCCTTGTTGATGAGTCCATTTGCACGCATATCCCGCGCCGTTGCACGTAAATATCGTTTTGAGTTTGCCCCTTATACCAGGCCTCGGAGAAGGCAGCATGGCCTTGTTCTCACTTGACACTTGTTCCCAACGTAGCTTGCCGGTTTGCGCAAGACGTGACCCTACCTTTGAAGGCGTGTCCTGAAGCTTATCCGCTATGTGACGTACATGAAGGCTGCTCCGGACGTGGGAGTTTCTAATGCGATCTTTCCGAGATACCTCATGCATCCACCGCATACGAGCCATGCCTCACTACTGCAACAACGGGGTTTCACACAGCACACCTTCAAGTAGGTTCCAGAATGCCGTTTAATCCGTGTCACTGCGATCAACTTGGGGACCTACTATCATCTCCTAAAACCATGTAAGAACGAGTGAGTAAGCGGGACAGTGCGCCACGTGATGTAAGGCGACATCTGTCTTACTCAATCGTTCTTGCATGGTTTTAAGAGATGGTGGTAAGCCACTAGTGGCGCGTAGGCACTTATCAAGTAAGTCGTATCCCCTTCAACAAGCACAGTCAAGTCCATCACTCCCTCCACCTCCCATGGCTCTATCAACCTCTCGGTTATACGAGCCGAATCTCGGGAGAGTGCGCTGTACTTGCATTTCGCATCTCTTTCCGGGCGCACCTGCTTAATCCCACTACAAGTTCTCTATAGTGTCGCCTATCTATGCAACCATTGCATATTAAATAACTCTCCCCGTACGCCTCGCTTGTCTTTTTCTCGGCCTGAAGCCAGCTTCTGTCTTCTAGATCTTTGAGTTTGTCTGTTTCAGTTTTTCTCTTCGTCTTCTTTGTCTTCTTTGTCTTCTTGTAGCAGTATTCTTGATGTGCTCCTACTTTTCAAGTTATGCCCCTCTCGAGGCCGCTTCGGATTTTATGCCACCGATGCGAGAATTCTTTTAGCTGTCCAAAGTTCGCCTCAGATCCCACGAGATCCCAATAGTAGACCGGGCCCACCCTGAGCGGGACAACATTATCTAATAGTTCCCTACGCGCCTCCTCGTCAAGTCCATCAGTTGGTCTCTGAAGCGTTTCATTTCCAAGACGCCATTCCGGTACTCCTCCAAAAGCGCTACGGCCCTCGATCGTCCGGTTAGCGTGCCAACATTCCACGTGGCGAAGAGGAGCTTTTTGCGTTGGATTGGGGCTAGCGTCTAAACCGTGCCCTCCCCAGACACGGCAGTCCTTGCCCACATGTCACAGGAGTCAGGCGAAGCTCCTGCGCACTTATTGCGGTGGCGTCCTATTCTTGATAATATTCCTTCTGGTTCTTCTATTCTTCTTACCATTTAGATTTGGCGATTTTTGCCTTTCCGGAGCAACTGCCATAACTCCTGTCGTCGAAACACTGTACATGTGAATCATACTGTAGACAAAACCTCGGAAGATGAAAGATTCTGTCGTAGAACAGGCCATAGGAGAAAAGTCATGTCGAGGAAACTCTCAAATGTGAAACATTCTGTTGGTGAACCGTTTATATGAGAAAGATTCCGACGGCGAATTACTCAAAAACGAATCGTCCTGTTGGTGATCAGTCCAAAGGAGAAACAACTGTCGGAAAAAGCTGGTACAATCCTTCAGGCCCAGGCCAGGCCTTAATCAGCAGGCGCACCAGCTTGCAGGTAAGGTTGACTTGGGCCCCAAGGATGCTGATGAGGCCCAAGAACGTTTAAAGTTATAGTTTTACAAACGTTTTCATATTCCATTACAAAGGTGTTCCTTGAGATTCGAAATTTCGAAATTTCGAAACTAATCAACCTAATTTCATAAGCCAATTTCGAAATTGAAAATCTATGAAACTGCACGCCCTAGTACCAGCCCTTTGTTTGATGGTTTTCCATCATGCACGCATGAGCGTTTAGTGTGCGCCATAGAGTTAACCAGATAACATCCAAGATGAGAGAGTAAAGTGTCGAGTGCTGTTTAAAAATGCGCTCCACCACACTTTCATTTGTGTGCCTTTAGCCTAAGACCCTGTTCCCGATACCTATTCTAGGTGAAATGACAGAAGTTCACAATTTTACACCCACCATCACCAGATGGCTTACGAAATTTACTCATCAACAAGGATGTCGAAAGTCGAAGTGGTGTAGAAAAGGTAGGAAAGCAGACCCTGGGCTCCGAGGCAACCGGCAGAGGATGCAACTGGGAAAACGCTAGGATGATGAGGATAAATGTCAAACGAAATAATGATGACAAGTTGATATACCTGAGATAATGCCGTGAATGTTTGTGGCTCAATCAAGATGACCTCCCCATCTTCAGTGCCGATGACCAAACACGACACCGCATGCTTTTCCACCGAATGCATTCTTAAGGTGGAAATACATGCTATTTCCGGAACTTTCGATGTTGGCATCTCCGTCAGTTGCTCCAAGTACTCCAACTGCTGTTCTGAGGACATGGCAAGGTAGTCACGTGACTGGGAGGTGAGGATTTTAGCTGGTATTGCTCTTAAGTTCTCTGTGAAACTCATTATTGTGTCTGTGTTGTGGTTCGATGGATTTGTTAGCTGGAATACAATACAGATCTATTAGATTTCCAACACGGTCACATTAATTCGAGACCTGGTTCTGGATTCAATATGCCTTAACTCAATGGCAATATGTGTCAAAATCATTCCAGAGGAGTCTCGAGTTGACGGAGATATAATGTGAGTTATACAATACACAGTTGTGATAAGACATGGTCGCAAGCAAGACCTGGATGCTGACCGCTTCCAACCAATTATGGAAATCCTTGGGGGACACCTATGCGCTTGAAAGTTAATAATGGTAAGTGATAGATAATATGACATGAATGCAGCTATTCTGGGATCCAAACTTTCTTTAAAAAGGATTCAAATTAAGAATTTTACAATGAACAGCTAAATCATTATGGTTATAAAGTAACTAAGATACTAAAGAACAGTATGTTGCATGAAAACCATTTGAAAACAAATGGTAATCATTGGACTCACAGGTTTTGCGTATGCCATACATTTCAAAAATAGTAACTCCTGGGCTCTAAAACAATACATAGGATGAAGAAAACATTCTGAAGAGAGTGAAAAAGAAAAATAATTGATACTGACCTGCTTCCATACTTCCATCTCACAAGTGCTCAGTTCAAAAGAAGGCAAATAGTATTTGTAGAATATTTTTAGGTTCCGGTAAATGTATATGCAAGAGCTGAATGCTACGGCTACAATTGGCATTGCATGTGGTATTGAATCGCTGTTGTAGAAGCCCACCACGCCTAGAGGCAGATCTGGTAGCACTAGATCAGATATCTGCATTGTACCTTTGAAAATCTATAAAAAAGAAAATATTTATTTTATTTATGTATTTATACTGTGCCAACACCTTTTACTGATAATTTTCCAGCCACCATTATGTTGACTGGAAAAGATTGCTTTAGCGATAATTCCGCCTTGTCCCACATTGTTTTAAGTAAAGCTGTTTTATGTAATTTTATAATTTTGTGGTGCAATTTTGTAATGTATTTTATTGTATCGCATTTATTTTTTATTAAACTTAGTACTGGCCATGCTTACTGCTTACTTTAATATGCTGGCTCTGCAATCTTTGCCTCTATACTAATAGAAGACGAGAAAGCATATCATCGAAGTTTGGAGGTAAGCAAACGGAACCCCTATTTTCAGTTGGTTGAAAACAGATAGTAGAAATAATTGTTACCTTTAATTTAGGCCCTTCTTCACCTTTTCCTAAGTCGCCAATGAGTAGTTTAACTTCATTATCGTTGTTCAGATCCACAAGCGCCAGATTAGAAGGCAAAGAATTAAGTTCTATTTCATCCGTTCCAACCTCTACATCTAACCAGCGTGTCATACTCATTGCTTTAATTTTAATATTAATTTTGATATTATGTACTTAATGTACATATGTATTCTTTTCTTTATGTAGGATCAGAAAAATTCATGATTAGTAGGTTTACATTGTTTTGTTTGTTGTTGTTTACATTCACCGTTGACATAACAACAGTGTTGATGTTGTCATTATATCAAGGAAAACATGCAAATTAAATGGGAATATTAAATCCTTTGTGTGTCTGGCTAGCTAGTGGGTTACCAGTTACCACCATCTCTTAAATACATGCAAGATCCAGTGAGTAAGCGAGACAGCGCAATACATGATGTAAGGCGACATGTCCCTTACTCAATCGTTTTTGTTGAATAACTTTATAAAATGACTGATCTAATGTAAACGATTTGACTCAAATTTTGTGAATTGACGTTTTTGAAGAAAATGTTGCTGTGGAGTTTGTGGCGCCACTTCTTCTCCACTTGCGCTTTGGAAGTGGTGGTAAACTTAAAATAAGTAACAATTGACGTCAATAAGTGATAAGAATATCCTATATTGAAAATAAACAATTTGAATTTGAATTTGAATGAAAACTGGCCAAGTCAAAGTCACATTTTTAAATGACAGCAATCGTTATAGGTATCCAATAAAGCAAAAAAATAGAGATTAATCCTTGTTCATAATGTTATTTTGTTTCTATAAATCCATCCATCAAGTTGATCATCAACTCTAATAACCATCCAAAAACGAGTAAGCCAGACGGCGCAACGCAATACATCTGTCAGCATCTTCTTTCCTCAAGGGTTTTTTCATGGTTTTAGGAGACGATGGTAAGCCGCCGTGCCAGTAGTTTTTAGTTTGTTCTTATTAAACATAATGCCCCATCCTCACGCTGGCCGAACATTTCACAAACAGCCAACACAAACAGCATTCACCGACGTGTGGATGGCTGTTTGCTGTTTGTGACTTTGTTGGCCGAATATTCGGCAATTTCGGCATCGATGTCGGTTTTTTTCACATAATCATTAAAGGGTGTTTGCATGTAGTATACTTGTATAGTATCTCCTCCTTAATCTGTGCATGTAGTCAAATGTCAAATGTAGCATGTGGATGCTTCTTGGTGCTAAGTATATGTAGCCGGTGCTTGCCGCTGCATGCTGTTTGTGACAAACAGCCAACGTATAGACGGCCTATAATAATACAAACATAATACATACATTTTTGGGAAATTTGTAATTGGTGTATGGCCATCCCAGACTCGACGTCTGTGGTGATGGTGACGTATCTCTATTTAGTTTGTGATGGTGACAGCAGATTGACATTGACATAATCTGACATACGGAGATATGGAGTTGACATGTATTGCACGTCGAGTCGTCGATTTGTTTTTCTTTCTTTCAACAAGAAAAATAAATAGAATTTACAAAACTTTGTGTTTCTGTTATGTTAAGAAAACTGTACAGTATAACGCTGTTTAGTGTTAGTGTGGTGTGTGACCGCTTACCGCCGCCGCTTGTAACTCAATGTTATTTTGGGTAAGTTTTAGCCATAGATATAACTATACCTTATTAATTTCATAGTTTACTTCAAAACAAAACAAAAGTTGTAGGTAGGCTAGGTTAGGCAGTAGCCAGGTAGCCTTGCGAATGTGCCACATATACTGTTGTAAGTACCAATTCCATCTGGTTTCTATATGTTAAGCCACTTCAGAACTCTGATACCGGGTGTGCATGGTCGATTGCCGGGTCACCTACAAGATATAATGATTTCCTTTATAGTGCTGCTGCAGTATAACAACAAACCCTAAAAAAAGACTAATATTACCCTTGGTACTGTTCTTTTAATCCTTGGTATTGTTCTATCAGTCCTTGGTACTGTTCTATACAGTCCTTGGTACTGTTCTATACAGTCCTTGGTACTGTTCTATACAGTCCTTGGTACTGTTCTAAATAGTCCTTGGTACTGTTCTATATAGTCCTTGGTACTGTTCTATACAGTCCTTGGTACTGTTCTATCAGTCCTTGGTACTGTTCTATACAGTCCTTGGTACTGTTCTATCAGTCCTTGGTACTGTTCTGTATAGTCCTTGGTACTGTTCTATACAGTCCTTGGTACTGTTCTATACAGTCCTTGGTACTGTACAATCAGTCCTTGGTACTGTTCTATACTGTTCTTGGTACTGTTCTATATAGTCCTTGGTACTGTTCTATATAGTCCTTGGTACTGTTCTATACAGTCCTTGGTACTGTACAATCAGTCCTTGGTACTGTTCTATACTGTTCTTGGTACTGTTCTATACAGTCCTTGGTACTGTTCTATATAGTCCTTGGTACTGTTCTATACAGTCCTTGGTACTGTTCTATATAGTCCTTGTTACTGTTCTATACAGTCCTTGGTACTGTTCTATACAGTCCTTGGTACTGTTCTATACAGTCCTTGCTACTGTTCTATTCAGTTGTATAGAACATTACAAAGATAAATATTAGTCTTGTTTAGTAGTTACTAAGTCTCTGATGTCCATTTGCCTATCATTCTATGGATTCCTTCTAAGGTTGTAACTGGGAGCACACTCTGAAAGAGTCAGGATATAAACTGACCAACCATAGTGTTAGTTTTAAATTGATCATACTTAAAATCATTTGAGCGGATCTTCTATAGTACTTTAACTATTATTCTAAACTTTTTCTCGCATGACTTTGAAGCTCTCAACTGTTTTTCTTTATGGAAACCGGCAATTAACACTGATATAAAATATAGCCTAGTGCACTGTATAGTCAGCACTATGGTCTTAGATATATTCATGCAAGCACAGATTCATGCCATGCATGCAGTGCTTGCTTACAAACTTCTTCTTGTAGTCGAAATGGCTTGACTCTTAAATTATTTTGAGCAGTATGCGGCTGTGTTGCTTGCTTTTTTGTTTGCCACAAACTAGGTATATTCATTCATGTTTGTCTTTTTCATCTAAAAAGAGACGTATGTCTGATACACTTCTCTATATTTAAACAATTAAAATCATTATATGCACTGTTTTAGTACATTTCAGGGCGTCGATTCTGCTAAAGTTAAGACAAAATCGTATCAAAATAGTGTTCTAATAGTAGTGCTTTTTACACACTATTTACAAGAGTTATGACAGTATGATGTGATGTGAAGGCCAATCAAAATCAAAGAGCTTCTCGGCCTCAGAATTAGAAATCTTTTGTAACTCTACGATCATAAAGTAAAATAAAAACTTATTAAAAATATTTGGATGATAATGGAACTTTATGGATAACTAGATTTTGCCCGCGGCTTCGCCCGCGTGATAATCCTACGGGAACAGTGCTTTTTCCCAGGATTAAAGGTCTATGTCCTTCTCAATACTTCTATCTATAGTAGTATAACATAGTAGATAGGGCGTGAAAGCGTCACAAACAAACTCACTTTTGCACTTATACTTAATATTATAAACAAAATCTAGAAATAATATAATTCTGCTATACTATATTGTAGTAAATTTTTTTTTTATTTGATTCCAGCATCATTTAAGATCATTGACATCCAAATTATATTTGTAATATTCAAATAACATGACTACTAAGGAAACTTTGATCATTAGAAATCAATATTCTATCTTCCCCATGAGTCAATATCGCGCACACGCACCTAGCTCTGCAAGTTTGCTTTTATTTTATTTGTAAAAGTTCACATGTCTCGCCGCAGAATACGCGTCCGTGAGTCAACAACTGGTTTCGCTATTTTGCCGAATGTCAACATATGTAGGCAATGTGCCTAGTTTACACGAGAGAAGTGACTTGCCGCCTCGTCCGCTTGATAGAAAAGTAGAACCGGCAATCTCAAAATCGGCATTTCGCTTCGACATCAGCTTGACGTCGCGATGGTGCGTGATTTATGCGACCCCTGTGCATCCATTTAAAATATGGAAAGGATACCGCACCAAATTTAGGGCAATGCCTGCACTACAGCTGCACTCGCAGTGCTACACCAGTTATAACCCCTCGCAATTCAGACTCGGCAAATTTTAAGGACCCATTCATTGTACTTAAACAAGATGTGTCAGTTCTATAATATCAGATAACGAATCAAAATACCTTATCAATATTTTATTTGACATTTTTGTATAGCGCTTAGTTCACTAAATGAGTGTAAATTAAACCTCTCCTTTGATAACCGGACTTGTTAAATTTAAATTTATTACAGCGAAAACAAGATTTTAATATTTACTTAATGATTAATTAAACAATAGTCGCGAAATATCGTAAAACTGAAACTTTTGCGTGAAAGAGAATTGGCCTCACAATTTTTATGACTATAGCAAGGTACTTGCCTAATCTCATCCCTTCTTAGGATGGATATTGATTATTGCTGGTGTAATCTATCCTCCAGATCTACCTACCAGACGGTGAGGTATAAGGAAATCTTTTTGACGAGTCATAGAGGAAGTTCGACCTGTGTTTGCCCCTGTCACCTCTTACGATATACCCAAGATACAGGGTAAAAAAATACAAGTAGTTGTTATGAGTTAAGAGTATATTGAAGTTATATATGCGGTTACGAAGGCGTGTTACAATGGGAAAGTGACATCTATTGGGTAACAGCGACCTTGCACGAGATTGTATTCGATTTATATTCGTGTTAATAAGATGTAAAGGGTCTATTGATAGGTTTAATTTGATAACATAACTAAGATAGCGCAATAATGTCGTAATCCGAACGCTTTATTTTACATGAATTTCCACTTTGCCGATGAATTTGCAGATTTGGTTAGATCTCGAAATCATAAAATTCGGCCTATAATGTAGTTTCTTTAACGACTACTAGATGGCAGCAGGTAGCAACGGCTTAAAGTTTCTTTCGAAGTATGGAATCATATTTCTTATCGAACTATCAGATGATTCAAGCAAGTCTGCAATCTCCTTAGATTTAAACTAACGCCGGAACGAATTAGGACTTTTTACCAAAACCGAAATCCAAAGAATTTGGAAATCGCGCGCTGTCTCTACAGGCAATTTTTTTTTTCTAAGCCGAAATCAGATTATTTGTTTCAGTTTTGGCCGAAAACAAAACTTTTTAAATAAGTATGTTTAAATCACAGTTTCGATGCTTTGACTCGACTACAAGTTTCGGTGCGGCCGAATGTCCGGTAGATTTTATAGTGAATCTGTTGAAGTGTTAGGTACTAACAGTAATATTTGTGTTAGTGGGAAACTAACACAAATATTACTGTTATTACCTAACACTATGGTTGACATTAGTGATGTGCCGCTGCAAATTTACAAAGTTGACGGGAATTTTCCCTTTGTAAATTATACGGACATTTCCCAAAGATACCAACAAAGTCATTCGGAAACATGTAATATTTCCGAAATTCCGGAAACGGCACATCACTAACAAACAACTTACAGATGTGTACCTAATTTACAAGGTAGCAAACGTACGAAATTTCGATGTTGTTGATCGAAGTTAGGTAAACATAGCAAGTCACACCTGTCTGCTCCACTTCCACCTTGCTGACGAGTAGATGAACTTTAGTGGAGTACTGTACATCATTGTTCTTGTCACGGAAACCGCTTTTTGATTTAGAGCAGCGGTCAGTCGCCTTCAATTTTTTTTATCAGTGGTCATCCTCTTCTATACTACCTTTTTTTTGTATTAGAGTGCCTTTCCATAACTGGAAGTTGGCTGACCGCTCCGCAAACTTCCCCCATTCTTTGCCAACTGCATGAAACAGTTGAAGTAGGTACTTAATTTATTATTAAAAAAATCATTAATTTAATTGTTGATTTTATATTGTAACATTTGAAAGAAGAAACTACCTGACTGCCCGAAGAATGATTATGTTTTTCATAAAATAGGCATACAAAATGCCTATATTTCTTTGTCAACATCTGTACTCCTTACTTTACACAGATTTTAAAATACAAGAGAATATATCATTATATTCATGTAGTATGTTATATTCATGTAGTGTATTAAAATGCAGCTGGGGGGGATGGTTTCTCCAATAATTTTCTTATATTGTCAAATGATTATTTTAAGAGCACGTTGCGACGAATGCCTTGACTTATTTAAAGGAAAATTGTCTCATATAACTGTAAAGTGCTAATTGCTCGGTAAATAACAATTTGTACTGAGTCATACATAACCGTTACTACGGTTAGCTGAGGTGGTCACGGAACTTGGGATTACTCTTCGTGGTTTTTGCTTAATTCAAAGTTAAACTATTTGCAAATTAAACTGACGTCAAACTAAACTAATCGGGCGTTAGTTGTTGTAATTTATTTAACCGACACTTTTAAAAGATATCAATAGATTTAAAAAATAAATAGGGACAAATCACACGAACAGACATAACACTGTCGAATAAATACACATAAATACCTAAACACCACACAATATTGTAATCGCGTGGGTAGTGACGTGCCGGCTGGCAATTTACAATTAACGGGAATATTCCCTATAGAAATTTGTGGAAATATTCCCAATGTTACCAAGGAATTTGGAAACTTTCCCAAAGTTTCCGTAGTCATTTGGAAATTCCCGGAATATTTCCACGGGAAAGTTTCCTAAATATTCCCGGCAACGGCACATCACTACGCGTGGGTAATTTTTGAAAACATCTTTTACTTTAAATCCAGATAGTACGATACACAGATTGAGTTAGCCCCAAAGTAAAATCGAGACATGATCCAGTGACTCCGCAGGGCACAGCTAGGTAAAATGAGCTCTTCAAGCACCGGGGTCTCCTTGGCCTCATCAGATGTGTTTGCTACATGATGCTCTATCAACGCTCTTCCGTCTGACTGTACATGATATCTTTTGTACCAAATTAATTTAATTACAATCTGGGAATGTATCAGATGTTAGATTAGCCAAAAAATAGGTATACTCGTACAGTGCTTACTAGGTTACTTCTAGCTGGCTTTATTTGTTTCAACGATTAATATGAAGGATTGGGACAATGTCTGTCGAGCCCGAATGATAAGGGGCCCAAGTTATACAATGGAGCGACTGCCGTTTAGCGTCCGTGACTATAGTAGTGTCACACATCTGTGTTTGTTTAATGAGCAATATTGCAAGAATTTACAAGAACCACAGCGAACACTTACTAAAGTCATTTCGCACATTAAAGTTAAAGATTCTTACCTAGCACACATGCAGTCACTGAACTATCCTAACTAAGTACCATCTATCATACTATAAAGTTTTCCTTCTCGGGACACGTTTTCGTAATGTCTAATTTCTTTACCCTTGATTAGTGCTATTTGAGAAGCTCTATAGCTTAGCGCGACATGTTCGTTACGATCGTTCGTGTCAAGCGACAGCAACCGTAGTCTGACTTGGATTGGTCGCCACTAGTGGTTTTTTTTATCTTAAACTGCTCTAATCTGTTCATCATACTATTGATTTGGTCACAGAATAGATAAGTTTGGTCTTCCTGACTGTTGATAACAGCAGTAATTCCACTGTATGTATATCCAAGACCATGATAACAGCGTACACTGGGCTTAAAAACGCAAGTTTAGGATGTGACTGATAGATACGGTCGGATGATAATAAATTTAAATAAGAATTAATGAGGGTAATGGCAAAGTCCTGTACCTACTTTTTTATTATCATAATTATTTCAGCCGCAACCAGTCTATACCGCTGGACATATCCCCCAAGGATTTCCAGAATTACTGGTTGGAAGCGGCCTATATCCAACGCTTGCCTGTGACCTTCTTCAGGTCGTCTGTCTGTAGTTGGTCGATTATTATCTAATTACAAGTAATTAATATTATTGTATGATAAGATGCGAGCTGTCAATTTATCACATCATAATTATTCATTCTTTTGCTGCAATTCACAATGACATTGTAGATACGATTAAGCTACGGATACACTAGGGAACATTTTGTCCCGCAACATGACGCGCAACACAAAATATACGTGACGCTGCAACGTTGCATTGTGTCCCGCAACATGACCCACAACATTGTACGTGACGCGGGGCATGTTGCTTGCTCCCGCCTCGTGAGCGAGCGCATGTGTCCCGCGTCAGTGTTGCGCCATTTGTCACCGAGTGTAGTCGCGTACGCAACGTGCCTTTTAAAATGTCTGTTGTGTGGGGAAATGATACCGTGCTTTTGCTTATAGAGCTTTACGAAAGTCGTGACTTGTTATGGGATACTTCACACCGTGACTATCGAAATAAAATAAAGAAAAATGATGCATGGGAGGATATTGCCAAGGCGCTTAAATTGCCTAGAAAAGAAATAGAAACCAAAGTACATACCCTGCGTTCGCAATTTGTCCGAGAAAGGAAGAAAGTGAAATCGTCAAAAACTACTGGCAGTGGACGAGAGGACGTGAAGTCCAGTGCATGGTTTGCGTATGATGCAATGAAATTTTTGTTAAAGGGAGCCACAACGACTGGAAGCTTGGACACTTTGGACACAAATGTAAGTCATACTTTTTTATTTATAATTTATTTATATTTACTAGCGGCCCGCCCCGGTTTCGCACGGGTAGCTAATACATACTATGATGGTTGTATTTACTTTATTACAATAACAACACACACAGAAAACAAAATGGTAAACTTTTGAGCAAATTACTAGCATGCGCGCGCGACGTGAGTAGTATATCGCGGGGGCGGTACGCGAAGATACCCGAACGCGGCCGAGCGTTCCCGAGCGACGTAGCGCGGCTTCGCGGCACGAACATGTTGCGACACGTTCGTCGGTCGTATTGCATGGGCCGAATAGCGGGTTGCGCGTTACAATACTTAATTTATTAATTTAAACTTTCTTCTATTTCTATTTCCTTTTTTCTGCCCATATGACATAATATAATACATCATACAATAGGTAGGTACACCTTATCACTAAGATAATATTTATTATTATATATGTATTATTTACATAAACTAAGATTTGTACACACCTCACCCACAAACCTTCACTTCGAAAAGGATTGACGTTGTTCAGTAACATTAAAAGAAAAATATAGTACAATACTAGTTTATTCATTTAAAAATTATTCTGCCAGGGAACACGTCCTTCTTCACTCATGAAATATTCAGCAAATTTGTTTCTTATTTCCATAGCAGATTCTGGGTAGCGTCGTCCCATAGCATTTAAATTCGACATATTAACAGAGACAGCTTCTCTGCGCCAAGATCCTTCTAAAATATCGTGATCCACATTTTCAGAATCAAAAGTTCCATGTGGGTTGTACAGTGATCTCGATTGACTATTTCGCCTTAAAAAATTATGGAGGTATATGCACGTCATTACAACAAGTTCAGCATTAAAGGGTAGGATGGTTATTGGAGTTCGGAATATACGAAATACAACACCTAAGATACCAAACACATTTTCGACAATTCTTCTAGCTCTTGACAGTCGATAGTTGAAAATGCGTCTTGTTGTACCCACGTCATGATTACCGGGATATGGCTTCATCATGTTTTCTGTCAGTGCGAAGGCGCTGTCTCCTACAAGTACGTAAGGCATATTCGGTCCATCTTGTCGTATTGGGTCTGGAGTCGGCCAGTTGAGTTGGTTATCAGCCAAAGCTTTATAAAAAGCAGTCTCTTGGAATACTCCACTGTCAGAAGATTTTCCTTTAGCACCACAATTTGCATAGATAAAATTGTAATTTGCATCGACAATACCCAATAGGACAATACTAAATTGTTCTTTATAGTTAAAATAGTCACTTCCCGAATTCGAAGGAGCTTGGATCAAAACGTGTTTACCGTCTATAGATCCAACGCAATGCGGAAAATTCCATATATTTTCAAAGCTTCTAGCCTTGGCTTTCCATTCATTTGCAGTAGCTGGGACCTGTAAAGAAATAATTATACATTAAATACTATTTTTACGTACTAATAATTAAGGATTCATGTTTAACAGATGTTTGAAATAATACAATACGTGTTTTATAGTCTATCCTTATTATAATAATTGATTTAATATTTATATCATTAATTTTTCAGAGTCCACAAAGCCAAAACACGATTTCGTCTCCGGATGAAGATGTCGTTCTACAGTCTCAATCTACCGTTCCGGAATTTCAATCTCCTCATCAACTAGAATCGCAATCTACCATTGATCAAGCAGAGCAACCCACAACCCCTGCACCAACACCTTCATCGTCGCGACCAACTCGCAAGAGGAGCCACCCCAATGAAGATAGATTGGAGGAGGCTTATGAAGTTCTGCATGCTGCTAAAAACAGAATGATGTCCCGAGATGAATTCGATGTTTATGGACAGTACGTAGGAACTGAGTTACGTGCATTAAATGACGAACACAGTGTAATTATGGCTAAATATTATATTAATAATATTATATTAGATGCACGCTTAGGAAAATACCGTACAATTTATAATAATCAAAGCCAGCCAGTTGTTCAACAGGGCTATAGCACTGCATCCAGTGATATTAGCCCCCAGCCTTCTGAAGAGCATATTATACAAAATATACTTGAAACTATGGATTCCTCGAATACTAATAGCATTGATGGCACTAATACTAATTAATTTACGTTGGTCGCTATATCCATCTTGTACTCTTTAAAATTTATATTACTGAAGATTAAAATACAATTATAAATAAAATATATGCGTTTTCTTTAACTTACCTTTACAAATATCTTCAATTTATTTATCAGTTCTTTACAAACTTCTGGTACTATTTTACGTATCAGTTGTTTTGACACTCGAAAAGTGTACGACAAAGAAGCATAAGAATCTCCAGTCGACAAGTACCTCAATGTAATGGCAAGTCTGATATGAGGACTAATAGCGTTCCGTAATATTGTATCCTGTTTGGCTATGGAAGGTGCGATCATTTGCAATAAAGTTTCAAAATCAGATGATGACATGCGAGTAAAATTCACAAACGATCCGTCAGACATTCGGAGATCACTAAGAATATTTACTCTTCTTTCTCGTTGTAATAAGAAATTCCGCATCCACCACCTTCTCTTTCTCTTACGTTTCAACACACTCGATATAATTACTATGTACGCAGCACTAATAGCCACAACCTCCTCGGGCGACATTTCTATAAACACTGAGAAGTGTGGTCGACAAAACGTTCCGCTACATGTATCTCGGCACATTCCACGTAGTTGTTGAGCAACATGTTCCGCAACATGTTGCTCCATTTGTCCCCTAGTGTATCCGTAGCTTAAACATATCCTGTTGTATGAAAAGTAAGATAAATACATACAGGGTGTATTGACAATAAATCTATTTAGTTTATTAATAAAAACTAGCGACCCGCCCCGGCTTTGCATGGAATGATGCATAAACCTTCCACGTGAATCACTCTATCTATTAAAAAAAACCGCATCAAAATCCGTTGCGTAGTTTTAAAGATTTAAGCATACATAGGGTTATAGGGACAGAGAAAGCGACTTTGTTTTATACTATGTAGTGGTAGTGATAGTGAAGTGATATATTTGATTTGATCAATTTGTGACAACGATTTCAATAAAAAAATTGTGTATATTGCCCAAGTAGTTTGTATGTTTGTTTGCTCAAAACACATTTCCATGCTCTGATTTGGCCTTGGCTTACTTATTCTAACTATATAATAAACTCAAAATATAAGTAATACACAGCGGATATCCTTATCCGTTAGCCTAGTTGCATGATGTCGAATTTATCCGTAGGTTTAGTGACCTTTATTTCCAGTACAACTATTTTGTCTGTAGGTTGCTTTTCTGATGGCTTTATGCTAATTGAGCTGAATTTTGCCCAAGATTTGAATTCAAAATCGTGTTTAAATTCCTTTTTGCGTTCTGAAACATTAATAAAATTCGAAACTTTAGAAATGTACCACAGAATAGATAAGTACTAACGGACAATCTTTTTTAAGTAAAATAATATAAGCGTTACATACCCTAGCTTTGTATCTTAAGACTTGAAATCATTATAGTTGGTTGCCTGATTGAAATTGATTTAGCAGTAAGGCTGCCATTGTCCATCACGGCTTTTATAATATCTGTTATTTGTATATTTTATTTATTGTTTGGTTGGTGCAATAGTTTCTTACGTTAAGTATAGAAGTATTGACAAGGACATAGGAAAGCTTTCGTCCAGGGAAAAAGCACTGTTGCAGTGGGAAATTCACGCGGACGAAGCCGCGGGCGAAAACTAGTACATACATATATACAGTAGTACACATAGAAATTAACATAAACAGTCACGGAGCTAAGTAATCTTGCCCTTAATCTGTGGCCTGCGAATCTCGCAATATCAAGGGTAAAGCAATTTGTCGTACAGCCTTCCATGGAGATAAAAATAGCTTTGATAAATCCTGTTATGTAGTGTACGTGTATGAATAGTCATAACACGCACGATAAATCTTTTTCCCAACATGTAGTAATGACATTGCCATCTGATTCACGTGTACGCAAAATTTTAACTTAACTAGGGGAATGTTTTTTAAGCTATTTATGTCCCACTGCTGGGTAAACGCCTCTCCACTAACCTTCCATTTGTCCCTAGCCATGGCGCTTTCTTACTCACTAACCTTCCATTTATCCCTAGCCATGCACACCCTGGTGTCAAATTTCTCCGGAACCGCTTCTCGGCCTCTGACACGATTCTTTTAACGATTATCAGATGGCAGCCGGGATCAACCAAAGGTAAAATAAGTATACTCTTATTGAAAAACTAGCAGTTTTCTGAAGTTACTTTGAAAATTTCAAAAGAGTGGTCTCGACGAGACTTCATTTTATCTGTATTTACATAAAATTTGGCTCGTAGAATCCAGATTCCAGACACAATAGAAAAACTATTGTTGTGTGAAAATTGTGTTAGCGAACCGATCATGACTCTATCTAGACCAGACACTTAAATATTAATGAAAGGTTTTAAAGCATCCTTAGAATCCAGAATACTTATTCGTCTCATAGACATAATGAGTTGTCTTAGATCTTTTTTTCAAGCTAGACAGCTCATTAATAAGTCGCAACGTTTGTCAAATTACTAATTATATCAAAACTGTCAGGTAATCTAGGCACAGATAGATAACATTACGCAACACCAACTCACTTTTTATTGCTATCAGCTGGCAGTAGTCGGTATGATTCTCTAAGTGATATCGTATCATTGCGGTAGGTACCTACTCTCTCTTATTTGCATACTGAACCATTATTTACGATCGGCCATCACGTCATATCGATCATTGCCCATTTATTACTCGATTTATGCGTATCCGAATGATTTTATCTTAACGATGTTATGCAACGGTGCATCCCTATAAGCGATGTTCAATGAACAGAAATAAAAATTCATAATGCAATAAGTACATTAGCATATAATAAGTACAGACTCTATGTGAAAAACTATTTGAGCTCTACATTATGTATACTTTGACTCATAACATTTAGACCATCTTTGACTACTGCAAGTTAAAATCTGTGTTATACAGCTCAATTTTTTTTTTCACTATTAGACAAGTTGTAATTTGATGTGTATTATCTAGTTTAAGTTTATTTATTTCTTGTCTTTCCTTTGCTTGAAACAGTATGTGATAAAGATCAACGAAGCATGCAAAATCGCCATTATGAATATCATCACCATTATCAACATCAACGCTAGTAATGACAGTACGATTACATAAAAATGTGATGTTAAGATACGTTTTATTCTGTTTATCTACTCTTTTCAGAATATGCTCAAATCAGACATTTATTTTCCAGAGAACATGTCAATATTGATCCTTTTCACACTTCAAAATCAGCCGTAGATGCTACTATTGGGCAATTATTATATAGTTCTTAGCCATTGGCACTATAGAAGACTACAAAATACGTTTTTTTTACCTTTATTTGAATTCCGAATCGGATTGAGAATATTTCTTCTTGCATTATTTAGCGCATTATCTGCTGCATCCGTTACTTAACACACGTTTATTGTGTGCAGTAGATATCTTCTATTCGCATCCTTCAATAAACTTTTTGCATCAAAGAGAGCTAATGCAACGCTTTGAGCGATCATCGGTTGCAATGGACCGGCAAATTGGATGCGCCCACCGGACGTCTGCTAGATGCACTTACGACTATCTAAAAATTCTTTATGCGCGTGCGCATACCGACTCAAATTACGGGTAGCATTCTAGCTATCTTTTCATCATCCATCAAATTATTGGTATATGGTGCCGTGGCTGTGATAATTTGTCACTAAGAAAAATTGTGTTAATGTAAGTAGTCATATTTCTTTTAATTTCAAGTTCTACATTATATAGAACCATGTATAATTTAAGCTTATATGAAAATTCCCGCCAACATTTTCAGGAAATCCCAAATCAAAAGAGTTGTTTTGTTTGCATTCTGAAGTACATTTCTGTTTGTTATTAAAAAAAGTACAAATTTTGATTCATTACAGCCTACTTATTATTTAAATTTCGTAACATGAAATATTATGCCATCTAATGTAAGTATTAAATTAATAAATTGTTTGGGTATACTAATCATCAGTCAATTTCTGCATTAAGACTACCTGTTTGTATCTCATTGATGTCTGCTGCTAATTTGATTTTGACAGATGTTTCACTGGCAGATACATCTAAGACCAGGCAAGTGAAGCCGCGTATTTCAACAAGTTTTATAATATAATCGTAATAAACAAGCGCACATGTAATGAAACAGCCAATAGCACATCTGCTTTACTCGTTGAAGCTGCACTTTGCAGTTCACGCAGGGCGGTCAACGACCGGCTTCCATTTTAGCATATCGCAGAACAAAACACTCTTTGTACATCTGTTTTGATCGACCGTGTTTCCAGGTTTTGCCTAATTCCCCAACTGCTTATGCTATTGTCCGTCCAAGGTCCAAATGATCTTTTGCATTATAGTGTATTTGGATTAAGTCTTTATTTGTATAATTCGAATTCAATTTACCTATTTATTTTTAGATATATTCAACCATAGATAAATAATTGCACTTGAACTCCACAAAAAGAAAATTCTCCGTCTGTGAGTGAGCTGAATTGATATTTCATTTACATCTGAATCAGATTATTCAAGTCATTTTTCAAGCATTCAATATAGTGAAAATGTTACCCTCAGCCACCAGTAACAATAGTACCCATAACGTTACGCGGCCACTTTTTCAACGCAAATACCAATGTTACACTTTAAAACGTGGTAAAGGGGACGAAGAACGAATAACAAGTACTTTTATTGGCCGGTTTACTTAACCCAGAAAGGTTTACACCTGACGGTAATCCATTTTTAAGTTGATTCGATTCTAACGGAAAGGAAACGGATCCAGGTCATCTTTCGATAATTTGATGGGAAAGGTAGATTAGACATTTGAAATATCTTTATTCGTTTCGTTCGATTCAGCTTCAACTGCCTATCTCCTCTCTCTCTTCTCTCTTCGCTTTTAGCTTTCTCAACTGCTGGTCTATTTTCCCGGTTGCTTTTTGCTCACCGCCAATGGCCTGTATTGGCAGTTACGCCTTTTTGATTATTAAATTTGTCAGTCGCCTTTTACGACATCCGTAGAAAGGAAAAATGGGTTAATAGAGCATTAGTAGACAATGTAGACATTATTATGCTTTTCTCGCCTTTTCCTATTTAAAGAGTCCATTTACTCTCTCACTTCATAATATTCATCAAAGGAGGTCAAAGAATTAACTACTGAAACAAAACTTAGAAAAAAAATAAACTAAGGTCATCAACTTTAGGTTTATGTAGTGTATTCTGCCCATGGTCCACAATCGGGGCCCCAGGCTAACGTCACAGAGCGTATATGGTCGCAAACATTATGTTTTCCGGCGAAGCACGTAGACGTATAATAAGGTTAAGCACCCGAAGGTTTGTTGACTCAAAGCTACGAGTTGGTCGTCTAAATATAGAAAATATTTTTAAACCTAGTGAGCGTGAAGAGGAAATTTTGAGGAAGTCTTAACATCACATTACACAATTGTTATTTACTTCTATATTTTAATTTTATTTCAAATAGCCGCAATTGTACAATAACTGTTAATCCGAATAGCGTAATTGTTTATATGACTGTATAAATTGTCATGCAATTAATTTTAATCGATTTTCCAGCCCAAAAGTGTTGAATAGTCAAGAGAAGCATTTACCATCACGAGCCCTTCTAATTGATGTACCCGAAAATATTCACACGGGCACGCAACGATTTCTCTATTAGGTAATAAATTAATGCGATCATCATTCAATGTTGATATTTTATGCCACCTAAATGTGTCGCTTGGAACAAAATGGCCGTATAAAGTATGCGCAGGACATCGTGCGTTACGCGCGAACGTTGCAAAACAAACTCTGCATTAGCTTTCGAGTGTCGCGCAAGGACATTTCCATTCCTACGTGCGATTGCAATTCCAACATCGCTGTACTTGAATACAGTGCCGCATTATCTACAAGTGTTGATAGTTTAGTCGCTGGATTGAACGGCATTTAGAGGCTCTTACGCCATATATACAGATTTATTTCCTTCCTTTCTGTCCCTTTACAATACATGCTTATAAAGTCATTATTGACATTCATATTTTTGTCTTTACGAGTACCATGAGGTTTTCAAACTACAATCCAAGTTTGGTAATGCTGCGGAAAGGACTAGACTATATTTAGTAAATATATTTGCAAAATCGGCATAGGACAACACAACAAATACATCAACGATAAGTACATAATCGGAATTTTTTGTAAAATAGTTTATCTACCATATTTTTTTCAGATGCTAGAGTCTACTTAGGATTAATATTGAAATCTAATATTATCCGCTAGAGCCTGCTCTGGGCCGTGTGCTTAATTAATTACTAAATCAATCCTTGCCCGGTACGTGATCAAACTTCATTTGAATTAGACGGTATCAATTAACACCTTTCAAGTATCGGTTGCCGCTGTCGAGGTGGTTACAAAGCTGGCTTTCATTTTATTCTCGACATTTTCGACAGCAGAGTGGTAAAAGTCAAAGAATCTTACAAGGGTGCGCGAGAGTGAAAGCAGCTAGCGTAATAATTGCGTAATTATCATTTGCTCCTTAAACCTGTTTGCAGTCGCGCAGATTTTTGCCTGTCTCGCAAAATCCTCGTATCTGTTTTTGCTTATCTGAATTCAAATAGCGTTTGCACACAATGAAGTCACGATCGCGAAAAATCCACATCACATTGCGGTTTACTGGTCAAGCATTACCTCATTACTGGAGGCCGCTAAAATCTATCCCATCCTAATATTGTGCATGTTTTAATATTTAATATTCTTAAATGTCATTGGGTCAAATAATTTAATTAATTTTCTCTTCGTTTTGATTATTTATAATGAGACAGAGGCTTCAACTGAATATTTATCAATAATGTATGCATATGATGATTCGCGGTTGCGACCGGTACAGTGAAATATCTTGAGCGATAAAAAAAGAT
Organism: Apomyelois bistriatella; assembly: GCA_947044815.1. NCBI lineage: Eukaryota > Metazoa > Arthropoda > Insecta > Lepidoptera > Pyralidae > Apomyelois > Apomyelois bistriatella. Next base: position 14,005,507 of record OX345690.1, read on the forward strand.
TCATTGTTGAGTACAGGTTCCCGTTACTGGTTGATTCACACTTACTCATAATAAAACACAAACATATAAAGAAATATTACTGTTCCCAGCTCAGCAAAAATGACAATCTTCAAAAATATTAGGCATAGCGCAAAACCAATCTTAACAAATAAATTATTATTTCGTTATCATGGCAAAATATTAATTTATCTTAGATTTTGATCATTTAAAAATATACATTATATCACGATCGTTTAAAACTAAACAGGTTAGTTAAAATAAATGTATCGGGATAACATCATTCATAAATCAAGAATGCATTACCTACAAATTTATTTATAGATAATACTCAATATATTTTCACCAACGCTTGTAAAAATACTATTATTTTCTCTTTTGCTAAAATCTACTATTTCTGGTTCTACAGAGGTGTCTGTTTTAGCGCTTTCATTTATTAACATTACTCAAGCTCATATGTTATGCAAATATACCGATGACAACTACAGTGATAATATTTACGATACTAACTGGAGATCCGTTAACCATCAGGATAGATTCTGATATCACTTTCATTTGCTTTCTAATCAATATCATTAAAGCATTAAATAAAATTGCAATGAAAATTCTATAAATGTATAAGTTAAACTTCTTTTTATTACCTTCAAGGGATAGTAAAACTTACGAATTATGTACTTAAACATATATCGGAAATTCCTGAACATATAATAATGAAAGTTTTAATTATTTTCCAACCTACAAATTGACCCAATTTTCTTAATAACCTATAGATGAGTTACAAATTATGTCACTGCTTTTCTGTTATCAACCACATCGCTCTACTTAGCGATAAAACCCATCCTAAAACCATTACGCCGACTTGCATAACCGTTACAGCCAGTTCTTTCATTGTTTTACCTGATATTAACTAAAATGAGATAACATTTAATTTGTCACGACTCTGGGAACCCTCTTCACAACTTTCCATCTCGCTGCTAATGTTTCCTATTCACCTGTCAGTTATTTTTATGAAGTGGCACATCATTGAATATATTATTTCGGCGCTTGTACGAATTTGTCTTATTAGTTCGTCTTGTTTTTTAACTGACAACGTAAAAGCAGACGGACCGTGAGATGTTGGTCTAGCTACAGCTGTGTTCTTTATAGCTTTTGTAATGTTTGTTTGTGTGATTGTATTCTATTTTGTTATTGTTTATGACAATGTCAATGAGAGAAAGAAACAATTCGATGTAATTAATTGAATTAAACATTTCATCTATTGATAATACAAAATGCGACCAGATAACTGCAATGCTTTCAAATTTAATACTTTATAGTGACGAAGTCTTCGGTTTCTTAACCAAATAAACTCAAGTAAAAATAGTAGTACTTAAATTTAGGTTTGGGACACGTAGCCGAAACACAATACTAAATTCTTAAATATTTTGTATTTAAAGTCATTGAAAAATGTTATAAAAAGTGTGATAATCCATGTTGAATGATAAAATTACTTCCTACAAATCAACGAGAAGAACACGCCAATACATTGAAATTACATAATAAATAATTCGAGATAAATTAACATGCTTATATGTGTTAAGTATGTCTACAAATTCATGCAGACATTCCCTACTATCTTATACCTTCACACGTTACACCATCTGTCAGTCACAATTTATCTATAAGCGTCTTCGCATACTGAATAACATTTTATTATGACATGTTGCAAAAACTATAGGTCGCATTTTGATTCACAATTCTTATAAACTTCTTAGCACGGAACGGAATCCGCTTTTCTATTTTTACAAAAAAGCGTTAAAGGCGGTTATACCTCCAAAATATATTTACTGTCCACAGACAGAAACTATAACAACTAATCATAACGCATAATGAGCAAAGATGGACTTATTGTGGTCTGATATAAATAATACAGAATAACAAAAACCGTATGATTTTCAGTACAGGTACAAATGCTAGACGCTAGATTTTTTAACTCTAGCTGTGTTAGTTTAGCGTCTAGCGTTTATTTTGATAACTTGAATCGCATCGTTAAAAACTTTATTGCAAGTTAAATGTTCAAATTAAACTTATTCCTCACATTGAAGGTGACTCCTCTACTCAGGCTTGCTCATTGTATTATATAAGTTCTACTGAAAATACTTTCATCAGTCAATCACTCCAAAGATTTTCCTCGTAGTACACGTTGGCCTTAGTATCATATCACCATTCGTCCGATGAGTAATTGTCTGTTTGTCGAGTACTTTCTCTGTTTGGTTCCGTCTATTAATCAACGCACTAGGAAATCCTCTTATATCTTTAACCTATGACTTACGGTAGGTTATTCCTATCAGGAAGCTGTGACAATGAATTACAGATGTTTATTTCCAATTGATTGTTGAGGTTACGGGTTATCATTGTAATTTCTTTTATTTAAATTCTATTAATTTAGCTTCGTAGAGAGAATAGTTCCTAGAATCGTCTCTGGTATTGTTTATTTTTGTCACATACAGAAACATGAATACCTAATAGAAATCTATAAATAATATACTTAAAATTTATGCAATTCGTGTCTTATTCTTATTTCGACCTAGACTTTGGGAATGCGCTTTAGAATTCTTCGCTATAGACTGGTTTCTAAATAAATATTTAATAGCAATCGTATACATAATTAATTTTAGAATTTTTAAAGCAGCTTCATTTGTATTTGAGACAATTTTGACATTAAATTTTTTTACTAATTACAATCCTTTTTAAGAAAAATAGTTTGATTCCTTAAGTACCTAAATCTACATGCAATTTATTTTCATATCAAGAAGAAATGGGTCTTTTAGGTTTTATTCTGATTCACGCGGAGCAATAAATATATATCTATACTATACTGCGATTTCTGCAATAGTACTATTCGCACTTGGCTACTTTTATTCACGAGTTGGTAGTCTGAAGAAGTATTTAGTTTTATGACAATTTAAAAGTCTAGGTTTTTTCTTAACAACAAAGTGAAATCTATTGTTTGCATTAAAAATAAATTAATATTCAATGTTTTTAATATAAAGGTCGCGTAAACATACGATTGTCTTCCTCGTGAAGAAGATCTTAGACAATATTTTAACAAAGTGGTTGTAGAAACTCGTGGTCCAAATCATAATATGTACCTACTTCAATTGTTTGCAAAACTGTAAACAAGATTCGCTGTTTAGTAAACACATCACAGTTATAAATTCGATATCGGAGCGCAATGACCTTGGTCGGTGCTAATGCAGAATGAAAAATTTTAAATTCTTATGTTACTAAGTCAAGAAGAGGGCAGAGCTCGATGCCGAATCGATAGTCCATATGCCCGAGGCGAGTCTCTATTACGCAAATCGTCTCGGCACCGTCATCTGAGCCTTCGGACGAAGCCTGTCAGTGTACATGTCAGTCAGTACGTCCCCCGCTGTTGGCGCGCTCGCGCACCTGCGCGTGTCACCTGCCTCCGAAACTGAATGATCAGTGAAGTGTTTGAGTGCTAATTTGTTGTGATCTGGAACTATCACCTCTTTATCACATAAAGGGATTGATATTGGATTAGTTCCGTTCGGTTCTTCGTGATTTCTGTCTAGCTTCTCGCGGTGAGTTCGGAATAACGACTGTTTTAAACCGTTTGTTGATTATCGATTTCAAAGCTAATGTGCTCTATGTCTTTAGCTAATATTCTTTTAGTGAAGTCGTCAAACTCGATTTTATGTTGATTACTTTAAACGAAATACAATCTTGCATGAAAAACATACGTCTTTTTTATTTCTCGGTTGCGTTGCAGACCGTTACGCGGCACGCCTTTAATACAATTTTGCATATACGAGTAAATGTTTCAAATCAATATTATCTTTTTATTTGTATCCTGCGGCATATCTTGGAGTTAATAGTAACTTTTGTGCACTTTTTCAAAAGTTTAATCATTAATCCGTAATCACTATATGCCTCTTTTATTGGTCTCTCTAAGTGACTCTACCACTAGTTTCTCTAACGTATAGGATTCGTAAAGCGCTCCTGGCGCTGATAGTAAGGTAACTTAGGGTCGCAATACAGAATCCTAATCGTCGCTAGTGACTGCATTTTCAAAAGCTTGTGGCACTGTTGGGTATACCCAGATAAAGTTGAGTAAAAGCAAGAAAGCAGTTCCTGGGCTCAAAATCAATCTCATAACGCAACTGGGAAAGCGTTAATCGTAAGATGAAGAAAGAGAAAAAGCGGCTCCGATCTATCGCCTATGCTGGTTGATAAATATTCCTGCTGTTAATACTTCTACTTTATCATTTTCTCTTATCTACTTCATAAGCTGGTTTAAATGTGAATCCAGTACTTATTTAACAAATCCTAATTAATTTTTAGACTTATTTATAAGTATGCCGTAGTTTCTGTATTATTTATTCAGGTGTCTGTTTTCAGGTCTGCCATACAGTGCATGATATTTCTTGATATTCATTTGGTGAGTTCTAGTTTCTTAATGTATCAAATTATCGTTCATTGTAATTCAAAAAGGAGCATCACATTTATTATTTAAATTATCATTGATTAAGTTCAGAAACATACCTATAGGTAGTTACTATTTTGGATTATACCGTCCACTTTCAAAGCACAGTGCTTTATAATACCAAAACGGAGCCCTTCAATTACACTTGTGTTACATGTCTGTCACATCAGATTGCTTTGAATTTTAGTGTCTTCAAAAGGAAAATTAGATGCATATTTGTATATCTATAAAACCAAAAATGGCTATCAAATGAAATAGTGTGTACCTATGTCTTCATCTTGTCTTCTTTATGTCTGATATCTGTTGTGTATTTTTTTCCACTGACATTTAAAGGTTTTGAAATTTATCTATCAGAAAATCTGTTTAATCACTATTGCGATAGGTTTAAATTATCTAAATAATCGATTATATGTTTGTATGTTTATTGTGAGCTAGTTGAGATACGTGATAATCTCAAAAGTGCAGTATCGCTTTCAAGTATTTTATCTTTCTGTCAATTATCATTGACTAGCTGTTGCCCGCGGCTCCGCCCGCGTGTAGGTCGCTTTTCGCGTAACCTGTGGAACTACAACTTTCCAGACCTATAGTTAATTCTATTGTATCCTTTTCCCGTGCCAATTTTATAAAGCCATTACATTGCTACGATATCATTAAATATTAGGGCCACTTCTTTCTCAAATACCGTTTTTAAAATCAATAGGAATCAGTATTAAACAGTCGTAAAATTCTGAAAAAAAATATATGTTTTTAGTTGAGTATCTAGCAGAGTGAAATTCGCTTACAGTAACAGTAACAATATCAGACAAAATTCGCTCGATAGAAAAATCAAAGTTGCCTCCTTTGGAAGTTTATTTTCAATACTATGCCTAAAATAATAAACTTATTGTCCTGCTTTTTATACCAGCCTTTAGATAAAGTATTTATATAGTGAAAATCGCTGAAGTAGATGTTGTAGTGTTATTTTCCCAAATATGATGTCTAAATGTTTACAAAATAAGTAAGCGCCGCGACTACGCGGCTTACGAACAACGTACCTGCAGAAGAAGGAGCCCTTAACATTCATACTATCAATATTTGTCTCTAAAAGAGTAGACGCAGCCTATTGCAGAGTCATTAGGACCTAAAATCCACTCCCAAAGTTTTAGTGGGCGTGAAAAGTGGAGAAAATCTCAATAAATAGTGATAAGTCAGATAAATTAGTCCTTACGACACGACCGTATATTCCGTCAAACACTGATTTGATTATTTTTTAAACCAAAGCCAAACCAAACCAACCAATCAATTCAAATAGCTTACAATACAACACAACAAACGACCGATAAACAAACCAACCAATAGTACTAAATCAACAACCAAATTTTTGCCGTAAGGAAAAATTTCAATCTGCTATTAAAATAAAGTCAGCGCCATCTATTGATATTTTATGTAACTAAATCATACGCCCACAAACATTCAATGTGTTATTTTATTAAAATTTAATAGAGACTGCAGTGTGTTTTTGTCTTTATTGATATAAGTAGAAATTCTAGCTTTATCTAAATTAAATACGTGTATGTAAATCACATTCAACTGTTTAAAAGTTTTGAAGCAGTGCTTGTAGTAAACTTTAAATGACCATAACTTCTATTTCCCTTAACCGATTTTGATGAAACAAAGATTTTACAACGCTCCTAATTATATGTAATTCACCTGTGAAAACAGCGTTCAAATCTGTTGTAGTTTTGAAATTATAACGCACCACACAGACAGAAAGACAGACAGACAAAAATTGCAAAAATTGTGTTTTTTGGTTTTTATTACTCTTCTTTAATTGCCCCGTAGAGGTTTTTTAGAAAAATATTTAGTGTACAGACACTCGATTTTTACTGTCTTATTATATGTATAGATAGATACGTACAAAATACTTTTATATTAACGGAATTAACGCTAAGAGCTTTCTCTAAGTAAGAAAATAATTCTAGAAAACAAATAAAAAACGAAAACAGAATATTATTGTTTGTTTTGGCAGGATTTGATCCAGCTACTTTCTAGAAACATTTCTTTACTAAAATATTTAAAAAAAATAGACTTCTAAAAAATTTATACAAAACAAAAAAAGGGTAAAAACAAAAGAAGTGATGTCTAGCAGGATTCGAACCCTCTACTTAAAAAAAATGATCCGCGACCTCTACCGATAGGCCAACATGCTTTGCTTGTTACTGCCGAAATTTCAAATGGGTTTTGTCTATAGGTACGGAAATTAACGCATTAAAAGTTTTAAAGCCGTGTTTGAAGTAAATTTTCAATCGACCATAACTTCTTTTTCCCTTAACCGATTTTGACGAAACAAAGTTTTGACAACGCTCCTAATTATATGTAATCCAACTGTAAAAACCGCGTTTAAATCCGTTAAGTATTTTCGAAGTTATAACGTACCAGACAGACATACATACATACATACATACATACATACAGACAGACAAAAATTCCAAAAACTGTCTTTTTGGTTTCTGTTACTCCTTTTTAATCACACTCAATCAGTTTTTTTGAAAAATATCAAATGTACAGACACTCGCATTTTAGTGTCTTATTATATGTATTGATAACGCATCTAGACACGCGGCAGCGTGTCAAGCCAAGTTCAAGCAAAGGAACTGGCTAGCCAGCGCCGAGTGTAATATTACACGAACCACTTGGTGCCACTTTTGACCCTTCTATAACTTGAAACCTCTTTAATGTAAACACATAAAACTACGTGTGTTTAATAAGATCCATCAGGACATGTAGAAGCCCAAATTTCATGAAGCTAGCTCAAACGGTTATAAAGATATGAAGGTCAAAAAGTTGTAAATTTTAGCACTGACTGACTGACTTATAGTACCTAAACCTAACCTACTTCCAGATGACCTAGAAGGATGAAATTTGGAATCCAGCTCGGAAATTGTGTGTAAGCGTAGGAAAAAATCAAAAAATAAAAAAAAGTCAAAAAATAAGTGGTGTCCCCATACAAAAAACTTGTAATACCTACGCGCTAAACAACCGGCCAACAACGGTGTGTCGTCAGCGGCGCGTGGCAGCACACCAGCCAATCAGCGTCACGCTCTGACTTATGGTACAAAATTATAAGCGGTAGCGATTTACTTAAAATTTAGCGGGTCGGTTGGTTTATACCTGCATAGTAGTTATCTTATAGTCCACGGCTCACTAAATTAACAAAGATCAGTGCCCAAGGTTCGTTTCTCTGATTTCTTTTGAAAATAAGAAATAATATTTTAAGGTATAAATTTGTTAGTTCGAACTCTTTGTACCCTAAAAGGAACTCCAATGTGTATGTATACCAAGGTCAAGGCAATAGCGAAGTCTTATTGGTACCGATATATGTATGTATTGACTAGTCTAAGAATGCTGCTTGAACTCGCTCGCGCCTTGCACTTGTGCGCGGCTCACAGCGCTATACGACTTAAAATGCAAACTAACCAAAGTATGCTCTTAGCGGCGCTCATTCGCGCCAGCGTCCTCGTTATGCCCGGTTGTTTAGCGGAAACCCACCTATTAGATTGCGTTTAATGCTGCGTCGTTCGACTAAATTTATTTGAGTTATAGCTGGAATAGTCCAGATATAAATTATTCCTTTTTAGTATTGTACTTTAACGGCATTTGTGAGTTATTTAATATTACGTAAATCGTTTCTTTCAAAACCTCATTTGTTTGTAGCTCTTTTAGGTTAATTTGTCACGCAAAAAAAAACATTAAATAGGAATACTTGCCTAGTTTTCTTTACAAAAAGTAATGATATCCCACCAAAAACATAAATGTAAAAAACGAGAGCCAAGTTCAATACAAAAATTATGCTTGGCGGTGAGCTTCGCCGCAAAAAGAATGGCGATCTAAATGAGTGCCAAGTTCTATGCAAAATCGAAACATGTTTTTATAGCAACAAAATAACATTATGAACAAGTATTAAACTCTATTTCTTTGCTTTATTAGATACCTATAACAATTGCTGTTATTTAAAAATGTGAGATCTTGAAGTAGGTCAGATTTGACTTGGCCAGTTTTCATTACATAAGTCATTTTATAAAGTTATTCAACATTTTAATTGTGTTAAAAACTGGCCAAGTCAAATCTAACCTACTTCAAGATCTCACATTTTTAAATAACAGCAATTGTTATAGGTATCTAATAAAGCAAAGAAATAGAGTTTAATACTTGTTCATAATGTTATTTTGTTGCTATAAAAACATGTTTCGATTTTGCATAGAACTTGGCACTCATTTAGATCGCCATTCTTTTTGCGGCGAAGCTCACCGCCAAGCATAATTTTTGTATTGAACTTGGCTCTCGTTTTTTACATTTATGTTTTTGGTGGGATATTTTATGTTGCAACCTTCTGTGTTGGAATTATATTTCGTATTGAATATTCTAAGATTTTCAATCTATTTTCATAAAGCAGGTGCTCCATTTGGTTGTATTCTTATGTTTGTTTCTACTACATAACTCCTATCTATCTCTTTTTGTTTAAAATGATTGCTGGATTTATCATCATCAGTTTAGCCGCAGAGTGTCCTCAGCTGGACATAGGCCTCCCCCAAGGACTTCCAAAACTACTACTAAAGCGGCCTGCATCAATTGGTGGATTGGCCCCATAAAATTGTTATAAAAAACTTAAATGACTGGAATATGTACTTGTGTCGTACAACAAGAAGTGTGTATGTAACAAATACCCATTTTTTTCACAATTATTAGTATGTTTTGTTGATCTTGTTAAAAGAGTCTTTTAGTAACTTAATTTAAGTTTCCAACTCGTGACTATAGGTATGTTTTCATAAATTAGGTGTGACGACAAGTTTACGATTTCCACAGTTAAAAACGAAGGTTACTGTTACTGATAAGACGGCTAGTACTGAATTGCTAACTACATCAGTCGGTAATCTGATTCAAGGAAACAAATTTGAAATAAACACGGTTTACAACACACGTGACACGAGTTTTGTTCATTGCCAAAAATATATTGTAAACTTAGTTTTAATTTTATGACGAAACGTGAATTTTAAATCAATATGAAAGTAATGTGCATGTAGATAGATAAGAGTTATAGTTTTGGTAATAATCACTTATTAAAGTCTTGTAGTTTGCAAGAAAGTGTAACTGGTCAGATGCTTATAAGACAGTTTGATAATTATAATATTTGTGTAAGCCATTAACACAAACCCATGGTAATACAAATTTTGCGTTTGCCTATAGACCCGATGGTCGTGGGTTCGATTCCCACGAGAAGCATGCTTTGTTTAGTTGTTTCCAGTTTGGTTAGGACATTGTAGACGTGAATTACCTGACTGTGATAATAAAGAGGATTCCGTGCTTCGGAAAGCACGTTAAGCCGTTTTTCCAGCCGACTGCCATCTGATAGTCCGAAGAACTCTGACACCAGGGTATGCGTGGTTGATTGAACGTGTCAACTACACGAAATAATGATGATAATGACAAATAAATTACTGTAAGGTTTACACACTTGTCAGCTACGGTGTTCACAGCTATGTCAGCTATGCTCTTTATTTTCACAGTGTACCTATTTATCTTTTTTTAATTTTTGTTGATTCTTTCTATGCTCGTATATAGCAAACTAGCTACCCGCATGGGCAAAAAAACCTTCCTCTTGAATCACTCTATCTAATCTAAAAAACCGCATCAAAATCCGTTGCGTAGTTTTAAAGATTTAAGGATACAAAGGGACATAGGGACAGAGAAAGCGAGTTTTATACTATGTAGTGATATACCACTTCATAAAAACAATTTAGGTAGTTCTTGGTTGACTTTTAATGATTTGTGCAACTTATATATTAATTTATATTTTGTACATAAAATGTAGTAGTAGATAAGAGTCTTGAGCATTGTGCTAGTAAAATACAATGTTATCAAAATTTTACGTTCTGCGAACACCACTGATATTGGTATTACTGTAGCACCGCTGAAGCAATCACGCTTAGAGAATTAGTTCATTATGTCAGTATTATTTTTGATACATGATATGAAATTTCGAGTAATGAAGAATTGATAGATTTGCATGTGCAACATTTTTATGAAATAGAGCTCATGGGGTAGATGTATGTGCCATGTGTTGGTAAGGGAGCTTTCTAGGAGTCAGTGTTGAGTGGAGGAAGGTTGCAAAAAAAAAAAAAAACTCAGTTGTAGGATTAAACCTAACCAGCCATACGTAACTACAAACAAACAAAAATACATTTCAAGCTAATGCAATGCTTGTTAAAATTTTATCCCTCGATTGCGTCAAAATGCTGACAGCATAAATGACGATCTAACTAATGCACAAGGAAATACGCAAGCCATACATTCTCCAATCGTCCGTCTGCTTGTCTGACACGACCACTTGCCGTGTCAATTTGCAAACATCGCATGCACTTTTATTGAATTAGCATATGTCTAGGAGAAATAATTTGTCAATAGATGAATTGCTTGGCGATTTCTTGCATGTAAACATTTCATTGGAAATTATTTGCTTTGTCAAATTTCTTTGGTAGCTCCATAGAATATGAAACGTGCTCGACGCTACGCAAAGGCGACGCTAGGCAAATTTATTTTTTTATTCTATAGGTTTCTCGAATTGTCATCTTCACGTGATTATACTTACTTAATGACTGTTACTATTTGCTATATACCGCAAATGTGGAGTAAATCGTTGTTGTTAAATACGTACAAACATTATTGTATCAATCATACGTTTATTATTTCAAACAATTCAACAAAATCCTACCCGTACTCCCTCATCATTATCATATCTCTCTTTAATGCCTCAGTTTCTTAACTTAGTTAGCTTAACTTTTAAGGAGAGACTGCTAAATCACCACTATCTTTTTCCTCTTCCTCTGTTCCAATTACAATCGATACATTATGTACGAGAACATCTTCGACCGCTTAAGGCCGATGGACCGCTCTCTTGCCACCGAAATCCACACATTCATGTTGTACCGCTATACTAAATACCATGCCCATGCGGAACCTTCATGTAATTCACACGTATTGATGTGAATACCCAAAACAACGCCAAACATTTGGCTCACGCAGAGGCGAAACAAAATGCATTTTTCCTATAAAATGTAGGAGATTTCGCTCGGTATGCGCGTCACGAACGAGAAACCGCAGTTGGTTGAACTTGGACATTCCGTCTGAATGCCAACCTGCCTTGTATGATCACTGGCCGTTCTCCGTGGATACTGTAAGCATACTGCAAGCTATGCTAAGAATAAATCATATCATAGCAATTATGATATTATTTATTCTTAAATTTTAAAGGTTGTCATGTTTATCTAATGCTAGTCGATTCAGGTGTGAAATTAAAGATGGCTTCTTCATATTGTCTTTGGTATCATTGTCATTAAATGTTATTACAAATCAGCATGAATTAATTGCCCGAATGTCTTATTTACTTAAAATCTGATTATTCTTTTCTTTATCGTCATAATCAGTAAGTAAATTGAATGCTTCTTATGATTGACTTTATATTTAAAAGCTATGAAATATGCATTAATTTTTGACTACGTAATTATTAGAGAAATTAGAGTGAAGCGAAATACCTATAAACCACCATTAATATTGTACTGCTTTGTTCATTCAGTGGTAAAGCAGCTTTAATGAACCGTAGCTTATTTTTTCACAAATAATACAGATTCGCTATAGCTTTCTTTCTTTCTTTTTTTACACAAGAGAGAAATGATACTACTTTTATGAACGTGCGGGAATTACTAGTATAGAAATTTTACTAAAGATATGTAGTTTTATATGTACACATATGGGGATACTATTCAATATCATTTTTATTATTTATTTATCATGTTGACTGATTCTAATATGATGCTCGTGTGACTCAAATGTTGAAAATTGACGTTTTTCGAGGTAATGCTGCTACAGTAGAGTTTGCGGCACTGCGTCTTCGCGCGTTTGGAAGTGGTCGGAAACTAATGAAAGAAATATAATCTGCTAATGACATCAAAATTGACTTTGTAAGGCAACTACAAATATTACTAGTCTACATAGTTGTTGGTCTCGTATAACAATATAGTCTGAAACATAAGGGTGAGGACGTGAGCCATTAAAAGGGAGTGGTGTGACTGCAGACTGACGAATGAAAGCAAACTGCACGATACGACTCGGTCAGCGAACTTCGATGACAAAGCAATTAAGTGGAAATATCTGGACAGAAACATTATAATGATTAATAAAAAGAAAATATCTGACTGAAACGCACAAAGTAATATTTGTGTGTGTGTGAATCTCGTATAAAAAGCAGTAGGCACCTTATTTTAAGATGCTTGAGATTTTCCTGACATTCTTCTTCTTCTCTGAGGATGTTACTTTTCTTCTTTTAAATCTTGTTACCAACCACTCCACAGCTACAGTAACTATAAAAAAAATTTTACCGCCAACAGCAGTGTGAGAAGTTTTATTATATACTAGCTGACCCGGCGAACTTCGTACCGCCTTTCTTAATATTTTTTTCCTTAAGAACCTTGTACAGAGTATTAGAAAACTACAAAAATAAATCGGCCAAATCGGTCAAGCCGTTTTCATGCTATGTCGTGACAACGGAAAACGGGTTTCATTTTTATATATATAGATTTTCTCACAATGCTGTTGCCGGTAAAAAAATATGAGAATGAGGTACCTAAAAAGAGGACCTTTGCAGTATGGTCTAATTCAAATACATCTGGTTAATAAGCTGAAAAAAATCTCGTTTGATCTCAAAAATAAGGAATAAGATTGGGCTTGCTCCCTAACTGTTGTGCAACATTTTAATGACTAGCTGTAAAAGTTCATAGTATGTGTGCATCCTGCCGATTACGGTTCTTGTGATGCAGTCAGTACAGTACCATATCAAATGAGATATGCAGCAACCGGATCGGTTAACATATGCGATGCTGCAATCGACGGATTTCATTACACAAATTCTTATATCTAGTTTACTTAACTTAGTTCATAGGTTCATCTTTAGTGAGATCAAATTCGGCACCTATTAAATGAAAAGACAGGTCTCTTTGTTGTACCAAGAAACAAAGAAAAATAAGTTAATAATTTTTATAATTTGTAACAAAATCATTACCCTTCTTTTTGGCTTCGCCATAGTCGGGTAAAAACGCGGGCTTCTAGTCTATTATCGCCAAGTATAAAGGTGTAGTCTTGATTGTTTTAATGGTACTTTTCTATGAGTTAGATATTGTTTACTTTTTTTTAAAAGCTGCTTTTAACAATTCCGTTTGACCAAAAATTACTTCACAAAAAGGCTTTTGTTCATTAAGAAATAATGTAGATTATATAACTTTTAATTCCTAGTTCTGTGTTTGTTTTTCCCAATGAAATGGAACTAAAAGCTAGACAGCGTTAAAAATATCGTAATAAACGAGTTGTTGAAATTATAAAGTATCATAATACTCATGTCAATCTCTTTTTTTTTAATGACATAATCTAGACAAGACACGATACCGTAATCCCGCAAGACACGAAATGTGTTTAGAACTGCTTGCAAAGTGATTGAAATATTTATGAGACCGAAACTTGTTCAAATTGTATAATGTACATTAGTTCAATATTTAGCCACATCATTAGATCGTAATTACTGTAATAGTCGAGACAATCTTAAGTAATCACTTAGTAATGATTTTGTTACCGCACTAGATCAATTTCCGTTTCATGTTCAATATAAATTGATACATGTATTTATTTTGATATTTTACCCCCCAACGTTGGGAGCGTGTTGGACGATTTTCTTTATTAGGTTTCTATTCCTATAAATAGAAAAATTTTCACTTGTGATCTGGTGGCTAATGAAATTTCTTATTTATCACTTATCACGGTAAATTCATTTTATAAACTTTATAAATCTTATTAATCTTATAATATATCACCTCATAAGGATAACTCCTTTGTGCATTAAAAAACTCATATAGAATCGTCTCTGCAGCTGCGATAAAATGTCTTGAATCATCATTGATTATTTTTCCTCAAATTGTAAGAATTTTTTCGTCGATATCGGAATCCTAAAGCTTTAAATTTTTAATTTCGTCTCCCGCATGTATTCAATTACCGCCGCGCACGCTCACGCTCCCATTCCATACCTCATTCTCATCAACTCACTTTTTGTCATCATTACAGTTTTTCGTTCCGGAAGTACGTTCACTTTCCTCCGTTACGTATGTTATAAATGATGATAAAGCTCGGATATCATCTATCCCGCTTGATTTATTGACCAAAGTAATCGCTCTCTTTCGGTTTTTATCTAGATTTCAGTAGAAAGTTCTTATCGGAAGATCTGAGACCAGATTAGATACACATACTCTTTAAGCAATTCATATTCGCATGGTTTTTTTTTAATTACTGTTGTAACTTTACGCTTGATCGTTTGAATCAAATGGGCTAATTAAGTAAACATATTTTTTTTTCCTTTTAATAAGAAAATCAAACAAGAACCAAAAAGAGAGAAAAAGAATTAAAAAACGAGAAATGTCAATTCGAACACAGTGTCCAAAAAATTGTGTCCGAATCATTGGCAACCCAAATTAAATGTACTCTTATGTAAAAATTATCTTCTTTTATTTATTACAATCATTTGCATGCCCCCGCAGTCTCATTCAGATGAATAAATGTGTTATGCCAATTCAGGCTGAAATGAATAAATTAACTTGAAAAAAAAACATTGCGTTTATTTACTTTTACATTATGTAACTATGACAGGTAAGTTAGATTAATAACATGCTACACATCGCGTGTGTATTAATATTTATTTATTAGATTTCATGGACTGATGCTCCGTTTTATCCGCTCTACAAAGTAGCCTATATCCTTCCCTTAGACTTAAACTAGTCCATACCAAAAATCTGTAAAGGAAAATATGAAAAATAAAGCATACCAAAGAAATCCTTTACGTAGTGGTTTTCCGTACCACACTCGTTGTGTATTTACTGGACGTACCTAGTACATAACCTGCGCGACGACAGTATAATATATTTCAAAATCATTCACTCATATTTTAACGTGTACTTGACATAACAGATATTCACAACACATATTTTCATAACACCGGATTTCTTTCTTGTCTTAGTCATATGTATTTTAAATATTGCATAATTTCCTTTTGGCTAATTTAAAAAAATGAGTCACATTTATGTAAATACGTAAGTTTGTCAAAACTATTTTTGAGGATCAAAGAAATTCTTTTCAGAGGTTTTAATGGAGTCTTTTTGTTCAAAATTATCAATTTCGTGTTAGTTTCTTTGTAATAATTTTATTGTATGAAGTACATAGTATTGTAACACTATAAAATGGCGGACTAGTCCTATATTAATAAATATTAATGTATTAAATATGTTCATTGTAGGTAGTTCCCACAACACTTTTTATTTCAGTCATAAAGTTTTGCCAGTGGTATTGTGGCATAAGCTCTTCAACAAATACACTCGATTCACTTCTGAATCCATTCAAAATTTTATCATTTAGGACCGCTGATGTATGTTTTTCGGGATTGATCAATTTATTCATTAAATAGTTTCACCTTTACCAGACTTATAATATCAGTCCTCACATAATGACGTCAGTTTCACAAACATAAGGTCATTGATGTGTATTCTCGATGGCTGTTTTAATACTATCGTCTCGATCTCAATATAATTATGGTAATTAATGGTTATGAAGTGTTTATTAACCTTTGAATTAAAGGCCAAATGGGCCTACCGCGAGAAGTAGACGCACCTTAATTAGACGATGTTATTTTTCTCTAGCAAGCTTCCCCTGAGCATAGTACAATGTATTTTTAGGCAACCTGGAAACAAAGAATGTACTTGCAGGGACAGTTTTACCAAAGGTTCCATTAAAAATAGCAGTCACTTTCATTAAAGCCAAAAGGTTAAAACGTAATTAACCAAGAAAATACTTTAGATCCCAGGATAACAATTTTGGGTCTTAGATATGGCGGTACTGTTAATTACAATGGTTTAACTGCCTTCTGACTTCCTGATCCCTTTTTAATGGGAATAACTGAACAAATAGGTCCACTATAAAATCAAACCAAATTTAAAATATACCATTTTACTATGCAGCTTATTTCGTCGATGACGTAATAACATAACGTCAAAGAAATCAATTACAGTCACAAGAAGCTGATCTGCTTTTTTCTACGTCACACTCGTATGACCTACAAACTGCAAGCGATATTTGACCTCATCTGACTCATGCAGAAATTTTACACCACGGTCAGCAAAACTTGTGAAAGTTGGCAAAGGAAATTATACCTTCTTGTATTCAGTTGCGATCGATTTTGCTGATGACATTTCGATTCATTGATGGCAACTTGGAGAAATGAATGAATTAGAGGCATATGGCGAATGGTATCGTTGCCTCAAAAAAAAGGCTCTGTATTAAGCACGTGTAAGAGGTCGATCAAATTATGTCATCTGTCATTATATTAATCAAGGTTTCCTTTGTAATTAAGTATGACTACCTAACCATAATTATATTTAGTCGCTTTAATTGTGATGTTATGTACTGACTAATTGCATACCCTTGTTTATATTATAAGATCTCATATTGCAAACAAGGCTGTCCGTTTGTATGCAGATTATATTTCGAGGTAGCTACTTTGATGCGACCATGAAAAGGAAAAGCTGCGCGACGAATGAGGACAGATATTTGCATACCTAATAGAAAAACATATGGAAAAATGTTTTCTCCGTCAAATCAACTTGTTTGTATTTGTTTAATTAAATTGAATATTCAATATGCTATCGATCGAAGTGAGTATCTATCTACATATAGAGAAAGCAATATATTGATGTTTTAGTTTCTTAGGAGAAAATTAAAGTTCTATGAAAGGTTGGAGACTGTCCTTAAAACCTACAGCATAGACTGTGTTGCCAGCAGGCTAAAAAGCCAAACTATTTTCAACTAACTATCTAAAAAATATTGTATTTTTTTTTATGATAATGCTTTTATACTTGATGTTATTTCATCATAGTTCGTTCAAAAAAATCATCACACATCATTTCGACAAATTTATCCGTAATAGTTTGTGAACTGTTAGTATATAAAAAAATAGTATAACTGTATGGCCTCGATAATTAATATCCACAGGATACAACACAAACCCAGACTGTTATTATAAAACATGTGCGCCTGAGAACACAAACAGCTCCACCACCGCAGATATTTGCAGGAGGCTTCTTTAATTTCGGGTCATTAGTTTAAAAACAATTTTTATGAGCTATCGTTTCGCCTTGTGTATGTATTTTTTCGACTTATGTGTCTATTGGTGCAACTGTAATTATGTTGTTAAAAAGGATTTTTTTCACAATCACTATTAGCCTTGTATATTTACATACATTTTGCAAATAAATTGATTGATTGATTTTCTTCCCTACATTTTATATTAATAATAATAATCTTTAACATTTAAATGTAATTCTTGTTGTATAGTATACTAGCTGTTCCCCGCGGCTCCGCCCGCGTGGGACTCGGTTATATCGCGCCCAAAAGTAGCCTATGTTTGACCTCAGGTCGTTAACTACATCCCTACCAAATTTCATCCCAATCGGTCCATCCGTTTAGCCGTGAAGAGGTGACAGACAGACAGACAGACTTTCGCATTTATAATATTAGTATGGATAGTATGGATGTAAAGTTTAATAGTTTAATAAAACTATTAAACTATTCTTCCACAGATATTGGGAGACTGGACGCTAAAATTTAAAGTGAAATGTTTATTGACAATACAAAAATTATCATGTATCTCATTATAAGCTTCTGTATCAAACAGTTACCATTTTAAATTTCACAATTTTGCGTATAATACTACAAGCTCTACGTGAACTCTACAATACTATAATTATAAAGAGCATAAAAAGTAAAGAACCCTTAGTCTATAATCATAAGACCTAGTTTCTTTGGTGCATTCACAATACGTTATTACGAAACATTTACAAATATGGGAACTATGGGTCTCTCACACGAAGCATTGTATTGTTTCAATTATATTAAAACCCATAATAAAAAGTATGTAGGTTAAATTAGGTTCGTTAAATAAAACAAAAAAATATATTAAAAAACAAATGTAGTTATAGAGTCTGTAGAACCCGGAGGTAAATCTAAACTAGTTATTCAAGTACTGTCATCATGTATCATCAATATCTTAACTTCTTTTGTGTCACTTTTAATCTATTAGGAAGCTTTAGTCATATGTTTCAGAGGTTAAGCTAAGTCTGATATCTCTATCTTTTTCCATATTCAATTCATTGCATATAGATCGCACTCTAGCAGAACCCCTCATGTTTCGTAATCTTCCGCTTTCCGTGGGCATTCCACCACCATATACGGTATATCATCGTATGGGAATGCCTTACCACCTATTTCGTAATCCAGGTCGTTGGCACGACAATTAACTCGCAAGTCAACCAAGTCAGGAACAATGCTTCAGCGATTATAAACAATAGCATCGATTGCTTCCCAATCAAACAAAACATCATTACACACATTAGTGTTATGCGATGTCTTCTTTTTGCTACCTACCCTTCTCGATATTGGAGCCTTCCGTGTGTCATCGTCATCATCACTTGTGTGACTTCCTTTAATTAACATTTGTTTAAGGTAAAAAATGTTTTGAGGCTGGGTTTTGATATTGATATGCAAGTTATCAGACATTGTTTAATTTTGATGGACTACTAAGAAGTTAAGACATCAATAATTAAAATTGTTACATTCTATTCATAGTGCATAATACATTGACAAGATTTTGCATACATCATTTTCCTGATTGCATCCAAAATTATAATGAAATTCGTGATGTCTTGATCACTTTTCCTCCAATAGGTGATTAAGACAAGGTTTTCCAGTAGCATCTACGGCTACATTGTTATGAAGCTCAGTGTTCTTATTGATTTCTAACTTATTGACGATTATGATGTCTTTGACGTCCAATGGAAGAAGGAATTTGTCTATTTCTTAGCCGAAATCAATAATCGTTATACTTTTCCTCAATTAATTAATATTTTTTCATTGTTTCAGAATCTTCATTTATCTTCAATAAATCATAAGCAGGTAAATATTTTATACTATTAATTTTAATAAAAGGGAAAGCTTATATAATGGGTATTTATAATCTTCGTATGCATAAGAATATTTAATTGGTTTTATAGTGGAAAGTGCACGTGAAAACTTGGCTTTTGACATTTTTAATGAGGCGCACGTTCTTCGTGTTTTGTCATTTAATTAGCTTTAATTTAACATAAAAAAAGTGTTATTTTTATTATACTTTGCCATGCCTTTAATTATTTCATTTGACAGTTATGAAAAAGTAAACAGGCCATTAAATATACACGATTCTAACAAAAGAAGATCTTAAAAATTTGAAATGTTTTTTATTTTATTAAACACTTGAAATATTATGTATCTATGAACACTTAATTTATTTAAGCTCAACACAATCAACTGACATTACTGAGTTTAATGGGTCTTACCAACAATTTTTGTATATATGTAGCTTAGCTAGACCATTATTAACATGATTTTTTCTACCTAAGTAGTTACTGAGAAAAGAGCATCCACAAAGAAAAATCTCAAAATTTAGCAGTTTAAAATCTACAAAGATATATCTACAGCCAATAAAATAACGAGAAAATTCGATTTTTGCTTTGTTATCTAAACTCGCCAGTATTAGCGCGACCGGTTTATCCAGTTTCTTTCTTGAACACCGCCATATTCGGCAAATGACCGTTTGTTTGCCAACAAAAACGCCTAAACCTTGGCTGCTTCTTAATATGATTTTATTCCTTATTCAACTTTTTTAAATCGCCTGATGTGTGACGTCATACGTACGATCAACAGCTCGTAGGCGTTGCGTTGGAGCTTATGAGTTAAGCAAAGCTCTATATTTATCGATAGGTTATTGCACTTCGATATCCAATCTGGTTAATGTTATTATAAACTAACTGTTGCCCGCGGCTGCGCTTACGAAAGATTAATATGTCCTTCCTTGGTATTTCTTTTAAAACTACCTCCATGCCTTTCATGTAATTCAGTTCAGCCTATAAACGTTAAGAGTCGACACACGAACATACAGAATGACAGACAGAGTTACTTATAATGAATGATCATATGTACATTCAGTACACTTTTTTTTGTTTTTATTATATCATAACATCTTTTATTACTTGACATTTTTATTAAACTATTTCAATAATCCTCAATATTTAATAATAAACTTATTGTAATTATAAAAATATTCAAATGTAAACTCGTCTGATTTGACTAAAATTTTGTGAATTGACGTTTTTGAAGAAAATGCTGCTGTGGAGTTTGTGGCGCTACTTCTTCTCCACTTGCGCTTTGGAATTGGTGGTAAACTTAAAATAAGTAACAAGTGACGTCAATAAGTGATAAGAATATCCTATATTGAAAATAAACAATTTGAATTAGAATATAATAAGAAGTGTTACGAAAGTTAGGTACCTATGTGATTTGTTTTTGTGTTTAAACAACACGGTCAGTTATGGATTCTTTTAATGAAGTTTATTAATTAATCAGTTCTTTGGCTCGATTCAGGTTTATTTCCTAAAAGGGTGTAATGTTATGTCATACATGTGCAACGCAACATTAAGCATTTCCCTACTCTCTCCTCGTCGCCATCTTGATAATGTCAATTGTAATTGTGGCCATTTTGAATTTTTGATCTCACCGACAACGGAGCAAGTGATTTATAATTATGAAAATTGGCGTTCCTTCCAAAAACATCGTTTCAGTACTCATTATGGACTCGTCATAAAATTTTATTTGATTAATTCCAGTGAATGAACTTCAGAAACGTTTATTTCTAGATAGGTGCTTAATTGAGATTTCGACGTAATGGCCCACATGATAGTAAGTTGTTAACGTGGCCTATGGACGCCTGCATCACCAGCACCCCTAGTATGAGTTATTCTTAACGCAGACGCTAGCGACTGCGTTAGGATTTTGTTTGTTTGGAATTTCTTAGTTGCCTTACTATCCGCCAGTGGCGCTGTACAGGTTTGTCATACAAATTCGCTGACGCGTTCTCTAGCGTCTGCGTTTGGAAAATCTCATACAAGGGGAACAGGGAGTGTCACGCTCACATTGCCGACCAAATCAAAGCAAATTGTCAAATGTTCAATTCTCTTTTCGTGCCTTTTAAAGAAGTTAAGGGTAAAATTACATAATTTAGTTGATAAAACAGGTTGCTTCTCTACTATTATGCAAGCGTGCGTTTTTACGGTGTTAAAAATCTTTTTTTTTTTCAATAAAAGATTTTGAAAGTAGTTGCTGTCAGTTGGAAGAAGACTTAGGTACATACATTTACATAATCGATGCCTTCACTTACTATAAAAAGTTTTTTATATTTAGTTTATAAATAGTTTAGGCCGTATTACATCATCTTTATCCAAAATATTCGTCACTAGCTGTTGTCCCGTGAGAATTTCGGGATAAAATATAGCCTATGTGTGATTCCAGGGTCTAAGCAAACTCAAAATCGTTTCAGCAGCCTTTTTAATATTAGTGTGATTGATTATCTATACTAATATAATAAAGCTGAAGAGTTTGTTTGTTTGTTTAAACGCTTATAACTTGAAAACTACTGGTCTGATTTGCTAAATTATTTTTGTATATGAAAGCCTGATTCTTGGGGAAGGTTATAGGCTATAGTACATACACACTAATGGCGAGTGAAACCGCGGGGAACAGCTAGTCTGACATAAAATTATGGTATAATGACAGAAGAGGTATATTAATAGACGTAATTGTGAAAGGACACATGCACATTGAACTGTACACAGCATAGTAATTTGTTTAATTGTTTGACGTCATAAAGAGCAGCTGGCCTGGTTGCTTGCTTAGTTATTTTTATCTGGTTACCGTATAGGTACGTAACAGTCTTGACAGCGATCATCTGTAATTTTTTTCCTCCGACCATGCCTTAACTTGAGAACGACTTTACTATTAAACACTTTTTGATTATCAAAAGAAAATGTTGAAAATTGCGATACTTTCACAAAACTAAGCGCTTTAGACAGTTCAGCTAGTACACCATCCGTGCTAAAGTTAATTGAACAAAGACATATTCAATTGCAGCACGCTGGCTCTAACATGATGATAGTCGATTTAAGATTTCGTCTATGGATACTTGGTGTTCGACGTGTTGTAAAGTCTGTAATATCGAGGTGTATTGTTTGTAAAAAATTTAAAGGGAAGCCTCTACAGGCCCCTTGTGCACCACTACCTCCTGAGCGTATAGGAAATTCCGCAGTCTTTGAAATAACAGGAATTGATTTGACTGGTCCTTTGATACTACGCAATAATGAAAAGGTATGGATTGTAATTTTTACTTGTGCCGTTTACAGGGCGGTTCATTTAGAATTAGTACATGCCTGTTCTACAGAAGTATTTTTGATGGCTTGTAAGACGTTTTATCGCTAGACGGGGGCGTTTCAAGGTTATTTATTCAGACAATGGGACAAATTTTGTTGGTCTTAATAACTATCTTGGAAAATTAGATTGGGATAAGGTACAAAGAGTATCAACGATTTGTCGGATAAAATGGAAATTTAATGCCCCTACTGCTGCTTGGTGGGGCGGATTTTATGAGCGTTTAATTGGAGTTTTAAAAGATTTGTTAAAGCGTGTTCTTGGCAAAGCATGCGTTAATTATGTAGAGCTAGAAACTTTGTTATGTGACGCTGAAAGTGTAATGAATAATCGCCCTTTAACTTATGTTGAGGACGACACAGGGGAAGGTTTGCAAGCGTTAACCCCTTCTTCATTTTTACAGCCTATAGCTACCAGTGATGTAGAGGATTTAGACTGTGTGGAACGAACCTCTATGAATGTACGGTTAAGGTATTTGCAAAAGCTACGATCAGATCTAAGACAACGTTTTGAGTCGGAGTACCTAACGACTTTGGTTCAAAAGGGGCAACAAGTACGGCATTCTTTCAGAGTTGGTGACATTGTTCTCATTGAAACGGACGAAAAGAGAGTTAAATGGCCACTAGGGTGTATTGAGGAAATATACCCTGGAAGAGACGGCATTGGCAGAACGATAAAAGTCAGGACGTCTACGGGATTCAAAATTAGGCCCTGTCAAAGATTATATCCATTGGAGTTGTCATTTGATAGAAACTCACCTATAAAGGATTTGAGTTCAGTAGATGACAAGATAAGTGAAGTAGAGTCAGTACGTAATGTGACTACGCGGAGTGGAAGAACCATAAGGATACCTAGCAGGCTTACGTATTAATGAGGTACTTTCTCTTCTGTGTCGGTTATCGAATTATCTTTTATTTTTTCTTTCTTTTCTTTTGTTTGGAGGATGTTATAAAACCTCTGTTTTAGTTTAAGGTTGTCACTTAGACATGTAAAAAATATTAATAAGAAAACATTCTACTCAAACCGAATAAATGGATGAATAACCTCATTATACTATATTATTTAACACTAAGGTTGGAAAGGAAACTATTTCAACTATATGACCCATTTCACGGAAAATGCCAACTCTACGTAAAATTCCAAATACGAATACTTATACTACCACATCCGCCTCTTATTCTTTTACGTCCACCATTTTCAAGTTAAACAAAAAAAAAAAGTGAAATAAAAGTGGCACTCTACCACTCTATTTACTTTAATTTCAACATTTTATACTTTTTACGGCGTTTTTATCTTCTATTTACTTTTTTTAAACTTTCTCTCACGACTAAAACACTAAGCTAGGGATATGTATAGTATTTATTAATATTACTAGCTGTTCCCCGCGGCTTCGCCCCGCGTGGTCCTCGGTTATATCGCGCCCAAAAGTAGCCTATGTTTGACCTCAGGTCTTTACCTACATCCCTACCAAATTTCATCACAATCGGTCCGGCAGTTTAGCCGTGAAGAAGTGACAGACAGACAGACAGACTTTCGCATTTATAATATTAGTATGGATTAGTATGGATATATCACTAGCTGACCCGGCGAACTTCGTACCGCTTTTCTTAATATTTTTTTCCGTAAGAACCTTGTACAGAGTATTAGAAAACTACAACAAAAAAAAATCAGCCAAATCGGTCAAGCCGTTATCAAGCTATGTCGTGACAACGGAAAACGGGTTTCATTTTTATTATTATATATCATTTGTTAAGGAAAGCTCACGTGGGAAAATAACTTACCGCTGTTAAAATAATACGCGAAAATTTTCCTGTGACTGTGATGTGGAGTGGATGGCTGATCTTACCGACAAATAATTGTTTTTGCCAAAAAAACGAAACCGACTCCAATTCCTGAACTAAAAAGGATGAAATAATCAATACATTGTTGTTTAAATATGCTTCATATCAAACATTTTAATAAATCTGAAGTCGGTGCCGATTATTTTAATAAAATATGCTAATTAACGAGCCAGCAGCTAGTCAACGAATTCGTAAAATTGGCACCAACTTCAAATTTATTAAATTTTTTGATTTGAAGCATATTTAAACAACAATGTATTGACTATTTCATCCTTTTTAATTCAGGAATTGGAGTCGGTTTCGTTTTTTTTTGGCAAAAACAATTATTTTTTACTTTTTAGTTTTGAGTACGCAATACCTTATAACTAAAAAGTTGTAAACACTTTGCATTTTGGAAAGTCGGGTAAACGTCATCACCGTCGTCTCACCTTATTGACATGGAATATATCAAAAACGACCCCAATCGCAGTAAAACTTGAAGAGTTCCTTCGATAGCTCCATGATTCCATCATCAGATCCTGATCTGATGACTATGGAACCATCTCGAAAGTATACCCTTTCTAACAAAAAAAGAATTTTACAAATCGATTCAGTGGTCAGCGAGTAATCGAGCAAGATATATTACAATTAAAAAGTTGGAATTACGTTGCATTTTTGAAAGTGGGTTAAATTTTCCAGGATCGTCTCACCTTCGTCTCACTTTAATAACTTGGAATATATCAAAAAATACCCATGCCCAATACAAAACTTGAAGAGTTCCCTCGATTTCTCCATGATCCCATCATCAGATCCTGAACTGCTGAATATGGGACCAATTGGAAAGTAAACCTTCACGAACAAAAAAAAAAATTCAAATCGGTCGAGCCGTCTTCGAGTAATCCGGTAACATACATAAAAAAAAAAAAAGAAACATTCCGACAAATTGAGAACCTCCTCCTTTTTTTTGAAGTCGGTTAAAGAACTCCCAAACATTGACCTCTTAAGAATAGACCACTATCTTTCCACTTGGGTGTTTTAAAGGCGACTAAGACACAAACAGTAGTAACTTCTTACACTATATTCTCTTTTAACAGGTGACAGATCCCACAGATAAAAGCATTCTCAAAATAATAATTCATTAATACTTTCGTGATAAGGTTGTCGATACTTTACTGTGGTGAAATTGATATGACCAGTGTTTTCTCGACTGATAAAGCAGGCCCATTAATCTTTCTACAACCAACTTTCAGTTCAAGTGAACATTTCTCTAGTGAACACGAGGTTTTACTCCTAAACTATGATTAGTAAGGTGACCGGGGCTCATAATTGTCATGTTGGGAAGTTAATGTTGTGTATTTGCAATTCTCAGTTGGAGTAATGAACTAGTTTTAAAGAGTTTTCTTTGCATTATAGATCATTGGCGTGTTATGTTGGTTTACATTTTTTCTTTATAGTGTCTAACTATAGATTAAAAAAAAAAATGCCCGGTCCGCGCGCGATTTCTGTGAGCTGAGAATTCATAATAGTATTAACGTAGTAATTGGGTATAGTCGCTAGCTTTTATTGTAGTTAGGATTGTATATGAAAATGAGTAGAAAATCCCATCCTTCTTCTTGAAAAGTCGAAATAGGTAACTCGACTTTGTTTTAACTAATAATTAGCTACGGTGATTTTAAGAACGTTTAGTTATTAATAAGTAAGTATTCTCCATTCATTGAAGTTGGCATTCCGAGAAGTTGAATTTATTAGCTAAGAGGTCTGTAAGGAGATAGCAAAGAAATCTCTAGTCTCTGAATTCCCTTGCGGGTGCGGAAAATAGGCGTAATGATATTATGATGTATGTACATTGGGCCACAGAGAAAAGTGTACACTTTAGCTTAACACTCACATCTAAGGATGATACACTTTCCTGTGTGGCCTACTGTACTTACTTATATTTATTTATTGAATAAAGGTACTATATACTACGTACCTTCGTTTTGTAAATATTTTGTCAGAACTAAAATTTGTGCAGTCAATAGTACCTATATATTGTCTAATCCAAGCTATAGATTTGTTACCCAGTTGAACGACCACAAAAGAAAGGGAAGAGAGTTGAAACAGGACTGTCTAGATTGCAAATAGTTCGTTAGGCTAACCCTAGGACGTCGACCGGACTTTCGCTGTCTGGCTACTGTGTTTTATA
Organism: Apomyelois bistriatella; assembly: GCA_947044815.1. NCBI lineage: Eukaryota > Metazoa > Arthropoda > Insecta > Lepidoptera > Pyralidae > Apomyelois > Apomyelois bistriatella. Next base: position 14,032,406 of record OX345690.1, read on the forward strand.
GTGTGTTGTCTTGCCCCAACTTGGAGACTGATCATGGCAATTGATAAACCTAAAACAATATGAGTGACAGAGAGTACAGTTCATTAGCATATATAAACTACTAGCTGTTCCCCGCGGCTTCGCCCCGCGTGGGACTCGGTTATATCGCGCCCAAAAGTAGCCTATGTTTGACCTCAGGTCGTTAACTACATCCCTACCAAATTTCATCACAATCGGTCCAGCAGTTTAGCCGTGAAGAGGTGACAGACAGACAGACAGACAAACTTTCGCATTTATAATATTAGTATGGATATGGATATGGATTATATAAGGTGGACTCAAATCAACTGCAAATATTTTAAGGGCAGATACGGACCACTATACTGAACAACTTTTCCAAATAACTTATGTCAAAATATGAAATTATTTTTTTCACTCTCCATACTTAAACAGATAAGCTGATTCTCAATTTGTATGGGAGGACAAAAAATATTTTTCGTATTTCGATATAAGTTTATTTGGAAAAGTTGTTCAGTTTAGTGGTCTGAATCTGCCCTTAAAATATTTGATTTGAGTCCACCTTGTATATTCTGTAACTATATACAATGTTGTATGATATATAAATTCTTATTTTGGTGCAATAATATTTTTTGAATACTACCCTCTATAGTGTCTTTATCCCCATTTATAGAGTCTATACCCCTTTCATAATGAAGTACTTAATCGTTTATACCTAAGGGCGTGTTATTAAAGTTATGTTTGTCTTCATAATTAAAGCGAGGTCAACCCCCGCTACTCGTATTTGTCAAATGAACCAAAACTGATTGACGATGGATTGACAACCTGTCACTATTTCAGAATTTAGCATATAACATGCATATTTGTAACTGTATATTATTACACCTATACATTTTAGTCGTTATAACATTTAAAACAGAGCCACATGTGTTTGGATGTGGCACAAGTCTGACTTCCTAGCTATTCATCATGCGCAGACGCAGTCAATATTCCCCGAAATGTGTTCTATCATGTGAAGAACTATAATTAATTTTGTGTTAAAATAAAACTAATTTCTCACACAGGCGAAACGGGATAAGCAGCTATACAGCGATGGTATGTACAGTCGGCCACATAAAAAGTATGTACTACTTACACCTAAGTATTTAGGAAAGGTGGTATACTTTTCTCTGTGGCCCACTTTACCTAAATGGAATGTAAACTTCGGTACCACTAAAAAAAGACCACCATATAATATCACAAAAGCTTTATTCAAAGGGGCATAGGTTATTATATATTGGATATACTACGCGGACAAAGTCGCCGGCAATCAGCTACTTGAGAATAAAGCTTTAGCCATTCACCCTTCACGTGCCTTCTAGTTACTTTCATTTTACACATAAATAGAATGAATATAAATGAATGCAAATGGTTGTGTAATATTTCTCAACTCAGTCGTCAGGCTATGTAAGATGCCTATAGCAGCCAGAAAAATCTGACAGTGTTAACCACTAACACACCCGGATCATGTTCCTATTTGTCTGGTTTCCCTCTAAAAAGGTTACTAAGGCACGGCATGCGGCAGTTGTTCAGTGGGCAGTCATATTTAGCGTACTATCTGTTTCCCGCGGCTCCGCCCGCGTGGAACTAGGTTTTATCGCGCCCAAAATTATCCTATGTTTATAAGTCCCCTTAATAGTCCCCTGGTCCTTAACTATATCTGTACCAAATTTCATCAAAATCAGTCTAGCGGTTTAGCCGTGAAAGCGTAACAGACAGACAGACAGATTTTCGCATTTATAATATTAGTATGGAAGTATGGATATGGAAGTATGGAAGTATGGATGCCTGATGACAGACCTCCCAAAGCCATGTCGAAATTGACACCGCCGCAGCAGAAACAACACAGAGGTAGACCAAAGTAGAGGTGGATTGACTCTCTCATCTTAGCAATTTCTCAGTTTTTCCAGCTAGTCGGTGCGCAGGCCAAAGTCCGCGAAGAAGTGACCTAAGAAAGATTGGCAAATTTAAAAACTGCAAGAATGAGGCAAAGGAGTCTGGTAAGTGGAAATATCTGGTGGACGAGCCAAAGCTCACAGGCGAGGAAAGCGAGAAATCAAGAAGTCATCACCGTTTGTCCAACGCGGTTTCATTTATTTTTCTTCTGTTGACGTTACTGCCATCTTTTTTTCACTTTTCCATCCTTGTTAAAAAACCATATTTAAAGCAAATAAATTATTTTGAACTTTTGCCCTTCGTTTGCCGACTGACGAATAAAAATGTACGAAGCACATATGCAATACCGTAATACGCGCACGCGCCATTGTAAGTATACGAGTATTACTACATCTTCATTGCATTCGCATAAAGCCCACTAGCGAAACTGTACACTTAAACAAATCATTGCAATATGTATTGTATTGACATGCCATTCGGTTGCCACAGAGTGATTATCGCGGTCTTGCAGAATTCACGGATCAAATCTACATACTTTTTAATTGCTGAGTTCATTTGGCAACAGTCGCCTACCCTGTGTTTGTTAATTAACTCAATCCGGCCCTATGAGTAATTGTTGTTGTTTTAAATTTCACTTTTAAACTCACTACATATTTATAACACCATTGAAACACGCTTTAAACATAGGAAGAAGTTTAAATTATTATCTCTTCTTGTATTTCCTTTTTTTTTAATTGTATACAATTACGTTTTATATTCCAAATGGGCTCATGGCTAGACCAGTCTATGAATTCGCATAATACCTATTTACTAAGAAAATTTTATAAAATCCAAACGCCAATGCCTTCAGTAAAAGTTAGTTATGGTAGCATTAGTCAGAAGCTCAGAAGTATGAAGAGATTTTTTTTTAGTATCTAATCCATCTATCCACATGACAATAGTAATAGAGAGCGATGTGCCGCGTGATGGCATAAGGAAAGAAACCTTATAGGCTGTGAATCCGGTTCGCTGCCTCACCGGCTTCCGCCTACTCGTACTTAGGAACTAAGTAACATAACACCGGCCGATTGCCTTTCAGTTCGAGTTTCGTACAAAAGTTCAAAGTATGTACAGTCAGGGGCATATAAAAGTAAACATCCCTTGCCGTACTTACCATAGTGACTGAGGGGTCAGGTTTATTTGACCCGACTATACATTTACTAAAGAGAAAGATCGAACTTCCCACTAAAGGTTCAGAAGGATTATCCTTCGTACGTTGCAGGAAATATCAGGTCCCAATAGGTTTCAAGACATTGAATATTTTCCGTGTTTCTTGTATGCGTATCAGGTGTTTGTGATGGCCGATACCTATTTCTCTCTTCCTATTATATGAGATTCTTTATATAATTCGCTTCACATTTTCTGAAATCTTCATATATTCTGAAATATTGTTTTGAAGATGGTGTATGAATAATATGTTCGAGTCTGCGTTCATTTTCACAAGCACATCTACGAGTTCTTCTCTGACTTCGAAAATGCTACAAACAATGACATATACACGAAGCTGTTGATTTCATACATCGGGGTCACCTTTCGTCAAGTCATGAAGTGAAACTCATTGCTCTGCCGTGGGCGTTGCCAAAGGTCAATAGTTACAATGTTAAAGTTAACGCAACCTTGAATTATAAGTAATAGAAATAAGATGACCAGCGTGACTTAGCAAGGTGTATTAGATGCATGCGCATCTTATGCATTTGCTGAGGAATGCTTCTATCATACAGATTCAGGGTGATGGATGGTTACTAAATAAACATTGGTGGAATTTTATTCTCATTTTGTCATCATATTGCCTTTTGTTCTGCTGTCTATTTATGTTTAAATTTTATTATTTTTGCCTGAAAAAGCTATTTTGCCCAGTGCGTTTCCTTCACTCCTTTATTTCTTCTAAATGTATGGCATGGATTATTGTCTGTGTCACTTTTTAAATAAATAGACTTTTTATACATCAATATTATCTCCTCAAGTACTTTATTTTAACTTCATCTTTATCAAATATCAAACATGTTAATCATGTAGTAAGTAGGAGTAGAGTCAGACTGAGATAGCGATTTTCTCACGCATGGAATGCTCTTAACTAATATTTTTTTTTTTATTTAGCTAATTTTAATAACAATAATCTTAATTTAGAGAATACGGAAGTCTAAGTTATTTTTTAATCAGTCAAGATTCGTTCAGCGTTAAGATATTTATTGCAGAGGTATGTTCACGCGATCACCGCGCTAAGAAAACTCTAGAAAAATAACAATACGTTAGAGGAAACGTGAAGAGCAGGCTCTAATACGTCAGGTAAGCCTGTAATATAGTAAATATTATGTGAAGCAAGTATACACGACCTACATTCCTATGTAATTGGATGTATTGGAGTGGCGCCGAGCGCGGGCCGGCACCAGCCAACTTGTGTATGCTTTTTTATACGTTTCACGAAGGGCAAAACGTGTTCGATCCGATATGAATTCGGCACATGTGTCGCTGCTGTGTAATCTAATTAAAGAATGAGAATTCAATACTGATCTCATTTTTGACTATGTTTTTCACTTAATTACATTATTGATGATATCCGTTCAACCCACCCATATTTTACTCATAGCCTGTCTTATTCTTTTACAGAGTAAACTTTCACAATGCTCCAAATAACCATACAATATTTGTGCAGGGAACTAAATAAGTTAATTATATTTTTTTCAATTATACTTTTATGCTCTTCACAATTCGTTACAAGGAATTCATCAGGAAACAGTCCTATCCTAGTCACTTCATTATCACTATCACTAAATAGTATAAAACAAAGTAGCTTTATCTGTCCCTATATCCCTTTGTATGCGTCTTTAAAACTACGCAACGGATTTTGATGTGGTTTTTTTAATAGATAGAGTGATTCAAGAGGAAGGTTTTTATGCCCATGCAAAGCCGGGGCGGGTCGCTAGTAGTACTATAAATAGGTAACCATAATTTCCTAAAATTCAATAGTGATAATTTTCTATTAATCTTTCAATAATTCTCGAAACTAGTTCTGATCAACACAAATAAGGTACTAATGTGCCCATCCACTGCTTCTGAAGAATTCACCGAACACAGTCCGCTTCACCCAGTTTCCACTAGGTCACTGGCAGAGCTTGTGCTGCAGCCGGACAGAGCGCACGTATGCTCGCCACAAATAACGGTTATATCAGCTATTTCGTTATTCCCATCGACCACCCGCTGTGTGCCGTTTAAAAATCGCTAATAATAACGTTATTTATCATTCTGTGACGTCAGTGCCCTGTGCAGTTCAGTGTTATGTGCCTTTCGGATCTTCATGGACCAACGCATTGGAATCCATATTGTTTTCTTTCATCGAGTTAGCGTCAATTTGTGCGCGTATATCGGTGAGTTAGTGGATAACTGCTTGTGAAAGTTTATTATCAATGGTCACTTTTATTATATTAAATTTGTATGTATTTTATTGTCTACAGTCTGTATCTTGTTTGTATTTTGTATCTATCTGAACTCTATTATAAATCATTTCTAAAATTTTATTGTGACATAACATAATTGAGGCATTAGATCAAAAGTAACAATAAATTATATCAATTCTGCGATTGTCAATAGATAGCAATCAACAACTTCGCGCACCTAAGGCAAATCTATTACCTAATCGAAATTGTTTCGATTTATGTCGTGCAGTGTATTATTTGTGGTTTTCTTGTCACATTTGTAACCAGTGAAAGTTGCTGGCAAGTGTACAATTGCAATTTAAATAATTATTTTGCTGTGGGGTCGGTCAATTTGCGCGCCATTACAAACAAAACAATAAACTGAAATGGGTTTGTTAACTCTTTGTACGCAATGCTATGATACAACTTCCGTCGGGTAGAACTACCTACTATCAAAGTAATGGAATGGAAGTTGGTGAAACAAATCGATATTTATTTTAGGAAAGGCGGCCCTTCAATCGTAAAGTTGTGTGGATAGACTAGAGTTATGGGTATACACATATTCATAGGTTGTTTGATAAATCTAATAACCGTATATAATTCAAATTGAAATGAATGTTTTTCTATCGCAAAACAATACGACCATTTAAATAACAGCGGGTGTTGGATTTGCTGTATGGAATTTAGTTAAGAATAGAACGTACCTACTTTATTAACATGTCATCAACGTATATTCATTCATTTCAAGTATGTTTAAAGCAACTCGGCATGAATGTCCATGTTGCTCTGTGAGAAGGTCTTGACTTTTTTTGTTTTTGAAGTTTTTAAAGTCAAAAAATTCAATTTAAAGAGCAAAATTTTCTACTGTAAAGTAATGATATATGAGTGTTAAAAATAGACCTAACAATCTATAAATCACTGAACTCATTTCAATAAATAATATTACAAAAACAAAATGTATTGTTTTTAAATTAACAAGATATAAATTGGTTACAATACTATTTATGTATACTATTACGGCTTTTTATAAGATAGTTATTATCTATCTTTGATGTTTTACCTCACTATTACATGATTTTTCATTAGACATACTCGTGACCATAACCGTGTATGAAAATCAAACAAATTCTGCGGTGATGATTTATACAATTACCATTTCGACTCGGAACATCAATTAAAATATACATTTTACAATACTCGGCTATTATAGTGTCATATTCAGTCACGCGCCAAAAGTTGACTGTTTAGCTTGCACTTAGTCGATACGTGAGGTAATTCCTGTAATTCAATTGCCGATTAGTTCTACTTGTGCTTGTTTACGATATGTTGTTGGTGTTGCATCTTGAACTCCTTTTAGAGACAAAATGACTCTTTATTTTGATTAGTCTTCGATATTTTCTATGACCACTTCATTAGGATCACAGGTTTACATTTTTTCTTTGTTTAGATATAAAATAATGGACAAGAATAATGAAGACAAGTATGAATGTGTAATGACAGTGTTTTTAATCAATGAAAATTTGGACTTTGTAGGTCTCACAATCAAAATTGTTAAGACCTTTTATAAAAGAAGGTTCAAGATAGAAGTTACTGACATTTGCAATTAATTTTATAACAAAAAGATCTATGATACACTGTAATTAACTAATCAGACAATCATTATTTTCTTGTTAATGTTGGTTAGAATATAATAGACGTTTTTTATTAAAATTATAATTATTCGAAAATTTAAAATGTCTGTATTACAATATCCTTCGATCATTATCGAAGTTGATGTGGCGCCAAAAGACAAAATTTGACATAAGAGTCAGATCACATAGCAGGATATCCTTGCAATATAACTGAATCTATTTTTGTATTGTTTTCCCTACAGCTACGATTGACTCACTAGCTTATAATCTTAGCTTGTAAAACAAATAACGAAATGTGCAAATGTTTGTTGATTTCTCAAAGGTTTTTATTGTACACTAGCGAACCTCCCCGGCTTCGCATGGGCATAAAAACCTTCCTCTTGAATCACTCTATCTATTAAAAAATCGCATCAAAATCCGTTGCGTAGTTTTAAAGATTTAAGCATACAAATTGACATAGGGACAGAGAAAGCTACTTTGTTTTATACTATGTAGTGATGAAATTAACAATTTTTAATGCTAATTAACTATTTTTAATGCTAACGCACCATAGCCAAAATTTTGTGAGTTGATAATTTTTAATAACTTTATCAAGGAAGAAGGGCAAGGCATTTTAGTGACATGCATTTTAAATACTAGGTAGACGTCGATTGATTGGCACCGAAAATTCTATTTCTGAATGATGCAGTAGGTAGACACAAATTTCATTGTCTTGCTCAACAATGCTCATTGTCTGAGTCCTATTCTTCGCATTTCAATTAAGCACTAACAATTTAGCCCTTACTATCTCTTCCTGTAGATAAACGTATAAGATAGTAATCTTCTCAACTTTTTGTTCTGTTATCAGTATTGTAAAATTTATCTTCGCATAATTTTCTTGAATCACTATTAGTATTAGCATGGCTTAACAGATTTCTTTACTCTTAGTAAACGTATTTAAAGATTACTTAAAAAAGTTAATGGTGATTCAAATTCACTTCGAGCGTTCAATGTCTTTCTTTGTTTTAATTTCCTCTTGTAATTACTTACATTAAATCATTTAACTAATATTATTTTAATGAGTGTTGCCTTATCTTATCAATCTATTTATTTTGGTTTATAACTTCCTTTCTGACTTTTGTGGATGACATATGAATCGTCTTCCCGAGATTCGCTTAACATTTATTTACATAATAACAGATGTGTTCATGAGATACTCGTAGTTATCTTGGTTAAAGGAAAAGTGAGATAGTGAAATGAAAGGGTCCTTAATACATGATGTGCACATAAAGAGATTTATTCTGTCAACAAAATGATGATGGCAGTTAGTATGTGTCGGCAGTAATAATAACGAGGAGTTTTCCAAACACTGCCCATTGTGTTACTGCCAATGCGTCGCATATGACGACATGTTATTGTGGTCTTAAACATTATTACAGGATACATCTGCTTCTATGGCCTGCGCACCTTTTGGATTGACAATAAAACATCGCAATACTAGTTTAATGGACAAATTAAATTTATTAGGAATATATGCAATTTGTCATATTTAATCTTCAAATTCAGCTCGCGAAACTGCGCTGACAAAGTTTCTACAGAAGCCATATCCAACCGTAAATATACTTTTAATTATTTTTTTTATTGCAATTAGATTTTAAATAACATTGACACTTATAATAAAAACCACAATAATCATTTATTTGTAGATTAACATTTCAAAGTCCACGAGGAAATATAACTGTTTTATTATTTTCTTGTATAGTAACCAGCCAAAATTCTTAGTGAATTCGCTATTGTAAGTATTCTGTATAGAAGTCCATTCACATGTAGGTGGACATGCTAAGCTCACTGTACCAATTTTTTCTTGTTATCAATCTCCAAGGTGGGAGTTAACTAATATGTTTGTGATGATAGTTAGGCAATCTATACCATTATGAATGCACGCATTTGCGGCCCTTTTGCACAATATCGCTGCAGTTGGATGTAGCTCCCATTGTTACTGCGATATCGTGGCTTTACATTGTGTGCTGATAGGCTTGACAAATAGCTTGTTGTAATGTACAATTTATTCATTTGGTTTTGCTTAGTGATAATTTTAATGAAATTAGAAAAATAAAAGTTTAAAACTAAATATTCTTCTAGAGATTATTATTATTAGAGCAAATTCCTTTCCAACGTTAATAAATTACTTATTTTTAGCAAATTTTTCAGAATTTAAAACAGTGTAGATAGCTCGATATTCTAGCTAGGTATAATGTTCGCAACCAACGTGCATGTCGAACAAGCGACCGCGGCCTGACTTAGATTGGTCACTAATGGCACATCTATTATGGGATAATCCATGCTTCGGAAAACCCGTTAAGCCGTTTGCTCCAGTTGCTTCATAGCTAGAGGCAGTCGTTAGGTTATGTCCCTTTAGGCGACTAAGGACAATCAGGAAAAAATACTAGGTATAAATCTGACGACTTTATAAAATTTAATTGTCAAAGTCTTTAGCCAGAAAAATCAGATAGTGCTGGTCGTCGATTCTGCTAACGTTAAGACAAAATCGTATCGAAATAGTGTTTCAATAGTAGTGCTTTTTACACACTATTTACAAGAGTTATGACAGTATGATGTGATGTGAATGTAGTGTGTGGTGTGATCATCAGCAGTGATATAAAAAAATATACATTTCTTGTAACTATTGTGTAAAAAAGCACTACCATTGAAACACTATTTTGACACGATTGTGATTTAACGTTAGCAGAATCGACACCCTGGTCATTATCACAGGATCATGATCTTCAGTAAATAACTTTTTATTGTGAACTGTAACAATAATTTTGAAAACATGCTAAGTTTTGTTATTTATCTACACATCTTTTTTCTTTGTGGGATATACCGAGCCTTAAGGTGATACATCGGTGAACACTAGCGCCACCGTCATTTAAAAATCATTACTCACTGGAAACACAAGTTATCAAAAATCCCTCTGCTGTAATTAAGGTTCTGGATCTGAAGTTAATTTTAATCATATTCAATTATTACATTACAGTTCCATATAGTTACAAATTGCAAAACTGCTAAAAGTGGCCGTTTTAAGCAATAATGCAATTTGGAACTATAGGGAATTATAATTTAATATGTTTAAAATTAACTTCAGATCCAGAACCATAATTACAGCAGAGAGATTTTTGATAACTTGTGTTTTCAGTGAGTAATGATTTTTAAATGACGACGGTGGCGCTTGTTTTCACAGAGGTATCACCTTAACAACAATCTAGAAGCATCAAGTAGGCGAGCATAGAATGTCGGTTGTGTATTTTAAAAGAATCCAATATTTATCGATAAAAGAAGTTGTAAACCCGTCCCGCATGAAGCAAGAAATTAATATCACTCAAAACAAACAAAGAACATAATCCAACAACATTTTTTCAATAAACTATTGTTGTATTGGCTATGTCATAAAAGTTGGTTGGCAACGAACACGGAAGTCCGGAAGGTCTAAAGCATTTGATCAATGCATGCATTTAATTGGCATCAATACCATCAATGCTGTCACTTTCGTCCCACGAGAGAAAGTCAATAAAAATGAAACATTTGCATAAATTGCAGACTCCCTATTAATGTTACGTTATGTAGGTAGCCCTTTGTATCACTCTTATATTTCTCTTGATTTCTGAAAGATCTTATGCAAAGCCTAGGAGTTTAGGAGTTAGTATGATCTTCCTCTCGTGTCGATGGTACTTGTTGAATTTTATCAGCTCAAAAAGAAGCTATCTCAATCGCTTTATTTGTTAGTATGATTATAGTTGATTTATTTTCTAAGATTAACTTTTGTGTTTTTTTATATATTCTGCGGAACATATAAGAAAGTTGCATGTTTTTCAAAAAATCTACAGGTTTAATGACAAACTTAATAAATAATCTACATAATACCAATTTTCGGTAGTGAGCGGGCCTACTGGGAATATAGTAGTAGGCCAGCTTCAGTACTCCCCATGAACTAGCTGGTAGCACACACAAAACATGTGTTTTTGGATGTCTCATATGCCCTACATTATTTATATGTAGATGAAAATTTTCTTTTGTCTGGCCTCCTTCCTAGCTGTACTATTAATTAGTATCATCATATTTCTGGGTAATTTTATCTATGTCATTAATTAATTAATCGATGCAAAGACATTTATAAAATTTTGCATGCTAAATAATTTTGGCTAAATAGGACATAAGCACTAACCCACAAATATTTAAGACCATTGTAAACCCTATTTACTGCAAATAAAAGTGATTTGATTTGAGATCGAAATATTATAAATAAATTAAAATATATATATATATATATATTTATTTTATTTTCAGGCACGTAACCCATAGCAAGTACAAAATTACCATTCATTAAAATAAAATAAAAATAAAATATATTAGCTCTTTAGACACTGTTGAAGCTTCAGTGTTATGAAACAGGCCTATACAGAATACAAGTCGGAATATGTTAGATAATACATTTATCGCAGTCTTTGTATACTCAAAGCTTTTAATATTGTCTAACCTACACGGGGCGACGTAATGGCTGGAAAGTCTATTAAATGTAATTGTTATGACTAAGTAAAAACCGGAGATGGTTGATTACTTTTCTTACTCTATCGGGCGTTGATTATAATTTCCTAGCTAAGCTACATCACTGCGAGACGTTGGTTGCGTAATATGCTTGTGAATTATTCAATTGACCGTTATTAATTAAAATATTCAATTAACTTACATATACCTATTTGAATTATGTTACAATACCTATTTGAAAATATCAATGATCTAACCCCGAGATATCGCTCTAGCAATGTACTACTACATTGCTAGAGCGATATCTCGGGGTTGGATGGAATGGAATGAAAAGTGATGGAATATTCAATCAAAGGTATATTAAGCTACATTATTAAATAGTATTTGTTTTTTGGAACAGTATTGTTGTGAATGAAAGTAAAATAGACTGTATTTTGTGATGTTATGATGGGATATGAATGATATTAATGAATATGAATTTAATTTAAGTATTTTAGTTAAAAAATCAGTCTTATTGGTGTTCTTCAAATTTCTTTTCTTTTTGCAAGTGACAAAGTCGCAGATATAAAAAAATAAACTATAAAACAAAACATATCAAAAAATTTCTATTAGTTTCCAACAAGTAAATTGGTTTTGTACTCTTAAATTATTAGTATTTGTTACGATATTATTGATACTTTTTTGTGGCATGTGTTAGTTTGATATCTTCTTACTTACGACACTTATGATTTACTTCTTCTTCTTAGCGAGTCGACTTTAACTAGTTTATATTTGTGAGGACCAAAACTCTGCCACTAACAAGGCGTTGTCAGTGGCTTCGTATAGTTGTATGATTATTTATTTGATATTGAATTAAGATTTATTTCGTTGCCAAAATTGTTAAATCAATGTTTTGATTACTCGACTGAACTCGTACATAAACGATTGTATTGTATAACTAATCGCAAGGTCATTTGTTAGCCTAGAAACTGTATAAATTAGCGCTGTGTGAGGCCAAATGCCGAATGCATCACATGCTACTTATGGAATACTAGCGACCCGCCCCGGCTTCGCATGGGCATAAAAACCTTCCTCTTGAATCACTATCTATTAAAAAAACCGCATCAAAATCCGTTGCGTAGATTTAAAGATTTAGGCATACAAAGGGACATAGACAGAGAAATCTACTTATTTTATACTATGTAGTGATAGTGATGTGGTCGATGATTAGGAAAATGAATTTTTATTAAGAATGTAAATGTCTTTAAAGCAAGCGAAAGTTGAGGACGTTTCTGGAAAATACAATACCTTTGGATGTAGATTTCAAAAGAATATAACATCGAGATTATCTGGAAGAAATCCTGCAAGTAGCAAAAGGGAAAATTCTTAATAGTCGCTTTACCTACTAATGAAATCACTAAAGTAGAAAAGAAATACCTGTGTCGCTGTTTTACTTAAAGTAACCACTTTCAATAAGGTGGGCCGATAATAAACCAAAATGTAATCATATCATGGTGACGCTGAGGGTCCAAGCTACTCAATTTTAATATTCGACGTGGAGTTCACTGGGATGTTAACTAAAAGTTGGTTAAAACTATAAAGCATAACAGAATTAAGCATCGATTTATTGCTGTTATAACTATATAGAAATTTACAAATACCTGCGAGAACAAAGTTACGTGCATTTAACTGGCAAATGAGTAGAGTAAACATTTGGACTACAACTTTTATGGTTTAACTTTCCATTTTGTTAACTCAATATTAGTCGATTTCTACTAGTAACGTTTAATAAGGAGTTCTAGCAGTCTGATCTGACCCCATTCATCACATTACCTTTTTCTAATGATTTGAACAAAATTTGGGCGACCCAGAGCATTTTTGCGTATGTTTTCTATTCAAACAAAACATCATCTATTTTTAACTTCGGTTTGACACCAAAGCTCCTTACCTTCATTGCATTCATTCATTGCCTGCAGTGATGCGTTTTCCTGTAAGCGTATATGATCAATGCAAAAATGATTTGATTACATATATGAATATGCAATAAACCATAGTGGTTTATATCAAAATTTAGGTATTTTAAATTTATTTATTTATTAACCTTCATTACATACTAATATAATTGGCCGACTTAGTCATAGTCTTTTTCTACCAGTCAACCAACCAGTGAAATCATAAGGGTAGTCGAAGGCTATCGGGAACAATTCTACCTGTAAATAAGTATTTCTTACTCATTCGCTCTATGTCTCATAGATAGAGATAACACGTTGCGTTTAAGCAAAGCTCGTGCTCGAGATCCCCATAATGCTTGAGATGTTAGAAGAAAAACGCTGGGATGGTGATGTAGCTTAGGTCATCCAAAAGCAGCCATGTGCTGGAATATTTGAGATAATACGGCAGCTTAAATGGTTCCTTACGACATAGAACTGGATGAATAGCTTATAGGCAGCAAAGCATTTGAATGTTAAAGGTTTTCAAAGATGACGAGTATGTAGGGACTGGTGAAGATCTTCGCCAATACATAATATTCGATAGGTTAAGCTCAAATTAATTTTGCTAACGAACCTGTACCCATTGACACGAATAAATTACACGCGAGCAACTAACGAGTTGCTTTGTTCGTTCTCTTTGACCATTTCTAACTTTCGCAGACATTTCGGAATCTCACGGAAAACTTCCAAAGCATTTTGCGATTCATCGAGCGCAAGTGCCGTTATTCCGTATTGACTGAGGCTACAGTTAAACTAACTGGCCAATCGGCTGTTTACGCCCGCGGAAAGTGCGACCTTGGCGGCGGCGTTCGAATTTTAAAGAATGTCTCCTTTTGTTTTTAATAGGTTTGTATGTTGCCAGTGCTTATTTATGTAAAAATGTCATTGTTCATGGAAATAGTTTCAGAGAAAGTGTTCTATTTTCTTTCAATGGATTGTACGATATTATTATTACGTGTATTTAATTCCAAGTGTTTCATATTATTTCCTTCAGTCATCCTGTCTATTTCAAAAATTAGCATAATTATGGTTTTAGTTACATCCAGAATGATATCTTTAATTTATCGTCTCTCAATATATTCCTACTAACTTCAGTACATTAAATATGATGACAATTTAAAAATGTATCATAAGTTATGACTCGATATAGCAACAACTTTAAAGAACTTCGTTAAACGTATCTAATTATATAATTAGTAAATTCATTATACATCTAAGAAAATAAAATAATGATATACTAGCGAACCGCCCCGGCTTCGCATAGGCATAAAAACCTTCCTCTTGAATCACACTATCTATTTAAAAAAAAGCATCATAATCCGTTGCGTAGTTTCAAAGATTTAAGCATACAAAGGGACAGGGACAGAGAAAGCGACTTTGTTTTATACTATGTAGTGACTACTGTAGATGCACAGCATATGGAATAAAAAAAAAGGAAACAAAAAGGCTTAGCAATTGCGTCAAGCAATTATGAGCTAATAACAAACAATAATGTCCTGTCTCTTTGTTCGTACATCAGCCAATGCATGTAGCACATGTGCATTTAAAACATAATATGAACATGTATTTAATTTTTAGAGTTCCTTCCCTCAAAAGCAAAAGCGTAAACCTTAAATCTTTGAGTTGTCTGTTTAGAATTTTCTCAGAAACGCGTAAGGTATTCAACTTAGACAAAAATACGTGCGTAAATTTTGCTATTTTATTAATTTGCACTTTTTTGCACACTACATTAAAGGAAACAAAAATTAAATGTCAAATAATACACTGTAGTATACAAAAATTGGCATTATCGCTCAATTTGGTGTAAAGCAATGTCATACATAACTTAATAAGGAACAAATTTAGTTGATAATTTTAAATTAAAAAATAAAGAAACAAATACTTAAAGAAAAAAAAACTAAAGAAGGAAAAGTCTGAATCTTAAAATAACCTGATAAATCATTAATGTGTGGTCTTACGGATGCGTGAGACAGACTCGCGCTTGCCCAATTTATTTATTTCTCAAATCAAACTGGCAGTGAAAGGTTTATCAGACAATATGCAAAACACGAGGCTATTGTATTTTGATGTATACACAATCTGACAATGTCCGTTGATGTATTTGTTGAACACCAATCAATTTGCATTAGTGACCGTGCGACGTATCAACTTTTACTTTTAAACAATAGTTAATATTAATAAGAGAAATGGCCATAGTTTTGTCAAAAAAATTTGATAATGTGATAATAACATGTTGTGTTTGTTATAAATAAAATGTATTTGTTTTAACTACTCAAGTCATTCATGTACTTATCAAAACGTTCAATTCTATAGACTTCAGTTTTGTTATTTATATGTCCTGTAAAATGTTTATTTTTATTATTATCTTTCCCTTACTTTTCGTAGTTTATTATCAAGTGCTTTTTAAAGTAATCATTATTCATTTATTTGTGTGTATAATATTCGACAAGAGCTTTAACGCAAATTGCTTATAGTGATAATTATACTTTATCTTTGGTGCTCATATCAGGGAAAACAAAAACAATTGAAATTTAAAAATATGAAGCAAAGGCGAACTTTGCTAAGGCTCGCACGCAATGTTCGCACCAGTTCACGAATAACTCAAGTAATCTCTTCCAGCCAACCTTTGGATCGTGCGAAAGAAAATCTCATAATAGATGTATTTACTGTACAGTTTCTTCTATTTGTGTTACTGTACTTAACACTTAATTTGTATCACGTTTTGCCCACTTTCTATAGGTTAACATGCGCACGGTATGGTATGGTTTGAAATATAACTATCGGTACAAGTCCCACGCGCTATTGTGTAATGTTTGTGTACGTAGTACGTACGTACATCAACATCGTTGACCATCACTAGATCCATATTAATATGGAAATTGAACAATTTTGTTAAAAGATTTAAATAAAAAAAGATATTGCAATTTAATAATTGCAGTGTAACTAAATCACATACAATTCCATAAAATTGGAAAGATATAAAAGCTAGATTGAAGGGATCTGAATAAAGACTAAAGAGTTATATAGAGTTAAAATCTATTAGAAATACCTAAGTACATTAGTTTACACACCTTCTTGCTTAATGATGCTGAAGAATCATAATTAGTGCTTTAAATTTATAATAACCCTTTAGTAAACTTCATCTACTATTCATTGTCTTTCATCACGCTAATCGCGCCCTGTCATCACAATCGTGGTCGACGATCCCTTACTCCGTATCTTCGTGATCAGTTGGCGTGTTGACATCGCAGCACCACGTTCCAGCCCTGCTGCAGTGAAAGCTGCACTCTGTGACCCCTTGTTAGAATAGCCCGATAAACTCTCGCTGAACGGAATATCGATCTAGCTTGTTTGCCTGTGAGAAATGTAGCAAATAGCTATTTGTTTCTTTGAGCTCATATTACAATTTAGAAACAAACCGACATTAATGTACTATACTCATTAATATGCTCTGCTCACTTCTTTTTCTCAAAAAAGCTATTTAATCTAAAGTACTCATTTGGCGTGTAGTGAATTTGAAGATGAAAATTGGGGATTCCTTTTAATATGAAACATCTTGTTATTAAATTTGCCAATTAATGTTAGAAGGTTCGAATATTTTTCGTGTAAAAAGATATGAAGAAAGTAGTACAATGGATGTCTCAATAAATGTCTATTCTATGTCTTCATAAAACCTACAAAAGTCTTTAGTCTTTTCAAATTGGTCGAAGAAAACTTCATAGAAAATGAAAGGTGGAGTCGTAGAAACTATAAAAGCTTTTGCTTTCAGTGCTGCAGATTTAAGACTCGCAAAATGCATAAACAGTTAATATATACTGACATTTATGTGCAACGCCATAAATACGAGAAACAATAAGGTTTTGTCGCCTCCTTCTGCTAGGACGTCTTTGTGTTCTAATGAATGGTTTGTGTCTATTGTTATTCAAATGTCGCGTAAAATTGTCTACCGTGTCGATTAACACGATGTTAGGTTTATTGGCCAATATTTCAGCAATCAAAGAGTGAAATTTTAGAAATAAGCGATATAACAATGAAAAATTTGCTTACTCCGATAATATTAATCACAGCAGTTAATTAATTAGGAAAAATTTGTTAACATTTGTTTAAAACCTTTTCTTATACTTCTATATTTCCTTTTCTTTATGTGTTACAAGTTTTTTTTTATTGATTTCCTGTTATTGGTTTCTATCTTCGTATACCTAATTTTAAGCTTGGGGCCGTCCATTAATCACGTGAGGCTTGAAAGGGGGAGGGAGGGGTTTGACAAAAATCACGAAATATCACAAGGGGGGATGGGGGGTGTAGTAAGATATCACGTTTATTTATTTTTTCATTATTTTTTTAAACGCGTGAGTTATTAACCGAAAGTTAAAGAGATGCAAAATGTTTGTCTATACGCATCCTCACGCGACGATCGATCGGTAGATCGAGAGAGATTCTGCGATATGCGTGAAAATGACGTCACCGAGTGGTTTGATGAAACTGACGTTGATCTTCAACATAGCACAGTTCCAACAACTTGTCTGCAAGATGCTATATATTTGCCTGCAAATATATAGCAATATATCTTGCCTTGAGTTCATGCAAATAACGATAACTTTTTTTTTTTAATGAACCCATGGAGATGTAACAAACTTTAGATGTTTTGCTAAGTTAAAACAAAGCAATTGGTGAAAGTTAAGTAATTCGGTCCTGTACTTTCGGAGATTATCGTGATAATACATAGACAGACATAAAATAAAATAAAAAAAAATTAAGTGTATATATTCAGTCAAAAATACTATCTTATCTTATCTTAAATATGGGTCCTAAATTAAAGGAAGCACGTCGAACCTTTGGGTCCTTTTGTACTTACCCCATCCCTTACTCACCCACACAGGGATTTCTGAAGAAGGACTGCATGAGCTTCAGAACATCACCTGGTGCGAAGTGCCTATAGTCCTCCAGGTCAGGGTACGCTGCTCCAAAGAGGTCCATTCGCTTGCTGGCCAGTGAGTCACAGCAACACAAAATGTGGCTCATGGACTCCTCTGCTTTTGCACATGCCCTACATTCGGGGCTTTCGACAAGTTTCAGTTTAAAGAGGTGACTGCGGTTTTCAAAATGTCCGGTCAGAGCTCCTATTATTGTTCTTGTCTGTGTTCTGTTATACCTACAGACCTTCCTATGCCACCAGGTGCCATTGGCACCAATCGTCGCCTTAGAGTGTGCGAGTCCACTCAGTGTATTCCATTCCGCCTTTTGTCTCCTCTCGACATTTTCTTTGACAGCTGTAATTGCCGTTCCATATGCCAGCCCTACGAAGGGCTCAGGTCCTATTAAAGGATTACTGGATCCTTCCCTTGCCAGTTTATCGGCTTTCTCGTTCCCCTCAACCCCAACGTGACCGGGCACCCAAACCAGTCTCAGCCTGTTGTGTCTTCCCAATTTATTAAGGGAATTCACACAGTCCAAGACTAATCCAGTATCAATCCTGTCTGAGCTGAGAGTAGCAAGAGCCGACTGGCTATCGGTAAGAATGTAGATAGATTGGTTTTTTAGGCCTTTCTCTAGATTCAATTTCGCACATACAGTAATCGCATACGTTTCTGATTGAAAAACGGTGGATAACCGTCCCATGCTCTGATACAGTTGCCTGTCCTTGGAAAAGATGCCTGCTCCTGTTCCATGGTTGGTTTTTGACCCGTCCGTGTACCAAGTAAGGCAGTCTTTCTCTAAAGGTCTAAATTCTCCCTTCCATTCTTCCCTTGATGGGACATATGTTTTGTAGTTTCTTTTGAAGTTATACACGGGTAGTATCTTGTCGCTTCCCATGTTTAACATCCTGTCGAGTTCTTGTGTGGTCTCCATTTGCAAATGCCTTGTCCTTGGTGCGTTCCTGTTCCACACGCCAGCTGTAGACAGCCGGTAGAGTGCTTTACAGGCTTCGCCTTCTATATATAGATGTAGTGGCGGCATTCCTAGGATAATTTCCATGGATACCGTTGGTGTAGTAGTAAACGCACCAGAGATAGCACAGCAGGCCATCCGCTGTAGCTTTCTAAGGGCATTTATACATGTCACCTGTTGGACCTTCGGCCACCATACTAGTGCTCCGTAGGTCAGAATAGGCCTCACCATCATATCGTACAGCCATCGTACAATATACGGTTTAAGTCCCCATGTTTTACCATATGTACTTCTACACATGCCAAATACTCTTGTGGCCTTTGTTATAATATTGTTAACATGTGTGTTCCAAGTCAGTTCTTTGTCCAGTGTTACACCTAGATACTTAACCTCCTTGGTCAATGTGATCTCCGTACCATTCATCCTGAGGTTGTTTAGTCCCGTCAGATTCCGGAGCCTTGTAAAGGGTATAACTGTTGTTTTGCTCGGGTTTATATACTAAATGTACAGACAAAATGTTTTTACTGTTTTATTTATATGTATATAAAAAAAATTGTAGGTACATACTAAAAATACACGTGATGTCGGGTGGGGGGTAGTCTTAAACCTCACCATGTATCACCAAGGGTGAGGGGGGGTTAAAAAATGCTTAAAAAAAGATCACGTGATTAATGGACGGCCTCTTTGTACGAGTATCCTTACAAAGGAAATAAAGTTATAAGCATTTATTTTTATCATGAGTTTCTCACATATAAAGGCACTTAAATATTTTACTTGACATGTTCCTACGTGACGCTATTCTAAAAGAATTTTCTGTCTTCCTTGATGAGTAAATTTTTTTATATTTTCATTTTAAGGATCTCAACATTAACTGAAATTATATTTCATAAAATGTTCACTGTTGAAAGTGACAGCAATATATTCAATACGCCACTAACTAATACCTAACAAGAATACATGTGCTAATGCCTCGTAAAACCCCGAATACCTGTCTACTGATTACTGCGATGTACTGATGCAATCACGTGAGAAATTTAAAGCCACAATAGCTGCTATTAAAATGAACGACACGGGAAAATTGTTAAGGCATATGGTGTATGGCAGAAACCACAGTATTTTAAAACTTTCGCTTTTATATGCACTATTGTAAATATATTTCTTCTTATATAGGTATTTGATTATATAATAAAGTACATCATTAAATTAACGTAATCACTTTCTGCAATCACTTAAGTTTCTAATTCATTGTTACAGATGGCGTAGACAAGCGGACGAAAATATCCATCACAAATGTTATTGAGCAATCTAATGGAAGGAGAAGCTCTAACAACGAAGAAATATATAACATCGATAAAAGACTACAACTCAAATGGGAGAGAGCATGGAACTATCAAGGATTTGCTGAAAAACTTTATATTACCAGAAAACGAAAGCATGGCCATCAAGGAGAACAAAAGTGATAATAAATGTGTCTACTCTGTTCCGATTAAAACTTTGTCACCTGTTAATGATAGAATGAAGTCTTTAAATGAGGCTAAAATGGCATTTCTAAACTCTACAGTAAATACTATGCCGCCTCGTCCTCCAACCGTTGTGAAGAAGGTTGAACCAACTATTCATTACGCTCAGTTAGCGATTACGACCGCGAGTGAAGATACAAGAAGTACCGGTGGAGGTAAATATTTCAAAGCAAACAAAGTGGATTTTACAGAAAAGAAATTAGGATTTTTACCTGTGGATATATCACCCAATGTTAAGAAAAAAATCGAACAACAACAACAACAAAGAAAAGTTAGTTTCAAAATTAAAAACGCATCAACGTCTTATCGAAGGCCACCTTTAGCAATGAAGACAATGACAATAAAAAGTAGTAACGTTGCTGAATTGACAAAAAAATTTAACAACTTGGTGACGGATTCCCATAATACATCATTAAAGCAATCTAAACTAGTGAAAACTATAGAAGATTTGCAGTCAGGCTCTCGCTGTTTAGCCAGTAATAGTTCCACACCGTCTTCAACTCTTAGCTCTAGCCCAAATATAAAAATAGTCGTACGACAAAAAAGAGGGTCTAGAAGACGACATCATAGAAAACGGTGCTCTAGTATGGACTCCATAGACAAACTATTATTGTCCGATAATTCTACTACCAAAATTCGTGTCATACGATCCAAATCAGACGGTACAAAAATACCAAAGTCCCCAAAAAGACAATTAAAATATCAAGATGCTAGCACAGAGCACAGTGGATCTGATTGTGTGGATGGCAGTCCAGTTAAAGTAGCAGAATCTGAACCAAAGAAAGATAGGAATGTGACGCAAACTAACGTGGTTAAAAATGTGATAAAAAAGTTAGAATGTGAAATAACAGCTCAATCAAGTACCAGCACTCTTAAGAGATTAAACGATAATGCTAAAAGTACGATTTCCGTCAAAGAAAAACCTAAAGTACCTGAGAAGAAATCATCATTAGTTTTAACAAAAAATTTGGTGGTCAAAGATGGTGTTCCAAAAATTAAAACTATTAAACCGATTATAAATAATATTGTTCCAAATGAAATTATAAAGCGAACTGACGATGTTTCGAAAAAGAAGGAACCTATATATTCTTCATACGATAGAAAGAAGTTTAAAACCAACTACATCCATTCAGAAAAATTACCATTGAAAGTTGTTGAAATTATTCAAGAGGATGTAAATGAAAATACGACAATAATAGTAAATTCAGAAGAATCACAAGAAATTACTATACATAAACCTGAAGATGACAAAACATACCAAGATTTAAGTTCGTGCATTACTCCTAATGAGTCATTTTTATGGAGAAGAAAAAGCAGTACTTATTCAGATATTGATAAGTCTCCATCAGACAGTCCATATAATATCTTATGCGTATCTAACAATGAAGTTATTGTAAACTCCGAGCAGGCTAGTCCTGAAGTCACTCAGGAGCAGGAATCTCTCAAAGTTGAATTAGATGAATCTCAAAATTGTGATAAGAGTACGAAGAACTCTAAATGGGATCCTTGTTCTGATTTTGAAACAAATCTAGTCGAAGCTGTTAATAAAGATGTTCTTGTCGGCTTTACCTCCAAACCACAAAAGAAATCCGTGGTTGAAAATGATTATGAGCTTTTGGAGCCAAAAGATACTGAAAACATCACTATCATTCCAATCAAAGCAGCTGATACAAGTATATCGTCCAAAATGAACTGTCCTTTGCCAGAAATTCCTCAAAATAGTCCGTTAGTATCATCTGATATAGTTGCAAAAGAAGATAATATATACCAGTGTTTGTTAGAATTGAGATCACATCCGGAAGGCGACGAGAGCAGTTTCCATAATTACGAACTATGTGACAACAGATTAGAAGAAAGAACACGTGGAGATGGCGACAGTGACGATGGATATGAATATTGCAAATCACTTGTCAAGCCATACTGCGTCACTTCTAGCTCTGGTATTCAAATTGCAGAGAACTATCGTCCTGTACCGTCTGATGGCAATAGTAAAAACTATGTAATATCCAAGTCTGTCAGCGGAGCGTCAACAGAAAGTTATGAAAAAATTGGTACAGAAAGAATTTACGAAAAGATTCCGCCTCAACCTCCGAAGTCAAAGGATAGTAGTCCTAATAGTTCTGGCAGCAGACACTCATTTGTATCAGATTACACGGGGTACAATGATTCCGAGAATATTTACGATACGATAAAACATGGGGATGGTGCGTCGTTATCGCACTGTTACGAAAGTATACCAAATAGTCCTAGTATGGTGAAGTTACGAAATAATGTGAAGAAGCAGCTATCGTCCGCTATACAGAAACGTTTATCTTTTGATACTGTGTCTAATATAAGCCACTGCACATTGTCTAGTGAGCAGAAAACGAATAGTATATACGGTCAGAGGTCTGTGTTGAGCTACAACGGACAAGAGATCGCGTTCCAGGTCCCTGGCAGTGAGACCAGCGCTAGTGACAGGAGTGACGACTGGGTCGATATATCTGATGAGGAGAAAACTGAGGAACAGAAGATTATTATGTAAGTACCTCATTTTATCAAAAGTATGTGTTTCAAATCATCTTGGATTTCTGTCAAGATCAAGACAGTTAATGATAAAATATCACCACATTGAGGCAATGGTTCCATGTATTTCGAAAATTAATTAGTCAATGACATACAGCTTTCTGTACGCATTAAATACTCACGAAGACACACTTATGATTTTCAAACAAGGAAAAAAACCTCACAAATATACCTAGTATATATATATTATAATAACTACTAGTATAACTATATTATAATAAATCAAAAGAACAAAAACAATTCACTCTCACAGGAATAGTTTTTAAGATAGCCCTCTAATTTGTACTATTACCGAATTTCATTCAAAAAAAAATTAATACTTGTGTAAGTAATAATAGGTACCTGTATAGTTTAATACATAAACATCCGACACCGATCCCGCATCCGAATATTCAAGAATCAAAATATAAAAACTATCATCTAAAACCCTGATTTGAATAGGAATCAAACCATCAGTGTATCTCGGAGGAAAAGACATATACTACTGCGCTACATTAGCCATGAAGCTTTACCTGAATGACCCAAATTACCGCATATGCAGATTTTGCAATATGCTCCTATCATACGTTTCTGAAGAGCTTTGTACACATCATTATCTATTTTCGATAAAATAGTAGGTAAAAATATTGAACAATATTAGTAGGACTAAAACTGTAGTCGATAATACACGTGTAAATTAGGCTTATATTTACAAGGTATTTCTTTAATATAATGAATATTCTGGTTTTGGGTTGCAGTGTCCAAGAAGTAACCCGTGGAAGGAAGAGTCCAATCAGCTGGTCACAAAAGGTGCGGCATCAGTGGCAAAAATCACCAGAGCAAATCAATAATCAAAAGGGTATGTATTTATTTTTATAAGTAACGAATTTTGCCTAAAATTTTACTTGTACGTACATATTGACTTACTCGTAGTGCCATCTATGATTTTCTGTACGAACTAAAACGTCCTCTGTCACCGTCATTCTAATGTTTTGCGTGGATCACGGCAGGTGGCAGTAATACGACCAGTATTTGATAGTTTTCTTTTTATTTGTAACTTTTTTTGATATTTTATATATATATTATACTTAAAGGTTTAAAAAATCTATTTTTCCTTCTAAATAATATTTATTTAATATGGTCCGTTTTAATCACAACAAAGAAATAAATTAATTATATCGTCGTTTTCGCAGACTTCAAAATGATAGTACTACTAATATTTCCAGAATTACGGTTATTACCTGACAATGAACCACTCGTTGCTCAGCAATTAATTAGACATTTTAATTATTTTTTATCCCAACCTTGGCGTTGCTATAAGACAATCGCATGTCCTTATTTCCATCAAACTATACCCAGGCTATTGCACGTCAATGAACAAGTCTCATAAATAATGTTTGTAGTGGCTTCGCAACGCGAATTACATACGTAATGTATAAAATAGCGAGAGTACACATGTAAAAAATTGTAGTTCTTTTTAACATCTGTTATTGTAATTTTTAAGGATTTTTTATTATATGCTATTGTTTATTCAAATGTTTGTATCTATTTACGCGCTGATAATTATGGCGCTAGTTAGGCTTTGGGTCCGTCAGCCGAATATGACTATGACCATTTAAACCTCTAACATCAAGGTGCGCAATGTGAGACCTCCTACCTACGATATGGATGAATTGATCCTTTTTTTAAATACTTCATCGTCATCCGAGTATGTTTCGTAGTTGCATTTTCAGCTTACGCTTCAGAGCCTGGGGTACGTTTGTACGTGGTGCTGATAATTACAATAGCTCCATTAGGACCTCAGTGCGACTGTTGTCTGACCTCCGTAACCCTTTTACAGGAAAACAAGGCCAATTACGAAAACGCTTTGTTATCGATATACCCCTCGGCTTCGCACTGGTGCAATATTATAGATTTTTCTAACATAAAAACCTTCCTATTGGATCACTCTATCTAATAAAAAAAACCGTATCGTAGCATAGTTTCGAAGATTTAAGCACACATAGGGACAGACAGCGGAAAGCGATTTTTTTTTATACTATGTAATAATACTTGTATTTTTTTAATTTTATATCACAAGTTGCAATTCTGTGCTGTAATTTTTTCCCGTCGCCCCGTCAGTGGGCAACGTAATGACAATATAATGTTGCAACAAGTTCACGGGCCGCTGCCGCCGGTGGTGTGGGCGGCTGCCGGATTCCTGAGGCGTTTGACTCCGTTTTGTTAGATATATTCATGTATAATTATATCTCATTAAGGCTCTGGTTATTTTTACTAGCCTATGTCTCGACTATATCCTCCAAGATCTTGTCTTTGGTTGGCCAACAATATCGGATTAGTATATGCATAAAATTATAAAAGACGTAGAGGTTAGTTAGTTTTTCAAATTACAGAATCTATAAGTTAGGTTTTGATAATTAGTTCAAAATTCGTTCACGTAAGATTTCTCTTTGAAGTAATGTCAGAATAAATCGTCAAATATACAAAGCACATTAGTTATCCCATCAATTAAAACCACACCGACAGGAGACCAGGAGTAAATTATTTTTGAAATTTTTGACTTACTCCAAATCAGTGAATCGAATAATTCTCAAATAACAAAACCGGTGAGTAGAATGATAACCATTTAAATCACCGGTGTTAAGCACAGACTTTACATAGAAGAGGTGAATTGAACCCAAGAAGGAACTGGTTGCACATAGCAGCCTTTGATTAGTTCCAGTAACTCGCAACTTTATGACAAAGATTAAAGTTGCGTTCTATTCCACGCTATATGGCATCTTAAAATATGGTTGACCTATTTTTATTTTACCTTCTCCACTCATCGCTATTAGCCCCCCGACCCACCTCGGTGCGATGACACTGTGTTTCTAAGGAAAAGATCAATAGTCCAACTCCATTCCATATATGCTCCGTGGTTTTGAGTGAGCACACATTTCAAAAATAGCGCTCCAGTTTGCGAGAATTCGTGAAAGGGTATCAAATTAATGAGACAGTATTATTGATTGTTTGATAATACTTAATGACCTGGGTTAGGAGATAGCAGTTGCAGATAAGGCCGACCTACATAGATAAACCGATAATTTCAACCCCTTTCTAACACAGCATTTCAGTGAGAATAAAGTATAGCAATTATTAGGCTGTAAAATCTAATATCATTCACTACCTAAGCTTGTTATGTAACATTAATTTTTATATTATTCTGCTTATCAGTAATTTAGTAAATGTGAGGTCTAAGAGGTGTAAGATTTAAGGTTGAGATAAGGTAAATATATTTTATTGCATTAAAAAAATGAGGGGAAAAACTTTGACATAATTTTGACACTAAATTTTGCTGGAAGAGGTTGTAATAGCGATAAGTTCGCCTTTATATACTTACATTGTTTGAGTTTTTATCAATTATTGTTAATTTTTGTAAATCAAAAAAAGTTATTTAGTATTTTCTTTACTTTTTCTCACACTACTTTAATTAATTCTTCTAAAAGACTTATACTTAACCTTTACTGTAACCCAGTGAAGTCGAAAGTCTGCATATTCTTTTTCCTACATAGATTGTATTATATTTAGAAAAGATACTAACGTCGTAGAAAAGATAATTATTCAGAAAAAAATATATAAGCATCGAAACCCTTATCTAAAACGTTCAATCGAAATCGTATTTCCCAGAATTCGGTTTGCTAAAAATAGCTTCTTCCTGTTAATTGTCTAGACGTTTGTTTGCGTCCTTGGCTATGAAAGTAAAAGGCGCTTTCAATGAGCATTCACTCACTCTATGAATGTATGTCGCGTCAAGCTGTTTTTTTGTTTGTTTGTCTGGTTTATCTAGTTGCCGAACACCACTTACTTGGATATTGAAATAAATCATTTGGAACTAAGGATATAAGTATTTATATTTAAACAAGCCGTTGCCCGCGGCTTCACTCGCGTAGTTACCATTGTGTCACGCCAAAAAATAGACTGTTTTCCTAACGGTACTTAAACTATCTCCAATCTCAATTCCATTTCAAATGAATTTACTAACAGGCGGTTTTGACTGACTGGCAGTTACTTTCGCATTTATATTTAAAGTAGGGAAAGAAAGGGATTGGATTTGCTAATTTTTTCTCATGTCTTTTGAAATTTGAAAATTTTCAAGATACATGAGAGCAAAGAAGCCATTGCAGTGATTGCAATTGATTGCATATCATGTAATGAGATTAATTACAAAATCGAAGAAATTTACAAGAACTTGCATTGAGAAAACGTATGGAAAAAACATCAACGCGCCACATCTTCACAACTTATTAAAAAATTCGTTTATGATCGATTGTAATATTTATATGTAGTAGATAAGGTACTGCTACTACTAAATCAATACCAACATTTGGGAGACACGTTTATATGCCTTAATTTTTATAAAAAAAATAATAATTAAGTAATTTATTTCATTGTAGAGAATAGGTAACAAAAGATGGTACAAATAATAAGTCCTCTTTGTCCTACCACTACGGTTTAAAATGATGATAATAAAATAATAAATAAATAAATATATAGGGACAAATCACACAGATTGAGTTAGCCCCAAAGTAAGTTCGAGACTTGTGTTATGGGATACTATATTTTATAACAAATACATATATAGATAAACATCCAAGACCCAGGTCAATCAGAAAAAGATCATTTTTCATCTTGACCGGACCATGATAGAATATAGAATTAACACACATACATACATGCTTATTTCCTTTCACCACCACACGTTTCCAGGTGGATTGTCGGTCAACCATTTCATGAGGCGCATGTCAGGAAGTGACGAAACTTCGTGTTGTGGACAGTCATATTGCATGTCATAAAATAATTTATTTTATTCTACGTCCATCGGTGCTGTGGTATAAATTCTCAATTTTAATGTAGGTATTGATGTTGAATGTGCTGTTGCATATCTCTTAATAATGAGGGTCTACGTCACTATGTAAATTTGATGATTTATGCACAGTACAGAGAAATTATCCGAATAGAAATGTTTTGACGCTGATTTAGTACCAAGATCTGTGTGGCAGCGTATTCTCTCTTCTCACCTTCAATTCATACATGTAAACCACACCACACGTTATTAGAAATGTATTACATAGTTTACAACAAAGCCACCTAATATTATCGACTAATAACAGTGGCTGTAAATGACACAATCAAATTCCCCGCCCATTTTTTCTGTGTGAAACGTTGGCTTGCAAGCCAAACCAGTGACACGTTTTGCGTGCGCTGTGCTATATTTCTAAATTCTGTGATTCTATGTTTAAAATATTATACTCTGTGACATGTGTAACTTTCTTATATAGCAAACATATTAACTATGTAATGAAAGTAAATTGATTGAGCAATATATAAAATGACACATTGTGTATTACTTCAACCATAGATTAAAAAAAAAATTGCGAGAGCCGCGTTCCTAGTTCTATGACTTCAACGAACCTGATTCAAGACGCATAAAATAGACTTAACTATGAGTTTACGACAGTCTGGCCAGTAAGTCACCGATTTCCATAACAGTAATTATTAACCATGTACAATTCATTACTAGTTGAACTGTAGCTGCTTTGTAAGATTGTCACTGTAGACTACTGTAGAGTTCATACTTGACGAGTAGTTATAACAGTTATTATTCTAAATGTGGACAAATTAAAAAGTCCTATAGATTCGGCAAAATATTATTTTTTTACCCGAATTTATCTTAGTAAATATCATGAATACGTGTTTGTATTTCACTTAACCAATTTATATGTTATCAAATGATATAGAAATTTCACAAAGGCAAAGCCGCCTATAAATATACATTCATGTCGATGTTAATGAGTGAGGAATTTTATTACTGATCCCTAAAATTGCTCTAAATAACATTTATTTCTTGTAAACATTTGTGCAATAAGGTCTCCCCAATTATTATAATCGCGAGAAATTGCTAATCCAGCATCCAGTGTCTTTCTGCTGTTTCCACATGTCCATTGTTAGGTGTGTGTGTATGACCTATGCTACACTTGATCTATCCACTTCAATGTTACACTCGCACGAGTTCTGGCACGATCACTAGACTATTTAACTCGCCTAAAGTGAACCTCTTTCTACAAATTCCGTTTATAGCAACAAACAATTGTCACTATACAAGCTGTTTGTCGACTATTTCGCATTTCGAGACTTCCTTATTGGGTGACGCGCAGCCGGCAGGCTTTGTCCGAACTATTATTTGGCTTATCTAATTTCTGTAATGAATTAATGTAGGTGCTAGTTGTGCCAATTCCATTAATTTGTCTGTTGAATTTCTTTACGTATTTTAAGGCACATAAAATATGTTGTTACAATATGCAATTTTAAACTGATGGCTTGTATAAGCTTACGAAAAGGCTCTTCTGAATCCAACTTGTACAAACCAACCAATGACTGTACAAAGTCGTCCATCGTTCATGGTCATAGAAAGCGGCTTCGCTAATGTTTTCTCGCCTCCATTTTGGCAAAACGTATGAATCACCTGATATTGCGTCAACGACTTGTTTTAATATCCAAAAATATCTGATTTCTCATACATTATTATCTAAGATCCTCAAGCCGCTTTAAGCGCTTATTATACTTATCTGAAATAGAGACAGGTTGCTAACCCATAATATATAGAATTTCTAGTCCTTGATTAAAATAACATGAAGCCTAAGAATCGACTTGGAGAGTCACTGTGTATGCCCTTTGCCCCTGATAAGAGATATTGGGCTGTTTTTAACCAAGTCCCTTGATAGGTTTTCAAGCCTGCACTGGTAGAAAAGTAACCAATACATTCTTTGTTTTTCTTTCGTCTCTTGATCAACTTGAAGGGCTTACTGTACATATACTGTGCATATTCGCCGCTGCAAAACTCTATTTGGTTAATTCTTTTCGTGTTTAAAACCGGCCCATTACCATTACGAAGTCTGGTAAGTATATCTTGTAACTTACCGGCTATATAGCAGTATCAGGCATAGTTTGTCATTAACAGTGATCGAATACGTCATACATGTGACCTTTCTACAGGCACCCCAATAAATTTTTATTATAGTATATGCGTTTTCGTCATACTCGTCGATGTTGCAATAACTAGTTTCTCTATTGATATTGATGAATTTTATACCACGATAACCTCTACGGTCAATTTAGGATTCAATACAGACCCGTCTATATTTCACGTTTGCAGACAGACAGCTTGATTTATGATTGATTATGTTCATATCTTTATTCATTTATTCATTCAAATTCACTATAATTTGTATAAAAGTGGGCACTATAAAAAATGTGTGTTCAGAGGTCCTAAAATCTATTTACAAATTTACCTATTTAGGCATTGTGAATGAAGTCATTATTATTAAAGCAATGTCAAATATTATAGATTTTTTTGGACATAAGGTTTTAAATTAACATATATTATATTATGAAATAACTGAAATCTTAATTTTGTAGCTATTATCAAATCGATGAAATCAATTTCGCATGTGGTTAAAATAAATAGGCTACCAGAAATTATATTTATGAAGTTTTTGGAACTTTTAGATTTCAGTTATTTCATACTGATGACAATTGGTTTTAATAGACTTCCAATGACATCTTATTTTTCTCGACATATTCGCTTCCACTGCTGGACATATGCATCTTCCATGTTTTTGTATTATGGTCCAGTGACATTTAGCCCAAGAGAATTATTAGTTGTACCCATAGCAATTCTTAAAAAAGAACAATTATCAGTTCATGACAAGAACTTTCTGCTCAGTTTGACTCACGTTTGACTTCAGCCGGAGACGAATTCAGTGTTCCATTTATAATCTATTTATTTCCGACGGACTGGCCACAATGGACTGAACAGCAATCGTGAGAAAATAATCGATATAAAATTATTTATGATCCGAAAAACTTCGACCAATGAACTTGATCAATATTAAATAAATTCAATTGAATCGTATCAGTAATCACTTGGGAACAGAGTTATTTGGCGTTATTTATTATTTTTTTATATGAAAGTTAGTAAATCCAGATGAATTGGGATAAGGGGTGGACAAAGAAGAAAATGAAAGTTAGTAATTCAAAAATCGTAAAATTCTTAAATTTAAAAATAAGAATTAATAAAAAAAAATGTTGTAAATTTTCCCCAGAGTTCAAACTCAATACTAGTATTTCATCATCTATTGCAAAACTTACGAATAAATTTTGATGATAATATGTTTAATGACTGGTTCCGTACTTATTAATGAAAGTGTCCTAACAACAGGAAGGATACAACCGGTAATACGCTGAGATAATGATGATAAAAAACACATCATGTCACATAAATACTTGACCTGACCAGTAGTGTCTTAAGACCCTGATGTCAGCATCTCTGATTCATGATATATTAACCAATCCAAATTATTCATTCCTATACGTCACAGATTGAACAAGTTTTAACTAGTCCGGTTCACCTTCGCTTCGTTTATCCATGCACTTCCTGGTTGCCAGCCAACCGATTATTTTAAAAATACTATATTATTGAACTACTGGAACTATACCTAGTCTTTTAATATCCAACGAGCAATATTTGTACTCGCGTTTTCGAAAACGAACATTCGGAAAACTAACGATTTCTTTAAAAGTTTAATCATTAGTTCTTAACATAGTAGTAAAAGATAATCTAGCTAGGTTCCATGTCTGGGAAAATTCATTTTACCCATATTTTCACACAAAAAAGTTTTCTGCATAAAACGAGCGAAGCTCGGTCGCCCAGGTACTAATTATAAAATGTCTTGTTATAACATTCAATAATTGTTTAACTTTTACATTAATTTTAGTTTGCTTTCCGTTAATAACTTCCTTGTCATTAATAACTCCGATTATTGTCTGCTCTTTATTTCCAGTAAAGACATTCTAGCGTTCGGTAAATGCATGAATCATAATTAAATGTTGTGTCAATACCATACATTGTTCATTGAATCTTCACGTAAATTGTATAGCAACAACAAAGGGATTCCTTTCAGTCATTTAACTTGTCATTTAACTTCAAACACGCTATACTTGACCGGTTGAAGAAACATTGAAAAATTAAAATTGTCTTAACTACTAAAACATGAACTGATAGCTTTAATGTTTGGTATTTCCCTCCCAAATAGCCAAGTAATGCAATGACGAACCATTACAATGACATGCATATTATGAACAAGAACAAATTAGGAGGGCTCCTGCAATCGTTTTTTACTTGAGTGGTTTTGAAAAGGTAAATATATATTTAGTGACTATTCTATGCACTCCAATAGAGAAACAATAAAAAAAACTTTGTCAGTGTAGTCATAGAATGGATAATAGTAATAACGTTAGTGTAGAAGTAAGATAATAAACATCTGTCGCTAAACAATGATCGATATGAAATTATCCCAGACTAACACAATGCTATGATAAAAACCGTAAATCACTGGTTGAGATATATGTGAAACCTTAATTGTGAAAGAAGATCTACAAAGAGAAACATCCATTAAATTTCATGATATTGAAATTAGCTTGAGTTTGCTATTACATTAATCGGACCTAATGACCTAAATAGGTTTGTGGACCACATTTTTATATGAGGTAAAAAAACGGGATTTGTAAGTTTCTCTAAGCAATTTTGAATAAACGTTGAATAACTATGTAATTATGAGAATTCCTATTGAAGAATTTACAACAATAGTCCGTTTACTTCATTCAGTCCACTTGTTAAATTCTTAAAGAGGCTATTATTGCTCTTACAAAAACGTTGCAGCAAACTGAAATGTCGTGCGTGTATTCCAATTGTGGAAAATGTAGAATGACCAATTAAATTTAAAAAGCAACCAATTCTATCATAGATTCTGTGAGTATCCTTTATTAAGCAATCGTGGAAAGCCTGTCAGTCAACTGTGGCTCAAAGCCTGAATCGAATGCAAGTGAAGGCGAATCGGGAGCCACATACTAAATGTCGTTAAGTTTTGCAAGCATTGCTAAACGTGCAGTCAAAATATTCGATCAATTCGAACGTGGGATCCATTATTTATCTCCACAAGTGGCGACTTGCCGACATTATGTCACACCATAGGCACGATCGAGAACGGTGCTCCAGTTTTCTTGCACATTACAATTAGCAAGTATTTACCGCCTACGGCTAAGTTTTTGGTATCAGAATTGTTACTCACTGCCACACTATTGTCTGGCGTTTCACTGATTATTGACTGCATAGTTTAATTTATAGCTTAATTGATAGCATGTCGTTCTAAATTCTCAAGCTAAAACCAGTTTACTAAAATATAGTTCCAGTTGTATTTACTTTAGTTGGATTTATTCCAACAGTCGCTGGTAATGGTAACTATGGCTAGCTGTTTACATTTTGAAAATTATGATAGCTTATTATTTTATTCAAATTCACAATATCATTCTGAGTCATCAGATGAAATCTTTTATCTCGATTAAATATAAGCTTGAAAACGGGCAACTTTATCCTGAGACGTGCCTCCTCTACTTCAAAATATAAAGGACAGGAGTGATGCTTATAAGGTAATTCTGGTACACCTACGCAAGTGTTTGCTACAATTGCCGCAAAAGGCTCGCGTGGGAGAGGGACGGCGGACGGCGCGGGGCAGCACGCTCGCGAGTCAGCCCTGCGCCCGCGCACTCGAACGGACGCGCCTCGTGCACCCCGCTAGTGAAAGTTATATTCGTGTCTACTAACCATTAACTACTGTGAACAAAGTTGATATATTCACATATCAATGATAAATTAGTGCAATCGTCAGTGTTTACTATGAAATGTTTTTTGTCGTCCCTATTGTTGAATCTTCTATGTTCATATTGGTACGCTTGTTTTGTTCTCGTGCCGGCCGGCTGCGCAATGTCAAAATTCATCAAGTAATCGCTAAATGTTACAGCTTCCAATGTATACCGTCCGTGCGCATACCAACTTACGGCATATATACAATGTTTACGTAGTTTACTTTCTAGTGTCTCTTTGTAGCTAATTGCACATTATCTTCGGTCACGCTTCGCTTCGGTCCATCAAAGTTGGCTTTGTTTGAGTTCTTGATCTTAACACAAATACCATCTTCAATATTATTTGTTTTACATTTCTGTAGAATGTGTTATTGGCTTCTAAAATGGTGTTATGTACGCGTTTACACTTTCTGTTGTGTGGTCATCTTAATTGGCTAAATTACTCATTTCAATCTAAATATCCTATTTAATTCCAGTTACACTAATGACTTTTGATTTTCGCTTGTTTGTTTTATTGGATTAAATTACCATGTCCATTAAATATCAAACAAGTTTTGTCGCGTATACACATCCGCAAACTTCGTGGTCTTAGAAAAAGATAAAAAGCAAAACCAACTACTTAATTGAGATATATGACAATAATTAAAACAAAAAAAGGCGTATTTCGGTCGCCCTCTAACATTGATTTAGAATAATATATACCTATTTCTTAAATAATTCAATAACTTATTACTAAGAAACGCGAAACATCTAGATTCTAGATCCAGACTTCAACCAGAGCAAACCCGTGACCAATAAACTTCATATCATAAATCAAACGATTTGGTTGACTCAACACAGTAATTTATCAAAACCGTAATCGGTAGAAAGAATCTTAATGAGTTTATATTGCAAATAGGTAAAATACAACGTTTAACGAAATAGTAAAACATCAATTATAACGAAACTTAACCTGAATCGAGAAACACAATCACAATGTTTCCGTGAATGACTTCATCAAAAAAATTATCACTAAATCTATCTTTTTGTGTCTCCTGCTTGAACTATTCAATTCATTTAGCTCCAATCAATAAACCTGGCCCCTTACCACATAGCGCAATACATGATGTACCTACGGCGACATCTCCCTTACTGGATCTTGCATGGTTTTAAGATACGGTAGTCCCACCTGTACGCGTAGTCTTCTGAAATGAAATTTCACGAAATTGATGCATATATTAAAATACTACTGCATAATGAATCGTTCTCCGCACCTGTCACTCCTTCTGTTTCACTAAATTGTTGATAATATCTACAAGATCATGTATTTCACCACTAACTACGTTGTCTAAATTAGATTCATCTTAATTATACGTTGCAATAACAACCGCAGATATAACAACGTTAGGCTGTTGTATACTGTTTGTTCAATGTGCAGGTATCCTTCCGCGGAACTGATTATTCGCTACGCCTTCATTGTTTTGCAACTTGCAATGCTCTGATTACAACGCCATACACGCGTTCATATCTCATGATTTTGTAACTGCACCATAACTGATTCAATTTGCTGATCATGTGCCTAGTCAATTATCTTATCGATTGTCTTTACCGATGGTCTTTTATTTTACTATCGGTAAATTTTGTCTTTAGCTTGGATTAGTTATAAAAAGTTACTTGTTGAGATTTGTACAGCTATATTAGTTTCGCAAAATCCTTTTTAGTATCCTACAAGTGCGATTTCGCAATGACAATGCTATTTGTTGCGTTTACCTGTTCAACCGTGACAACTTTAAACACCATTTGGGAGCGCAATAACCACGCACCAATGTCAACGTAGCTTATTATACGAGATTTGCAACAAATGCTTTTAACATTGAAAATAAGAAAAAACTTGCGGCACATGAACCTCGCTCTACGCTGGAAACTACCAATGGTACCAGTCGACCCTGAGTCGGCGACTTGCGCAGCTGCCGGCAACTCAATCGTTTTTACTGTAACTCGACCAACTTGAGATAAGGAAGCTAGTTTATTTAGATGTTGAATTCAACAATAGGTTTTATATTTCTGTTAAAATCTTGATGTTAGATGTAAAAGTGTTCGTGAAATGAAGTTTCAGTAAAATGTGTGATTAAAAATGTGAAGTGAAAAAGTAATAAACAGTGATGATGAAAAATGGTATCGGAGAGGCCTCCGGTGAACGGTGGCGTAAGGCCGCCGCCGAGGCCAAGAACTTTCCGAAGAAACTGCGGAGATCAAGGTGCTCTAGGCTCTACAGTCTACAAAGTTTTTCTTACAACTTGAGACACGAGGAATAGGGCTCGTTAACTAACCGGTTTTAAAAACGTCCTATTTGATTACATCCTCTACAACCATGTTATGTAACTAGAATTTTTGTGCGAAACACAACTTTCGATAAACAGAAAATGATACCATGTGTTTCAAATTACTACTAAAAATTAGAAATTGTAACTTCGTATATATGCTACTAGCTGTTTCCCGCGGCTCCGCCCGCGTGGGACTCGGTTATATCGCGCCCAAAAGTAGCCTATGTTTGACCTCAGGTCGTTAACTACATCCCTACCAAATTTCGTCACAATCGGTCCAGCAGTTTAGCCGTGAAGAGGTGACAGACAGACAGACAGACAGACAGACTTTCGCATTTATAATATTAGTATGGATGAAACCCCAATAAGAAAATACTTTTGAACTTACGAATGTAGGTTAATTCCTCGTGTACTCAATTGTTCACAAGCCAGTTCTCTTATCTGGTATTGTAGTTCTTGTACAGCCTATAGTGTCTTGAATGGTTAATTGTTCTTGTAGTATTCATAACGTCACCGTCGACTGTTTACCTCGACACGTGTGCTAAGTCTCCGCACTATAGTCGGAATGACGAGGAAGCGAAGGTCATCCCGAACAAAGTGTCCTGGGGTGAAAGAGTCAGGCTGGTTGATGTGTTGGAGCGCCAATGCTGGCTGAACATCAGGACAGTGCTCCGGGATGCAGAAATTGAAACACAAGATCTCATTGCATTTATCGGTAAATCTATATTTCTCTAATATATCTATAATCTATAATTACGAATTCTTTTTGAAGAAATGATTTTTGAAGAAAAATAGAAGCAGAAACATTCAGTAGGTAAATTGTTTGAAGTATACTAACAAAGCAAACAGATGTGGAAATTCGTGCTTTTACTTGACAGTGTAAAATGTAACATATTTTTGCGTAATGACTAAATCTATTCACAACGTACAGTGAGCTGCAGAGAAATATGACCATCTTTCAATAATGATACTTGTGGCAAGGGGGTCATATTTCTCTGCAGCCGACTGTACCTCATTCATGCGATGATGCGATTTTATGTTTAAAATGTGGAAATATTATCCAACTTTAAACGTGCATAGTAAACGTGTGGTAGTGTAAAACATATTATAATTTTGACCATGATTTTTATTGCACTGCTACTCTTAACTGTGTCAAGCAAATCTACGCATAAACAAATACAAGTATTACGACCAAACAACATAATATACAGTTTACTATTATCTCAAGTATGTAAGCCTCACGTTATTATATAGGTATCCAAAATAGTGAATAATATAATAGAAAAACTCTTTATTGCACCAAACAAATGTATACATATTTTTTTTTAAACTAGGTTAATAATTAAAGTTATCAATCCATGGCTATGTTGATTTTAATTGGATCCTACTTCATGTGAAGTAAATGGAAAGTTCTCTATTCTCTTTGGTCTTATCATTCACATAAACCTTAACATATTTCAAATTCAATAATGTAAACAGTACATTATTGAATTTGACATGAGTTTCGTGATTTAGCTTCGGTCTTTCCAAATCATTATCCAATAATCTTTCTTTGGATTTAATTATTTCATTATGTTGTGCGTGCAATATTTCATGTCGCCTAAGCCTAACCTAAAACTTTCGTCAAACAATGTTTAGTGTTCGACTGCTTGCTGTTATGACCATTTTAATAACATATTTTCACCAGCGAGTGGTTTGTTAGCGCTTTTTCTAAACTTGATATGCCACTTTCTAGTTTGATGTCTAACAACTTGGTACTTATTATTTTCCAAAGTATTGCCTTCGAACTTCGATGAAATCTTTTGAAAATACTTGCACTTGCTTTTTTATCATATGTGTTGCTTTTTTTTTGTGTGTGTTATTTAAATTCTGATATTTTTACATACCTATTAGCAAATCTGTAATCATCCTTCGGTCTTTAAAATGGTTTGAATAATTAAATAAATTGCAACGCGTTTCCTATTATTATGTATACTAACTAATATACATAATTAATACGATTCAAAACCTTTTTTATAGAACCGTGACCTTGCTCAGTCACATAACAATGATTACAATTTCATGTACAATGAATATCGCAATTCACGTATCATTGAATCCACTAGTGTGAAATCATTGACTATTGAAGTTGTTGGATTATGTGACTCTGCCGAATGGTTTGCATTAGTTTTCTATTATACATGCGTTCTAATATTCTTAAGGATTAAAGTGTGGTGCGGATGCAAAAGTTTTATTTAAAGAGATATCCGCACGCTTAGTCGACGTCTCTGGTGTGGTAACCCAAGGGCCGGCGCTTATTTTGGCCCGCGTAATAGTCTGGCCATACAACGTGGCAATGCAGCTAGCCTCTTGGGCACTTTACCTTTTTGCGATGACAGTAATTTGGGTTCTATATTTTATTTTATTTAATATAAGTATTTAGTTTTTATATTAAATAGTTTAGTTTTTAATATGTTAACACTATAATTTTTGAGTAAATTGTTATGTCTAACTAAATCTCAAAAATTATAGAAAATATTATGTATGTAACACGTTTGTATTACGAGTGCTTGTCTTCTGTATCAGGTCATGTAACTCCGTTGGAACTTTTATTTCCTTAAGGTATTTAGCTGAATATCCACAGATGATATTAGTTCATTTCACTTTATTTTTATAATGTTACTAGCGACCCGCCCGGATTCACATGGGCATAGAAACCTTCCTCTTGAATCACTATGTATTAAAAAAAACCGCATCAAAATCCGTTGCTTTAAAGGTTTAAGCATACATAGGGCATAGGGACAAAGAAAGTGACTTTTATACTATGTAGTGATTTTACTTTTTAAACTAATCGAGTGTGTAAGTGCCTGAAGTCTGCATCTGACTTAGTTTTACAACTATCATCACATTATAATTGATTTCATTTTGATTAATAGTTTCAACAAGTTCTGCTCATATTTTACAAATTGATGAATAATTCAAGTGAATGGCCAGTTTAATTGAAACAAAACTAAAATCCAATAATGTCAATGCTAACAACTTTATGCATATTTCATACGAAAATTGCTTCTTTTGCATCAGGTTTTATGCGAATATTTAAGATTGCATTTGTTTTATCGCGAATGAATATTCCGATGTTATAAATCTTTAATGCTGGACGAGTATAATAAAACGACATAACATTTTTTTTTTTTCATAGAGTATAGAAAAGAATTCTAGCCTTTGATCGGGATGAAAAGCAACCCTTATGAGCGCTACGTCTAACAAACAAAACGCCTAAGTAACATTATTTCTGAATCGCATAATGCCAATGACATAAGATGCCTGATGGCCTACCACCATCTCTTAAAACCACGCAAGAACGATTGAGTGAGGGGGATGTCGCCTTACATCATGTATTGCTCTGTCTCGCTTACTCACTGGATCTTGCATGGTTTTAAGAGACGGTAGTAACCCCCCTGAAAAGCGAAAATCCTAAAACGTCAAAAGACTACTTAGCACTAAAAATTAATCAAACTCATAATAATTCCTTACACATAATCTTACTTCAGCTTGGAAGATGCAAAAAATCTAGCTATATTGAGTTTCCCTGGTTTATCTAAAGACTGTCTGGCTGTCTCTGTCGCGCCTTTAGTGATCACTGTGGGAAAATACGAGTTAATTTTCACTGTAGACTTGTTAAGTCTTAAAATACCTTCCTTTACGGTTTAGCATACGTCACTCACTTTCAACGGTGTTTCTGTTCATTTGTGGCATTTTTAATATCTGTTGCGTCATTGTGTTTAACGTGTGTTTTGTATTTTTTCATGCATTTGTTTAAATTCTTATTCGTAATATATGCAAATATTGGTATTGACCAGAGATTAAAAAATTTGCCTCGCGCGCTATTCCAAATTCTTTGGTATTGGCATTAGAGGATTCCGATGGTATTTTAAAAGATAGTTTTTATACCTTGGAAAATTTTCTAGTGATCCGAGTCCATCCATTCAATGTAAATGCTCTGTCTGAGCCATCTTCTTTCACTCTTGCTATTTTTGGCTCTACATCTTTGATCTCTTCAATATAGAGGTATTTAAAAGAAAGTCATGTTAGTTACACTATTTATAACTCAAACGGCTGATTTGGTTAAAAATTGGTAAGGTTGCTCAGCACCAGGAGATCGACATAGGGAAATTCATCCCGGGAAAAAGCACTTTTCCCGAGGGAAGTTCCCGCGGGCGAAGCCGCGGGCAAAAGCTAGTAGTAGATAGATCTTTTGATGAATATTCCAGTATCTGGAGTGCTATTTTTGAGATGTATCCCGCCCAAAACCGGCGAGTCGAATAATTATCGTTTGAGTCACCGGTAATGTCGCATGAAAATCTTTCGAATACGAACGATAATCATTCAAATCACCGATTTTGGGTGAGTCATACATCTCAAAAATAGCACTCCTGAACGGTTTGACATTTATTATTAGTCGTTTCGGACAATTAGTAAGCTAACCGATTATTTTCAATTACACCGTCAAATAAAGAGTTGTGAAATGTGCCGGGCCGGCATCACGCGTGGTTGCCAAACAACATTTGCCGGCAGGTGGTACAGGGGCCTGCAGTCTTATGTAACCGCGTCAGCCTTGACATTTTACTGTAATGTGCTAAGAATGTGTCCTCACGATTTTTTTCTTCATCTCGTCGCGTTGTTTTATGATAAGCAGGCAATTTTTGTAAATGATTGTCATGAGCGTGCAGTCTTATCTTCTACATGCTATCAAGAATTACGTACTAGTATATCAAAGTATTTTGATGTATTTTCTAGACTATGAGAAGTACTATTACTAATTCTGTGCTATGAGTGAGTACCTGAGTACTTACTTTTGACGTGACAACGTCTTATAATTCGATGGAGCCGGCTGCACGCACGAAAAAACATGACGTTACCTCGCTCTGAGGAGTAGGCTTGAAGTGCAAGCGAATTTCTTATGACGTTGTCACGTTCAACTATCGTCAGTAAACCGACTTTACAGACAACCGATTTTTGTGTCTAAACCAGCTAATGAATTTAAGTCGTTGGACAAGTAACATTTGTGACAAGAACTAGTGACTAGCAATATTAATACTTACCGTGTTCTTTTTTATTTTATTAACTAATAATATTATTATATTTATCTTGCGTGTATGGCAAAAAAAAACCCTCAAGCACGTTGAGGACAAATTATGTTTATTTAGGATTTTATGTAAGTACAAGATGTACAAAGAAATTATATTCAAATTTGTTATTCTTACAATGTTAAATATCTTGTCAACAGACTGCGACAGCAGCGACTCCGGCCATCTTTACGAATCGCTGGAACCTGCGCCCGCGCCGCCGACTCCCGCGCCCATTGACGACGACTTCGACTCGTTTGACAGCGACTCCGATGATGATCACGAGAAAGTAAGTCATCATTGTTATATTTATTTTCTAGCTGTATTCGGAATTCTGGTAAAAATATAGCCTATGTCATTTTATGATTTGATGATTTATGATTGCTTAAAGCCTGGAACAACTTCCAGGCTTTAAGCAATCTCCATTCCAAATTTCTGCTAAATCGTTTCTGCCGTTTTCCTGTGGAAGAGTTACAAACATTCATACATTCTGACAAACTTTCGCGTCAGTGTTACCCGCAGTTTATTTATACTCAGCAGCGCCATCTACTTTATAAGGTGCCATTTTTTGATTAAACCTACGGGAATCTCGTACTTTTTGGGATAAAAAGTACTCTGTGTGTTATACAAGATATCAGCTACGTATACCAAATTTCATAAAAATTGGCCGTTTGAGCGTGAACAAGTATTAAACATACAAAACTGCACACAAATCTGGGGTAGTAAGCATTATGGAAAACATATGAGAAACGTTGTCGGAGCCAGCGACTGTAAAAATATTGATTTTCTTTTGTGATTTACTTATTCAATATGTATTAATTG
Organism: Apomyelois bistriatella; assembly: GCA_947044815.1. Classification (NCBI taxonomy): domain Eukaryota; kingdom Metazoa; phylum Arthropoda; class Insecta; order Lepidoptera; family Pyralidae; genus Apomyelois; species Apomyelois bistriatella. The sequence goes on from OX345690.1 coordinate 14,074,832, forward strand.
TTTCAGTATGCATCGGCAGCGCCGGCGTTACCGACATCGCGGCTACCGTCCCCGCCGACCGAACGAGGCCAGTACACGCTCACCAAGATAGCTAGCGCCGCCCAGCGGAAGATGAGGCAAATCAAGCGTAATCTCACCAAGCGATACAGCGGTAATTATAAAAATATTTTTTTAAAAAAGAAAAAAATATTGAAAGAAAAATAAAATGACATAAAAAATATTCCGATACCGGGAATCGAACCCGAGCCTCCTGGGTGAGAGCCAGGTATCCTAGCCACTAGACCATATCGGAGATGACTGTTTTGTCCAAATTTACAATCTAATGTTGTCCAAACCTACTGTTCTACTATTGTTTTGAAAATAAGTTTTGATAAACTTATGTTTTTAATTTCAGAAGCAATAGACGGCAAATCCCTGAAATCGCCAACACCTCAGAACGGCACATACGAAGCGACTAAAGCTAAACCCAAGTCTCCAATCTACGCCAACTGCGAAACGCCCGAAATCCAACACGTGTACACCAATATCAACTTCCCCGACTCCCGGCCGGTGTTAAATAAGACTGAGAATCCCGTGAACAAATCCAACGGCCATAAAGACGAGTCGAAGATAGGGGAGAAGAGATTGAGTAATGGCGACCCGCCTCCTTTGCCGGATAAACCGCATTCGGAAAAACCAACGACGCCTACTAGTGAGAATAGTAAAAAGGATAGCGGCACGTTGTCTAGGAAAACGTATTTTTCCTTCAAATCCCGGTTTCGGCGGTCTACGTCGTCGGTGATTGATATCAATTCGGAGGTGCCCAGCGCGCTCAAGATAACGAATTCGACGTTTTATTTGACTGATTCTATGGACGGTGACTCGGGATTCAGCAACTGGTGAGATTTTTTTTTATACAATGTTGCCATTCATCATTTCGTGTAGGTGATACGGTCCATCGGTCATGCACACCCTGGTGTCACCATTCTTCGAAACCGCCTCTCGGCCTCCTGACGTGTTTTCTTTTAAAGACGGGCAGGTCCGGCTTGTCAGACAATCAGGTGATACAAGCCTGCACTGTCCTAACCAAACTGGAAGAAACTAAACAAAGTTTGCTTTCCGTGGGAATCGAATTCACGACCCCCGTATCAACAGGCAAACGTCTTAACCACTGGACCATGGAGGCGGTTTCCCCAGGTGACGACCAATCCAAACTATACTTCGCTCTTCACATACACGCCCCGCTAGACTATCGAGCTCCTTAGTGATTCAAAAACATAGCCCTTTATTCATAAAAAATATTATACGTTTGATATTCAAATTTTCCCTTAAATATGTTCTTCCCTCTTCTCTTTTACCAATATTTAAGGAGACAAAATGAATTTCAGTTAATATGGGCCTAACAAACGTTTTTATTTTTATGAATAAGAGGGATATAATTAAAAAATTTACTGTGCACACGCTTTGTGATTAATGTGAAATTATCCATGATTTCTAAACGTCGCTTTGTCCACAGCAGCGACGGAGCCCCCGGCAGCACGGAGACATTATCACCGACGTCAGCGCCACGACGTCGCGACGGTAGGCGTCCGTGGGCGGAGTCCTCGCCGTGTCTCACTGTCGAGCGGCCCGAGCGAGCGGAGCGGCCTGAGCGAGCGGAGCGGCCTGAGCGAGCGGAGCGGAGTGAGCGCTCCGAGCGAGCAGAGCGCTTGTCCCGCCCCGCCGTGCCCCCGCCCCCGCCGCCCGGGCCTCACCCCACCACTGACCTTAGCGCTGTCAACGAAGGTACCCGTTGTTGCTTGCAGGCGTCAACTGATTTTTTTTTTATTGATGATTGAACTTAAAGTCATCAAAATACAAGAAATATTTATACCGTAATGAAAATATCGCAGGTCTCGCAATGTTTACCTATACATAAATACAAAAAAAAAACTGTCGGGAGTATTTAAAGACAAAATAACATTTATTCTATTGGCAAGACAACTAGCAAATACCATTCCAATACCTAGAATGGTATTTCCTAGTTGTCTTGCTAGTATAATAAAAGCTGTCAGTTATGAGACCATACCAACAGACTTATTTAGGTACTTCTCTGGCCTTTTTGTTTCTAAGTATGGTCATCTGATCCTCTGGATTTCGCAAACACTAGTAATATCATTGATTTGTCAAATCAATTATTTTTATTAATGCCCGTTAACTCGTAAGAAATCACCATTTTTTGTAATGATTAAACATGAATAATACTTGCTTACATTTTGCGTCACAGCAGGCAGAATATTCCCAGGAAATTATCACAGGACGTCAGTCAATGCGTCATACGTAATGCTTCTTTATCCTGTAGGTCATAATTTACCTCATGTTCATTTTAAAGCACGAAGAAAACAGTATTTTTCTATTCCAAAAGCCCAAGTTATAGATTCCTTGCTTTTGAAATCATAGCCAATTTATGTTGGACCTTAAATTTTTTATTTTTTAGAATTCAATGATTGTTTTTAATTTACTATTATTTAGTAAGTATATATTTATTTATTTTGACGTGACAACGTCTTATAAATTGGTTTGCCGGGTGACACTTCAAGAAACTGCGTTACGCTCCGCTCACGTTATGCGCTCACAATGAGAGCGAGTGAGAGGCACGCGTCCCTTCCACTCGGGCATGGTTAGCCCGCTCAAAGTCGTTGTCACGTAAAACTTTCGCCCGTATACCGACTTTACAGGCAACCAATTTTTTTTTCTAAATAAAGATGAATCAAGATTCTAATAAGACATGCGACTATTTATTTGCAAATTAAGTGGTATTATAAAAAATGGTTCAATCAAAATCATAGTTCTATGTGTTTTGTCTCGTTCTTTCACTATAAATATCGATAAGATAGAAAGGTACTTAACATATTTTAGTGAAAACGGGCTTAGGTAACAAACGTTTATTATTTTTATGAGTATGTCTATTGCACAAAGCTGCATAAAGTTTCCTTACTTCAGTTTTTGACCACCAGAACAGAAAACCGAAGCATGCCGAAACGGCACTGTAAAATCAAATCAAATTTAAAAACTAGACTTATAAAATAAAACAACAATCTGTCGTTCATACTTAATCCCGATATCTGATGGATTTATTAAATTAGTTTAGCAGTTGACGTCTGATCAGCCTTTAAGATACATCAGGGATAGAACGAAGACAGCGCTACAGAGGTCAGTGCGTCCGCTTGGCTGCGAATACCTATTGTGAAAAATGTATATATTTATTAATTTATTTCTTCGAAGCTTATATCTATATATACTTACCTAAATAAATAAAGAAATATTCCATATCGCTTAAATAATTGGATTTAGGTAATAAATGCATTCGGTAATACATACATATAATCACGTCTTCATACGGGGTAGACAGAGCCTAGAACCATAAGACCTTAGGCTACGTTTAACATGATGGTAGTAGAAACAGGAAATCAATAGTAATGGGTTGCTGTCTTCCCCCATTCGCCGCTTCCGCAGACGCCTTTTAGGCCCTGGGCCCCGATTCTCGCGCAATCGAAGTTCACTTCACCGATTTTCTCCAATTTTCTTCAATAAATTATCACGGTTTGTGCTTTTAAAAAAAATCACAATTGAAAGAGTTCAATCGAACGCATCATTCGATTGAAATTTTTCGATTGTGAATTGACAAACTCTTCGAAAAAAATTGGAGAAAATCGGTAAAGTGAACTTCGATTGCGTGAGAATTGGGCCCCTGCGCGGGAAGAGAAGCAGCTGGTATATTCTGTTTAAATTTTTCTCCCAGACCAGCATGGAAGCATTTGGTATAATACGATCCGCGTGGAATAGTCGCGCAGTCACTGTAGTCTTCAACTTGCGGATGAACTCTCTCGCTCGCTGCCAACTTGTGATCTAGGTTAGGCTCACTTAGAATGTGGTGTTCGATTAGACCGCTCATAGGTTCTAGAAGTATCCAATCAAATTAATATTTGGCATGCCTCAAAAATCACATTCTACAAATGTCTTTTTTGAAATTCAAATTAGAAGGAAGCTCCAACGTGTCATTTTTTTAATAGATTTTGTAAGTAGTTCTAAGTATGCAAATGATTATTGATTTCTTAAAAGCAATATACAAAATTATCCAGCATTTTACGCTGTATAACTAAACGGAGTCTTATCAACATAATTTTATTTATGAAACCATTATTTAGTTGTCCAATGTCATTTTAATCTAAAATAATTGGACGGATTATGAGTCGAAAATACACAAAAACCGCGCATACGATGACGCATGTTCTGTATAGTATATATATTTACAAAATATCGCTTCCTGTCCTTAAATCGGAGTTTCAATAGATATTTCCTGCCAAGCGGAGGTTTGCATGAATACACTAGTTTCACGTAAATGCCTGTATGTCTGCACTATTTTCTTTAAAAGTACTTTTACTTCCATATCTTTTAGGGGTAGGCAATGCATATTGTGTTTATCAAGCCAACTTGTAATTAGTGGGCAGGATTTTAAAATAGTTATAAGTTGATAGCGCATCGCCTAACCTAATATAATCCTTTTCATATTTTATCAGCCCAAAAACAAGCCTCATGAACAGCTCCGTCTGAGGTAACCCGATACGATGGTAAACCAAAATAGGACCCATGTGGGCCCTTTATGGTCGACTCAGTCAGACAATCTGCACTTTGATTGATTTTATGATCTGTGGGATTAGTTTTCCCATTCTATATATTATGAACCTAATGACCTATGAAATATATATCAAAATTTTGAAACGATCGTGGTACATCTTAATAAAATATCTAGCAAGAGGCGAGTTGCTATTGGACAGAATTCAAAGGCTTTTTTTAAGTACTTTGATCAAATTTAAACGGTATAGTAGTAACGCACTATTTGTGACTTCCCCTGAAACAACAATGGAAGTAAAGTACTTTAAAAAAAAATAACCTTTATAAAATACTTACCTATAAACTTTTGCAAGTCTATATATGTTGCACTGTCTTTGTCTTCCTTTTAATTGCTCTAATCACTCAATGTGAACATGTTACCAGCTTAATGTCGACTAGATCACCAAGAGATAATATGAGACCTTCGTACATAATTGCAATTACAATGCATTCGAGTTGTTTGCACGTCATAGTCCGCCTACGGTCATATTACTTTAGTACTTGTTGGGCGCGGGCGCGCGATGGACGCGTGACATTAAGCCGTGTACGATTTTAATGTCGTTCTTTAATGTTTAGTGTATTATTTTCTTATGAATAGTAAGTTATTATTGTTGTCATACTTGTGTAACGGTATAGTTACTACAGTCGCATCCAATGCACAAACATCAAACAATTGAGAAAATCGTAAACAATTACATTACATACATAGCAACTTATATGTTTTTTTGCACTATTTTTTTTTTAATCTTTAGTATTTTTTGTAAGAGCATGATTGTATTCAATCGTGTCAATGACTGAAAACTATATTAAAACTAAAAACTGCACACGCACACTTCACAGTTAACATTTCACCTAAGTAGTACCTAAATCATATGTTAATTATTTTTTTATTAACACTTGTGTTAACTATTTCTATTTTTACGCACTATGTATGTAATATTGAGTATTACACCCTAGTATCCAATATCTACAGATTAATTTAGTTGTATTAAAGGTTTATGTGTATAACTTTAGATATATTTCTACATGATTTCATTCAACATTTTAGGGTGACTGGTTGGTCATACTTTTTGTATACTACCAAAATATAAAAACAAAAAATTTTTGATTCAATCTCTTATAATCTAGTACCTACTTAAAATTGATTTAAGTATATGAGTAGATGATATTATTTTGTTCGTATTTGCTTAAGTAAATTTAGAAAAATTGTTTGTACCATATTACTGAACTAGTACTTCAAATATTTGAAATGACCGACCAATCATCCTCTTTAAGATATTTTAACACTGAAGCCAAGCAGCCGACCGGTGACCGATAAACAATTGAAAACCTATCCTGTCTGCAATAGCGAGGTTCAAAGTGTTAAAAATAGCATAGAATAAATCAGCTCGGAACAAATACAGCTTTAGTTGCAACAGGGAAAACGAAAAAAAATTTCGCTAATGGATACTAAGTGGGGGTTATGACCCCAATAACCCCTTGCCGGTTCCGCCCTTGTTGTCTTGTCATGGTGACACTATTTCACGGTCTTATTCACACTTCTTACCAGAAAGCAGTTAACGCAAGCATTTTTTTTTACACGAAGACTATGGCAGTCAAGCACTTGGCTCGTGAAAGGTGCGTGCGGTCACCGTAGCCGTAGGGTGTCACTAGCGCACTGTCAATTCGTGATAGCTTTAGATAAAGCTAATTAAGACGATACCTTGGTGAACACTAGCGCCGCCATCTGTTAAAATCCGTGTTATGTAATTAAGGTTCTGGATCTGAAGTTAATTTTAATCATATTAAATTATTGTTCCATAAAGTTAGAAATTACAAAACTGCTAAATGTGGCCGTTTTAAGCAATATTGCAAGTTATAACTTATGTTTAAAATTAGCTTCAGATCCAGAACCATAATTACAGAAGACGAATTTTTGATAACTTGTGTTTTTAAGTACATAATACGCTTTAAGTTCCTTGTATTATTTACCACATTCTATCAGTGGCAGGATAATAATGCCAAGTTGTTTTTCGTATATGTCTTCAGTAGGTACCTGTCGGTGGCAAACATGGCAATACCGATTGAGTAGTAACTAGACGCTCGCGTTTTTATGAGAGAGAGAGAAGAGAGAGCTACAAAGAGTGATTCTCTACACAATTATTGAGATTTTTCCTATCATACATAAAGAAAAAGAGACAGTTAGCCAAGACAGAAAAAAAGGGTCTCCCAAACCTGGCATATTTGTGTGTGTTAACAATACTTATATGTGGTAATAGCCGCGGTTCCACGCACTGATAACTATAGTGTTTTCTTAGTGCAGGCAAAAAAACTGACAATGACTCATTGTTTTATCTTTGTCGATTGTGCGCAAATATAATGCATAATAAATAAATAAAAAAATATAAGGAAAAATCACACAGATTGAGTTAGCCCCAAAGTAAGTTCAAGGCTTATTATATTAAAATAACGAAAACTCATCGCATTCTTGGCATTAATTCCGCCAACTTTATAAGTATTTCTTACAATAATGTTGTAATATATAAATAAAATAATATTAGTAAAGTTTGTTGACTAGCAATATTCGACCAAGACAACTATAATTTTTTATACGAGCGACAGAGCTAAAACAATTTGGGTCATTGTTTATTATTTCGCATGAACAAGGAAAAGTCTTACCTTCAAGAAACGCTTGTTAAGCCCATTTTAACTGAAATATGTTTTGTCTCTTTTTCTCTTACTGATATTTCATGTGAAAGAACAAGACGAAACACATTTTAGCTGAAATGGGTTTAACAATCGGTTCTTAATACGCAGTTTCACGTATACTTCGCATTCTGAAGATTTTAATTTATTACTTACTTATACCGCTGGCTCAATGACCCGAAGATCTGGACAAGAAGAGTGCGCCAAAAATAAATAATATTTTTTTATTTATAATGGCAGAACTGAAGCGCTTACTGCCGACGCTCTCGCGCAAGGATAAAGGCCCTCGGACCCGCACATCCTGGTATGCCGGTTGCGGCTCCGACAAATCCACTGTCGTCCACCACTCCACTGCGTCATGGTGAGTACAGAATACTAGTACCTACCACAGATTACAGAATATTATACTTACAAGTACAGATGTTGAAACCCTATACAAAGAAACGCGGCAATTCGGAGTGGACTAATAGCGTACTGCCCATACTAAATCATATTAACGCCATCCATCGATCACTTAAAATACTGTGTTTTTAAATCCGATAACTTATTAAATTAAACATTCAGTTAATGGTACTATGACGATACTTTAAAAAATTGTATCTTATTAATTCCCAACTTTTTTTTTCGCCAAAAATATGCACTAAATTGAAGTGATTTTACTCTTGTAGCAAAAATACAACATTCTATGTTTTATCTAGTAATCTGATTTATAATGTACATGTAAACAAACAACAACAAAATCCTATCTTAACTTCTTAGCTAATATTATAAATGCGAAAGTGAGTTTGTATATTTTTTTGTTTGTTACCTCTTCACGTCCTATCTACTGAACTATTCTTCCTGAAATTTCGCATACACATAGCTAAGAGTATTGAGAAGGACATAGGATTCATAGGGTTACCTTTCATCCCGGGAAAAAGCACTGTTACCGAGAGAATCTCACGCAGGCGATAGCTAGTAACAAATAAATAAAATTCTTTTTCATGTACTACTTAAGTTACTTTGTGTGTTTGTTGTTTCCGCCAGTCAGTGCCCCAATGCACCAGTAGTATGAGTTTTTCTTAACGCAGACGCTAGCGACTGCGTTAGGATTTTGTATGGAATTTCATAATTGCCTTACTATCCGCCAGAGGCGCTGTACAGGTTTGTCATACAAAATCGCTTGCGTCTGTTCACAGTTCATGCAAATGACTGCCGGCACTACCTCGCTGGATTAAACTATAGCCGACGTCATATAAAATGTTACCATCTCAATAGGCAGGGCAGAAGTCTTTTTATTAGTAAAAATTTTCTAGTTACTATTTCGATGAAAAATAAATGCAACAGATTCATAATTGCCACTCTCATCACGTTCCATTTCATAAATGTAACACACGAGAGACACTTCGCAACATCCAATAGCCGCCTTTGCCTTGGGTTAGTTTCCAGCCGGTGCGCGGTGGCGTTTATAATGCGCGTGCGCATTGTGTAATAATAACATCATTTATAGGGTTGCCAGTTTTCATAAGAAAAAAATACTGGTTTAGTTTTTGTACCCTACAATATTCGAATTATATGCTTTTGCCTTGGGTTAGTTTCCAGCCGGTGCGCGGTGGCGTTTATATTATAATGCGCGTGCGCATTGTGTAATGGCATTATTTTTAGGGTTGCCGTTATAGTTGTAGTTTTCATAAGAAAAAAATACTGGTTTAGATTTTTTTACCTATAAATTCGATTTTTTAATCTTTCTTGAAAATAAAAAATTTCAAGCTTTCTAGTTTTTAGCTGAAGATAAGGCCACTTCACATCTTGCTTGCTTAAAGGCGATTAAAGGACAAACTTTATCCGACTGGTGGCGCGGCCCACAAACAACAGGTCATGAATATAATGCCAAACCTTATCTTGTCTTAAGTACCTACCTCGTGATTAAGCTGACTCCAGGCTAAAAAGCCTTACGCTTGTGTAGATTAAAATCCAGATTTACCAACCAACACTAATAACCCTACAAATTTAAGGCAATTACTCAAACTCATTTATGTGACACTGTGTTCTGGGTGGTGAGGCGCCCAAACCTAATTGGTGTGAAACCAATTGACTTGTGACCTCGGAGTCGGCGCGAAGGTATGCGCACGCGCCGGCTTTCAGGCGTGAATCCTGTGAATGCTGTTAATGTAGCTCGAGCTTAGTGTTTTCAACATAATATAGGTACCTACCTTAGAAGTTGAAGAACTCGCTTAACTTATTTAGCCTAGCGGGGCATGCATGTTCGTAACGATCGTGTATGTCAAGCAACGGTAACCGTTCGCTTATGAACTCCTCCATACTTGTCAAACAGCGGATGCTTAAATCAATATAGTCTTGTTTTTACCCTTAGGGTAAACCTGATTCCTGCGATAAAATTATCCGAAAACGCGGAAAAAGTTACTGGCAATCAAAAAATATTTCTTTCGTTCAAATTCTTAAAAAAAATAAAGACCTTTCATTTTTCATTGGTTTTTTCAGCCATTGCTAGTAAGCGAAGAATTATTTTTTGAATATTTGCATGCTAGATTATGTTCACATCGGACGGTCAGCACAGCACCCATCTCAGTTAGTCAGGTTTCGAGACTCATGACATGACTCCGCTGGATGACTCACAAGCCTGTTTCCTATACCACCGTTACGACGAACACGCAAGTTATAGGCGGGAGCGATTGACAGGTCTCAGATGAGACCGCTCTGAAAAATTGTACTAACAGAAATGTGATCCTTTACCATTGGAGATTTTTTTGTTTTTGATGAACCTTTGTTCTGCAGTTATTGTCATCATATAATATGTTTATATTCTGTAAATAAATAAAGGTCTGATAGAGAAAAGCTCTCAACCGCCTTTTTTTACGGGGCCAGGTTTTGCTTCCCAAAAATTGGAAAATGTGGTATGAGGTTAATATACAATTTGTGTCTAAAAGTAACAAACTAAATGTATTATTTTTTAATGAACAACACAGGGTTTTAGAAAATATTATCAACTAATAGTCAACTCTTTTTGACAGTTCAATGTTTTATTTTGTTCTTATACCCCGGGAAAATAGTTTATTTTATGTGATATAATAATAATAAATTTATAGTATACTAGCTGTTCCCCGCGGCTTCGCCCCGCGTGGGACTCGGTTATATCGCGCCCAAAAGTAGCCTATGTTTGACCTCAGGTCGTTAACTACATCCCTACCAAATTCCATCGCAATCGGTCCAGCAGTTTAGCCGTGAAGAGGTGACAGACAGACAGACAGACTTTCGCATTTATAATATTAGTATGGATATGCTGTGACTTTGACTGATATGACGAAACAAGGCAAGTACTTACCCGCTTATGACTTATCCCACGCTGGGTTATCAACATACGTATACTTGGCACTTCGTTTCGGTATGTTATGAATGTTAGTCGTGGAACGTGGAACAATCCGTTGAATTCAAACTGCAAAGCGTGTTCTTCTTTTAAATATTAATTAATTCTTAAAGTGTTCTTATTTTAAAACATTAATATATTTTTAAATGTGACAACATGTGTTTTTATGTGTTATCATACATTAAGGTTATTAGTTTAATGGTGCTGAGTTAATAAGGTGCGGTTACGGAATCTGATTGTGAGTAATGATTATTACCTCTCGGATGATTGCACACGTTAGATGCGTTATTATTTGTTACATATTTACGTATATAGATGTTAAAACTTCGAGCACAATATATTAATATTGTGCTCGAAGTATATAGTAGTAACGGACCTCAAGGTATTGTTAGGAAACACCTTTATGGATTAAGGCAAAGCAGTCTCTGCAGTGCAGTAAAATTACCTTTTTTAGCTTGACCCATTTATTTGTTAAAGTATTTGTTTGAGTCCATTAATTTTACTATTCAAATACCTACTTAGGAAGTAGGCACATAAATTATAGTATTTCTTTTTCAAAATTTGAAATGTAGTGAGGGTTTTTAATAATAATAATAATAATATCAGTTTATTTCAGACATTTAGTCCATTTGGTTAGTAAACAATAGTGCTTAACCTAGTGTTAGTAACACATTTCACAAAAATGAAATAATATTGCCATTCAATGTCGCTCAATCCCATTTGAGATTTTTACTTGCATTTTAATTAACTACCTTTTACACCTTATCTCTCAATTATTTTACTACGAGTACCTACTTCGTGTAGTAAAATAATTGTAAAGTTAAAAAAAAAACATACAAGTACAAACTAATTTATTTTAAAAGAAAAGAGTTTCGGGTCGCGGGTTATAAACTAAATAATCGCAATTAAGTAATATAAGGAGGTCTCCCATACAAAACCTCACTCTCCTCTGCAATTTGGGTCCAAAAGGCAACGCTTCGGGTCCATTCGCCACACGTAGACAGTTGAGGGTAACTCGATGGTAGAATTGATATTCCGGTACCGGAGTCGGAGGTCCCCAATATATTTTTGGGGAAATTTATAAAATATAAGGAAGCAAAGAAAAATTATTAGTGAATTAGCTAGATATTAGGAAAATTCTATCCTCGTAGAAATTATTACTCTCTCGGACATCTGCCATTCCGTTCTTCATCTGTCATTTTCCATAAACGACAATTAGATTTTTATCGATGAAAAAAAAGGTTGTTACAGTATAGTTTGGCAATGTGGAATGGCTATATATTTTAGTAGCTTTCGCCCGCGGCTTTGTCCGCAAGAATTTCCCTAGAGAAAAGTGCTTTTTCCCGGGATAAAAGGTATCCTATATATCCTTCTCAATACGTCTATTTATATGTTTGCAAAATTTCAGGAAGATTGGTTCAGTAAATAGGGCGTGAAAGAGTAACAAACAAACAAACTCACTTACGCTTTTATGATATTGGTTGGGATAGCATTTATGGGTTGTTACGTATTCATCTTATGACGTATTTTAAATACTACAGTTTGAACATTTTCCTATGTTGATTCGCTACATTATTGTATTTATTCCTTTGAATGCCATAAAAGGTATTGTCACAACGAAAAACATGATTTTGTTATTGTTCACTTCAAATTGAATTATATTATCTATGGTGTCATGAGAAACATTGATAATAGTGTATGGTTTTTAATTCCAGACAATCAATATTCCCTAAATGGACTTACAAGTACTATGTAAAGCTACACAGTACCACAGAATATATAATAGCACTTAATCTAACTATCTTATCCTAAGCCCTAAGATATATGTATAAATGAAATCTCAATATATTTTGATATCTCTATGTATGACATGGTTTGGATGCCGAAAACCAGGTTTAGTGGAGTAGAAAACAGCATACAGGATTGAATTTTTATCTGACATTTCTATACTTCTTGTTGGGACACTTGATACGACACAATGATTTGTTAAAGAACATAATTTAAGGAACGATAAAAGGAAGAAGGGGTCTAGGTAGACCGAGGCATAGTTATATGAAACAGATAAAGGAGAAACCAAACGTCGTGTATCAAGGAATAAAGGAACTGGCAAATGATAGACAAAAATGGAAGAACACCACCGACAAGAGCCTAGCTCTTAAATGTATGATGATGAGATGATTGAATCTGAATACCGAATGCATATTGTGTACTGATCTATTTAGCAACATCGAATTGTAATAAAATCTACTGAAGCCGACCTCGGTTTGAATTAGCAATATCTATCTGAGCTCTTCCATTATTAGCATACAGTCACGACGATCATGGTTATTGCGATTATAGCCTATTAGCGACCCGCCCCGGCTTCGCATGGGCATAAAAATCTTTCTCTTGAATCATTCTATCTATTAAAAAAAAAGCATCAAAATCCGTTGCGTAGTTTTAAAGATTTAAGCATACAAAGGGATATAGGGACAGAGAAAGCGACTTTGTTTTATACTATGTAGTGAAGATATCCATTTGCGAAGTGGGTTAGTGTATTGTTATATTAATAAATATCAACAACAACAAACTGTTTATTGCACCAAGAAATAAAATACAATGACACAGGATGTAATGAAAGCCGTGATGTACAATGGCGGCCTTATCGCTTTAGCAATTTCTTACTGGCAAATCTTATATCAATGGGTGTACAGTCGGTCCCAGATAAATCTAAACCCCCGGTCTCTTTCATTCGTACAATATTATCTGCCCCTGACTGTACTTGTTCACCTTCACTAATTGTTTAACTAATAATAATATATTAAAACTGAAAACGCGTGGGACATCCACCTACCAGATGCAACGACCTTGTTAAGGTCGCAGGAAGATGCTAGATGTGGGCCGCTTCAAATCGATCAGATTGGATCTATGAGTTAGGCCTGAGTGGGCTGACGTTGTCCGCGGCCCCGCGTGTTACTCCTTTTATTTATTTTTAATTTATTTATTTATTTAACTTAATTACATCTAAATGTAAATGGCCGGCTTAAAGCCATAGGCTTTTTCGACCAGTCCGTTTTATCCTTCCCAAAATCTTATCTACCGAGTTTCATCAAAAACGGTTCAAATACCGAATGGATTCGCAGGTACTCAACCCACATCCCACCAGAGTAAAATGTTTCACAATATGCCTTAAAGAGCGTGATACCCTATTGAAAGCATCTGTGGAACCTACGAGCAATCATATCGCTCTCTATTCATGTGCGTTTTTGTTACTCTTTACTGTCTCTGTGGTCCAGTGATTTAAAGGCGATTTCCTGTAGACCCGGGGTTCGATTCTTACTGGAAGTATACTTTGTTAAGTTGTTTCCAGTTTGGTTAGGACATTGCAGGCTTAAATCACCTGATGTCTAAACGAAGATAATTCCGTGCTTCGGAAGGCACGTTAAGCCGTTGCTCCCGGCTGCCATCTGGTAGTCCTTAAACCATGTCAGAGACCGAGAGGCGGTTCCGAAGAACTGGAAGATCTCTGTCACCAGGGTGTGCATCGATTATCCGTGACACCTACACGAAATGAATGAATGAAATGTTCTTTATAATGTTGTATTGTATTGTTTTGTAGGTACGCTGAGGCAGGTGTGCCGGCCGTGGGCCACGTGTCCTCGTCTTCGGGCGCGTCCTCCGGCTCGCATCCCGCTTCGCCGCTCCCACACTCGCTTTTTACGCACGAGCCCCTGTACCAGTTTTACAACGCTGCGAAAGTAGAGGTAGGTCAAAATTACCTTATTTTGCTATTATTATTTATTTACTAGCTGTATAGTCCGGGGTTCCGCTCCCGTGGAAATATCAGGATAAAACATAGCCTTTGTGTTGTTCAATGTCCATTTCAAATTTCAGCAAAATCGGTTCAGTCGTTTTTCTGTGCAAGAGTTACAAACATTCTTACAAACTTTCGCGTTTATAATATTGCTAGCGACCCACCCCGGCTTCGCATGGGCATAAAAACCTTCCTCTTGAATCACTCTATCTATTTAAAAAACGCATCAAAATCCGTTGCGTTGTTTAAAAGATTAAGGCATACAAAGGGATATAGGGACAGGAAAAGCGACTTTGTTTTATACTATGTATGATTAGCATAAAGGATTTATTTGCATATTCATCTATTTAAACTTCTTTATTATTTACTATATTTAGCTTGTTTAGTTAAACTTTATTGCATAAAATATCTACATTTGTATAGCATAATATGCGAACTTATGATAAAAGCAATATCTAACAGTCAACTTTTGGCAAAATATACCTGTTTCTGTATTTAATTCTTCTTTTTCTTAAATTATAATTAAATAAAAAAAAATAGGTGCGTAAAAATATCAGGATTAAAATTATTCACCTTTATGCCACGGCCGAGTTAAACAGCGCCTCTACTGCGATTCTACTACTAGCAATTTTGTATGCCTATTCCGTAAAGCGCCCCTGGCGGATAATCAAGTAAATAAGATATTCCATGCAATATCTAAGCGCAGTAATGACAAACTTTTATAAAATCTTGTAGCTCAGGTGTCTGTCTACTTTGTGGGGATAATTGTCATGTATCAACAAAGCATTAGAATGTATGTCACACTTGCCGGGTTTCAACATAACACGACTGGCATTTCATAATGTGTTTCATAAAGCAAAAGCATCAAATGCCATGCGCAATAATGAGGGTGTCATTTAAATTTATAACCGGCGTCGCTGGATTGATTAAGTTTTTCAATTTTGCACACCTCCACAAGCGGTAAACTGTATAAGGGCTAACCACTAATGACCATCTTATACACATACATTTTATTTAAACTTCACACGACCCTGATTCTATTTGTAATATTCTGGAATTAAGACGATACCTCGGTGAACACTAGCGCCACCATCATTTTAATATCATTATTCACTGAAAACACAAGTTATCAAAAATCCGTGTTATGTAATTAAGGTTCTGGATCTGAAGTTAATTTTAAACATTAAATTATTAAATTATAATTCCCTATAGTTACAAATTGCATTATTGCTTAAAACGACCACTTTTAGCAGTTTTGCAATTTGTAACTATATGGAACTTAAATTTAATAATTGAATATGATTAAAATTAACTTCAGATCCAGATCCATAATTACAGCAGAGGGCTTTTTGATAACTTGATGACTTGATGATTTTTAAATGACGGAGGCGCTAGTGTTCACCGAGGTATCACCTTAAACACCAGTGCTTAATTTCTGTTTAATACTTTTTATTTATCTCTTACTCACGTATAGCTCAAACCACAGAATTTAGAAATTTCTCTGTTCTGTGGTTCAAACGTTATACCAAGTACTATTATATATTCTAAACAGTACTTAAGTTATTTATGTTCAACAAAAGAGATAGCAATTATTTTATCAAATGCCTAATAAACCTGCTAATTAGTAGCTCACCACCGACCTTCGCACGGAATCCGATAAATTAAACCAGCGTTATTTCTGACAAATACATACAACTAATTAGAGGTCACGTTGAGTTGATATGAATTGTTTATTTGGGGTAAATACATGTTCAGTCTTGCGGGTTTCATCTTGCTCTAGATATTCTAATCTAAAAGAAAATTGACTCAAATAGCACAACCGATTGAAGGATAGAAGTAAGTACCTAATCAATTTATTTTATTAAAAAATCGAAATGTAGCTGTAAGTAGTCTTTTATTATACTTTCTGTTCCTTCCCAGTATTATTTGTATCGTAGGACTATTTGGTAGTAGTAATCTATTGACTATTTGCGCTACAATTCTAATAGTAGTTTTCTGCCCGAAAATGTTCATGAGGGCGTTTAGGGCTGAAGCGACACAGTCGCTCAATAACCGCGTTGCTTGTATAGAGAATATGAGTAAGTATAATTATTCGCAAAATGTATGAGTCCATTCTGAGATAAAATCATTGGTCAATGCGTGCACGCACACTCACATGCAACAGTACTGTCGATATCTCTGTGTGTAAATTATTCATGTTTGTTACAGTCCGTGTGTCGCGAGACAGGCGATTCCGACTCGGACGCGTACGAGGCGTCCGGTTCCGGCACCGGATCGATAGCGGACGGTCCGGCCGTGCCCGCCGCGCGGCCGTCCGCCATGGCGCTAGTGGCGCCGCGCGGGCCTGCTCGCACGCTGTGGTGCGAGGTGCCAGAGGTCGTCAACTCTGCTGTCTTGAGTGAGTACTTGGGATTTTTATAGATGTTTGTATGTGGCCACGAGACGAGCGATTCTGACACGGACAGCCAATAGAAATTCTGACTATGACAATAGGGGAATCTAATTTAATTATTGTGACGAGTAAAAGTAAATCCAGGGGCGTCGAGGTGCCTAAAGTCAATGCCACTTGGAGCCTTCCTAGCATACCTAAGCTGTAATTTGACCAAATTATGTTGATAATTGCTTAATTTGACGACTTTGTATTTAACTCAATCTGTGTAAAAAAAAATTGCGGCGTATCCAAGCTGTCCAAGCCACTTCTAAACTTTACTATTTCAGACAAAACCTAACATCTTTATCACTTGTTAACAATTTTGTATTAAAAAAATATAAAAAGCGACATTTTTCCGTCTGATTATCGATTCTAGGTACTAATTATCCTTCATTGTATTATAATTGATGCAATAAAACTTGTATCTAATTCTTTCTAACATAAGACTGTGTTTCGTTTTCAAGGTTCCCTAGCGCCAGCTCAGAAACGCCTGCAAGAGGCCAAGTTCGAACTGCTCACGTCGGAAGCGTCCTACCTGAACTCTCTGAATGTTCTGGAAGCTCATTTCGTCTCCCATCCCGCCTTCAGAGACGCTCATGTCTTGCCGAGAGATGATTTCGATACACTCTTCGCTACCATACTACCAGGTACTGATTTGATTTAGACCACTAAACTGAACAACTTTTCCAAATAAACTTATATCGAAATACGAAGTTTTTTTTTTCACTCTTCATACAAAACTACATCAGATGATTCTCAATATGTATGGGAGGGCAAAAAAATTTTTTCGTATTTCGATAAAAGTTTATTTGGAAAAGTTGTTCAGTATAGTGGTCTGCATCTGCCCTTAAAATATTTGCAGTTGATTTGAGTCCACCTTATATAAATGTCCTACTGCTTGAACAAGAAGACAGATGTTATGAGAATCAAATCAATTAGTCTTATTATCTCCAATCCGAACGTGTAGTGTTTACTGTTGGAACATTAATCATCGACAAGGCCGGCCCATTATCATGTTAGTGAGTAATTATCGACATCATTTCCGCTACCTACGATTACCAACAAATGTAGATGTTTTAGAAACTTGTTGGCCTGTTGAGTGGGTTAGGTCAGTCGACCCTGAACGGCCTGGTGTACCAACTTATCGGTTTCCTGGTTGCAAACCGTAAGGCTACGGATCTCGGGATCTGCATTAAAGAAATGTCTTAATTGTTAACGTTTTACCGTTATTTTTATGGGCTGACTTACGTTAAGACGATACATTGGTGAACACTAGCGCCACCATCATTTAAAAAACATTATTCACTGAAAACACAAGTTATCAGAAATCCGTGTTATGTAATTAAGGTTCTGGATTTAAAGTTAATTTTAAACATATTAAAATTTCAAATGGGATTTGTCTATAGGTACGCAATTTCACCCCTTATTTATTATTTATTAGTATGGATTTATTTTATTAAATCAGTGAAGATTTTTTTTTTCATACAAACTGCCCTCAATTTTAACCCCCTTAGGGGTCTAATTTTGAAAAATCCTTTCTTAGCTGAGCATTACGTATTAACATAAAACTTCGGTCCTAATTGGTTTAGACTGGGCGTTGGTTTCTCAGTCACCCTTGTTCTTTTATATATATAGATAAATACATCCCCGCTATTGTTACAGTAAGGAAATGCTCCCAACTGCTGATGAATGAGTTGGAGAAGTGCTGGCAGGAGAACATCCTCTTGACCGGCATCTGCGACATCGTGAGGAAGCACGCCGAGGAACACTTCCACGTGTACGTGAAGTACTGCGAGAACCAGGCGCTCATGGTGCGCGCGCTGCAGCGGCTTAGGGAGAGGACGAACTTCGCTGCTACGCTTAAAAGGTAAGAATATAATTGAATAGAAGGAAATGAAACAATTTACAGCAGAGTTTTCTCTCTCTCTTTTTTTCCTGGGCGCTACAACTCTTGGCCTCCTCCACAATCTTCTTCCATTTCGCTTGATCTCTTGCTTTGAGTTTCCAAGATGTTTTCTTATCCAGCCTCTTTAGGTAGACCTAAAAAGCGGTAGAAGGACTATCTGGACCCTTTCCAGATAGTCTTTCTACCGCTTTTTTGGACTTCGCCGGGGTCTTTTCTGCTGTGGGATGCATTTGTTGATGACTTCAGGAGCTATTGTGTCATCCATTCTCTCAAGGCCCGTCCATCTCAGCCTCTTTGACTTACCTAAAGATGCTTTCTTTGTAGATTACGACCGTGTAATATTGTAAAATCTCATACTAGATGTACTGGTATATTGTCTTGACTACAGCTGCTCCATACTTCCATCTACTTGGAGTTGGCCTTGTCCGTTTCTTCCACGTTGCCCTGTCTTGAGCTAAACCGGCGTAAAAATTTTCGAGATTCAGGTCTTTTCCGACCGTTGTCATCTAGCCCCCACTACAGCGGCTCGATAAAAGACTATATAGTAATGTTACTTAATTAAAAATGCGGCCACATAGTTAAATATTGACTAGCTATGACCGCAGAAGTTTATAGCAACATACCGTTGTTTTCCGTACTTTTCTTCTACAAAGTACGAACTCTCAGCTCGTAACAGTACAAATAAACGTGTTTTATTGCATCTTCTTCTTCGCTATTGCCTTACGAAGATCTACGGAATGATCCCATCTACTTGAGGTCGGCTTTCTTCAAGTTTTATTGCATCAAATATTTTTTCTTTTCATCAGACTAGAAAGCCACCCCGCATGCCAGTCGCTGTCTCTCCACTCGTTCCTGATGCTGCCGATGCAGCGGGTGACCAGGCTGCCTCTACTGCTGGACGCCGTCCTCAAGAACCTCAGCGACCAGGACCTGGAGTACCAGAGCTGTATGCTGGCCCTCGCCACTCTCAACAGTGTAAGTGTATATCTGATGCAGTGGTGACCAGGCCGCCTCTACTGCTGGACGCCGTCCTCAAGAACCAAACATCAATCGATTCACCATTTATCATTCGAATCACCGACTTTAGACAAATCACAGAATTCAAAAATAGGAATGATGCATTGACCACACCATTGACATAGCATCATGGCGGATAATGGCCAAACTGTTAAATGTTACGAATTTTAAGTTTTGAAATTAAATATATACTCCCATCTAAGTTAAGTTACTAAAATCGATTTATTTTTTCATGGGTGAAATGCTGTAGGAAATGAACATTTGTTGCATTAAAATTGATATGAGTCAAGAAGTTTATTATATTTTATTGTTACAGTTCGTGTCTCAGTGCAACGAAGGCGCGCGTAACACGGAACGCATCGAGGAAATGTTCCGCGTGTCGCGACAAATTGAGTTCCCGCCTAACGTCAGGAATGCGCCTGTTTTGGGACCCGCGTGCTCCAGGAGGGATAGGAAGTAAGGGGAATAATTATTATATTATATTTGCTTTCTGTACACCGTAAAATTTTGATCCTACTTGAGAAATTTTAACCATAGATAATGTAGGAACTGTTAGTTCTTTTAATGTCATCCTCAAGATTTTTTTTTAACACCTCTTGAATTAAGATGTTTGATTGATCCTACTGTGGGTTACCGTAATATGAACAACTTTCCCTTCTATACGAGATTTAAAAGCGAAAAACTCGGACTAGATAAGATTGCTTTTTATAAGAAATGTTTTACGGACCTGGATAACTCTGGTCCTCATCTTCACTAAGCATTTTTTTTTATTCATAAATCTTTATTTTCTTGTAACATGGGTTTAAACTTGGATATTAGTATTTAATTACATGGTGCGCCATTTTGCGCCATTAGGCATACAAGAAGTATAATAATGTACTGCTTCCCGCTAAAACTCTCAATGTAATTGCTCAATTTGTATTGGAGACCATGTTTTTTTATGACCCATTTTTTTATGTGAGCAGTAACTTGGACTATGTCTTTAGTTCTTATTGGTTTCCCCGTCTAAAGTAACATGATCAGAGGTAAAATGTTTAAGAAAATTTTTTTTATTGTAGTAACAACAAATTGTACCACCTAAATTTTTTGCAAATAAATAATATTGATCGATTGATTGAACATTCTCTTGCAGACCAGTCCGTTGGCTGGTGCGTTCCGGCGAGATGACACAGCTGGTGTGGAAGACCGACGAGATGAAGCTGACCTTCGGGAAGAAATTCCACAAGATACCGCTTTACCTGTTCCTCTTCAACGACCTGCTTGTCATCACCAAGAAGAAGAGGTAACCAACACATCATCTATCTCTTTTTCCTCATTTAACATTGTACTGATTGAACAAACTAAATCGGTCCTCAAAATAAAACCACGTGTAGTGGCAAATCAATTATAATAATGTATTTAAATTAAACAAATCAACAGAGTTACATGTTTACAAAGCGGGAAAAATGCAGAGAGGAAAAATTTAAATATTGAATGTCCTGAAACAATTTCTTTTTCTAAACCAGTACTTCTTTCAAACAGATAAGTGCACAATAATTCTGGATATTAGTCCACGTTACAATACTGACGGTCACGTTTTTCAGAAACTGGCATGTCACATTGGGAACAAATGTTTAGCTTTCGCCTAGGGCCGGGCGGAAGAGGCAAGCCTAAAAAGTGTCGGCTCGACGTCGCAGTAAGTGCCGATCAAATCAAAATCAAGGATGCCGAACACCGGGCGAAGTAGAAGAGAAAAAGCAGGAAAGCGAATACTGGGCTCCGAAGCAGCTCCGAACCGGGAAGCTCAAATGAGAAAGACGTTATTCACCCTCCTTTTTACCACGGAGTCAGTAAATTGTTCGACATCTGACTTTGTATTATTGTACTGACTAATATAACGCTTGGAATTTCAATTTTTCCTGTAACATGTGTTGGTTGTTGCAGCGAGGAGTGTTTCGTGGCGGTGGACCACTGCCCGCGCTCGCTGCTGGAGGTGTGCGGGGCGGAGGGGGGCGCGGGGGGCGTGGCGGGGGGGGCGCGGCGTGCGCTGCTGCTGACGCTGCTCGAGAACCACGAGGGACGCACCGTCGAGATGGTATGAATACTGCTGAATAATAACCTAATTTACTCAATATCAGCTATCAATAAATATTCGAGATAGTCAGCCGGTAATGGTGTTTTTTTTTTAAGTTTTCTCAATAATCATCCGACTATTAATTGTACCATAAGTAGAGTTACTTTGCCGTGGAACTAGTGGAACAAAGCGGTTAGACCACGGATCGGAAGCCGAACAAATTTATCCGTACCGATCGTTATGGTGCTACAATTTATGTCTATTGCCCAAACATGTATGAAAATTTCTTAGTTAAATTTTTAACACCGGGATAAAAAAAGTTCCGGCATTGTACCTATGTTTCTTCGAACACGTGAATATTCTATCTATATGAATTTCCTAGTCCCACATACATGTGACTAAGTAGAACGCCCGCGTAATGTCCTAGTTGCACATCATGTGAATGAATGAAATCGTTTTCGAATCGGTCCATATTGTGTTAGTACAAAAATTATACAACTATATTAGTAAAATTTAAAATAAGGATTATTATTTTAAACATGTAAGGATGACTAATTAATATTAGGCTGTCCACCCTTTATACTAGCGACCCGCTCCGGCTTCGCATGGGCATAAAAACCTTTCCCTTGAATCACTCTATCATGACATGACATGACTCCCTCCACCTCCCATGGCTCTACCAACCTCTCGGTAATACGAGCCGAATCTCGGGAGAGTGCGCTGTACTTGCATTTCGCATCTCTTTCCGGTCGCACCTGCTCGATCTCCCTACAAGTTCTCTATAGTGTCGCCTATCTATGCAATCATTGCATTTAAATAACTCTCCCCCATCTTTAGGGAGCTTACGTTCACACGTACGCCTCGCTTGCCTTCTTCTCGGCCTGAGGCCAGCTCGGCCCGAGGCCAGCGGGATATAGGGACAGAGAAGCTACTATGTAGTGATAGTGATCGTCCGCTGTAGCTAATGTCCTGCTCGTCGAAGGATTATAGAGTGCTTTATATGATGGTCCGTTTTGTTTATCTTATTGTAGCATATGTCCTGCTCGTCGAAGGATTATAGAGTGCTTTATATGATGGTCCGTTTTGTTTATCTTATTGTAGCATATGTCCTGCTCGTCGAAGGATTATAGAGTGCTTTATATGATGGTCCGTTTTGTTTATCTTATTGTAGCATATTTCCTGCTCGTCGAACGATTATAGAGTGCTTTATATGATGGTCCGTTTTGTTTAACTTATTGTAGCTTATGTCCTGCTTGTCGGAGGATTATAGAGTGCTTTATATGATCGTCCGTTTTGTTTATCTTATTGTAGCTTATGTCCTGCTCGTCGAAGGATTATAGAGTGCTTTATATGATGGTCCGTTTTGTTTATCTTATTGTAGCATATGTCCTACTCGTCGAAGGATTATAGAGTGATTTATATGATGGTCCGTTTTGTTTATCTTATTGTAGCTTATGTCCTGCTCGTCAGAGGATTATAGAGTGCTTTATATGATGGTCCGTTTTGTTTATCTTATTGTAGCATATGTCCTACTCGTCGAAGGATTATAGAGTGCTTTATATGATGGTCCGTTTTGTTTATCTTATTGTAGCTTATGTCCTGCTCGTCAGAGGATTATAGAGTGCTTTATATGATGGTCCGTTTTGTTTATCCCCACATTTACACTCAGCCCCTGCCACTACTCCTGTCGCTGCCGGAAATATTTCCCTAAATACTTCTGCGGCAATAACGACGCGAGTGAGCGTTCACACTCAGCCTTCGTACTTCTTTACTGCTCATCTGGTGGCCTACTAGGTATCACATGCAAGTTCCAGTGAGTAAGCGAGACAGCGCAATACATGACGTAAGGCGACATCTCCCTTACTCACTGGATCTTGCATGCTTAAGCTGAATGTAAACACTCACTCGCGCTCGCGCTGCCCGTCGACAATCTCGGGATCGCCGGGCAGCGGCAGCGGCGCGGGCAGTGACAACGCGAGTAACTTATTTATATTCGCGCGCTGCCCACTTCCCTGCCTTACAAGGCTGAGTGCAAATGTGGCATAACTAACTTATCAGTTTTTATTGAGATTTTTTCCACTTTTCACTCCCACTATAACTTTAGGAGTGGCTTTTAGGTTCTAATGACCCTGTAATAGGCTGCGTCTACTCTTTTAGAGACAAAGACGTGATAGTATGAATGTTAATATTTTCAGTTTGATATCGTAGCAATCGCGCGCAAATAGTATCGCGCTGCCCACTTCCCTGCCCTACAAGGCTGAGTGTAAATGTGGCATATCTTATTGTAGCTAATGTCGTGCTCGTCGGAGACGGGCGTGTCGCGCTGGTCGGAGGCGCTGTCGCCGGCGCCGGCGGGCGCGGACGGCGAGGCGGTGTACGCGGGCTGGGACTGCCCGCAGGTGGCCGCGCTGTACGCGTACGCGCCCGCGCAGCCCGACGAGCTGCGATTGGCCGAGGGGGACGTCGTCAACGTTACTAGGAAGACTAGTGAGGGTATGTTGTTCTCTTTGTTGTGACAATCGAATTTGTTCTTTAAGATGATTTTTGTATTAACTCCGTATAATATTAATTTTTGCCTTTATTTTAATTATTATTTATGTTTGTAATTTCCTTATTGTATATTTTTATTGGTGCAATAAAGAATTTTTGTAATTTAATTAACCAATTAATGGAAGGAACTACTGACAAAAGACTAGCCCCCGTATTAAGAAACGTTTGTTAAGCCCATGTTAGCTAAAATGTGTTGCGTCTCGTTTTTTCACATGAAGTGTCAGGTAAGAGAAAATAAGGCAAAACATATTTTAGTTAAAATGGGCTTAACAAACGTTTCTAAATACGGGGGTTATTCTTTATGATGATAATAAATTCAGTAATGTTGGGCAAAGTGACTTAGTAAAAGTATACGTTTGGTTGTTGTTTAAAAAACCGTAAACTTGGCGGCATATTAACCTTTTAATAAATATTTAAAGTAAAATGTGGGCGGATCGCCGTATCGTCGCGTGCAGACTAGCTGCACAATTATTCCTATCGCTACCCGTTTTTCGCTTTATTTCAGGCTTTGATAGTATTTATAGGTACTATAAGTACAGAGGTACATATTTAATTTGTAATCTAATGCTGTTCGTCGTTGATTTTTTTCAGAAGTAAATGCTAATATAATAATAATGTCCGCCTTTTGTGCCATACTAATATTGTAAATATTATTCATTCATAACAATTAACAAATGTGTTAAGTGCATTTTAACTAAAATGTACCAATTTTGTCTCATTCTATTACGGTTATATCATTAAAAAAGAAAGGAAGAAAACATATTTCAATTGAAATGGACTTAAGAAACGTTTGTTATCTTTATAAATAAGGCAATATTTTAAAGAAATAATAAATGACAGGTTGGTACTACGGCGAGCGCACGCGCGACGGCGAGGCGGGCTGGTTCCCGGGGGCCTTCACCGCGGAGATCGCGTCCGCGCACGTGCGCGCGCGCAACCTCCGCCAGAGATACAGACTGCTCGCTCTGTCTGCCACCTACGTCGGACAGAGAAAGAGAATGCTATGACCTCCACACTACACGTTCTTATAAATATGTGTTAACCATAATTTCCTTCGATGTTTTGTTGAAATGCTAGCAATTTTGTAATAAACTTAATGGAAAACAAACATGTGCGCGAAATGTGCAACAGATATACCGATTCGGGGGTAATCATGGTGGTTTAATGCCATCCGAAAGCGAGATACATGATGTAAGGCGACATCTCGCTTACTCGTTTATGAACCGTTTTACACCATCATGATATTTATACTGATTGATATGTTTACTATAATTTCTTCAGATATTTTATGAAATGTAACAAAAAAAAACGTGCGCGCGCCAACCTTAGCACGTAACGTGCTTGAAACGTGATAGTGATATTTTATTGATATATATATGTCGAAATTTAGTCAAGAAGTTACATGCCCCCCGAATCAGAAGTACTACTGAGAAATACAACTGGTAAAACAAACTACATATAGCAGATTCACTTGAGCTTTTAAACAGATTATTTACGTTTGTACAATTAAATACAATTGTATATACAATATCTAAATAAAAGACCTTGGAACTTTGATATATATAGTTCATAATAATAATTCTAAACTAAACTTTATATTATGAAAACTGATATAAAAATAATAACATTCCAACAAAGACCACTGTAATATTGATTTGGAGGCAAGGAACCTCAAACTGATTCTCATTTATAAGGATATTTTGCTAAACCAATCACATTTGATAGTATTACCTATAGAATAGACTTTGAAATGAGCACGTGTTGCCTTGTTTGTTGATACATCACAGACATTAACGCAAATTATTTTAAGATATAAAAATAACATAATACATCCCTAATAGAAAGTATTATTAATGTTTTAACTGCACTGTAAAAGGGACTAGCGTAGCTTACATACTATGTCCGTCCAGCACTGCCTATATCGATATCGATAAAATGTATCGATGAACTAGACTAGTTGTATTTTTGGAACTGTTTTACGAGTGTTGTTGACTTGGTTTTCTAGTTGATGCACTATTTTAATTGTTATATGAATTAAGGTGCTTCGTATAGGTGATAGAACTCTCAAAGAGTCGTTTGTGAAGTGTACAGTTACGTATGAGATTCACGATTGTACAGAGTAAATTATGTATTTTATTTGTATCGATGATTAGATTTTAGTATTTGTTTTTTGTTTGTTTAATTAGGTTGAAACCACTCTTTGCGATGTTTGATTAAAGTCACAGTAGTTCTTAAAATCTGTCAAAAATGTCAAAGCATTTAATTCTGGGGAGGCAAAGGGCGTGAAAAATCAATTATTAACGCGTCGCTTAGTTACCTAAAACGCCACTAGTATTAAATAACTTTCGAAATTTAGCGAAGCATGGTTATTTCAGATTAAAAACGTCTACTACAACGACATCTAGGTAGGGGTTTCACATCACTGGACTTTTCTGTGTAGTGATTGGACCTAAAGAATTTAAAACGAAAAAAATCTCGATAAGACCATTTACTGGGAACTATATTTCTTTTTGTCTTGATTTTATTTGAAACTAGCTGTTGCCCGGGGCTCCGCTCCCGTAGGAATTCCAGGATAAAATATAGCCTATGTGTTGTTTCAGGGTCTAAACAATCTCCATTCCAAATTTTAGCCAAATCCGTTCAGCCGTTCTTGAGTTATAAATTGTGTAACTAACACGACTTTCTTTTATATATATAGATGACGTTTCTGTAATTGTTAATTCAAGCTGTCGATAGTCAAGTGTGGTTTTAACCTAAGGTGCTTCGCTTGTCCGCGTCTCGAAATTCCCCTAGTCACGACGCGGCAAGTCGGCTTCAGTGCCGCTTACATTCCCGAACTAACATTGTTATAAGCTATCAAATTGTAAACAAATTCGAATGTATGTACTTAAGTAAATTATTTTGTAGATATTTCAATTTAATAGTCTTGAGAAACTAATTGTATTTATAGTTTTATGTAATTATGATCCATATCAATTTCAAATATATTAATTGTATTAAAAATATCTTAGTATTTTTATTTCTCAATCCCTTTTAGGATTCTATTTTAATATTCATCTTATAATCTACAAGCTACCATGTGTAAAAGGTCGTGAGAAAAATAAAACATGTACACATGTACTGAAAGTAGTATATTTCAGTTATGTAAAAAATTGTTTTAATAGCATTTTACTTTTACATTCAAGAAATTTATGAAATTTCATTGAAATGCAAATAAGAATTATAAAAATAAATACATAATTATATGAAGACGTCAAAAAATAAAAAATTCAGATCTGAAAATATTTATCTTAAATTAATAACAAAGCAAAAACAATTTAAATTTCAAAGATGGCGACTGAAAAGTTAAAGGCTGCAAGAGCTTGCACCAAACTATAACTATGTGATGTCAACGTGCCCACTAAATGAGTATACTATATAAATTAAGGGAATAGTAGAAAACAGTATCTTAATACAATACAGATATAAATGTTTGCCACAGGAAGTGCAGCTGGAAACTATAGTTGTTTGAAGTAAATTCAGTATTTTTTTTAAATCATCATCATTTCAGCCGCAGGCTCTCCACTGCTGGGCATAGGCCTCTCCCAAGGATTTCAGAAATGACCGATTGGAAGCGGCCTGCATCCAGCGCCTGCCTGCGACCTTCTTTTTTAAATAATCTACGTGATGTACGTGAAGCTATACATCTTTAATAATTTCAAATATGTATGTATTATAAATCTTTAATAATTTCAAATATGTTAAATTGTAAACTGTAATAATTTTTAATTTTTATTTTATGTGAATATGGATCTTTGTTATTCGAAATAAATGAATTTTAATTTTAATTTAATTTTATACAATTTTCTGTTGGAAGCGACAATCCTTCTCTTATCAGCTTACTCATAGCTTATACCTGGAGATATATTGGGCATCGATAGCGCGAATAACATATAGTAATAATTAAAGGCTGTACTTAATTAGATAGGAGACAATTGACTGATATCAAATAGAGATATTAACGTGATGAGTAGTAGAACTTATACTAACGTAGGTAACAAAAATATAACTATGGATTATGGAGTATAACGTTCAGCCACCAACTTCATTTTGTAAAAAAAAGCATTATTTGTGCACCTTATTGTACTATTTTGGAAAAAATGCACCTTATTCCTCTTATCAAAAGGTACCTCATTGCTTATACTTAAATAATGTATAAAAAAAAACAAGCTTGTAAACATTGATATAGAGATCACATTATTCGGACAAAAAAATTGAATAACTCAGTATCTTTTTAACTTTCGATTATTTATAGAGCTAAGGACGCTTTGCTCTATAAATAATCGAAAAATTGGTGTTTAAAAAATTTAAAATCTGTTATGTATGTATACTCGCTCTCTCGCTCGCACTATTTTCATGCGCAAGATTCATCAATGTATAATTCATGCCAAATAAAATGATCATTATTTTAAATCAAAGTCGGCCGACAATACTTTAATAAATTAAGTACTTCGCTCTACTAAAGCTCTCAATTATTCTGAACTAGCGACCAGTTCCGGTTTCGCATGGGCATAAAAACCTTCCTCTTCAATCACTATCTATTAATAACCACATCAAAATCCGTTGCGTAGTTTTAAAGATTTAAGCATACAAAGGGAAATAGGGACAGATAAAGCGACTTTGTTTTATACTATGTTGTAATAAAAATTAAACCGTATATCACATTAACTATAAACTTCTTTCTTTCTCGTCCTAATTACTATAGACTTCAATAATCTAATAGATTACTTAAAATGTGCAAGCGAGAGAGCAAATAGTTGTCGCAAAACGAAAGCTGTAATTATAAGCTGTGCATTAATTTAAAAAACGGTACCTGAAATAACAAAAAAATCTACCCATAATCAAAATATACACCGCTCCTTCCACGTAAAACAAACGGAATGCAATTTCAGTCAGAATTCAACATGGTATCATAACAATAAACTTTAACAGTCAATATGTATCATCATATTCTCGACTTGGAGGAGTTATCCTTGACCTCGAACAGCTTCCTCACGAAGTACACCTGCAGGCTGGCCGTCGCCACTATTGTGATTATCTGTATCACTGACAATCTGGAAAAATACAATTTGAAGGGTAAATTAAAAAAAAAGAAATACGTAATGCTACCACCTCACTATTTGTATACGAATATTTGCCAAAACTTTTGCGTTATTTGCCTACTTTGCATGTTCGTCAAATAATTTGGCAAATACGCGAATAGCCAAGTGTGTTAATAGCATAAGAAATTGCATTAACGATAAGCCTTTATACTAATTTTGTTTGTTTGTTATAACTTTATTGTACTAAAACAAAAGTAAATACAAAATAGAATAGAACGAATTTTATTTCCGATTCTGTATCAGTCCTATGATCTATGTATGTAATTGGTGTAATAAACTGTTCATTACTTGTAATTCATTCATCACAGACTTAAAGTAGGTATCCTACAGACGGATCGCCGTCAAAACAACAGTGGAGATCGAAAATAGCCGCCCATGTGCGTATAGTGCGATTATTGTAAGTAAACTTTATTGCGTAGAGGTGAAACACGTGTCGCAGGTAATATGTTTGCAAACTTATGGTGGCGGGCATGCTGGGACTAACAGTAGTGGGTGGGCGCCGGCCGGCAGTAGTTTGCATGAACTAACTGGTGGCGGAAGAAGGAAGAAGGAAATAATTTGGTAAGTACTTGTCTTTATTGCACCTTAAAATAGCATGTAAAATATTGTCAGCTAGCTGTTGCCCGCGGGTCCGCCCGCGTGGGACTCGGTTATATCACACTCAAAAGTGGCCTGGGTTTGACCCATGGTCCTTAGCTATATCCATACCAAAATTTTATCAAAATCGGTCCGGTATAGCCGTAAAAGCGTAACAGGCAGATAGGCTTTCGCATTTATAATATTAGTATGCACAAGTATGACAAGATGCACAATAAGCGCAAATGCAATCTCTTCCAGGCTACCTTTTAGAGATGTTATATGGCAATTAGCGTCTGCCTTAAGCCTATCAATACCTTGACATGAAAACAAGCAAGGAATTGACATTTCTTTTTAATTGGAAGAGATGGGAAATATGGCAACAAACCCTAGAGAGAAAAGCGGACAACGGTTAGTGAATAATACGAGTACTATGTACTATTATGATGCAAATGTGGCCGAATATCGATAAAATTTGATATCGAGATAGCGTTAACCTTCAAATTCAGCA
This sequence comes from Apomyelois bistriatella, assembly GCA_947044815.1. NCBI lineage: Eukaryota > Metazoa > Arthropoda > Insecta > Lepidoptera > Pyralidae > Apomyelois > Apomyelois bistriatella. The sequence goes on from OX345690.1 coordinate 14,105,491, forward strand.
ATGAAAAAGGGGTAAGGTACTTGAATACTCTAATATCAGGATGTGATCATATTTCGTATACTTATACGATATATTGAATAAGTATTTCGGATAGTTTTTGTCTCATGTCAAGTCATGGATAATGTCTCACACAATACAACTTGATTAAAGACACACCTGTGTTGTCTCGACAAATATTTGTAACTGTATGGCCAGGCACAATATCATTCTAATTGATCATTCTCTGTGGAACTTAAATAAATATTGGTATTTGAACGTAGATACCTAGTGTTGCGGGGAAACACATAAAACCTTATCTTAACTTGATGAATTAATCAACAGTATTAACTTCAGCTGCCAATCAGTCAAGTACAAGTCAAAATCCAGTACATACCATGTTTAATCTTTCTAATATACCTACTTTCTAATATACGTACTTATTACTAGCTGTCACCCGCGGCACCGCCCGTTTCTTAATTATATTTTTATATCATACCAGCTTTTGCCCGCGGCTTCGCCCGCGTGAGTTGCCCACGGAAACAGTGCTTTTTCCCGGGATGAAAGGCATCCTATGTCCTTCTGAATACTTCTATCTATGTGTATACGAAATTTCAGGAAGATTGGTGCAGTAGATAGGGCGTGAAAGCGTAACAAACAAACAAACTCACTTTTGCATTTATAATATGATATTAGTTAGGATGTATCATTTATCGCGCCAAAAAGAAGAGATCCAGACTCAATCTTTCTTTATGCTTAAATTTATTAAAGTTGAATAGCGTAAGCGTGGTGTAACAAACAGATTACAGAGAAATATAGATAAAATTTTACTGCTCTATAGAAAAGGAATTGAGTAGTTTTAAAAGCTTACATCCCATATCATGGATAGAAAGAATTAAGTTACTGGATACAGACATAGCTTTGTATACTATACTAGCTGCACCCCGCGATTTATCATACACAGCAGCGCCATCTTTATAAAGCGCCATTGGCTATCAGATTATTTGATCAAACCTACGTAAATCGCTTATCAAAGTAAATCAAATTTAATTTCTTTATTGTTTAACATAGGTAAATGAAAACTTAATACCATATTGTTTTTACTTACTACTATGTTATGTCCTTGATTAGACATCCTATGTGTTAGTCCAAGACATTTTGAATTTAGATTTTGTGTCTGTGTTCTTTGTACACATTCGGTGTCGACAAACTTATAACAATAGATATTGTTTGCAACGCCATTTTGTGTTCCTGGTACTAACAAAATGTCAAACATTACCTGAGCACGTATGTGTTGTTATCCTGCAACAGGTTGTAGTCCCGGGACTCCCGCGCCCGCGAGTGGTACTGGTATTGCAGAATGTCATTTATGTTCCTCTCTACAAACTGGATTGAAGTCTGAAATAAAAAAGAATAATAATAATTACTTATAATTTTTGAAAATTGAAGTAAAATTATTTGTACTCGCGTTTTCGAAAACGGCACTAACAATTTCTTTGAAATTTTGAATCTTACATAGACAAATCTAGCTAGGTTCCATGTTTAGGAAAATTCATTTTGCCCATATTTTCACACAAAAGGATTTTCTGCATAAAAAGAGCAAAGTTCAGTTGCCCGGTGCTGTATACCATATTTGCATAACAGACAATGTGTCGACTAGAAAATGTAAATAAGTTTTGTATACTTGACTACATACTACTTTTGTCATGGATATAACTGCAAACCACAACACCAACATATGCATATTAATTATTTTAACAAATTTTGTTTACGATCTAAAAATTACTTATAGCTAAACTTGAATTTTACCAGAAGGGCTGTGGATTTAATTTTGCCCTTTTGGTTATATTTATATCTATACAAATGTAATAAAGCTAAATAGTTTGTTTGTTTTAACAATTATAACTGGTCAGATTTCTAAAATACAGAGATACCACGTCAGTGGCCGAGAGGCGGTTTCGAAAAACTCAGACACCAGGGGGTGCAAGGTCGATTAATCATGTCACCTACACAAAATGATTATTCTTTTGTTGGTATTAGCTGCCTCCATTTATCTTTCCATGTTTTAACAATAATAATCAATGCATTATGCAGCTTCAAAAGCTGTGTGTATATCACTACACAGTATAAAACAGTTGCTTTCTCTGTCCCTATGTCCCTTTGTATGCTTTAATCTTTAAAACTATGCAACGGATTTTGATGCGGTTTTTGTTAGGGATAAAGTGATTCAAGAGGAAGGTTTTAATGCCCATGCGAAGCTGGGGCCGGTAGCTAGTTAGGCATAAATAGCAAAATTAAAACATTTGAGCTATTATATAAAATTGTACCAAGGGTCTACTTTAGTCAGTACAAACTCACCGTAAAGTTCTTTATATTCATATCCAGCTCCTCAACTTCCTTGGCATACTTCTCCCACATGTCATATCTGATCACCGACAGGTACAAGTTGACCAGCTTCCCTGCAAACCTTGAGAACTGGTTGTCAATGCACACCGCATAGTAACCTCCTGAAGAAGACTGGTCGGCGTATTCTGCGCTTTGCCGCCACTCGTACGGGTGCACTATTTGTCCATTAGGATGTCGCACAGCGAATCCACACATACCATCCCCACCTTTCAACACCTAAAACAAGAAACAGACTTCACATACTTTCACTAATTTTAGCAAGCAAGATTCCTCAAATATTTTAGTAGTTTTTGGACGGTAGTTATTATACTATACAGGAAAGCAATATTACGTTGTATTTCAATGATGTTTTGCGTAAAATACCTGGTAACTGGCGTAAAATGTAGCGCCCGGTTGCACATACTGAAAGTAACAATCCTCTTTGCCTGCATCTATGTGCACTTTATAGTCCATAGTGACTGCCGGCAAGTTCTCGTACCATGGCGCAGGAGGAGATGTAGAAAAAACATCACCAACAAGTGATAAAACTGTAAATATTAGTGATATCACCGTAAACATATGCCACGTTCGTCGAGCCATTTTTGAACTGACTGAAGATGTGTGCGTGCGGTGTGTGTTTATTTAGTAGTTGATGACAGGTACTTACGTCAGTAGTAACCTGTCACTGTCTTGCTGTCTATTTACCCACCAATGTACTTTCACGATTTTCTGCATCACGCACGCGGCTCATGGCACATTTTTTAAAAGTGTGAAATGTTATATGCCACTGTTTTTGTCAGTAGGATGCAAGTGATGGATGATTGAAAATGTCAAAACGTCAAAACATTCATTGAGTTGAGCACGAAATAATAAAAATATAAAAAAATGGCTATTATGGCTAACCTCTAAATTACATAGTCAAAATAAAATAGATTTGTTTGTTTTGTTATTAACTAAAGAAAGAGGACACATGTATATTATACAAATTAAGACTAATAAAATAAGAAACTATTAGTAGTAAGTGATTACTAACAGTGAACAATGAAAGCCAGATATCTAGCATTCTTCTCTTATATAGGAACTCGTTTCAGGTTTGGCATTGTAAAATAATATATTATTCGGCTAAAATTTCTAATTAAAAGTCCACGTATGTATTGCCTATTTTAAAGGTCATCAGAGAAGTTGTGGCTAAAAAACAAAGCACAGCATCCAGATCCAGAGAGTGTGCAAGGGGTTACGGAAATAGGCCTGTTAAGGTTAAAGTCTTTGAACTATCCGCAATTTATTCTATCTAGCCGGTAAGTTTAAATAAATAATAAATAAATATATAGGGACAAATCACACAGATTGAGTCAGCCCCAAAGTAAGTTCGAGACTTGTGTTATTGGATACTAACTCAACGATACTATATTTTATATCAAATACATATATAGATAAACATCCAAGACTCAGGTCAATCAGAAAAGATCATTTTTCATCTTAACCAGTTTAAACTTTCTATTTGTAATAGGGTAGATTCTCTAAAATTATTGTAGGTTAGCAGCTGTTAGTAATACACCAATAAGGTCCTGGAAAAAAAAATGTTTATTTTTTTATAGTAGCTAATCTGTTAACAGTCTTGTAAGACCACAAGGTTTTAGTTTTCATATGAATGTCATTTATATTCTTGTATCCAGTAGTCCAATCTTTATATCAAATTTGTAAGATTTTATCAACCATCATTTATTTATTTTTTGCTCAAAATACAATGTATCTCACAACAGAAGGATTAAATGCAAAGATCAAGTCTTACTATTGGATATTACTGAATTCGTATATAACTTTTTAAACAATTTTTTAATATAATTTATATTTTCCAGTACTGATGGTGGAGTACATGCGTTGAACACTACAGCACACTTTGATCTTGAAAGATATGGATCAAAGATATTCGACACAAATTACATAACATTTGAACTCAACAAGTTCTTCTACAAGAGTGATATTAGCATATATGTCAAGAAATGTATAAGAGTTTCTGATAACTTTGACGCTAGACGCTGGGCGATAGCAAGAAAATATTTGTACAGGTAAATATTTGTATAGGGAAAATAGGAAAAATATTTAGCAACAGCATCCTCCATGTTATCACAGACAGGCTTGATCGATTCCATGTAAACCATTGCTGTACGATAGCTGGAAGGATGGTGCAGGAATGCTCTATATAATAAATTCAATTTGAAATGTACTAACACAGTTTTAAGTATACTGACAAAAATATAAGTAACACCTGAATACTCAAACGCTACTCAATTTTGAGAGCTGCTCAAGTATCATGCTGTCGCTCTGAACGTCAACAATATAACAGTGACAGCGTGATACTTGAATAACTCAAATTTGAGTAGTGTTAGAGCATTAGGGCATCATTTATTTATTTAATTCATTAAAACTTAAATACTAACATAGGAAAATTAAAATTAGGAAATTTAGTACTAGAAATGTCCACAGACCCACAATTTCAAATTTTTTGTCTATTTCTGATGACTTCAATAAAATAAAACAATTTTACCCATTTTGCTTATAATCTTTATTTCAGATTTGCGGTACTCAAGCAGGATAGGATATTAGCTGAAGAGCAACATATAGCTACAGTCATTCCAGTTGAAGAATGGAAAAGGTGTCACTTCTTAAGGTTTGCATGTTTTTCCTTTTATGGGATATTTGATTTTGGGCTTCAAAAGTTTAGTATCAGCGTCCACTTGAAATTATTAGGCTCTGTTATGCTCTGTCATGTTAACCATTACGCCACGGAGGTCGTCAATTTGGTAACAATATTCACTGCACGAGTTATTTACGCGACTGAACTACTGTTCCCATAAGGTTTCTCTTGATTTTTTATGTATCCGACACAATATTTCGACAATTATTATCACAAACGTTAAATGCCAACTAAGTTATATTCCAAATACTCATATTACTACATCAGTGGAATACCAAGTTTGCTTTTGCAAAACCACTATTTACGGTTTACGGGAAATATTTTAATAAATAGTTAAAATAACTATATTTTATTGGAACACACTAGCAGCTTTTTGAATCGAAATTTTTAATTTCACTGCAAAAATTTTTTTTTCTTTCACATAGATTATATAACCATATGGCAATTACTATTCCAGGTTAGAAAATTTTGATATTGAAAAGTTCAAAGAAGGAGCCAAGTACTTCCCAGGATACCACGACTTCACAACGTTCAAGAAGTTCGACAAGCTAAAGCAACACAAGCACAACCGACGACTGCTCTATTCCATAGACGTGAGGCCTGGCACCAGCCGGAAAATAGTGACCGATGACAAAGACTACTTTGATTATTGGGAAGTCGAGATCAGGGGACGGGCTTTTGTGCACAATCAGGTGAGTTCAGGAAGAAGACAATAAAAAAGGACAGATAAATGTAATATATTTTTCTGAAAAAAAAAATACATATTCAGTAATTGAAATTAGTGCCAACCCAGGCCTATCTCACTGCGCGCGGTACGTAAATATTCACCTAAGAAATCGGCAGAGTCGAGATCCACTAATCTCAGTGCTGACAATCGCGCAATAAGATTATTTTTCAACTGAACCGAACACCCAGTGTCTGACTCGGAGATGTTGACCACATCCAGTGTCTGACTGCGAGATGTTGACCACACCCAGTGCATGATTCCAAGATGTTGACCACACCCAGTGTCTGACATCGAAATGTAGATCACACCCAGTGTCTGACTCTGAGATGTTGACCACGCCCAGAGTCTAAGACCGAAATGTAGACCACACCCAGTGTCTTGACTCCCGAGATGTTGACCACTCCCAGTGTCTGACATCGAGTTGTTGACCACACCCAGTTTCTGACATCGAGATGTTGACAACACCCAGTGTCTGGCTCGGAGATGTTGACCACACCCAGTGTCTGACATCGAGTTGTTGACCACACCCAGTGTCTCGCATCGAGATGTTAACCACACCCAGTGTCTGACTCGGAGATGTTGACCACACCCAGTGTCTGACTGCGAGTTGTTGACCACACCCAGTGTCTGACTCCGACATGTTGACCACACCCAGTGTCTGACTCCGAGTTTGACCACACCCAGAGTCTAACATCGAGATGTTGACCACACCCAGTGTCTGACTCGGAGATGTTGACCACACCCAGTGTCTGACTCCGAGATGTTGACCACACCCAGTGTCTGACTGCGAGATGTTGACCACACCCAGTGTCTGACTCCGAGATGTTAACCACACCCAGTGTCTGACTGCGAGTTGTTGACCACACCCAGTGTCTGACTCCGACATGTTGACCACACCCAGTGTCTTGACTTCGAGTTGTTGACCACACCCAGTGTCTGAAATCAAGATGTTGACCACACCCAGTGTCTGACTCCCGAGTTTGACCACACCCAGTGTCTGACATCGAGATGTTGACCACACCCAGTGTCTGACTCGGAGATGTTGACCACACCCAGTGTCTGACTCCGAGATGTTGACCACACCCAGTGTCTGACTGCGAGATGTAGACCACACCCAGTGTCCTTACTCCGAGTTGTTGATCACACCCAGTGTCTGAAATCAAGATGTTGACCACACCCAGTGTCCTTACTCCGAGTTGTTGATCACACCCAGTGTCTGAAATCAAGATGTTGACCACACCCAGTGTCTGACATCGAGATATTGACCACACCCAGTGTCTTGATTCCCGAGTTGTTGACCACACCCAGTGTCTCACATCGAGATGTTAACCACACCCAGTGTCTGACTGCGAGATGTTGACCACACCCAGTGTCTGACTCCGACATGTTGACCACACCCAGAGTCTGACACCGAAATGTAGACCACACCCAGTGTCCTTACTCCGAGTTGTTGATCACACCCAGTGTCTGAAATCAAGATGTTGACCACACCCAGTGTCTGACATCGAGATGTTGACCACACCCAGTGTCTTGATTCCCGAGATGTTGACCACACCCAGTGTCTGACATCGAGTTGTTGACCACACCCAGTGCCTTGACTCAGAGTTGTTGACCAAACCCAGTGTCTGAATTCCATATGTTGACCACACCCAGTGTCTCACATCGAGATGTTAACCACACCCAGTGTCTGACATCGAGAGGTTAACCACACCCAGTGTTTAACAACAAGATGTTGACCACACCCAGTGTCTGACTCCGAGATGTTGACCACACCCAGTGTCTGACATCGAGATGTTGACCACACCCAGTGTCTTGATTCCAGAGATGTTGACCACACCCAGTGTCTGTCATCGAGATGTTGACCACACCCAGTGTCTTGATTCCCGAGATGTTGACCACACCCAGTGTCTGACATCGAGTTGTTGACCACACCCAGTGCCTTGACTCAGAGTTGTTGACCAAACCCAGTGTCTGAATTCAAGATGTTGACCACACCCAGTGCCTTGACTCAGAGCTGTTGACCAAACCCAGTGTCTGAATTCAAGTTGTTGACCACACCCAGTGTCTCACATCGAGAGGTTAACCACACCCAGTGTCTAACAACAAGATGTTGACCACACCCAGTGTCTGATTCCGAGATGTTGACCACACCCAGTATCTGACATCGAGTTGTTGACCACACCCAGTGTCTGCCATCGAGATGTTGACCACACCCAGTGTCTGTCATTGAGATATTGACCACACCCAGTGTGTGTCATAGTTATCTTAGAACAAAAAACAACCGGGCGGCCGCCAATCTAACGTTAACTCTTATTGGTTTGTCCCTTTATCGCTTTTTACGATATCCATGGAAAGGAGGAGTGGTCTATTCTTAGGTTCATAACATGAAGTAGACAACCCTATGGTAGTGATAAAAAGGGACGGTGCAAGATAGAAAGAGATGCAAATATAAATCCTAGGTGCTTATAGCGCTGTGTAAACTGAATAAGACCGTATTTCGTTTTTTATTTGAGCGATTTGTGTGAGACTTTGCTGTATGTTAGTACTATAAGGTATTCTGTGGCCAAACTAAGTTCAATTAAATTAAAAAAAATTTGGCTGTGGAATTATTTAACAATATGGCAATCACACAAATATAGCTCATTTTTGCCAATATCAAGTTTTATTTCAATTTTCTTCAATTAGTGAAGTCACTGAGTTAAGTCAGTAGTCATGTCTAGTCAATTTAGTCAGAGGGCTAAGTGAATCGGTGGAAAGATTTCACTTAGCATTATTTCGGGAGATTTTGGTCACGTATACGGCATTTTACCACTTCCCAACACACGCTTGTTCACGAACACTTAGTGAATAATATTCCACCTTTATTATGCACAACCTTTATTAGAAAATAAATACAATGACGATAACTGAGTGAACTTGGCGCCAAAAATAAGGATAATAATATATAATAAGAGGTTAAGCATGTTTGTTTCCTACTTAATTATATTTATAAGACCTTACTGTACAACATGTTTACAAAAAATAAATGATTATGATTATTAATAAAAAAAAGGATTATTAATTATTTTAGCTACATCTTGGATCAACATATACAACAAGTAGTTGATAGTCATAGAGGAAATAATGATAATTTCAGATTCGGCGGATGATAGGGACACTGATGAGTGTTGCCATTGGGAAAATTCCGCCAGAGGAAATCAAGGTGATGCTGCAAGTGCCTTCCAAGCACTCCTGGTACAATTTTATACAAAACTGTCCTCCTGACGGCCTGTACCTGTGCAATGTGGAATACAACCCTCAAGATTTGATTTACAACCCCGTGGCTGAGGTCAAAGCAGAAGACGAAACGTTGGAGACTGATAATGAATAAACATGAGCTTCCTTGAAGAACTGAAGAAACAGAAGCAAAAACTGAAAGAGACAGAAACAATAGTGACCAGTGTTGACGGACAGAGACATATAGAGAAAGGAGATGCAATAACTATTTCAAATCTGAGACCGAGCTATGGGTTCGTAGTAGACACGAAACCTGATAATATTCCTGTTGAGATTGTAAATCATTTGTATATAGGCTCTCAAGATTGTGCTGATAATAGTGTCTTGGAGGCGTACAACATTAAACATGTGCTTAGTTTAGGTATAAATGTGGATGTTAACGTTAATCATAAGTTTATCGAGTGTTTAGACCTTCCCGAGACAGAAATAACGGCAGTACTAAGCGAATGTCTACCATTTTTGTACGAAAAAATAAGCAGAAAGGAGAATGTGTTGGTTCATTGTAATGCGGGGGTGTCTAGGACTTCTTTGGTAGCCATAGCGTATTTGATGCATTACCACTGCATGTGTTTTGAAGATGCACACAAAATGGTTAAAGAGAAACGACCGGCAATACAACCTAATGCTGGGTTTAGAAAACAGTTGATGACTTTCATACCTGGTAAGGTTATTGGTTAAATTAAGATATATTTACATAAAATGTAAATTACAAATATGAATATTTTTGTTTGTTCTGTTCTAACAGCGAAAGAAATAAATACACAAAACTCTGTGAGAAAAAATAAAATATCTAAATAATAAGTATATTATTTCTTTTTCCTTCTTCACTCCGTAGATGAGATGTAAATGAAACAAAAATGTTTATGAACAGGCAGTTTATTTAATAATAAATAGGCAATAATAAGTACCGGGCCAAGGTTCAGTACAGCAATAGTTTACATTACTTGTAGTTATTATCAAGTAGCACCAAATTCATAAGGTATCTGGACTAAATTTAAACTTAAACTTAATCAACATGTATAAAATTTTATAAATATCCTTCTGTACAATAATAGCTTATTATACGAGCCATTTGTCTATTTGACAATAACTTCAATTTATACAAGTCATAATAAGTTTAAATCTATTTTATTCTTCAATAAAAGATAAATTGTCAAACCTGAACATTGAAAATTAAATTAAAGATGTAAATTACAAAAAATTGCGCTACACTGAAGGCGAGAGAGAGACAATATTAAAAAAAATTAAAATCAATATTAAGTACACTTTTGACATTCTTAAGAATTTAAAAAAAAATGATTAAGTACATTGAATTTCGTAAACACTGGGCTAACCTCTCAAGTTTTTAAAGTAAGAGTTACATTTTTATACATACAAAATTAAGAGATAACTTTTTGAATAAAACAAACATAGTCTTACACAAAATGAAACCAATAAGACATTAATTTACCTACCAGAAGCACCTAGATGTAAAAATCTACTCAAAACAAATACGGTTATTATTAAGGTGGAGCTTCGCAGTGTAACGGAACAATATTATATCAATGTGGTTTTATAAAATTTTGTATTGTCCTGTCCAGTGCATAGTCATTAGACAGCTTTCCGTTCCGGAAGTCAATACACTACTAAAACAACTTTAAAAAAAGTTTATTGTATTATACTGTGAGACAGAATGAGATAGGTGTATATTTCCTCGCAAATACAGCAAAATGTAAAATTTCCAAAAATGGCTAAAGTATCGAAATCACCAATTAACTCTCGGAAGAGAGCTCGTCGTTCCGTCCCATTCGACATTCAACCTACTGTCTCTTTCTCACTCGCATTTGATTGCTTCTATCAAGGAAAAAGAACTTTGAAGCGCTATAGTTGACCTTGCTTTTCATAAACAATACACACCTTATATACATATACATACCTTTGACAATTTTTTCCCGTTACGCTGAGAAGTAAGCACCTTAATAACAAACAGTGTGTATAGACGCATAAAACAAAGATTAAATAACTAAAACACTAATGTTAAAATGAACACTAGACATTTGGTGAGGGCGGAATCGAAAACAAGTCTCTGGGACATAGACAATAAAGGCAGATAACACAACCGTTATATTTAAATAATACAAACATCTACGTCATAAATTGTGCTATAGTCGCTTATATCTATATAATATGCAAAATGGCAAGTAAATCTGAACCATTTTATTAAAAAAAATACTTAAACTACGCCACTAAATAAAGCATATAAATCTACTAAGATTAATGTCATTCTTGTATACAACCATTTATTTATAAATTTGAGACCATAACAAAATTTTGATTGCCGAAATATTCTGTTGAACAGATAGGAATGTTAATTTAGAATCACAAGGTCTCGCGGACGCCTTCAAAATGACCAGTATTCAGTCTTCGAGAGTTCATAAAAATCTCAATGTCTTGTTAATAAAGATATCATGACAATCATTAATGTAGAACACGTTTTTTTCTTTTTGACAAAAAAAATCGGGCAATTTGAATAAATAGGTCTCATTGTTATAATGTTTAAAAGCATTAACAATGATATTACTATTGTCCATGTTAATTTGGTGTTTTTATGTGCTTCACTGTTTCTTAAACTACCCAAAACTATTTAGCTGCCTTTTAAAATGAGTATCGTTTTGATTTATTCGACCGAATTTGCTCGGCTATAATAACTTCTCGATAATTTTAAAAGGTTCTCCGCTAATCGTTGTTTCAGGCTTTTCTATCGCCTGTTTATATTTTTTCAATAGCTGTCACAAGTGATTGCTAACAACGTAGTTTAAAAATCGTTCGTGACGCATGGATGCAACCTTCGTTAAAAAACACTAATACTCATTAACATATACTTCATTGTACTTTAAAGTAACATAGCTGAACCGCTTACCGTTATAATGACTGAATTAATACAATAAGGCACTTGCGCTTGCGCACTCGTATATTACAATGTGTAAACAATATTTACTCACGGAAAAAAAATTCCTTCCTAATTTTGGCTTAAAATTAAGTAAGTACATCGTTAAACATTTAAAAATAAAATAAAAGGGAATGTGATTGATACTTTATCACATAAAAATGAGCTGGCAACTGCTTACAAGCATAATATTTTGTTTATTTACAAAGCCTGAGGTTTTTTCTCGAGACTAAACTTCATTCAAAAGTTATTTTTAACCCTATATGCTACATTGTAAAGGGAACACAACATTGTATGTGAAAACGAACCAAGGTTTAGTTGGCAAAGGACTTTTCGAAAACAATAAGATATATATTTATTTGTAAAAGACTGGGTTCCCGCGAGGCAATAAAGCGGGAAGGGACGGGCCTTGTGGAAGACATAGTGACGCACCAATGTTATGTCGGTATTAAAATATATATCGATATATTTGTCGATGCGCGTCGAAGTGCCCGTTAAAATAGCACCGATAATTTACAGCAACGCGGGCAGCGAGCCCTACACATAAGCAAGAAAAGCCTACTCTTAAATAAATGTATATACAATTATATATTTATATGTATTTTTAATTGTTGACATTTAGTATTCTACTACACGTTAAATATAGCTAATATATTAAATAATATCAACTAGCAAGCTACTAAATAACCACTATATCGGATCAAATGCAGTGTTATAAGTCTTCATCGTCAGTCATTTGTTTACATTTTTACTTCAGTCAAGATTAATTTTAAATTAGATTATAATAAGGTTATATAATGCCAAATGAAGCTCATATTATTATCATATGTTGGCAGAGGTCATGGTGTGGCCATGCGAGATCGAAATTTGCAGTTCCAAGGCTTCCAATCCCGGTGTTCCCGATTCCCGCGCTGTTTTCCCAGCTCAATTTGTTGCAAGTTCCCGCGGGATCGAAATGTTGGGAAAACAATAAGCTGCGGGATTGGAAGCCACTACAGATTGAACATTTCGATTCAAATAGTGAACAGGCTCACATACAAGCCAGAAGGGGTTACCATCAACTGTTTTAGGAGGCCCGAAACGAGTGAGTAAGCGAGATGTCGCTCATGTATTGCGTCATTTCGCTCCTTTTCGGGCCTGCTTAAACAGACCATGGTAACACCTAGGTGTTACGACCCCGGATGATCATTACATTATTACATAGCGCTATGCCGTTATATTATAACATGGAATTTGGATCAATTGGAGAAAAACAACATTTAGTCCAATGACACATGTGCTACCGACTCGCGTGGATCCAGTAGATGACCTAGCCTACCCTAGACTCGAAACGAGTGAGTAAACGAGATGGCGCAATACATGATGTAAGGCGACATCTCGTTTAGTCACTCGTTCCGAGCCTGCTAAAATAGTTAATGGTTGGTTACCCAGGGACCTTAATTTATAGTTTTACTGATACTCCTAGAGGACACACTTGGCAATTTTAACGTTTAATTCGCGCTTATCATTAAAACCATTCAGATGGCTTACCACCATCTCTTAAAACCATGCAAGATCCAGTGAGTAAGGAAGATGTCGCCTTACATCATGTATTGCGCTGTCTCGCTTACTCACTGGATCTTGCACGGTTTTAAGAGACGGTAGTAACCCCCCAGGTGGCTTACCACCATCTCTTAAAACCATGCAAGAACGATTGAGTGAGGGAGATGTCGCCTTACATCATGTATTGCACTGTCTCGCTTACTCACTGGATCTTGCATGGTTTTAAGAGACGGTTGTAACCCCCCAGTTTCTAAACGGGAGAACCATTGCTTGTTTTACATCTATAGAAGGCTCGGATTCGCATGAATGGGAACTTTAATTATAGAGTTCCGTTCATCGCAAGTTGCTCAAGAAATATTTTACGAACTGAAAGATTTCAGGTATTAATTTATCATCAGGTTTATCAAGTGTTAATACTTGGTTAATCAAATATTTGACCCCATTGGGTACTGTTATTTGTCTGAGCGCTCAGGACTGAAACGACAAAATTGCAAAATATGTCACTAATAAAGATTTCTAGAGCGCGAATGTCCTAACGAGGCCGGTCTGTAAATAAAGATCACGAAAGCACTGCCTCGAAATCCCGCGAGTCTATTTTGTTGAACGTGATTAAGACATCTGTTTATATTGTGTCATTACTGGATGTGGGCTTTTAGTTTCTCATGTTGGCTGAGAGTTTCTCGTATTAATTCAAAGTTTCTCATATTAACTGAGTGTTTCTCATATGAATTAAGTTTCTCATATTACCAGTGTTTCTCATTTTAACTGAGTGTTTCTCATGTGAATTGAGAATTTCTCATATTGACAGAGATTCTCATATGGATGGAGAGTGTCTCACGTTGATTTTAATTCTTTAATTCATTTCCTGGCAGTAAGTAAACTTATGCGAACGAGACAAGTATTTGATTTGCGTTCTTACTGTCTGTAGGCTAAACCAGTCTCCCGTTTTTAAGAATTGTAAAGATTTTAAAAGTATTAAAATCCTCAATCGTGACTCCTCTAGTGAGCAGCGAGTTGCTTTACCTGAACGATCACGAGCGAGCAAATGCGCGACCATGAAACTCAAGACACCGATCTTTTTCGCTAAGGGTCCTAAAAAGCCTTCATAAAACAACCAAAATTCACCCATGAAAACCCCTAACTAACGCGCAAAACCTATAAACGGCCCATATGGCCTAATGGTACACCATATCAATTCGCTGTTTACAATCAATCATGTCTGGATTTCCGCTAAAAGTTTAAAACCCTTTTAGCGTTAACCCCCTCGCAGGCAGCGAGTTCGCTTTAGCCGGAGCGTCGCGTGCGTGTGAGTGCGCAGCCGCGATACTCAGACACTGTGCCCATTGTTCCGCGTCCTTACCATCAGTGGGCTTCAGGATGAGGGTCTGGTCTCCCGTGAAGATCTCGAAGGCTTTGGGGATGTTGCGCGCGCCGCGGGAAACCTTCACTGAGCGGATTTGGTTTATGTCGATGCTTTCGCTGCCGCTCTGTAGGTAAATATGGTATTGAATTCAAACTTTATTGTCAAAGCTACATTGTCACAGTAGATCAATGAGAAACCTTTACTACTTAACGCTTACATTTACAATAAGGTGGTATATTGTTTGATCTAGGTAGCCCACTTTACATTAAGATCTTGATTTTACTTTCTCTTGCTCGAAAATATCTTCATTATTTAAAAAAAAACGATACGTCAATAGACGATCATTGCTGGCCTAAGACAACAATGTAATTAAAAAAAGTAATAATTGCCGGCCGCTAATGTAGGTTTTTTAATGTACACGTTTTCATACATTAGGTTTTTTAGTTTCACTCTGACGAGCCTACCAAAAAAAAACTATTCTAGCGGTCATTAATGGAAATTGCTGGACACTTTTCGTTAGGTTGGTACTAACCATTGTGCTATCGTTTAAAAATATGAACATTTCAAAAAGTTTGAAAAAAAGAACTGTGAATGCTGGCTTCTTGTTGACGCCATTTTAAAATTTGATACGATGTTGTTTCATCTCAAGAGGATTTCAGAGAAAGTAAAGTACTATACAAGCCTCGGCCGAAATTGCAATTTACTTCCTCGTTTTTTTAAAAGCTCCTCAGCTGCGCTTCGGCCTAGCAATATAACTCGGCCGTAGATGGCTTAATTTCTGGCCTCGACAGTTCTTTTTATAATTAGCTGTCAAAATTTTTTTTTCAACTTTTTTATTATCATAGTCACATTTCAGCAAAATTTTTACAGCATTTTTAAAATGAACAACACCGACCTTGCAGGAGAGGTGCGCGCCGGACAGCGTGAAGTACCTCGTGCGCCACCTGCGGAACAGCCGCCAGCGCCCCTTCTTCTCCTTGAGCTGCCCCTCGATGACGGGCGCGCCCGCCGCCAGGAAGCCCACGGCGCGCTCGGGGTGGTTGCACAGGAAGCAGCCCCACGTCGCCTGGGATTATAGGAGGATATTTCGCTTGGGGTATGCAATGTCCAATAGGTAACAGGAGAATAGTTATTTTCGCGTCTTCACCTCAAAATAGATGCTTCTGTGCCCCTAGTATGAGAATTTTTTCAGTCGCTAGCGACCGCGTTAGCGATTAAGTATGGCAAACCTGTACAGCGCCTCTGGCGGATAGTAAGGCAACTAAGAAATTCCATACAAAATCCTAACGCAGTCGCTAGTGTCTGCGTTAAGAAAAACTCATACTAGGTGCACTGCTACGTGAAAACTCTCAGCAAAGAGTTTTATAATCACTACGTACTCTCAGCAAAATCAGTTTTTCCTGTGAACCCAGTTTTATTCAAAATAGATCCTTTCGTTCACAAAAAAAAAGGTCTGTATACTAAAAAAAATTGAATTCAGAACACCACCTATTAACCACTCCAGCTCCAGATATATTTGACAATAATAAGTATCAATGCGTGGATCACTAAACAGCCAATCTATATTATAATTACATCAATTCAATATACAACACGTTTACAAGAATTAAATGACTATGTTTATATAAACAGTAAGAAAAAGATCTCTCAACTCGATCACTATCCATATTAAGTCGTTTTCATTTTTAACCAATTTTTTGTAGCTTATTATTTTGATCTGACAAATATGGTACCATCGACACGAAAATAATAAGTAGATACCTGAGTTGGAGGCAGCGTGGCGCCGTCGCCGGCGTCGGCGTTCAGTTCGAACACGTCGAAGAAGCCCGCAGACCGCAACTCGTTCAGCAACATCTCTTGTTCCTAACATACACACAGAAATCTTCATAAAAGAAAAATATTTCTCCGCCACTGCTCATCCGTCATCTGTGGGAAGTGGAGGAGTTCATATCATAGTGTATACCATAGAGTGATTACTCAAAGGGTGACGGCTGAAAGTCAGGGCTAGACATGCTTGCATGTCTAGTGTAATACTAAGTCGCCACCTATTGAGATATTTGTCACATTTTTATGTGTTTTTTTTTGTTAATTTTGTCATTTGTTGATTTGTATGTGTGATGAATCCATACTAATCCATACTTCCATACTAATATTATAAATGCGAAAGTCTGTCTGTCTGTCACCTCTTCACGGCTAAACTGCTGGACCGATGGTGATGAAATTTGGTAGGGATGTAGTTTACGACCTGAGGTCAAACATAGGCTACTTTTGGGCGCGATATAACCGAGTCCCACGCGGGGCGAAGCCGCGGGGAACAGCTAGTGTCTTAATAAATGTCTATTCTATTCTAAAGTTATTGAATAAAATTAATTGCAATTTCTGACAAGTTAATGAGTTAAATATTGATGTATATTAAGCTGCACAATACTATACATCAAATATTAATCTCATTAACTAACTTGTCAAGTAATACAAATTTAAACATTTATATCAAATCGAACCATTTTAATTTTACATGAGTTACTAATTTTCAAATCTGTTATCTGTAGCCCTACGAGGTTTCACAAACGCAGACGCTAGTGATTTAGTATGAGAAACCTCGCGGTCGCTAACGTCCGCGTTTATAGAATCTCATACTAAAAGTACTGCTTATTCGCGCGAGGTGTAGAACATCACCGACCTTCAGTCCGGGGAAGGCGCTGGTGACGAGCGTGAGGAACGTCTTGTTCTCGCACTTGAGGATGTCCCAGCAATGCTTGAGGCTGGCCACGGACGGGTCTCTGGAGGACAGCGCCGCCTCGTGGCGCGCCTGCAGCGCCAGGAACATGAGGTGGATCCACACCCGCGGCGCGCGCGTGCGCATGGAGAACGGCGCGCGCGCGTACAGGCAGTGCGGGCCGCGGCGGCCGCACACGAACTGCAGCCGCGCCTGCTTCTTGGAGCGCCGCTCTGCGACAGGTGATCGGTTTACACTTGATTGTGTCGTCGACTATTGTTACGAGAAACCTATTCGCTGTGTGAGAAACGGTGATTGTATCGTCGACAATAGTCCTACACACCGTTACTTAGGTCTATTCGCTATGTAAGAAACGGTAATTAAATATCTCGCAAGAGGTTGAAATACAATTTTCATAAGAATTTCGCAGATCGGTGTCCCTGCTAATGAAATTTCAGTGCCTCTAGTATGAGTTTTTCTTAACGCAGACGCTAGCGACTGCGTTAGGATTTTGTATGGAATTTTTTAGTTTCCTTACTATCCGTCAGAGGCGCTGTACAGGTTTGCCATACTAAATCGCTAACAAGAAAAACTCATACTAGAGGCGATCATATTTGCGATTAGCCGAGCGGCAAGGAAACGTGTTTCATAACCAAGTGATTATTTCAAATTGTACGGACACTCGTGAGAACTCTTCAAAATTTAAACAATAATTTTCTTCGCTATTTCCTTCACTTTTGTGATTTAACAGTTAAAGACTTTAATGGCCTAATCTTTCATCACATCTCGACCCGCTTTTGAACGCTTTGTACCACTTATAAGTACGTATTTTTGATAAATTATATTCATCCGTAAACCTGTAAAACTGTCAGGAGTTCCGAACACGAAATTTCATTAGCGACGGAAAATTTAATAGAAACTTAGTTGGCAGGCGGCCTGTATCCTCAGCGACACATTATCTAGAACACGCCTTGATCTGGTCCAAACGTTTCTCGCAGAAATGCTGGACCATGTCCTTCACAGGATATAGTTTAAACGCGCTGATGCCATGGTTCTACACAGGATTACTCTATTTTAACACTATTGAAATCGGAAAAAGCAAAGTGGCCATGCACATTATCATTTAAACCTTATCACACTGACATAAGAATCAACCACTTTGTCAACTAAAGACAACGTAAATTATGCTGGAAAAGATCAATAAATTGTGATTTCTAAATAGTGTCTCTTCTATCACTCGGCGTTTTTTTCGTTAAAGATCCATTAGGTAGTTACGATGGGCGGGGATTCCTAAATTGCCAATATACCTATGTGAATAACATAAATAAATACTAAGTTTCTCACCTTCAATAGTACATTTAGCGGGCGGCGGTATCCTCAAGGATACATTAGCCATATAAGCCTTGATCTTGTCCAAGTGTTTCTCGCAGAAATGCTAGACAGTGGTCTCATGGGATATGGTTCGAACACGATGATGCTATGGTACTATATTTAATCACTCTATTCTTACTATTAGTAAAGTCAATAACTAAAGAAGTTATATACACTCATTTATCTTATCGTACTGACATGAACCAACCATTGTGTTAGCTGAAGACAAAATAACCTAAATTATGCTGGTAGCGATCAATGAATTTGGATTTCTAAAAACGTCACGTCTTTTCCGTCACTCAGCATTTTTTGTAATCACGCTGAGCGGGGATTCCTATATTGCCAATATACCTATGTGAATAACATAAATAAATACTAAGTTTCTCACCTTCAATAGTGCATTTAGCGGGCGGCGGTATCCTCAGCGACACATTATCCATGTAAGCCTTGATCTTGTCCAAGTGTTTCTCGCAGAAATGCTGGACAGTGTCCCGCATGGGATACGGCTCGAACACGCTGATCCGGTGGTTGGAGTTGGCGGTCGCGCTGGAGTTGATCATCGTCACGCTGGTGTTGTTCGCGCGACGTGACGTCACGGTCACAGGGCCTGGGGGGGGGGGGGGGTTATACGATTTGTCTTTATTGGACAAATCAATCTTCGAATTTTTTGTAGTAAAATGACATAACTTTGAATTTCGGATAATTTCTCTGTTCTGTGAGTAAGTTCGATCCCATGTAAAGAAAATATACAAGGTGGACACAAATCAACTGCAAATATTTTATGGGCAGATACAGACCACTATACTGAACAACTTTTCCAAATAAACTTATATCGAAATATGAAATTTTCTTTTTCACTCTCCATACTAAACTAGATCAGCTGATTCTCAATTTGTATGGGAGGTCAAAAATTTTTTCGTTTTTCGACATAAGTAGTTTATTTGGGAAAGTTGTTCAGTTTAGTGGTCTGAATTTGCCCTTAAAATATTTGCAGTTGATTTAAATTCACCTTATACATTATTACTAGCTGTTCCCAGCGGCTTCGCCCTGCGTGGGTCTCTGTTATATCGCGCCCAAAAGTAGCCTATGTTTGACCTCAGGTCGTTAACTACACCCCTACCAAATTTCATTACAATCGGTCCAGCAGTTTAGCATCGAAGAGGTGACAGACACACAGACAGACTTTCGCATTTATAATATTAGTATGGATATGAAAGTATGGATAAGTGGGGAAAACTACTGTTTGTCTATATGTATGTCTGCAAATAATATGTGGGTGGGAGAAATCAGTCGACCGTCACAACTAAAAAAAGGTTTTTTTTAAATTTTATATACTAAGTAAATATAAAGATAGATCATACCTGATATGGAGACAGGGTTTGGCACAGTGGTTTGTCCCGAGGCCGCGGTGATGGTGACGTGTCCCAGGGAAGACTGCTGTATGGACACCGAGGTCGTGGGAGCGAGAGCGTCCGACGACTTGCCCGTCAGCGGGTTGACCGATATCGATTGGGTTTGTGGCGGCGGGCTCGAGATTATTGGCACCGTGTTCTGGAAATTAATTATAGTTTAACCCTTAATAACAAACATTTGTTAAGCCCATTGTTTAAATTCATAGGAGTTCATCATATTTATTTATTTTATTTGTTCTGATTGTAAAAGTACTGGCATTTAAGTTTTCACCGCCCCTCGATAGATGGAGTTAGTATGTCACATAAATCAGGCTATGGTTTGATACTCACATATTATTACCATATGTTGTTTACATTGTTTACAAGATTTACATTAAACATTTGAGCTGACTAAACGTGTCCCATGACAAAGGATAAAAACATAATACAATCGATTTGGAACTCATTTCAAACAGAAGGCGGCAAAACATTACTTTTTTATTGTGCTAACATATAAATAGGCTACTTGACTCATATCAATTTCGATGCGACAAATGTTTGTTTCTTACATTATTTGACTCACGAAACCGAAATATATCGATCTCCGTTAAGTAAAATGCAAAATTCGGAACTGTCAAAACGGGCCGGCCATCATCCGCCATGACGTGACACAATTATTGCTGTAAACAGACCTATTTTTGACTTCTGTCATTCATCCAAAGGGTAATTCGAATGATTTTCATTCGATAAGACTGTGAAATCGCATGTTTTTCATGCGACTCTGTGGTTCTTAGCGAGAATCAGGTTTCAAAAATAGCACCTTACAGAGTAATTACGTCACAAAACTCTGCAAAAATGGCCCAAGGTGTTTTAGATAGGATTTTAAAAGTGAAGTTTTAAAATTAAATTTGGCTGCCTTAGAGGGCTCAGAAAAATATGGAAAAAATTGTTTCAATCTAAACAAATAGAAAATAATTGTTTTAAACAAAAACAAAATACAAGTCAACTAGCCTATTCTTTTCAGTCAGTGCTTGCTAATAAATGCGATCGGGTTGTTAAGACAACAATTTTAAACAAGTAAGTTCACGGTAGTACTCACAGCGTTGGCGCCGATGACAATGTTGTGGTGATGTCGGCGACGGGCCGTCTGCGTGGTCGTGACCGTCACGCCCGCGCGACCCGGTTTGTTAACCGCTGTACAAACGTATACAACACAACACGTTACAAAACTATCTCGGCTTTACTACGCGTGCGTACGCGTTACTATTTAGGAAGTCCCGTGGGTTCGTGATCAGAATGGTGTCAAGATGGCCTGGGTCTTGGTGGTTTATCTATATATGTATCCCAACTAATATTATAAATGAAAAAGTGAGTTTGTTTGTTACACTTTCACGCTTTACCTACTGAACCGATCTTCATGAAATTTCACATAAAAATAGAAGAAAATCTTATTAATTTTAAAAATAGATTGATGTAAAACAGAAGTATTGAGAAAGACATATAATATCTTCCATCTCGGGAAAAAGCACAGTTTCGGAGGACTGCGGGCGATGCCGCAGGCAAGCAAGCTAGTTTGTTATAACGCAAGTGTCGAACTTACTTTGGCGCTAACTTAATGTGCCTGATTTGCCCCTATATATTTATTTACTGTAGATAATGCTTGGGGGGGGGATAGAATCTTAGTCTCGTGCTGCTTAAAGTGTTAATATGCTATAGGTCATTGTGCTGCTAATTCTGAGTTCCCAACTCGTAATCTATATATATAAAAGCGAAAAACACTCACTCACTCATCACGAAATCTCCAAAACTGCTGAGCCGATGAAGATAAAATTTGGCAGGAAGGTAGATTGTGACTAAGAGACGTCCGCTAAGAAAGGACTTTTGGGAATTTTATCCCTAAAGGGGTGAAAAAGGGGTTGCCAGTTTGTATGAAACTTCGTCATTTTTGAAGTGAGATACATGAAATTATTAATTTACATTTGAAATTGGTAAAAAATATTAATGCACCAATCCGATTTTGAAAATTACATCCCTAAAGGGGTGAAATAGGGGTTGCCATTTTGTATGAAACTTTGTCATTATTGAAGTGAGACACATGAAATTTTTAATTTGAATTTGTAATTGGTAAAAAATAATAATGCATCAATCTGATTTTGAAAATTACATCCCGATAGGGGTGAAATAGGGGTTGCCAGTTTGTATGAAACTTTGTCATTTTTGAAGTGAGATACATGGAATAAAAATTGAAAATGTCTTTTGGTATAATATTTTGTATTGAATTGTATTGTATGTACACAACATATTGTAAAAGGATACAATACATAATAGAAGATAGAGTGCAAAGGTTTAATTTATTTGTTAATATTATGAGTTCAGTAATGTGTCAATAGATGGCGCCACCATACATTTTAAAAGTCGATATGGTTTGTCGTTCGCATTTAATCATCATGTGTAGTAATTGAAATTTCAAATTCATAATAAATAAATATTTTTTTTTTTGCTTTTCTAACGATTTGATTGTGTGTTTAGACGATTTGGTACCTGCTAAATATAAGATAATAAAATTAAATTGGAATTGTTTGGAGTATGGAGTGGTAATTGCGGCATTATAATGTATGTATGTAGTTTAATGTCTGCGTTTTGGACTACTCATTGATTCGTTTAATTTAAGTTTGAAAAGTATTTTTCCGGATTCCGGAATCCGGATTTCGAATAGTAGTTTGAAAATAGGTAAATCTTTGTGTTATTTTCCATAAGTTAGTTGCATATTTTAAATATATTGTAAGGTTTCTCAAATAAATTGTAGGTCTTTAAGTATATTTGTATTCATTTCTAATTAGTTAGTAGATTAATATAATTTCTATTTCTATAAAAGAACAAGGGCAATTGATAAATCAACGCCCAGCCTAAACCATAAAAGCTATAAACTTGAAATTTGGACCGAAGTTTTATATTAATATGTAGTGCTCAGATAAGAAAGGATTTTTCAAAATTAGACCCCTAAAAGGGTTAAAATTGAGGGCAAAGTTTGTATGAAAAAAATTAAAATCTTCACTGATGTACTTGAAACTTGGCAAGAATACTTCTCAACAAAAATAACTAATGGCGTGTTTCAGCGTTTTTTGAAATTCAACCTCTAAAGGGGTAAAAAGGGGGAGGTTAACTAATTTATCATCACAAAACCGAAACTATAAAAGCCATAAACGTGAAATTTGGTTAATGTCTTCATTATACTATATAATGCCCACATAAGAAAGGGTTGTTCACAATTCCAACTCTTACATCCAAAAAAGGGGTGAATTTGCGTACCTATAGACAAATTCCATTTGAAATTTCGCCAATTACTTACAACGCATGTTGGCCTATCAGTAGAGGTCGCGGATTATTTTTTTGAGTAGAGGGTTCTAATCCTGCTAAACATGACTTTTTTTACTTACTTTTTTTCGTTTTGTATTAGCTTTTTAGAATTCTATATTTTTGCTTTTAATATTTTAGTAAAGAAATGTTTCAAGAAATAGCTGGATCGAATCCTGCCACAAACAATAATCTTCTGTTTTCTTTTTATATTTGTTTTCTAGAATATAAGAGAAAAAAATCATTTTTTGGAATTTTTGTCTCTCTGGTACGTTATAACTTCAAAACTACTCAACAGATTTGAACGCGGTTTTCACAGGTGGATGACATAATTAGGAGCGTTGTCAAAACTTCGTTTCGTCAAAATCGGTTTAGGGAAAAAGAAGTTATGGTCAGTTGAAGTTTACTTCTAGCACTGCTTCAAAACTTTTAAACAGAGTTGAATGCGGTTTACATAAACGTATTTAATTTAGATAAAGCTAGAAATTCTACTTCGTTTTATCGATATCAATAAAGAGAAAAACACACTGCAGTCTCTATTAAATTTTAATAAAATAACACATTGAATGTGTGTGGGCGTATAATTTAGTTACATAAATATGAGTAAAGAAAATTTTCCTTACGGCAAT
Source organism: Apomyelois bistriatella (assembly GCA_947044815.1). Lineage (NCBI taxonomy): Eukaryota > Metazoa > Arthropoda > Insecta > Lepidoptera > Pyralidae > Apomyelois > Apomyelois bistriatella. The sequence goes on from OX345690.1 coordinate 14,129,845, forward strand.
TAATTAGAATTATTAAAAAAAAATTTGATTGTTTATTTAGTTCTATTGGTTGGTTTGTTTATCGGTCGTGTTGTATTGTAAGCTATTTGAATTGATTGGTTGGTTTGGTTTGGCTTTGGTTTAAAAAATAATCAAATCGGCAAGTCAGTTCAGTTGTTGTTTGACGGAACATACGGTCGTGTCGTAAGGTTTAATTTAACTAACTTATCACTTTTTATTGAGATTTTCTCCACTTTTCACGCCCACTATAACTTTAGGAGTGGCTTTTAGGTCCAAATGACCCTGTTATAGGCTGCGTCTACTCTTTTAGAGACAAAGATGTGATAGTATGAATGTTAATATTTTCAGTTTGATATCGTAGCATTGTAATGGCTTTATAAAATTGGCACGGGAATAGGATACTATAGATTTATATATATAGGTCTGGATAGTTGTAGTTTCCACAGGTTACGCGAAAAGCGACCTACACGCGGGCGGAGCCGCGGGCAACAGCTAGTACCCCTATATACCTAAAGAGTAGAAAGCCCGCTGCGGACATATTAGTAAAAGGCAGGCGTGGACTATCTAATAATAACACCTAGTACGCTGACGGTCGGGTAAATAATAATAGAACCGCCTATTTATAACGTACCTGTACTGGGATGTGCGTTGTTGACGTTCTGTTGCGAATTGATTTGTTGTGAGGACGACAGCCGAGTCATGCTCTTGTGGAGACCACCCACAGAACCACCTGAAAAAAAAAAGAGTGTATTAGTATTGAAATAAGAAATATTTACCACCTTATTCATTAAAAATAAAAGTGTTTTATATTCAACTAGCTGTTCCCCGCGGTTTCACTCGCCATTAGTGTGTATGTACTATAGCCTATAAACTTCCCCAAGAATCAGGCTTTCATATACAAAAAAAATTTTGCAAATCCGACCTGTAGTTTTCAAGTTATAAGCGTTCAAACAAACAAACTCTTCAGCTTTATTATATTAGTATAGATTTAACTAAGACAAGTCAAAAAATCTTTTTAGCACCAGTAATAATATACAATTAGGAAATTACAAACATAGACAATACAGTTACTAAAATATGTTTTATACGTATATGCGTTTAATATCAACAAGAGACAAAACATTGTGGTTGTGTTGTCCGTAAAATATCGTATAAATATATTAGACTTTTACAGAACAATACTTTTAGATTGTACAATTTCCGTAATTGTATAATATTCTGGTTATATTTGTATAGTTTATAGAGAAATTGAGCCCTAAAAAACCAGTAAGCAAGTTCCTTTCTGAGATTAAGTCACAAAAAAGTTAAAGCGAAAGGGAATTATGTTAGACAACTTACCAGCTACATTAAGCCTAGTCATACTTTGGTTTACTTTTCTAATGAAATATTTAATTAAGTTCAATGACTTACCAGCAACGTTGAGTCTGGTCATGCTGCGATGTGAGTTAGGCCCGGGATGCAATCTCCCCGTAGACCGGGAGTCCCCGAGTTTAGCCCGGCGGGTGTACCCGGTGGCGGCGGTGGCCACGTGGCCGGTGGCGGTGGCGGTGGTGGCCACGGTGGCGGCGGTGGCGGCGGTGGCGGCGGTGGCAGCGGTGGCGGTGGCGGTGGCAGGCTGTGCCCCGCTCAGCTTCACTATCGTCACTCCGCCCGGTGTTCGGTTTACTTCGCTGTTGAAATGTTGAAATGTTAATCAATACTAATGATTAAGCTAAGGAGTTTATTTTATGTTTAGATAAATAGTGTTAATCCGTTATTGGCTGTCGGACGGCCTGTCTGTGCACTTTAGAAACTATTGTTTATTCAAGAGATTTGGATGTGGATTTTTATCACAAATAAATAAATGAATCCACTACCTAGACTTTCTTTTTGCATATACGACGCGAGCGAATCTGCATGGATGAGGTTATTAAGCACTACAATAGTACAGTGATCTGCAGAGAAATATGACCCCCTTTCAATAGTGATACTTGTGGCATAGGGGTCAGATTTCTATGCAGCCGACTGTACCATTTATGAGCGAATGAAAAGGCGACATTTATGGCACAATTCATCATCGACAAGCGCTTTTTAGATGAAATACATGTTTAATTTTTTTTTTACAATTCAATTTTTTTTTTTATTACATTTTTTTAATTTAATATGCATATTCAACTTTTCGGATTACAAGGTATTCGTCCATATTATATTTGAAAAGAAGGTATGTCTTACCTGTTCTTAGCTCGTACAGCGGTGAGAAGCCTGTCAGTGAAGAGAGCGGGGTAAGCGCTGCACAGCGCCGTGGCTTCCCGCAGTAAAGCGGCTTGCTGCGCTCGCTCCGCGGTCGGTAAGCGCTCCAGGATGAAGTTCAGCGCTTCTTGGGCTCGTTCCTGCCACGTTCATATCATGGTGATATGAGATTCATGACTTGGGTTAAAGGGTATAAGTGGCAAGTAGGCAAGTCACTACATAGTATAAAACAAAGTCGCTTTCTCTGTCCCTATGTCCCTTTGTATGCTTAAATCTTTAAAACTACGCAACGGATTTTGATGCGGTTATTTTTAATAGATAGAGAGATTCAAGAGGAAGGTTTTTATGCCCATGCGAAGCCGGGGCGGGTCGCTAGTGTAAGAATAAAATACGAGCTTATTTATTGTGTTGATGCTTACATGAAATATAAGAGATTTTGTAGAGAATGTATACTACTTAATACTATAAAGCTGAAGAGTTTGTTCGTTTGTTTGTATGCGCAAATCTCAGGAGCCGCTGGTCCGATTTGAAAAATTATGACAGTGTTGGATAATATATTTATCGAGGAAGGCTTTAGGCTATATTATATACCAGCTGTTCCCCGCGGCTCCGCCCCGCGTGGGACGCGGTTATATCGCGCCCAAAAATAGCCTATGTTTGACCTCAGGCCGTTAACTACATCCCTACCAAATTTCATCACAATCGGTCCAGCAGTTTAGCCGTGAAGAGGTGACAGACAGACAGACTTTCGCATTTATAATATTAGTATGGTTTTTTTTAAATTAGGGATCCTTACTAAAAGTTCAATAATGTAACCCAAGGTGTAAAAAATGAGCGGGAAAATTCCTTATATCGCGTGCGCTGTGAAAACTATTGACGATTGAATAAAAAAAAGTACTACGACTACATAGACTTTGGTATTAATCCTTATCAAAATAAATTACTTGATATTCAAGACTGTTTCAATACCTTTACATGACTTTTGGAGTTATTTATTTATCACGGTAAAGCTATCACGGTTTATCAGATACAGCCTGGTGACGTTCATGAGATACTACCTGGTGACAGATAGACAGACGGACGGACGGACAGCGGAGTCTTACTAATAGAATCCCGTTTTTACGCTTTGGGTACGGAACCATAAAAACTGAAGGATCACTAGGCCTAAATTTGGCACAAAGGTCCCGTACGTGGAAAGGTCATGTACGTACGAGTACGAGCGCTAAGAAAGGAATTTTGGAAATTCGACACCTATGAAGGTAAAAATGAGGAATTACAAGCCCTAAAAAAGTTTAGTCAAAAAATTTCAAATCCATGTCGGGTCAAGGGGAGCACTAAGAAAGGTTTTTATAAAATTCACCGTTTGTGGTGATAGAACGGAAGTCCGAAGTTTGTATGGGGAAGCAGCAGCTTCTCCGCTTTTGATGCGACCAACACGGCAGCAGGTCACACACTAGTGAGGGAGCACTCACCCTGCTGGAGCGGGCCTGCTGTGTGAGCAGCGCGGCCACGAGCGCGGCGGCGCGGGGACTGCCCGACACCAGGCTGTCACACACTAGTGAGGGAGCACTCACCCTGCTGGAGCGGGCCTGCTGTGTGAGCAGCGCGGCCACGAGCGCGGCGGCGCGGGGACTGCCCGACACCAGGCTGTCACACACTAGTGAGGGAGCACTCACCCTGCTGGAGCGGGCCTGCTGTGTGAGCAGCGCGGCCACGAGCGCGGCGGCGCGGGGACTGCCCGACACCAGGCTGTCACACACTAGTGAGGGAGCACTCACCCTGCTGGAGCGGGCCTGCTGTGTGAGCAGCGCGGCCACGAGCGCGGCGGCGCGGGGACTGCCCGACACCAGGCTGTCACACACTAGTGAGGGAGCACTCACCCTGCTGGAGCGGGCCTGCTGTGTGAGCAGCGCGGCCACGAGCGCGGCGGCGCGGGGACTGCCCGACACCAGGCTGTCACACACTAGTGAGGGAGCACTCACCCTGCTGGAGCGGGCCTGCTGTGTGAGCAGCGCGGCCACGAGCGCGGCGGCGCGGGGACTGCCCGACACCAGGCTGTCACACACTAGTGAGGGAGCACTCACCCTGCTGGAGCGGGCCTGCTGTGTGAGCAGCGCGGCCACGAGCGCGGCGGCGCGGGGCGCGGCGTGCGGGGGGCGGGCCGCACTGCGCAGCGCCGCCGTCTGCTCCGACAGCAGGCTGGCGCGCGACCGGCTCAAGCACACCAACAACTGGAGTGAACAACGATTTCAACACACCACATAACTAAGGACTTTAGTCACGAGCTCAAATCGCTTTAAGCAGGCAAAAGGGAGACACGGAATGTTCGCGCTATCAGTTTAAAGACTCGCGTCTAAAATAGCAGCTAAGATGCATTCGAATTTTGTCGGTACCGGCAACAAACATGTGCCCAGTGCATAACTGCATAATGTTTCAGTTGCGTTAGAAATGGCATACGAGGACGTAAATTGCAATTTCCGCCGTGGCTTGTACTATACTTTTCTTCCTCTTGAGACGAAACAACATCGTTATCAAATTTCACAATGGCCAACAACAAACCCACGCTCGCTTTGTATTTTTTTTTCAAATTTTTGAACAATTCATACATATTTTCAAACAATATAACTTACTACTTAACTATTAGTTAATAGTTAATACCAACCTTACAAAAGTGTCCAGCAATTTCCATTAACGACCGCTAGTTTAGGTTTTTTTTGGTAAGCTAGCCAAAGTGAAACTAAAAACCTAATGTATGAAAACGTGTATATTAAAAAACCTCCATTAGCGACCGGCAATGATTTTTTTTTATTACATTGTTGTCGTAGGCCTGCAATGAGTCTATTGACGTATTGTTGTTCTTTTTTATTAATGAAGATATTACCGAGCAAGACAAGAAGAAAAAATATTTAGTGGTATTAAACATGTTATTAGTTAAGTATTTGTGCTAAATAGATTTATTTTAAGTTCCCCTCATTTTAATTATTTATTCGTACAAATTCGCCCACATACTTTATGCAATTTGGTTATAGTTAAAAAAAGTTAAAAAATTGACAAGATATTAAAAAAAAAAAACACAAAACCATTGTATATTTTGGAGCAACCTTCTGGACTTAAAACTAAAATATGAATTCAAAGAAATATTTTGTGAATGACGTATGAAATACATACCTCGAGAATGTCAATACACATGCATCCCGGATCTGTCGGGCTTGCAGTGTGCGGACACAAGTAGGACAATAGTTGAGGCACACAGTTCTTCAGCCCCTCGGGCCTTCTCACAGCTATCTGCTCAAACAGAGCGAAGAGAGAGTTCTTCTCCACTTGTTCTGCGTGAGGCAGGAGCGACACTAGCGCCGTGGCGTGGGCCTCTAGCGGCTCCGGACATACCTCATATAGATTTGTCAGGATACGGCAGAGAGGGTAGTTGCCTAAAACAACAGTGTCACTGAGACTTCTCATTTAATTGCTGAAAAAATTTATTTAGGCAAAATGAGCGCCTTTGGTGGAACAAATGGATTTTAAATTCTTTGCAATAAAGTGTTGCAATGAAGAGATTTTGAATTTGACAAGTTGTGAAAAGCTTTACGAAATTTTATTACGGTTTTAGCTAGACTAGATTTTTTTTTTTCAATCAATCAATCAATATCCTTTATTTCCATATTTTTAATTGCAACCCTTGACTTTCATCTTACAAGAAAAAGTTTTTTACTTGTTAAAGAATTTTCTTTTTTAACAATTTATTTTCATACCATTTTACTGTCAACAATTTATGTAGACGCATCAGCTTTAAGAGCTGGTATTAAACAAATACATTATTTTCTCTTTTGAATATTGCATGCATTGTGAGGATCTGTAGTGGCTCACTTGTTTTATACCTGTTATATTACTATTGTAAAATTATGGTAGCTTCTCTCTCTATATCTTCCTACAATAAATAAATACATATTTATTTATTTATATTCTTTAAGAAGCTGCCATGCATGTGCATTTTAAATTTGGAGATTTTATGAATTGTCTAATCCATTTTTAAATGCGTATTATTTAGTATTTACTTGCAACCCGCCCCGGGCGACGTCCGTCGCTGGGCATAAAAACCTTCCTATTGAATGACTTTATCTATTAAAAAAAACCGCAATAAAATCCATTGCGTAGTTTTAAAGATTTAAGCATACAAAGGGACATAGGGTCAGAGAAAACGACTTTATTTATACTATGTAGTGATAGTGATTTGGTCTACTAACGTATAATATTTCAAATGGATTATTGTACTTTTGATTATCTTAAAATTAAATATTTTCGAGACATTACCAGACATAATAGAGTCCATGATGGTCTGCACGTGTGGTTTCAGCAGCAAGGCGTGATGCACTGCGGCCAGAGACAGATACCGGGCCATGTGACGGGATATCTCGCGGTTGCCTTTGTGCAGGAACTGAACGGCCACTGGTAGGAATAGCTCCATCACATTCTTATTTCCGTAGTCCTCTTTATCCCCTTGCACCGGGAATGATACCTGAAAACAACAATAGATGCTGTGCACTGTTTATTATTACTTCTCAGCAGTAATTAGTTTTGAACTAGACAGACAAAATAAATTTTTAGAAATATACATTTCTTATTTTCATGTCGAAATGGCTATGTTATTAAATATGTGTTGACAAGTGCATGGGCACGGCTCTGTTTGCTTTTCCAAATCCTCAACTGTGATCCTTCACTGGGCTCACTTTGACTGGGCGGTTGGGGCACATCAAGAGGCGGGCTATAGAAAGAACAGCATCGCAATCACACAGGTTGGGAAAACAAGACAACAACATAAACCCCACTTAATATTTTTCTTAAGGCATCACCCAAAAATGTCTATACCAATCATATGTGCAGGTACTTGTTTTTCCACTGCTCCAGTCTAACTTTGGCGGCTTTTTTGATATGCAAGGTGAGCCTTAGGAAACTTCTTCTTTGGACTGCTGGATTGAGGGGATAGGCCATGAAGTGGCCACCTGCTAATGACAAATTATCAAGAGTTTTTTTAAAGGGCTGTTTACATACCAAAACAATGCATGCAATGATATCCGAAGCAATCTTTGCATGTGGGGGGTCGTCATCTCTCAGATGTCCAATAGGCATCAGGTTGTGGTGCAAGCAGGACTCCAACAACGCAATCAAGGCTCCACAATACTTGTCCAGAGTGCCAGTCTCTCGGATACAAGATGTCACTCTCGTCACACATATTTCGATGAGAGCTTGATCCCGGTCGTTGCGGATATAGTCCGGCCGAGATGATATCTCCGTTATTTGCTTCAACTAAGTAAAACACATTTAAATATTTTATGGTATATTATCAAGTATTAACAAATTTTACAAGTATATGATATATATGATGATTTTATATTATATTTAACAAATATATGTTGTTTGGCATGTAGAACAGTTGTTCATGAGAAAAGATACAACCTAAGCTGTAATTATAAGTGAATAGTGGTATACTTTACCTAAATATTAGTAAAAATATCTTCAAAATAGAACTTCTAACACTTGATACAACAAAATAATTGAGGTACAACACTAAAATGGTCTGCAGACCTTTATTTTTTACTTTAATTTACAAAATTCATAACTACATTATTACTTATTACAGTAATAAAATAAATGCAACTCATTTGAATAAAATTTACATTAATGTACTTACAACTTCATTTAGGTCATCAACTATGTCGGAATCCGGGATGGCAAAGAGGTCGCCCGCCCGAGTGAGATCTCTTTCGTTTAGGACGTGCTTAAGGAGCTCATGCATGGTGCTTGGTCAGTATTCCACTTTTAACACATTCAAAAACACCATCGCCCGGCCTCCAGTGGAAATTGTCTTCACTTTGAACACATCAACATAAGCAACAACCGCCAGGAAAAAGCCTTTATTCAGCTTTCCTGGAACTAATCAACAGTCGAAAATTACCCATTGAATATACGGATTCCGAAATTAACCATTAAAATCAAATAAATCTAAAGAGTTTTGTAATTTGAGCAAAAATACGCAAACGCAGCAAAGAAGCCTTCGTGTCAAATCAAAAACGTCAATCAACAAGTCAACCAACGTCAACAAAGAGTTTTTTTAAAAATACTTTTTACTGCCATGGAAACTAGTCCTTTAAGGCCTTTTTTCATTTTATTAATCTTCTTCAGTCCTACTTAAGTCAAGTCAAGTCACGTAGCGCGCTGTCTCGCTTACTCACTGGATCGCATGGTTTTAAGAGATGATAGTAGGCCACTACTTTACTATACTACCGTCTCTTAAAACCACGGTATACTATGCTTAAAACCATGCAAGATCCGGTGAGTAAGCAAGATGTCGCCTTACATCATGTATTGCACATGCACTGTCTCGCTTACTCATTGGATGGCGGTGGTAGGCCATCAGAAGACGAAGAAAAACCATTCAAGGCAACCCCACTTAAGTAAACGCCAGACTCTTCACCAGGGCCGTAAAATATATTAAAAAATATATGTCATGTTCATACATGTCATGTTTTATTTGTTTATGTCATGTTCATTCATGTGCACTAAACGTAGTGATTACATACTCTCTGATGTTAGAGGTGAGACATACTAGGTAAAACGCGGACTGAGTCTTGCGAGTACGCGTCCAGAAAAAGACTAGATCCAAAGACTAGGTCCACGAGTATTTACGAGTACGCGACTCAATGGACTCATTGCGTAACCAAATGATTCCCGTAAATGCGCGTCTTGCGTATATGGGCATTATGGACTAGTTTTACAAGTACGAGTCTTCACACTTCGTATTTTTTTTATCCAATTTTTCTAATAGCAATTAAAAACTTCCCTTCATACTTTATACAGACTTAAGATTGTCAGCAGTTTTTATTAAAATTTCAATCAAAAAGTGTATTTAAGTAAAATATATATTTATGAAATAGCATTTTATATACATTGATTATTTTTATTTACATTTTTTTATATACAAAGTTATTCTTAATCTTTTTTTTTATTTTTTGTTCTCTTGTTTTTTTTTTCAATACGTTTATATAATCAAACTACTGTTTGTTTTTAAAATTGCAAATTTTAAGTAAACAACAAGTATTATTATCACACCAAAACAAATATGCTACCAAAAGAAAATGACCTTATTGTGTTTGTACTAAAAGTGTTATTTGAACAAACAATAGCTCGCTGAAATACATCGCTCGGCGGCTCGGTGCGGCAGCGGGCGACCCCGAAGTTTCCCGACAACGTCTTCCGAGTTTTTGAGTTGCGCGTACCGGTGAAGTCGCCGTACTTGTAAATACTCGATACGCTAAAAGACTCGCGTGCGGGAACGCGTACTTACGCGTCCAAGCCAAAACCTATTCCAGTAAATACGTCTCACCTCTATTTGATGTGCACGTAGTATCTCTATTTAGTTTTAGTTTTGTGGCACTTGCTTTGCTTGTCAAAGAGGAAATTGTTGCTTGTCCAACTCATACAATACAATTTCATTTTCCTGTTTTTTTATGGTTGCTACGTTAAAATTAAATTAATATGCCTGTGCTGTGTAGAACAGGCTGTGGCAATAATGCTGTTCTAAAGGTATCTTATTGTTTTACATTATGAAAACCTTTGAGGTTATAATTCATAAATTAATAACAAAAAATAATTTCAGAGACCAAAAACTGGAGATGCCCTGTGCAAGGAGTGCTTTTACTGGGCATTTGAAACTGAAATTCATTACACTATAACTAAAAGTGAATTGTTCAATAGAGGAGACTCCGTTGCTGTTGCTGCATCTGGTGGAAAAGACTCCACAGTGCTGGCCCACGTCCTGAAAACCCTCAACAGTCGGTACGACTATGGTTTGAATCTCACTCTCTTGTCTATAGATGAAGGAATCACTGGATATCGAGATGATAGTCTAGAAACAGTAAAACAAAACAGGGATGACTATGAAATGCCTTTAAAAATATTATCGTATAAAGATCTATATGGTTGGACTATGGATGAGATTGTCGCTCAGATTGGTAGAAAGAATAATTGCACATTCTGTGGAGTGTTCAGAAGACAAGCGTTGGACAGAGGTGCGGCAATGCTCGGGGTGAAATGTATAGCTACAGGGCACAATGCTGATGATATCGCTGAGACTGTATTGATGAATATTCTGAGAGGAGACATTGCTCGTTTGAAGAGGTGTACAGCAATATCTACTGTAAGTACCAAATAGGTTTTCAGTTTTTTCAATTTTATAATGATAAATAAATTTTAAAAAAAAGATTCAGCCTGGTTTAGCAAAAAAAATAAAATGAACTTTATGTATTATAGAACATTGGTTGTCTGTTACTACTTTTCTATAATAAAAGGCTTCATTACTACTTATTTCCCAGTAAAAGCTCTAAATTTATTTACATTACACAAACAGTTATAGTCAGACCATAGATATAATTACTGCTACCATTACGAGTCAGATAAAAGTCAGATATTATATATAATTCACACACTAAACATAATTTGATTTTCAGGGCAGTGAAGGCACAATACCAAGGGTGAAACCTTTGAAGTATACCTACGAAAAAGAGATAGTGATGTACGCACATTACAAAAAGCTTGTGTACTTCTCCACAGAGTGTATATTTGCTCCAAATGCATACAGAGGGCATGCCAGAGCTCTTCTCAAAGACATGGAAAAGATCCGACCTGCTTGTATAATGGATATTATATATTCAGGTATGTACGTAGCTATGCAGACCCCACATATTAGTGGGATTTGGAAAAGGACCAAGAAGTATGTAGATCTCTGAAACAACGTGGATCTTTAAATTTCATATCAAAAAGCATCCACTGAGGGTACACATTGTGGGTTTGAAGATCAGTTAAAATTTGTGATACACAACAGAATTCTTTTTAAATCTGTTGGTAGAGAACTTAACAAACTTGATAAAAAAACAAAATGTATAAATATCATTGTTTCTGTAGTCAAATTTCTTTTTACCAATTCATTATTTAAATTGCAAGACATTAATGCCATACCATTACTGGCATTCATGTCTTGCAAAAACAGGAATTATTGTTACTCAATAATAATTTATATACTGCACATTTATCACCAATCAATATTATTATATTTCAGGAGAAACAATGGCAGTAAAAGACGAAGTGTCTCTGCCGTCACAAAGGACTTGTGTGCGGTGTCACTTTGTATCATCACAAGAAGTGTGCAAGGCCTGTGTGCTCCTCGAGGGCCTGAACAAAGGCCTGCCTCGGCTGGGCATAGGCAAAAGCTCCAAAGCAAAGAAAATGCTTGCGGAGTATAACTCAAAACAGACAAAAGAGAATGATACATTAAAATTAGCTATATCCGAGTTAGATGACACAAGCAATGGCGATAGAAACTCAAAGGTTAAAATAAAAACTTGTAACAAAATAAATAATAAGGAAACACTTAAAAATGGTAGTGATAAGTGTGACAGTAGGCAGTGTTGTTCAGGCAAATGCAGAAGTTCTAAAAATGTTGATCCAACCGTAGCTAATTCTAAGATAAATACTCTTTTGGAAGAGTATGGATTAGAAAAAGCACCAGTTACTGATAGATTGGAAACAAAGGAAGGAATTAATGTAGAAAATGGTGTTGTAGATGATTGTGAATCAAATGATGAAACACCCTCCAATATCCAAGAAGATGATCTCTGTTCTGCCTCATGCGGCAGAATGGGTTCGCTGCAGATAGGTTTCTGATGAAAACTAAATAATATACAATTTAAATTATTTATTTCCTTGATGGTTATTTTTATAGCTAAATTAAATCTGTCTAATAGCGTCAAATGTGTTAAACTTGTTTTCAAAGAAAACATTTATGACAAAATACAACATTATTAACTCATTGCACACGACTATCACCATTTCTGCACCTCAATTATTAACAGCCTGGTCTTATTATGAATTTGTATCAAGATAATAAAATTTTGATGACTAAAAGACGTGAATAAAAGAAAATGTTTTACGAGAAAAAAAAGTGTAAGACTTAATTTTAGTAAGCCATTCATAGTAAGGCCAGGTGAAACAAAAATTATTGATCAAAAATTAATTTAAAACAAATCACTCCTAAATAAATTATTTGTACAACTACTATATTACAATGCGGTTCTTGGGTATTTTCTAGGCTAAGCCTAAAGCCTTAGAAAAGATTAAAATACCATTTAATGTATGATTATTTCTTCGAACAGCACAAATAACTATCACCGCAAAAAAATATACAGAAACATGTATTTTTGAAAGTATTTACTCAAATCATTTGCCCTAACATTTCCACAATAAGAGCACTTTCTCAGTCACTTTTAAAAAGTGCAATATGAATACATGTTTTAAGTCATTTGTTTTGATCGAGTAAAAATATACTTTTAAGCAACTTCAAAAAAAAAGGTTCTCAATTCGCTGGTCAATAACCAGTACTATAATAACTAAACGAAAAGAGTAGGTTTGAGAATATTTCATTATCCACACAACAGCGAAGTGTTATAAAATGTTTACTATTTGACATTGGCTGATGTTCGAAGCTACTGATGGCATTCATCATTCCCGGCCTTCCTGTCCACCAAGCCGCACGGGATCCGCCTGTAATTTGCTACACGGTTCACGTGATAAATGCGGGCGCTCGGGAGTCTATCCTCTCGCGGCAGATGGGGCAGTTGTCGGTGATGTTGTCTGAACAGTCCTCGCAGAGGCACACGTGACCACATGGCAATAGGATTATCTGAAATTGAAATATTCATTCATCCAATTAGATTGGATTCAGACGAGGAAACATGTTGGGACACTTGATACGACAAGATTATTTTTTGAGGAATATAATTGAGGAAATGATATAAGAAGGGGTCCAGGTAGACCAAGGCATAGTTATATGAAACAAATAAAAGAGAAAACAAAAGTCGTGTCGTATCAAGAAACAAAGAAACTTGCTAAAGAGACAAAAATGGAAGGAACTGCACCGACAAGAGCCTAGCTCTTAAATTTATGATGATCATGATGACGTTGATTTAGGGTAGGGCTTTGTCTTCAGCAGTTTAGGTGTTAACCTCGCTTCTTTTGGGTTCTTGGAGAAGAAGGTCCTCGGTGAGCTTCTTGTTTGTTTACATTGCAAGTGACTGCATCAGCATCGTCATATCTTCAACAGTCATGTTAACCTTATCTATTTCAATTTTTTCTCAAGTCAAAAAATGTCAGATGCTTTAGTGTAGACTTAAAAATTTGACACCGGAACTTAGTTCACTGACATACTCGAAATAAAAGAAAGAAACAAAGACCTCTTTCGGGTTCTCCGAGCAGACGACACACAGCTGCAGCTCGGTGAGGTGCTTGTCCCGCGCATGCGCGCGTCGCTCGCGCCGGCCCTGCGCCAGCTGCTTCTTCATGTTGTCTTCGAGGACGCGCCGCCTGCGCCGCTTCAGATATTTGTATGCGATCCGGCACGACGCCGCCACAGCCACCGACCCGAACAACACTAACAGGATCCTGAAAAATATTTATTTTATTACGGACAATGTAGATGATCATTCAACTGAGGGAATAATATGTGACTAGCTGTTACCCAGGGCTCCGCTCCCGTGGAAATTCCGCAATAAAATATAGCCTATGGTGTTGTTCCAGGGTCTAAGCAATCTCCATTTCAAACAGCCAAATCAGTTTAGCCGTTTTCCTGTGAAAGAGTAACAAACATCCATAATACAGTCTTACAAACTTTTGCGTTTATAATATAAATTAAAAAGTGGGATAAAAAGTGACCGTGACCGCGCAACATATACTAGTTTGCTAAAAAAAAATAAAAAAAAAATATTTCAGGTTACTATGTGACCCATATAAAACAAATTTTACATTCACAGTCGCACATAACAATAATTTAAAAAAGCTAAAATTAGCGTGTAACGTAAATAATAAGTTTTATATCTTTAGGTACGTAATATGGCACTATATTTCTTGTTAGTTGTTTCAAGACTTTCAAACTGACTGGTATTATTAACCATTCTCAGAAAAGGAACTTACTTCACCTATGTATATGATAAAAGTTAGAATTTAGACCGTAACATACATACTTACATAAATTTACGTAATTTTTTTTTTGCCCTTAATTAACATAATACAATACAGGACTCTACACTACACATATCTATGATACAGATCTGATCCATATAAGATATTGGAAAATATAATCTGTCACATATAATTAAATAGGCTATTGTTACTCACGCAATCGAAATGAACATAGATGACACACACACAAAACATGAATGCAAACTGAAACAGTTCTCTCAACTAGCAGCAATTAATCAGAGGTTCGATTATTGGCGGCTCCAATTGACCAGGTCAATAGGTTTATACACGCTAAGAAACAATTCAATGCTCTATGGTATGTAAGAGAGTACTATTATATATTCTGTGGTAAGAAATAACACTGAACAATAATAAAAATTATAAATCGGAAAGTCTTTCTATTACGCTTTCATGGCTAAACCGCAGAACCGAATTTGATGAAATTTGGTATGGATATATTTAAGGACCAGAGGTGATACATAAGCTACTTTTGGGCGCGATATAACGGAGTCCCACACCCACAACAGCTAGTACAGAATTTATAAAATAAATATTCCTAGAACTTGACAAACACCCAAAAACTTTAAACCCACAAGTGCAGTGATATACACGCATAAGCTGCTAATGTATTAATTAAATAGTAATAATAATTTCACCTTAAGAAATCTTTAGAACTAGCGAGCCTCTTCAACAGTGAGGATTTAGTTGCAGTAGTCAGATACAAGGGAAGACCATCTTTCGGAGGCTGGATTTTCAAGGCTCCTGTGTTGCTCCGACTCAGTTCCCCGATGGCAGTTATATAGGAACCATCTCGGAGCATCTCCTCCATAGTTTGCAGGCCCCGCTGTCTGACCCCGGAGAAGAAGCCCCACACATGATCGATCACTCCAGGAGACATTGGCTCGAATTTGTCAGAGATTACATCCATATCTGTTAGAAAAATAGTTTTTATATAACTTGAAGCATTAAAATGCTTATTACTCCTACAAAAGGGTCGTTGACGCGTAGCGCGGTTCTTGGCGGTCTAGCTGTTGCAGGAATTGATAAAGATGGTGTGCAGGGTAATGATTTTTCACAGGTGTGGCTTGTTTGTCTACTCAATAGTATAAAAAATAAAATAGTTGTGTCTGCGTTTCATCTGCTGCTTACGAGATAGGACTGGTGGCTTACTGTCATCTCTAAAAACCATGCAATAACGATTGAATAGGGGAGACGTCGCCTTACATCATGTATTGCGCCGTCTTGTTTACTCACTTTTTGGATAGTTTTTAGAGATAATAGTAAGCAAATCAAGTTAAAATATAATAGGGTATAATACCAGCACATTAGTTAACAAAACCACAATTATATAAAGAAAATAAATAGCTTGTGTTGCTCGACACTTTAAGTCAACTTATTTAAGTCAACTTATTTCACGTTACCTGTATTAGATTTTAATCTGCCCTTAGTAAAGACCCATGGTCCAACTAGTTGGACAGAGCAGTTGGACCACCAGACTGGATTTTGGACATGTATAGAGTTCTTTCTCACCAAGCAATTCCGCCGCCAGTGCGTCCACAACTTCAATGTTGAATTTGCCATTGCTGAGCACGAACGGGGTAGAGTTGCACACTTCGTGGATGGTGCGTGTCTGGTCTGACCAGAAGCCTGCTGAGGTCCTCGCTATCACATGTTCTTTTATAGTCAATCTAAAATATTACAGCTGTATAAAAAACATGTTGGGACACTTGATACGACAAGATGATTTGATGAAGAACATCATAGAAGGAAAGATAGAAGGAAGAAGGGGTCCAGGTAGACCAAGGCATAGTTATATAAAACAAATAAAAGAGAAAACAAACGTCGTGTCGTATCAAGAAATAAAGGAACTTGCTAAAGATAGACAAAAATGAAAGGAACTTCACTGACAAGAGCGTAGCTCTTAGATTTATGATGATGATATGAAGTAGATACAGAGAAATACAAAAATTATAAGGTATACAAATATTTTTGTGATTTAGTTGCCGTGCCTTGGAAATCCATACTTCCATACTAATATTATAAATGCGAAAGTCTGTCTGTCTGTCTGTCACCTCTTCACGGCTAAACTGCTGGACCGATTGTGATGAAATTTGGTAGGGATGTAGTTAACGACCTGAGGTCAAACATAGGCTACTTTTGGGCGCGATATTACCGAGTCCCACGCGGGGCGAAGCCGCGGGGAACAGCTAGTCAACTATATTACCAATCAACTATTACTAAGGGAACCACGTCAGATGCCGAAATGTGGTTCCGAAGGACTCTGTCACAAGGGTGTGCATGATCGATGGACCTTATCACCTACACGAAATTATGATTATGGTCCTAAGAGATCCTAAGGTCTTTAAAACCTAGGAGCATTCTATATTTACTATTTCTTTCCCTTTTAAAGCGTAATAATTTTTTATTTATAAATATGCAGAGCATTAGTTACTAAATTAATTTCAAGCACTCTGCACACTTGATAGGTGACCCATGTAGTAACTCAGATACAACAGTCTAATGAAGTAATGAATTAACACTTTATTTCACCATTTACCTAAAAACATCATCATTAAATATTAAATCATGATTTAACAAATGTATCCAAGAATATATAGGCGCACACCATGTTTGAAGTTATAATATTATTTTCCTGATTGAAAAAATATAAGCCACATTTTAGTATTGTGGTGCCAGTCAATTTGTTAGCGCTTTTGTGAATGTTAAGACTCATGTCCACAAAAGAGTTAAGCCATTTTAAAAATAATATCTTACCTCTGAATGACTCCAGTGACTGAGTTATTATAGTTGCTTGTGATAGGATTGCCCAGCGGCTTGACAAGGCCACGTATCACCACAAACGGGATAGTGTTGTTCGGATACTTATTGATCTCCTTATTCAAAGTTGAGTCAATGTCGAGTACAGGAGCAGTCTGAAACCACGAATTGCTTTTGTCAAAAGAAATCTTTTTTTTTCCTAGCACTGCTGGGCAAAAGCTTCCCCTCTTTTCTTCCATGCATCCCTGTCCTGTTCCGCTTCGTTTGAATCCTTTCAAAGACCCTGAAGTCATTTGACCATCTTTTTCTTGGCCTTCCACTGGGACAGGTTGTTAGTAATCCAGACCATCTCTCTGTATTCTTATTTCTTTTAATAATAAAAAATAAAATACAATTCTATTTGACTTCTAATGACTTTTTAATGAGAAAAAGATTTTTTTTTTTAAATTGGTGTCCTACTAAAGTTTCACAAGCTGCTTATTTGTTTCTGACAGCCTCTATTTGTGGACTTCCATACCAGAAGTTCTTGGTGGGCTAATTACTCAAAATAACCTCAATGTTTTTCAAAATAAGACAAATAAGTGCGTAATAATCAATTTACTTGCAGGGGTGCTCTCTGTGCCTTATATCAAGATAGTAAAAATCTGCGGCTTACCTGTAGAGCATTGAGTATATGTTTACATTTGCTCAGCTGTTTGATACAGATCCCCAGGATGAGAGAATCCAACCCCAAAATCACGGTCTCTCCTATTATCTCCGAAAAGAACTCCATGCTGTTAGTCTCTTTTCATATTATAATTGCATTACATTCAATTTAACACTCTACGTTGGCTTAAAGGATTTTGTCAATCATTTTTCAATTTTGCGAAACGAAAAAATAATACCTAATACTTGCTTTGACATTTGCATTTTTTTTATTTGTGTTGACATTTTGCAGTTGACAGTTACGTTTTGCGTTTTGTTTTACAGAAAATTCTAGCGAATTAATCGCAAAGGTCGTGCAAAGGTCAGAGATTGGGAAATCCCAAGGAATCTTGGAAAATCACAGAAATGGCTTTTGTTTGGAAAGCGTAGGTACCTACTATATTACTATTGATAGTAGGTTAGATAAATTATTCTTTTATTTATCCTATGGTACCGTGTAGGTAATACAATTAGAAACTTTCGTGAGGTCTATCAATCTGCCATTCAACTTTTTTAGACATCTTTACCTGCACGACTGAATATTTAATTTAAAGAAATTTATTTATAGGTCATGGACAAAATATAAACAAAAATTATATCATAATTTATTACTTCATCTTAATCAAATAAAAACTTAATTTCTTCTTCTGCGGACCCTAGATATTCTCCAGGCGTTGGGTTCCTCGTACTTATTGTACAGTGGCTCCAGCCTCTGGTTCTTCTTGAATTTGGACAATTTCGTGGGATCAGAGAACTTGAAGAAGGCCGGGGCGAACTCTACCAGCCATTTCGGGTCGATGGTGGTGACTTCACGCATGTACTCCTTGGTAGTTTGCACAAGCTCGTGGTAGATTACCCTGGGAAACAGAGAAGAAATGTTAAGAGATAAATGGAATTAAATGTTGAGGATGAATGAGATTTGGATAGAAAGATGTCCACAAAATTACCAGAAACATTGTTAAGTGTGGTTATTAGCTGCTCTCCAGGAGAAATAAATAACTTTGCATGCGCCATTTTGTTTTTTATACTAATTAAGGCATTATGCCGTGATTTTTGCTTAGGCTTTAGCCTTAAGCTTAAGACAGAGGAATCTGTTATATGCAAGCAATCTGCAGTCTGTTTATCATCTTTTTGGAATTTTAAATTTGTGATCGGCAAAATTGTTACTGCCATCGTAATCGTAAACAAAAATTCTGCCGTGCGTTAGTGTTACCACAAAAAAAAACTAAAGAACTCACCATTCGGGCTGCCTGTTGAACAGCGCACTGGAGGGGTGAATGTAGACCACCTGGCTGTCCACGAGGGTGCGGTACCCCTCCTGGGGGTCCTTCTTAGCGGCGTTCCGGAAGAAGCCGGAGCAGATGGTCTTCTGAATGCGGACGGTGTTCTTGCCGGCTGACACCACGTCTAGTTTGTGTCTGTGAATGGGGGGAACTGACTTATTTATTTTGCTCGATAATATATATTAACCCTTTCTCTGACACTAATGCTTATCTATATCGAAAAACAAAAAACAACGTTATCGGACGTCTTTCGCATGCTTCAGAATCTTAATCTGAACGAAGTTCTCGCAGTAGAAGATGTCAGTTCTTCGGAAAAGCGGCCTCTGATGTGGTTTCTTTAACGACTACCAGTCGGCAGCTGGGACCAACGGCTTAACGTGCCTTCTGAAGCACGGAATCATCTTAATTGTCAGAATATCAGGTGATTCAACCCTGCAATGTTCTAACCAAACTGGAAACTACTAAACAAATTATATCCATAGGAATCGAATTCACGATCTACGTCAGACCTTAACTACTTATCCGTGGAGACAATTTATCAAATTTTTATACTCTGCAAGTAAATGTTAAGTGGTCACATTAATAGTGTTCAATCTCACCTGTCCATGATCCCGAGCAGTTGTTTCCTGACGTCCTGAGCACGCTTCAGAGTCCTGATCTGAACGAAGTTCTCGTAGCACCAGGCGTTTGAGAACTTGTTGTTCCTCCAACTGTTGTACACAGCTAGTAATGTTAGGTGGTCGCCTTCGGGTTGGTTGAATTTAGCCTTCTTCTGATCGGCTAGGGCTTGTTTGTCCTACAGAACAAAAATAGATAGAGTTATTTACATATTTTAAGAAATTGAATAATTCAAAGGTAAATAACATTTGGTACGGCACTGATGATTCAATAACCAAATACAGATTTAAAAAAAAACATGACATTTCTTGGTCGGGTGGGTATTTGTTCTTTTCCTCCCTTATTTGGTTTACAAACGGCGGGTTGTTTATGAATATATTTATTATGAATTATATTCATAAACAACCAATAAAATCTATATATATAAAAGAAAGTCGTGTTAGTTACTCCACTTATAACTCAAGAACGGCTGAACCGATTTCGCTGAAAATTGTCAGGGAGGTAGTTTAGAGCCCGGAGAAGGACATAGGGTACCTTTCATCCCGGGAAAAAGCACTGTTCCCGAGGGAAGTACACGCGGGCGAAGCCGCGGGCAAAAGCTAGTTATGAATATATTACCTTTGGTCGGTAGAATACGTTTTGAACGCTGAGCATAGACACGATGGTGAGGATTTCGTCGGAGCACTGCAGCGCCACCGACATGATGAGAATCTTCGACAGGTTCGGCTCCAGGGGGAATTCGGCCATCTGACAAATATAGAAAAACACATTGAAATACGGAGTTTTTGGAGGGAAAGAAAACTGTCACTTTGTCCGCGCTGTATTTATAGGCTAGGCTAGCTAAGACTGCTCATAAAAAATCACGAAATCAGGTCAAAATTATTGAGATTTTTCAGATTTAAAAAATGAAATACGCATGTTTTAGGTAAGGGGGGGGGGGTATAAAACCTTAACAGATAACACCAGCATCATGATAAACGTGGCATCACTTTTGTACATACCCTTCGACCGAGCCTGGTCAGCAATCCCTCGGCATCCAAGGCGGACAGCGAGTGCAGCTGTTCCAGCGCCATGATGAGGGACTCCACAGGCGGCGCGTCCATGAAGTCGAAGTGTAGCAGGTCGTTGATGCCCATCGTTTTCAGCTGAAGGACCTGTACATAACCCATAGTAAGTACAAAAGTACCATACAAGTACCATAAAATCGTAACATGATAATATAGCACGGAATAGGCGATTGTGGATTGTGATAAGTAAATTATTTTGCTACAGAAGTGCTGCGTAAACTGCTCAGTGTCATCAGGTATATTTGTTATAGTGAATTCGTTTGCGTTCCACGGTTTCGACAAAGGTAGTGACGTACCTGACAATGACTTGACAGTCATACCAACAAAATGCGGACGCATCGGTTCTGATACGAATCAGTGCCACTTGTGTGTTTTGTGACGGTACCTGGAGAAATCAAAATATGCCAGAAGATTTCGATATAGCGTAAGTTAGTCGTTCCGTGACCACTGCCTTTGTAACACAGGTCAAATATCGGTAGTAACTATACGTTTAATCTTTTAATTTTCATTATATAATTAGTCAGTTTCTGCACTGGCGTGGGCAGCATCTCGTCGCGGTAGGCGCGCTCGCTGTTAGTTGATACATACGGTGGTGGCGAGGTTGGTGCGCTGTATCTCGGGCACTGGCGTGGGCAGCATCTCGTCGCGGTAGGCGCGCTCGCTGTTAGTTGATACATACGGTGGTGGCGAGGTTGGTGCGCTGTATCTCGGGCACTGGCGTGGGCAGCATCTCGTCGCGGTAGGCGCGCTCGCTGTTAGTTGATACATACGGTGGTGGCGAGGTTGGTGCGCTGTATCTCGGGCACTGGCGTGGGCAGCATCTCGTCGCGGTAGGCGCGCTCGCTGTTAGTTGATACATACGGTGGTGGCGAGGTTGGTGCGCTGTATCTCGGGCACTGGCGTGGGCAGCATCTCGTCGCGGTAGGCGCGCTCGGTGTACAGCCGGTAACACTTGCCGGGGCCCGTGCGGCCAGCTCGGCCCGCTCGCTGTTTTGCTGCCGCCTAAATACGTTACAATTTTAAATATTCAGCAAAAGAAATATTTTTTTTATCACAGAGCACTCGGAAAAGCAATAACTGAAAGGTAGTGTGGCGACATTGTATCTACAAAGATGCTCAACATTTAGCGCTCAAATAGAACAAATCGAAATTGCATACAAGACAGCAAATACTATGAAAATCTAAATCGCGCTTGCAAAGTTTCTACTTATTAGAGCTATATAAACAACGACCGACAAGACACTGTTCGTCGAAGCCGCGGTCCCCAGCCATGACCCTAGGCCTGGCGGGAAGACCTTCCCAATGCGGCGATCGACCATATCCCTATCGCTCCCACCTATCTCCAAAGTAGGTACATTTGTCTCCAGGAGGTGCTGGTTTTTGTGTGCCTGTTCTACATTTAAAGCCAGGTTCCTCGCATGTGACGACCGCGTCCTAAACTGGACAGGATTATTCACCAGCTGAGCGCAACAAAGAGCAATGCAGCTTGTGCGAAGCACATGTATTGCGAAACCCTACTAGGTAGTCACATCTGCACTTAACATCAGGTTGCATTTTAACACAGCTGAACATATAAGATATCTATAAAACGATTCGTCGTTTGTTAGTCTCATAAAACTCAAAAAGGGCTAGAACCCATTTGTCTAATTATCTTTTTGAAATATTTGATAAAATTCAAGAAAAACGTTTAGTAAATCAGAAAAAATAAAGAAATTGCAAGAAAACTGATTAAAACATAAATAATTACGACAACTTTTATTGGCGGTACGATCTTCGCCAGGTCAGCTAGTTAACTCTTTCGCTGCCATCTACGAGTATATTCTGGCAGCGAAAGGGTTAATAAATAAAAAAAAAATACCTGTGAAATCGGAGTGACGACCAGCGAGTCCATTCCAGTCTTAGAATTATACACCTTCTGCTTCACAAACCCTGGGTCCACCACGTAGTAGATCCCGTCAATCGTCAGCGAAGTCTCAGCTATGTTCGTAGCAATGACAACTTTCCTGGACCCAGGGGGAGCCGGCTCGAAAATACGAGTCTGCATTTCCGAAGGCAGCGCCGAATACACTGGAAGGATTATCAGCTCGGGCACATCCGGACCTAAAGACTTCATCCTCTCATACAGAATCTCGCAAGCGGTATCAATTTCCTCTTGACCTGTCAAAAACAACAATATATCTCCCGGAGGTTCCCTCAAATGAATCTGCATAACAGTTATCAACGAGGCATCTAAGTAATCCGTTTCAGGTTCCTTCGTATAAAGGACTTCTACGGGGAAAGTTCTTCCAGGGATGGTGAAAATTGGTGCTTCGAAGAAGTATTGGGAGAATTTGACAGCGTCCAATGTGGCTGACGTGACGATCAGTTTCAGTTCTGGCCGTTTTTGGACCGCTTGCTTGAGGAGGCCGAACAGAACGTCTGTGTGGATGGTGCGCTCGTGGGCCTCGTCCAACATGATGACGGAGTACGACTTGAGGTCGAGGTCCATGAGGCATTCTCTGAGTAACATGCCGTCTGTCATGTATCTGTTAACAAAGAGAATATGTGTGATGAACAATGAACCTGTTAGCTTTTGGATTCTAGGGAAAATCTCGTGTAATCAATACTTTCATACATCTATACATAGTATAAAATGTAATCGCCCGCACTGTGTCCGTCTGTCTGTGAGCGCAAAACTCATAAACTAACAAACTGATTTTCTTGCGGTTTTCACTAATAGGTAGAGCAATTCCCAGGGAAGGTTTTAGCCGTATAATACAAGGGTATAATATAAATTAAGTGAATTTACGTGCGATGGTTGTATGGCCCTGGCTACGAGTCGAGGCTTACATGACCTCTAAAGGCGGAACGAATTCGCCAGATAAACTGGTAATCAATGCAAAAGTCTATCTGTCTATTAAGCTTTCACGGCTAAGCCGCTCGATTGAGCGGCTTAGCCGTGAAAGCTATATCCATACCAAATTTCATCAAAATCGATTGATTTTGATGAAATTTGGTATGGATATAGTTAAAAACCCAGTGTCAAATATAGGCTACTTTTATTTATTTATTAGACCAACAGCTACAATATTATATTACAATAGTAAATTAAATATGATATAAAACAAATGAGCCACTACAGGTCCTCGCATCTATACTAATATAATAAAGTTGAAGAGTTTCTTTGTTTGAACGCTTATATATAACTTTATACTACTGATCCGATTATATAATAAAATTCTGCTTATGATAGCCTGGTTCTTGGAAAAGGTTATATGCTATAGTACATACTCACTACGGGCGAGCAAAACCGTGGGGAACAGCCAGTATGACATGAAAATACTCACTTAATAACAGTCTCAGGGCTGGTGCAGTCCTCAAACCGGATGGTATACCCAACTTCTTGTCCCAGTCGACACCCGAACTCCTCAGCGACTCGCTTGGCCACAGACATCGCAGCCACTCTTCGCGGCTGAGTGCACGCTATCTTCCCTCTAGCTGTGAGGCCACACTCCGCGAGGTATTGGGTGATTTGTGTGGTCTTGCCAGACCCCGTCTCCCCGATAACTATGAGGATCTGGTTGTCGGCTACGGCCTATTAAAAGATACATTTAATGTAGTTACACCATATATTTTAAAAAAAATCCTAGACCGCGCGCGATTTCCTAATTCTATAAGTTACACACTTGATTTTTAAAGCTATGTAATGTACAGTGGTACACAAAAATAAGTATACCTTAGATGTGTTAGAGCGAACGCGCACTGCAGACGGACCGGCATTTTGAAGGATAAATACTGGGCTTGTTTTACGGTACGATACTTTTGTTAGCGGGTAACGTTTATTTCGACGTTAATTTGGGTGAAAATTAACATCATCTACCTTGAACGTAAAGTAACGGTATCGTTAAAAAAAAAAAGACGTGTGGCACTCCGGGACTGCCGCGGTAAAGCTATTGCATAGCATTTTTTATCAACTTATGCAATTATAAAAATAAAATTAAATAGTTTTTTATAGATAGTGATTCAAAAGGAATGATTCAAAAATTTTATGCCCATGCCCAAAAATTAAAATAAGTATAAGGTTTTGAATTAAGTTCGCCTGAGCTACATGGTAGGCAGAGTACATGGTAGGAGGGTGTCAGGTTTTTTCGTTACGGAATTTCTTGATTCGCTCGCCGCACTCAAAGCCCGCGATAAAAACTATGCAATAGTTAAAAAAGGCCAGTCTTTATCCGGCAAAATGCCGGTCCGGCTACAGTGGGCGTTTGTTCTAAGGGAAAGGTGATATACTTTTCCCTGTGGCCCACTTTATATTATCATTTTCAAACGGGACTGCCTATTATCACCCCTCACTGGAATTTGCAAATATAAACTGAAATGATTACTTATTTGGGTGTACTAAGGAAGAAAAAAGATGGTATATTTTTAAATCAAAGACACAAGGTCCAAAAAACTCATGAGCCACTTAATACTAACCTTAGTCAACTCGTCCCTAAGCTTATAAATCGGCAACGACTGTCTCTGCTCCAGCAGCGACAAGTTAGTCTTCTTCCCAAACGAAGACTTCTTCCCACCAATCACATGCTTCTTCCACTCCGGCAAGTCCTGAGGGGTTATCCCCGTCCCCCTCATATTAGCAGCTAAAGCCCTCCCATCCGACTCTGGTAATGGATCAATCCAGTTTTTATTCAAACCAGTCGGTAAGCTTTCCATCTCCTGCTCCCGTTGAATCATCTTCTGTTCTCTTCTCTCTTTCGCTAAAGCAGATTGCATCATAGCGGCCTGGGCTAAAGATCCATCAGGGTTTTTCACTATCCTAACTGGTGATAGGTCATGCAATGCTCGCCCGTGGCCCTGGAGGAATGGAGGCTCGTCTTCAACTAACTCTATTTCAATGTCGGCCTCTCCATCTTCATCCTTTGGCAGGAGACCGGTCTCATCGTCGAAATCTGGCAACTCACTTTTGTCTATCACTCCTGATGATATCATCTGCAAAGAATTAAATACATACATATATATTATCTAGCTTAGCCTAAGGCCATAAGACCTTAGGCCACGTTTAGCATAATGATAGTTGAAACATGAAATCAATTGATGGGTTGCTAGTCGCATCGCCTATGCTGATTCCTTTAGGCGACTTTTACGGCTTGCGCGGGAAGAGAAGCAGCTGGTACATTCTATGTTTTTCTTGTTCTCCCAGACCAGCATGGAGAACAAGAAATAAGTATTACTTAAAAATGTTATGCTAAAAGCTAGAGGAAAAATATAAGTATTTCAGTATTATGAATTTGATTTTAATATAAAACTTCTTACTATGTAAGTATGTGTTTACTTTTCGATTGATGCAATTTGTCCGAATTTCACAGGAAGCATACTATTCTATTCTATGGGGAAGTAGTTTCTAGACTTAGGCTGATGCAGACTTAAATCCTGGCTGAAACTACTAGAGAGAACTGCCTTCAAAGGTGTCATGACTGCAGAATAAATTCAATGTTATAGGCTCTCTTATCCACGCGTTTTTTCGGTTATGTCCTCATTTGTATGCTTTTGCGTTCAAAGCCCAGGGATTGCTTATCTGTATTTTCTTGGCCATTTTGAATCACCTCTACTGTTCGACCGAGCGTGTTTCCCGGTTGAATCTTCAGCTTACGCCTCAGAGCTCAGGGTATGCTATTATGAATGGTCGTCCTGATTGGGCGGAACTGGTTATTACAATGGTTAGGATATTGATAGTTGCCTGTGAATAGATAGTTCCCTGTTAAAAGGGTTACGGAGGAAACTAGACCCACAGGAACAAGACCCGGGTGTGTTAGTGGGCAACACTGTCAGATCTTTCAGGCTGCCTAACAGCATCTGACAATTAGCCTAACGACTGCCATCTACCGATAACAGCCGGGACCAACGGCTTAACGTGCCTTCCGAAGCACGATTTTGAATCACCTGTACACTTCCCTCCACCTCCCATGGCTCTACCAACCTCTCGGTGATACGAGCCGAATCTCGGGAGAGTGCGCTGTACTAGCATTTCGCATCTCTTTCCAGTTGCACCTGCTCGATCTCCCTACAAGTTCTCTATAGTGTCGCCTATTTATGCAATCATTGCATTTTAATAACTCTCCCCCATCCTTAGGGGGCTTACGTTCACACGTACGCCTCGCTTGCCTTCTCGGCCAGAGGCTAGCTTCTGTCTTCTAGGTCTTTGAGTTTGTCTCAGTTTCAGTTTTTCTCTTCGTCTTCTGTCTTCTTGTAGCGGTATTCTTGATGTGCTCCTACTTTTCAAGTTATGCCCCTCTCGAGGCCGCTTCGATTTTGAATCACCTGTACAAACATACCTGTTTGATCTCCCAGCGCTCCGGGCTGGAGATCCGGGTGACCCGCTTCCTGCTGGAGTCCTCGTCGGGGTCGAGGGCGCGCAGCCCCGCCAGCGCCGCCAGCCCCGCGCCGGCGCCCGGCGGCCGGTCGGGGTTGCGGCCTTCACGCTCGGCCTGAAGCGAACAATCATTTTTAATCATTCGCGCTCATAAATAACTTCCTAGTGAAAATTTATTTTACTAATGTACCGATTATTGGTGTTATACGAGGTGGACACAAATCAACTGCTAAATATTTTAAGGGCAGATTCGGACCACTATACTGAACAACTTTACCAAATAAACTTATATCGAAATATGAAATTTTATTTTTCACTCTCCATACATTGGTATCCCAATTTTTTCCAATGGGTCTTGGATGTTTATGTTTATCTATATATGTATTTGATATAAAATATAGTATCTTTGAATTAGTATCCCATAACACAAGTCTCGAACTTACTTTCGGGCTAGCTCAATGTGTGTGATTTGTCCATATATATTCATTTATTTATTTAATGTTTAAGTATAATTTTTCTTACCTCCAGATGTGCATGTGATGTGGGATTCAGATCTTTGCCACTCTCCTGGCACACATCTTTCATAGTCAGAGAGACTTTCTGTCCGGTCACAGACAATACTTTGATCTGCAAATAAAATATTAAATAAATATGATGCTTTGAACATAAAAAAAGTTGAAAATATTTTTTGTTCTATATTATTTTATCTCCAAACTTAAGATACACACGCATCAGCTTCATATGCTGCTATTGTGTTTAAAAAAAATAAATAAATATTTATATTTATAAAAACACCATAAAACATGTAGTAATTACTTTAGTAATACAATTTTGAAATCTGCTAGTGAATAATTTATCAAAATGTCAAACAATTTTTGTTTTGACTATACTTTATTTAGCAGTGGGATTATTGGACGGAAGAAAATTTCAAAACATGTTGCATTCTGTCCAACGAACCACCCGCAAGTCAGTTTTAAGCAGCAGGATCCAATGAAGATTGGATCCCACTTTTATCCTTTGATTAATCATCACAAATTGCTGACCTAAATATATCTCCTCCAGTGAAACAGCGAAAGTTAAGACTATTTTATTTTAGAACAAAAGATTTGTTAGTTTCTCTTTCATTCACTAACAGATGAATGAGACCATTTTATAAATGGTTAGCATTCCTGGATATATAATGCAGAAGTTACTATTTCCCAAAACTACAGGCATAAAGACCTAGGCAAGAGTAATAACATAGTACTAAATGTTGTTACCTTAACTTTGTCTCCTCGAGAGACAACGTCTGAAACATTGGTGACCCTGCCTTCGGACCTCAGCTGAGAAATGTGAACCAATCCCTCCCACCGCTTCCTCACACCCTCAATTTGTACAAAACACCCAAATGGTACAATGTTTGCGACTCTGCCATTATAAATCTGAAAGAGAAGTTTTTTTAGCCTCTTATTCATAAAAATTAACAAATGTTTATTAAGCCCGTTGTAACTAAAAAGTGTTTTGGCTTTTTCTTTCACAGTAAATTTCGTTACGAGAGAAAGAGCCAAAACAATGTTTGTTTTTTTGGCTCTTTCTGGCTTGTACTTTTTTGCAAATATATACATTTGTATATTACAGTAGGCAGACTTAATGCTAAAAGCAACTGTCAACCTTTGGGTCAAGTGACATTGTGTAGTGCTAGTGACCAATGATAGGTCTGCTTCCTGTTTGTGAATTTGGTTGCATCTATGTTAATGTAATAAAGCTGAAGAGTTTGTTTATTTGAATGCCTTTAACTCTGAAACTACTACGAAAATTTTCTTTGCATATATTTTCCCTCAAGTATTCTTGTTTTAAATAAACTAAGGAGAAAGTAAAGATTCTGCTACATGTTTACAAAAAAAGTATCATTGATTATGACATAATTAATTTTTAGCACTACTTACTTTCCCAGGCTCAGGGTCATCACTCATCTCCACCTCAGGACTACGCTTTCTAGGTCTCTTTGTATAGTCTGTGTATTTCTCTTCTCTACCACGAGAATGTGACCTTCTTCCTCGTGACCTTGACCTTCTCTCCCGAGATTTCGACCTCCTCCGCCTGTCCCTATCTCTGGATCTCCGTCTTTCTCTAGATTTTGATCTACGCGTGTCCCTTGACTTAGACCTATGTCTGTCCTTAGAACGGGACCTCTGCCTATGTCTACTTCTGGATCTCCTTTTCCTATCCCTACTCCTACTTCTTTTATCTCTACTCCTGCTTCTTCTTCCCCTGCTTCTGCTTCGTCTACTCTTTCGATCTCTAGAACTGTCTCTTTTACGATTTTCAATCTTACTACTACGGTCTTTATTCTCTTTGGATACTTCATCCTTTTTGACCTCAGGTTTGACTGTGTCTGATTTAAAATGTGATTGAGAAGGGGCCAAGGCCTCTAGCTCTGCCATGGCAGCGTCAACCACTGCATCATTATTACTAGATTTTGACTGATCTTTGAAAACATCCTTTGAGGTTATCCTCTTTGTTTTTTTATCACTTTCCTCTTCACTCTCTTCATCTGATGAAAACACAGGTGGTTTCTCATTTGGTATCGCCAATCCAGGGAATTTTGAGGCAAGTGGATTTTTACTACTGTCTGGCTCCTTGGGATTGGATGATGTGTTGGCTGGTTTCATATGCTGTATAATACGCAGCAGATTTGTCATGAATGAGTCAGAAAACTCAGCCCCATTTTCGATTAATGCCTTCTTAAAATCGTCGAAATTTGGATTCTTGTCTGCTAAATCAATTATATACTCGGCTGGAAATAGCAATGATTTCATTGTAAATTCAATTTGAAGTTCAATGTGGAAAAACTAAATTAATTTAGAAGTTCTGTACAAACAGAAAGATAAAACTATTACATAACACATCAAAATTTATCAAATCAAAAGAATACAGAAGTAAAATAGTAAGAAGTCAATATAAACAAAATAAAGTACATCCAAAAGGCAGAATGTAAACACCTTACCTAAATCCTTGTCATTTAAACCCAAATGATTGTCTAATTCAGTGCACACTTTTGATACAAGCGATAAATGTTCTAATTTAGCAACTTCATCCATATTTATTTTATTTTAAAAGTAATTAAGAGAAGTAATTAAACCCAGAAAAATATAAACTGCAATGCTATCGCACTTGCATTCTTTCCATTTGCTTGATTTGATTTATTTTCTCTTTGATGACGCATGGATAATCAGCAGACATTGACAGCTGACAGTTCCTTCAGAGCAGTTTCTTTTTATTTACGGATTTGGGCACTGGTGGCTTACCACCATCTCTTAAAACCATGCAAGAACGATTAAGGGGGATGTCGCCTTACATCTTGTATTGCGCTGTCTCGCTTACTTACTCTTACATGGTTTTAAGAGATGGTGGTAAACCACTTGAGATAGTAGTAATAGTAAGTAGGCCACTTGAAGATTAATAAATTAAGAAAAGGCCTTAAAGGATTTGTTTCCATGACCGTAAGAAGTATAAAAAAAATGACAGTACTCTGTCTCGTCCAACTACTCTTTGGTCTCGTCTGTCTTGTCTCTGGTCATTAATGTCATTGTCATTTCATTTGGTGTTTAGTAGGACGGCTATAAAAATGCTACTTCATAAAAAAATGGTTTTATTTCTTTGATTGATAATTTGGTTAACCTTTCATTTTAGGCAAGTGATTTTTCATAATTTGTGTGCATTTGCTCTTATCATGGAAAATAACACAGATCATTCCGACCAAAACAACTACAACCCGTTATCTGTCCAAGACGTAGATGTCGATTTTTTACCGATTGTGTACGAAATAATACGAAGGTATTTCATTCTATCATGTATCTTAAGAAATACATAACATAGATATCATTAGTTAATTTATTGTTTTTATTACATTTTTAGTGTTGAGCGAGATTACCACGACAACTCTGCAAAGGCTCGCGAATCAGCGGATTGCAGTCACAAGGTTCTCGAACTACAAAAGAAATTAGACATAGCGCGTGCCCAGGTGATTATTGTATATTTTTTCTGTGTTAACAACATCAACAACAACCTATATCTGTGTATCTACTTCAGTATGACATTACATTATGTAATTGCTTTCAGATCAAACGTCTTTCTGGCATTGATTATAACAAACAAGACCAGCTGAAGCAATTTGAGATCTTACGCACACAGCTGCGGCTAAAGAGAGAGCTCTTGCAGAAGTACCGGAACATGTGCTCATTTGAAACCTCATTCAAGTGACTGACGTGACCATGCCTCTACGTGCTTTGCTCAGGTACTTGGCCAACAATGAGCACTTGGTGCAGAAGATTGCAGAGTCTTACCCAGTAAGGCGAGCTGCCCAGTTGGCAGTATCAGTGTTCTATAGAAGCAAAGAGAAACTGTCTGAAGTGGACCCCGAAAAGGTCAACCGACTGATGTCTTTTATTAAGAAATTTAGTGCAAATCTGAAGGAAGGAATTGAAGATGCCAAGAAACAAATAAAAAAATAAAGTATCTAGTTCAATTTAGTGTTACTGCTATAGAGTAAAATAATTTAGCTATGGTAAAATAAAATGCATCAACTTATTTTGTAGCTAGTTTAATTTCTCTCACTCTGAACAAATCAATAAAAATA
The DNA here is from genome assembly GCA_947044815.1 of Apomyelois bistriatella. Taxonomy (NCBI): domain Eukaryota; kingdom Metazoa; phylum Arthropoda; class Insecta; order Lepidoptera; family Pyralidae; genus Apomyelois; species Apomyelois bistriatella. Next base: position 14,161,534 of record OX345690.1, read on the forward strand.
TATTCATATCACTTAACTATAAAAAATCACAAATTAATATTGGTATTGTAATGAAATACTGAATAATGATATGGAAAGAGCAGCTAGCCTCACTAATAGTATTGCAAAGGCGAGACGAAGCTAATTCTTCTATGCTGGCATAAAATTAGACACTAATTCCACTGTAGATTCTATGCAAGATTGTCATAATCACAACTAAATAATTTACACTCAAAACCAACAAACATCAAAACAAATAACATACCCTAAACCAAACTATGAGGGGTTGGACGAAAGTTTTAAGGAAAACTAAGATACATAAAAGAAAAAGTATATAATTTGAAAAAAAAAACAGCAAAAGTATATTTAAAAATAAAAACAATTTAAAATAGATACATAGGTACCTACTCAATCTTCATAAATTTTTATTTTATTTTCTGTTTAAAAAATGTTTTATTTCTGTTGAGATTATATTTCTAAGTGAAACTAAATTCTAAACCAAATCAACAAAAATACCAAACCAAATTAAATTTTCAATCATAGATTATACGAGCTGAGCCCCTGACCTCTCTCTGCTAAACAAAAAAACATTTAATAGATTGCTGTTTTTACTGTTTTAAAATATTTATAGGCAACCAAACAACTCATACAAAACTTTAATTTTCTCTTAAATTGCAGACTGGTCAAGGGCAAACAAATCATTGTGCTGCAATAGACTTAAAAAATATATATAAAATTTTCATACACCATTTTGTATTGCTGTCAGTGCATATGTCATAAAGATTGTATCGAGAGACAATATTGAAAAGATTACTAATATAAGTGTATTTTTTACATACAAAGAATGTGTATGTTTATGCTTCATTCATAGCTATATTAAAGTAGAGTATATATAATAAAATAACAATAAAAGCATAGCATGCTTTTATTGTTATTTCCTTAGTCAGGATAAGAAATCCGTAAATGGGCAAGTTAGATCTCAGTTTCAAGATGGCGGATTCCACTTTTAAATATAGCTTTTTGTTTTATTACAAATTACCTAATAAATGTAGTCTAATATAGTAAAAATATTTATTTAAGTAGTGTCAGTTTACAATATCTAAATTTAAAGAATCAATGGTTTCATATCTGTAAAGATACAAGAATATTTTATTTAAAAAATATGAACTCTTTTAGAGGCTTCGTAAAACTACGAACAATAGAGCTACTGTACTTCCTGTTTCACACAAAAATACCTGAAATCGCGTCCACTCTGAGAACATAATCTAGCGGCGTGTCTATTTCGATGGGCGGTCGAGAGTCTATTGTACAGATCACTTTCACTTATTAGGTATAGGCGGTGGAGTGATAATACCCATTAATTTAAGTGTAACACCACAGATATACTTCTAGCTAGATACCGAAGTTTTGAATACTATTAGCTGATATTTTAGTCTATTTTTTTCTATCATAGGAAGACTTAAAATATAAGTAGATAAAAGATTTAAGTAGTATCTGATTAAAAACCTGTGTTATGTTACTTAAAAATGTCTTTTTCTAGTTTTTCTTATTTTTCTTCTATCAAAAATATTAAAGGAGTTGAAATATTATTCATTCATAATTTGAATCAATAAAAGGTTTAGCGTTTTTAACAGACTTCAAAAAAATATTTCAATTTCATTCAATATTTCAAATTCAAATATTTCATTCATGAATACAACAGAATATTTTTTTTTATAACCAAATATTTGTGGATTACACGGTTAGGATAATTATTTCACTACCCAAAGATTGATAGGAAGAGATTTATATAACTTATAAGATTTATATAACTTATAAGATTTATATAACTTATAAGATTTATATAACTTATGAACAATTTAATTATTCAGTAATGTTTCTGTACGTACGATTTAAACTTGACCTGGGGGGTTACCACCATCTCTTACAACCATGCAAAATCCAGTAAGTAAGGAAGATGTCGCCTTACATCATGTATTGCGCTGTCTCGCTTACTCACTGGAACTTGCATGGTTTTTAGATATGATAGTAGGCCACCTGGGCTTTGAGTGAGGCATTAATGCTAAAAGCATTACCTAAAATTCAACCTTTGGGTTAAGCGAAATTGAACGTGGGTGTAATAAAGGGTTCTGCAAGTTTTAATGCATTGACACAGACGTGTGTAGTGTAGGTATATGAAGCGGTATCTAGCTATAGATCAATCCTTGCGGCGGTCGGTCGGGGCGTTCAGTTGGCGGCTACAACCGGTTGGTCGGACTTGTCGTGCCGCTTGGCGCGCGGGCGGCGCGGCCCGGAGCCCGGCGCTCGCTTGTCGCTCTGTAGCTCGAACGGGGAGTCCGCCGCGGTCACGTCGCTCTCTTGCTGTTGGGGGGGAAACTGGTTATACAGGTTGTTTGGTAGATGGGTGCAAAGCCTTTAGGATTAGGTTAATATTGGGTTTTTTAAGCAAAAACTTAAAAAAATATTAAAAAAGAAAAACTAGTTACTTTATATAAGACAAGTTTCGTTCAAATGGTTCTAAATGGTACATACTAACTCTGGTTTAAGGCTTTGCACCCAACTACCAAACACCCTGTATATTGAGTAGACCTACGAGTATTAGGCCTGAGTTCACCAACGGCGGCGTGTGAAGTCTGATCTTAGGGGTTCATCATCATTATATCGTGTAGGTCCGTGTGCCAAGTCATACTGTATATTTAAAACATAACAGATTTTTAATATTGATATGTAATATTGATATGTTCACTGTAAGATGTTGTTAGGTTAGCTTACTAAGTAATAACCGAGGACAGGAGGTCCCTAAGATGGGACTGAATAAATTAACCGACTTGGTATTACATCGATCTCACTACTTTTGACGGTAGAATAACTAAGCGAGACTTGGATTTTTTATAAGTTTTGTTTTTGATGGCATTGCTATTTTCCTGATGGAACTTCGGACACTCACCAGCAGCAGGTTGGCGGGAGCGGCGCTGGCGGCGGCGCCGGGCGTCGCTCGCTCGCGACGCTCGCTCCGCGCGGGCGGCTGCAGCAGGTAGACACACACACAGTGACACTCACCAGCAGCAGGTTGGCGGGAGCGGCGCTGGCGGCGGCGCCGGGCGTCGCTCGCTCGCGGCGCTCGCTCCGCGCGGGCGGCTGCAGCAGGTAGACACACACACAGTGACACTCACCAGCAGCAGGTTGGCGGGAGCGGCGCTGGCGGCGGCGCCGGGCGTCGCTCGCTCGCGGCGCTCGCTCCGCGCGGGCGGCTGCAGCAGGTAGACACACACACAGTGACACTCACCAGCAGCAGGTTGGCGGGAGCGGCGCTGGCGGCGGCGCCGGGCGTCGCTCGCTCGCGGCGCTCGCTCCGCGCGGGCGGCTGCAGCAGGTAGACACACACACACACACACACAGTGACACTCACCAGCAGCAGGTTGGCGGGAGCGGCGCTGGCGGCGGCGCCGGGCGTCGCTCGCTCGCGGCGCTCGCTCCGCGCGGGCGGCTGCAGCAGGTAGACACACACACAGTGACACTCACCAGCAGCAGGTTGGCGGGAGCGGCGCTGGCGGCGGCGCCGGGCGTCGCTCGCTCGCGGCGCTCGCTCCGCGCGGGCGGCTGCAGCAGGTAGACACACACACAGTGACACTCACCAGCAGCAGGTTGGCGGGAGCGGCGCTGGCGGCGGCGCCGGGCGTCGCTCGCTCGCGGCGCTCGCTCCGCGCGGGCGGCTGCAGCAGGTAGACACACACACAGTGACACTCACCAGCAGCAGGTTGGCGGGAGCGGCGCTGGCGGCGGCGCCGGGCGTCGCTCGCTCGCGGCGCTCGCTCCGCGCGGGCGGCTGCAGCAGGTAGACACACACACAGTGACACTCACCAGCAGCAGGTTGGCGGGAGCGGCGCTGGCGGCGGCGCCGGGCGTCGCTCGCTCGCGGCGCTCGCTCCGCGCGGGCGGCTGCAGCAGGTAGACACACACACAGTGACACTCACCAGCAGCAGGTTGGCGGGAGCGGCGCTGGCGGCGGCGCCGGGCGTCGCTCGCTCGCGGCGCTCGCTCCGCGCGGGCGGCTGCAGCAGGTAGACACACACACAGTGACACTCACCAGCAGCAGGTTGGCGGGAGCGGCGCTGGCGGCGGCGCCGGGCGTCGCTCGCTCGCGGCGCTCGCTCCGCGCGGGCGGCTGCAGCAGGTAGACACACACACAGTGACACTCACCAGCAGCAGGTTGGCGGGAGCGGCGCTGGCGGCGGCGCCGGGCGTCGCTCGCTCGCGGCGCTCGCTCCGCGCGGGCGGCTGCAGCAGGTAGACACACACACACACACACACAGTGACACTCACCAGCAGCAGGTTGGCGGGAGCGGCGCTGGCGGCGGCGCCGGGCGTCGCTCGCTCGCGGCGCTCGCTCCGCGCGGGCGCTCGCGCGGGCGGTTTCAGCAGCGGCTCTGGGCGAAGGACGTTTCCAACAGCTTTCGTCCGACCCTCACGGAATACCTACATGATTAAATTCATTGAATAAACGGCTTGAACTACAGTTTGTCTCATTTTAACGTTTCAGCCGGTGACCGCCGTTTTCAGGTTCACCTTTTGGCCGGAAAAAGCGGATGGTGCTCGCAGAAAAATGGTCTGCCGCAGGGCAGTGTTTTGGCCCCATTACTCTTTAACATTTATACTGACGACCAGTCATCCACAGATTTTACAAGTCGCTTTGTTTACGCCGATGATTTGGCGCCGGCCTCCCAAAGTCCATCTTTCAATTAGGTACAGGAAAACCTAAAAGTGGCCCTTGATAATCTAGGTGAATACTACGACCGAAACGCACTAAGGCCATATCCGGCAAAAACACAAAGCTGTACCTATAAAATAAACTGCGAAAACATCAGGCAGAAAGTTTGTTCAAGGAACGATTTACTGCGACCGTCGTTTGACTTCAACTAAGTGGGGTGCCTCAGCATCGATACTGCGCACTACGGCCCTAGCGCTCTGCTTCTCTGCAGGGGAAAATGCAAATGCTGTCTGTATTTGCTCCGCCCACGCTCGGTTGGTGGAAACGGCTTGAAACGAAATGTGCCGCCGGATAATAACAGGCTGTCTAAAGCCGACGCCGCCGGTCCAAATGCTATACCCACTAGCCGGCATCACCCCGCCCGACATTCGCGCTAAAAATGCTAAAGGATTGAAGGCACCCCATGCACAATGACACCGCTGCTACTCAACGCCCCAAAAGCAGAAAAAAATTCCTGCAGACTGTGCGTCCTACACGAATAGACGTATCTAAAGCTAGGATGAGCTCATGGCTGAAGAGATTCTCGTCCTTTGTCCAGCCTGCAGAAAAATTGCCACCTGGCTACGATTTGTCTTGGCCAACATGGAAATGTCTAAATAGGCTTATAACCCAAGTAAGCCGTGCCGTAGCAAGGCCAACTTGGGTTCCAAGGCAAGCCAGGTCTTCGGTCGTGAAGACTCAGTCAGTTATCGTCATTGTATTTATTTTAAAATATTTGTGTTTTTTCGAGTATTCGTGCATAATAAAGGTGGATTATTATTAGTTTAGTGTTCGTGAACAAGCGTGAGTGTAAGGAAGTGATACAGTAATAAGTGACTTTAATCCTTGTCACCAAAACCTCCCAAGATAATGCTAAGTGAAACTTCCACCAATCCACTTAGGCCACCTTTGACTAACTTGACCAGAAATGACTATTGACTTGACTCGACTAAATGAAAAACATTCAAATAAAATAAGCTAAAAGTTTGATTGCCATATTGTGGATTATTGCCTCATCAAAAAGTCATCAAAAAAAAAGTCGTCAATGTATAAGACACTCACCATTCTCTGCCCCCTCCTCAAGTACTCCGGATGCTTGATGAACCGGAACCGCACATGCGCCTTGTCCCCCGTCCTCAGACAGTCGCGGGACATCGACATGATGGAAGCCGTTTGCCTGATGCTGCCGCAATGCACTAAATACACATATAACACATTCAACATAATTTTCATAAGACTTAAGAGCTGGAAGCTGTTTTTTTTTTAATTTATTTTCATAGAGAACCAACAGCTATGAATATACAAAATATGAAACAATTTAGACATTTTGAAGCCAATAAAAGGTTCCCAAAGATAGAAACACCTTAAAATTAGAGAAAAAAACAGGGCACATACATTATGGCCATATGGATACAAACCGCATCTTAAGTATTTTTATTTTTTATTGTACAAGATAAACAATTGATTTTATACATATAAATATATATAAAAGAAAGTCGTGTCAGTTACAACATTTATAACTCAAGATCTATTAAACCAATTGAACTAATCTCTCATAAATTTTGCATATACATAGTAAGAAGTATGGTTATACACAACGGTACCGTTCACGCGGGCGAAGCTGCGGGCAAAAGCTAGTATATCTATATATATATATAAAAGAAATTCGTATTAGTTACTACACTTATAACTCAAGATCTACTGAACCAACCTCCCTAAAATTCTGCATACACATAGTTAGAAAGACCCTTTCATACCTGGAAAAAATCACTGTTCCCGAGGGAAGTTCCCGCGGGCGAAGCCGCAAGCAAAAGCTAGTATCAGTATAGATTACCCATGGCCTGGTACCGCTCGGAGATGGTGGTGGGGTGGTGCAGCACCAGGATCTCCCCCTCGAACTGCCAGCACGCCTGCGGGTTCAGGGCCGGGGACACCATCACCATGCCCTTGCGGATCTGAGACCGCTTGATCTGTGGATTACATACACCATCAATACTCATCATCTTGTCGTGTGGGTTATAGCGCCATGAAAACCCTAGTGTCTTGGCTATTTGTATTCGCCTATTTTCCATGTGTGGACGGTATATTTGCCAAAACTTTTGCTATATTTGCGCTATAGAGCTCTTCGAAACCGCCTCTCAGGTTCCGACATAGTCCTTTTAACGAATACCAGATGGCAGCCGGAACTAACGGCTTAAAGTGCCTTCCGAAGCACGGAATCATTTTTAATTATCAGACAATCATCTGATTCAAGCCTGCTATGTTCTAACCAAACTAGAAACAACTAAACAATGTATGCTTCGCGTTGGATTCGAACCAACGACCCCCGAGTCTATACGCAAACGCCATAACCACCAATCCAGTTGATGATTATGATAATATTTTCATTAAACCTTGACCTGACCCTGAGGTAAATCGCGCTCAGTTGGGTCAAAAACATCGAAAAGTGAAGGATTTTCATATTATTCTTCTAGACTATACCTTTTTGAGAGCGAAGCTAGCAGTCTGTTCTCCTCCCACATCAATCACTGGCATTCTCTTGCGGTGGATGCTCTTCACCACAATAGGAATGAACCGGCCTAAAGGGTCAATTAAAAGTCAACCTATAGCAAGCGTGTATCATTAATACCTTCTTGAGAGCGAAGCTAGCAGTCTGTCCTCCTCGCACTTCAGGTACTGGCATTCGCTTGCGGTGGATGCTGTTCACCACAATAGGAGTGAACCAGCCTATTGAGTTAATTACTCCAATCCCAGTAGCTCAAAGTCAACCTATAGCAATATGTATCGACCCATGTATCATTATTACCTTCTTGAGAGCGAAGCTAGCAGTCTGTCCTCCTCGCACTTCAGGTACTGGCATTCGCTGGCGGTGGATGCTCTTCACCACAATAGGAGTGAACCGGCCTAGAGAGTAAATTACTCTAATCCCAGTAGCTCATAGTCAACCTAAAGCAACATGTATCATTAATACCTTCTTGAGAGCGAAGCTAGCAGTCTGTCCTCCTCGCACTTCAGGTACTGGCATTCGCTGGCGGTGGATGCTCTTCACCACAATAGGAGTGAACCGGCCTAGAGAGTAAATTACTGTAATCCCAGTAGCTCATAGTCAACCTAAAGCAACATGTATCATTAATACCTTCTTGAGAGCGAAGCTTGCAGTCTGTCCCCCTCGCACTTCAGGAACTGGCATTCGCTTGCGGTGGATACTCTTCACCACAATAGGAGTGAACCGGCCTAGAGGGTCGGGTCCCAGTAGCAGCGTGTCGTTGAGACGGATCACGCCCGCCAATGTCGTTCCCGACACCACTGTGCCCACACCCTGAGAAACACATACATTAGACCTATTTGACTGTTTGCATACAACTATAATGTATGACATACATACATCGTATGTTATAGCACAGATCTATCGTTACAAAGTAAACGCTCAAGGTAATAGAAATTTAAAAACAAGTAAAAAAAAAATTAAAACCAGAAGTAGTTATTTGACAAAGGTTGTTTGCTTGGTAGCCCATCGCATCTATTTCCGCCACGAAACAGCAGTTTTTAGCTTAGAACCAGGAGAAGGACATAGGGTACCTTTCATCGTACCTTTCAAGCTAGTAAATTATATATTTCCATCTTCCATGTTGGTCTGGGAGAAAAATAAAAACATAGAATGTACCAGCTGCTTCTCTTCCCGCGCAAGCCGTAAAAGTCGTCTGAGGGAATCGCCGAATGGGGAAATCATGAGGCGATGCGGCTAGCAACCCATCACTATTGATTTCCTGTTTCAACTACCATTATGCTAAACGTGGCCTAAGGTCTTATGGCTCTAGGCTCTGTCTACCCCGTATGGGATAAAGACGTGATTATATGTATGTATGTATGTAAATTATATATTGCAGAATACTGCGTTGTCAACTCACAGGTACTGAATATGTGTCGTCTATCTGGAACTCGGCTGGCTTGTCCTCCTGCGAGGGCATCCTCGTCTTCAGCAGGTTGAGGAACATCGTCAGCAGCTCCAGGTTCTCACCGGTCACGTTCGACACTTGGAAGATCGGGCATAGCCTGCGTACAATAACATTAATTATTGACCGAAGCTAGTGGGAATTTGATACCACTGATTCCGTCATGTCAGTGGAAGTGGTATCACTATCTATTAAAAAAACCCCATGAGAATCAGTTGCGTAGTTTCAGAGATATGGCAACCGGATCTAACGGCTTAACGTGCCTCCCGAAGCACGGAATCATCTTTATTATCAGACAATCAGGTGAATCATGCCTGCAATGTCCTAACTAAACTGGGAATACATCCCATGGGAATCGAACCCATGACCCCCGAGTCTACAGACAAACGCCTTAACCACCACAGAGGCAGTTCTCAGACAAATATATGTGCTAATAAATATTAACAAAATATAACACAAACCTCTGCGACACAAAATTGGTAGCGCTAACGATCACGTCGTCCTTTGTCTTCACCATGACAGGCACCTTCCTGCAGCCCGAGGACTTGAGGATCCTCACGAGCAGCTTCAGGTTGTCCTGCAGCACGTTCGGCGGACACATGTCTATCTTGGTGACCACCACGAAAACCGGCACTGACAGGGCCAACGCCAGACCTAGGTGTTCTTTAGTCATGCCCACTATGCCAGCGTTGGCGCCGATCTGTGGAATTACTTAATTATTCATATTATGTGGCAGAAAAGGACATATCTATACCTAAGGGCTAGAGTTTAACATCTTATCTTCCTACATATAAAAATCTCGAGAATGAATGACTGAACATAATAAATAATTATAATATATAACTTGAAATATATTTGCAAGTTCAGAGAAGGTATAAACGGTGAGAAAAATTCATTCAGGCTTACTTAGGGTGGGTTGCACCAAAGTACCAGTACTTTGACTACACAGTTATTGTTATAGTAAGTTGGTGCAACCCAGCCTTCATGTACAGGGGGATACATAGATATGTACCCCAAATAAGGGGTAAAAGTAACAAAGCAAGCAATCTTACCCCTTATCTGGTGTACATATTTATGTGCCCCACTGTGGATCCTCATCCGGTTGCTTCGAAGCCGTCCGTTTTCCTGCTTTTCCGAAATTCCTTGTTGCGTAGACAACATGACGGGTCTTACTCTACTCTTGACTCAAAATGACACAGTAACTCGAAAGAAACGTGATGACCTTGAGCAATGCCTCCAAATTAAACTCTATGTAAGCATGCTGAAATCTGGCGTGTCTCTTCAGGCTGCACCTGACCTTGGAAGATGTATCATATCTAGATAACTTACCATAAGCATGCCGAAGTCTGGCGCGTGCCCCGTCATGCCGAACACTGTAGTCTTGAGGTACCGCTCGTGACCCGCGAGGTCAATGAACGTGATGACCTTGGAAGATTTCTCGCAGATCTTCACCCAGTCCAGAGTGCCGTGGTCAGGTTTGTTCACAACGTTGCCTACGACAAATAGGGATTTTAAAGTACCATGTAACAATTGATTCCTTAGCTACTGGAGGGAACTATGGTAGTAAATGATAGATTTAACCATATCACATCTGCTAATTACCTCTAGAGACGCAATAGTAACAATAGAACCCATAATTACGCGGCCGCCATTGACCGCTTGGTTAATCCATTTATTAACACGTTGGTAGACGGTTTTGAAAACACAATAGAAGTTTAATTGTTATAACTAGACGTAGTGCGTCCACCAACGTGTCAAAAAATGCAATGCCGCAAACTGGAACAGAACTAAGACGAATATTTAAAAAAAATAACTGGCTGGAAACTAGAACTGTGTGTCTAGAAGGGACGGAATTGGGTATTCTCCTTTGCATAAAGAAGTAATTCAACGCCCGAATCACGCAATTATACATATAGATGTAAATATTTATGAAATACAATATGTTAGCAACAGTAATGACTCACACACTTCCTGTTACAGTTAGCTGTATTAATGAGTCATTTAACAAAAAAATATTTATATCCGAATAAAAAGGATGGAAGATTGCGTTAACTAAAATCATAATGTTACATCATTTTTTTCTAAAATAAAATGGTTATTAAGTATAAGGATATTTGTGTAAAGATACAATGAATCCCAATTTATTAATTTCAAAATGATATCTCGCGAGAAGTGACCAAAGAAATTAAAAAAATCCTTGATACCTCGATTGACAAACAAACCAGTCATGTGAGAGTTTCTTTGCGTCCATTTATTGCTAACTAGCTGTTCCTCGCTATTTCACTCGCCCGATGTGTTTATGAACTACTAGCTGTTCCCCGCGGCTTCGCCATGCGTGGGACTCGGTTATATCGCGCCCAAAAGTAGCCTATGTTTGACCTCAGGTCGTTAACTACATCCATACCAAATTTCATCACAATCGATCCAGCAGATTAGCCGTGAAGAGGTGACAGACAGACAGACAGACTTTCGCATTTATAATATTAGTATGGAAGTATGGATTTATAATAGCCTATAATCTTCCCCAAGAGTCAGGCTTTCATAAGCAGAAATAATTTTTCTTAACCGACTATAAGTTATAAGCGTTCAGGCAAACAAATAAACTCTTTAGCTTTATTAAATTAGTATAGGAGATATATTAAATCCTAACTAATATAGTAAATGCGAAAGTGAATTTGTTTGTTTGTTACGCTTTCACGCCCTATCTACTGCACCAATCTTCCTGAAATTTCGCATACACATAGATATAAGTATTGAGAAGGACATAGGATACCATAATATACTATTCCTGTGAATTATATTGGCAAAGGTGCTCATCTATTGCGTGAAGTAAGAACTAAGTGCTGTGCGTTACACGCCTTGGAGGGAAATTTTTTCCACGTTTCTCGTTTATCATTTTAGTACATTTGTCTGCCCGGGCCACAAATCAAATCTTACTCATGCAGGTGTGAGTAAGCGAGACAGCGCAATACATGATGTAAGGTGACATCTCCCTTACTCAATCGTTCTTGAATGGTTTTTAGAGATCATGTAATAAGCCACCTGTTGAATCCGCGAATGTCGCTCCCCATAGCACATTTCGTCTTCGTCTAAAATTAATAAAAAGCTAAAGCGTATTTCGTCTAAAATCTAATAGATTTAGCTATAGCCAATAAGTAACGAAGAGCCGACTGGCAAGGGGTGGCGCAGAATAGGGGAGTGGAGAACTCTTGTGTCATAGGCCAGAATTCACTTTGGGTCGTCAAGCCATCGCAGTAAGTAAGTAAAACTACTAAGTATAACACTTTCGAAGCCACCAAGCCACCAGATAAAATAATGAAGTAACTCACCCATGCTATCAAATCCCAGGATATCGTTTCCCACGGAGCTGGTCCTCCCGCTCTCCATCTCATGTTTGTGCCGGAACAGCCTCTGCCGGGCGTACCCTCGTCCATTGTCCAGTTCGCCATGTGTCAACACGCCTAGTAGAGTAGACTTGCCAGCATCCACGTTGCCTACTACCGCCACTCTGGTAACAAAGTGAAATTATTTATTTATTTATCCAACTTTCAACTAATATTATAAAGGCGAAAGTGAGTTTGATTCTTTGTTTATTTGTTACGCTTTTACGCTCTATTTACTTAACCGATCTTCCTGAAATTTCGCATATACAGTTGGAAGTATTGAGAAGGACATAGGGTACCATTCAACCCGGGAAAAAGCATTGTTCTCGAGGGAAATTCATGCGGGCGAAGCCGCAGGCAAAACTAGTTTCAATATAATTACGATATCCATTACTTATTAGCGTATTTTTTTCTAAATTTCCACATCTTACAAAGCGCCACAAGCTGCACTGCAGCATTATCTCCAAAAACGTCAATTTTTTTTTTATCAAAACTAATTAGAACTAAAGAACAATTATTATACTCGTAATAATGATTAATGTTATTATGCAAATTTTCTTACTGAAATTACAGACACGGAAAATAAATATGGCAAAGAATAAATATTATGTAAGTCATTTCCAATCGCCTAATTTCCCTTAAAACATTCCTCACCTGATCTCCATGAAGTCAGTGTGGTCGACCTCTGTCCTCAGCAGGTACTGCCCCGTGAGCCCCGATCCGCACTCCCAGCGTCTCAACTCCACGCACGAGACCCGCTCTGCGCTGACCAAGGACTGCAGGGTTGCCACACTAGCACTGTACTCGTCCTCAGTCAGGCCCCGCCCATCTGTTGTTAATTTTATAAGTGACAGTTAATGTGACAAAGCCAGATACGTAGCAGGGCTGTGCAGTCTATTCGGATCATCTCATGATATGTCCTAACTGCCCTGACTCCTGTACATTTTAGGATCTGGGAGTGGCCAACGATAGAGCAATTAACATAGTCACTGGTCAAAAATAATTTAAGAGTCAAGCCAATTCGACTAGACAAGAAGAAGCTATGTAGATCTAGCTGTAAGTATAAGTAGTAGCAGCTCTGTATGTAATTTCTCTGTATTCTGACTAGTAATTGGGAAAATCCACCAACTACAGAATTTTCACGTGGCTCTGAGATGTCAGACCAGGCATGGCTGATGAGACAGACATAAAATAATGCCAAATCTTTGTCATGTCTTGAGTACCTTAGGTTGATCAAAAGTGAAAAGGCGTTCCATGGGTCTTGATGATGATTTTTTATTTATTTATATGAAGGTTTGCCTTGCCAAATATCTTTGTAAATTAACAGACTAAACTGATGACATATATTTTATTACTGTTGTATTTTTCAATCTTTATAATAGCAAATTGGCTACAGCCCACCTGACCAATTGGTCAGATGACCTTAAGAAATTCACAGGCAGGCGCTGGATGCAGGCCGCTTTCAACTGGCCATTTTTAAAATCCTTTGGGAGGCCTATTTCCAGCAGTGGACAACCCACCTGTCATAACCACAACTTGTGGCTTCGACGAAAAGTATGTATGTCATAAGAAAAGAAATGATGTTAGAAAACATAGCCTTTTTGACACAATGATAACCATAGACTAAAAAAAAAGAAAAAATTTGCCAAGACCGCACGCGATTCCGAATTCTTTGATGATAACTGTTAATGTTTTATATCCTACAACAGTAAACAAAGCACAAAAGGGCAGTGCTATGTTGTAATAATCAACAACGAATGTTTTCTTCATTATTCATGCAATAGAGATAAACTGATAGAGATAGATAACAGAATGTTTTACAATCTAGATTAAACACGTTTTAATATAGAATTTACATTGCTAAATGCAATGTAATATCTACGTTAATTTTGAAACAATACATAATTAGATTCCTAGGTGCAAAATAGCAATTTTTTATCACATAAACCATGTGATAAAAAATTACCAAGGACACACAGGTTTAAATCTTACATTGAAATTAAGAAACTTCTCTTTTATATGTTCTATGCATTTGTGTTGTGAAAAGAATGTAGTGAAAGCAATGGTGCTATGGGAGATTACCAAAAAAGGAAGATTTTTCTACTGACTTATCAATGGAAGCCTGGGGAACCAACCAACTTTTTTTTTTTTTTTCTTAAAAGGTTGTTCTTGGTCTTCCTTTCACTATCCTTGCTTTTTTTTTCCTTCTGTTATTGTTTTATTAGTTGGTTGTGTTGTAAGATGTGAAATGAAAATCTTTATCTAACCAAAAAAGGAATATTATTTTTTTAGGATTCATATATGTATGAGTTTCTTTATTTCACTGTAAATCTAGAATGAAATCAAATACAAATGTAGGGGATGCCTTTAGATTTCCTGCATTCCACCGTGTGACATAAAATGTGATGATACCTTTTATTGATCAAATACTTCTGTATATTAGAAATGTTTTCAGGTGTCCTCACCTTCTCCATGTCCGATATCATAGATGATTTCTCCATTTCCTGCTTCCAGCCTCTCCAGCATTTGTTTTCTTAGAAGTTCATACTGATCAGCTGTAGGACTAACTAGCACCATCTAAATAAAATACACACAAAAAAATATTTTATCCTTTTTCATAATTGTTTTTTTATTATTTTATTATGTTTTTTTCATGATAAGATACACAAAGCTTAGTAAGCAAATTTTGCAGTCTCAACTCAACACAAAGTAATTCATATTGTGACTAACATTATTTAATATATCAAAAAATAAAAATTTACAGTAAATTTTATAAGTCAAACTAGTAACAGGATTACCTACTTTAATAAAACAAGGTGGCTTAAATTAATTGTTAATGTCAATTATGATGCAATAAATAACAATTTTTTTTTTTGATAATATTATGAATACACAAAATCATACATTATTGAGTAATGAGACTAATATCATTTTTAGTACTATCAATGTGAATTGGTCTTGTTATAGTAAATGAAGTGATTGTTTGGCATCTTACCAGAACACAGTAAACAACAACAAAGTTGCCTCAAGGGCTTGGGCTTCATACCTTGCCTCTGATGCTAGAGTAATCTGTCTCGCTCTCCGGGAAACCTTCGGGCTCGCCCAGCGGGCTCGACTTCGCCGGGGAATCCAGAATATTATCCATTATCAGTTTATTTCGTTTTGGGTTCCACAACAAATTACACCATTATGTCATCACATATACCTAAAAGTATTTACGATGTTAAAACAAAATTAACTATAATTATCACTTAAACAATATTCTATCACTCACTAATAACTAATCAACAAATATTATAATAAAGAAATCTTATTAAAACTGTAAAATGACCATCAGAAACCAACATATTGTAGTAAATAAGTATTATATTATATGAACAATAAGCTTTATATAAATGAATTTCACGGATAAACAGTTTGATCTAATAAAATGTTCATTGTACTCACTCAAGTAGCGAATTTATCTTTGTTTTAAAAGTTTTAAGCTATGAAAAAAGACAACAATCATCAGACAGATGGATAAATATAAATGGTGCGAACTGCGAAGAGAAAATCCAACTCTGCCTGCCTGTGATAGAGTGACAGATGACAGATGTCATCATTTGCCACATTTTGACAACTCACACCCGTATTCACGTTCGTTCGTTGCCCACATAGGTCGCCTCGTGTAAACTATTACCACATTACTACGGAGAAATATGTACTTTTGGTAACTATCGACGAAAAATAGCTGGCAACATTGGTTAATGTTGACTTGACTTGACATTGACACAAGAAAAAAAAGCGAAGCTTTTTCAAGAAGTGTCAAGTCAAGAAAGAAAGAAGAAAGCAATAATAAAATTCTGCCCTATTTTTATTATTATATCGTGGATTCATAATATTTTTTTATAGGTAAATTATATTTACACAATTTTGTGACCAGTGACCTTATTCGTAATATGATTCTGTGGATAACTCTATCCGTGAATAATCAATATGGGTGATTTAAATTCATCAGATTGTTCCTGGAAGAAAATGGTGATAGCGAAAGCAAATCATGAATGGATTTCTAAGTTGAAATGTGAAACTCGCGAGACTTTGGTTGTTGAGGATAATGAAAATGTCGCCGACACTACTAACTTCAGCATGCCCGAGGAAAGCTCTATTTGTTATACGAATATCAAAACTGAAAATGCAGATATGGAGCCTGTTCAGACCGACGGCGAACCTGAGGTTTTTACTCAATCTTTAGATCCCCTGATGATTGCCGAACCCAGGCCGCCCCGTCGACGAAGAAGTTCTGTACCCAAAGGACCTAAAAATGAGACGCCGGAAGAGAGAGCGGCAAGATTGGCGAAAATGTCCGCGTACGCCGCGCAAAGACTTGCAAATGAATCTCCAGAGCAGAGAGCATTACGGCTGAAAAGGATGTCAGAGTATGCAGCCAGAAGATTAGCACAGGAGACAAGTGAACAAAGAGAACAAAGGCTCGCTAGAATGTCTGCGTATGCAGCTAAGAGGTTGGCACAGGAGACTCCTGAACAGAGACGCAATCGGCTCTCACGAATGTCTGCATATGCTGCCCGGAGACAGGCCATGAAGAAAGTCATGAACTCAAAAGATTCTCAAGATCCAGACACAAGTAATGACACTTCTAACCAAAGTTGAGATATCTATTGTTAATATGTATGCTTGAATAGGAGAAGCTTGTCAATATGATTTAATATAAGTTATGTAAAATTTGTACTAACATTGTTTTAAAATTATGTTTTTCAGAAACTTGCCCGTGGGTGGCTCATAGATTTATTATATTACCTATTGTAAATAATAAATTTATGGTTTTAATGAATTGCCTGCTAATATTACGGATAATTGTATTAATTATTAAGAGAAGCTTCATATAAGTAGTTTAATCTTTATTGAATCTTCATCACATTAACTAAAAAAAAAAATGATTTGATAATTATATCAAGAAAAAGTGTTGTAAGACTCAATACGAATCTTTAAAGTACTATAGTGGTGAAAAACTATGGCCACTAAGAAAAAGTATTTTAAAATTATGTAATACTAGCTGTTCCCCGCGGCTTCGCCCCACATGGGACTTGGTTATATCGCGCCCAAAAGTAGCCTATGTTTGACCTCTGGTCTTTAACTACATCCCTACCAAATTTCATCACAATCGGTCCAGCAGTTTAGCCATGAAGAGGTGACAGACAGACAGACAGACTTTCGCATTTATAATATTAGTATGGATTATGGTTAAATGCAGTAATTCACTAGCCACAATCAACTGCAAACCATGTTAAGAAACAATTACCATCACAACTAAATATGTTTTAAAATTATTTTTATTAATACACCCATCTGAAAATAGGATGGTTGATTAGGTGATCCTGTCAATTAAATGCACTAAAACCCACTTCAAAGACATTGTTTCAGGAAAACAATAAAGAAAAACAGTTTTGATTTACATATTTATTTTTAATATGTATAGAATGGATGTGAAAATAAAATATTATAATGTGTAAATGAAAACAATCAAGCAATGTACAAGTAACAGAATATCAAGATATCTCACACTTGACAAGTGGCAGGCAATAGTTGCATTTTCGTTTATTAGCACTGTTTGATAAAGAGACTAATCAGGACAGATGTAAAGCCTTGCACCCACAGTGTAGGAATGAAGAAAGAATGAAGAGTGCAGAATTTCAGACTTTATTTTCACTGCAGTGTACAATAAACTGAAATCCATACAATCTGAATGAAGTATAAGATATACACTAGCATCTTTTGAGTGTTGATGCAGCACAGTCTATTAATCTTGAGGTGAAATTTCAACAAATCTCCATTGAATTGTTTGGAAGTAATTGTTGTCATTTTAATGAATTTTGGTAGCTAAGAGATAGCTTGATATTCTGTAAACACATAATTTGGCAGATGAGATTCAGCTAGTCGAGGAATGTATCAGTCCATACCTACCTACTATTATAGTAACCCTACACCTATAGAAATAAGAACATTGAATATATTTTTAACAAATTTAGATTAAATATACAAACATACAATCTTTCTTTTAATTATATTTTCCTTAACTGTTTATATCCTAACGATTACTTCAGTCCTATAGTAATCTTAAGGTGCTCACTTACAAAGAATGTTTTTCTTGTAGCTCTGCGCTTTTGCGGAGGCACCGCGAAACCGAAAAATTCCGCTTAAATTATAGACAGGTGGGTTACTACCGTCTCTAAAAACCATGCAAGTTCCAATGAGTAAGCGAGACAGCGCAATACATGAAGTAAGGCGACATCCCCCTTACTCACTGGATCTTGCATGGTTTTAAGAGATGGTGGTAAGCCACCTGGACAGGAACATTTCAATCTGTGTTATTAGGTCGGACTGTGTCGTCTAGGTAAGAGTTTACAGGCGGCATAACATCAGGTTTGGTTAATATTGACTGACATACCAGCATTTAGTATTGTGACCAACTTTACAAATGCTCAGTATATAAATTTTAATATGTAGATCTAGTTTTGTTTTTTATAAATTGGAATCAACTTAGCTTCTTTTTTTAAGCCTAGTTATAGTTTTTCGTCAATCATTAGTAGTTATTATTAAACCCGACCTAACTTCATGACAAGAGGGCATTCTTAGTGAGTGATCACCTAAGCAGCAACCTATTAAACTTTCACATATTACCTATAAATATTGTTATCACAATAATATTATGTAAATATAATTTTACATAAAACTAAAATAGTAGCATTATAACAAAAGTATGACTAAATATCAACTAATCAATCATATGTGATACTTATGTCTCTATGGACTATTTACAACTAGACTATACATAGCAATGTAAATTAATACTTTATTTTTATGTTGTAATCATCAAACTCGTCAACTAATATGTGACTGCTCACTTAATTTAAAGTTCAACAACTCGCTTATTATTTAAACTAAATATAATTGAGATATATATAGAAACACTAGGTTATATATAGCAGCATTATAGGTATACCTAGCATGATGTAGTCAAGTATTAAAAAAGTGATTGATTTGGAACAGAAATAAATGAAGAGATCTTAATAGTCTGTAATTAATGCTCCGAGATCGAAGGTCTTATTGACATGTTGGCGGACACACGAGTGCTATAGCAGTTATAACAATTAAACTTCTATTGTGTTTTCAAAAACGGCCGCGAACGTGTTAACCTATTTCTATTTAGCTCTGATAATACATTACTGCCTCGTTCACTATAGCAACATTTTTGGTAATATTGCACAAAAGCACAAAGATTGAGTAGGGAGATGTCGCCTTACATCATGTATTACGCCATCTCGCTTACTCGTTTTCGGATGGTTTAAAAGATGATAGTGAAACACTAGAATAATAGCGCATAACATGTTAAGTGTACAACATGTTGCGCGTTAAATGTTGCCTAGTAAATACGAGGCAGCAGTCAGCTTGCTATTTGCTTCCCGTTAAAAAATAAAGCATCGTCAAATCAATAGTCTAATCAAATTGAGGCAAAGTCACTTTTCTACTTATATTAATAATCGCCCCAAAAATGCATCCACTTACGCATCAAGAGCAGAAATTGCTGCTAGAGTATAAACGAAAATGTATAACTTAGTATTGTATTAATGTGAACTTAGAAGCGCCAATAGTTTGTAATAGTTCAGAGGGATAACCATGATGGCTTAAAGTAGTCCAAGTGAGTCAGCGAGATTACGCAATGTATGCTACATCTCTCTTACTCACATGGACGGCTTTAACCCACCACAGTAACCCCTTTACTCGATATACTTTAATACTACTGTTAAAATCCACTACTACAATTTGAATAGGTTTAACGGACCATACGCATGGAACCATTTAAATGTCACTTCCGTAGATGCGCGGCAGCATACTAACCACCGGCGAAGGCTAATCGTCCGGTGCCGGCACAACTGGTTGTTTGTTATCCGACGGCCTATCCGGCACCGGTTCCGGCGGAAGCTCGTTGTCCGGTGCCAGTACACACGTTGGTTGTCCGAACGGTGCAAGTACAGCTGGAAGTTTACTATCCGGTGCCAGTTCCAAGAGTGATTTGACAATCGGTGCTGATATCGGCGGAGATTCAGACTGCAGTTGACAGTTATGTAACTGTTCATGAATCGGTTTTAGAGGAGTCTGGCTGTTTGGGGCAGATTCAGACGGCGTTTGGCTGTCCGGTACCGGTTCCGGTAGCGGGTCGTCTTCCGGCACCGGTTCCGGCGGCTAGCAGGCGGGCTCGCTGGCCAGCGCCGGCGTGGTGAGAAGCTGTCGTGTAGACGACGTGGAGCTGTAAGAGTCGCCGGACGAGCGCACGCTCGATTGCGATAGTGGAGTGCCTGCAATCAAATGAGTAGCGTTTTGCCTATTTACACCTCAAATTTCATCGATAAGAATCATAGTAATAATACGGTGAGGAGCAAACAGGGCAAGTAGTTAAAGATTCGTTAATAAATCTGTTAACAGCTCGTAGTAAACCAACAAAGTCTTAACAATTCATAAAATG
Source organism: Apomyelois bistriatella (assembly GCA_947044815.1). NCBI lineage: Eukaryota > Metazoa > Arthropoda > Insecta > Lepidoptera > Pyralidae > Apomyelois > Apomyelois bistriatella. Next base: position 14,182,114 of record OX345690.1, read on the forward strand.
ATTGATTAAGCGAGATGAAGATTTAACTTATATATTGAACTATCTGAATTGTTTTATAAGTAGACCATCATCACCTTATTATTTCACTTGAATTAATCTAAACAATGTAACACTGATGGCTTACTACCATCCCTTAAAACCATGCAAGATCCAGTGAGTAAGGGAGATGTCGCCTTACATTAAGTATCTCGCTGTCTCGCTTACTCACTGGATTTTGCATAGTTTTAAGAGACGGTAGAAACTCCCCCTGTCGGTTCATTAATGAAATAAATAAATCTTATTGATTTTGGAATGCTATAAGACGTCATGGTAGGCTCCTAGTGGCGCTTCACAAATCATTTAACATACCGGGTAGCGACGTGACGTGGTGGGGCAGAGCCCAGCGCTGGGGCGCGCACTCTACTACATTGTTAGCAGTCTCCTGGAAAATAAATTAATTTCAACACACTTTATTCGCCAACAGTAATATTATGACCAGACTATTAGGCCTTTAATAACTGTTTAATGGTATAAAAACTCATATATTTGGTGGACTTAACTGAACGGCATAGTCGGTAAAATAGACAAAATGAAAGATTTTAAAAAGATAAAATGCTTATTTGAAGAACCCCTCCAATCCGACAAGTAAATGAGAAAAAGGTGTTACAATACAAATTTTTATTATGAAATCTTATATTATTAACTCATATTTATAATCTCATATCCACGATATCGTCAAAGATATCGTGCCAATATCCTTTGCGGAATATCGACATCAAAACAACAATGAAGCACATTTACCACACAGTACAAATGAAAAAGTTACATGAATATGATTTGCGCAAATTATAACAACGAAAGCAAAGTCACATAAATAAATCCATTACCATTCCTTATTTATCATATTGAATGTACTCTACATATTAAAATATAGTTATCTCAAAACATAGAACGCTTCTAACATCCCTTAAATTCTAGGAGTACTCATTCACGACCTCCGTGGCGTAATGGTTAACATGCCTGACCGCTACTCAGGAGGTCCTGGGTTCGATCCCCAGTCAGGTCAAGATGAAAAATGATCTTTTTCTGATTGACCTGGGTCTTGGATGTTTATCTATTATATGTATTTGTTATAAATTATAGTATCGTTGAGTTAGTATCCCATAACACAAGTCTCGAACTTACTTTGGGGCTAACTCAATTTGTGTGATTTGTCCCTATATAAAAAAAAAAAAAAAAAAATTTATAAATGTTTCATCTAATTTCTAATCCAAAATAACATTATACATAACGATTATATATTATTGTTATATCAAAGTATTTTATTTCCAAAATATCGGTACGACAAAAAACTACGGATGCTACTTTATCAGGCGTCTAATAAAAAATAAAATCTTACCTTGAAACAAACACAAAACTAAGCCAAATAATTCTAAAAACTATAAAATAAAACATAAGTGAAACGAAACGTAGCAGTCACAAGATGGCGGATGAAGTCAAGATGGCGGCGAGGCTGTGAGCTGACTTACGGGAGGCCTGTGCGGCGCGGCGGGCTCCTCGGGCGTCAAGTACTCGGAGTCCGAGGCCGCCGGCGGGGAATCCGCCACGGCTGCCACCATATTGACATTATTTCTACTTTCATCTTTATTTTTTTCTTTATTGAACTTAGTTTATTTGAACAAATTACCGTAATGCGATAGTACATTTATATAGTATGGGACAAAGTCATTATTTTTTTTTATTGACATGGTTAGTTTCTGTTTGACAGTACAGTGCGTTTTCTGTAAATGTCCTCTTCCCTAGAGACTACTTCTAACTACTACAAGTAGGACTATACAAGGAGGTAAATCATGTTGGATACTTTGTTCAAACAGACAAATAATAATTATATGGCATTAGAATATATAAATAGTACACTGTGCAGAAGGTTCCGCTAACTCGTTTTAACAAATAGCATCTCTTGCTGCAATACAATAAAGTATATTTCAGGTCGTGTAGCTCAACGAGTACAGTCACGAGCATTAAAATATATACAACTGTGTTTAATTTTAGAATTTATTACATTGAACCGATGGGTATACGTATACTATGTGTGAGACGTTCTTTTAAATTGCGTCTCTCTATTTCTATCGCACTAGCTCTTGATAAACACATAGTTGGTAAATACTTGTAAATTTATAGCCAATAATATATCTAGCTTTTAAAATTACAACCTTTGTTTCACCAAAAAAGCAGGATCAATTACTAAATACCTATAGCGCCATCTAGCAGAGGTTAAGATAAAATTCTGTTCCGAATGGGCAGAGAATTTTGTAGAACCTACATTAAACGTATTGTAATCTGTGGGTATAACTATAACTCACGGTCGTCAGCAAGCTCGGGCCGTGCGCTGTCATCATGGTCGCTGTCGGGCGGCGCGGGCGACACTCGCAGGGCTCCGTTGGCGGCCGCTACCGGCTCACACTTCACCACCTGGGTTACAAACGTGTATATTTATTTATTTTTAAAATTCTACCCCTGACAGTAGGTACCCGGCTATCTTCAGCAGTATAATATCTTTAAATATCTTAGAAACGAAGGTCAGCCTCAAAACAATAGACCAGCAATTTTGGCGAACGGAATAAAACAATATAATGACAACAATACGTAAAAGTAGTAGTAGTGTGTGGGGGGGGGGGGGATTAAAGGAGTAAATGTCTTCGCTGTATTTATTTTTCATGCTATCTCATAGTATTTGTGTATAATAGAGCAGGAGCCCGAGTGCGCGACGTCTGCTGGCACTACTGTACATCACCCGTGTCTCACCGGCTGTGTGAGCAGCGGAGACAGCCTCTCGGAGTCGCTGTCGGGCTCCGGCTCGGGCTCGGAGCGCCGCTGGCAGCCCGAGTGTGGCGAGCAGGAGCCCGAGTGCGCCGACGCCTCGTCCGCCGGGGACTCCAGGCTGAGAGACGACTGGAACAAACGACGACAATCACATACCACCAAAGACATACCTCAAAGGTCAAAAAAAATGTTTTCGTATTTCGACATAATTTAGGAAAGTTGTTCAGTTTAGTATTTAAAATATTTGCAGTTGATTTAAACACACATTAACCCTGTAGTTATTTTATTTTGTTATTATTATCCAGTCGTCGAGAAAATAAATCTCCAACTTAAGATGCACACACATCAGCTTCATATGATTCTAGTATGTTCAAGAATATCCATCCATACTAATATTATAAATGCGAAAGTCTGTCTGTCTGTCTGTCTGTCTATCTGTCTGTCTGTCTGTCTGTCACCTCTTCACGGCTAAACTACTGGACCGATTATGATGAAATTTGGTAGGGATGTAGTTATCGACCTGTGGTCAAACATAGGCTACTTTTGGACGCGATATAACCGAGTCCCACGCGGGCGGAGCCGCGGGCAACAGCTAGTAAATAAATAAATGACAACTTACTTTGGACTTGGCGTCAACGTGGTTATTGAGGAGTGGGCTGCTGGCGGCCGCTCTCTCCTCGCATCGCTTGGCTTCCTCCTCACGAGCCAGCAGCACCGACATACGGAACTGAAAATACATTGGACGAAATTAAAAATGCGGCCCCAGTTTGGCAACCATTAACGAAGATTGAGCAGCTCTGACAGTTATGCTAGATAGTGTCCACTTGTTTGACACTTTTTTTGACACTTTTGGATATCTAGTAATGTGTGTGTTGCATCGATTGGATTCCTCTTTAAGAGCCAGCAGTACGGATATTCAGAACTGAAAATACATTGGACGAAATTAAGAATACGGCCTCAAAGTTGGCCACCATTAACGAAGATTGAGCAGCCCTGACAATTATGTTGGACAGTTTGGACAGTGACAAACAAGTGTTTTGGATATCTAGTGATGTGTGTGTCGCATCGCTTCGACTCCTCTTAACGAGCCAGCAGTATGGACGTTCAAAACTGTAAATATATTGTACGAAATTAAATTGCGGCCCCAGGAGTGCTATTTTTGAAATGTATGACATAGAAAAATCGGTGAGACGAATGATTATCGTTCGTTTTCGAATGATTTTCATGCGACATAACCGGCGACTCGATCGATAATCATTCGACTCACCGGTTTATAGTGTCACACATCTCAAAAATAGCACTCCAGGATACCAACCATTAACGAAGATTGAGCAGCCCTGACAATTACAGTGACAAACAAGTGTTTCGGATATCTAGTGATGTGTGTGTCGCATCGCTTGGATTCCTCTTAACGAGCCAGCAGTATAGACGTTCGAATCTGGAAATACGAAATAAAAATGGTGACGAACTGCGCTCCAGGTTGCAGCGGTTCAGGATCTGCTGGCTGTAATGTAATGTACCTCAGCGGCGACGGGGAGTGGTCGATGCTTGTCCTCCTTGGCCCGATGCTTGCGGCTGCCCGCGCTGCCGAGGCTGGTGGACGAACTGGCTCCAGGTTGCAGCGGTTCAGGATCTGCTGGCTGTAATGTAATGTACCTCAGCGGCGACGGGGAGTGGTCGATGCTTGTCCTCCTTGGCCCGATGCTTGCGGCTGCCCGCGCTGCCGAGGCTGGTGGACGAACTGGCTCCAGGTTGCAGCGGTTCAGGATCTGCTGGCTGTAATGTAATGTACCTCAGCGGCGACGGGGAGTGGTCGATGCTTGTCCTCCTTGGCCCGATGCTTGCGGCTGCCCGCGCTGCCGAGGCTGGTGGACGAACTGCGCTCCAGGTTGCAGCGGTTCAGGATCTCTGCTGCCTGTTAAGGAATAGAGTGTCAATTTTTATTGTCCTTCTTCCATAGGCGTAGTTCGTAATTCCGAAAGATATAAAAAAAAGTCATATACAAAAATTGGGTTTAGCATACAAAAGCAATCAGCTGATGATCGGACTTTCTATAAGAAATGGATTTTTACATAAAATTACGGATTATGTTCTAGAAACTTAGGATATATTATTCCCTACAGAAATTTGCAATATTCACTCTCTCATCTTAGTGCTTTCTCGATGGCTTCCTTAGCGGTTGCTTTGATGCTCAGGGTCCGCTTTCTTTAATTTGGGCGGAGTGTCGGGGCTGGCGATGGCGGGCGGGGCCGGCTGTTACCTGCGAGGCGGTGTCAGTGTCGGGGCTGGCGATGGCGGGCGGGGCCGGCTGTTACCTGCGAGGCGGTGTCAGTGTCGGGGCTGGCGATGGCGGGCGGGGCCGGCTGTTACCTGCGAGGCGGTGTCAGTGTCGGGGCTGGCGATGGCGGGCGGGGCCGGCTGTTACCTGCGAGGCGGTGTCAGTGTCGGGGCTGGCGATGGCGGGCGGGGCCGGCTGTTACCTGCGAGGCGGTGTCAGTGTCGGGGCTGGCGATGGCGGGCGGGGCCGGCTGTTACCTGCGAGGCGGTGTCAGTGTCGTGGCTGGCGATGGCGGGCGGGGCCGGCTGTTACCTGCGAGGCGGTGTTAGTGTCGGGGCTGACGATGGCGGGCGGGGCCGGCTGTTACCTGCGAGGCGGTGTCAGTGTCGGGGCTGGCGATGGCGGGCGGGGCCGGCTGTTACCTGCGAGGCGGTGTCAGTGTCGGGGCTGGCGATGGCGGGCGGGGCCGGCTGTTACCTGCGAGGCGGTGTCAGTGTCGGGGCTGGCGATGGCGGGCGCGGGCGGGCCGCCGGCCGGCTGTTACCTGCGAGGCGGTGTCAGTGTCGGGGCTGGCGATGGCGGGCGGGGCCGGCTGTTACCTGCGAGGCGGTGTCAGTGTCGGGGCTGGCGATGGCGGGCGCGGGCCGGCCGCCGGGCGGCTGTTACCTGCGAGGCGGTGTCAGTGTCGGGGCTGGCGATGGCGGGCGCGGGCGGGCCGCCGGCCGGCTGTTACCTGCGAGGCGGTGTCAGTGTCGGGGCTGGCGATGGCGGGCGCGGGCGGGCCGCCGGGCGGCTGTTACCTGCGAGGCGGTGTCAGTGTCGGGGCTGGCGATGGCGGGCGGGGCCGGCTGTTACCTGCGAGGCGGTGTCAGTGTCGGGGCTGGCGATGGCGGGCGGGGCCGGCTGTTACCTGCGAGGCGGTGTCAGTGTCGGGGCTGGCGATGGCGGGCGGGGCCGGCTGTTACCTGCGAGGCGGTGTCAGTGTCGGGGCTGGCGATGGCGGGCGCGGGCGGGCCGCCGGCCGGCTGTTACCTGCGAGGCGGTGTCAGTGTCGGGGCTGGCGATGGCGGGCGCGGGCCGGCCGCCGGGCGGCTGTTACCTGCGAGGCGGTGTCAGTGTCGGGGCTGGCGATGGCGGGCGCGGGCGGGCCGCCGGCCGGCTGTTACCTGCGAGGCGGTGTCAGTGTCGGGGCTGGCGATGGCGGGCGCGGGCGGGCCGCCGGGCGGCTGTTACCTGCGAGGCGGTGTCAGTGTCGGGGCTGGCGATGGCGGGCGCGGGCGGGCCGCCGGCCGGCTGTTACCTGCGAGGCGGTGTCAGTGTCGGGGCTGGCGATGGCGGGCGGGGCCGGCTGTTACCTGCGAGGCGGTGTCAGTGTCGGGGCTGGCGATGGCGGGCGCGGGCGGGCCGCCGGCCGGCTGTTACCTGCGAGGCGGTGTCAGTGTCGGGGCTGGCGATGGCGGGCGCGGGCGGGCGGGGCCGGCTGTTACCTGCGAGGCGGTGTCAGTGTCGGGGCTGGCGATGGCGGGCGCGGGCGGGCCGCCGGCCGGCTGTTACCTGCGAGGCGGTGTCAGTGTCGGGGCTGGCGATGGCGGGCGGGGCCGGCTGTTACCTGCGAGGCGGTGTCAGTGTCGGGGCTGGCGATGGCGGGCGCGGGCGGGCCGCCGGGCGGCTGTTACCTGCGAGGCGGTGTCAGTGTCGGGGCTGGCGATGGCGGGCGCGGGCGGGCCGCCGGGCGGCTGTTACCTGCGAGGCGGTGTCAGTGTCGGGGCTGGCGATGGCGGGCGCGGGCGGGCCGCCGGCCGGCTGTTACCTGCGAGGCGGTGTCAGTGTCGGGGCTGGCGATGGCGGGCGCGGGCGGGCCGCCGGGCGGCTGTTACCTGCGAGGCGGTGTCAGTGTCGGGGCTGGCGATGGCGGGCGCGGGCGGGCGGGGCCGGCTGTTACCTGCGAGGCGGTGTCAGTGTCGGGGCTGGCGATGGCGGGCGCGGGCGGGCCGCCGGGCGGCTGTTACCTGCGAGGCGGTGTCAGTGTCGGGGCTGGCGATGGCGGGCGCGGGCGGGCCGCCGGCCGGCTGTTACCTGCGAGGCGGTGTCAGTGTCGTGGCTGGCGATGGCGGGCGCGGGCGGGCGGGGCCGGCTGTTACCTGCGAGGCGGTGTCAGTGTCGGGGCTGGCGATGGCGGGCGCGGGCGGGCCGCCGGCCGGCTGTTACCTGCGAGGCGGTGTCAGTGTCGGGGCTGGCGATGGCGGGCGGGGCCGGCTGTTACCTGCGAGGCGGTGTCAGTGTCGGGGCTGGCGATGGCGGGCGGGGCCGGCTGTTACCTGCGAGGCGGTGTCAGTGTCGGGGCTGGCGATGGCGGGCGCGGGCGGGCCGCCGGCCGGCTGTTACCTGCGAGGCGGTGTCAGTGTCGGGGCTGGCGATGGCGGGCGGGGCCGGCTGTTACCTGCGAGGCGGTGTCAGTGTCGGGGCTGGCGATGGCGGGCGCGGGCCGGCCGCCGGGCGGCTGTTACCTGCGAGGCGGTGTCAGTGTCGGGGCTGGCGATGGCGGGCGCGGGCGGGCCGCCGGGCGGCTGTTACCTGCGAGGCGGTGTCAGTGTCGGGGCTGGCGATGGCGGGCGCGGGCGGGCCGCCGGCCGGCTGTTACCTGCGAGGCGGTGTCAGTGTCGGGGCTGGCGATGGCGGGCGCGGGCGGGCCGCCGGGCGGCTGTTACCTGCGAGGCGGTGTCAGTGTCGGGGCTGGCGATGGCGGGCGCGGGCGGGCGGGGCCGGCTGTTACCTGCGAGGCGGTGTCAGTGTCGGGGCTGGCGATGGCGGGCGCGGGCGGGCCGCCGGGCGGCTGTTACCTGCGAGGCGGTGTCAGTGTCGGGGCTGGCGATGGCGGGCGCGGGCGGGCCGCCGGCCGGCTGTTACCTGCGAGGCGGTGTCAGTGTCGTGGCTGGCGATGGCGGGCGCGGGCGGGCGGGGCCGGCTGTTACCTGCGAGGCGGTGTCAGTGTCGGGGCTGGCGATGGCGGGCGCGGGCGGGCCGCCGGCCGGCTGTTACCTGCGAGGCGGTGTCAGTGTCGGGGCTGGCGATGGCGGGCGGGGCCGGCTGTTACCTGCGAGGCGGTGTCAGTGTCGGGGCTGGCGATGGCGGGCGGGGCCGGCTGTTACCTGCGAGGCGGTGTCAGTGTCGGGGCTGGCGATGGCGGGCGCGGGCGGGCCGCCGGCCGGCTGTTACCTGCGAGGCGGTGTCAGTGTCGGGGCTGGCGATGGCGGGCGGGGCCGGCTGTTACCTGCGAGGCGGTGTCAGTGTCGGGGCTGGCGATGGCGGGCGCGGGCCGGCCGCCGGGCGGCTGTTACCTGCGAGGCGGTGTCAGTGTCGGGGCTGGCGATGGCGGGCGCGGGCGGGCCGCCGGCCGGCTGTTACCTGCGAGGCGGTGTCAGTGTCGGGGCTGGCGATGGCGGGCGCGGGCGGGCCGCCGGGCGGCTGTTACCTGCGAGGCGGTGTCAGTGTCGGGGCTGGCGATGGCGGGCGCGGGCGGGCCGCCGGGCGGCTGTTACCTGCGAGGCGGTGTCAGTGTCGGGGCTGGCGATGGCGGGCGCGGGCGGGCCGCCGGGCGGCTGTTACCTGCGAGGCGGTGTCAGTGTCGGGGCTGGCGATGGCGGGCGCGGGCGGGCCGCCGGCCGGCTGTTACCTGCGAGGCGGTGTCAGTGTCGGGGCTGGCGATGGCGGGCGCGGGCGGGCCGCCGGGCGGCTGTTACCTGCGAGGCGGTGTCAGTGTCGGGGCTGGCGATGGCGGGCGCGGGCGGGCCGCCGGGCGGCTGTTACCTGCGAGGCGGTGTCAGTGTCGGGGCTGGCGATGGCGGGCGCGGGCGGGCCGCCGGGCGGCTGTTACCTGCGAGGCGGTGTCAGTGTCGGGGCTGGCGATGGCGGGCGCGGGCGGGCCGCCGGGCGGCTGTTACCTGCGAGGCGGTGTCAGTGTCGGGGCTGGCGATGGCGGGCGCGGGCGGGCCGCCGGGCGGCTGTTACCTGCGAGGCGGTGTCAGTGTCGGGGCTGGCGATGGCGGGCGCGGGCGGGCCGCCGGGCGGCTGGGCGCGCCCGCAGCCGGGCCCGTTCAGCGCCTCCAGCAGCGACACCGGCTCGTAGCCCGCCGGGATGTTCTCCATGCTGCCCTGAGAGGACAATCATAAATGAAATATAAGTCGTTGCTTTCTCTTTTACTAGCTGTCCACCCCGGCTTCGCCCGTGGCACATACATAGCCTTTGGCACACAGGGATAACGTACCTATCGACCGGAGTAAAAATTGTTCTAATCAGTCCATTAGTTTTTGAGTTACAAACATACACACACACAAAAATACAAATCTTTCCCCTTTGTAATATTAGTGTAGATGTAGATTAATGTAAATGTAGAAGTGTAGATTAGTATAGAAATGTAGACAATCCATCAGCTACCGGAAGAAACCCACAACGACACGCGCGTGAGACGATAATGTTCTATTGTTAATTTTGTATTGTAGCGGTTGTAGGTCTGAAGCAGCGCGCGGAAAGGGGCTCTGCAGTTGGTGCAGTTTTTCGCTTAGTTGCTGAGTGCTGACGCATAGGTCTTCATCTGCTACTGACCCTAGCTGTGAGTCCTGTTAAAGTAACTCACATCAGGCGGACTGGCAGCGCTGGCAGCTGGCAGCAGCGCGGGTGAAGTGGAAACTCGTTGCAGCGCGCGGATCTGAAGCAGCGCGCGGAACGGGGCTCTGCAGATGGGGCAGTTGTTCGCCTGGTAGCGGAGGGAGTCCGCGCAGGAGTTGCAGAGACACAGGTGCCGGCACGGCAGGATCAGTGTGTCTCTCACGTCACACATGCAGATCACGCATTCCGATCCGCCGTCTTCAGTCTCTTCGTCCGAACTTGGCTGCGGGTTTAATTATAATTCATTCCTAAGCCTTTTTCTCGTGTAATAACTAAGTCTTCCTAAAACTGTATAAATAAACATGTTATGTCCTAAGCATAGTATTGTTTAATTATTGTGATGGTACCACTCAGCCACCCACCATCGAACTTGGGAGTAAAACTGTGTCTCGAATGGTAGGGAGCATCATTAAGGGAGTACTTAACTAAGGATTGTACACATTAATTCCCAAACTAGTCTAGACTGTACTTTGTGAATCAAAATTTGTATCATATTGATGGAATCAAAGTTTGTATCATATTGATACAAATTTTGATTTCCAAAGCACAGTGTGAATTTTTGGTGGAATGATGATGGTCATGGTCAAAACTCGCCACAATCTTTCTCCAAGTGATCCTGACTTGAGCTAAGTGGAAATTTTTGTTGTACAATAAAAGAACATTTTTATAAAGACAGTGCTTACAGCTTACGGCTATCGGCTAATGACGCTGAATTTTGGCCGCTTAAAAGCTTTTTAGCAGATCTTTCCAGAGAAGTGTTAGCAATCTTCACCCTTAGCACTATTGTAATAAAAGTGAAAATAACTGTTTGTGTCATAATACTAGACATTACCCACCTTTGTATCCAAGTTTTTGTTCTCGATCCCGTATATCTCTTGCAGTAAGTAGCAGAGGCCGTCCACAAACAGTTTTTGTTTGAGAGCCTTCAGTACGTAGGTACCGTCTGAATGTTTCTCCACCACGGCTATAGTGGTGTGAGACTGTCTTATTTCTGAAAACAGTTGTTCAGTTAAGGCATATTTATTTATATACTAACACCTATGTTGATAGTTATAGTTACCATTTTCTCGTGTAATAACTGTAAGTCTTTCTAAAACTGAATAAATAAATAAATATCATAAAAACTGCAGAGCTATCATCTATACATTAATTTATTTTTTTGCTTGAACATGTAAAAATATTTTTTTTTTCACCCAGGTCCTAAACTGCATCCATACCAAATTTAATCAAAATTGGTCCAGCGGTTAAGCCGTGAAAGCGTAAGAGACAGAAAAACTTTCGCATTTATAATATTAGTATGGAATGTCTACATATAGTACGTACATATTAGAGTCGGAAGATACCGCGGGGCTATATATAATGAGCTTGAGCTGTATACAAACTAATATAGGAAACCTGTCGGTTGATGTAGCTTACCATCCTGGCCTTCATCGACAACACAGTAGATAGCTATTGGGATGATCTCGCGGTCCGCGTTGTACACAAGATCTTCCTCCGGATGGCGCGACGGGTCGAACACGTGTGAGATTTGGCAGAACTGCTGGTTGGCGCCTTTCTTGTAGTGGTAGGTTTGGGATGTCATGGCTGCGTCACGCGGGTAGTAGCTAAAAAGAGGTGGTTTATGGAAAGCTTCTACCTGAAGCCGATTCCTCCAGTACACTAATGTAATTATGTGGAAAATAATGACACACATTCCGTTTATATGTCGCATAAAATTAGTTCACAAAGTTTGTAAGGTATTTTGTTTTCATTTTAGATTTTTGATGTTTTTTCTTTGTGTACAGTAAACAAAAAATTGAAAATAAACAAATCAACACATAAAATTTTACACTTTATGGTTTAACTAATGAGATAATAAGTGAATCTATACAATCTCTAAGTCATTTTTTTAATAGCCTTAATTGTCCCACTTGGGCAAAGGCCTCTCTTGTCTTGAATTTGTCCAGGTCATCGCATAAGTCAATTATATTCCCATTATATCTACTTTATGTAAGTAATGTGGAATGTGAAGATCTAAATATTGTTGAATTCAGAAGAAACAAACAAGAGCCAGCATTGCATTATTAATTGATTTGTTCATTATTGTAAATTTGTATAGTCATTAAAAACCAATTAACATAAGGAAGCTTGACATTTTTGTTTACAAACTTAAAAACATATACTTTTCTCATTTGCTCCCTTGAGCTTAAGCTTAATCTGGAAGCTTTTTAAAACTCTTATAGGTATTATTACATTATACTAACTTAAATGTAAATGAATACAAAAAATTCCAAGTCATGTGATTACAAGTCCAATTAATCAATAAATCTAATTGTAATAAATAAATCTATTTTATAAACACGTTAGAAACAGATTTTGTATTCACTTTTCTATTAGTACAATAAAGTTAATACAAACAAACAGATGTTTCATAAGATTCATTCATTAATTCAAACCAATCATACTTAAAAAAAATTGTATACTTACACAACCCCGGCAGGTGTGACCTCCTCAGTACAGAAATAGAATATGGTAATAGCACACCGAGCATCACAATCAAAAGTGAACTCTATATTGTAATAGGTCCCTTTGCCATTGCTGTCCACGGATTTGACCACTCCATCACCGATCTTGTTCTCGGCTAGCTTGGCCACTGGTTCCGAACACCGCACAAACCTTAATGACTCTTTTCTGATGTTCACGAGACTCTTCAATGTTTTTGTTGGTTCGTTGGACTGTGGCGGAGGGTAGGGGAACTAAAAATACAAAATTGTTTATTGTATTACAAACTTTAGTATGATAATGAATAGCTAAATTAATTTTTTTTATAGTCTAATTTTACATCAAGCAAGAATAAGAAGAATTTTTATTCTGATTAAGACAGATTATACCAGAACAATGATCAAAGACAGCTTTAATCTTATATAGCTGATAGACCACCTGAATTAATATATTGTTTGTGTTTATACAGAAATAAGACCTCAAAAACATTTTAATAATATTATCTTTTAAAATACAGAAGGTAAGTACCTATATAAAAAAAATATGCATCCATTTCCTTAGCATGTATAAATGTATACTTTTTTTTATTGTTAAGTAAAGATATAAAAGTACAAAAAATCCAAGTATAAGAAATTGACAACACCACATATAATAATATTTACTCACTGGTGTAGGCCTACTGCCTAAAAAGTTTAAATCAGCGTTTTCTCCAAACAAGTATGCTTCAGGCTGTGGAGTATCAAATCTTTCGCCTCCCATTATGAAGTGGCTCCCAAAGTAATTGCCTGAAAATGATTGACCTCTTTGTTATAAATTGATGATACCTATTTAATTCAATTAGGATTAAATGAAATAATATGATGTTGGTTCTGTAAGACCAAATAAGTCCGATTTAGTGTCCAGCATCATCTGATAATTAATAAAACACAAAGGTCAACTTGCCTGATCTTGGAGGATATTTATACGCATGATTCGAGACCACATCAGCTTCTTCGACACCAGCATTCTGTCTACTAGTCAACGCACCCATTGCAGCTTAAAACTTTATTAAAACAGCAACAATTTTAAATCCTAATCATTTCTTTTCTTTTGAAAATATTATGTGGGTTGGTGGAATATACGATTATACAAACAGCAAGAACAAAATGCAAAGCAAAATGTTTGTGTTGATTGATTTTGTCATCATTGACACCGACATATAGGACGAAATGACAATGACGGAACAGAATGTTGCCATTATACATTTTGATTTATGCGATGGAGAGCAAACTTCAGCGAATACAATCGGAAGCCGGAAAAGGTGGCTTACCACCATCTCTTATAACCATGCAAGATCCAGAGAGTAAGTGAGACAGCGCAATACATGATGTATGTAAGGTGACATCTCTATTACTCAATCGTCCGCCCCCCTGGTTACTTACCACCATCTCTTAAAACCATGCTAGATCCAGTGAGTAAGGGAGATGTCACCCTAGGTGGCCTACTACCATCTCTTAACACTATGCAAGATTTAGTGAGTAAGCGAGACAGCGCAATACATGATGTAAGGCGACATCTCCCTTACTCAAACGTTCTTGCATGGTTTTAAAAGATGGTAGTAAGCCACTAGATCTTGTATCGCGCTGTCTGGCTTACTCAATGGAATTTGCATGGTAGTAACCCCCCAGGTGGCTTACCACCATCTCTTAAAACCATGCAAGATCAAGTGAGTAAAGGGGATGTCGCCTTACATCATGTATTGCGCTGTCTCGCTTACTCACTGGAACTTGCATGGTTTTAAGAGACAGTAGTAACCCCCCAGTCCGGCTACCATTCGTATTCGCTGAAGTTCGCTTTCAATCGCATAAATCAAAATATAATGGCAACATTCCGTTTCAGCAAACGTCAAAGAAATGTCAAAACATCTGTCAGCGCTGTCAACGTCAAATTATTGCAGTCTTAGTCTTCTTTTTCTTGGTGCCACTTTGTGAAGGTGCATGTTTTTTCGAAATTTAATCTTTAAAAATCGCATTAATTGCTTTACATTTTATTGTGATGAATCGAAGACGTTAATCGTGTCAGATTATTAATTATTTTTACTTGTTTATTTCAGATCACAATGGGGCGCCGGCCAGCTAGATGGTAAGTTTACTTACATACCAAATCCCAAATTGCTTTTGAATTGCTAAGGTTATATTATGTGAATCTAATTAAATCTTTGTTATTTCAGTTATCGGTACTGTAAAAACAAACCGTACCCGAAGTCGCGGTTCTGTCGTGGTGTGCCAGACCCGAAGATCCGTATCTTCGACTTGGGAAAGAAGAAGGCGACAGTGGACGACTTTCCACTATGCGTTCACTTGGTGTCTGACGAGTACGAGCAGCTGAGCTCAGAGGCGCTGGAAGCAGGGCGTATTTGCTGCAACAAGTACCTCGTGAAGAACTGCGGCAAGGACCAGTTCCACATCCGCATGAGGCTGCATCCATTCCACGTCATCCGCATCAATAAAATGTTATCGTGCGCTGGAGCTGATAGGTGAGTCTTCAAACTATTTAGTTTTGACAAAAATGTCCTATTTTGTGTGTAGTATTTGTATATTCAAAAACTGATACCATTAATGATTAATGATATTTCATATATTTTCATTCATGTACTTGAAATGTTTTAAAAAATGAACAGGTTCTTATTGGAACTATACAGGATGTGCTAGATCTATAATTTATGAGAAGGCATTTTCATTTTGTTGACTAATTAATCATCTTGTTGCACAATGTTATGGTACCTACCTACCTAGAATGACTTGCAACATGATATTTAATTCATTGCTGCTTGCTGCACTTCTTATTTTAGTTTCTGCTTTTGCCGGACAAGGAGAAAGGAAATCAATGCCACTTTTTGTTGTAATTTTATAAGTCAAGAACAGGCTCACCTATCCAAACCAAATGTTTAGGCTGTTCGGACTATTTAGTAGATGGTTTATGTGAAGTTTGCACAAATTCGGTCGGATCGGTTTATCACATTTTTAAATTTTATGTGTGTGAAGCCACCAGCAAGCTAGATATTTCTATTTCCAAGCTTTTTGGCTACTAAATTCAGTTTCTCCTACAATCTAATTCTATTGCCACTTTTGTTATTTATGAGCAACTAGTGACCCGCCCCGGCTTTGCATAGGTTTTAAAAACCTTCCTCTTAAATCACTATCTTATTTATAAAAAAAAATGCATCAAAATCCGTTGCATAATTTTAAAGATTTAAGCATACAAATTGACATAGGGACAGAGAAAGCGACTTTGTTTTATACTATGTAGTGATAAAAGGCTTTGTATTGTATCCAGAGAGCTGGATAATACTGAGAACAGCTCCATGTTATTATATTGTCATCTTATTACCAAATTCAACATATTATTTAGAAACTAGGCAAATTCTGTAGCTATGAACTTTCTCTTGAATGTAGTTATAAAATTTTCTTAACATGTTTTCATGGTACATAAAACAAATGGCTTTAAGTCCCACTTCACAAATTGGTATTGTATGTTCTCTACTTTTTAGTATTATGTCTCAATGCTGGGCAAATGCTTCACCACTTGTTTCTTCATGTCAGATCCAAATTTGTAATAGTTAGTTGGCAGAATCCTAGTGACACCATTAAGAAAGGTATCAATAGTGTTAGCTATAGTTGTCTTGATCTTTCATATCTTATCCCACTAATATTTTTAAGGCTAGTTTGTATGTGTGTTACTTCTTCACACTTAAACGACTAGGCCAATTTTTATGGTATAGAGGTAGTAGAAGATACCTTGGATAAACACATAGGATACTTTTAATTCCAAAAAAGTATGCAATTTCTGTAGATTTGGTAAAGAAATGCCACTATGAAGTAGACTGCGCTGCTTTGTATGCTGCGGGTAATACCACAGGATGCAGAGAGATATTTGGTTTTGTATCTATGTTTTAGCAAGAAATAAGTTTCAGGCTGTTAATGGAATAAAAACACAGTAAAATGTCAGCAGGACATAAACTAGATTAGTTCAACGAAAACATGTCTTAGTTTAGATCGTTTGTTTGTTTGCAAAAACTTTATTATACTATACAAAAGTATAAGTTGTAAGGATCTATTACAGGGCGTCGATTCTGCTAACGTTAAGTCAAAATCGTATCAAAATAGTGTTTCAATAGTAGTGCTTTTTACACACTATTTACAAGAGTTATGTCTGAATGATGTGATATGAATGTAGTGTGTGGTGTGATCATCAGAAGTGATATAAAAAAAATATAAATTTCTTGTAACTAGTGTGTAAAAAAGCACTACCATTGAAACACTATTTTGACACGATTGTGACTTAACGATTAGCAGAATCGACGCCCAGTCAACCAGCGAGTGACAAAGAGGATGTTTATAAGGAGGGTAGAACTACGATATATAGATATGCATACATTAAATATTAAGCACACAATTTTTAAATGTCTGGGTTTACCAATGGACAATTTTAGATTGTTGTATATATATTAGTAAGTAAATCATGTGTGAATGATTTCAGGCTCCAGACCGGGATGAGAGGTGCGTTCGGCAAGCCACAAGGCACAGTAGCCCGCGTCCGCATCGGTCAGCCCATCATGTCGGTGCGCTCCAGTGACCGCTGGAAGGCGCAGGTCATCGAGGCTCTGCGTCGTGCCAAGTTCAAGTTCCCCGGTCGCCAGAAGGTAATTAGCTTGTTTATGGTTGTTATAAGCCTGGCTTTAGAACTGACTACAGTATTCTACCAATGGATGATCCGAGAAGTCAGTTTAAAATCTAAGAACCTCTTAAATATCCAACTGATAGAAAGAAGGACCTATAATGAGATCTTTGAGGAAAAAAGAGGATAGCTTTATATTGGTTCAAAATTATTTGTGTCTAGAACTGGAACATATCATCCATCATGCTTTTAACCCTGCTGCATCCTAAACTTCTAGGCTTTGCAGGGCATGTGGTCCACTAACACTGTTCTCTGATTTGTTCCCATTCTCGTAGTATTTAAAAGATTTCTTTCTCTCTTGAATACACTATTATAAAAACTCTTTCAGATGTACATTTTGAAGCGATGAGGCTTTACAAAGTATGACCGGCTTCAGAGCCCATGGTTCGCTAAAACTGCTCTCAATTTTATTTCCCATTGTCGTACTATTAATAAGATTTGTTTCTCTCTTATCCACTTATCACATTTCCCGCAGATCTACGTGTCGAAGCGGTGGGGCTTCACGAAGTACGACCGCGACGAGTTCGAGCGGCTGCGCGCCGACGGCCGACTCGCCAACGACGGCTGCAACGTCAAGTACCGCCCCGAGCATGGCCCGCTCGACGCCTGGCGGAAGGTGCAGTACGAGATCTACAATGTATAGACACTTTTACAATATAAATTGGAAAAATTATTTAGCTTTTTTATTTTAGTTCCCTTTTCCATTTAACTTACTTATTTGAGTGAGAGCAGGATAGTCAGGTCTGCCTACTAGAGAAGGCACGAGTCGCAAGGACACGCTGTTATCAGCAAATAGAGCTTTGAGATTGATGTCAGGGCTGCATTATCTCTGCTGGACCAGCGAACTAACATTGCCTATCATCACATACAGTGGGACCTCAGACTGGCTATCGAAAAATGCATGGATAATGAAGTCTCATTATTTGGGTGGCTACTGGACCATTGAATTTTTGGGTGTTCGATGTGTAATTTAGCAACGCAGTTCATAATTCTTGTTAACTCGTGTTTTCAATTGAATCTTCTTGCTACCTGTATGTTCTATCTATATATATAAAAATGAAACCCATTTTCCGTTGTCACGACATAGCATGAAAACGGCTTAACCGATTTGGCTGATTTTTTTTTGTAGTTTTCTAATACTCTGTACAAGGTTCTTACGGAAAAAAATATAAGTTCGTCTGGTCAGCTAGTTATCAATAAAATTACCAAAGAATATAATTTGCATAGATTGTATTTTAACATAATAACAATTTGATTGATTTGATGTACATCATGATTTAAAAAATGAGTCTATAGATTTAAATGCTGGCATTTTATTCTTTTTCCTAGGAGATGCTGGAGATTTTCTTTTCCTCTTTACACTGTTGCTAGAAAAGTACCCCGGAGTAGATTTCATATTTAAACTTCTACTTAACTTTTGGGCTTCATGGAAATCTAAATGTTCCACATATTTTTCAACTGGAATTTTTTTGCCACATTCCGTACACATTTCTGTAGGTATTGTATCATCGATTTTAACAAGAAAGCTAGCAATAGACGCTGTTGTTTCACTCTTAGGTTTTTCTACAGTTTTCTTAGTACCAACTTCCACATTACTTGTTACTGTTGCTTGTTTTCTTTCTTTTATTTCATTGCGGACTTGTTGCCTATCTTCTTCTCTTAGTCTTAGAGCTAAATGGTAATCAGAGTGAGTTTCAAACATGTCAATAGTTAATGTTTTCTTACAATCTGGACAGTCAAAGGTTTCTAAAGCATTATTTCTTTCAGCTACCACATTATTTTCTTCTTTTTTCTCTGGCAACTTATATTCTGCTTCTGGTGGATTGTTTGTTTCGTCTTTCAACTGATCATTTGTATCTTCCTTTACTGCATTAGATGCTTTCAACAGCTCTCTCATGCTGCTGACGCGTGCTACGTCTTCAGGGTCCTCTTCAAATAAAGCTATACTTTTGTTGATTTCATTGTTAATTGTGGAACTAGAATAATTTGAGTCATTGCTATTTTCACCGCAATTTAAGACTTCACACGTAGGGGTGATTGGGTGTTTTATTGTACTATCAGGACAATCTTCAATTTTTGGACCATTATTCAAAAGTTTGGCAAAGAATGACTCCTGCTTGTCCAGTGTGGATGCGAGAATAGGTTCGTTTTTAACATCATTTGTTTTCGTAGTTGCATTGTCATTGGTTTCATTTTTAGGCTTTGTGGACGATTGAAAGAATTTTTGGAAAATGTAATCTTTACCATTGCTCGCTTTTTTTGGCTTACTGTTTTCTGCAAGTACTTTTCTTGTGTTATCTTGTTCGGTGATTATTTTCTTGTTCTCGGCAACATCTTTTGATGTTCCTGCACCAAAATAATCATTGATCCTTTTTATCTTTTTGTTCTCAGAATTGTCTTCGAATTTTCCCACACTTATGCCTAGAAATTTAATAGTAGATTTGAGTTTTCTGTTGGACTCTCCATCTGAAAATACGAAATCTTTATTTAAAAACCAAATCAATAATCTTCGCGATTGAAATAATATATGAGTATTCTTCTGGATTAGGTTCAAATACAGAAGGTTACCAGGTGGCCTACTATCATCTCTTAAAATCATGCAAGATCCAGTGAGTAAGCAAGACAGCGCAATACATAATGTAAGGCGACATCTCCCTTACTCAATCGTTCTTGCATGGATTTAAGAGATGGTGGTAACCCACGAGATAAGAAAAGTTACTTAGAAACAAACCTTTCACTTTGACTCCTTCCATACTTTCCATCACCAGTTCCAAAGCCTTGCTGGAGAAGAGTTCGCCACACAATTCATCGTCAACTGCAAAATTGTAGGACCTCGAACTGCCGGAGTCCCGTCCGTCAGGCAGCTGCGTCGTGAAGCTGACCACCATCTGGCGTGGAGCCCTGTTGTTCTCTAGTGCATCCTTTTCCAGCCTGTCTTCTATCTCATCGCCCAGGTCCCGAAGCCACTTCCTCAGACTGTCCAGGTCTGTGAGGGCCGACTTTCCTCTCAATTGCTTGCAGCATCCTATACTTTTGGAGTTGAATCTAGCTTGTACTGGTTCCAAGTCGATACCACGCGCTATGTTGTACAACCAAGTGCTGTAATTTTAATGAAAAAGCAGCTTATGTGGCGAAAAGTTCTACTGACGGTCTAAAATTAAGAATGATATGTATATTAAGTTGCATTAACTTAACAAGGCGTTTTTTGATAACCCCATATAAAAACTTAAGTCCAAGATTTAGATAAGTTAAATTAAAAATCAAAGAACCGCATAAAGAATAACTAGCTGTTGCCCGCGGCCCTGAATGAATGAATGAATAAACACTTTGTTGCACCAATTACAAAAATACATCATTGGATTGTACAGGATCAAAGATAAAAATTAGTACAAAGGCGGACTTATCGCTAATGCAATTTCTTCCAGCCAACCTTAGGGTAGAGAGAAACAAGAAACATTGGAGCGCGAGCGATGCAGAAAGCTACCCCCTCGACCGCGTGGGACTCAGTTATATCGTGCTCAAACTTAGCCTATGTTTCCCCTGATCCTTAACTATATCCATACCAAATTTCATCAAAATCGGCCCAGCGATGGGGCAGTGAAAGCATAACAGATTGACTTTCGCATTTATAATATTAGTATGGAATTTTTAAGAATTCTTTTTCTTTTGTGTCAATGGCTCAATACCATACAGATCTAGACCAAAGAACGTTTCGAGAGGTAATTAGAAATGCTTATGTACTCAAATTGTCTTCCTTACCCGTTTTTATCGTCAAACTTCGCCTGCAATTGTTTCTCTGTGAATCCTTGCAGCTCCGCCATTTTACTAATTTTTAGGGTCTCACAGACAGTGTCCCCAAACTTTCCACCCAGGTGTTTCACCTTTTTGAGCGAAAGAGTCCTGTTGACAATATTAAGTTTTGTAATAAACTACATAATTAGTAAAAACAAATCTGCAATTAATTAAAATAAAATGTTTGTGTATTTTTTTAAGTACAATATAAACCATATTCAAGTCAGTAATTCTAAACATTTCAAAGTTAAACTATGTCATCATCACGTCATCAAATCCGTAACATACAAATTATCAAATACTCTCAATATATTATTCCTTCAGCTAATTGAGAGAACAATAGAATCCATAACATTTCGCGGCAGCCGGTTGTCGCCTGGTTTTGAGATATTAACACCAGAGGCAACCAGCAAATCAAAACAAAATTATAATTACCTGTACAAAATGTTAATTGAGTGTTTAGGTAAAATTGTCTGTTTGTTTGGTTTGTTCATCCCGCAGACCAACTTCGCCAGTATTTTGTTATGGGCTATACCTGCAGAACACCTGTACCCTGGAAACATACTTCAAAATAATCTAAGGGGTAAATTTTGATTAAAATAGGTATAGGGTTAGGCTGTTTGTCCATTTTGTTTCATACAACAATTATATGCCAAATTGGGACCATGATTCAAATAGTAACCCGGATGCAGGAAACACGCTCGGACGAAGAACTTACTTGACACATTAATGACTTCTCTTTTTTCCTTTTAATCTTGCAATCTGCTTTTTATCTTTGATCCTGTACAATCCAATGATGTATTTTTGTAATTGGTGCAATAAAGTGTTTATTCATTCATTCATTCAATCTGCCTTTCTGTGTTATATGTATGATTGGACACGTTGAAGTTATCCCACTATTTTAGACATGGCAGCCTATGCAAAGTTTCCCAGTTCAAGAATTCTGCAGTGCTTCAGCCGGTGAGAGCATTCTAGTGTGGTGAGCTGTGATGACAGCTGGTTCAGACGTTTATGCAGCCTGAGCTTGTATTTCTGGCCATAAGATTTTATTTGACTCCTTAATTAAGTATGTTCTGTTTGAAATATTATGAGAATCTCTAGCCCTAGAATTGAAGAGCCAACAAACAACAAACAGCTGACACGCCCTAATTTGTAATTCTCTTAATCAGCATGGAAGAGTGATAAAATTTACCTGTTTCATCATAAACAGCTGCCCTAATCTCGCTGACAATGACTGCTCCGACCAGCAGCCGTTTTGCATGCTCGTAGTCGAACTCTATGGAATCTGTGCCATAGTTGTGCACGTCCTGTATGAATTCTGTTACATTATCGTAGCCCAGGGCATATGTGTTGGGAATCATGTCATTGTTCACAGAGTTTACGTTCAGCGATTTCAATCTCTCTTCCACCTACAAACCAAAAGAAGTTTCAAATTCAATTCATATTGCAGCTTAACCCACAATTCAGGGCCCGATCTAAAGCACACAGATATTTTGTATGTATAGAAAACAAAATTATATGTATCCCATCGCCATGCAGAATCCAGAAACTGGAAAAATTATTGTAATGTGGCATATTTGTGCGTTAACCAAGTTGTTTGTATTGTTAATTATTAAGATTAAAAAAATAAATTATATAGGTACTAACTGGACCAGTGATATCCAAATAAGCTTCATCAATGGAAGCTCTCTCCAAAAGAGCTGTAAACTTCTGTAAAACTTTAGCCACCTCTTTTCCTGCGTCTCTATATCTGTAACATAATTGTTGATTATTATTATATTATTTAATTTTTTGCTTCATAAATGCTTTATTGACCATAAACATTAAAAAAAAATGATGGTGGTAAGGTAAGATAAAGGTAAGAGCAAAATAATAAATGTGGAAAAGATATCTCACCTTTTGTAATTGGTGCAATAAAGTTTGAATGAGTAAATAATTATATATAATCACGTCTTCATCCCATGCGGGGTAGACAGAGCCTAGGTCCACAAGACCCTAGGCCACGTTTAGCATAATGGTAGTTGAAACAGGAAATCAATAGTGATGGGTTGCTAGCCGCATCGCCTATGTCATGATTTCCCCATTCGATGATTCCCTCAGACGACTTTTACGGCTTGCGCGGGAAGAGTAGCAGCTGGTACATTCTATGTTTTTCTTTTATAATAAATAATTATTATTATGTAAATAATAATCTGCAAACTCAAATCTAGAGATTCTACAAAGATTCCAATCTAAACTTTTACGAATGATTGTGAATGCACCCTGGTATGTAAAAAAACCAACAGATACATAGAGACTTAAGCATCCCAACAATAAAAGAGGAGATTAGAGAAAGAATGCCCAAATACAGGAATCGTCTATTAATTCATGAAAACGAGCTTGCAAGTAGACTCGTGCAGCCAGGAGCAGTTTTCTCCAGATTAAAGAGGACATCTCCTCTAGATTTGTGAATTGTAGAATCTCACTGTTTAAAGATTGACTACCGATATGACTGAGGTGGACAAGTCACTGGATTTGGACCACGAAAAAATTGTAAAAATATAATAAGCTACAAATACTGCTTAATGTCCATTCATGGAGACAGATTGCAGTAGAAGAGGAAAAAAAAAAAAAAATGTAAATAGAAAAATAATTTCAAGTAATCAGCCTCTAGAGTTTTATGTATAATAATGCAGAAAAAATACTGATAACACCCAGAACCCACACAATAATATATATAAATTTTATCTTATCTTATCTTAATTATGGGTTTTACGGAAAAACAAAATACAAACTTTGAAATATCAGCTTTCCCCCGAAGACAGGGCACTGAAGGCAGCTGGATTTCCGGGCATTTCTCCTTGGCTTCATCACCTCGCATGTGTCTAGTCACTCCCATTGCTCGGGCTACATAGTTTACCGCTATTATGCTGAAAACCAAATTAGGAGTGGGTGTTATGTAGCATAGATCGTTGTGACAACGTTTTGCCCAACTGACTATTTCTCACAACGACATTTTTGCCCGGGTGTCGTTTGCAGTCGTTTCGTTTGTGAACCGAATGTTGCCTACACGTTTACGTCTTGCACACACACACAAGACGACAACGAATAGATAGACGACAATATTAATAGGCATTTCTTATAAAACCAATTTAAGTTAATTACACTATTTTTAGCTCAAATCATTATTTGAACCTGAATTTGGTAAAACTAAATATGTTTTTTGAATAATTATGTTTTTTGTATTAAATGGTACTTAAAAATTAAATTTCGATACTATTAAAAATATGACAAAAAAGAAAGTTAATTTTTTGACATACATACACATTTATAAAATCAAGTTATTCAATAATAAAATCGATCAATCCAATAAAACGTACTCGTCAAAAAAATAAAGTTTCATTAGATTTTACATACAACGAACGTGCCGGCCGTTTGGAAATAGATCGTTGTAAAATAGATGTTTTCGACAACGTTGTGAGAGCGCCCGTAACGTTTTGTTGTGTTGTCTAGAAAACTCACAACGACACATAGCTATATCAAATTGGAATCAATAGGTTATGTTTACAATATGTAAATAATCTGAAAAATGGATGAAGAGTTATTACCCTCCGCCTTTCCAAGGGTTGTACTGAACGACAGCTATCGGCTTTCCTCGCAGTTCTGGGTTTAGTTTCTCTTCAACTTGGCAATAAAAACAGTCCATATCAATAAGAACCACCACTCTGTTTTCCTGCTCCATAATGAAAAGTTTTTACTTTTGTTTTAATAGCACAGAATTA
This sequence comes from Apomyelois bistriatella, assembly GCA_947044815.1. Classification (NCBI taxonomy): domain Eukaryota; kingdom Metazoa; phylum Arthropoda; class Insecta; order Lepidoptera; family Pyralidae; genus Apomyelois; species Apomyelois bistriatella. The sequence goes on from OX345690.1 coordinate 14,206,610, forward strand.
TAATAATTCATAATTATTATTGTTCCAAATTCTAAGTAGGTATCTATATATACAAATCTTTAATCGATTATAAAATAATTCATGAAAATAATTTACGCGCGAGCAATACGAGCAAATAAATAAAATATCAGCTGAAGAAGACTGCTGTCAATGTCATTTTCAAATGTCAAGCAGTACGAACGAAGTTAGGTAAGTTTTTTCAGCCAAGATAAAATTTCTACAGCCAAACATTATTCGTATAATATCCAACGAGACTAGAATCGATTCTATCAACTTTTTTGAGGAAACGAGATTTCTCTGCCTAAGGCCTATATGCCTTATTTCAGGGGGGTTACTACCATCTCTTAAAACCATGCAAGATCCAGTAAGGGAGATGTCACCTTACATGATGTATTGCGCTGTCTCGCTTACTCACTGGATCTTGCATAGTTTTTAAGAGATCGTAGTAACCCCCCAGGGTACCATCTAGATGTAAAAAATGTTTCCCACTGTTTTCTCATCCCCCCCCCCTCCACCTTAATCTCTTCGTCAAGACTTGTAGCTAAAATTAAAATCAGATTATATTTCAAAATATTATTATTTATATGTAAGTTATTAAAATTTACAAATAATTAAAATCCTTGGCCATAAGTGTTGTTCCACTTAACATATTGTCCCAAATCATCTTGAGACACACTCGGCCTCACTCTTTGCAAAGCATTAATGAAGTCTTGCAAACAAACAGGGCGAACCTGAAATAAAAAATAAATTTTTAAAGCACGCGCAAACTAAACTAAATGTGTAAGAAAATGTAAATCACTACATAGTATAAAACAAAGTCGCTTTCTCTGTCCCTTTGTCCCTTTGTATGCATAAATATTTAACTACGCAACGGATTTTGATGCGTTTTTTTTTAATAGAAAGAGTGATTCAAGAGGTAGGTTTTTTTCCCATGCGAAGCCGGGGCGGGTCGCTAGTAAATAGATATAATACTAGAATAACAAAGACGTGTAGGTAAAAGTAGGTAAGCTTTTGTAAAGCTATTGGTGGTGTCCTGTAAGACCAGAGCCTTATTTAAACTTAGTATGATTACATAATTTGTTTTGTATTGTGAACTCTTTGTATAAAGATAATTGCATGTGGTGTTTACCTTAAAAGATTTGCACATTAAGCTTAAGAATATTGTAATTTTAAAGTGTTGTACTGATGTAGCAATCACTGGTGAACCAACTAAATAAAAAATAAAAATATTAACTGAAATACCCCCGTATGTTGTGTTATATGGGATTGAACAAGACAAGTATTTCATGGGATCGATAGATGTCGTTAGTGGTATTTTATGAACCATTTTATTTGCTATTGGCACAAAAGTTGGCGAGTTGTCTGTGTATGAGATTAAAAATATGTCCTATAAAGTAAATAAATAAATAAATAATAAATAAATATATAGGGACAAGTTACACAGATCAAGTTAGCCCCAAAGTAAGTTCAAGACTTGTGTTATGGGATACTAACTCAACGTTACTATATTTTATAACAAATACATATATAGATAAACATCCAAGACCCAGGCCAATCAGAAAAAGATCATTTTTCATCTTGACCTGACCGGGGATCGAACCCGGGACCTCCTGAGTAGCGGTCAGGCATGTTAACCATTACGCCACGGAGGTCGTCATTAGTACAAAGTATTATTAGATATAAATGCGAAAGTGAGTTTGTTTATTTCTTTGTTACCTCTTCACGTCCTATCTACTGAACCAATCATCCTGAAGTTTCGCATACACATAGCTATAGGAGTATTGAGGACATAGAGTACCTTTCATCCCGGGAAAAAGTACTGTTCCCGAGGGAAATCCATTATTGCGAAGCCGCGAGCGAAACCTAGTATTCTATAATCTGTGGGTATACTCAATTCTATACCTTCTCTCTGTCGATGGTGACAATCTGCGAGAGCGGCACCGACCGGATGGGCCCCATGGCCGCCTCCGAGCAGAGGGACTTCATGTCAGCCCCCGAGTAGCCGTCCGTGAGCGCGGCTATCTCCGACACGTCGCTAGGAGACAGGCTGTTGGTCTCGCTGGCCAGCAGGTTGCTTATTATCTGCTCACGCGCCTGACAAATAGAAAACCCTTATTTTATTACTTACCTTCGGAATATAGATAATCATTTCTAGTGGCTTAAATCGCAACAACTGGATTGCGATGGCTCGGAGTAGAGCGAGGCTTATGCCCAGCACTGGATTGTAGACAGCTGATGATGATGATGAGTGGCTTAAATGCATTATTTTAGAATCACAGACTAATTATAGTTTAGTTTTTTTTTTTTAATTTTTTTAGTTTGATGGATGAATCTTAAAACAGCTAGCAAACTGTTTTGCTATTTTTTTTGTTAACTTAGTTGAGTATAAAGCAAAAATAAAATGCAACCGGAAAAGTACTGAGATGATATTTTTTTTAGTGGATCAAATGTCCCACCGTTGGGTAAAGGCCTCTCCTTTTGTCTTCCACTCGTCACTACTGTTTGATCATGATAAATAAATTACAAGATAAATTAATAATTTTGTAATTATTACAAAATTAATAAAGAAAACTAAAGGTGGTTTTAGTATGACAAGAGTGATGAGTGTGGAGGTAGCGAGGGAGGAATGTAAGGATCGCAGGCAATTAAAATATCTAGTCTCTGCCCACCCCTGGTGACAGGTGTGATGTGTATGTACTTACACTAGTGTCTGGTAAAGGAATGTAAAGCCGTTTGACGAGTCGCCTCCTGGCGGCTTCGTCCAATTCATGTGGACGATTTGTAGCTCCTACAATGAGGAGGCGATCTTCCTCTCCTGAAATAAGATGAGCAATTTTTAAGTACAAAATATATAGTTAAGCTTTTTTATTTGATGGACCTACAATATTAGCTTCTAAGAGCTTTAATATTCACAACGGGACTGTGAAAGTTAACTTGTCGACGGTTGTAAATATAGCATTATTCCGAAGAAACTTTGCAAGCGCCATGCGCCATTTAGACTCCCGAGATTCTCGCTTTTTATCGCCATCTGTTGTGCGTCTTATATTATTAGTAGTATCGCCATATACTCGCTAAAGATAGACAAGAATGGAAGGGTCTTCACTGACAAATACCTAGATGGATGTTTGTCTTCGACCCGTGCCTTCCTGCGGACATCGAAGGAGGTGACATGAATCGATATATAAAAAACTAGCTGTTCCCCGCGGTTTCACTCGCCATAAGTGTGTATGTACGATATCCTATATCCTCCCCAAGAATCAGGCATTCATATACAAAAAAGAATTTTGCAAATCCGACCAGTAGTTTTCAAGTTATAAGCGTTCAAAGTTAGTTATTAATATAGATTCATAGTATACGAGTAAAATGAAGTGCAGCACTGTGTCTATCTGTTTGTGCGCTCAAAAAACTTAAAAACTGGTTTTCACTAATAGATAGAGTGATTTCCAGGGAAGGTTTTAGGTAAATTATAAATTAAGTAAAATATGATGAGCTGAAGAAGTTTTGCGTGCAGCGCGTGCGTATTGCGTCCGTATTTTGGCGCCGCAAATTGCGCGCATTGTTCTTTTTAAATTAAATGTTGATGGTCCTGGCTACGAGTCTTGGGGGCTTACCATGACCTCTTAAGGCGGTCCGCTAGTAAAAAATATATATATTTGAATTGACCCTTTCGGCCGCCATGGCAGCTGAGTTTCACTAAAACCTCCTTTTTTTGAAGTCGGTTAAAAAAGGGGGAAAGGAAATGACATATTCTGATGCTTACCAGTGGCAGCGCCATCGAACTGCACCAGGAATTCGGTCTTGATCCGCCTGGTCGCTTCGTGCTCGCTGTCACTCCTCTGAGTCAACAGTGAGTCTATCTCGTCTATGAATATCACCTGAAAACATCATATCTTTATTATAACTACCTGTGTCACTATATACCTCTGTGGTTAACACTTTAAACGCCGCAATCGCAGACAATAATTTTTCATTTGTTTGTCTGTCACCGGTGGGCTGGTGGGCGTCCAAAGTGTTTAAGGCGCTTGCCTGAAGACCCTTAGGTCGTGGGTTCGATTCCTATGGGAAGCATACTTTGTTGTTGTTTTCAATTTGGTTAGGACATTGCAGTCTTGAATCACCTGATTGTCTGCTAATAAAGATGATTCCGTGTTTCGGTAGGCACGTTAAGCCGTTGGTTTCGGCTGCCATCTAGAAGCCGTTACAAGATCTACGTCAGAGGCCGAGAGGCGATTATGAAATACCAGGGTGTGTATGGATGTGTACCAATTGATTTTGTAAGACACAATATGACAAGTAGATTTTCAATTTCAAAGCTTAATTTTCTGTTACCAGCGTGTCCTTGTGACATATATATAGGCCTCCTCCAAATTTTCTGACCAGGGTTGAGGATGTTGGTGAAAAGACCAAAACATTAATCTGGAGATAGACAGGTCACATGATGCGAGATGAGAGACGAGTAGATTACGATTATATAATAAAAAAAATAGTAAAAATATTTTGTCTGTATAATTAGTAGTTTTGACTGAAATGGATAGAGGGACATTTAATATGAATAATAGAAAGCAAAAAAATAAATTTGTCTTTCTGTCTGTATGTATGATCACGCTTAACTCTGAAAGTACTGAACAGATATGCTTAAAACTTTCACCAATTGTTTTGTTTTAACTCGGAAGAACATCAAAAGTTTGTTTCATCAAAATCAGTTCATTAAAAAAAAATCGTCATTTGAATGAACTCAAGGCATGTTTGATTTCGAACGAATGCGCCAAATTGGATAACTCTTTTTTTGTGTTGGTTATTTTCATGACAAACTTTGTATTAAAGGAAAGGGGGAATCCCGGGCAATTCCTGCCTTCCTACGCGCACGAAGTCGCGGGCAACAGCTAGTTAAAACAATAAACCATCGTCCTCACTGCGGGTTGGTGGCAGCGCGCGACGGCGAACAGCGCGCGCACCATCTTCTCGCCGTCGCCGAGCCACTTGGACGTCAGCGACGACGCTGAGATGGAGAAGAACGTCGCGTTGCACTGAGCCGCTACACACTTGCCTGCAGTACGACGGAGGAAAATTATACAAACAGTCAAGTGCAAGAACTCGCGCACGAAGGATTCCGCACCATCCCATCCCAACATTCAATAAAATGCGAAAGTGTGAATTGAAATAAAAAAATATATAATATTTATTTTTATTTTAAAACTACTCACCAATCAAAGTCTTGCCAGTGCCTGGTGGTCCAAACAGCAGGATGCCCTTGGGCGGCCTCCTCAGGCCTGTGAAGATGTCCGGCCGCAGCAGAGGCCACACCACCGCCTCTTGTATCACCGACTTGGCCATCTGCAGCCCGGCTATATCATCCCAGCCTGAGACAAACAAAAAGTGGTGGCAGCCAGGACAAAAACTACTTACTACGAATTCATTTCAGTTGCTGTCAAGACCGCTAGTCCTTGATGCTCGGAATCCAAGGATTTTTCGGGTGAAATAGGACCCCTTGCATAATCACAAGCTTCATAAATCTCAGCAATAAAGGACTAAATATACTTGATGTTATTTTACAAGGCAATTTCGTTGATAGTCACATGCTTTGTTACCATACTAGTCTGCCTCTTTAGTTGTCTTGGGTTCAATTCCGAGCATAGGATGGATGCTCTACTGCCATAAAAACGTGTAAATAAACTAATAATTTAAGCTGTTGATATACCTATTGGTGTTCCCTTATCAATGATTTCACTCTCGATCAGCTCAATCATCTTGGGATCAATGTGCTTCAACCTCTCATCTGTCACTTCAGATCCACAGCTGCTGGCCTCCTGTTTTTCCCTAATAAATAAAACACTTATTCATTTAATATGTGAATAAATAATATTATCAATGATTTTACATAATTAAATCTTTATCATCTTTTTTTTTTCATTGAAGCCTTAAGGCAGCTCACAAAGCCAGCAAAGAAGTGACCAAATCGATTGACATCCTTCTGTTCACCCTCTAATAACTACTAATAAGTATACATCTTTGATTATCGGATTGAAAGTATTAATATAATGAAAGATATCTTACTGAGCTCCAAGCATTGGTGACACAAACTTGGCCTGGGCTTTTCTTGACGCTCCCAAGGTCCTCCTGGCAGCAGGGTTCGAAGCCAAAAGTGTCTCTTTGGCTGTTTTAAAAGTGATCTTTGCCACATTCTGTTTATGAGCTTTTTCCTCATCTTCTACTTTCGTTAAGTCAATTTCTGAACAGGCAGAATTCACTATTGGCTCAGCCACAGGTTGAATGGTCTTTGTAGACCGTGTTCTACCAAATTTTGGTTTGAAGAGTGGTCTCTCACTAGAAGAACCCTCTTGATTTGCATAGTCAGAACTTGCTTTGGCAAACAGAGATTTTTGATTGTTATCAGGAGTATAAGTCTTGGTTAGCTTAGCCTGTGGTAACATACTCAAATCACATTTACATTCCTCTGTGAACTGTTGAAATTCAACCGTGGAGCCTTGACACTGTGTGCAATTTGGTAAACTTTTTTCGAACACAGCTATTGGATCTATACACTTCCTAAAATTAATTTTATTTTAAAACATATTCAAATAATGAAGAAATAAAAAAGCAGATTGGGCTGCAGATCATTTAACTAATTTGAAAAGAAAGAAGTGATACTCAAATAAAATTAACTCACTCCAAGGAGCTGCTCCAATTTCTCGAATGACTGGTATCCCTATTATTAAGTAGCCCGTTAACTGACCCAAGTAATATATCTGCGGCGACAGCACCTTTATCAAATAAGTCTTGATTTGTGCGCCAAACATCCTTAAGAAGAATGTTCGACGTGGCGTTGGAAGCACTATAATTAAAACAAATAATAGATAGGTTAAAATTAACAATATTAAATACATAATTATATAAAAATCAACTAAAACTACAATGTAAAAACTAAAATTTACCTTTGTAGAGAATGTTTGTACTGATACAATGCAGATTTATCAACAACAGACAAATGGTTTGGACTATTCACTTCAGGTATAAAACCATAAAATTGTTCAGATTCAAACATTTTGATTTTGATGAAAACTAAAACCAAAATTAGTTTTTCAATAAGATTGCAAAGCAAAACCTACAAAATTTACAAAAACTTGTTTCAAAGTTGTTTTGTTTACAAAAGCAAAGCCAAAGAATTTGTATATAAATTCTTTGAGCAAAGCACAAGCAAAGTTGGCGCGCTGTCATTTGTTTTTTTTTTTTGTAAATACTTTTTACATCCATGGAAACTAGTCCTTTAAGGAATCACAAATTAGAAAGAATAGTACGGTACCTGTAGTTAGCGTCATGTATTGCAATACGTAGTATCTCTATTTAGTTTGTGATTGCATTTGCATTGAACCATCTTGTTTACTCCAACCAACCAAACTCGTTTTTGGATCGTTCGTTTGTATTTGACTTGATGGCTTACCACCATCTCTTACAGTGGGGTTACTGCCATCTCTTCAAACCATTCAAGATCCAGTGAGTAAGGGAGATGTCGCCTTACATCATGTATTGTATTGCGCTGTCTCGCTTACTCCTGGAACTTGCATGGTTTTTAGAGATGATAGTAGGCCACCAGTACAACTACAACCATACAAGATTCAGTGAGTAAGGGAGATGTCACCTTACATCATGTATCGCGCTGTCTCGCTTACTCACTGGATCTGGCATGGAGACGGTGGTAAGCCACTTGTTGCTCCCTTGCTCTATTTAGTTTGTGCTCCCTTGCTTGATCATTAGCGGGAAAAGCGGGGGCGATAGCACCGATAGCGCACATGGTGGCCTACTATCATCTCTTAAAACCATGCAAGATCCAGTGAGTAAGAGGGATGTCGCCTTACATCATGTATTGAGCTGTCTCGCTTACTCACTGGAACTTGGATGGTTTTCATTTAAGAGACTGTAGTAAAGTAACCCCCCATGATCGTCTCGCTCGAGCTAAGTGTATGTCAGTTTGGGAGTGTGGCTTTATATTAGGTTATCTAACCTGTGGCTAGACGTCATTGTCATTGCTTGGCTTGCTGTCGGTAACTCCTCCTGGCTGTACATTATTTATGTCTGTCAGTTGGTGTAAATTGTCAAGTCTAGCTAGATATTAAAAACAAAATAAAAATTTATACAAATTAAAATATATTTGGCATTATATTTCAGGTCTTCAGTGAAATTAATTATTCCAATAGTGTTCTTAAGCAATAACATGACAAATCTCTAATAATCAAAAGAAAAATATGTTTTATAAAAAATAAACGATATGAATCCGAAACCCACAATTTACCATGAAAAACAGGTTAAAGAGCTGTGTGCTTTGCATGCGCTTAACAATTTATTCCAGGTAAGTTTATCTTCAATGTCATCCTCTTAAACATGTTGCTTATGGCCGTGAAGTCCTTTTACCTTGGCTCACCACACAAAACATTTACGTAGTATAAGACGTTCGCTAATGAGAATGGTCATTAACAAATTCTAGTTATGGTTATAAGTATTCCGTTAAATTTCCAGACTCGTGGAACATTCTCCAAGTCGGAGTTGGATTCGATATGCAGCCGCTTGTCGCCAAACGTGTGGATCAATCCGCACCGGTCGATGCTGGGGCTCGGCAACTACGACATAAACGTGATTATGGCAGCGTTGCAGAAGAAGGGTTGTGAGGCGGTGTGGTTCGACAAAAGAAAGTTAGTTTATTTATTGCACTCAATATCTTACGATAGTGTAAGAGGTATACGCATGCACTGTTGCCATTTTACAGTAGGGACATTTTCAAAAGATGGATTGCAGATAAACTGACATATTAGTATAATGCTTCAAATTGGAGCATAAGTTTCAGAATTGTTCTATTACAATAAGCAGTAAATAAAAAAAATGATATTCATAATGTTTGGATTAGTTAAATTCTAGATTGAGTATGGCTTGGCTCTTAACTACTCAACCGATGAATAAAAGTAACGAACACATTTTATTCAGATGATTATCATTGCTGTTTAATTACTGCATTATGTAGTAGCCAATCATTTGAGGTGATTATATGAACATGTCTTAAGACATGTTCTAGAATTGCAATTGTTGATGAATCCAGTTGGAGACAGGGTTTAATGAGTGACGAAAAGATCCCTTTTTTTCTAGTTGCTTACAACATATTTAATTTTACTAATCATTCCAGAGATCCAGGCTGCCTTGACCTGTCCAACATCTGTGGATTCATTCTCAACGTGCCATCAGACTACAAGCTAGGGTTTGTAATGCTGCCGCTGCGTCGCAGACACTGGATCACCATCAGGCAGATACAGGGGAACTTTTACAACCTAGACTCAAAGCTGGACGCACCACAACTTATAGGAAGGGTACGAATCAAAATTTTTATTTTGTAATGTATGATGTTAAATGTGATATTTTGGTAGAAAAAGTGTGAAGAGAGAGAGTGATATATACTATATTAAATCTGTGAATTCAATTAAGTGGACATCATAAATTAACAAGTAAATTATTTTAAAATTATAAAATTTGACTGCATTTTAATAAAGGGATATTATTAATTGCACATCAAATAAATAATCACCCATCAATTTCTGTATATCAAATAAATTATTTTACTTTAAATTAAATTAAAAACTTGGTGACAGAAGCAACTAACGGTCAAAAGACGACTTTGTGACAGAAGGTAGGTTAGGTTATGGTTATACAGTGACCTTAACAGTGAGCGAGCGAGCGAAGCGAGCGAGTGTCAGACTTGGTGACAGAAGCAAAACAAATTTTGCTGTGCAATCAGTAATTTTGATATGTATTTAGGTTATTTTTGCATACAAAAATTGTTTTTATTGATTTGCGTTTAAATACTACCTACAGTCTCACTTCTTCATTTTTGAAATTAATCCAGCTCTGAAAAAAAAACTGACTTCTTACATGAATTTATCATGCTACTTTTAACTTTTAATTTGTAATTTTTTTTTCTTTCAGAGTAGTGATTTAATAGCATATCTAAAAGAGCAGTTAGATAGTAAAGAGAAAGAACTATTTGTTGTTGTGAGCAAGGAAGTCGAGGAAAAACAGTTGTGGATGCACCAGTATGCTTTACAGAACAACATACAGAGCCAGAGTGCCAACAACCATCACGACAGCTCCGACAGTACATGCTCTGTGCCAGATTATGAATACCGAAATCGTGATGTGCAGTGCCTCAAACTGACCGAAGTCAGAAACTGTCTTGTTAGCAACGAGAACAGTTTGTAATAGTGTGAGCTTATACTCTATTTCAACAGACTGTGACACAGTACGTATGTATGTGTCACAATATTCGTGTTACTGTGTGTTGTGTGATAAAAGTGGTTTTATAATGTCTCAATTGAACTAGGTGTCGGTAAATGGTGTGTAAGATATACTTACCTGTGTCGTGGTATCGACACGAGGCTGACAGGTTACTTAATACTAAGGTTTTGTTTGAACTATTTATATGTTTTTGTTTAATTTTATTACAATGCACTTTATTTTTTGTTCTGCACTAAATTTTCGATTTTTTTCTAATATTGTTGGTTTTTTGAGATATTCTTCTATTAAGAATAGAAATTATATTATAAGTTTTTGGCCTATATTGTTAAGATAATGATGAAAGTATATTTTCTTGTTCCTATAGTTTTGATCTATTTTCTCAGTCAATGATTTTCCAAGAATCTTTGTATATTGTGGCATCTCAATCTTAAATCTTGGCCTGAGCATTTTATTATAGCAATAGAATTTTAAATGTAATAGTGATAAGCTAGGTGTAGAGAGCGGCGCGTGCGCAGGCAGCCGTCGGCGCCACCCGCGTGCAATAGGTACAATGCCAAATGACTACCAAACTGTTCAAACTCAAGTGTAAATGAACTATAATAGATAATAATGAAGCACATAATGCAAAAACACAATTTTACTGTGTTGGTTTTTTAAAGCACAATATATTTTACAGTGTATTGTTTTTTGTTATTTTTTTCTCTTGTTAAAATCTTGCATCATATCAAAAAGTCCTTGGCAAAATGCGAAGTGTCATCACATTTTGAAATAGTTTGGTAAATCTTATTCTGTAACTTAAAAATTTGTAAATACAATATATTTTTTCAAAAAATAGAAAGTGTGATGAAGAAAACATTGGTTTTATTAAAGGGAGAGGTTTTCCCAGATCTTTTACATGTGTCAGTTAACATGGGCACCAGTGACTGGCACCTACTGTTCTCATAGTGTACTGCACCATATATTATATATCATCATTGTGTATGACATTCTTATCCAGGTTTTTCAACTATATCAAGTTGCATTTGACTAATCTTAGGGGGCTTACATCAGCCATATAGCGCCACTAATAATTTTATTTCTTTTACTATAAAATCAGGTCAAATTGAAAAAATCTAAGACTGCACTTCGCTAGTAAATAATTTTTAATATTTTTGGTATTTTCATTATTTTTCCTTTGATTTTTGGTTGCGCTAGTTGGCTGATGTAAGCCCCTTAACAAGTTTTCTAACTCAGAAATCAGGGTGTTCCAGATGGAGCTAGTGAGACTTGAGTTTAGAACACTGTCAAATGGTACCAAGCTGTTTAAATCGTTAACCAATTGAATCATCAGCCTATCGAAGGTATCAATCTCAATAGACAAGTGCCAGCCAACAGTGGATCTGCCCGATGCAAAAAAGCTGGTGGCCTACAATCATCTCTTAAAACCATGCAAGATCCAGTGAGTAAGGGAGATGTCGCCTTACATCATGTATTGCGCTGTCTCGCTTACTCACTTGATCTTGCATGGTTTCAAGAGAAGAAGGTAGTAGGCCACCTGGTTCAAAAAACTGCAATCTGATTTGACCAACTCACACAATATGAATGATATAAACCTTTAGGCGAATAAGGACAATCAAGAATCAACTAGGAATAAAAATGTCGAGTTTTTAAAATTTAAAATAAAAGCAGTGTTATGTTATGTCTAGTTTATTGTATGTAGGTCGGCAGTACAGTTGGTGTTCTTGGAGATGATGAGGCGGTCGGGGTCGAGCCGCAACTCCGTCATGAGCGCGTAGATCTGCGCGCGCAGCTCCGCCCCTATCTCACGCTCGCGACCCAGCACCCAGATGCGGTCTGCAATAAACATTTCAACATATATAAGGTGAATTTAAATCAACTGCAAATATTTTAAGGGTAGATTCAGACCACTAAAGTGACCAACTTTCCCAAATAAATTTGTCGAAATATGAAAAAAAAGAATTTTAACCTCCCATACAAATTGAGAATCAGCTGTTCTAGTTTAGTATGGAGAGTGAAAAATAAAATTTCGTATTTCGATATGAGTTTATTTGGAAAAGTTGTTCATTATAGTGGTCTGTATCTGCCCTTAAAATATTTGCAGTTGATTTGTGTCCACCTTATATAAAAAAAAAACAGATATTGCAATTTAACACCTGTTTGAAGAACATGGACATGGTGATTTGATTCACCACATCACCACGGCAATGATTATTACAGAAACTGGAGCAATGAATGCAGTAAACGGGTAATGGGATCGTTTTAGTGTTATCATCTGTCATGTTTTTTATCCAAGCGTGTTTTTTAGTTACAAAGTATGGATTATCATGATCTGAGTGTATTAGTGGCCCACTGTTCATTTTTCTGCCTAAAAGCATTTGGCATAGGCCACAGGACATGGCCTAAGGACTTCCTTCCATTAAGCGATGATGCTGACCAACGGCTAGACATTACAAGGCACACTCGCTTGTCATAGCTCGACACACGATCGTAACACGAACACGCAGCTGTGCTAATCTACGAGCTCCTAATACTATCTTTCGTGTTGAATAGATACCTCTTTTCAAGACCCTTCCCCCTGGACATGATCTGTTATGGTCGACATGAAATTTTTAAACACTCTGAACCCAGGTTTGCCTAAGCAAGGATAGCATGTAGAGATGGGGGTACAGCATAGAGGATACCTGCAGGTGTGGTGTCTATCCCCAGACCATGGCACATCTTTTATCGTGCCCTGCGTGCCCAGCCACCTACCTGCACGCTCGGAGACCTATACGAAGCCACTAACAACGCCTTGTCTGTGGCGAGTTCTGGTCCTCACAAATATAAATTATCCAGAGTCGACTCGCTAAGAATAAAGCTTTATTAAAGAACTAGCGACCGGCCTGGCTTCGCACGGCTATATAAAACTTTCCTCTTCAATTATTCTAGCTATTAAAACAAACCGCATCAAAATCCGTTGCGTATTTTTAAAGATCTAAGCATACATAGGGACAGACAGCGGGAAGCAACTTTGTTTTATACTTACTATGAGATAATGATATACAGACCAGAATGCGCAACGCTGACGCTGGTACAAGACCAGACAAGCGCGAACCGGTCGTAGTCTGTGAACAGGATGTTGTAGAGCCCTGCGCCCGGCAGCAGCCGCCCGATGATGTACGGCATGCGGTTGTTGACCTTATAGCGGAACAGGGAGGAGCCGTTGTGGCTCGGGATGCCCAGACCGTACGTTGTTGATGGACTACCTAGCCTGAAATAGTAAATGGAGAATTAGACTCTATAGCTAAACCACAGAGAAATTACATAGCACATCCCTACTTCCCTACTAATACTTATTATAAATGCGAGAGCCTGTCTGTCTGTCTGTCACCGCTGGACCGATTGTGATAAAATTTGGTATGGATATAGTTATGCACTAGGAGTCAAACACAGCCTACTTTCGGGCGCGATATAGGTAATGGCGCACGCGGGTGGAGCCGCGGGCAACAGCTAGTACTCTGTATATCCTCCTGAGCTAGACATAGAATATTAGATAATAGGTGTAGAAACCCTGGAGGAATTCGAATGACTATCTATGGAGACATTAAGGTAATGCCTTTTGTTCGAATGTTTAGGTATTTTTCATCCACTCAATTGTAACTGGAGATTCCATTCATTTTTGTAATCTTGTTTGGTTCCAATATTACAGAGTATTGTATTGTGACAAGCCGGTACAGGAATCACAAGAAAGCCAGCTACATAGACAACATTTTAAGTTGAAATGGGCTCAGTATAGATCTTTAGGGTATCCGCTGAACTGAAAATGGAAATGAAATATATTAACGAGGGTCCAAGTACAGAACCCTGGGGAACACCAAATTTGATAAGTAACGTTTTTAATTCAAACAGTTTCAATTGAGTACTCCAAGGGACACGACATTAATAATAATTAAAAATCGTCGTCAAGAACTCCACTTGCGTCCTGACTCCACATGGAAGATCAGAAAGAGTAAAGAACCCTGGGGTACAATACAACCCTCATACAACCCTTCAAACAACTGTATAAAATCTTATCGTTCATTTGGATGCAATGCGATATTTTTATTTTACCAGCTGTTAGGTCCCACTGCTGTAAATAATTTATTTTTTATAAAAAATATCATTTTTAATTTGAGGGCAGCCTGGACACCAATCCTAACTTTTTGTATTTTTTTTTATATAGTAGTACTTATAAACAGATTATGAAAAATGTCTTCAGTAACGACCATTTCAGTTTTATTTTCAACTGCTTGGCAGCATAGTAAAAAATCAGCTTACCACCTGTTAACAGTGTTGATTGTGATAAACAGGTACCCTCTCTCGTCTAATGACAAATGGAGCTCCGTACAGCTCGCCGACAGCTCCATGAGGTAGAACGATCGCTCCACTTCGTACCACGTGCCAGTCATCTGAAATCGGGGTAATTAACAACAAATTTTACAGCTTTTTATAATGATCATCCAACTTCAAAGATTATTGTACATAATTGGCCATTTATCCCCTAAATCAGAAGACACCCTGGACTTTGACAAACTTGTGATCATTGACGTAATGGAGGAAAGAAGACCCAAAGAACTAGCCAGATACGATGACCAAATAAAACAAGAGCTAATATTAATATATCCAACTCAAAAAAGACCAAAGATCGCCATAATAGGTTGTGACTCTAGCTGAGAAGGTGGATCTTGGTAAGACTGAGCTAATTTGTTGTCATACAGACAACGACTCAGTTGGACAAAGACTGTACGAATTCATTATTAAGATACTTAAAACTAACGAAAATTGGTAACGATCACAGCTAAAGTAGAAACAACCAATTACCCTTTATGGATCAGCTTAGAAAGCATCCACATCAAGTTTTCATTCATATTATAATGAAATGGGCGTAACTTTTCAGGAATGTCATTGTTACGCAACGGTACCTACGGAAGGTAATGTAAACATTAAATGGAAGGATGGAGAAGGTCGCATGACAAATCGCATGAGTGGCGATGCGGCTACGCCACGGCTACGCAGTGTCTACGCGCACCTACGTAAGATTGGCCCATGAACTCTGAAAAGGAGGACTTAGGAAGTAGCACGTTAGTACTATTGTAATATTCTGTGGTTAGTAGAATAAATGAGTCGTCGGTTCATAAGGCAATGCATTTCGAATCGATTCGAAAATATATGTTGATGCGGTCAGTTTGTAGAAACGTCGTCTTTGTGCTGTGGGTCTAAAAACGCCACTTTAGCAATTCATCGAATCGAATTCATATTACGAATTCCTTAGCAATTCTTTAGCCATTCCTTTTTCTTTCAATTTTTTTGAAGAGGAATTGCAAAGTTTAGTTGGCTATTTTACAAAAAATAGAGGAATTGCTACAGAATTGCTAAGGAATTCGTAATATGAATCGATTCGATGAATTGCTCAAAGAGGCGTTTTTAGACCCCCTGATAGGATCAAATGTTTGGTCATACCGCCTTCACCGTTGTTGTAGATGACAATGCTTGTAAGTTGGTCAAAAATGACCAACAAGAAGAATCCCTTTTGCCAGTGGTTTCAACGAAGGCGATATTATGAGATGCCAAAACTATGTTTCAACTAAACACTAAACTAACATCTCCATTAGCATAATCTTACTTTTTTATTTAACTAACTTTACTTTGTTATTACCAAAAAGTCGCCCAATTACTATACTAATCATACTTTGTATCTTTTATGAATGCATTTATTTCTATAGGTATTTAACCGAAATCATTGTGACATATTGTTTGTTGCGTATAAGTGTAATTATCGGCGGTATTGAATCCGCATCCTATTAGCATTCATTAGGGAGTGTTTACCACTGGATCGACACGAAAACCACAAAATAAGTGCAAAGGCCTCGGTCGCGCACTGAAAAAACGGTGACTAATCCGAAAGACCACATGAAGTTATCAACGGATGTTGATGGTATTCATTTATAAGAAAACTTCCTTTGCATTTCGTCATCGTTTCTTTGCACATCAACCATGCCTCGAGGCGTGGATGGTTTTTTCATCGATCATTTGATCTAAGCTGACGCTGTAACATGGACCACATGCTGTCGAGCGTGTCCCAGTTGGCCTTACTCATGTTAAAGGATGATTTGGCTGAGGGCTATGCCATGCTTTGCTGAGCCGTGAATGTTGCATCCTACTACGCCAAATTTTTAAAGTTTTTAGCCATGACCCGATGAAAGAAGAAGCTGTAAGATGTCGCTCACATATTGGGATCAAAAACATCTCATTTGCTTGATGATGCTAATACAAGTAGATGGCATAAAAAACTTGGATAAGGATGAAAAACATGTCCTAAGGATTGCAGTCGCTGTCTGGATGGAAAGAGAAGTCTGAATCTCAATCAAAAATGGATTGCCGCTGAAGATTTCTATTCAGACACGACAGGATATTGTGAAATGGAGAGGAAACGCTGGGAAGCGAACTGGTTCTGGTAAATTACATTACTCGGTAGTAACTGGGAATAATTTTAGACAGGATGATTCCGATTCCGAGGTTCACGTGTCCTTATCCGATCATAATAGATGCACTACAACGTCAATGGGTAAATCAGTAAACAGAAAAAAATCTTACGAAAAATGCATAAATTTGGGAACCTTACTTTACAAAATAGATCTTATCTAGAATGAGATACCTTCAAGAAACAGAATAGCACATTGCAGAAACAAGTTAACATCGATAGCTGATGCGTTTCTTTCGCTTGCTTCTAACGACTCTGGGTGCCGAAACCGTACGGGATAGGTAAGTACAGCAATGCAACAGGGAAACCTCTTGATTTTCTTTAAGGCTGTTTTTCTTCATACACTTTAGACTGCCAAGGTGACATTTTCATTGAATGTAGATGAGGAAACTTTTAATAACAGAATCTAGTTAAAGCATAACTCACCCTGTTGATATCAAAGTTCGGCAACTGCGGGTACACGGGGCATTTGCCGAATCCTGTGTTGAGCACTGGCGTGACAATTATACATAATAGTAAAAAACATAACGTAAACGCGCCATTCACTCGAAAGTCGCCCATCGCCCTCGTATCGTGATACTGATTAGTCTATGGTGTGGAGATCGGTGTTTTGTAAACATGCACATTATTTGGTCAACACGGAGCCCGCCGGCGGACAGCCGCACTCGTACTGGAAACGGTACGCTATCGCGATCCTATCGATTATTCATAAATCGCTTAGGGTTTCCACATACGTTGTGGAGTACGAATTGTTACTATTTGTCCATTGTTTCTCGGAATAGTAGGTACTAGCTGTTTCCCGCGGCTTCGCCCCGCGTGGGACTCGGTTATATCGCGCCCAAAAGTAGCCTATGTTTGACCTCAGGTCGTTAACTACATCCCTACCAAATTTCATCACAATCGGTCCAGCAGTTTAGCCGTGAAGAGGTGACAGATAGACAGACAGACAGACTTTTGCATTTATAATATTAGTATGGAAGTACATTTTCTCATTCAGCTCTACGATGTATTAAAGAGAAGAGTTTTCAACGCGCCACTTTTGGTTGAAGCCATCAAAGACAACCGATAGATGGCGGTAGAACAATCTAGAAGGAAGGCGCAACTAACCCCCTTATCCATAAAATATAAAAAATGTTTGTTAAGCCCATTTTAACTAAAATGTGTTTTATCTCCCTTCTTTTACGTTAAAAATCGATTTGAGAGAGAGGGATTAAACATATTTAAGTTAAATGGACTTAGCAAACGTTTGTTAATACTTCAGGTTACAGAATACAATACTAGTATATTCAACCCCTTACAAAAAAGCGCGCCGATATTGAGTCAGTACACTAAAAATTATCTACTAGTAAAGAGTCCTCCCCATACTGAGACATCACCGCCATCTATTGATCACTTGAGACACTGTGATTCTAAACCCAGTTAATACTTTTCTGTAAGCTGCATTAAAATCGGTTGAGCTTAACGCAAGCTAATCGCGGACAACCATAACCACTAACACACAGCTCCAACTGAGAACCTCCTTTTTTAAGTCTGTTTTATTAAAAGAATTGAAATCGCCAATACATTGTTTACATAGCCTAGAAAAGGTTTAAAAAAAAGTACAGTTCACGTGTCCGCATGCGTGCGAGTGGCCTTAACATTACCTATAGAGCTGTAGGTATTCTGCATAAACGCGCTTTTTAAACCACGCATTAAGTGACAGTGCATAAGTCATAACAATTCTTTTGTAGCGACGGGTCACCACGAGTTGAGAACGGCCAATTAAATATTTATCGACGAATGGAAATTAGGATAGTTGCCATACTGGATAGTGTAAAACAATTTTATTGTTCGTTATTTCTTACAAATAAGTTCTTAAGACTAATGTTTTAGATGCAATACGTGCTTCGGAAGGCACGTAAAGCCGTTGGTCCCGGCTGCCATCTGGTAGTAGTGGTTCCAAGGACTCTGACACCACGATGTGCATGGTCAATTGACCGTGACACCTACACGACACGATGATGAAGAGATGCAATTTGGTTTAAATTACTTTGTGTGGAGGTTGAGATTTGAACTAGTCAAATCAGATACTATTTAAAAATGTCAAAACAAAACACCGCCTTATTCATACAAAAAAAAAACATTCCGAAGAATTGAGAACCTCCTTTTATTGAAGTCAGTTAAACATTTACAAGCGTTTATTAGTGGGCGACATAGCGCGTTGAACCGATGGCCGATGGGGCAAAAAGGTTCTCGAATGGCGACCGCGCAGCATCGGACACCCACCGACCAGATGGTCAGATGACCTGAAGAAGGTCGCAGACAGGCGCTGGATGCGGGCCGCTTCCAACCGTTCATTTTGGAAATCCTTGGGGGTGGCCTATGTCCAGCAGTGGACAGCCTGCGGCTCAAATGATGATGTTAAGACTAACAGTAGTGGTTTGGTGCGGTCGGCAGTATTTTACATGAACTGGTAGCGGAAGCACGCAAAGTAATTTAGTACAAAATGCATTTAACATAAAGTACTAATTGATTTTATCAATTTATAATTACATATTTATTTAAATAAAACATTAGTATGCCAAATACTTGTCTAAATAAAGATCTATAAATAAAATTTACAACAAAAATGTACAACTTTAGTAACATTTTTATCTTACAATTATAAAACCCCTAAAACTATTAAAAATATTATCACTTAGATACCGTATGCCTGCTTGCCTTCTTAGTATAATTAACTAGCAGTCCACCCCGGCTTCGCCTGTGGTACTTACATAGCCTATGTCACTCAAGGTGAATGTAGCTTTCGTTTATGTTTAAGTGTACATGAATAAACATTAATAAATAAAGATAATCACAGAACAGTGCATGCATACCACAAATAGTTTTAGTTTGTCCGTGCAGTTGTAAAGTACAGTCGGCCACATACAAAATGATACCACCGTAGGTGTAAGATTGAGGTTAAAGTGGTAGATATATTTTTCTATGTAGCCCACTGTACATATTAATTACATAGGAAATACAAATACATAGGACTTTAGTGGCTAACACCAGCTCTTAAAACCATGCAAGAATGAGTGAGTAAGCGAGACAGCGCAATAGTGGTTGTAAGGCGACATCTCCCTTACTCTCTACTAATATTAATCTGTCTTGCATGGTTTTTAGAGATGATAGTAGCCACCAGAGGGTCTAAAAAGGTCACTTTGCACGAATCACGTAATGATCACAATATGAATTACATTGCAAATCATAAAAAGGCCACATAATGCCAATTCATTAAATGATTCACAACCAATTCATATTCGGGAATTCATCAGTTTGACATTGGTTTGACAGTTTTCTATGGGAATTCGTAAAATGGACCACTTATCATGAATTGCTTTTACGTCAAACAGCAGAATCATAAAAAGGTCTTGTTATGTCTCATCGTCATAACTTGAAGAGTTTAGGCTCTTGTCAGTGGAGTTTTTTTTTCCATTTTAGTGTATCATTACGAGTTCCTTTATTTCTTGATACGACACGACGTTTGTTTTCTCCTTTATCTGCTTGTTCCTTAGAGTTTAAACCAAACAGGAGACGGCACGCACACCTTTTTCAATTTGCAAAAGTCTGCCACATTTTGCGCTCGGGGTGAGGTAACACACACAATAAGTATTAACACTAATGCACTATTCGATTACGTCCGCTACGCACACACTTGACAAAATTATACAACACAAGCAAAGAAATACACGCACACAAATACAAGTAGTATGACCGACGGACTTATACTTTTAGCAGAGCGGGTCAACATTCAGCAGCCACTCTTGTTGGTTTAATGCTCTAAGGCTTGTCTATGATGTCTACTCTATGGAAAATGTCTATGCCACATTCACCATTTGATATTAAGCGCCATATCGGTCTTCTCGACAGCGTGATACCCCGTGTGCAACACAGCCTTGGCCTTGTCCGAGTCCCGTCCGTCCAGCCAGTCGGAGTAGAGCGTCCGCACGAGCCGGCTGGCGGCGGGGTTGACGCGAGGCAGCTGGCCGTACATGGCCTCTAGTTGCGAGACCAGTTCGCGACCGTTCTCGCCTGATACTGGGCGGGCTTGAGCGCCGCCGTTTAGACATCCTATGAAAAAAGTAGAATTTGAAAATGGCTGCTCATTTACATGTTTGTGTCTTCATTAACTGCTTTCGTAGTTCAGTGGTCAAAGCATTTGCCTGTAGACCTGGGAGTCGTGGGATTAATTCCCATGGGAAGCATACTTTGTTGTTACCAGTCTTGTTAGGACATTGAAGGCGTGAGTCACCTGATTGTCTGATAATAAAGATGATTCCGTGCTTCGGAAAGCACATTGATCCGTTGGTTCCGACTGTCTGGTAGTCGTTAAAGGAACCACGTCCGACATCAGGGTGTGCATGGCCGATTGACCGTGACACCTACACGAAATTAAGATTGTGTCATCATCCTGGATGCATCCTTAGTAGTATATGCCTTCGGAACCGCACACACGTGGAGTCCCAATTATTCCCTTACATGACTTTTTTTTCAAACTATTAAGTTTTTTAAGTGCTATGCTTAGGGTGAGGTTACCTAATGACAAGCCATGAGCTAGAAGCCATGTACGGCGACTTCCCGGACTTGAGTTTTTGCATGAGGTTCTAGATGTTTCTAAACCCCCAGACTATTCTCAACTAGCTTTCGCCGGCATGATTTTCTATCGGGAACAGTGCTTTTTCCGGGATGAAAGGTACCATATGTCCTTCTCGATATTTAACTATGTGTATGATAAAGTGATTTAAGAGGAAGTTTTTATGCCCATGCGAAGCCGGGGCGGGTCGCTAGTTTATAATAATTAGGAAGGATAATATTAGTTAGGATTATATAGGATAGGGTTACCTGAAGGACAAGCCATGACTTCCACGTAGTGGTACGGCGACTTCCCGCGCTTGAGTTTCTGCACGAGGTTCTGGATGTTTCTGAACCCGTTGGCGATCGCGAACCTCAGTACTTCTTTGCCGTCCTTTTCTAGCGTCACCTCCCTGAAGTCGGGATTCCTGTTGGAACATCACAAATGTTTCAGGAGCTCCAAATGAAATGAAATGTCATCACTACATCACTACATAGTAAAAAACAAAATCGCTTTCTCTGTCCCTATGTCTCTTTGTATGCTTAAATCTTTAAAACTACGCAACGGATTTTGATGCGGTTTTTTTTTAATAGAGTGATTCAAGAGTAAGGTTTTTATGCCCATGCGAAGCCGGGGCGGGTCGCTAGTTTATTTATGAATTCAAAAGGTGAGGTGTTAGCACAAAATA
Source organism: Apomyelois bistriatella (assembly GCA_947044815.1). NCBI lineage: Eukaryota > Metazoa > Arthropoda > Insecta > Lepidoptera > Pyralidae > Apomyelois > Apomyelois bistriatella. The sequence continues at coordinate 14,228,663 of OX345690.1, forward strand.
TTTGCCGACGCTGCCTTAAGGAATCCTTTGTCATTTAAAACGAAGGAAAACAGAAAATATTTTTAAGTTCATTGAATTTTTATTCCTACTAAAATAAACTTAATCAAGTACGTGTCTATGTACTATGAAAATGTGACATCTATCTGACCTGGTTCGAGTTGCGTTTAGAGCTCAATGTTACGACAGGGCCGTCCGCAGGTCACGCTAGTACGCAGGTACTACATTGTGAAGCAATTAAACGTACTATTGTCTTAATAAAAGTAAATAGTCGGACACTCGGTGGCGTAATGGTTAACATGCCTGACCGCTACTCAGGAGGCCCCAAGTTCGATCCCCGGTCAAGTCAAGATGAAAAAATATCTTTTGTGACTAGCCTAGCCTGAGTCTTGGATGTTTATGTATATGTATTCGTTATAAAATATAGTATCGTTGAGTTTTTATCCCAGATCACTACACTATATAAAATATAGGTGATGATTTTGACAGCAAGACATAAATATAGATAACATTGAAGTGCGACAGAGACTAGCAAGAAAATGTATGCGATTTGACAGCTGTCATTATAATCAAGCTATATTTTACAAAGTGTAGTCTCGAACTTACTTTGGGGCTAGCTCAATCTGTATCCAAAACTGTAAACAATATTCATATTTTTGTGTGAATAAAGAAAAAAATAATTAATTTACCTCAAATTCTTATAAACGAGCGGTGCATTGGTCTCCCCAAACAGGTGTTCCGCCGCAGACGCGAACACGTGGTCGGCGAACCCCCCCGAGCCCGAGCCCGCGTGCCCCCCCACCGCCGCCCCCGCCACCCCCCGCGCACCCCCCCACGGACAGTCCAGCGGGCTGGCGGGCGCGTCGCCCAGCGATATACCGCTGTTGGAGAGCATCTGCTCTAGCTCGACTGAGGGCGAATACAAGATAATAAACAATCGTCATCTTGTTTTAAAAACTGCCTCCGTGGTCCAGTGGTTAAGGCGTTTGCCTGTAGACCCGAGGGCCGAGGGTTCGATTCCAACGGGAAGCATACTTTGTTTAGTTGTTTCCAGTTTGGTTAGGACATTGCAGGCTTGCATCACCTGATTGTCTGATAATAAAGATGATTCCGTGCTTCGGAAGGAACATTAAGCCGGCTGCCATCTGGTAGTCGTTAAAGGAATCACGTCAGAGGCCGAGAGGCGATTCCGAAGAATTCTGACACCAGAATGAATGAATGAATCTTGTTTACCACAGTACTGGTTACGCAAGACTTATATTGCGGTGAATATGATTAATTGGACAAGCTTCAGTGCCCCTAGTATGAGTTTTTCTTAACGCAGACGCTAGCGACTGCGTTAGCGATTTAGTATGGCAAACCTGTACAGCACCTCTGGCGGATAGTAAGGCAACTAAGAAATTCCATACAAAATCCTAACGCAGTCGCTAGCGTCCGCGTTAAGAAAAAGTCATACTACGGGCACAGGTGACAAAATCAGTTATAGGAATATCGACAAACTTTAACTAGGTACATTTAAATATGACAATACGGTAATAGATTATATGGCCAGCATATAATATTCAACCTCCAATGAGGCTTATGTCCAGCAGTGGACAGCCTGCGGCTGGAATGATGATGAAATAAAATATATAGGGACAAATAAATATTTATCCTAGTGGGTTAGTAGCTTATACTGTCAGGTATGAGTGAATGAATGAATGAATGAATGAATGAATTTTATTGCTGCTATAAACATGGTAAAAAGTTATTAAATATAAAGTAAACATATGTATCACACGTTTAGTCAATAACTGACATGCAACAGACTATGTCAAAATTATTTAAATAAAAAATTCTGTTAACAATTATTATTTACTATACATTAATGTCAATTTCAATATCTATTCATGTCAATTTACAATACCTACTCATGTCAATTTATGTTAATTTTACAGTCAATTATTATAGTTCTTAAATCTAAATATTCCTGTACACTATAAAAACATTTGTCAACAAGCCACTTATAGAGTATCTCCTTAAATTTTTTTAATGGTAGGATTATGATCCTGATGGCATTCACTGTTTTAATATATTTATACTACAGCCTAACAAATTTTGAACCTAGTGACGACCTCCGTGGCGTAATGGTTAACATGCCTGACCGCTACTCAGGAGGTCCCGGGTTCGATCCCCGGTCAGGTCAAGATGAAAAATGATCTTTTTCTGATTGACCTGGGTCTTGGATGTTTATCTATATATGTATTTGTTATAAAATATAGTATCGTTGAGTTAGTATCCCATAATACAAGTCTCGAACTTACTTTGAGGCTAACTCAATCTGTGTGATTTTATTATTATTATTTTTTTATTTTTATGTGTATATCTCCTCTCACTGAGGGTTTACTCCTATTACACGGGCCGAAGCCAAGCGCAAAAGGGGGCTAATTATATAGAGAAGGTTGAAGTTAGTGTCGACGAGCTCAGAAATTTTCTCGTGATGTGGCACGTTTTTAAAATGATGGCCTTTTGGATCATGCTAAGTATGTATGATGGCATTTCTATTGTATCTAAGCTTTTTATTATTTATTTTGTGATAACAGCGGAAACCAACGCCTAAATATGCCAGTCATATGTATCTTTTCTGTATATTTATTTGAGCCAGGATCAACTAAAAGGTCTTTAAGCTAGATATGAAAGTAACAAGTACTTACTTGCAGTGATAACGCAGTCGACGTCATGACAATTCAGCATCTCGCTATAGAAGTCTTCCCTCGAAGCCTCCAGCTTCTTATCATAGCACGGCATGAACGTCACGTGGTACACCTCGCTAGGTGCCACTTCTTTGTGTTTCGAGAGGTACTGCTTCACCAGCGAGCCCATGATCTGCTGTGGAGACTTCGTACTGGATATGTATGGGAGGATGAAGTTGCCATGCGTTTTTTCCGCGTAACACACCCAACCTGATAAAAATAAACCAGTTTAGATTCACTCTTGCATTACATGTATAATATATTAGCTGTTGCCCGCGACTCTAACCGCGTGGTACTAGGGTTAAATCGTGCCAAAAAGTAGTTTGACCCCAGATCATTAACTATATCCATACCAAATTTCATTTAAATCGGTTCAGTGGTTATTAAAGCCGTCATCATCATCATCATTGGAACCGCCTCTCGACCTATGACGTGGTTCCTTTAACGGCTACCAGATGGCAGCCGAGACCAACGGCTTAACGTGCCTTCTGAAGCAATGCCACTGATGGCGACCAATCCAAACATGTCAGCGTACTCGCCGTCGCCGTCGCTTGACGCGCACTATCATTATCGTCGTTAGGCTACAGTATGTCTTCAGATGCCTTTAGGCAGCTGGAAAAATCTGACGGTGTTGGCCGCTAACACACCCGGGTCATGTTCCTGTGGGTCTGGTTTCCTGTAAAAAGGGTTACGGAGGTCAGACGGCAGTCGCTCCATTGTAATAACCAGTTGCGCCAAATCAGGACCATTATTAATAGCGTACCCTGGGCTTTGAAGCGTAAGCTAAAGATGTAACCGAGAAACACGCTTGGACGAAAAAGAATAAATCTACTGAAGGCAATACTTTAATCAAAACCATGTAAATCAACAAACCTGGACATGAGCTTGATAGCATTGGCAGATGTTTCCCGCTGGGATCGTCCTGCTGCTCCTGGTACCGCAACAGGAACTCTTGCTGAGCCTCCAGCAGGGACAGGTCTTCTGCTACCGTCATGTCCAGCACTAGATCTGCACCGAGACTTTTGAAGTATCCTGTTGAATATTAATGGGTAAAATTGGTGTAAGCCAAGTACAATAACGTTTTTATAGAAGTATGTATGTAAAAACTTAATAATTATTATTATACTAGCTGTTGCGCGCGACTTCGTGTGCGTGGTATTCGCTCCCATTCCTGTAGGAATTTCGGAATTCGTTCCCAAAATTCCTGCGGGTATTTCTGGTATCCCTGTTTTCTTTAATTTGTCATAAGAAAAATCAACACAAAAAAGTATTATCCAATTTGGTACATTTGTTCTAAATTACTAAGGCAAACTCATGCTTTGAGTTCATTCAAATGATGATAACATTTTTTTAACAAACCATATTCAATGAAACAAACTAAATGTTTTACTGAGTTAAAGCAATTGGTGAAAGTTTTAAGTAAACCGGTTCAGTACTTTCGGAGATAACCGTAATCATACATACAGAGTACAGACAGACCAACAAAAAATAAAATTTTTATTATTCTTTTTAAGTGCCCCTCTATCCATTTCAGACAAAAATGCTAATTGTAGAGACAAAATATTTTTATTGTTTTATTGTGTATAGATCATGAAGATCTTATAAGTCTGTATTTTCTATATTCAACAATAAAGAGATTTGATTTGATGAAATTGTAAAAAATAAATTAATCACCTGCAAGTTTCCTGACAGCTTCCTCTGGTGTGAGCTTATAGCGAGCTGCCAGAGACAGAGTGGGCTGCGGTGACAGAGATATCACAATCAGGCTCACATTCTTTGTGTCTCCCTTGTTGTCCGTGTACTTTTTCTCCGAGAAAACCCTGCAATACAAATAGAACTGCAATTTGCCTCAAATTTATACAAGAACAGCTTCATTTATTCAGGGTTAGACAGTTACCTTTAATACAATACAACTAGCGACCTGCCCCAGCTTCGCACAGGCATATATAATGCATGTATTATAAAAAAAACTGCATCAAAATCCATTGCGTAGTTTCAAAGATCTATAGTTTTATACTATGTAGTGATAAGTAGAAATACTCTTTATTGCACCACAACATAATAAAATTACATAACACAGCTTTACTTACTTAAAACAATTCCTTAATACCTTCACATTTGTCATATCTTTATCCCTACTAAATATCAGTAATGTGCACAAGAATTTGAGATAGGGTAGACCAGCGAGTCTAGAACTGCATATATGTATTCATATAATCACGTATTTATCTCATACAGGGTAGACAGAGCCTAGGGCCATAAGACCTTAGACCATGTTTATAGGGATTGCAATCCGGAAAAACGGATCCGGTAATCCGGCGGATCCGGAATCATTTAATGGTTACCGGATCCGGTACCAATATACCGGATCCGAAGACCGGATCCGGTACTTATATTTTTTTATAATTATTACTGAAAATAATTATTTATCGTAAGTTGATTAAACTAAAGAGTTCTAAACTCATTATTTTGATAATTTTTACCATTCATTCGTTCGACAGATTCATCTAATCATGATGGTATCCTGTCATAATCATAAATACCTACTTATAAGACTTGTTTGTTAGCATTCTCAAATACTTTAATAATGATTTTGATCTCATTTCAGTTAATTACGTAAGGTTAATTGTATCTATTAGATATTATAGTTACTTGATAATTAATATTGTTACTTATACATTGATCTATCTGTGAAAGTGAAATCTAGAAAGACTGAGCTACTCGTTACGTCGTAATTAACGAAAACAATTAAAACAACAAAAACAATAAAAATTTAGTAGTGTAGGTAACTAGTAATTTGGGCGAGGTTCGGTGTGCTGGAAGTAACATTTTCCCTTGAGGGTTTCCAGCATATGGAATCTCATTTTGTGCACCTGTCCGGTGTACAATTTGGCCAATGGTCATGGTACGAGCGCAGGTCGCGAAGACTACCCTGGCAAGTCTTTTAGATTATCCTTCCCGTGGTTGCTGCCTGTTATTGGTCTGGTTCCCTCAGAAACAGACGTAACTGAAACTATTAGACGGACCTCTACTCTACCCTACCCAAAATCGCATCCCTATTTAGTCCTCCATCAACAGCCAAAGCAGGGCGTGCTGTGGATGGAGAACTGTCCCAACCACCTGCTGCGGTAATTATGGAGGTCAAGGGACAGCTGAAAGGTCGTCCCGCGTTTGCACAGAGGGTTGATCCCAATCCCGGGCCACCTGCCCAGGGCCTATCACGGACCTGTCAGGAGGGACCTGGAAAGGGTTATGTACCTTATAAACGCACGCTGGCCGAGGCTGAACCTAGATCTTTTAGGTGTGTGCAAATCAATTTACATCACTGCAAGGCAGCCGTAGCTATCCTTGCAAGGGAGTTACGACTGAAAAGGTATGATATAGCTCTTATACAAGAACCTTATCTTTACAAAGGCCAAATAAGTGGCTTTGGTAGTTTAAACAGTCGAATTTTCACCCACTGCACTACTAATGATTCAAGAACATGTGTCTATATCAGAGAAGGCATAGACGCCATGCTCTTGAATTCCTTATGTTACAGAGACCTAACAGCAGTCAAGGTTCAACAAGGGGCAGGCCAGACTGTGGTTATGGCTGCAGCCTACCTGCCGTACGAAAGCAAGGACCCAGTGTCTCCGGAGCTGGACACACTCGTGAAACACGCTGAGGAGAGGAAACTGGGCCTTGTCATGGGTTGTGACGCAAACGCCCACCACATCATGTGGGGCAGCTCAAACAACAACGCGAGAGGAGAGAAGTTGGCGGATTATTTGATAAGTTCACCTCTTTTTATTCTCAATAACGGTAACAAACCTACCTTCTTCAACTCTGTGAGAAGGGAAGTCATTGACGTTACACTGGCCTGCAGGAAAGCTTCTACCAAAATTGAAGGCTGGCATGTGTCGGACGAAACCACATTGTCTGACCACAACTATATATGCTTCAGGTACAAATGTGACAATATAATATCACAAAATGTTCGCAAAAGGAACCCAAGGCATACTGACTGGTTATCGTACAGAGAAATGCTAAAAGTAGAATTAGGAGCTCCAGGATCGAAGCTTAACTCTGTTATTGACCTCGAACTGGAAGCTGATCGTATCGTTAATGGTATAAAAACTGCCTGGATGGACAGCTGTCCAGAGCGCAAACCTAGGGGCCTAAAGGAACCTTGGTGGACGCCAGAAGTCGCAAAAATGCGACAGGAAACGAGAAGGCTCTTTAATGAAGCTAAAGCCAAAAAGGACTTTAGGGACTATCATAAGGCCCTAACCGAATATAGTAAAATGGTGAAAAAGGCTAGGCAAACGGCTTGGAGACGTCAATGTGACTCGATAAGTGCACTGCCTGAAGGAATGCGACTGGCTAAATCTGTAAGTGTTACTAAAGCAAATCCATTGTTATCTGTGAAAGATGAAAATGGTTTTCAAACCGAAACCGGCAAGGAAACATTGAGAGTGATGTATAATACTCACTTTCCAGGTTGCATTGAGACAACAGTTGATCAGCAAGATCTCAACTGCCTGGAATCTGTAGAGGTGAAAACCTTCAAAAGAGACTGGTAGGTGGCAAAGAAGGTAGTAGATGACGAGAAATTAAAATGGGCCGTGGGAACCTTGCAGCCGTACAAGGCACCAGGACCAGATGGCATCTACCCGATATTCTTGCAACAAGGAATCTCCATACTAGGTCCACATCTATGTAGACTATTCAAAGCCTGCATAGCATTTGGGTATATTCCAAAAGCGTGGAGGTTGGTGAATGTGACGTTTATTCCTAAGCCAGGAAAAGCGACATATGATGAGCCTAAATCCTTTAGAGCAATAAGTCTGCAATCTTTCTTGTTGAAGGTATTGGAGAAAATGGTGGATAGATACATTAGAGATGGTCCACTTAAGAAGCATCCGCTCTACAGTATGCAATGCGCCTATCAGCCTGGTAGATCGACAGAGACAGCCCTACACTATGTAGTGAACCAAGCTGAGAAGGCGCTCGAAAGTAAAGAAATATGTCTGGGGGCTTTCCTCGATGTAGAGGGGGCATTTGACCAGACCACATTTGAATCTATCTGCAGAGCGGCAACGGTACACGGTATTCCGGAAACACTCTGCAGATGGATGAACAATATGCTCAAAAGTAGGATAATTACAACCGAGCTTATGGGGGATAAGCTATCGGCGGTGACGACTAAGGGATGTCCGCAGGGGGGAGTACTATCTCCGACCCTGTGGAGCCTGGTTGTGAATTCTCTGATAGCTATTCTAAATAAAGGACCAGTAGTAGCGGTTGGTTATGCAGATGACATTGCCATCCTTATTAATGGTAAAATTCCTAATACGGTAAAGGATATAATGAATAAAGCTTTGGTGGATGTACAGAAATGGTGCTTAGAAAATCACCTGAGTATAAACCCGAGCAAAACAACAGTTATACCCTTTACAAGGCTCCGGAATCTGACGGGACTAAACAACCTCAGGATGAATGGTACGGAGATCACATTGACCAAGGAGGTTAAGTATCTAGGTGTAACACTGGACAAAGAACTGACTTGGAACACACATGTTAACAATATTATAACAAAGGCCACAAGAGTATTTGGCATGTGTAGAAGTACATATGGTAAAACATGGGGACTTAAACCGTATATTGTACGATGGCTGTACGATATGATGGTGAGGCCTATTCTGACCTACGGAGCACTAGTATGGTGGCCGAAGGTCCAACAGGTGACATGTATAAATGCCCTTAGAAAGCTACAGCGGATGGCCTGCTGTGCTATCTCTGGTGCGTTTACTACTACACCAACGGTATCCATGGAAATTATCCTAGGAATACCGCCACTACATCTATATATAGAAGGCGAAGCCTGTAAAGCACTCTACCGGCTGTCTACAGCTGGCGTGTGGAACAGGAACGCACCAAGGACAAGGCATTTGCAAATGGAGACCACACAAGAACTCGACAGGATGTTAAACATGGGAAGCGACAAGATACTACCGTGTATAACTTCAAAAGAAACTACAAAACATATGTCCCATCAAGGGAAGAATGGAAGGGAGAATTTAAACCTTTAGAGAAAGACTGCCTTACTTGGTACACGGACGGGTCAAAAACCAACCATGGAACAGGAGCAGGCATCTTTTCCAAGGACAGGCAACTGTATCAGAGCATGGGACGGTTATCCACCGTTTTTCAATCAGAAACGTATGCGATTACTGTATGTGCGAAATTGAATCTAGAGAAAGGCCTAAAAAACCAGTCTATCTACATTCTTACCGATAGCCAGTCGGCTCTTGCTGCTCTCAGCTCAGACAGGATTGATTCTGGACTAGTCTTGGACTGTGTGAATTCCCTTAATAAATTGGGAAGACACAACAGGCTGAGACTGGTTTGGGTGCCCGGTCACGTTGGGGTTGAGGGGAACGAGAAAGCCGATAAACTGGCAAGGGAAGTATCCAGTAATCCTTTAATAGGACCTGAGCCCTTCGTAGGGCTGGCATATGGAACGGCAATTACAGCTGTCAAAGAAAATGTCGAGAGGAGACAAAAGGCCGAATGGAATACACTGAGTGGACTCGCACACTCGAAGGCGACGATTGGTGCCAATGGCACCTGGTGGCATAGGAAGGTCTGTAGGTATAACAGAACACAGACAAGAACAATAATAGGAGCTCTGACCGGACATTTTGAAAACCGCAGTCACCTCTTTAAACTGAAACTTGTCGAAAGCCCCGAATGTAGGGCATGTGCAAAAGCAGAGGAGTCCATGAGCCACATTTTGTGTTGCTGTGACTCACTGGCCAGCAAGCGAATGGACCTCTTTGGAGCAGCGTACCCTGACCTGGAGGACTATAGGCACTTCGCACCAGGTGATGTTCTGAAGCTCATGCAGTCCTTCTTCAGAAATCCCTGTGTGGGTGAGTAAGGGATGGGGTAAGTACAAAAGGACCCAAAGGTTCGACGTGCTTCCTTTAATTTAGGACCCATATTTAAGATAAGATAAGATAACTAGTAATAATTTTAAGTCGTAAAATTATTACTAGTTACCCACACTACTAAATTTTAATTGTTATCTTGTTGTCTATTTGTCTTAACATTGGTAAGGAAATAAAGTCGATTTTATATATTTGTTATTAATTTTTTTATAAACTACCTACATATAAGTGCAGTGACACTTGATTAACTCACTTATTTTATACTAAAAAACGAAAATCATCTTGATTTCATCAATCCGGCCGGATCCGGTCGGATCCGGCCGGATTGATGGGAATCCGGTCGTATCCGGCCGGACTGAAAATTACGCCGGATTGCAATCCCTACATGTTTAACATGATGATAGTTGAAACAGGAAATCAATAGTGATAGGTTGCTAGCCACATTGTCTATGTCATGATTCCTACCACAGATTTTATATGCATGCCACTGCCAAATAAGGATATGAATATTAGAGGAATTGTAATGTTATGTATTTATAAGAATTTCTATAGCAGATATATATTATTTATTCTTACCTTAGCAGCTCCTCCTGACTTTGCCGAGTGACCAGCACACTCTCAGCAGACGTGATGCAGCCGCTGCACGCGAGGCAGTCTGCCAGCGTGATCTCAACCTTCTGTAGTTTCTGTTCACGACCGCCTGATATGTCGAAGTACCCATCCTCACCTATTTTGATCTTAGCACCAGTTTTTGTTTTTGTCTTCTCAATTTTTACTGGTTTTATACATTCCTGCAATTTGTTTTCGACATTAATTATAAGTATGCAATATAAGTTAAAAACAACCAAGTATTAACAAAAATATTTACATGGTAAGGTTATGTGTACTAACTTGTGATGGAGTAATAAAATCATCCAGATCAGTCAGTTGCAAGGCTCCACTGAATCTAGAAGCCATTATTATTATTTCACTGTACTTTAAACTTAAAAATTAAGATTTATTTATATGTATGAGGCAATATTAAAGCAATAGATTTTGTTTCTTTGTCTGTCTTTGAGAACATCTGTTTTTGACAAATTTGACAATAAGATATATAATTATGACAATGACGTCTATACTATACCTGACGTTGGGGTTTTAGACAGAACAATAAAAAGGGCACAGATCATACCACAATACAGCCTTTCTTCTTTCATACAAGTCACGTCACGGAATACAATGCAAGAGGATTTTGTGTTTTATATTTCGTGATTTACGCCACAGATTTATAAATATGGTCAAAGGCAAAAGCAGATGCAGCGTGCAAACTACACATAAGTAATATGTATGTACCACCAAACCACAGAATACTTAATAGTACTAACGACTAAACTGCAGTTACCACTAACTAAACACAAATCACGGGACGTAACATTTTTCTTTATCCAAACGTTTTCCCGGTTGCATCCCAAAGCCGTAGCTTGGAGCACGGGGTCCTTATGCATTACTTTTGTACCTACATTTGGTCGTGCTTAAGGACGCGGCCGCTGCCGCCGCCGCCGCGCGCTGCCGACCGGCTGCGGCGCCTGCCTGACGTCTACCCTAGATTCTAGAGTCCTATTGTTGATAGAATCCGACGCAGTCACACCAGTGCTGTTTACAAAGAAATTAAGACCTGAGAATATCCCTTACGATAAGTATCATACGAAAGTACTTAGTGAAAATTTGGCTAGTTTTTGAGTAACTCTTCTTCTGAACGTGTTTCCTAGTTGCATCTTCAGTTTATTTTTATTAGATTTGATAACTATTGTTATCCCGTAAATTACGACAATTGCACTAGGCACAGTACAGCAGGTAAGTACATTACAGAAAAAAGAAAGCCGTAAAGAGAGGAGTAAGCAAACGCGTAGTAAATAAATAAAAAATAAAACAGTAGTATCACCGAATAGATAATAATAGATTTAATCGCCCTAAAAGAAAGGACCACAATATTCTTAATTCTGTGGACTCCACCGACAAGATGATGATGACTGAGAAACGCACGTAAGTCACACACGCTTTCCTCTCCACACTGGCTGGTTGCATGCATGCAGCAGTCATTGAGAAAAATCAATCAACAGATTCCCGCCTCCGTCCGGCGGCGGTTTCCAAGGCAACGAGTAAACAGTGGGGAACCGTCGCGCGAGGTGCTACGTCGCGTCTTTCGAATTATTGAATGCGAAATTCGGACAACGGAATAATTTTTTTTTTAACTTTGACCAGTGGTAGTGATGGCTGAAGAGGGAGCACCGGCGGCTGCGGCAGGCCCAGCAGAGGGAGAGAAAGTGATTCACACTTATCCTTTGATCAGGGTGAGTAGAGTACGGTTTTTCGGCGCATCGATTTGTTGTTATGCCTTTGTTTACATAAACTGCAAGAGACAGCGATCCGCTAGTGCTATTAGACCAGTGCCAGGAAATTATTTACCACAGCGATATCTTATTAGAACAAGGAAAAATAACAAAAATTAAGTAGTTTCATCCATACCTCTGTCAAAGACTAGAAAACTGAGTACCCAACTACTAAATACGCCAAATGTCATTAAAATCATAAGTAAATCTATAAGGTTTCAATTCAATACATCTAAATGTCAATCAAATGTACATATAAGAAATGTGAAACGACTATTACTTTACTAATGATTCATATGGAAACTAATACCGCGTGTCAAATTTCGGACAAATCAAGGTCCGAGAGAGCCTTATAGAGGAAAACATGACCAGCGTACCGCATCGTCGCAACGTGACGTCTGCCGTATCACCTTACCTCCCCCGTCGTCCGTCGCTTTGTCGACATGGGAATCAGTTAACTAGCAATATCATTGTCTTAATAAAAAGGTTCATTCTCAGCTTCGCTTATATCAGGAAATTACTCGAACACCGAGCTGTCGTTAATTAATGATTGCAAAAAGTATGAGGTGCGATTGTGACTCACAAGGCTGTATTTTAGGCCCTACGAAAATCTTAAAAAACTCGTTTTTTTTATACTACTGAGTAGGCAATCAGGCCTACGGCCCACCTGATGAAAAGTGGTTACCGTAGCTTATGGATACCTGCAACACCAAGACTGTCACGAGCGCGTTACCGAAATGAAGGAATTTTTTCATGCCTCTTTTGAAGGCTCCCATCCCATGTTGTAGTCACTCGGGAAACCCGTGGCAGGGAGTGACATGATCTATAAGCGAAATCGGCACAATCCAGTTGTCGCATGATGCCTCAAAGACTAAAAACCTGAAGGTTTTGGCTGCCAACATACATACCGGTATCATTTTTCTTTTGGGAATTCCTAAAATGGGTTACCGAGTTTAGACAGTTCTCGATCCATTGCAACCAGTGCCGCTTTATCGTCAAAAAGCGTATCTACCCTAGATAGACTGAGACAGATGTCGAAGAAACTATGGGCTGAAATATTGTATATGAAGCTCGTGTCCCTAGATCTGGCTGGATAACCACCTAATTACTAAGTTATTTTTAGATTTTCCTTACAATAATGTTGATGGACACGGATAATAAATAATTGATGAATAAACATAACTTCTCGAGATCAATACAATCGGACGCGTACGCGGGTATACAAACACTCGATTGAACAAACAAACTAATAGCTGCCTAACCTCAAGAAGCTGTACATACAGCTGTACACAACATGCTCAATATGCTCAAAGGTCTTCACAACACTCAGTAAAAACAACTCTATTGTCAACGTAATAGGGTCGACTGGCTTAGTACTGTTATAAAATGTACGGTCATTATTGAAAGTCGCATTCTATCATGTTGTCTTAAGAACATGTGTATTTGACTGTCCTAATATTTTCTAACGCATTGTGGATCGCTACCTCACACTCGTGTTTATTCAAGCAGGTGGATTCCATCCACCTGAATTGTTTATTCTCTTTATATTTAGTTTACGTTGCCTACTTCTGAATGAATATTGGATCACCAAACGAGTGGTCCCAACCACTCGTTTCTAATGGGTAGTATTTAAACGCAAATCAATAAAAACAATTTTTGTATGCAAAAATAACCTAAATACATATCAAAATTACTGATTGCACAGCAAAATTTGTTTTGCTTCTGTCACCAAGTCTGACACTCGCTCGCTTCGCTCGCTCGCTCACTGTTAAGGTCACTGTATAACCATAACCTAACCTACCTTCTGTCACAAAGTCGTCTTTTGACCGTTAGTTGCTTCTGTCACCAAGTTTTTAATTTAATTTAAAGTAAAATAATTTATTTGATATACAGAAATTGATGGGTGATTATTTATTTGATGTGCAATTAATAATATCCCGTTTCTAATCAAGCGAACCGTTCGTTTTCGAAAGGTTCAAAAATTGGGAGTTTTAGAAAAAGAACTTAAAGAACGAAAATCATTCGTATCAACGGTTTTGCGTATGTCAGACGTCTTAATTAGATTTTTTGGTTCTCTGGGACCTGGATATGTAGTAAAGTGGACCTGTTGACTATCTAGGTACATAAATTTTATGAAATGCATTATAAAGATCAATGCAATATTTATAAAACCTCGACGAAGAAAAGCAGACAGGTACCGCAGATCATTGTGTTTCACGGTTCTCACGCCTATTCTCAGAAAGATTCTGCGAAACCATGTTGCGTACTTTTTTGCGCACCAGATTCGAAAAATTACATCACACCACTAAATACAATAGCAGTAATAATTTTAATACGCGTGCAGCCTTTCTTTGATTTGTGACCTTTATCTATTGAAAACATTGTAACTGTGATTCCCACACGATCTAGGAAGGTCATAACAAAGTAAATAAACTCGTTTAGGCCCACGCTCTTTGATTTTTATGGCAGTCAGTTTTATTGTTGAAACACTTGGAGAAACATCAATTTGGGCCGCTAGAAGCCCGTTTCTAGAGCTAGCTATGGCTCTACCAACGGGATAAGGTATACTTATTATAGGCAGAAGCGTAGCCTTGGCGGGGCCCCGTTTAAAAATTTGTTTAGAGGCCCATAGCTTTAGGAAGAATAAAGATTACTTACAAAAAAAAAATTAAAGAAATATTTACTCATTATAATTATCTATCCGTTACTTTTTCCAAAATTTTACTCGGGAATAAAAGAAATTGCTTCTTTTGTTATTTGTGAAATAAGTAAAAATTGGGAAGTTTTTATCAAATTTTGCTTAAGCACGTTGCGGGCCCCCGTAGCCCAGGGGCCCGTTTGATACGGCAGATACGGCGGTAGCTACGCCCCTGATTATAGGTATAGCCGCATGGTGTTATATTTTGACCTATTCTTTCTTTTCTGTATAAGGGCATCGTCGGATAGGTTTCCGAGCTTCTATCCAAAATTTAAGAGCTGCTATTGCCGGTGGAGTTTTTTTGCGCTTAAAGAATTACTTAATTGAATAAAATCAGATTTCAAACTGCCTATATATACGCGCCTTACCGATTCAGCTTATGGACTACCCATAGTAGCCGGTACCTATGACATGCCGTATGACAAGCACGAAGACGCTGATATTATGCCACCACCAGTTGCCCTATTCTTCGTAAGCGCTACAAGGCACATGCACTTCTGAACTATATATCAGTGCAGTAAATAGCCTTTTCTGCGCCCTGTACGAGCTTCTATAACTGCCAACTTGTTTTTTTTAGATACCTAATACAAATTTTCTGCGCCAAAGCAGAGCTTCTATAACTGCGTCCTCTGGCCATTTTTGCGCCCCCCAAAATCTACGCCCTGTGCCTGGGCACCGGTGGCACCGCCCTATTTAGTTCTTTTGAGAATTAGTCATTTCGCGAATTAGCCTTTTTGAGACTAAGGTGCCATTTTACGAATTAGGCATAATGCGACTAAACGTTACAGAGCACTTCAGTAACTCTTTCTCTCTACTTCCAGCATTCAGACATGAACGAAGAAATGCGCACGGAAGCGATGGAGTTGTCAGTGACTGCGTGCGAAAAATACGCGCAGAACAACGAGCTCGCCGCGCGCATGGTCAAGGAATCTATGGACAAGAAGTTCGGGCCCGCCTTCCACGTGGTGGTGGGGGAGTCCTACGGCTTCGAGATCACGTACGAGTGCACCACGATCTGCTACATGTACTTCGGCGGCAATCAGGCGATTTGCATCTGGAAGTGCTCCTGAACACTTGTGTTTGCAGATAGCCAGAACTGTACGCAGATGGTGAGGTTCTGAAGTTGGTGACTGTATAGTTTTTTTTTTAAAGAAACGGCACAGTTGGCAGCGAGAATAACGTTTTATTTTAAAGAAGTGCTATGAAATAGGACGAAAACAAAATATTTTTTGTCGATAACTGTACTTTTTTACTGTAAGCTTTGCCAAAATACTAAAATACCTAGCATAACATTAGCATAACGTAATGCAAGAAGTATTTAAGTTGGTTAGAAAAGATACTGGATACCTCCTTATTTTTTGTAAAGGGTACAGTTAACAACAAAAGTAAAAGAACTACTTACGCAGTTCCTAAACTTCCTTAAATATGCAATTAATATAATTTTTACTTAGGTACTTTAGTCGTTGAATGTACAGTGTGTCCAATAAGCTCGTTCGTACCTTTTGAAGTAAAGAATTAGGCAGCAATCATGACCAACTGAATTAATGTTTTTCTATTTGTATTGATTAAAAAATGGGCACTGTTCTAGTATGCGGCGGTGTTAAACTAATTCTTGGAATAAGAAAACAACAATCTTTTGCATGTTGACGTTTTCTAGTTACCTACTCTACTCTATTTGCCGTTTCAACAATTTATTTGACTGCTCTTACGTACCGACGTGAAGTTATTTCGGCCATTTTCATGCAAAATCAAGAATTTTTTTGGTACAAAACAATGCGGCCGCGCCATTTACATAAAAGCGGAAAAATATTTGAATTTAGTTAAGATTTCTTTTGGTTTTGTTTTGTTTGTAACAAAGTATTCGGAACTAAATTGGTTTGTTTGTTGGAAACGTAATGCCAACGATTTTTTTTGGAAATATGTTAGGTACTTTCATCTTTGTGAGACATGCATGACACAACACAACTACCGGTGTGTGTCTCTCAATGTGCCGATGTCCATCGAGGTATATCGTATTAAACAGTATTTGAGACATGAATAGGCCGAATTACTTTCGAATTTACAATTTAATATTTATTTAGATATGTACTTGAATTCAACTTTCTACAAACTGAACAAACTACCTCTATAGAACTTACTCATAAAAGCGAATGGCAAGTACTTAGTAGGTAATGGACGTCACCTAAGAAAATATATTCCCAAATTCCCACGGGACTGGAACCCCGTTCGGCCGCTCGTAGCGCGATCTTACTCAAACAATTCGGTGTTTATTTCGTACACTGGGACAGTTAAGCACACAATTGAAAGCAGGTCAACTACTTGGCTGAGCCAACAAACTTCCACTGCTGTTGGAAAATAGATTAATTGTAATGGGAAGAGATTGCATTCGCTTTGCCAAAACTGCATAATTTTGTACACTGATTAGTGCAATGAACATAATTATCTAAATAAAAGTATAAAATGAATCCTATTGGAATCAAATTCGCGATTTTATAATTCAAAATCAAGGGTATTCGATAGGGCAAAAAATTGTGTTCATATAGATATTTTTAAATACAAATGGCTCAGTTCAAGTAAAACTATTTATTCTTGTCCGTGACACTACTGCATACTACCAGTAAAGTGTAATACAAAACCTAAAAAACAAAACAAAAAACCCGAATGAATGTTAAATACCCAGTGTCACTCCCACGATTAAGACTAATGTTATGATAACTCATATGTATCTTATAATGACAAAAATACTGAAAAATACAACTACAATGCTGGCTCGAAGTCACAGTGGAGGATATGCGTGCAAACACTTACGAACAAAGATGACGAAAGTCGGGCGAAGTGACGGAGAAAAAGTAGACTCATAGTAGACCAGACTACGTAGTACTATTACTAATTCTGTGACCAGACTCCAAGGCAACTAGCTGAGAACGCGACCGTTACAGCGCTAAGATGAGAGAGAGAGAGGCACTCGAAAACATCTCTTTTGGACAGTCGCAGTCAGTGACAGCATATTAACATCAGGGTCAGCAATACAAACAAGGATAGTCAAAATACAAATGACGCAAGTTTGAGTACAATATTAATTGCACATAATGACAGGTGGCAGTTCACATAACTTGCAACTTGGCCTAAGTCGACGCAATTATTTTTTTGTCAATTAACCGCACAACCTTGAGCTAAGCCTTCCGAGATCTATTGTTCAATGAGGCATAATATTAACTATAATGAGTATAGCAATTACGAGAAGCCTTTTTTAAAATATACGTCAATTATATCGTTGTTTTTAGGCGAGATTGTGTGAGTTTATTTTAGTTTTTATGACGTGGACGAACGTACAAAAATATGACGAAGCCATATTTATTTATATATAAAAAATGTATTTACAATTTATATGGGTGGACTTGGTGTGTTTAAGTTGTAATTAATAGGAAAAATTATCCTATTAAGTTCAAATTCGCAAAATTATAGAAAGTTCTTAAAGACGATAAGTCCACGATGTAAATAGAATACCAAATAATGTTTTAATTATAATGTGTGGGTGTGTGGAAGTTATGATTGTCCAATAAAATCATTATATTTTGTAATTATTTGTGTTTAATTTCTGAAATTACAGTAACTTTATTTCTATATACTGTTCATATAAATCATAGAATGCGAAAAAAATATAATAGATTATGTTGAATTGTTGATGTATGGAAATGAAACAATTTTAATTTTAAAATTAATAAATTTTAATACAGGTCATTATAAATTTCAATAAATTCAAATAAACATACTTACGCCTGTTTCTATTGTGTATTTTATGTGATGTAAGTATAGATATTGTATACACATGTTTTTTTTTGAGAATTTATCCTGCTAACTAAGCATATTTGATAGCTTTCATAAGTCATCATCATACATTTTCATTATGGTAGTAGATTAAAAACAAGCTGAAAAACAGTTATTTTAACTAAATAAGATTCAAATATAACCGCGTGTTAACCAGAATATAAATTATTCGGATTAACACGTCGTGCGTGTGCGCACCACTTTTCACTTGATTTTTCAAACACACCTGGCGCGATTAAAACCCGAATGTACCAACAGAATACAATCGCATACAACAAATCGGCAGTTTAATAATTTTAATAAACTGCAATTTAAATTTTAAACGGTTGTTTTCTATTTAAACATTGTTTAACTCGAGTAGTGAATGTTACAATCAATAAATAACACTTAGATCACGCCGGACGTGTACAAAAATGCGTATACAATCTAAGAAACAGGCGTTAAATACAAGTGCTTCACCAATTGACTAACCTACGTCTTTTACATAACCATTGGCACATGGAGTGATCACATATTTATATAAATACTAAATACATTCCGTACGAAAGCTAATACATTTGTTCAATAACTAGAATATTAAAATTCACATCGTATCAACTATAGGTACGTTATCTGTAAACACAATGAAACGCTCATATAAAAATCTACACAACTGATAAACGTGTTAAACTTATCTAATTCTATCTAACAAATGTATGAATATAATTTAACATTTTAGGCACGAGTTTATCAAATTCTGTGTACTGGGTACTACTGGAGCACTGGGCAGTTAGAACTTTTTTTTTTCAATTAAGCACCTCTATAGTTATGGAATACTCTTTTGACCGCACACTGATAACGCTTGATGTATAAAGAAATTCGCTCTGACATTTAATATATTGCTGTGATGTGACTATTGAGCATTTTATGTAGAAGTTAAAAGATTTGACAAAAAGAAGGCGAAATAGTTGAATGTGACGAAAGTGATTAATTCAACATTTGATTAAGTTATATTATGAGTAAGTTTCTAAAGACCCAAAATTCACAAAATGACTACAAATAAGTATATAGCACACCCCCTTTAATGATTGCATTTCATAAAACTGGCCTAATTTTTGTCGACACAAAATCATTTTAGAACGCACTTGTATCGTATAATTAATTGGGGTACGTTCCTACGACCCGGTGTGTGGTCAATTGCATCATTCGCAATATCATTCGCCATCATTCACGTGAATGAATCAAAGACAGTCAGCGCTGGGCTTAAGTCAGCTATGGTAGATACTGGCATAGCGCCTCTGTTGGAATGGAATTTACCCTTAGAATTACATATTACATACTATGAATTCAAGCTACAGTGTGCGGTGTTACTTTATAATTAAACGATTATATAAATAAATATATGAGAGTAAATATGGATATAACATCTACATTACAAGAAAATGCTTTTCATCATCAGGGACTCACTAACAACATATGTACGAGAAATCTGCCTCGTGTATGATTACATTAAAGTTTGTACGTGTTTCTCGCTGTGTTGCATAAGTTTCTCGCTGGTTCACATAAGTTTCTCGGTGATTTGTTCCGAGAAATCTATTCGTTAGTGATATAGATTAAATAAGTATACTTGTCCCTGCAATAAGCTAAATTATAAAAGCAAATTACAGAATTACCTTATTAAAATAATAACTATGGAAAAGAACACATAATATGGAATGACGTAAATGAAAAGTTACTGATAAAATGCAGATTGATTTTGAATGTGAAATATCATTTTATACAGAATATACTTAACTATGTTAATAAGCTTTGGTTACACCAATTTGAACGAATTTCATCAGCTCACTCCGAGCATGGCACTTACAATACAATTTCAAACATAGCATAAGTAGTTTCTATAAAGAAACGGATCTAAAATGGCCAAGAAACGGCTTTATGCTATCGTATTTTTTTTTCAATAATGCATCATAATTAAACACGAGTAGCAAACTGCCATTGATTGATACAACATTTTTTTGCTGACAGCCTAATTTGGAAACACTAACACATGACGCCATTTTAAACTTATTTCTTTAATATGGGATACCGAAGCACAATAACAACACCCGCAGCCAAGTGACAATTTCAAAACGCTAACGAATTTCGACAAGAACAAAATGTATGGGATTGACATAAGCTGCGGTAAATCACATGGTCAATCTTATGTCAATCCCTTACATTTTGTTCTTGTCGTACCTCGCTAACGTTTTGCGATTATGACTTTGGCTAAGTCCCCAGAACAGATACTCTTCGTAGACATGTATTCACAAGACTGCGCTGACTTCGGTTTAGTATAGCCACACCGCGCGCTGCCCCGCAATACCTTATAGTTATTTTTCTTATCCACGAGGGGCGCTTTACAGATTTTCTATACAAAATCTTGACGCCAGCGATAACAAGAACTGTAAATGCACTGATCTGTGCACAAGCAGCAGCACGGACACAAGTTTATTATATTGGTTTAATCAAATCTTCTCACAAAATTATTAACAACTAATTATTATGTAATGAAAATTGGAAAAGCGTATCTTCCTAATGAAAGAAAGACAGGTACATATGTGAATAAGGCGTCTCGTCACAAGCATTGCCCTTTAGCGCCGGAACGCACCTGTTGACCTGATTCCTACCGGATTCTTGTACAGTGGGACACATATAAAAGTAAACAACCTCACACTTAACACGTTACGTTCGCGGACGTTTTTGATAACACGTGTTTTATAAGCAGTCGTGTGTGCACTGACAATATTAAGGTAGATACTTTTCTATATGTGGCCTACTGTACTCGAGCGTCATAGCGCGTATTATCCAATCGGAAGCCCTTATATATATTTTTTTTTTTTATATAAATAACAGGGTATGACCACAAGCTCAAAATAACTACAGACGGATCCTCCTCGAATTAAACAGTGCAGATAAAAAATAGCCGCCTATATGTGTATCGTATTGATGCGTTATGGTTTTTGGCAGTCATTCGTTACTTTATTTGTGTGAGTGAAAGCCGTATATTTGCACTGAGAAAAATACTTCCTTATACACCAAACTTTCGTGAATCTATAGCACAAAAATGAGACCACTTAACTCTTTGCAATATGTAACCAGACTTTTATCTTTTTTTTGTAAAACAGTTTTGTCAAATCAAGTAACTTTATTAATATTTTGTCAAACTTTGGTTATTTCTCAAATAGCCGAAGTAGTTTTAGGTAAAATATTTTTTTCAGTGTGACAAACGAAACTGCCGTAATTTGCAGGCTTCACCGTGTTGTATATGGGACCACGTCTGGAGTTTTTAAGAGTGGGAGTAATACTCACAAAATATAGGATAATCACAAAATGAAAATTGTTCCGTCGTTAATTTAGGGATACACATCATCCTGCGAGGATCGCTCCCGATGCCGGAAGCTAAGATTACATTCGATTTCCCAATAATATTTTACTAATGCCCGAATACTCAAACGCTACTCAATTTTGAGCGCTGTTCAAGCATCATGCTGTCACTGTCATATCGTTGACGTTCAGCGCGACAGCATGATACTTAAGTAGCTCTCAAAATTGAGTAGCGTTTGAATATTCGGGCGTAACACTGCCCTAACGAAGTTAATCACGTATTTTATTACTAATAAAAACTCTAGACTTGTTGAAAGGTATATTCACCCGAGCGAAGGTAACTTATTTGGATAGTAACATTAGTAATATATTTCCCTTTCCCTCCGCTTTGGTGAATTATTATCAGCCCAAGTCAAGATTTCCTCCTAAACAGTAATTCATTGAAAATACATCAAAAGCATTAAATATTTTTTGCTACATATTCATAAATATAAATACCGCTCTTATTTATAAAAACTAATTCTTGCAAAAACCTGGTTTAGTAGTCTTATTATTTTAATGCTAATTATTAAAAAACAGAGCAGACAAAACAAGTGCTACCATAGGGTTAGCAAGCTTTACGAATATGGCAACTATTCTTTATTCGAAAGTTTAAAGAGTCATGGCGAAACTCCATACATCGCTTGTACGAATAAAAAATTGAAATACAGATAACATAAAATAAATCGAATTAGTAAGAATACATAACTAGTAACATGTTTACCACCACAAAAAAAATTTAAACCCCGGGGTTTTTTTAATATTTATTTTTTTTAAAGTCGACCTTTAGCTTCGTTTTCATTCGCCATTATTGTCGCAACTGAAACATTATGTCATCCTGACAGTTGTTAGCATTGTCAAAACGGTATTGATAGTTCATTATGGTAGGTTAGGTTCATAGATTAAGTAGTTGTACCTGTGATTAAGCAATTAATTTTTACTCGGTGAAAAAGTGAGATGGCGAAATAGGGAAGTCCATGAGTAAGAAAAGGACCAACGATATTTTTTATATTTTTGTCTCTGTCAACGTGGCAATTTTTTCTTTGTTTGGCCAATTCGACTCCAAGCAAAATCTTACACCAAACTAACAATGGAATTATTTATTTTTTGTATTCAGAAAAATATTCATTTTAAGTAGTAGAATTTGTCCGAAAGATATACAAAAAATAAGGGCATTTCTTACATAAATTGTGTGGCTCAGGAACACATTCCAGGGTGCCTACCACCATCTCTTAAAACCATGCAAGATCCAGTGAATAAGCGAGATGTCGCCTTACATCATGTATTTGGCTGGATCACTTACTCATTGGATCTGGACAGCGTAATATATGATTTAAGGCGACATCTCTCTTACTCAATCGTTCTTGCATGGTTTTAAGAAATGGTAGTAAGCCCCCAGGGGGGTTACTATATACAGTCTCTTAAAACCATGCAAGATCCAGTGAGTAAGTGAGACAGCGCAATACATGATGTAAGGCGACATCTACCTTACTCAGTCGTTCTTGCATGGTTATTGGAGAAGGTAGTAGGCACCATCTCTTAAAGCGTAATACATGATGAAAGGAGATGACGTCTTACTGTGTCACTCTGTCTCGCCTACTCACTCGTTCTTGTATGGTTTTAAGAGATGGTAGTAAACCATTTGATAGTGAGCCTGCTACTTAAAAAGTTGATGGTAACCCCCCCGGTGGCTTACTTACCATCTCTTAAAAACACGCAAGATCCAGTGAGAAAGCGGGACAGCGCAATACATCATGTAAAGCGACATCTCATTCACTCACTGGATCTTGCATGGTTTTAAGAGATGGTATACCCCCCAGGTACTAAATCGATGAATCTAACCTACCATAATGAACTGTCAATATCGCTTTGACAATGCTAACAACTGTCAAGGTGACATATTGTTTCAGTTGCGTTAAAAATGGCGAATGAAAACGAAACTAAAGGTCGACTTTTATAAAATGGAATATTAAAATAACCCCGGGGTTTGAATTTTTTTTGAGGTGGTAAAATGTTACTAGTGAAGTATTCTTACTAATGCGATTTATTTTAAGTTCTCTATATTTTTTTTTTATTCGTACAAATTCCGCCATCATTCTTTGAATCATTATTTGTTTTTAAATCGAATACCATCGATGGCCGTCTAGCGGCATGACACACACATGCTACTGGCATGCACAATGGGTCACATATAAAAGTATACAAACCTTACCATAACACCTAAGGTATACCTTTTTATATGGTCCATTGTACGAACAAATGTCGCGTGTTTATCGCTCTTTCTCACTCAGTTATTTTTAAATGAGAAATCAACAGCCCGAATATTCAAATGCATTTTAAATAATGAAAATCTACAATATAGTGCTATCTCCGTTTTGTTTTCATTACTTAGATAGGAATAGCACCATACTGAATATAGTGCTATACCTGCTGGTCATTTCTTGTTAACTTTTTTTGACTACTTAGACAGGGACAGCAATATACTTGTATGATTAATTGCTTTGAATTTATATCAAAATCGGCCGTAAAATATATATAAGTAGATATTAGAATAACTTCAATAGATTGTTTGAACCATACAGCCTCATTATAATACATACACTAATTTGTCATTAACTTATAAGTCTCACCGGTTGGTGTAAATACTCAGAACTGAGTTAACTCAGAACTGAGTATTTACAAATACCCAGTTCTGAGTTAACTCAGAACTCGTTAGGAAGACCTCCCTTCTCGTCAAACATTGAACACAACAAATCACAAACTCCTCAGACTATACACTCGCGTGCATAATTACAACGAAAAATACAACCAAGTTTAAGATAGTACAACCAAATTTTTTATTAATCACTGTCATCCGTTATGTTATTATTACATTTTAATACCATTAATATTTTTATTTGCTCACAAGTTTATTTGCCAAACGATCAACATGATAAGATATGTTTTTTAATAAAAAAAAGAGAAAATAATACTTAGTAAAAGAATGTTGAATTAATAAAGTATGCTTAAAAACAAAAGTTTCTTCGATCGAGTGAAATAGAAAAAAAAAAAAAATTGTCACAAATTGACCGAAACAGAGATCTATGAAGCATGTAAAAGTAATCTCAAAAAAGTTTTCTTAAAAAATAATGCAATAAAATTGGCTAAATCAAAGGACATAATGTCAATAGTCATTCATTTAAATAATGGGATTATACCTGCATTTACTCAGAACTGTCAGAATGTGTTTGTCTGTTTGATTTGTCTAGCATGATTTTGAACGGTGCGACAGTCTGTCTTATTACGCTGTAAATTAGAAATGAGCGGTTTTTTCTTTTTTTTTATACTACTGAGTAGGCAATCAGGCCTACGGTCCACTTGAAGGTTGATGGATGATTAGCGTTGAATGAACGAACGATTTATTTCAATCGTCGTTTCGTCGACGATTCAACACTACTGTAAATATGTCTCAAATCTATTCAAACCTACACAAAATATTAAAATCGTCGATTGACTACATGACAGCATTGACAGCTTAATTGCTGTCGACGAT
The DNA here is from genome assembly GCA_947044815.1 of Apomyelois bistriatella. Classification (NCBI taxonomy): domain Eukaryota; kingdom Metazoa; phylum Arthropoda; class Insecta; order Lepidoptera; family Pyralidae; genus Apomyelois; species Apomyelois bistriatella. Next base: position 14,254,135 of record OX345690.1, read on the forward strand.
TATCACATTAGCGCCATCTGTTATTCGGTTTAATTCTGCGCATTATGTTGCCGCAGAACTAATAATAGATATAGAATGATCCGTGCTTGAAGTTTCCATAAAAAACTGAATAGTAGAATTTAGTCATGTGTAATTCGTTTCGTCATTGACCGTTTAGAAAAAGATCCCTTCCTGGGATAAGTCCGCAAGCCACTGTCATTTAAAAAAATATTATCATAATAATGTTCTTTTATTGCTACAATAATACTATAACAAACAAACAAACCAGAACCGAGTAAATGCAGATCACATTAAAATACAACCTAACAACATGAACAGTCCACTAACCGCTAGCACTACTACACCGTGGTGTAGTAATAAGGTGTTCGCTACGAGACCGGCTGGAAGTGCGTGACGAGGAGTTTGGTGGCCTTCGCCAGGTCGTAGGCGGCGGCCCGCACCTCGTCGAGCGCGGCGGGCGCGGCCGAGCTCCGCGAGCACAGCTCCGCGCACGCCGAGCGCAGCGAGCACAGGACAGATTGCAGCGAGCCGTCGCCGCACGACTGCCGGGAATATTATATGCTCATTCATTCATTTCGTGTAGGTGTCATGGTCAATCGACCATGCCCACCCTGGTGTCAGAGTTCTTCGGAACCGCCTCTCGGCCTCTGACATGATTCCTTTAACGACTACCAGATGGCAACCGGGACCAACGGCTTAACGTGCCTTCCGAAGCGCGTAATCATCTTTTTTGTCAGACAATCAGCTTGAATCAAGCCTGCAATGTCCTAACCAAACTGGAAACAACTAAACAAAGTTTGCTTGCCGTGGGAATCGAACCCACGACTCGGGTCAACAAGCAAACGCCTTAACCACTGGACCACGGAAGTAATTCCGTTATATGCTATAACATTTTCGTTAGAGAACCAACTGCTTATAAAGTATTCTAGCAAAAGCAGTATCTATTTATTACTACCTTTTGCCCGCGTGACTTTTTCTCGGAAACAGTGCTTATTCCCGGGATGAAAGATGTGTCCTTCTCTTGGTTCTAAGCTCCCACCCCACCAATTTTCAGCCAAATCAGTTCAGCCGTTCTTGAGTTATAAATAGTGTTACTAACACGATCAATATACACGTTAATCACGTGGAGTGTCAGCGACAGTGCTAATGATTTAGCCACAGGGGGCTTACCCAAAGTCACAATTTCAAAACATTGACGAATGTCGATAAGAACAAATGTATGGATCAGATGCCTTAAGGCAGCCTGAAAAATCTGACAGTGTTAGACCACTAACACCACACCACACCCGGATCATGTTCCTGTGAGTTTGGTTTCCCTGTAAAATGAGTTACGGAGGTCAGACGGCAGTCGTGCCATTGTAAAAACCAGTACCGCCAAATGAAATTAAATATTTATTATGCGAAAACATGGTAGTACAACTGTGTTAGGCCCAAGGGCAATAGATATAGGTATCAACATGTTCACCATATTCAGGCGTACAATTTTTTTTAAAATAATAAAATAAAATCAGGACTATGTTTAATAGCGTACCCTAGGCTATGAAGCGTAAGCTGAAGATGAAACTGGGAAACACGCTCGGACGAAGAAGACATAACTGGCCAAAATATGTCAAGACACACATACCTGCGGGAATAACAGCAGCAGGTCCCTCACAGCCCTCCTGATATTGTCAGCCCGATCCAGCAACCTCGGCTGGCGATCCCTGGCCGCTGCCCACAGTTCCTGTATGGCTCGAGTCACATTCTCAGCCCTGCGTTGCACTGAGTGCGGCTCGGGCATTTCTGAAGAGCTCGGTGAGGGATCCGACTCGGAACAACTTTCTAAGGCACTCGCTGTTAGTGAACGATCTAATCCGGATAGAGTTGTCAGCTGAAATTTTTTTGGTATTGAATCTCAGTTTCCTTTTGTTTAGTGTGCAAGGTTTTCAGGCAATATAGCGATAATAATTATGTACACATTTTAGGATTATAAACTTCATGTTTCTTTGTCATTATTATATTGTGTTAAATCTAGTAAAATAAGATAAATTATTAAATTGTCAATATCTCGTGTTCCTTTTCACGTATTTGTTTATAAAGGTATAGTCTTTTTTTACTATGTTTATGTTAACACAATATGTAATGACAAAAAAGCATTAAGTTTATAAAATCCTAAAAATTATACATAATTATTATCGCTATATGCGACACAATATATTGAAAAGTTAGGGCTTTAAAAATGCCCTTACACTTTTGAACTATGATTTTTACACTTCCGACTGAGGCTGGAATAAACTAAGTCTAGTCAGAAAGACTCTTAAATATGTTTTGTAAAATAAGAGATATTGAGCAACTAATTTACTTGAAAATAAACTTAATAAACACATTTGAACATCAAAATAAATTTGGACAGATAGAAAAATACCGTATTTTGTTATTAAGTCTTTATTAGGTTGACTTTATTAAGTCTACTATTTGTACACTTCACTTTTAATTTGTACAATACACTTTAAATAAATAAATGAAATACCTTCTAGAGATACTAATCAAAATTAATTCATACCAATTCTGGATTTAGGTTAGTTCAATACCAGGTTAGGGTATCTATTTCAAGTTTTAGCGGATAAGTTTTATCTAAAATATCTACTTTATACTTCACACCTTAACTTGTCTACTGTGTTATTTTATAATTTGAGTGACAGTCTTTAATTTAAATCAGATGGCTTACTATCACCTCTAAAAACCATGCAAGAACGATCGAGTAAGAGAGATGATGCCTTACATCATGTATTGCGCTATCTCGCTTACTCGTTTTGGATAGTTTTATACTAGATGATAGTTAGCCACCAGGGGGGTTACCACCGTCTCTTAAAACCATGCAAGATCCAGTGAGTAAGCGAGACAGCGCAATACATGATGTAAGGCGACATCTCCCTAACTCAATCGTTCTTGCATGGTTTTAAGCGATTGTGGTAGGTCACCAGGTTATTTAGTCGATGGTTCCAAATGGTCGTAAGGGAGTTTTGGAAAACACCGACACCAGAACTAAAGGGTTGATTAATTTTGCAACCAATTTCGTCTAAGTTTAGCAAAGCTAATATTAACTACTAAATATATATAACAAAAATGGTTAAATAAATAAAAAAACACTATATACGGCTGAGAAAAATGAAACGCATAACGCTTCCAGTGATCTCATATAGGCAAAAATTATTACTTTTAAAAAATACTCATTAGTACTACCAAATAAAAAAAAGGAATTAGTAAAATTAATGATTAGTACCTGGTGTTTAGTAACCTGCCAGTTATTCTTTGGCCCCTCTCTAGCCTCAAACATACTGACCGGCCGCTGTGTGCTTTTCAACTGCCGTATGTCGAGTGCATCTGCACCGGATAGCTCCTCCGTTTCTAGACTCTTTCCCCTCTCCGGCTTTGACACTTCCACGACGTTACTACTCATGCTGTCATTCACGGAAATCTGTGACGTCATACTCTGATCATCTTCTATGCTATTGGTCTTCAAAACGCTATTCTCTTTCGTCAACTGTTCAACTATGGACTGTAAATTCTTCAACTGATTCTTGAGTTCCGTTATCGTTGTTTCTTTGTTGTCTATCTCTTTCCTGAGACACGCTATCTCGCTCGTTTGCGGCACGAATACTTGTGACATTCGGGGGGATTGGGCTTGTCGTATTTCTAAGTTTAGCGGTTGGTCGTTGGGTACAAGTTGGTTGTGAGTTGAAGCAATTGTTTCTCTCGGCATTATGCTAGACATCTGTGGAAAAAATATTATTTTTTAGACCGTTTTATGGCAGGAAATGACCAGGTGAAGTGTACACCGTTGGTTCTCTCGACTAGTGAATAATATTTACAAAATAAAATAGCTTTATATACTAAATTGAGACTTAGTTCTTACTTTTTGTAGTTTGTACAATAAAGTTTAAATAAATATAAAAAAAATACATACATCGAGATCGGATGGCGCTAAAGCAGCATAGTCTTCATCGGAAGCCACTGAGTCATATAGCGGTTCATCATCAGATATCTGTGAGAACTGCCGAAGGTGGCTCGCTGTCAGCACCTGGTTCAGGGGGACTGACAGACCTGGAATCATCATCATTTCGTGTAGGTGCCATGGTCAATCGACCATACACCCTGGTGTCAGAGTTGTTTGGAACCGCCTCTCGGCCCCTAAATTTTCAATAAAAAACTTTATATAAAAAATTTTCACGACTTTGTTTCCTTGCAAGTAGAAAAAATATTTTTCAGGATTTTATACATTTTGAATAATTATTTACAATTTATTATTATTAATTTAGGGTTTCATCCTTTTAACCCCCGGAAAAACTAAATTTGTGCTTAAAATGTATAATTATATTTTAAGATTTGTATACGTAAAAAAAAGTAAAGAGACGCGCTTGAAGAAAAGTAAAATAATATACTCATAAATACCGGATAATACTTTATGGACTCCAATCTTTTGTAATCGATGTTTTTCTTGGCGCCATTCACGAATTACACATTAAAAGGCCCAAAATGTGACGAGAAAATATTATATACTTATACACAAAGTTTTCTGATCCGGTGGCCAAAAACTGAACTAAAGAAACTTCATACACCTCTGTGCGAGAGACAAAGATCGTGGCGCCATCGCGACCCGCCCCGGCTTCGCACAGGTGCAATGCTATATAATACATGTATTATTATACATATAAAACATCCTCTTGAATCACTCTATCTATTAAAAAAACTCATAAACGTCCATTGCGTACTTTCAAACATCTTAGCATACATAAGGACAGACAGCGAGAAGCGACTTTGATTTATACTGTGTCGTGATAGTGAGTGATATTCATACATACCTCTGGGCTGAAGTGTAGCTATGTGCTGTCTCCTTGTGGCATCCACTAGTACATCCCTCAGTAAGGTGGCCATCTCCGCAGTGGACAGTCGAGCCAGCTTCTGCCTGCCTTGGTTCCTTGGAGCGGACAGTGCGGGGTTCACCGGCAGGAACACTACGCCGTTGCGTTCTAGGCCTGATGCGCTTGTCTGCCAGACTGGAAATGTACACATAACAGTGAAGTGAAATTAACTTGAACTTGTGTGAACAGTTTCAAAAACAGACTTAACTTTGAACCCACAAGTGCAGTGGTATACACGCATCAGCTATAAGCTGATAGTGTATTAATTAAATAATATTAATAAACACTTTTTTCCAAACTAGATTGTGCAAATGGTAAAAGCAAAACCAAGCAAAATGCAAAATTATTAATTTTTATATTCTCTACCATATTAGTTAGCTATGAAGCTGTAGCGTATGCGTCTTGAAGTTTGAAGATTTTATAAATTGATCAATCTGTTTTTAAATGTGCATGTGAGAAGGGATAAGAGGACAACTCGCCTAAATTGAAACAGCGAATCAGTGAAGACACTCAGGGAAGCTGTTCCAGTATTTTCAATCTAAAAAAGTTTGATGACTTACTTGCTTCAGTTTCCCGTCGATCTATTTCGTCGTAGATGTCCATAACCAACTCCTCAAACAGGTGATTGGGCAGCTGAAATAGAGTAAATACAAAATAATAAAAAAAAAAACACACATTTTTCTGTTCTCAACATTTTTTTTCTGCGAAAATCCAAAACGGCAGACATTGGCAACTCGTAGATGGCATGTCACGTACCAGTTGCAGCTTCCCGCGTGCGGTCTTGGCGAGGTCGGTCATCTCGTGCGCGTCGTGCGCGCGCGGCGCGGCGTAGTGCCGTCCGCGCGCGTGCTCGGGGCGCTCGCCCGTCAGGAAGTAGATCATGCGGTCCGTGGCCTCGTACACCAGCTCGGTCACGCGCTCCGCCAGCGAGCTGTGACCGCCTTGTCTGCACCACGAGACAAATATTACTGAATCGTGGAATTTGCTAGAGCAAATTACTTCTCAAAATGATGTATACATATAGCGAAATAATACTTTTTTATAACTTTTGTCTGTATGTTTGTTAATTTCTGGAAGGGCTGAACTGATTTTGACGGGACTTTGACTGGCAATTAGCTGATGTAATAGGGAGTAACTGAGACTAACAGAACAATCCCTTTTTTTTAAACACCATATTGACGAAGTGGACAAAACTAGTCCATATACTACTATTATAAATGCGAAAGTTTGTATGTAATAGTATGTAGACCAATTTTGATGAAGTATGGTATGGCTATAGTTAAGGACCAGGGATCAAACATAGGCTTTAACTCTTGGGCGCGATGTGTACCACTCGGACGGAGCCGCGGGCAACAGCTAGTGAATAAATAAATACAATATAGCATGGCTTGAGCTGTAGAGACACATACCTAGCACAATCGGATGGTGAGTTTCCAGCGATGTCCCGCGCGGTGGGGTCTGCGCCCCACGCCACCAGCAGCTCGGCCTGCGCCGGCTGTCCGGCCCGACACGCCACATGCAAGCATGTTGTGCCTTTTTCCTGAAAAAATTATATCTATACATATATCTGAATAACTTGTCTGAAATTTTGCATACACATAGTTAAAAGTATTGAGAAGGACATAGGATATCTAGAATAGATATCTCTTGGTTCTGCTGGAATTCTTCATAAAAAAGCAGCACCCTTGTACTAATGTTCTCTTTTCTTTGTTTTTTCCTGTATGTTTCTCCGTGTACATGAATTAAGTAAATAAATAAATTAAGGTTGAATAAAAGTTTAAGAATCAAATAAAAATAAATTTTACACATAATCAATTTGGTTAAAATTATTCAATATAGGATTTTATCACTTATTGACGTCAATTGTTACTTATTTTAAGTTTACCACCACTTCCAAAGCGCAAGTGGAGAAGAAGTGGCGCAGGTGGTTTGTTTTTGTTGCTGTGACCTAGACTATGTTTTAAATTTTGTCCGATCCTTTTGGTAAAATGGAAATTATTATAGTAGAGTAACAACCTTAAAAAAAAAATCAAGCTGTTAGTTGATTTTATAAATATTCATTTAATTTAGAAAAATGGTTTTATAATTACATGATTGTAATAATTAGGATCAGCTCCTTGCGCCAAAAGCCTCATAGCTGTATCCAGTGAAGAGCTCCTCACTGCGCTGTGGAGTTGTCTGCCGAGCTCGCTGGGCGGCTCATCCCGTCTCGCACGTAACACATATGCCAGCCTCAAGTGTTTTGCTAGTATGAACTCTGATTTCATTGGGCTGAAAATTAATACATGTTTGTTAGTCTTGTACACACTAACATTGTATTTTTATGAAGCTTATATGTGTGCATATAAAGTTTGGAGATTTTATAAATTTTCTAAAACCGACCAATTGAAAAACTATTGTCTGCAATTATGACATTTAACCTGTTAGATAAGACCCTACCGTCTATATATTTAACTGATTTCTTATAACTAAATAGTTATAACATTTGATTTGGTCACATGATTCATAGGACAGGGAACCTGTTAATACAATTCTGTTTCATATTATACTTGTATATATGTACTTTAATGGAACACTTAGAAAATTGTAATGTGTTGACTTAATTAAAAACTTAAAAATGGAATTGTAGCAAATTGGCAGCTTACTGTAATGGGTCTTTGGGCTGTGGTTTCTTCCGCAAATGTTTAGGTGCTGATGTGTCTAATAAGGAGTGCTCCCAAATACAATTCACATTCTGTGCTGTGAGTGCTTGCACCATCTGTAGGTCAAATTTACAGAATATAAGTACAGTGATTTACATACAAAAGTATACCTTACACCTAAAGTAATACTTTTTAATGTAGACCACTGTACTTGTATATTAAATTTAATAAATAAAGCAATATTGAACACAGACTAACCGCCAGTAAAGAAGGCGGCCATGACCCTTGGCGCAAGGATTTCACGTGGGATATGTGACGTCCCATACTTCGGTGGATACTACAGCACTCGGCACACAACAACAGCCCGCGGTTGATAGACGCCCATGATGGATCTGCATCAACAAATCATTGTTTAGAAAACTCAGCAAACCAATTAACTTCACCACCAATTAGAACACCGCCCAACTGACCTGATGCTCCACAATCAGCACATACTTCCGCTGATGAACGAAGCTTAGACCGTGATATCATCATTTTCTATTTAAATGGAAGACAGAATGTCGATAGAAGTGAAGAAACAGGATAAATTAAACTTTATTTATTTAACAAGCTCATCTGATACAAAAATAAACCATCACTTTTTTTATTTGAATTGTTTATACGGCCATGGAATCTAGTCCTTTAAGGCCTTTCTTGAATTTATTATTCTTCTTCAGTCCTACTTAAGTCAGTCGAGTCAAAAATTCAAGTCAATAGTCAAGTCCAGTCAAGTAAGTAAGTCTAGTCAGAGTCAGCTGGCTAAGTGAAGCGGCAGAAAAATTTCACTTAGCTATATCATGGAGATTTTGGTGACAAAGATAAAAAGTCACGTAATCGACACTGTATCACTTCCCAACACTCACGCTTGTTCACGAACACTTTGCGAATAATAATCCACCAATATTATGCACAAACACTCGAAAAATCCTAAGTTTTGGAAATTAAATACAGCGCGGACATAGCGACAGTTTACTTTCCCTCCAAAAAAAACAATAATAAACCATCACGGATGAAATGAAATGTCAAGTAAATTTTTTTTATAAACTTTTTTTTAATACATACCGGCACAGAGAACATAAAATTATCGGATAATTAAAAATGACATCCGAGAATACCTTCCACTGCATTTTTTGTGAAACAAATCGTTATTAATCGAATCGATAAATATTTTGTAAACGTTTTGTGAATGCACTATTGATGTACACGTCACTATGTACGATTTTGACAATCAATGAAAATTCGTGAGGATTGTGGTTAGCCGTGGAAATAAAAATGAAAAAATCTTTACTGTTGTGCTTTGTATCATGTCTTTCATTAACAGCAGCACTTCAAGAAACGTTAGTTTTAGTAGATAATTTTAATATAAGAGAGACCCATTCTATGTTCTTCAAATCTTTACAAGGTAAGTTGTTCATGTCGGCATACCACCGGCATCCGCTCGTATATCCTCGGAAGAACCATTAAAACAATATAATTTGCTATTACAGATCGCGGATATGCTCTTACGTTTAAGTTAGCTGATGATTCTAGTTTAGTTCTGTCTAAATATGGGGAATATATATACAAGAATTTGATCATCTTCTCGCCATCGGTCGTGGAGTTCGGCGGCCAATTAGACACAGAGACAATTACTAAATTCATAGATGATGGAGGAAACCTTCTCATAGCGGGAAATGCTGCTGCTGGTGATGTCTATAGGGAGATTGCTTCAGAATGTGGCTTTGAGGTAAGAGTAAAGGGTACTTTACCTATTTATTAATATGGATTGAATGAATATCGCCGTAACGATTTTCGGTCAGAGTGTCGGAAAGGCTGCGCAAGTCGAACGCTCGCTCGCTTCGCTCGCTCGCTTGTTTTGGGGGTCGCAAGATAACCATAACCTAACCTATGACCCTCCATAAAGTCGGATTTGTGAAAAATGCCGCTATCCCCTCACCCCTTTTTTGGTTGCCGAAATCGAAAATACGGAAAAACTCGGAAAATAAGCGTTGCACGAAAAATCTTCACATGACCAAAAGTGATGCTAATTATGTTGTCTACGACATGGGACAATAAAAAATGGGTGTCAATTTGACGAGCGAAATCACTCCGAAAAATTTCCTAACTCCCAAGTCTTGCGCACCCTTTCGTATACTCTAACCCAATTTTCTTTATGGGGTGACCTTTTTTATTTAATATAATTTTCATACAAACTTTAAATCTCTGTACCTATCTTCATAAGTATTTTTTCCGCAGGGTTTGAGTTGCATAGGGGGGTTGCTACTATTCCCCCCTCTTAACCCTTGAATCAACTGTCCATGTCCATTTTTATCTAATTATCATGATATTTTGAAAATGATCATTGATAAGTGATTTAATTGGTTTCTTTTTTTTATTAATTTAATTACTAAACCAATGTTTTGAAAAAGAAAGAAAGAAAGAAGAAAGAAAAAATGTTTATTTGATATTACACAAAAACACAATGGAAAAAGGGAAGAACAATTTAAAAAAATTACAAATTTGTGTATATTTCAAAATGGTCCCCTCTCAGCATAATGTTTTGGTGAGAACCACAATGCTGGTCTTCCGAGGGCACCATAGGTTACAAAATAAAATTAAAAAAATAAATGAAATAAAAGCATAACAATAAAATTATTTTATAAGGAAGGCATATAAGATCTTATTGAAATCTTATTCAATACTAGCTGTTGCCCGCGGCTCCGCCCGCGTGTAGGTCGCTTTTCGCGTAACCTGTGGAAACTACAACTATCCAGACCTATCGTTAATTCTATTGTATCCTTTTCCCGTGCCAATTTTATAAAACCATTACATTGCTACGATATCATTAAATATTAGGGCCACTTCTTTCTCAAATACCGTTTTTAAAATCAATAGGAATCAGTATTAAACAGTCGTAAAATTATAATATATGTTTTTAGTTTAGGATCTAGCAGAGTGAAATTCGCTTACAGTAACAGTAACAATATCAGACAAAATTCGCTCGATAGAAAAATCTAAGTTGCCTCCTTTGGAAGTTTATTTTCAATACTATGCCTAAAATAATAAACTTATTGTCCTGCTTTTTATACCAGCCTTTAGATAAAGTATTTATATAGTGAAAATCACTGAAGTAGATTTTGTAGTGTTATTTTCCCAAATATGATGTCTAAATGCCTACAAAATGAGTGAGGACACGGACAACGGACCTTCAGAAGAAGGAGCCTATCAATCTTTGTCTCTAAAAGAGTAGACGCAGCCTATTATAGAGTCATTAGGACCTAAAATCCACTCCCAAAGTTTTAGTGGGCGTGAAAAGTGGAGAAAATCTCAATAAATAGTGATAAGTCAGATAAATTAGTCCTTACGACACGACCGTATGTTCCATCAAACACTGATTTGATTATTTTTTAAACCAAAGCCAAACCAAACCAACCAATCAATTCAAGTAGCTTACAATACAACACAAAAAACGATCGATAAACAAACCAACCAATAGTACTAAATCAACAACCAAATTTTTTTTTAAATAATTAGAATTAATTGCTGCCGTAAGGAAAAATTTCAATCTGCTATTAAAATAAAGTCAGTGCCATCTATTGATATTTTATGTAACTAAATCATACGCCCACAAACATTCAATGTGTTATTTTATTAAAATTTAATAGAGACTGCAGTGTGTTTTTGTCTTTATTGATATAAGTAGAAATTCTAGCTTTAACTAAATTAAATACGTTAATGTAAATCGCATTCAACTGTTTAAAAGTTTTGAAGCAGTGCTTGTAGTAAACTTTAAATGACCATAACTTCTATTTCCCTTAACCGATTTTGATGAAACATAGATTTTAAAACGCTCCTAATTATATGTAATTCACCTGTGAAAGCAGCGTTCAAATCTGTTGAGTAGTTTTGAAATTATAACGCACCACACAGACAGACAGACAAAAATTGAACAATTTTTTTTATTTTGGTTGTTATTACTCTTCTTTAATTGCCCCGTAGAGGTTTTATAGAAAAATATTTAATGTACAGACACTCGATTTTTACTGTCTTATTATATGTATAGATAGATAAGTACAAAATACTTTTATATTAACGGAATTAATGCTAAGAGCTTTCTCTAAGTAAGAAAATAATTCTAGAAAACAAATAAAAAACGACTACTTTCTAGAAACATTTCTTTACTAAAATATTTAAAAAAAATAGACTTTTTAAAAATTAATACAAAACAAAAAATAGGGTAAAAACAAAAGAAGTGATGTCTAGCAGGATTCGAACACTCTACTTAAAAAAATGATCCGCGACCTCTACCGATAGGCCAACATGCTTTGCTTGTTACTGCCGAAATTTCAAATGGGTTTTGTCTATAGGTACGCAAATTAACGCATTAAAAGTTTTAAAGCAGTGTTTGAAGTAAATTTTCAATCGACCATAACTTCTTTTTCCCTTAACCGATTTTGACGAAACAAAGTTTTGACAACGCTCCTAATTATATGTAATCCAACTGTAAAAACCGCGTTTAAATCCGTTGAGTATTTTCGAAGTTATAACGTACCAGACAGATATACATACATACAGACAGACAAAAATTCCAAAAACTGTCTTTTTGGTTTCTGTTACCCTTTTTTAATCGCACTCAATCAGTTTTTTTGAAAAATATTAAATGTACAGACACTCGATTTTTACTGTCTTATTAGGGTTATCGTAAACTTGCCACATAGTTAATTCGTCACGTTTTTAAAACTCCATACATTCAAAGTTAATTCGTCACATGCATAAAAAAGTATTAGTTAACTCGTCACAGGTAGGTATGCGTTATAGTTAATTTGCCACAATTAGCAAAGTACCGACAGCAAGCAAAGTGATTTATTTATTTAGTGGTTTAAATCTACGCTAATATGAAAAATGCCGAAGAGTTTGTTTATTTGGTTTTATGACATGACGACAGGTTAGATTTACAAAAAAAAACCACTCTTGTAAAGATGAAGGTATGTACCATGGGCGGAACTGAAGCGGACAACAAGTTAAATACATTTATTTACTACAAATGTCTAAAGTATTCAACTACATACAGGGGTTTATTTATTTGAATTTAATGATGGCCAAATTATATAATTTAATTTTCTATATTACTCAATTTTATTTTTCTATTGTCATGTGATCTATGTATTGGAATGCAATGTATGAATTATTATTGAATAAATTAATGATCACTTGATCAATTCAAATAGGACATCATTTTTTTTTTAGCTGCAAAATGTTGATAGTTATCTTGAGTTCATTCATACCCTAGGAGGCTGTTGGTGCTTTTTAAATAATCCTTTATATGAGGATGAGAAAATTTACAATCAGACAGCTAGGTAGCACTCCTGCACATGCTTTTATCTCTCTCGCTCGCTGCAACTATCTCTTTCTAAATGTAACAACTAACCCTTTCGGTCAATGCATTCTTGTTATCAGTCCAGTGACTCACATGACCTTGCGAGAGGGTGGTGACGTGTTTTGCAAAATTACTGTGCAATTTTAAATGTTGTAATTTGTGCATCTTTGAAAAAATGGATAATCAGCCGGGAACAAGTACGGGAGGACATGGTGTAAGTATTTTTAAATTTAATTCTATACAAAAAAAAATATGTGCTATTTGTTTATTATTTTATCTCTCAAATGCTCTTATATAAAAGGAGTTCGATTTTAATAACAGTTATTAAACAATGATTTTATTTAATTTAACTTTAGATAGCCTATGGTTTTAAAACAAAATTAATACTTAACTGACCCCTCATTATTTTCACAGCAATGTCAATTTAATCAAGTGTTTATTTAATTGATTCTAGTAATTATAATCTGCAAGTTAAACTGCACTAGATCTAATACGAACTATTAATTATAATTAAATAAATATTTGAATAAAAGAGTCACATTTCTTATTTTATTTATTAGCAAAGGTACAGTTTAAAACTTTAGATATAATTTTAAATCATACCGTTTTATGCTGCTTGTCTTAACTAGACATGACGCATGACAAACTTTAAACAAAATGGCCGACGGCTCAGACGCCAGCGGTGGTGTGATTAATCATACATTGTGAAATTTGACATGTATTATGCTTATTGTTTTCTGTAGACAAACACAGTTACAAATTTCTATACTATACCCGTTTAGTTTTAAAGCATGTAGTAATTTTTATGGTGATTTTATAAAATGCTGACTATTTCCCGTGACTTCAATTGCGGCATTTATTTCCGTTGTTGTTAAGAGTAAAGAGTATTCTTATATTGAAAGAGTTATCAAATTCCGTCCAGTAGCTTTTTTTCCTCTTTATAGTATTAAGTATAGATAAATTTATGATACTATTTCAACACCTTCAGGTCACATTTACGAAAACTGAAAGGGGACGGAGAATGCTTGTGAGAGGTGGTTATATGTACACCTTTCATCGGGAAACTAAGCTTGGAACTGTTTGGAGATGTACGAATCGTGCATGCAGTGCAAGTATAAAAATTTCGGAGAATCATAGCGTTCGAGTTTTGCATGAAGCGGCTCATAAGTGTAAACCAAATGTAGTGAAAACAGAGATTATCAAGACAAAGAATCTTTGTAAAGAAGCAGCAGCAAACACCAGCACACCTATGCCTCAACTATTTGAAGAAGTTTTTCAACCAAAAAAAGACGCGGGTTACGATTTATTAAGTGCCTTACCGAAATTTAAACACTTTTCAAGATCACTTTATATCGTAAGGAATCGTGAATTAAACGTACCCAAAACACATTTTGCTAAATGTGAAGATGTAATAATCCCGTTCAAATATACAGATTGTTTTTTATTATTTGACGACGACAGTGATCCTGAGAACAGAATAATAGCTTTCTGTACTGAGACAGCTCGTGAAGCTGTAAGAAATATTCGAACATATTTTTCGGATGGAACTTTTTCAAGCTGCTGTAAACCATTTTATCAGCTTTACTGCATACATGGTGATGTGAGAAGTGACGAAAACTTTACAAACGTAGTTCCTCTCATATACGTTCTAATGCCTAATAAGCAAGAACGGTCTTATGAGCGACTTTTTATTGCTCTCAAGAAAAATTTGCCATATTGGAACCCGGTGACAATGATTGTCGATTTTGAAATTGCAGTTATCAACGTCATAAAAAAAATGTTTCCACATATTAAACTACAAGGATGTAACTTCCACTTCAAACAAGCATTGGCTAAAAAAGCTCACGCCTTAAATATGAACAGCATCAACGAAAAGAGACACTTGGCTTTGTGTGCTGCATTGGCGCATGTAAAGCTAGAAGACATTGAAGACGGTTGGTTGTGGATTATGGAAGATGCGCCACAGAGTGAAACAGTAACAACATTTAATGATTATTTCGTATCCCAGTGGTTAGAAAATAAAAATATACAATTTATTTGGAATATACATGGTTCTCGTCATAGGACAATAAATCTCGCAGAAGCATGGCATAAGCGTTTGAACAATATGATGCCTCAAAAAAAACCTAGAATGCTTCAGTTTCTGGAAACACTCAAAAAGGAAGCTGATTATGTAGATACTAAAATAAAAAAATTGAATCTAGCCATACCATCAAACTTAAGAACGCGCAGGTCAATTGCATATGACAGGGAGTTAAAAACTCTTTTAGAAAATTATAATAACATGCCCCTGTCTGAATTTATATTGAAAATTTCTTATATGCAGCATTTTAAAGAAATGTAACATGGATGTAGTTAATTCTACATTTAAGATTTAAATTAATAATTTTAATGTATGATTTCAAAGGAAAACTAATGTTATAAACAAAAAGCAATATCTTTACTTTATATAATAAAAGTTCTTTTTACTATTGTTTTATTGTAGGTTGTTCTAATTTGTTACATAGATGTAGTTAATCCTATACTTAAGTTTTAAATTACGACTTTAATCTTTGATTTTAGGGGAAGGCAAGTGATGAATTATGACAAAAAATACTGTGATTTTATCTGTGATTCATTAAGTAGATATATTTTGTTTTTTTTTTTATGTTATACACGTAAGGTATATCAATAAGGTAGGTAGGTAGTAGGTAGGTTGTGCATGTTACCTAGGCAAATCAGCCGCTTTCTATTTATAAAGAGAACTGTGATTTTTACAAATTGTTACATAATATTTTAAATAAAACAGCTGTAAATTTTGAGAACCTTCCTAGAAATTAACAGCAAATTTATTTTTGTTTGCTTCTTCTTTGGTTATATTTGTACGTAATATTTAAGTAAATCATTCAAATAGAACTGTGATTTTTGTAATAGATGTAGGTAAGGTTAATATCCCAAAACTGTGATGAAAGAAATAAATGTTGTTATTTAAATTTTTGTTTAATTTTCTTGCTGTCTGTACAAAAATAATCAGTGTGACGAATTTACTATACTAAATATTAGACTGTGACGAATTAACTATAAAAAAATAAAAGTGTGGCAAGTTTACGCATACTTTTTTTCGTGACGAATTAACTTTGTGGCAAGTTTACGATAACCCTCTTATTATATGTATAGATTTTTATTGTTTAACCATAGTACCTTCTTTCCTTAAATACCTTCAGGCAGCTCAAAAAATCCAACATTTTTGTTGGCCATTAACACTATAAAAATAAAACTTAATTTTACACAGACAAAAATTCATTATGTCTAGATGGATGAAGAATCTGCAGCAGTAATAGACCACTTCAACTATGATGCCTCGGATGAAGGCGAGCATACTCGGATCATTGCCTCTCCAGCAAACCTGATCGATGCGCCCACAATTGTTGGAACGACCAACAACCGCCCGCTGCTGTTTGAAGGCACAGGTCTCATTGTGGACAAGGACAACAGTCTGGTGATGCCCATCCTCACTGCAGACAGCACAGCCTACAGCTACAACCCTAAGAGTCAGGTAGCAGCATTTTCAAAAAAATTGGATTTTAGTTGAAAACAGCGTTCAAATAGATGAAGAATTGTAGCCTCTGCATATGAACAACATGAAAACATCATGGAGCTTCCACTTTCAATATATATATGTCTATTAGAATATTAGCAGAATTTACATTTTGGCTGAATTGATTCCTATCATTGTCATTATTCTATCTAAGAATATTTATCATCTTTTTAACCTAACTGCCTCCGTGGTCCAGTGTTGCCTGTAGACCCGGGGGTCGAGGGTTCAATTCCCACGGGAAGCATACTTTGTTTAGTTGTTTCCAGTTTGGTTAGGACATTGCAGGCTTGAACCAACTGATTGTCTGACAAAAAAGATGATTCCGTGCTTCGGAAGGCACGTTAAGCCGTTGGTCCCGGCTGCCATCTGGTAGTCGTTAAAGGAACCATGTCAGAGGCCGAGAGGCGGTTCCGAAGAACTCTGACACCAGGTTGTGCATGGTCGATTGACCATGACACCTACACGAAATGAATGAATGAACCTAGCTGGCTAAGGATTTTTTTACTGTATCTTCTGGGCAAAGGCCCCCTTATCTTTTTCCACTCATCTCTATCCGAGGAAACCTCTGTCCACTCATAAAAAGCTGAGGAATTATAACAATGAAATCAACTTAACAGGTAAAGGAGTACCCTCACGCCGTCGGCCGCAAGACAGTCCTGATAGCAGCCCTGCAGGCCAGGAACAATGCTCGTATTGTTTTCAGCGGCTCGCTTTTCTTCTTCTCCGATGAAGCCTTCACCGCCACAGTCAACAGAGTTCATGTGAAGGTTAGTTGAAGGTTGTCTTTGTCTTTTTTTTTCTCTTTTTTGATCTGCAATCAGTCGCTGAAGTCGCTCCCCAGTGGCAGCAACTTTTTCTATGATCTGGAATCTAGTTCCTGTATGTTGTGTCGCTTTTGGCGCTTTTGATAACTGATGTGTATCAGATTTGAAGCCATCTCGTTAGGGTTTTTGTCTTAAAGTTACTTAAGTATATCAATCGATCATTCTTGTTTAGTGTAGTTCATCATTCACAGCACATTTGCGGCCATCGCCTATACAAATTTATTCAAAAAACTTAAAAACAAAAAAAAAATCATATCACATAAGCATTGAGCACCTAAATATCAATGTTTTACTTAATTTCAGGGCGAGCAAGCGAAGTCAGAGCCCTCAGGCAACAAGGCGCTAGCTCAGAATCTCAGTGCCTGGGCGTTCGGCGAGCGCGGGCGGCTGCGCGTGCGCAGCGTGCAGCACATGCGGCAGGGAGACCAGAAGTCCTCCAACACTTACACCATCACCGACATTGTTGTGAGTACCAATACATATCTCATTTATTGTATATCTATTGGTATATTTGAACCAGCCTACTACGCTCACTTAAATCCCATGGGAACCTTACATATTTTCAGGATAAAAGTCTTTATACTCTTCTATGTATATAATAAATTTCAAGAAGGTTCCGAATCATCATCATATCGTGCGGGTTACGAGGTCAATCGACCTTGCACACCCTGGTGTCAATTGACCTTGCACTCCCTGGTATTAAGAGTTTTTCGAAAGACACACAGACACACGACACACAGGATGGCAGCTAAAACCAACATTATAACATGCAGACACAGAAACAACTTTATTATCTGACATTTAGGTAATTCTAGCCTGCTATGTTGTAACCAATCTGGAAACAACCGAACCAACAACCTCTAGGTGTATGCTTGTAAATTGGACTAAAACTTATTCGTGTAGCAACACACACAAAATCAAAACAATTATAAAGCAAGCTTCTAAACAAAATTCCAGATATACAGAATTGAGATTGACGAGCTGCAGCACGGCCAATGGCAGCCGTTCAAAGCTGATGATGTCCAACTTGAGTTTGTACGCATTGATCCGTTTGTCCGCACCACCCTCTTACCAAAACCTAATGGAGTGTACGAAGCAATATTCAAGGTGCCCGATGTATGGGGAGTATACCAGTTCAAAGTGGATTATGACAGGATTGGGTACACGAGGCTGTATCACTCCACGCAGGTATGCATTCGGATTTAAAAAAAACTACAAATTAAAAAAAAAATACCTTTTTTATATAAAAAGACTAGCGACCCGCCCCGGCTTCGCATGGGCATAAAAACCTTCCTCTTGAATCACTATCTATTTAAAAAACCGCATCAAAATCCGTTGCGTAGCTTTAAAGATTTAAGCACACAAAGGACATAGGGACAGAGAAAGCAACTTTGTTTTATACTAGTAGTGATAGTGATATATAAGGTGAATTTAAATCAACTGCAAATATTTTAAGGGCAGATTCAGACCACTAAACTGATTAACTTTCCCAAATAAACATATCGAAATACGAAAAACCTCCCATACAAATTGAGAATCAGCTGATCTAGTTTAGTATGGAGAGTAAAAAATAAAATTTCGTATTTCGATATGTTTATTTGGAAAATTTGTTCAGTATTGTGGTATGTACCTGCCCTTAAAATATTTGCAGTTGATTTGTGTTCACCTTATATATAGTGATAGTGATGATAATTATTTACTGGAACAACTTTTGTCCACAAATGTGTACAAAGCTTGTTATTGTGTGACAAATATTAGTTAAATTTTATTTTGTGTATCCATACTTCCATATCCATATAATATTATAAATTCGAAAGTCTGTCTGTCTGTCTGTCTGTCACCTCTTCACAGCTAAACTGCTGGACCGATTGTGATGAAATTTGGTAGGGATGTAGTTAACGACCTCAGGTCAAACACTTTTGGGCGCGATATAACCGAGTCCCACGCGGGCGGAGCCGCGGGCAACAGCTAGTTACATATATTTTCTTTGGAACTACATCGTATATTAGTCATTTAGATGATGTCAACTGGCAACAGATGGTGCTAGTGGTATATAAAAACGGCAATTTGTTTTCAAATTACGTTTATTTTTAGCAATCTTCCTGATGATGATAAAAGACCACTAACCCCTTACTGTCTCTGTGAAAGCATAATTTTTGATCAGTACTGCTTATTACATAGATTAAAAAAAAAACAAATATATTAGCTGGTTATACTAATTTTTTTTATTACTCTAATAAATTTTCGAACGTCAACAGGTGTCAGTGCGTCCGCTGCAACACACCCAGTACGAGCGTTTCATCCCCAGCGCCTATCCATACTACGTGAGCGCCTTCTCCATGATGATAGGAGTCTTCATCTTCTCATTCGTGTTCCTCTATTACAAGGAGGAGTCTCCAAAGTCTAAGAGCGAATAGGCTGATTAATTTATCAATGTCACTAATTTTCACAAAGTGTGAGTGAATGTAAGGAATGTTTGATAATAAAGGTATTAGAAATATTGTTTTTTTTTTTTCTTTATTATTAATATAGCTGCCATGAATGACAGCCATGTGTTGGCTTAACACTTTGACTGCTGAAAACACTGCTCGCGTGTTTTGCGAAATCCTAACATGCTTAGCACGCCTCCTAATACATCTTTCAGTTCAGTGCCCCTAGGATGAGTTTTTCTTAACGCAGCCGCTAGCGACTGCGTTAGCGATTTAGTATGGCAAACCTGTACAGCGCCTCTGGCGGATAGTAAGGCAACTAAGAAATTCCATACAAAATCTTAACGCAGTCGCTAGCGTCTGCGTTAAGAAAAACTCATACTAGGTGCACAGATTCATTTAGGCATTTTCAGACAGTCATTGTTAAGAGTAGACATTTGCCATTCCGTCACTACGCCTTTTATTATAGTAACTAGCTTTTACCCGCGGCTTCGCCCTCGTTATATTCCCTCGGGAACAGTGCTTTTTCCCGGGATGATAGGTGCCCTATGTCCCTCTCCTGGTTCTAAGCTACCTCCCCACCAATTTTCAGCCAAATCAGGTAAGCCGTTCTTGAGATATAAATTGAGTAACTAGCGGGACATACTTTTATAAAGATAAGATAGGAATGTATTGATTTTGCGTCTGAGAGACAATGGTTAATACGGAACCCTAAAAAACCTCCCGACTGGTGAGGGAATCTGCTAAATTATAGGGAGGGTTGACATCAGGCAATCGATCGGTTATAAGAAAAAGCCATAGTACGTTATTATAGGACAGTTGTCACAGCGTTTTAGAAGATCCCAGGCTCAACCGGGAACACGCTGTGATGATATTATGACGCCACACTTTTCATAATGACTGCTGTCGGACGGATTTCCGACTATGTATTTATGTCTAACTAGTTGTTGCCCATGGCTCCGCCCGCGTGGGTGGCTATTTCTTCCCCAAAATCAGCCTTTTGTTGACCCCTGGCCCTTAACTATATCCAGGTCCCTTATCTTATCTTAAATATGGGTCCTAAATTAAAGGAAGCACGTCGAACCTTTGGGTCCTTTTGTACTTACCCCATCCCTTACTCACCCACACAGGGATTTCTGAAGAAGGACTGCATGAGCTTTAGAACATCACCTGCTGCGAAGTGCCTATAGTCCTCCAGGTCAGGGTACGCTGCTCCAAAGAGGTCTATTCGCTTGCTGGCCAGTGAGTCACAGCAACACAAAATGTGGCTCATGGACGCCTCTGCTTTTGTACATGCCCTACATTCGGGGCTTTCGACAAGTTTCAGTTTAAAGAGGTGACTGCGGTTTTCAAAATGTCCGGTCAGAGCTCCTATTATTGTTCTTGTCTGTGTTCTGTTATACCTACAGACCTTCCTATGCCACCAGGTGCCATTGGCACCAATCGTCTTCGAGTGTGCGAGTCCACTCAGTGTATTCCATTCCGCATCCAGGTCCCTTACTATCATCTCTAAAAACCATGCAAGATCCAGTGAGTAAGCGAGATGTCGCCCTACATCATGTATTGTGCTGTCTCGCTTACTCACTGGAATTTGCATGGTTTTTAGAGATAATAGTAGGCCATCTGGTGGCTTACCACCATCTCTTGAAACCATGCAAGAACGATTAAGTGAGGGAGATGTCGCCTTACATCTTGCATTGCACTATCTCGCTTACTCACTGGATCTTGCATGGTTTCAAGAGACGGTAGTAACTCCCCAGTACCAAAACTATGAATCATTTTTTTTTTAGAAAAAAGAACGGATTTTTTCTAACTAAACGCATTCATAAATTGACATTTCGTTCCACCGTTCTTGAACGCAACGGTTTTATTATGGCAATGCCATACATGTCATCAATGGCTTTTGTATTTTAGAATTTTGTTAAAGAATATTAAAAAAATATACTCATTTAGTCACAAAACAACATAGAATTTTCTTTATAAAATAATAATGTGCCAAATGACCTGCTCATATTCGGTGTAAGTGATCAACTGACATAGGTTTAATGTGATTCGTGTAGGCAGTGAATTGGTGCCCCAATAAATCATTCAACACGTTATTTTTTTGTAATTAGTTTTATGTTAATATGTTGAATTGAGTAGTGTTAAGAAATAAATTGTGCATAAGATCAGTGGTTGACAGTTCCTTGTGGATTAGTTCGCAGTGATGTGTTTACATTTGTAGCAGGACCTGTGAGTATGATGTCATTATTTCTGTCATAAAAAAGTGTGTTGGCTATGTGCCCATCCATTTACCTCCCAGTTGTGAATTCAACACAGTTGTGCAAAAACATCCACGCGGATTAAGCTCAATGAACCCTATAGGTTATGCCTGGGTCAATCCAGAACATTATGATGACTCTTGAACTGAATTGTCAACAAGACTATGATCATAGTTTTTATGTGGTCCCCAATTTCTAAGAAAACTCAGTGAGTAGTATAAATTTTAATTAAAATAAATTCATCCATTTAAAGTTATTGAGATTCTTGAGAAATACTGCAATATATTTACTTATTTACTTTGGTAAGAATAGATACTCTGAAAGAAAAAAGTATTTAAAACCATTCCAAATTTAAATGTATTTGAAATGAGTGTCTATGTCAGGTTTGTGATAACTCCCTGGGCTCTGAAGATAAGGCATGCACTAATGCGTTGTCACATTAATACGGTCCTAGTACAATCAACTCAAGGCTGCATACAAAGTGACCTTCTTAGCATTTTAATTGTTCCTGCATTTGCTACTATTGTCTATGCTCTCTTTCTTCTATCAAGGCCAAGGAAATTACCTTAATTAGTCATATCATGTCAACTCCGACTGAGCCAATTAATTTGCAAGATAAAATCTGTTTGAACTATTAAAATCTAAACATTGCAAATATAATCAATTGATGAGAAATAAGTAATAAATCATTAATCTATTAGCATAAAGTAATAACAACTTTTCTAGTTGGTGTAAGGTGCAGTGTGTATATGCTGGTAAAAATACTTGTTTTTTTTTTGAAATTCCAATATTTTATGTGTAAATCATACTAGTTTTATAGACATAAAAAATTATAATATATTATCATGTTGACAGTGTTCAAAAAATCTTTTTGGCAGGTTGTATTGCTTTTGAAGGAAGATGGATCCATCGCGGCGGCAGCGCACACAGACCAAGGCCACTGCGGAGGAGCAGGCCCTGGATCAGATTGCCAAAGAGGTGAGTACTAGTGGTTTAAAGTAGTAGAGTAGTGGTTTAATGGAGATCATTTTATCAAAACTGAAGTCGGAGTAAGTTTTCAAATTTGATTTATCAGAGTCAGATGCAAGGTCAAAAATGGTGGCAGGAGATTTTTTTTTCGGTTGAGTACAAATAAAAATATTAATCAGTCAGCTTTTTCTGGTTTTAATTATGGAATAATAAATTTACATAGATAATGAAAACAAAAAATTACATGCATCTCTGGTTTAAAGATTGCAAGTTTTGGTGCTGTTTAACAAGTTAGCTGGCATAAAGCTATAGTATTTATTTAAAAATATAGATCAGTTTAAACAAGCACTTTTATTTGGTCACTGCTTGATAAAAACAGAGACCACTGTGTTTGTCATGTTGCCTGTGATGACGTGACATTATTATCCTTAACCTAATTATGAAGTTAAATCCATAATGTCAGTCAATGCAGCTGAAAGGAATTAATTTTACTCTCTACAATGTGTAATACTACCAAGGCAGCAATTGTTTAAAGTCGTGCTTTGCTAAAATTTAATTTATTATTAGTGTCTTACAGTTTACAAATTTAATGAGGACTGGATTATCATGCTATTAAGTGTTATTTTTTAAAGAAAAAAATTATCAAGATTGTATCTTAGATTAGGTCTGAAATAAATCACTTTCACATTTCATAGCATAAATGTTAAAAAAGTTACAAAAAAAATACAAGTTGGTTATGTTTATAATGTAGCATAGTTAGAGACTAATATGAGATTTAATAAACGCAGATGCTATCTACTGCATTAGGATTATGTATGGAATTTCTTAGTTACCTTGCTATCCGCCAGCGGTGCTGTACAGGTTTTTCATACGAATTCGCTAACTCAGATGCTAGTGTCTGCGTTTACAAAATCTTATATAATTGGTAAAGATAATAAATGCAAAATACATATAATCGTTGTTTTAGCATTTAAAAATTGTTTAGACAATTCATAAAATTTCCAAACTTAAGATGCACATGCATCAGCTTCATATGCTGCTAGTGTGATTAAGAATAAATAAATAGTGGCTAATAAAAATAAAGCCAAAATAACATATGATACGATTAGGTACTTACATAATTTGGGAATATTGGTAAAAGTGGCTTGTGTAACTCCTGCTGTTACAGAGCAGGTGTCTCGTAGACTACGGTTACCGCTTCCCATCAGGTGGGCCGTAGGCTGTTTGTCTACTTAACAGTATAAAAAAATGCAAACGAGCATCTAGTTACCTACTTTCAACTTGAATAAATGCGACGAAGTTGCGTCGCGATAATCACTTTTGTTATCTATTGGTTGATAAGATTTTAAATGGGTTTAGGTATTTTGCTTTTTAAATTTGTACTATTTGATTGTAGATTAAGGATCGATACATTAAAGAAACCATTTCTTTTAAATAATTTATCATCATTTTTTACTTGACAGTCTTATACATCCCACTTTTGGGTTCTGGCACAGGCCTCTTGAGAGAGGCGTGCTATCCTTTTCGATCTTCCATCTATATTTTTAGACTAAATTATTTATGAATGAATGAATGGTATTTTTATTTCAAGTAACAAAGACTAATTTTTTGTGATACTTTTTATACTTTATTTATACAATAATTAAAAAATCTAAGTTTTAAGGAGTAATCTAATAAGTTTTTAAGTGTTTTATGTAATGATAGAAACTGTATTGATGTTAGTTTATCACTAAAGAAAAAAAAAAGAAAATTTCATCAAAAGCAGTTCAGTTAGTTTATTTGTATAAATGCATAATCAAATCTAAAAAACATCGGTTACCATGGTCATGGACTTTTTGTTTTAATTTTAGTCACATTGCTTTGATTGGTCACACATCGCTTCTCGTGACTCAAATATTTCGTGCACAGGCTTCGAAGTTTAATAAACATTCTTAAAATTATTAAACTATTCGTAAATTATAAATTTATTTATACAAACCACGCATAATGGCATAGTTAAAGAAATCTAGTATCTGGTGCAGACCAACATATAATAGGTACCTATATACAAAAACAGTGTATAAACAAATAATACCTTGATATATGCGACGACTTTCCCAACACAGCCGTATAGACTCAGACCCATTGGCTCTTCATCTTGCACCTTCGTGCGCTCGGCAGTCCACTTAGCACCAGCTTAATCATTGACAATATTCACTATTTACAAGCAAAAACTCCAGAAATTCTTTGCTCACACTGTCAGGCAAAACTTTGATAAATATGAATACCTCTTTAGAAAAAATTCGTCACCCTACACGTTGGACGGACATAGCAACAGGGCCACTGGTAATCTGGCACAACCTTGCAAAGGCAATCCATTCAGCTCAGGACAGGATTGCCTGGAGAAGGATTGCGGCGAGTTTTGACAGATAGTCACGTCCCTCACTCATGAGACAGCGTCTAACAAGAGCGTGCGAGTTCCCGCCTAAAACGCATGTACAGTCACGAGCATTAATATGTATAACCACGGTTCTTAAGTCAATGTGATAAGGTCTAAAATTGAATACAGATATCGCACATGCGCACTGCGCAGTGCAGTGAATGCAGTGATCTACCTGCGCGGTGTCTAGATCGAAATAGACTTCCGCATGCTCACACCTTCGTGACACTTCAGTAGCGATCATAATAACTTCACATTAAGAATATTCTTGTAGTTAGAAATGAAGTGAAATTATTTATTTACATTAGCTTATATATACTTTTTAATGGTCGGCAACGCGCATGTTACACGCCTCTGTCCATAGGCTACGGTAACTGCTTCCCATCAGAAGGGCCGTATGCCTGTTTGTTTACTAAATGGAATAAAATACACTCCTCATCACCACTTTCTTCCGACCGTTTTTACCAGTTAAATCATCAGATACTCAACTTTTCAGAGCTCATGGCAATGGAATGACTGCCACTGTGGTTTGTTATATCCACTGAAGTTTTAATACATACTAATATTATAAATGCGAAAGTCTGTCTGTCTGTCACCTCTTCACGGCTAAACTGCTGGCCCGATTGTGATGAAATTTGGTAGGGATGTAGTTAACGACCTGAGGTCAAAGATAGGCTACTTTTGGGCGCGGTATAACCGAGTCCCACGCGGGGAACAGCTAGTATGTTATATAAAATAAACATTTTTTTTCTTTCTTTTCGCAGCGGCCCTCTTTATAGGGAAACCCACAAACCGGACTAATAGGATTATGATCCGATATTTGATAAAAAATATTACAGTATTGCCCTCTGGTCTGGTTTCTCTGTAAAAAGGCCACATGAAGGGTGAGACGGCAGTCTAAGACTATGAATAAAGCGTCCAGCGCCAGCTGAAGATGTAACTGGGAAAAACGCTCGGATGAATAAGAATCTCGGAAGCAATAAAAAGAGGAATTTGATTGGATCTTCATGATTCAGAGGCATGTATCGCGGATCAGTGCAATTTGCCGGTGCTTACTTTACGAATCTTTGCATAGGGTTGCCGGCAAAAACTATAATAAGTATACTATTTTCTTTTTTTTTTTTAATTTTGTTGCTTAGACGATGATGGTAATTTCTTAAAGTGAGCTTTACATCATTTTGTCATTTAATTAATTAAATAGTGTCTAATTAAAAAGGCAGATTGTTTATTGGATATGCACAACGCAGATAGTAGAAGCATTTCTTATAATTTATTTCTCAATTATTTTTAACAAAAATACTATTGCCACATCAGTATGTGAAAAGGCTAGCAAAAGACAGATATGCTAGCGAGAAATACCAAGCGCGCAACTTTTATCAAATTTTAGATATGTTGACAACCCTGGGTGATAGCACTAATCTATTTATGCGCAAGCGCATGCCACTTGGGGCGGATCGGGAGCGCAACAAAACGACACTGGGCCGAAATAGATGCGCACGCTTGCTCCAGCTATATCTGACAGTGCATATTTATGAATAAATAAGCTGTTTCCCTCGGTTTCATCCGAATCCATACTAATCCATACTTCCATACTTCCATATCCATACTAATATTATAAATGCGAAAGTCTGTCTGTCTGTCTGTCTGTCACCTCTTCACGGCTAAACTGCTGGACCGATTGTGATGAAATTTGGTAGGGATGTAGTTAACGACCTGAGGTCAAACATAGGCTACTTTTGGGCGCGATATAACCGAGTCCCACGCGGGCGGAGCCGCGGGGAACAGCTAGTCTGATATATGCAAACTATAACCTTTTCCAAAAATTATTTAGGCTTTCATGTACAGAATTTTTGAAATCGGACACAAGCACTAAAGAACAAGCGCGATGAAATGGCACCGGTTTTTCGGCCCTAAAATATCCATACTTAGATCCAAAGAGACAGTTTTGACCTGAGGAATGTCGCAAGCTCTTGTTTGATGCAGGCCGCCGGCCATTTTGGAAATTTGGGGGAGGCCTATGTTCAGCAGTGAACAGCCTGCGGTTGAAATGATGATGGTGAGACAGTCTACTTCTCTAACTGAAGAACAGATAGGTTATTTAACTTTCATTAGTGTCCTAAAAATAGTGTAGTTAAGTGAGTTTCACTACAGGCATTTTAAGATGCAAAAACTTATGGTACCAAAGTTATTATTTTTATATCTTCTTTTGAAGTTCGTAGTGGGAAGTCGTATCATAGAAGACAATTTCTGCTTGTAGCGACGGAGATTGTACGCAAAAATTTGTTGAAAACTTGAAATTATTGCTATCTATGCATAGAACTAGGAATCGCGCGCGACTCTAAGCAATTTTTTTTAAAATCTATGTATCTATGTCTAACTAAACTATTATGTACTAAGCTAGACGGAAATGAGCCGGTTCCATATATGTTTTCCGAGCCGGAAGATAATTTATTATGTTGTCGCGGCTCGAGCGCGCCGATGATCACGATCACGCACCAGATGATATAAATAACTTGTATAATTATCGGTACTAAAATAGCCAGAACTGTAAATAGTACATTTTATTTAAAAATTAAAGAAATTCTAGGATTATTACGTAATATGTTAAGGTTAAAAAGTATTATTTGTGTCTACGATTTCTTTCTCTGTTTTCCTTTCTCATTTTAGCGGTTTCCCGGTGCTTCTTCACCTAGTTGCTTCGGAGCATAGGGCACAGAATATATAATAGATCGAACCCAGGGTCAGCTTTCAGCTTCTCCACTTTGCACTTTTCCAGTATTCGCATCAGCTTGCGCTGCTGCCCACTTGGGACTCCAATATGGGGTCAAAAAATAGCCTATTGCCGATAGCCGATTAAAGGACGGCTAATGGGCTATCAGAGATAGAACTTTCTGTATTAAAATCTGTTCGGGTCGCCTTTTGGTGGCCACTATGGTTGGCTTAATGCTCTAAGGTATGGAAAGTACAGGCAAGCACCACGTAGGCACGTAGAAATATTAACTGAAGAATAATATACAAGTGGTTCGTGAAAAGTACTCGGCGAAAGATGATGCATTGGCTGTCAGTAGCACTTGAACATAAATAAATCTATACCTGATATAGGTGATCCAGCTGAATTGTTCGAATTAATCCTAGTTTTCTTAAAGGATTTTCAAATAAAAAGACAAAAACTGTTTGTACGTAAGGTTGGCTTGATATGCTAGGGTCAAACAATTTTGGAGCACAGCAATATTTCACACATTAGGGATGAAAACTAAAATAGGTCAGGTTGACCCAGCACCTCGGGTTGTTGCCCTGCCGCCATCGATCCAGTGTCCCAGTTAAGCGGCCTTCCCCCCCTGGAGCTATGATCTGGATACTGGATTCTGTCGTCAATATGCCGTACCTAGATGGTGTCAAGCGATTAGGTTTTGGTCACTTGAAGTGTTTTATCGGGGTTAATAACTTGAGCCAAATAAGTCTTAAATTGATTTAAATTCAAAATAATTTATTTGCTTCAAACACTTTTGACTGTAATTTAATTTGAACTAATGAAGTTAAGACCACTTTAGTCAAGACAAGCGCATGTAATTTGCACATCAAGAAACGGTTCGTGATCAGCTCTATATGCCCTGAGCCCATTCCATAGACAATCAAAATTTGCTGGTATAAAAATTGCAGGTTTTTTTTTCTTTAAATTGCCTGGGACTGCCACCTCCTCAGTCTGGGCAGTGACGTCAAGCCGCATCGATCTGTCTGCCTCCCGGCGCCGGCTGCCTCTTACCACCCTGGCTTATGCGACTTTTCCATATTTTGCACGATTCTTTTACGCATTCAGTTGTATTTTTGACTATTTCCCAAGTGGTTCGATGACATTAAGGACTAAACTGGACTGAGATACAACCAACTGAAAATATGTCCCGAAGCCGCAAAGGTTTCCTTTTACTGACCTCCAAACTTTGATTGCAAGACGGCTCCATGATGATGATGGTAGACTTTTTAATTAATGAAGGTTAGCGAAAGCTTGTCATAGTTCTTCTTGTCTAGGGTTTGGCGGAACACCTAAAAAAGCGCCAGTGGTACAAACATAGCCTATGTCCCTCGGGGATATAAAGCTTTCCAGTAGTGAAGAATTTTTCAAATCTGACCCGTAGTTTCGAAGCCTATTCGATGCAAATGCAAACAGACAATCAAATCTTTACTCTTTATAATATAAGTATAGACTACAGAGTAATCAAGGGGTAAAATATAAATCTAAAGATGTTAGAACTTCTGGAGTGGAATCTCCGATAAAATCATGTTCCCTTGTTGGTAAGAACAGTAGCGTAATATTTCCGCTAACCAGCCTGCTGCCCATGGTTAGCCTTTATTTTTTTTGTAAACCTATTATTTGAGTTATTAACCCAATTTCAAAATAACACGGCATGATAATAAATGCATTTGTATGATGTTTTAAGCTTTGCTTCCGTTCGTGTGTTTTGTAATTATTAATTACTCAGTTATGTAAATATCCATTTAACGCCAACAGAACAGACAGACTGGAATATTATATTTTTACGGCACCATGTTATCCAAAGAACGATGTAATGCAATGTTTATGATTGGAAAGCGCATATAGCACAGATTACGGCATGCTGCGTTACGAATATTGAAAGTAAAATGTGTATTGAAATTAATGACCAAAGGAGGTGTCTCGTGTGCTAAAAATAATCGACACTAATGCACTGCGCTGCCCAATAGCTCCAGACTGCACTATTTAGATTCCTCATAGTAATTTTGCGCGACATTCTTTGGGTTGCATAGAGGGTTGTTCCTCTGGGCGGGCGGCTGGAGGGGCGCTGGGCGGGCGGAAAGGGGAGGGGGGCTCCAGCGTCAACGACCGCCACTCGTCTGTCTGCGAGCGCGAGAGAACCCCGTCCCAAGCTGCAGTCGGACTTACCTTTCAACTTTCCACAACCGCGGCAATCGAACGTCGGTATCCGTTCGTTTCGTGTGAATAATCCTGGTTATTGCCGTCCGATTTGAAGTGATTTATTTGGTGATCGTGCACGTGTGTAGGCGTGCTGTCTCACGTCAAGATCGGCACGCACGTTGACGGATAATCCCTGACGTCCGCAAGTTTCGGCGACACATTGCCGGCGCGTCGTGAAAGTGTGTGACACTGCATCGTGCTAAAATAGACTAGTTTTTATGTACAATGTGTTGCACTTCCTAAAGCTACGACGAGTTATGAAAAATGTTGTAAATTGTTGAGTGACGATGGTGCGGTTTGGACTTGCTATGGTGGTGGGTGTAGCGCCGGCGTTGGTGTCCTGGTGGCGCGGGCAGGCCCCAGCTTTGCCGCCCCCGCTGGTGATCCCTTCGCCGTGTTCGGAGAAGGTCCTGAGGTGGCCGCCCCCGCGATCCCCATCTCTGTCGGACTGTCTTGAGAGCAGTAGCGATGAAGAGTCAGCCCGCTCCATCGTCTGTCTGGTTAGACCTAAACTAGTAAGTAATGTTGTAACGATTTTACAATAGTCGCTAGTATAGACGGAGCAAAGGATCCTCATAAGTAGAAAGATGAGAGCACATCACGACGCTCAGTATTGAGCAAACGACTGCAGGAAGAGTCCTGACCTCTAATACTCGTGGTATTTTTCATATTTAGTTTAAATACACAGTTAAGTCTACGGTACACGTATAAGCGGATTATACTCGTAATAATGTTCGCGAATTTAAATACCTGATTGTGAAGAATTAAATCTGCAAACAAAGGATTTAGGATCATAAGTTCATCCGGTTGCGTAAGCTTTGGCATTGATCAATCTGTCGGCGAAACAGGAAGGAAGAAGGTTATTGCGCAACAACAAATATGCAAGAAGTGCATGATGCGGTCAGGTACAATCGAAAACGCAATAACGTTTTATATAATTGGAAAGCTTAACAGTGAATCACAATGTGTGATGTCATGATCACGGACATTTCGATTTAATGCACTTTAATTTTTAGGGTTCATATCTTTAAAGGAAAAAGGAACCATTTTAAAGCAATTTCGTTGCCAGTCTCTCTGTCTGTCCGTCAAAACAATAAAGTTAAAACTGAGCTGTGAAAAAAAAATCAAGCCTTGAAGTCCACACAATAAATAAAAAAGCCGTTTTTGTCGCATTTCCCATATATTCGCAAATTGAAGCAAAACCTATTAGGATACTTTCCGTTGACCTGGAACAATAAAATTTAGCAAGGAACAATATGTTGTAGCACAAATGTAGGCAAAAAACTGTGGGCTCGCAGAATCCAGACAATTGAAAAACTATTGTTTACAACAAATCGGAAATTTTAACAAGAAAGAAATCTTAAAAAAAAGTGATATTAAATCCATTAAAATGGTATTTAAATTAAATGACATACCATACATTGATGTATAATAAACCATTGAAATAAAATGACAGACCATAAATTCTTAAATAACCTGGTAAATTTCCAATATTTTGTGGTGAGACAAAACCCTCAGTGCGCGAGACCGACTCGCACTTGCCTGATTTTTTTATGATTTTCGATCCTCGATGTTCCTGCGTGTGGCCTGTTTTGAGCGTATCGTTCGAATCTTTTGGAAGATTTAGATTCCTATAAATATATTCAGGCGTTTGAAGGAGCTCGTGGGCTCGTGACACTGTCGCTTGATTTAAAGGCAAATAATCGTTATGCTAATTGACAATAGTTGTGCCTTTGAACAGAAAGAGCTAGAAATTTATGTTGTAGCTTTATTTGGAAAGTTCCAGTTAATTATTTATTTGCTACTATTATTTTTTTGTTATTAGAAAGTATGTCATGTGAAATTGTATTTAATTGGAATTTCCTATTCAAGAACAACTCAAAATAACAATTGCGTATTTTAAAATTTCGTATTGTCATTTGTTCACAATTCAGTCTGATTACTTGAACTTTTGTGTAACTAAAGTGGGTCTTGCTAATGTTTTGCCTGCCAAGTCATTACTGGCCAATTACAGATTATAGCAATAAGAAATTCCCACACTGATTCTGACACAATAATTTCGCATACTACTTAGGAACAATCAGACATTCATCACACACATTCAGGCGACATGACATTCCGCATTCTATTCTCATGTGAACCTTACTATTATGATTGTTTTAAACTTTACTTATCTTCAATTAGAATCAGAAGAATATTCGAGCAGGTGGCTAATTTACTCATTGTTGTGTTGGAACATTTATATCGGCATCTTCACGTCTTAAGTGTTCATCAACATTGCTAATTTTAACGACGGCATTATGCTGGTCGACTGATCGATATGTGTGATCAACAAATATCGATCATTCACCTCTGTTACGAAAGCGCATCTCACGTGCGTCGCGCGCCGTATCGTTGCACCGGTAGCGGCAGCGCGTGCTTTCGTTTGCCGTGCGCGTGCGTCGCGAAATGTCACGATATTTACGTACGAGTCGCGTGCGCAATGCGCATCCCGTCCATCGATCCCGTTCGATTTCCAAACGCCGAACGGTTTAATGTCCGCAATAAGTTTTTGCTCGTCGCGCCGCGCACTCGTTCCACAGTTTTTCTCCCGTGTCGTGACAACGTTTTTATCTGCAATAGTAGAGATAGTTTTATGTCGGTGTCCGTCGGTCGCGGTTGCCTCGGTGCATTTCGCAGTAACCGCCAAGTCTTGCGCTGTGCTCTCAGTTATTTATGTAGATAATTGACCTATTTATCAAATAGTAAAAGCAGTAGAATTACTATTTCATAAATAGAGTGAAAATACTATGTTGTAATATTAAATTGTAAGTTACTTGATAAAGCACACTGAATCCCTATTCCTTTTTTTTTACCTTTTATTAAGCTAAGTCCACCCAAAATCATATACTGAATGTGTCCCTGACATCGCTTACTAGTCATACATAGCATAAAGGCCTGAAACTACTACCTATATAATATATAATATAAAACTTGAAATATTTTTTTAATAAACTTACATCTTCCTTCGTTTCCCTATCTGCCAAAGTCCGAGGTTTGACTCCTGATTTGGTCACAATGAAAATTTACTTTTTCTGATTGTCCTAGGTCTGGCAAATTTGCCTATATTTGTACGTAGGTATCATAAACAACAATCTTTATCATTTCGCGGTGCACGGTGCTAGGTATACGTCTCCACAATACGTGTTATTTGCTTCGATGATCATGTGCCGTACGTAATTATATCATCGAGGTATATCTTACCCTTTAATTAAAGCAATTTCTGGTGTAAGCCTCAATGTTACAAAATCATTTTTTTTTCACATCTGCACAGATCTGCGTCAGATTTTAAAACAACGGGCCATATTAATCATAATAGTGGAAAAACAGCTATAAAATTAATCTTTAAACTTGGCTTTCTAATTGTATGTATGTTATATTTTAGAGCTATGGGTCATATTCACGTAACTTTTTGCATGAAATGAACTAACATTCATAAAAGTGAAGAATTTGTTTCAACTCATGAAGAAGACGATAAAAAAGGTTGAGGCCTCTCAACATATTAACATATCTGTATAGGATGTACACATTGTGCCCTAGAAACTGGAGCGCGGTGGTGCTTCTGCCATTGTGCGAGTCCCTCTGCCCGTGACGTCCTTGCTAGTTGTTTGCAATTGTGAGAGCTATGTCTGCTTTTTGTTGGGCAAACTCATAAATATATTCTATGATGAAATGATTAAATTGTATTACTACGTGAGATTATCTTCTAAGAATACATTAAATACATAATTAGGTACATGAATATTTTTTTTTATTTTGTACTTTTGTAGATTTTAAAAGTCGGTGACGACACTTTAAGATTTTTAACATGTATGCTTTTAGCTAGCTAGTTAATTTTTAAATAATGTTTTCTATTTATCCTGTTCTACTTTGGAAACGCGAATATTGATCACCAATTAGTCAAGGAGCATTTTGCCAATAGTCTTATTTTATTTGCGCGAAAGGTGAAGTGTGTTATTATACCATAACATTAAGGAAATTTTTCATCATGCTGAATATTAGTAATTTGTCCGTACACTTACTTACTCCGCAGACTTCGCGACCCGAAGTGGATCTTAGCCGCCGAAACTAAAGAGCGCCACAGTTTTCTATTCTTTCAGATGATGGATCGCTAGTTGATTTGTCCGTATACATATATTAGTAACTGGCTACGGTCACTCAGAATAATATATGAGTAAATTGGCGTTTCCTGCGTCACTATCAATATTTTGTAATGTGTGGCTCGGTTTCCCTCCGATAAGTTCAATGTCGTTGATGAAACAGTTGCGATTTGCACTTTAGCCACAGAATACCTTATAGCTTTAGCTTACATTTAAGAAGTTATTTGGTTCGCTTGTATCTTACCCATGGCTCTACCAGCTACTTTTGGGCAAACAAAGAAAAATACCATCCTCAATTTTGGTCTTAGAATAAAGTAACCAATGGCATTTCGAATACATACACATTTTAAGTGCATAGCTGTGAGACATGTAGTTACTGAAATTCTTCGCATAATTACATCTAAGTCAAAAATCTCATCGTACGAACCTTGGCATTTGAACTGCAATCTACAGAATGATGTCATTGAATTTTACTATAATCCATATCCATATCCATACTAATATTATAAATGCGAAAGGCTGTCTGTCTGTCTGTCACCTCTTCACGGCTAAACTGCTTCACCGATTGTGATGAAATTTGGTAGGGATGTAGTTAACGACCTGAGGTCAAACATAGGCTACTTTTGGGCGCGATATAACCGAGTCCCACGCGGGCGGAGCCGCGGGAAACAGCTAGTATGATAAATATATCTTCTTTATTGTTAGTGTGTGTACTGTGGTAAATGGTAAAAAACTGGATAATTCTAAAATTTAGACTAATTTGAGCCAATCGACACGAAATAAAAGTAAAAGGGTGCGTTCTTATGATTGAATTTAAATTTATTACTAATTGATCCGTAATATTATTATGAAGAGGTTTGCTTCGTACTAATTAAGATTGGGTCAGGTTCTTATGCGCTTCAACCTACAAACACTAAATGGATAGTATTAACAGACCTCAGATATTTAAATAACTATATTGATATTAAAATTTTGCAATTATTAGCTTTAACATTTTTATAATGTTCAAATTGGTCTATTATGCTGTCCTAATTTGAACAACCAGTTTTAGTCACTAAAACTTGCTTACTCTGATAATATTTGTAAACATGTTCTATGAGAAAACAAGCTAAACATGTGTTTGCCGCTTGCCGCTTATGCCCCATGATTCCAATTCCAACATTGAAAGTGTAATGCCTACGGACAAACTACACGGTGCTTAACTTTCTAATCCCCAATTAAATGGGCGGAGAGGGACTGCACCGCACGCACCACCGTCATTTGCTTACGATAGTAATAAGTTTAGATTGTTCGAGCGAGAAGCTGGGTTTGAATAGGCTTGTGCTTTAAACTTTGTTTAGCCATAACCGGTAATCTTGATTTATTCACATATTCAGTGAAACGAGCGATTGAAATAATCAAACTGATTGTTTCTTACTAAATGAGAATACGACGTCAAGCCTAGTTATTTTGTTTGCAATTTATTTCTACGACAATAAAGTGCGTTAAAGTAACAAAAAATAAAAACAAAAATTTCCCATTGTTTTTAACTTTTTTGAAGTGGATTTACCCAACTGAGCCTGATAACTCGCCGTTTTACTGGATGCGAATGCTTGACGAATGTGAAACTTAGATATACCATTTGTTTACCACGCTACAACGCTTGTATATCATACACAATGTTTCCTTAAACACAATAGGAATTCCTACAAAGTTTACTCATAATACAATAGGTAAATAAATAATTTCATTTTATTAGGCTATGATAAAAAAAATCAAAAATGCTTCTTTAATAAATCTATAATTAGATAATTATGGTTTTCAAATAAGGTTAATGATGTCATTGTGGATGATTAAGTAGTCATGCATTCCTGTTTTTGTTTTTTAATTTTCTTTTGATTTTAATTAATACTAATTTATACGCTAAGATAATAAAAAAAAATCTAATAGTTTGCTCATATAAAACTAAGAACATAATATGAATTTTGATTCATGGTCTACCGTACCGCTCACTCATTTATTACCACACTAGCTGTTCCCCGCGGTTTCGCCCCGCGTGGGACTCGGTTATATCGCGCCGAAAAGTATTAGCCTATGTTTGACCTCAGGTCGTTAACTACATCCCTACCAAATTTCATCACAATCGGTCCAGCAGTTTAGCCGTGAAGAGGTGACAGACAGACAGACAGACAGACTTTCGCATTTATAATATTAGTATGGATTAATATTTCAAGAGGAGTTGTACTAAAGAATTTGGAATCGCGCGCGGTAGGCAAATTTCTTTAATCTATGAGTTGTACAGTATGTGACGCTCCTACTACGAAGTTCCGTAGACAAACACCAATTCGAGATAAATCACAAATGTCAGTAACGTCACCTGCAACCTGTAAGTCGTAGTGATTCACAAAATGTAGGTAATTTTGCTTTATGACTTGGAATAAGTGATAAACTTACAGCGATTTCAATTAAAACCCCCGAACAGGTATCGTTTTTAAGTTAAGATATTAACATATGCAATTATTTATTTAATTAATATGCACTCAAATACAAACATAGGAAACTTAAAATAAGGATATTTAGTACAAGGGTGCTACTTATTTCTATAGAAATTTCTTTCGGCAGACCCGCGATAGGAAGGTTGATACTGAGATGTGACAGGTTAAATACACAAACAACGCCCAATAAATGTACACACAATAAGATTGTAGGATCATCATATTCTAAATCAGATTAAAATTTAGAGTATTTAAGGCAACTTATAAGAGCTTCGACTTCACTTGTGCTTAGACACATTTTGGGTCTTTTTAAGGCTAGAGTGAATAGGCTATTAATGTGCCAGCGAGCTCGATCTTAGACCGCATCTGCATTTAACATCAGGTGGGATCGTGGTCAATCGCTGGACATTGTAAATATAAAAAAAGAGAGAGGAATGACGTCAATAAGTGATGAGAATACCTAGTAAATCAAATATAGAAACTAAGTTACCGTTGTAACCAAAGGATAAAGTCAATATTTTTTATTTATTCACATAATTAAAATTCAATGTGCTGCCCTCGCTTCCTCTTATGCCATGTACTCCTAATCATAGTAACTAACGGTGCAATGTGGTTACGAAAACGATAGCGTATGACGGCGCGAGCGAGCCGGCCGTGGCAGCAGTCGGGAGAACGCGCCGCGAAAAGCAAACGTACACCTCTCTGCGCGAAGACTGCTCTAAAACGTGCTTTAACTATACTTGTAGTGATTAAATATATAATTAACCCTACCCCACATTGAACTAAACTAATATGTAAAAAGTGAAGTAAAATGTTTGAAGTGTATAATAATCAAACAATAGAAAACAAAAAATATTGGTCAAGTACTGGAAAATATCGGCGATAAGATAAGTAACAATAATACATTTTATCGTGATTATATGTACGGTTCAATGCAGAAAGAACTTTGTGCCGCGGACGAAAATAACGTCCTTCCTTTCTATTGAAGCTCTGACGATGCAACAATCAAGAACCGCAATACATTGGGAACACGGTGCATTGACAAACGCGCGATTCGTAGGTACGCGAAAACATAGCAAGGACCAAACAGCCTGAATTCCACGAATGTGTACAATAGCCTGTAAATTATCATGGGCAAAGCAGCCAAATTAGAAACACCGGGCAATAGTGACGAAGAAAGCGGAGACGCATTTACCGATGGTGATTTTGAAGAATCCGAGGATGAGACTGTAGTTGAGAGAAATGGAAACGAGCCATCCCATCTTCCAGTAAATGAAACAGTAAACGGGGAAATAAAAAAGTCAAATGGTTATGAGTCAAAAAACGGGAGTCAGCCTAAGATGAACGGAGTCAAAACAAGTGATAATGGACACAATAGTGACGTAGACAATGGGACATATGAAAATGGATTATTGGATATGAGACGGGACTCTAATGTGGAACAAAATCCATCTATCGTGGGAATACTTGGCGATCAGCAGAATCACGTACGTATTGTATTACCTTTTGCGGAGATCAGTTGTAAATTTATTAGACCTTATAGAATGCCTTTCAAGTCGTATGAAGGTCGCGTATTTGTTTTTTTTTTTATTAACAGGAGTCATTATTGAATAATATTTTGCAACCTGCTAACTGCAGTAAAATATTTCCTTCCTGACGTTCCCCTTGCATGGTGCATACTCGTGTCATCGATTAGAGTAACATATGTTTTTCCAGGCGAACATCCAAGGGCGAGATTATCTTATCTCAATTTAAATTTCTCCATGTGACGGTTTCAGAGGCCCAGTTAGTGGGAAGGTTGCTTTGTCTGATGTGAACATTGTTTACTTTACTTACCGCCTAACGAATTTTTAATTAGTTACAACATTTTGTGACGACTGACGAGTACGTAAAGTTACTTTAAAACTAACGACAATAACCATGTCGTGACTGTCTAATTTAAATATGAATCGCCGGGACATTACCATGAGTTGGTTAAGTTAGCTTGAGCAGTGTGACCACGGCATGTGC
This sequence comes from Apomyelois bistriatella, assembly GCA_947044815.1. Lineage (NCBI taxonomy): Eukaryota > Metazoa > Arthropoda > Insecta > Lepidoptera > Pyralidae > Apomyelois > Apomyelois bistriatella. The sequence continues at coordinate 14,293,126 of OX345690.1, forward strand.
TGAGAGAAACACGTGTTGAAATAACTGCGGTAGAACAACCTTGTATTCCTCGTCGCTGCATTGCCATTGCTATATGAGATTTCCGTGAAGAAATAGATAGATCTGACCAGAAGAATTCAAAACATACGTTTGTAAGATATAATTACTTTCCGATCAGTCGTGTCAGGTGCGTCGGCATCTTGTTTCAATGTACAAGCATGTAGTGACACTACATGCGAGTACATTTTTGTTGACATACTACAGTAGTTTAGTATGTCAACAAAACTGAAATAAATTCCTGCACATGACACAAAACTTAGTACAATAGCGGCACCAGCTGCTGACACTCGTGTGAATAGAGCACTGCGTCAGGTGGTCAGGGAACGGCCTCGACGTGACGTGCTACTCTTGAGATGTCATCGCCGGAGCTCATTATAAGACTTGCCAGCAGATTGCTCCTGCTTTATGTGAGTACAGACAGTTTCTCCAGTCTTTATTCTAAAGTAGTTACAAAACAAAAAAAAGTTTCGGATAATAATATTCAAAGTGTCCAAATGTTGTCATTGTTATTTTGCCTTTTGAAAAGACGTCGAGATTTGTCCTCGTTTTCATCTCTAAATTCAAGTCGCATAGTAATGAGCACATTCGTTTTGGTAATGGTAAACACTTGTTAAGGACGAGTTATGCATCTGTATAAACTTGTCAAACCGACCATAATTCATACAACATGTGTTGGAGTTGAACGTGCAACAATTTTCGCAGACGTCCAAACACGGTATATTATTAAGTTAGCTTTTGTAAATGACGTCACTTTAGCACATAATGATGTCACGACTTCGCTGTTTACATCGAGTTTGCACACCATGTTCCTAATAGAATCTAAAAATAGAGTATGTCAATTCAATACAAATTCGACAAAAAGTCTAACAAACTAACTTAGCAGTTCACCGAACCGAATCCAATTGATGTTGTCGGGTTTCAATCAAACTAATCAGCACTTGGTTTTAGTATATCTACAAAATTCTTTTCGTCTTTATTAATAACTTCAGCGTTCTCCAAAATAGTATAATCAGTTCATTTAAATAAAAAAGTTTCAGTCTTTAATATTTTATTATCTAAAAAAACTGTAAACATGGCCATATTCTATTAAAAATATAATAATTTATTTTCTGGTAATGCGCTTAAGTAATCTTACATTTTTTAAACGGAAGTACGCTATGCCGTCAGAGAAATCATAATAGATTTACCAATTGATACAAACAATAAAGTTACCATCAGCTGCATTGAACAATGGCTGACTCATTCTATAACCATTTTTGCAAAGTTTCCTTAAAAGATATCAACGTCTTTGATACGAGTAATTTTATACACACAGTGAACGCCTGAATAATTAGGCAAAGTTATTTGAAATTTTCTTCCAAAGTTCCAATGACTCTTTCTTTAGCCGTCGTGGTGGACAAGATACTTGGATCTCATACCACAGTGTGCGTGTATCCCTAAATGTCTACTTGTTATTTAATTTTAAAGCAACGACTGCAACGAGTATTACGAAAATAGTATGCATTTATGTATAAAATATATAAAATTCCCTGTCAAAGACTCGGAAGATGCTATTTCCTTTTCAAACTGTGTCAATCCATCGGTATGTTTATCGTTTAGTTGCAAATAATAGTTATCGATGGATATACTTAAACTAAACATAAACAAACAGTAGTCTTCGGATTATCGCACTCCAAGTGGAACATCTATGTTTATTGTCGGCAGATGCCGTTGGCTCGTTGTGCTTCGATTGATTTCTACCGAATTCCTTTCTTAATTCAGCATTTCATCTGCAAACGACTTTGTTTTATGTTTCAGCATTCATTAATTACGATTTATATAGGCCTTCCCCTCGGGCCTGTAAGATCTTTCTCTAAAAGCTTCATCAATTCAGTCAAAACCAAACGCAGTCGCATTTGTAATATTGTGTGTAGGGAAGTTTTCTACTCTACATGACCAATGACTAAGATATATTGTAAAAAATATGTATGTACTATGTACTGTTACAATTGTTAAATTTAATGCTAAAAGGGTTTAATCTATCCCAGACTTCCATTACCTATATCAAGAAAAATAAATAAACTCACCCTAACTCATAATAATAGATAGTAGATTGGAGTTCTGGATAAATTCTTAAGAAATTAATTCCTCAATACTTTCATCAATAATAACTTCTTCAAAAGGAACTTTTATACATTCGTTCCACGAAACATCAGACCGATTATATGACAGTTGAATTGGATTACTCATACCGGGCAGTATGAGAGCAGTATTTGGTCCCTCGATTATCCTCGTCTGGTCCGGAGTGATGTCATTGCGGCGATAACGCCAGCTGATCACACACTTTTGTTTGTAGTTGGACATACAAATCGGTGTTACATGTGTTCAACTTCAACCTATTTATCATTTTATAAATAGCAGTTTCCCGCAACTTCGTCCGTTTGAATTTTGTAAATTTATTTATTAACTAGCTGTTCCCCGCGGCTTCGCCCCGCGTGGGACTCGGTTATATCACGCCCAAAAGTAGCCTATGTTTGACCTCAGGTCATTAACTACATCCCTACCAAATTTCATCACAATCGGTCCAGCAGTTTAGTGAAGAGGTGACAGACAGACAGACAGACTTTCGCATTTATTATATTAGTATGGATTTCATGGACTAATTTTTATTGTTAGGATATTATATTTTATTGTTACCCTTATTATTTTTAAGATTTTATTAAAAAAAAATTCATAGAAATCTATAGTAAATGCCTGAATAATTTACATTTTTTTAAATTGTGTATTAAAACAAATATTATCATGTCTTAGATCTAAGATGCCATATCGTAGTGTAAAAGTGAATAAATGCTTACTTATTACTTACAAGTTAGACAAATTTATTTGAAAATTTCTTTCCCACAAAATCTTTTAATTTTTCATTGTCATTTCCTTTCTGCCCCCTAACACAGTCTATTTCGTTTTGTGTTTAATGTAGAAAAATATTCAGGATGGTCCCCTATAGTCCTACTGCTTAGCAAAAGCCTCCCCTGTTTGCTTCCACGCGTCTCTGTCCTCCTGTTTTGTTTGTTTTGTTTTCAATTTAGAAAAATTTTTTGAATGTGAGTTTCTTTAGGATCTCCTTCTTCTCTATCTACATTATTATCACCTACACATCATAGTGCCATCATATTTGCAGCAAGATTTCTATCGATCGCTCACGTCGAAACAATAAAAAAGTTATCGTCTACGTTATCAACACCCCACACGTTCCTTGTGTTCATGTTATTGTTAAACGTAAGGCCACGAGTATTTGATGTATCGTCTTACAAATATTTATATTATAACATTGCTATTTTAACTACTTTTTCAGATCAAATCAAATATTTATTTGTTAAATTTAGCTATAAGCATGTTAGTGCAGTTGATAGATATAGGTGAATTTTCCAAGCTAAAGTTTGAATAATTTCATGCTTTTGAAACTCATGCTAATATAATAAATTCGAATATGTAGCGGACATAAAATGCTATGTAGGTATAAGTTTCTGAAATGGAGGCTTACGGGACTAAGTCTTAAACAAAACTTATGTAATAATGTTTGATTTAAATAAATTTTATAATGACCATGAATTTAATTGACGAAACCAAAGTTTTAGAACAGTAACATTTGTCTGTACTACGTAAAGTATTCTGTAATCAGTGAGCTGTGTCTGTACTATGCAAGAGACAACAGCGCCAATATTTTGTTAAGTAACATTTCCCGTTAGCCCGCATGCTGTTGCCATATATGCTGGTTCTATAATTACTTGATACCTTTGTTTCGCTCAAACATTATCTTTAAGACAAATCGTGAGTCAGAAAAAAATTTTTTTGAATACCTACTGCTTCATTTCATTTTGGTGTGTAAGTTTTTTGCTGTTTTCATAAGCATCATCCCAGGATTCCTCAGTTGCATCCATAACTGTATGGCTTTAATGTCCGTAATCTTATTATTTTTCTCATCGTATCATATTAGGATTTTAACGCATATAATAAAATAGGATTTGGCATTACTTCTATGATGTCTGCCTGCTTGCCTGAATTGGAATCTGCCAACTGTCGAAGAGGGCTACAGAAAATATGGAGACCTCTATATGTTGTACCTTAATTTCCATTTACGTCATCCACGTGAGGGTTTATTCCTATACCGAAAACGCCATGGCTCGCCAGAATTTTGCTCGTTCGTTAAACCTTTTAAAAACTTGTATTGTTCACAAACCCCGTCTACTGTTTGAACAATTTATCTAGAATCCAGATCTGCCGTCAGGATTGCAGTCTAGACCGGGGGTCCCGCTTCGGCTAATGGCTCACGCGAGTTCGACAACGGTGTTTTATAGCCCTGCATTGTCCTTGTTAGTGAACTTACCGCAAATGCTGAATGTCTTTATGTTTGTATTGTGTATGCTTACATGTTTGACAACTTGGTTGTGTCTAAAACATCTGCCAACATTTTATCGTCTCTATCGGCAACTCACTGCCGAGCATCGTGACCGCCATTTGAGCACTATGTTTTGTATTTTTATCAAATTTAAAATATTATAGTTGTCGCATGAACAGTTTTATTCTAAACCTAGCTGTTGCCCGCGGCTCCGCCCGCGTGCGCCTCGGTTATATCGCGCCCGAAAGTAGTCTATGTTTGACTCCTAGTGCATAACTATATCCATACCAAATTTTATCACAATCGGTCCAGCAGTTTAACCGAGAAGAGGTGACAGACAGACAGACTTTCGCATTTATAATATTAGTATGAAAGTATGGATATGGATATCACACCCTGTTGTATTAACCGGTTACATGTGAAATAGATTTCTTTATGAGATAAATCCACCGTTGCGTGTTTATTTGTTTATTATTTTAATTTTGTCTTTGGTAATACTATCATGCCATACAACTGCCATCGAGGCAACTTTTTTTCTATTTTGTGATAGAGATTTAAAACCACCAGCCATCTAGTGTTGCCATGTGTCATGTCTTCCTCTCAGTAATTGTGATTGTTTCAATTATTGCAGGCCGAACAGCGGCTGGCGGCGCGTCGAGCGGCGCGGGCGGAGGCGCGCGAGATCCGCATGCGAGAGCTCGAGCGGCAGCAGCGCGAGCAAGAGGACCATGCCGACAAGGCGTACGACATGTATGCGGGTGAGTTTGTTGTGTAATGGAGGCTGAAGAGCGGAGGGCGTTGCGTCGAGCAGGGCGCGAGATCCGCATGCGAGAGCTCGAGCGGCAGCAGCGCGAGCAAGAGGACCATGCCGACAAGGCGTACGACATGTATGCGGGTGAGTTTGTTGTGTAATGGAGGCTGAAAAGAGCGGGGGGCGGGGCGTCGAGCAGGGCGCGAAATCCGCATGCGAGAGCTCGAGCGTCAGCAGCGAGAGCAAGACAATAATGGTGACAAAGATGTATGCGGATAAGTGTGTTGTGTAATAGAGGCTGATCAGCGGCGAGCGGAGCGTAGAGCGGGAAGTTCCGACCAATGCAACACGCTAAAAAAAATATTGCTTTTATCGGTCTCTATCGGTTTATTTACCGGTCACGTGCTTGATATCAGGTCTCTTTGAGGGCGTTGTTATTGGTGGTAAAATCAATTATTGTTCGTCTTGTCAAGGACATGACGTATGTGACTAACAATATTTATTTATATCATAACATAGAAAAAAAAACAAACAGCATACGCCTATAGTAGTATTGTATTAGATGATTCTCTTTTACCTATCATCATTATACAAAGCTAGGCTTTTGTCAGCTCCATCCGTCTTGTCTATCATTACCAATTATTTTTTCATACGACAACAAACAATAAACATTTTTAATTATATACTTTTGTTTGTCGCTTTTTTACCGGGGAAACCGGAGAGAGTGATAAACACCGTGGTATATCGTAGAGAAAATTTACTACTTAAGATATGTGTGAGGAGAGAAGATAAATCCAGGTTTCAGCGAATCGCACAATATTTATTATTTCTACTTTACAAATTTTAGACTCTTAAGGATACACGTTAATAAGAGATATAGACAGGGGTCGGGGGATCGAAGTAGGCACGAGATCTAGACAGGCAGCCGTTATGAAATAGCCAGCCACTTTGAGATGATCCGCAAGAGTTCTTCTAGTGGACGCGCGCAGACTTATATATGGCCCTTGGGGTGTTGCGGTGCGGGGAAGCGAGGAAGGACAGCCGTTGGAGAATGCACGACGTCACAGTGGATATACACTGAATAGTATAATAGCTAACGTATACTGTTGCAGAGACGGTGGGTAGACGAGGCGGGTCGCGGTTGGCGGCGCTGTCGCCCGTCGTACACTCGCCGCGTCGCAGTTCAGAGGACTCCGTCGACGACACTTTCAGCCTCAAAGACCTTAGGGTAACTATACCAATTTACTTGCTACAATGGTGCTATGATCCCATTTCAGAAATTTATCTTTTTGCCACGTTAAAAGAAGGCTTTTGTATTTTCTTATTAAGCTTTTATCGCAGGCTTTGATTGCGGCGACCGGATCAAGAAATTCCGTAACGAAAATAAAACCTAACACTCCGCCGACCATGTAGCTCGGCCGAGCGTTCGTACTTATTGCATAAGTTGATAAAAAATGCTATGCAATAAAGCTAAAAACTAGTAAGCTATAATTGTACAATGACGATGATAAGGCGTTTGATTTTCACAATATATGTAGTTTCATGATTATATATATAAAAGTAATCGAGATATGACAATGGAACAGGCTGTGTGAGGAATTGAATTTAAATTTTTTATCTATACATATTTCCAGCACGAGCTCAAAGAAGTGGAGGAGAAATTTCGGAAGGCGATGATCCTGAACGCCCAACTGGATAACGACAAGGCGGCGCTTGGGTACCAGCTGGAACTGCTCAAAGACAGGATAGAGGAGCTGCACGAGGAGTATGCGCAACTACAGGTATGTAACGGTTATTAAAAAACAAAAAATGTGCAATATGAGCATTGGAATCAATTTGTGTGCAGCTAGGTCTTAATTTTGCTTAGAGCATTGAACAAATTGAAAACGTCACGTGCACTTATTTCTACGTGAAAATGTCTGCTACGCTCTGCGCGTGGGTTGAAAAACACACAATAAGTATTAATACTAATGTATTATTCAAACACATCGCTACAGTGTGTGCACCCTTGATAAAATTATCAGACAAGCAAAAAAATACACGCTCTCAATGTACAAGCATTATGACTGACGGTCTTACATTTGGCAGATGACCGGTTGGTTTAATCATACAAATAATCCAAGAAATTTTGTGATTTTAAATTATTTTATTTATAAATTTATTTTTCGTGTTCTTAAAGCATTAGATGTTTCAATTTGTACACAATTGGAATGTTGGACTGTGCTAGTAACAAAACAAGACTCCACATATTGATCGCTTGTTTCAACTGTTAAATAATGGTCTTATAGTGAATTGTATTTGTATGGCTTTTAAATAAAAATTACACGACAGACTTATTTCACAACGTGTCGGTTTATTAGCACAGCAGAATGACAAGAAGTAAAAATGGAAACTGAAGCACACAAAGTTGCCATTTAACAAATTCAGTGTTGGGTTGTCAACGACGACTAAAGTCATACTGTTCCTCTCCAGCGCGAGCACAAAGAGAAGTGTTCAGCACACGAGCGTTTAAAACGCGAGCACGCGTCGCTCGAGCGGGAACTACACGCCGCCCGCGACGCCGTGCGCGCGCGGGACGCGGCCGCGCACGCCGCGGGGTTCGCGTTCGTGGACGCGCTCGCCGGCGGGGCGGCGCCGCCAGCGGGGCCTGCGCTCGCGCTGGTCTCGCACCAGTCGGAGCAGCTGCTTAACGACGCGGGGGAAGGAACGCTCGGTCAGTTACCGACACTATTTGGTCTGTCCACTGTTGAAATTAGCATATTATGATTTGCTAAGGTGAATTCGCAATGTTTCATGGAGATCGACTACAAACATAAAAATTATGAAAAAATTATAATATGCATATAATATAACTAGCTGTTCCCCGCGGCTTCGCCCCGCGTGTGACTCGGTTATATCGCGCCCAAAAGTAGCCTATGTTTGACCTCAGGTCGTTAACTACATCCCTACCAAATTTCATCACAATCGGTCCAGCAGTTTAGCCGTGAAGAGGTGACAGACAGACAGACAGACTTTCGCATTTATAATATTAGTATGGATATGCATTTATGCAACTATATCCATACCAAATTTCATCACAATCGGTCCAGCAGTTTAGCTGTGAAGAGGTGACAGACGGACAGACAGACAGGCTTTCGCATTTATAATATTAGTATTAGTATGGATGGATTTGAATTTAAATTTGTTCCTTTTTATTTTTGTATAAAATTCGAAATGTTTATTTCGGACTTAAGGGTGTTTTATCAACTCACAAAGCAATTATAAAAGGTACGGCGAGATCTGAATAGCAAGCGACACAAATTGACATTGGAATGTTGTTTCCAGACGTGCGGTTGCAGAAGCTGCTGGGCTCGAAGCAGGCGCTGGAATCGGAGGTGCGCAAGCTGAAGCTGCAGCTCAACGACGAGCGAGCGGCGCGGCAGAACGGCGTCGCCAACCACCACGACGCAGAGTACGAGAGCGAATGTGAGTGCTGGCGGTATATTCTGATCATATATTAACTATAGTATCTGGGCGGCCGTGCTTCGCTCGTTTTATGCGGAAAATATTTTTGCGTGAAAATATGGGTAAAATGAATTTTTCCAGGCATGGAACCTAGTTAGATTATCTTTTTGACTATGTATGAATTTTAAAATTTCAAAGAAATCGTTAAAGCCGCTTTCGAAAACGCGAGTACAAATATATTTATATCCAACTACAACTATAAATATATTTTTATTTTTATGTATATACATATATTGTTCGTTTATTCGTATAGGATAGGATATTGTGATCATCATCATTTGGTTTTGGTGATACGGTCAATCGACTATGCACACTCTGGTGTAAGAGTTCTTAAAAACCGTCTTGACGTAGTTCCTTTAATATTTATTATCAGACAATCAGGTGATTCAAGCCTGCAATGTATTAACCAAATTGGAAACAACTAAACAAAGTGAGTTTCCCGTGGGATTTGAACCCACGACCCCTCAGTCTATAGGAAATGCCCTAACCACACAGAGGTAGTTAATCTTGTGAGCCACATAAACATGTGCCCCAGATAAGGGGTAACACTAAGTAGAGTAATTCAGCAAGTAAAGCTACTCTTGGTATTGCTCCTCATATCTATGCGGCCCACTGTACCTGTCTCGCGTTGTAACCGTATGTTCGCTTGTCAAGTGGAAGCGCTCCGCAAGTGCGTGTCCGAGGCCAAGGCGCGCGCGGCGCGGGCGGAGGCCGAGGCGGCGCTGCAGGCGGCCGGCGTGGCGCGCCTCGAGGCGCAGGTGGCCAGGCTGAAGGCGCGCCAGGACCACCAGGACGAGCACGAGGAGCAGCTCAAGCAGGAGCGGCGCCGGCTGCAGAGAGAGGTATGTGACGTCGCAGCTTCCCTTAAACACCCGAAATGACCGTAAGGTGGTGGTACGAAGCTAAGGTTAACATCTTATGTTTGTGGCCTGGATTGATGTATAAGTAGCTAAATTGACGGCTAGGCAAGCCGTCATCAGGAAGAGCATGAGGTGCATCTGAAGCAGGAGCGACGACGACTGCAGAGAGGTTGGTGACGTCAAAGTTTCCCTTAAACACCCAAAATGACTGTAAGATGGTGGTATGAAACTGCACTTAATACTCCCTTTTATGGCCCTGACTGAGGTATAAGTAGCTAAATTGATAGTCGTAGTTTTAAGCATACAAAGGACATAGGGACAGAGAAAGCGACTTTGTTTTTTACTATGTAGTGGTGACGGAATTATTTATATTTACAATATTTTTTTTTACATTACATGGAAAAATGTGTTTTCAGGAAATTATTTATATTTACAATATTTTTTTTTAAATTACTTGGAAAAATGTGTTTTCAGGAAGTTGTTGACTTCTGGGCCGTTATCAATAATGGCGATAGTTAACGGTACAGTGAGATCGCCCCGTGTGAACCCTTGATTTATTGTCTCTAATTCTGTATTAATGAAATAAACATATAAATGCAATGTATATACTTTTAAAAAATTAACATGTATAGCTATATTAAGTTAATAAATTCCCAATTTCCCTCGCACTTAACATATCAAATCCGAATACATTTTTGCAATTATAGATTAGTTGAGATTTGACTGTCGAGTTTTATAGACCTGTGCTTCCTTTTTAACCAAACTATTAGGTCAATTCATACGGGATCCGTGGACACGCGCGTGACAACGTACCCTGCGTTCTAATGTATACAATTGTATTAGAAATGGCACACCACTGGCGTGACATGTTCGTGTAAACAGATCCTAGCTGAATGGGCGTTTATACGTGATTTCGATTTTTCAGACTTAATTTTGTGCGATACTAATTATATATTGTGCACTAAAGTTTAAATAAATAATTAACATTAATTCCAGTTTTAGCTCTGACTTATTTAATATTTCTTGCCAGAATTAGTCATTTATTATGAATTATGTAAGGTAACCCGATATCCCTATGTAAAATGCCTTCCTTTTTTTTCAGTAGATAACGAAATAAAACGACGAAAGTGCTTTGCGCTTACTTAATTCTATTTTTAAACCTACAATTTCTTCATCACTTCAAAATCGAACCATCGACATTTGAATGACATGTTAGTTTTCTTAAATGTAAAAGCAATTTCTAAAAATAAAATACAATTTTCAGGCGCGGGAGGCTCTGAACCGCGTCGAAGAGTTGGAAACTGAAAACAGCCACCTGACGAAGAGACTCGACAAACTGAAGAACGCCAAGTCGGCGCTTCTCAAGGACCTGTGACAGCACTGAACGGACTTAGACTGCTGGTGGCGGAATTTAAGATACGTTTGTGAACGCGGTAACCGCTTTCCACCAGGTGAGGTGATGCGCCTTCACATTCTTTGGTAAAATAATTGTCGTGACGCTGGACGTCGTGATCGACGAACAAGGAAGACTAAATGTTTATATTGAAATTTCGTTCGTGGACTTAAAGCAATTAATTCGTATAAATTGTTTTAAAAATACTCACCTTTAAAAACTTATACTACACGTCTTTATCCTTAACGAGGTTATCAGAGACTCTGCTTTTATTAAATAATACAGAAATATTTTCAGACACACGTTAGTTACAAAAAATCCATTTAAAATGCTCGATTAAGTTGACACAGAATGCAGAAAGATTCATCAATGGCTCTTAGCAATGAATACAATACAATACAAAATATCTTTATTGCCCACATACAAAATATATAAACTACAGTAAAAAAAAATCAAACATATGGAGCTAAGGCGGACTTATTGCTAAGCAATCTCTTTCAGTCAATCAAAGTTAATGGGTATATATGAAGTTAAGTGGTTCGAGGAAATCATTTCACCAGTAGCTCTAAAAGAGCTTCCTGGTAAAACTTCTGAAACCCTCGTTTTATCTGGCGATCTTATACAAAACCTTTCAATCAGGCTGTATGGGTATCCATACTAATATTATAAATGCGAAAGTCTGTCTGTCTGTCTGTCTGTCACCTCTTCACGGCTAAACTGCTGGACCGATTGTGATGAAATTTGGTATGGGTGTAGTTAAAGACCTGAGGTCAAACATAGGCTTTTGGGCGCGATATAACCGATTCCCACGCGGGGCGAAGCCGCGGGGAACAGCTAGTAAAGAAATAAAACAATGCGGTCCAACCGTTTCGTTTAAAAGTAAAGTTTTAAGACTAAAGTAACACCGTGTTGAATTTATTTATTAACATTTTAATAATATTAAAATAATCATTGTATGCACACAAACAAAATATTTACTGTCAACTTAAATGCATAGAAAAGTAGTATCATAGGCTTTCTTTTTTTAAACATAATAAATAATGAAATTACGGCTTTATTTAAGTTGCACCAAGGTTTAAAATTAAAGACATATACAAAATATTTTTTGCATTTTAATGTCACAATTATTAAGCAATATGGATGATTGCAAATACAGTCATATTATTATTCGACAACTAATGGAATTAAGGCCTTAGAATTCAATCTTTAAAACTGACTTCTATTATTAAATGATATTGTCATAGTTCATTATAAACTCACTAAAAATGCATTTGTCATAAATAATAATGTGCATATTTTTTTTTATTCACATGCCCGTTTTGAACAAAACATTTACTTGAAGCATTTTATACAGTATCCAAAAAATATTTATTGCATTTTAATCACTGACATCAGTTGTAACATCCACAGATTGTATTAATATCGCTATATGATAATGTCCTTACATTAATTCATATAAATAAGGACACAATAAACCGTCTTGTGCATTGTGGAGTGTTAAATAATTTTATTTTAATTATTTTATTCTTATTCCTCGTTTAAAAGGAAGCAAAATAACATTTTAAAATATTAGTAATCTTATTCAAACAGCTTTTAAGTGGCATAATAATTTTGTAAACTTATTTTAAAGATCGAATTATTATTAAAAATGTAATACTAATATGTTCTTGATTTGAACAGTATTTTTTGATAGGTAATGTGTTGTGAGGCGACATCTGTCGATTGATGATTATCAATATGAGATTGTATAGAATTGATGTTTGTATGTACAGCTTTGAGCTTGCCCCCGCAAAAGTTAGGTTATCGCAAGGTCCATAAACTTTATGGTCTCTTGTTTTAGGGCGAATAATCAAATTTTTGCGGGCATAAAGCATTTTTTTGTAAATGAATGGAAATAATTTTGTAAAATATCTTATAATAATGATGTGTATAATTAAAATAATAATAAAGTAATTTATTTGTTAAATAATAGATTCACGTTCTTATTTTTCTATAAAGATTTTAATTAGCTTGCCGATTACGTATTTTATTTCGTGTAATATATTGATTTGTAATAATTGATAATGATTTCCGACTTGCCAATGGTATCACAAATTTTATTAATCTATATTTTAATGCTCGCGGCCATTATTGTAATCTGCTTTTATTATTATAAATATAATTCTCGGGTAATATCGTAGATGCTTTCAACAATAAATTAATTGCTCAAAATTATATCCAGTTATGATAGTTATCGAGAATTTAACGTCCATTTTGATTGATATTAGTTAATACGCCTCGGATCCATTAACGAATTTATCCAGGTAATACTTTCTCACCAGAGGTGTCTAGGTTTTCCTTTTTTTATCTTGAATATCTTGTTTCACTGTTAGGTACATCTGCACTTAACAGTTATAGCTACTGGGTCTTATAAATACTGCATTTGTTTCACTACTTTGTACAAAAAAACACCATAAACACATGTAAATTTTAAATAAACGCAATATAAGCCAGTTGAACGACTAGACTATGATATTGATTGTCGTTTAAAAAAGTTACCACACAGTCTACTGATCTTGTATCTTGTTAAAATACTTACTTTGTTATAAAATTATTGACACAACTTCCATATATATAGTTTATCTAATTTGTACATTACAATAGCTAAATAGCATCAGGTGTGTTTTGGAGCTTAGCAATATTCGCCAGCCGTGGCATCTTGTATGATATAGATATTAGTCATGCTCACGTAACCGTGCCATCGCGCACCAAATGTATTATTATAACAGGTAGCGAGTGTAGGTGAGTTGTGATTGTGAGTTTTGTATGCGGGTACATCTTATGGTGGTACCACACATGGCTATTTGTATTCGCCCTATTTGACAAATAACCTTCATGTGTGGCCAGTATATTTGCCAAAATGTTTGCCTTATTTGCATGTTCGGCAAATAGGGCAAATGCCGACCGTGTATGTATTTGGTATTTGGCTCCATGTGTGGACGGTGATTTCGCTATTTGCCTATTCGTCGAAAATTTTGGCAAATACGCAATCGCGTATAGCAAAAAGCCAAGTGTGGTACAACGTACAACCATTAGAGCGATTAAACCAACTGGAGTGGTAAACGTGTGCTTGTGTTTGAAAAAGTCATGCGTGTGCGTGGAGATTTGGTTGAATCATGCATTATTGTTAACACTAAGGGTGCTTTCCCACTGATGTGGAACTGTGCTAAAATGACCGCAGCGGATTTTTAAATCGAATATTGTGATTGGTTAATTCACAGTCCGCTCTGCTCATCTCCGGCCAGCTCCACGTCAATAAGAATGCACCCTAGAAACGCGCACGCGCAGAAAGTGATACTGTTTCACGTAGAAATAAGGGCGCGTGCCATCTCCAGTTGGGTTAATGCTCTGGTGGTTTACCACCATCTCTTAAAACCATGCAAGATCCAGTGAGTAAGCGGGATAGCGCGCTACGTGATGTAAGGCGACATCTCCCTTACTCACTGGATCTTTCAGGTTTTAAGAGATGGTGGTAAGCCACCTGGAGTTGACACACGTCGATATCTAAATTGTTTAACGTATGTACTCGTATGTTACTGAAGGTATGTTCAGGGTTGCCAGATTATTGTAGAAGCTGGATAATAAAAAATGCAATCTAAATAAGTTGCGCCTCTTGTGGGATAATATGGAAATAAATCAACATAACCTAAAACTCTTAACGAACGCATATCGGCAACCCTCGGCATATATGGATAATGTTTAAATCGTAATGATCGTCTATATTATGCTGTAGATAGAGTTAGTCAATCCTGTCTATAGGCTGTGTTGTGAAGGCCCTTGATCTCAATGCATACATGATACGTATCGGTTAAGATGTCAAGCCGAATTGAACGTAAAGTTCAATATAGCATGGCTTGTATCGTGTAAGCCTTGTGATTGGGGCCTAGTGGCCGAATGCCATTGTATTGATACAAGTCGAGTAAGTGTAGTTAGGAATATCATTTTGTAAGTATGATGTATGTATTTTGGTGCTGCATTACTAATTTATTTGTTTTTTTTTTTTTTTTGTAACTAAGACGACCACTTTTATATAAAGCGAAACTATCTTAATGTATACATTTGGATATTTTGAATAAATTTCGCTCCAAAAGTGTAGTTTTATTTTTAAATCAGAATATGAAGTGATCATAAATTTTTCAACAAACTTCCAAAAAAGGAAGTTCTCAATTTCATCCTATAGACATGAAATAGAGGCTCGAGCTGGCTCCATTAAAAAAGGAGATCGTATTACTGAAACAATAAAGTTGTGTTTCGAGTATGCGCCTGCGCAGCGTATTCTGTGGTAGCGCGTAGGTGGGACTTGTACTACGTTAGGACGGTCCATTGGAGCCAGTTATTTAGTCGGGCATTACAAATTTAGTTATGTTCATCGACGTAATATGGTTCTGTCTGATTTGACCCTAGGAACACCACAGCAGCGCGGCGACCGCGACTGTCGATTTTTTATAGCGCCACACGCCGAACGCGGTTTGTAGGGATCCTTCTTTACAGACGTGTCGAGTTTGCAAAATGTTGAATTTTCTAATCGGTGATGCTGTCCGGGCCAGAAAGTGTCACACGCGTTTTGTGTGAGCTACAAAATTGACTGTTAAAGAAAATATACACTAGGTAGTTTATCTACAAGTAAGAAAACATCTTTCGTAAATAATCGTTTTTAGAGATTACAAATGCAGAACATGTGTAGAAGAACCACCCATACAGATATAATTGCAATTCCTCGATTGCAATAACTAGAGAGCACTACGAAGAGTACTTGGTAACCATGTTTTAAGATATGTCAAAGGTTGTAAGTAAATAAATAATATACACTGTAACATTCTATCAAATTTATTACGTCTATGAGAGTCACGAGAGGAAACCATTTACAGGTAATATTCACAACAGGAAAAAACTACAATCGGTACAAAGTAATCGTTCACCTATCACCTATCCAACCTTAGAATAAACACTAGTGAAAACATAGGAAGTGCTGATATCACGATGTCACAGTAAAGAGCACGTCTCACACTGCCAGAAATGTTTTTATGAATTTCCTTGTACCAAGTGGCAGAGCCCCTATCATCAGCGTTTGCGTTCGCAGCCGCTGTATATAAAGATTATACACGAAATTAATGAATCTCCATACAAACCGGTATATAACTCAAATTATATTCGAGGCTACTATTGTCTCAACAGGGATACGGAAATCAAATGAATACATTTAAAACTTACAAGTAAACTAAACTTTTTTTGATAGACTTAATTTCTTTGACAATCAGTTGTGACCAGCTTAATATTAGGTGACATAAATTAAAAAAAAAATTGTAACACAACAATTTAAAGTGAGAATTATATACAAGTATGTACTTATATCAGATTTGGTTCGACAATTTTAAGCTACTATATGACCTCAAGAAAATTGACTATTGATTGACAGAAAATAGTAATATTTTTACAGCTGGTATGTTAATTAATTCTAGTTAAAATAAACCTACCATGGTCGACTTCGAAGTCTGAACGGGGGCTTAGCCAAAATCAATGGGAAAAATGTAAGAAAATGTATGGGATTGACATAAGCCATGCCAGATCAGGTTGTTCTTAATACTTCGTGATTGTGAATTTGGCTAAGCTCCTGATTCTGAAACTAGGTCTGCCGAAGCAAGGGAAACATACATAGTACAACAGCTCAGAATATACTAATCATTGGCAAACATTTGCTTTGTCTGTCTCCTTCCACTTGCACAATCTGGGATGTGGTGCTATTTTTAAAATGTATAAGTATGACTCACTCAAAAATTTTCATTTAACTGGCGAGTCAAATCAAGTATAGCATTCTATAACCTGTGGTCAAATTAAAATCATAATGAAAGACGTCAGTGACAATTCATGTCAGGAGCTGAATATTTGGTCCTCGCAACTATAATTTGCCCAAACTTACTATACATTTTGCTGCATCTTTTAGAAACATACTTATACATATAGCTATCACATTTTTAGATAAAAAAAAACAAATCTTTGTCCAAACTCAATATAGCTTTTTTGACGGTAAAAGAGTGTGTCAAAGACACTCAAAAAAGGGCGACTATATGCAGGGCATGTTTGACAAATATAAACACTGTTTAAAATAATTTGTAGGAATAGATAGGAAAACTTGGGCATGGTTTTAATTTTTCAATGTTGAAATAGAGCTTCTTTTGGGCATTGAAAAGCATTCTTTTGGGCATTGAAAAGCAGTTTGAACCCTAGCGTTAAAACAGTGAGTTTAAAGTTTAAGGCGTTTTAAAATTCCAATATTAGGATTAACAAAAATGAAAAAATTGACAGCTTAAATGATAAATGTCTAAAAGGTGCTGTTAACTTAGAAAGATTCTTCATTTACCTATTGTAAAATTACCTAATATCTAGAACCTTAAAATAAATTTAAATTAAATGTCAAGCCCAAAGAGAAAACAGTATTAGAGATGACCGAATTATACCACAATGTACTACAGGTACAAGGAATATAAATTCACCTAAAAATACATAGTTTATTATTTATTTCAACATATTATGGTTTGAGTCACAAATTCTAAAGCATATTTATCTGATATTTACTTAAATAGTCCTTAAAGATTTAGTGAAACTTTGGTAAATGTAAATCATTATCGCATTTCACAATTTATTAGTATATTTCTCTTCATTCATAAGAAAGAGAGGGAGAAAATATTATAAAAACCAAAACATCTGGAAAAAAAGAAATTTGCTAATCAGCAGAATATAACAAGTGGCTTATTTAATTTATTTAGAATAACATCATCTTTGTTTCTCTTTGGGCCCAATGTTAGCTTAAACTAGAGTGTAGACAGGAGTTCAAGGTACCGGGTGCTGGCTTGGCGTGAGGCCGCCGTGCTCCGGGCTGTGTTTCTGTTTTTTCCTCTTTTTTTCTTTTTTCCGTTTCTTCCGTTCCTTATCATCGTCATGACGCTTCTGCTTTTTATGTTTCTTCTCATATGTGTCGGGATTTGAAGAGTCTGAAATAGAAGAGGTTCAGTTAGCCAAATTGTTTTATAAATTTCAATGCCGCCAGCCTTCTTGGCACATTACCGCAAGTGGAGCCTTTAATGGGACTGTACAATTTAAGTTAATAATTTATTTGTTAATTTTTTATTATTATTATTTTTAAGTATATAGTCATCTATATATATAAAAATCAATTGCTGTTCGTTAGTCTCGCTAAAACTTGAGAATGGCTGGACCGATTTGGCTAATTTTGGTCTTGAAATATTTGTGGAAGTTCAGGGAAGGTTTAAACGGTGAGTAAAGTGCAGGTTCAGGCGGTACGGAGTTCGCCGGGACAGCTAGTAATATATATATTAAGATCTTGTTGATAATATTTATCTTAATGCACTTGTTTTTTAAAGGTGCAATCAGGAATAAACTGGCTAATATTCATTGTGGAGGGGTTAGTAGGATATCGAGTAAAATGTAAAATATCCGCTCATGATCTCTATTCTTTGCAGGGCCCAACAGTCATTGAATGACTAGAATATATTGCCCCTACTGTGATAGTGTTATTATATAATCTGCATGTAATTTGAGGAGCAATTAAGTATTTCACAGACGTAACCTACATTGGTCTACAACTTTTTACATTATATTTTTTTTAACTTAAGACTTTGGTCACGGAGCCTTGCTAGATGGAGTTTCTCTAACAGCAGCCTGCAGTTGATGGCTTACTGTCGTGCCCTGGCTCTTGCACATGAGGGTATCTGAACAAGGCGAACAACCAGGGAGTGGAGGTGGCAAGTGCTGGGCAAAGTCAATACAGCCATTATGACTCAAAAAGAAGTTGATTTTACTGACCTTGTAATGGAGTGTCCTGGCCAGGAGGAGCACCATCTTTGTGCTTGTGTTTCTTATGTTTACTCTTATGTCTCTTTGGTGGGGTTGCACTAACATAGCGGTACTGTTCGGGAAGGGGCCCCGGGTGCAATCGGAACCCAGCCAGTTGTGCGCTGGTAAGCGGCAAGATCTCTTTACCACCAATAGGCCTTTTAGCTATTACTGACGCTAAAGTACTATTGTCTTCTTGGCCTGGCCCATCTAATATGCCTGGCAGGTTTGGAAGGAAAGAAGATAGGGACTCTTTTAGTTTTTTGCCATTAAATTTACTGTAGGAGTGCTCCAGGCCATAGTATGACATTAAGTTCGTGGCCCCTGTGAGCTCACATTCACCTGAAAATAAATACATTTTTGTTAAAATAAGTTTTAACTGATTTATTAGCAACATAACGAATTCAAGGTTACCTGGAGGTTCTTTCATCAAGTAGAACGGTCCGCTATGCACTATTGAAGGGTTTTTGCCAAGTGATATGGTGGTTTTGAGGGTTCCAGACGAATCCTGGCGAGAAACGACTGGCGACCTCCCTCCTCTCGGCGAGGACTTCGGTGAATATGGTTCTACTTTTCTAAACTGGTCAGACATCATCTTGCATCAGCATTTCTACACAAATATACATAAAATAAAGAAATTTCACTAAATAAAAATCATAGAAACTAAAATTACACCCTTCCCTTTTGACAACACTGCATCTAATAAACTGGGTTGCCAGAAAAATAATAAAATAAAATAAATGTTTTTTTTTTAAATTCTTTTTACGGCCGTAGAATTAGTCTTTTAAGGCCTTTCTTTATTAATTTTCTTCAGGGCGTTTACTACCGTCTCTTAAAACCATGCAAAATCCAGTGAGTAAGCGAGACAGCGCAATACGTGACATCTCCTTTACTCACTGGACCTTGCATGGTTTTAAAAGATGGTGGTAAGCCACCAGGTGGCCTACTACCATCTCTTAAAACCATGCTAGAACGATTGAGTGAGAGAGATGTCGCCTTATATCATGTACTAGCTGTTCCCCGCGGCTCCGCCCGCGTGGGACTCGGTTATATCGCGCCCAAAAGTAGCCTATGTTTGACCTCGGGTCGTTAACTACATCCCTACCAAATTTCATCCCAATCGGTCCATCCGTTTAGCCGTGAAGAGGTGACAGACAGACAGACAGACAGACAGACAGACAGACAGACAGACAGACAGACTCGCATTTATAATATTAGTATGGATTGCGCTGTCTCGCTTTAGAAACGGTAGTAACCACTCAATTCAAGCATAACCACGCACTCGAAGTCACTTGACACGCGCTATCGTCGAACACGCATGCTTCCGTGCAGCAGAGTAGTTACCTCTATTAATACCCAATATTTTTGGATGGCTATTGAAGGTCATAGTAAGCGGTAAGCCCCCTGCCTTTTTGTCTATGCTTTTAACCACGTGGTTTGTAAATAGGTGTGTTAGCTGCTTCTGTATTTCATAAAAAAGTTAAAAATTATAACTAAAAAAATAGTCTATGGTTCATGAATTAGCTTCTGATAACGTGCTTCAGTTTTATTTCGGATTTGTTTGGTAATAAATAAATAAAAGTGAATATTTACAATTCCATGTAATATTTTGTGCCACATAAAACGTGAAAAATGATTGTTAATAGTGATACATGTGGTAATTTTCTGAAACGACGCTTTTGATATCACCATTCTTCGCTCAGCGAAGTGACGCCATTTTACGGGAATGATCAGCCCGCGGCTGTCTCATAGGCCTAATGTAAGGATTGCTCTTCCTAAACGGATGCATGGAAACAAATATTTATTTCTGTACTCGTACTGGACGTACGATTTCAGAGGTAAGCTTGATTGCAGTTATAATACGTATTAGGGTGTATAATTTGAATTCAGTTTCCATTTCTTCTAAAATTGAACGTCTTTTGTTTCCATGTAGCTAAAAGTAAACGTTTAATTTTTTTCAGAAAATTATGGAAGATGGTAATTCTCACAATACAAACGACGAAAAGACCGCCACGGCGTTATTGGCAAATCTATATAGTGAACGAGGTGCGAAATTGGCGACGAATGGGCATGATCCCACGGGCGAGAGTTCCAGTCACTCTGACGACACGAACGACCACCGCCCACCTGCCCACTCTGCCGTCGACGTCGCCAAAGACGACAAGTTCAAAAAACGTATCAATCCACTGAGAATTCATCTTGGAAAGAGACCATTTGTGGACAACTCCCTGCAATATTATAGTTCTGTCAAGAAAAAGAGACCATTACTACCAAAGCCCAATGATAGTCGGCCTCCTTCAAATGCAATTCACAGAGCACCCAAGCTTATCCCAAAGCGGGATCGCATACAATTTCACAATGTTTCATCACAAATGGGTAATACTGAGCAGCATAAACCCACACCCGGATTGGTGGGCAGCACCAGAGTCGATGATGAACATGATAAGCCCAAACCCCGCCTGGTGCCTAAAAGTCAGTTGCAGATGTTTAAAAAAGGTAAAGTTGAAAAAGGACCCCAGTTGAAAGAATATGCCCAGAGTTTGGGTTTACAACCAATGGTCAAATTCAAATGCCGAAAGTGTGGTACTATGTCATTTAAAACACTAGCGATGTTAAAAGAGCATCAGTTAGTTTGCCGAGGACAGCCAAAGGAGCCCACCATGAGTCCGGAGGTTGCTCCAACAACTGATACCAGTCCTGGTGGCCCGTCAAGAGTCACCCGCAAGGTTTATTTGTGTTCAGCATGCGGTACCTATTATGAAAATTGGAATCTCTTTCTTCACATGCGAGAAGTGCACAATAGACATATTTGTTTGTTTTGCCTTGGAATGTTTTCAAAAGCAGATAAATTGGCATCTCACCTGACCAACAAGCACAATGTGCAAGAGTTTAATTATGACAGTAAAGAAGAGTTCTTCAATGTTTACAATGGTACCTTGTATTTGATGTGTTGTGTTTGTGATGAGATATGTACAGAGCAGGATGATTTCTACAACCATGACTGTAATAATGTGAAGCCAAGACCTGTGCCTGTACTCGTTAGTAAGAAAGCGAACAGCGCAAAGAATAAAAGCTGTAATGAAGTATCGTCAAATGGACCACCAACTATTACAAAGGATGTGGTGAAATCTATTAATTATAAACATGAAACAGTCACATCACAACCGCAGCCATTAGTATTACCAGACTCAATGGACAATGAACCGGCCCACAGTGATACAAGTATCAGTTCTGATAGTTCAGCCGCCCGCGAAGTCACCAGTTCTGTGGATTGTGTTAAAGAGCCAGACAGTTTCACACACCACATAAGCCCAATCCACAAAAGTGATTTTAGTCCGAATAGAGAGCATTTCCCAAATGGTGATGAAAGTTTAGATCGATTTGATGAAAGTAATTCTCCTGTCCCTGAAGAATCGAATCAATATACAAATTACGCTATCACCCCCAAGCCAGAAGAAGCTTTATGTACTCCTATTGAACGTGAAGTGGGCATTAAATTAAAACTAAGTTTAAACAAAGCAAATTCACCAGTTATTATAAATTCTACTGTAGATCCTACTATAGGACAACAAAAAGCCAATAAACCCCCTTCAAGAGTTCGACGACCTCCTAAAAGATATGAGAAAGATACTGTAAAAGAGCCTGCTATGCAGCCAAAACTCCCATCCATTAGAATGACTATATGTGACAAAGCTGATAATTCATTTGTCAAGACTACAATATATGAAAATGACAAAGAGATTACAATGAAAACTGTCTTAAACAATAATTTAGAAACAATTCCAAAAACACCAGAATATAAACAAGAAAATGCTGTTAAAACTACAATTTATGATAATAAGCAGGATGACATAAACACATTGAACAGGGTACCCAAATTGACTGTAAGAGTTCCCAAGGAACTTCTGGACAAGGATTCTTCCAGTGAGTGTTCTTCAGATAGTGAAGAAAGTGACAAGCTTACTGTTGATGAAAACTCCACGGTGAATGAGTCTGAGAATAAGAAGGAAGAACCTGCTGAACAACTAACACAAGTTACTGATAGTACCAAACCTGAGCAACCTACACCTTTGGATTCTGAGGGACTTGATGTCACTCTTCCAGAGGGGGCAGATGCTAAGACAGAGGTGACAGAAGAAAAAATAGAAGTGAAGACAGAGATTAAAACTGAAAATGAGGAAATTGATGTGATGACTGAAACCAAAGTAGAGGAACCAGAAATACCAGTGACAGAGCTGGCACTTGATAAGCCATTGGATAGGTACCCATTAAAAGATCTTTTAAAAGTCTTTGTAGCTTCTACTGCCTTCAATTGTATATATTGTAACTATGTTCGCAAAATAGCTGTGAATTGTGAACAGCTTGCCTTACACATGGTTGCTCAGCATAGGTTTTCGGCCACAGTGGACAGCATTACAGCCGAAGAACTGATGCCTGAAACTATCACAGCAAAGTTAAGGACTGGAGCTCCAGAGCTACGCTCTGTGTTTATAAACTTGAACTCGTATGACAGTGCTGAAATGAATGAAGATGTACAAAACGACCACATATTTGAATGTTTTCAGTGTTATTTTAAAACTGCTATCCATAAAGATCTCTATTTACATAATCGTAAATTGCATCAAAAAACAATATTATTATGTGTTATGTGTAAATCTAATTTCTATAGTTATAGTGAACTGTTGTGTCATTTGTGCCCTGGAACTTATGACTCTGAATATGAAGTAAAGTTTAGGTGTTGTTTGTGCAGTGTAAACTCTATACCATCATCATTTAGGTTAATGGTACACCTTAGAAAAATCCACCACACTTGTGATGTATGTTTAGAATTTTGTCAAAGTCAGGTTAGACTGTCAAATCATGTGTGGAAACATAAATTGCACCATTTGTGCTACCGTTGTGGCATAGCTTACAGGAATAAGCGTGATATTGCCAATCATTTGTTTTGGAAACATGGCACTGAAAGTGTTTCTTGTAAAAGATGTCTTCAGAAAAAATGGCCTCATGTTTATCACTTCTGCACACCACCAGCAGTATTTGTTTGTGATGACTGTAGTCTGCAGTTTACTAAAGCTGTGTATCTGAAAGTTCATAAAAGATTGCATTCAAATGAATTTCCTCATGCATGCTCGGAAGAAGGATGCAGTGAAAAGTTTGTCTCGAAGAAACTGCTCATGAAACATGTTGATGAACATAGAAAGAAACTTATTTGTGAGGATTTGAGTGAAGAGAAAACATCACTTTCAAAAGATGCCACTTCCGAAATGTCTAAAGAACCCATACCTGTTATTGATTTAGTTGATGACAATCCAAAAGAAGATGCTGGACCTTCCCAAGATAATGCTGAGGCTGGAACTGAGCGACTATCTAAAAAGGCAAAGAAAAAGAAAATGAAAGAAAAAGATGCATTATTATTGGATGTCAACCTTCCAGCTTTAGATCTTTCAGAAAGTGACAGTAGTGATGAGTCTGATAGTGGAGCACCACCTGTTAAAAAAGAAGAACCAATTAAAGACGCTGCCACTGAAGAAAAACCAGAAATTAATAGTGAGCAGAAAGAAGAAGTTAAACCTGAGACAGAGATGGCTGTTGATCCACAAGCAGATAAGAAACCAGCCAATGCTGAAGATGACAAGCCTGATGAAAAGCAAGTACTAGAAATTTGGGACAACTTTAAAAAGTACCAAGCCAAAGTAGAGAAACACAAAGAAAAAACTCCTCCATTAGTTCTAATTAGAAAACATGTTTGTGAGTCTGACCATGATTATTGCCTTATACCCACTGATTTGAATGGAGATGAGGACTCCTTTGGTGTGGATAAAAAGAAAAATAAAAAGTCACCCAAGAAGAGGCATGGTGACTTGTCGTCATCAAGTAGTAGCAGTAGTGATAGTGATTCCAGTTGTTCTTGCGGGTCCAACTGCAGCTGTTCATCTAGTAGTGGTTCCTCCTCCTCTAGCTCCTCAGATTCTGACTCTTCTGATGATTCTGGTAATGAAAAGAAAAAGAAAAAGCAGCTCAAAAAGACATTATCTAGTAGAAGACTAAGCAATGGCTCTAATGTTGATGTAATGGGCATGTCAGAGACACCTATTTTAATTCCTGAAAAAACAGAACCTCCAATAGCTGAAACTGATTTGGATACTGAAGAAAGTGAAACTGATGAGGAATTTTATGATGAAAATCCACAAAGAATAGCAAACAAGTTCCACGCAGAGAAGAAGAACCAGTTGATGCTTTTAGCATCTGTCGCTCCTTCAGACGGCGGCTCTATCTCCGGTGACGCCAGTCGCTGCACCACACCGCTCAAACCAGAGGAAAATGAACCACCGAAACCAGAAACGGACGAAAAAGATAAAACAGAAATAGAAGAAAAAGAGAAATCGGATATCAAAGAGAAAACATCAAGTAGCAAAAAGAGAAGCAAGAAGAAAAAGAAATCAAGAAGTTCTAAAAAACATGCACCTATAAAAATAAACATTCCTAAACAAGTAATAGCTAAATCTGATATGGAAACCCTTCCACAACCTTTAGTTCCACACAAAATAACAATTTCTTTGCAATCAAATACTGTACAATTGCCAGAACAGCCAGCCACTCCTATGATGCCTAGCAACACCAGTACTCCAATAGCAACCTCTGAAAATAAGCGTGCCTCCAAACGGAGAAGAGTTCCCAACAAGTTCTATGGGTATTCTAGTGATGAAGAAACTCCAACAGGTTTATCAGCATTAAAGCCACAACAGCCACCAAAATTAGAATGGAGGAAGGAGGACCTACCCTCCCCAGTGACACACAAAGCTAAGAAGGAGATCCCGTCTACGATAATTCCTCAAAGGCTTTTCAATTACACTGAGCCTATTAGATTAACCACTCCCATTCCAGACCCAGAGTTACCTCGAATTTTAATGAACACAGAGTCTATGTCGTCTAGCGACTCGGACTCCAGTAACGAGGGCAATCTGGAGATATGCCAGCCTCATAATATGTACAACAGTGCGCCGATCCCGCCGCCTATTCCCCCGCCTACTTATCTGAATTCTGGCACCTCGAGCCTACCCTATCCATTCCAAAGGCCTGCCGTGCGCCAAGCGCGCGAGGGCGAGAGTGTCTACTGTTACTGCCGCTGTCCTTACGACGAGGTGTCAGAGATGATCGCTTGCGACGCAGAGGGCTGCTCCATAGAATGGTTTCACTTTGAGTGCGTTGGCATCATGGTACCGCCTAAAGGCAAATGGTACTGCCCAGAATGTAGGCAAAATCAAAGTTTCTCAGGTTACAGATAAAATATTCGAATTGTATATAAATTTTGTCATACTGTTATACTCTGTATATAACTTATTGATTGTAGATAGTTTAGCTTTACCTGTATATCTTTGTAGGTAGTTTGTGTAAGTTTTAGGTTATTAGGTCTGAAAAAAAATGTATCATTGTTATAAAAAGTACATGTTATGCTTCATACCGGCTATGCGGCCAACTCTGTAACCTGGCAACTTGTTACTGGCATTCAACTTCAGCAAAACGGAAATATAATCCGATTTTTGATACCAACTCTGTATTTTTATTTACAACTGTTTTACGAAGATCCGAAGATCACTTACTCATCTTAGCGTTTTCCCGGTTGGTCCTTAGCTAGTTGTTCCGCAGCCTAGGCGCCGCTTTCAATCTGATCGTGTCCAAAGGACATAAGATCAAAAAGAGCTTCAAATTCCGACCAACGGTAGGCTAACAACGCCTTTATATAATCGCCGGGAAGCACTTTGTAGAAAGATGTTGATCCCCACGATGAAGAGGGATGATATTTACACAATCTGAGTCCTGTCCTGTCTTGCCACTGATATAAATGGGGGCTCCTAGTGGGGAATATTTTACCGAATAATAAGTTTATTTGTAATCTTTATTGTACTAAAAACAAAAGGGAATACAAAATAATAGAATTAAATTAATTCATACTAATCTAATATTATAAATGCGAAAGTCTGTCTGTCCGTCTGTTAGGCTTTCACGACTTAACCGCTGGAGCGATTTTAAATGAATTTAGTATGAATAGAATATAGTTCAGGACCAGGGGGTCAAACATAGGCTACTTTTGAGCGCGATATAATAGTCCCATGCGTGCGTAGCCGCGGGCAACAGCTAAATAAATAATAGGAAAGATCTTGGTGGACGTAATCGGTCTGGGGTTACAATAACTTCTTAATATATCAATAAGTAGACTTACCTACAATTTAATACCTAGATTTATAGTAGGACTAGCTGTTCCCCGCGGCTTCGCCCCGCGTGGGACTCTGTTATATCGCACTCAAAAGTCTATGTTTGACCTCAGGTCGTTAACTACATCCCTACCAAATTTCATCACAATCGGTCAAGCAGTTTAGCCGTGAAGAGGTGACAGACAGACAGACTCGCATTTATAATATTAGTATGGATATCCTAAGCAGCCAGCTAAGGATGCACCAGGGAAAACGTTACGACGATATTCCTCAGGATTCATACATAGCCAAATTGAAACTTGTAAATTATTATTGTCATACATAGGCAGAGGTCCTATTGGCCAAAAGGATTGTCAACTATGACACCCATGACGTGAAATGTAATTCAATCCATGAATTCATTAAATAAAATAAAGCCCATACTTCTAAATAAATAAAATAGGACTTCAGTTATGGATTATTCGAATATTTGTCAGCATAAGGATCAGTGCAGTAAGTTTGGTAAGGTATTTATTACTAGCTTTTGCCTGCGGCTTCCCTTGCGTGAATTTCCCTCTAGATCGGGATGAAAGGTACCCATGTATTCTCAATCCATACTAATATTATAAATGCGAAAGTCTGTCTGTCTGTCTGTCTGTCTGTCTGTCTGTCTGTCTGTCTGTCTGTCTGTCTGTCTGTCTGTCTGTCTGTCTGTCTGTCTGTCTGTCTGTCTGTCTGTCTGTCTGTCTGTCTGTCTGTCTGTCTGTCTGTCTGTCTGTCTGTCTGTCTGTCTGTCTGTCTGTCTGTCTGTCTGTCTGTCTGTCTGTCTGTCTGTCTGTCTGTCTGTCTGTCTGTCTGTCTGTCTGTCTGTCTGTCTGTCTGTCTGTCTGTCTGTCTGTCTGTCTGTCTGTCTGTCTGTCTGTCTGTCTGTCTGTCTGTCTGTCTGTCTGTCTGTCTGTCTGTCTGTCTGTCTGTCTGTCTGTCTGTCTGTCTGTCTGTCTGTCTGTCTGTCTGTCTGTCTGTCTGTCTGTCTGTCTGTCTGTCTGTCTGTCTGTCTGTCTGTCTGTCTGTCTGTCTGTCTGTCTGTCTGTCTGTCTGTCTGTCTGTCTGTCTGTCTGTCTGTCTGTCTGTCTGTCTGTCTGTCTGTCTGTCTGTCTGTCTGTCTGTCTGTCTGTCTGTCACCTCTTCACGGCTAAACGGATGGACCGATTGGGATGAAATTTGGTAGGGATGTAGTTAACGACCTGAGGTCAAACATAGGCTACTTTTGGGCGCGATATAACCGAGTCCCACGCGGGCGGAGCCGCGGGGAACAGCTAGTACTTCTATATGTATGCGAAATTTCAGGAAGATTAGTTCAGTAGATAAGTACTTAGGGCGTGAAAAGTAACAAACAAAATATTTGCTTTGTGGTAATAACCATAGTGCAAATCTTGGACCATCATTGCGTTGGTTCCTACTAGTCTACTGCGTAAGCTAAAGATTCAACTAGGAAACACGCTAGGATCAGGGCTCGGATCCGGTATTTTAATAGAAATAAACGTACATAGAAAAATAACGGTCTTTAACCTGGTAAATAAGCATAGGGTCGATTCTGGTTAAGACCATTATTTTTCGGGAAATACCGGTTGAGCGTAACCGTAATGCTAGCAGTCACTGTAAAATGTATCCCACCAAAAACATAAATGTAAAAAACGAGAGCCAAGTTCAATACAAAAATTATGCTTGGCGGTGAGCTTCGCCGCAAAAAGAATGGCGATCTAAATGAGTGCCAAGTTCTATGCAAAATCGAAATATGTTTTTATAGGAGCTAAATAACATTATGAACAAGTATTAAACTCTATTTCTTTGCTTTATTAGATACCTATAACAATTGCTGTTATTTAAAAATGTGAGATCTTGAAGTAGGTCAGATTTGACTTGGCCAGTTTTCATTACATAAGTCATTTTATAAAGTTATTCAACATTTTAATTGTGTTAAAAACTGGCCAAGTCAAATCTAACCTACTTCAAGATCTCACATTTTTAAATAACAGCAATTATTATAGGTATCTAATAAAGCAAAGAAATAGAGTTTAATACTTGTTCATAATGTTATTTTGTTCCTATAAAAACATATTTCGATTTTGCATAGAACTTGGCACTCATTTAGATCGCCATTCTTTTTGCGGCGAAGCTCACCGCCAAGCATAATTTTTGTATTGAACTTGGCTCTCGTTTTTTACATTTATGTTTTTGGTGGGATATCATTACTTTTTGTAAAGAAAACTAGGCAAGTATTCCTATTTCCTATTTAATGTTTTTTTTTTTGCGTTTCCGCTGCGTGGTTTTCTTTTTTATGCTATTGTCTACATTCTCTTGAATGTTAGAGATAATAGTACGCATTGGCCATTCATTATCTGCTACCTTTTTAATTCGCTTCCTGTTTACGCTTAAATTAGCCAAGTCCGGGCGATATAACGATCTCAGGCGGTTATATTCAACTCATTGTGCGACAGTTAAAGTACCTAGCTATTAAAATACAGAAATACCTATTTATTTAAAAAGAAAAAATAAATTTAACTGTCAAGAAAACTTACTACTAGTTTTAAAGTGTTTTTTTTTAAAGAAAGGAATACTATTCTATACTAGTTTAATATTCCTGTGTCTTCCTATTCCAATTACACGTGAATCTTACTCCTACGGTCCTACCTACTAAACAAATGACAAATTAACCTAAAAGAGCTACAAACAAATGAGGTTTTGAAAGAAACGATTTACGTAATATTAAATAACTCACAAATGCCGTTAAAGTACAATACTAAAAAGGAATAATTTATATCTGGACTATTCCAGCTATAACTCAAACAAATTTAGTCGAACGACGCAGCATTAAACGCAATCTAATAGGTGGGTTTCCGCTAAACAACCGGGCATACCGAGGACGCTGGCGCGAATGAGCGCCGCTAAGAGCATACTTTGGTTCGTTCGCATTTTAAGTCGTATAGCGCTGTGAGCCGCGCACAAGTGCAAGGCGCGAGCGAGTTCAAGCAGCATTCTTAGACTAGTCAATACATACATATATCGGTACCAATAAGACTTCGCTATTGCCTTGACCTTGGTATACATACACATTGGAGTTTCTTTTAGGGTACAAAGAGTTCGAACTAACAAATTTATACCTTAAAATATTATTTCTTATTTTCAAAAGAAATCAGAGAAACGAACCTTGGGCACTGATCTTTGTTAATTTAGTGAGCCGTGGACTATAAGATAACTACTATGCAGGTATAAACCAACCGACCCGCTAAATTTTAAGTAAATCGCTACCGCTTATAATTTTGTACCATAAGTCAGAGCGTGACGCTGATTGGCTGGTGTGCTGCCGCGCACCGCTGACGACACACCGTTGTTGGCCGGTTGTTTAGCGCGTAGGTATTACAAGTTTTTTGTATGGGGACACCACTTATTTTTTGACTTTTTTTTATTTTTTGATTTTTTCCTACGCTTACATACAATTTCCGAGCTGGATTCCAAATTTCATCCTTCTAGGTCATCTGGAAGTAGGTTAGGTTTAGGTACTATAAGTCAGTCAGTGCTAAAATTTACAACTTTTTGACCTTCATATCTTTATAACCGTTTGAGCTAGCTTCATGAAATTTGGGCTTCTACATTTCCTGATGGATCTTATTAAACACACGTAGTTTTATGTGTTTACATTAAAGAGGTTTCGAGTTATAGAAGGGTCAAAAGTGGCACCAAGTGGTTCGTGTAATATTACACTCGGCGCTGGCTAGCCAGTTCCTTTGCTTGAACTTGGCTTGACACGCTGCCGCGTGTCTAGATGGGCGGAAAAACGAGCTGGTCTCTTATTTTAACCAGGTTTCCGAGCCCTGGCTAGGATAATGATGGATGAAGGTGGTGTTACCTTTGTAAATAAGGAAGTAGGTAGCAATTGTATGCATAGGCACAGCACAGAATAAATAATAGAATTTACTAACGTAGGTACCTACCTTAGTTGTGTCCAAAATACTATGTGTGCATTTTTACTGCACTTTCATTAAGTATCATACCTGGATGTATGTTTAAAACAACACTAGACGTTAGTCATTGAATGCATTGTCGTCTATTTCGAGACCCATATAAAGTTTTTTGATAAAAGATTGAATGATAAGGTAATTCAGTTTAGCGGGCCCTCATAGTCCGAGGGCTATAAGCATTTTTCCCGACACCATATGATACGCCACTATAAATAGCTAAGTAAGTAGGTATATCATTATTCGAAAGGTAGGTACGGCCATATGAGAAATGAGTGTCATCCAAAGAATTTATATACAACACTAGAATGCTTACGAATAATAATAATCGCATTAAACAACATTCAAAATTAATCCATAATACTCTACAGCAAAGTTGATTTTTCTTTAAAGCCTACATACAAATACCTAACGTTCCAGAAAAAGGTCCAAAATTTGTAGGTGTCCTTTTTCCTCTTGAATATTATACAACTTACTAAAAAGAGATACCTACAAACTTTAGGTTTTATTTCGGGAACGGCTTTTGCCCTCCGTAAGCATTCTATTGTTAAGTATATATAAATTCTTTGGTGTCATCAGGGTCTACCTTGAATTGTACACCTTAAGTTCTTTGTTTTCAGGCAACAAAATTAATAAGGGCCCTGTAGATTCTAAGGTAGGAGTCTCATGCAGTGTATGCAAGTACACGCCGCGAGAAGGTAAGTAATTATAGTTAAACACTAAAGTACTTACTTACATAAGTACGAAAGTGACGTATTTTTATTCTCCAAATGAAAAAGCTGTAAGTATATTTATTTTTATTTTTTTATTTCACTTTATTACACAATTGTAAACCGCGGACTTATAGCCTACTTACTTATCGACTATTTTTTTCTACCAGTCAACCAAATTAGTGAACCAGAAAAAGCTTAGGGGTTTCTAGTAACTACTCTACTGATTTTTTTTTTCAATTGTGATGACTTAAGTGTGATAAAGATATTATTAAGTTAGTACATATATTTCTTTCATCACGAGGAACGTACCGTGGTTAAACTATATATAAGTTATCAAAAAATGTGGTAAGTACTTACTTATTTTGAATTATTGTGTGTTTGCTTACTGATATAAGTAGGTGTTTGGTATAAAGCTTGGAAGGTAAGTTTTTTTTATACTTTTAGTTTACCAAGCAAATACTATTTACATAGGCACAGATACTGGTTGATTTTTAAAACACCAGTCAAGTTTTATGAAAAATGTTTTTTTCAAGCCTTCACCAGCCCTCACATAGACTTTCCATTGAAATCTTTTATCTTCTACTAATCATTCAATTTGCATGCGACGATAGCGAATAGCGACAAAATTTTCTACGCCACATGCTGTGTACAAATATATTTCTAATTTATATCTGATTAAAATAGAAAAGCCATAGCTTTGTAAAAATATCCATGTAATAAAATTGCTTTTATTTATAAAAATCACTGTTCTTTGTTCTTTTAGTACTTAGATACATCGTACTGTATACCTAATAATAAAATAAAGGTACAAATTATTTTTAACCGTTTACCAAGGCAACTCAGTGCCATCATACTGCAAGAATTTGCCCGAATCTTCTTCGCCGAGTTTGTCTATAGTAGCGAAAATTCCAGAAATGCTAGTGGGGACATCTAGCGGCGCGTTATTACCACCCATATCGGTTTTCACCCATCCTGGATGCATGGATGCCACGAGGATATTGTCCTTCTTCAGGTCGATGCTCATAGACTTCGTTGCTGCATTTAATGCTGCCTGGAAATAACCAGATAAATAAGTTTTAAAATTTTGCGTGGATCGAAGATTCGCTACCTCAAAAGAAAGTTAGCACAAAACTTGATTTAGTTAGCACATGACATTATAATAAATGCTCCAGCCACGAAGTTCTCTCGGATATATCCTCTCAGGCTGAGAAGCCCGCTCTTGAGATTATTATTTCGACAGTTTTTTGTGCTTCCTCTTTGAGCAATAGGTATATTTCTCCCTGGAAGCGATTGCTATCGATATTTTTGAATAGAACAAAAGAAGAGAAAACTAGGTTGAGTAAAACAGGAAACAAGTCTTGCAGTTTTGGTCGTAGAAATGTTCTTATTACATTTACCTTAGAGCACCTGTACGGGTAGAATCCCCCCTGATCATTCTGCGCGATGGAGCCGAGCACTGAGCTCATGTTGACGACGGCCGCACGTTGGGCGCCCATTGGCTTGTCGCTATTGCTCTCAGCTGCTTGTTTCAGCAGTGGTAACAGGCTCTGGAAATTAATTAAACTTCGTAAATTACAAGGTCAATTGGCACTGCAAACCCTGGTGTCGGATATTTTTGAAAAACTCACGGCCTTTGGATGGTTAACGAGTAACAGGAGGTAGCCGTGCCTTCCAAAACGTATATGATTGGTTGACCATGCAACCAAGCCACCAACAAAGCAAGCATGCAAACAGCATCAGGTCAGGGTCAAGGCGCGGCGAGGGTGCAGGCTTGTAACCCACACGATATGATGACTATGAGTTTCAAATAACCTGACAGTTTATTAATAAGATGATTCCGTGCTTCGGTACAAGCCCGGCTGCCATCTGGTGGTCGTTAAAATACGACACAGAAGGCTGCGAACCGGTTTCACAAAACACTGACGGGAAGGTAGCGTCAATGATCTAGTTATCCACACGATCTTCTTTTCGAGTCATAATGGCTCATGGACTCTTATATTGGCTTTGCCCAGTACTTGGTCACCTCCACCTGGACCGGTCGTTTGCCAGCAGCACAGGGCAGCTAAGGCAACACAGAAGGTGAGCTATCGACTGCATCGCGCCGTAGTTTCACAGGCTGTCAGAAAAATCCCACCTACGGCTCTTCCAGCATCTTCCAACACCAATCCGAAGTCTGTTGAGTGACTTCCCGATTGCCCAATAATAGTCACTGCCAGGAGCGGTTTCTCTGCTGGTCCACACGATATGAATAAATGAAGCAAGCAAGCATACCTTTGTAAGCATGATGGGGGCGATGGTGTTGACGGTGAGGTTATCAAGAAGCTGCTCAGCCTTCACCATGTGAAGCTTGGTGAACTTTGTGGCGACGCCGGCGTTGTTCATCAGCAGGTTAAGCCCCCCCTTCCCCACCACTTTACTGATCTGAGCTGAGACGTCGTTAAAACTGCTTACATTTGTCACATCTGTGAAAAGGGAATAAAATAAACTAAGAATCTTACCTAAGTACCTCTACAATGAACTTAATTCCACCAATGCTCACCAGCTAACTCATAGATATTGTGTCGATTTGAAATTAAGTATTCTTGATTACCATTTCACACTTTCTAAGTAAATACTTATTCATCTGTTACTTATTTTCAACAATTCATAGGAATTCACATTCCTTTACATTACATTTTCTAAAATTCCCACTATTTGTTTTTTTTGTACTTACCTTTATTTAACCTTTCGTATATTATATTAATGACTGACGATATTTGTGCGTGGCTCTCGGTCTATATTGGTACCATATACCTTTTTGATATTTTTATGTACGGACCCCGGAAAAATGGAAGTTAATCTAAACTTCCTTAATTTGATTAAACTTGCTTACCTAATTGTAAAATGTGAAGATGTTTATTTTCATGGGCCAGTTGGTTTAGTTCCTGAAATAGATAAAATTTGTTTATGAGAATATTTTGAATATAAAATCTAGAACACCCACACCACGCTTCGCCTGCATAGATGCCCCACTCTTTACCTGAGCGGTTAAGATCGCTGTGATCTTAGCGCTTTCTTGTGTCCTCAACGTCGGCGGTGGTAGTCGGCGAATGGGCATGCAAAGCTACAAGATGACGACGCAACTGGGAATGAGCTAGGATGAAAAAGTTAATTACCCTGTCTTTTTTATATTGGTCTTAATCGCGATCGAATTTGTCGAACTACGTCGGCCATCTGGTTAAAATCATTAACCAGCTTTTTTTACTTTGCTCAGTGATTTTAACAGTGACCCATAGCATTACGATTCCTTTTTTGCCTAATAGTGATTAACCGGTATTTTCCCAAAAGAAACGGTCTTGACCAGATAAAAAGGATCTCCATTTTTCCATCCGGTAGTATAAGTGCCTCCTATTTTGTATTAATATCATTGTCGCAATATTTTTTTACGTTTTTGTACCTAGACAAAAAAAATATCTTCTATCTAGATACCATAAATTATTTTGAATTTTCATATTTTATTTTAAAATAAGATAAAATAAAAATAGATATACGAGAGAGATTAATCTCACTTTTTAAGTTGGTAAACGCAGATGACGTCAGCTGTTCCATCTGTCAAATACGTCATGCGCGTCAGCTGCGTCATGTTTCTGTCTCCTTCACACAACTACTAGGTTTCATACAAAAGTACAAAACACCATTAATTTTGTGTGAGCGTCATTCACATCGCAAGTGTTTCTTGTGCCGTTTCATATTTTATTTAGTGCAAATTGTGTTGTGATTTAAAAGTGATAACAAAAACATGGCCCCTATCGGTAAGTCACAATACTTTTACATACGTACCTCTGATGGTTTTCGGCAAGTAGCGAAGATATTTTCGGCCTTGTTTTGCCTAACAAGATAATTAACCATCCCCAAGCCAAGGCCTCGGTTGGCGCCAGTAATTAGCACAGATTTCATTTTATGTTACTGCTGCGATGTGGGTCTTGTAAAAATTAATTGACGGTTGATAGAATAATCTCGAGCATAACCTCCTTTTATTGATGATGTGATAATTTTACTTGCCTGTCATTTCATTCATTTCACAACGTCAAAATGACAATACTAAGTAACATTACAAGAGTTAATAAATTAATTAATCCGATAAAAAAGGCGGATAATCTTTTAGTTGTATTAAGAAGAACATTTGTGAGCAGTAAGTGGTTCTATTGATTGCGTTCTGACCTTGAATCCTAGATTACACCTTTACTTAACCTCACTTCATCATTCGGCTTACTCACGGAGTAATAAACAATCATAAATATTGTGCAAATTTCTACTTGCTGGGATGTATTCCTATGATATGTAAATGTACTTTTCATACTACCTTTTCTGAGCATTAATTTCAATGGAAAGCTATATATTGCCCTAATATGTAATAGTAATGCCTATCTGCAATTTTAGTTGTATAATCATTCCCACATAGTATTTTTTTTTAAATATTGACTAGGCAATATTCTTCACAATAGAACTTTGCACAAATGGAATAAATGTTTGTTGACTGATACAAAATGTATGATTTTCATGGATGTGATGGTGAGCCAGGCGGCTTGGTGTATTGTAGCCGTAAGAGAAAGTCAGTTGCACCGTTTGAGTGCTTACAAACAGGTACTGTACTCAGTCCACGTAACTCACGGGATTATGTGGTGTTCATTTGTCTATATGGGTCCCATTGCTTATTGCACAAGATATTGCAATATTGTTAACATGTGTGTCATGTTGACAATTTTAGTTCCTGTTAGGTAATTCTAAGAAAAAATAAATTCATAAAATAATATATAGCATAATGACAGTGCTTTGATTTTCTCTTACTACTACCATCTATTATCAAATATTTAATAGAATATTTATGTCAAATCATACACTGCACATCACTGCTATACAACAGCAAGCATTTCCATATTTCATGGGAATATGTCTACAATTCTACATATCTTTTTCATTTGTCTCTATTTAAATAACTTTATTGCATACACAAATTGTATACAAAAGTTTATAAATAAAGATAGGAGAGATAGAGGATGAGGTGCTGAATATTTATCATGTATTTTGTCTAGCCAGTTCATATTCTCTAGCACAAAAACACTTTTTAATTAAATTTTTTCATCTATCATTCCCAAGGGTGCCATCACCAATTGTAATTATTTATATCCCATTGTTGGAACAAGTGTAAAAACACAAGTTTTTAATATCTATTTATTTATCAAGGTATTCACAACAGGTTGCAATCAAAAATCTAGTAAATACAGCTCAAAATAGTTAGTCAAATATCTGTACATAAATATACACATGCTCTAAGATAAGTCTCCGAGTCCATGCACATAACATTGCGATTAAAATACAGATTAATAAATTGACAACTCGATTGGTACATATCTTTTAGATGGAACGTTTGATTATGATCTGGCCGTTATCGGAGGTGGGTCCGGAGGGCTGGCATGTGCAAAGGAAGCTGTAAATCAGGGTGCGAAAGTTGCGGTACTAGATTATGTGACACCTTCGCCTCAGGGCACGAAATGGGGCCTCGGAGGAACATGTGTGAATGTGGGATGCATACCCAAGAAGCTTATGCATCAGGCGGCAATTCTAGGAGAAAGTATTCATGTGAGTATTTTTTTGTTTAAGTTTTTTATTGGTGTGATTTCTAAACTATAATAAAAAAAATGTAAAGGTCCACATGTTTTTTTTCATACATACATATAATCACGTCTTTATCCCATACGGGGTAGACAGAGCCTAGAGCCATAAGACCTTAGGCCATGTTTAGCATAATGGTAGTTGAAACAGGAAATCAATAGTGATGAGTTGCTAGCCGCATCGCCTATGTCATGATTTCCCCATTCAACGGCTGTGGAATGTTTTTTTTTCACTGACAATTTATTGATATGATAAGTAATTATCTATATGGTAAGTAAGTTGCCAGAAATAGGTAAATGCTTTTATTAGTATTATTATCATAAGTAAATATATAATAAACATATAAGTAAAATAAAACCTGTAAAGGAGCAATTTGCTAATTGGTAATATATTAAGGTTTTGAAATTACTATAGCAAGGAAAATATGCATTATACACATTATGGCCACATACATATTTTAATTATTTAAATATAAATATATTTTTTATCCTCGATTTAAAATGTCCATTGAGCCTTAGCTTCATACATTCTGAATAAATATTACATTTTTTTCTAGAAGTTGGTAAGTGAATTCCTGATCCCTTCCAGTACTCCTACCTCCTTCCTATTGGCTTTGGAGCCCCATGGATTATTCTTGGTCAAGTTTTTTGTTCTTTTTTTTTCATGTAGTTTGAAGTATTTTTATTTCTTTTTGTTTACTATTCTGTAAAACACTTTCTAATGGTTATAAACAGCCTTAAGCCATATATTGTGAAAAGTAGTTTTTTATTAGTCTGATTTTCCCAGACTCTGTAAGGTATACTTCATACCATCTAGTAATCTAGTAGACCTATAGATTAACAAGATAATTGAATATTTAAAAGTTTGTAGTATTAGTGTATTTTGATTTTTTTTCTCTTTATTTGTTTAAATTGAATTTCATAATTATAACATAGACAACTTTGATTTAAAATTAAATACGAAGCTATTAAAAGAATCGCCGAGCTAGTTTCTCAAATTATTTTATTAATTTAATGATATATCAGTTCATGGTGTTATACTTTGTGTTAAATGTTCTGTATTAA
The DNA here is from genome assembly GCA_947044815.1 of Apomyelois bistriatella. NCBI lineage: Eukaryota > Metazoa > Arthropoda > Insecta > Lepidoptera > Pyralidae > Apomyelois > Apomyelois bistriatella. The sequence continues at coordinate 14,331,575 of OX345690.1, forward strand.
AAGTAAAGAAAAAGGATTTTCATCAAAATCGGTCGTTTATTTTTTTTGTTTTAAATAAAAATAACTGCCCGTCTGCTTGGGTTACTTGGTACTGTGATGTGGCTTAATATCCCACAAGTGGCAGAACGCGAGTGACATCCTCAAGTATTCCGGATGTATAAAGGCAACGGCCGTATACTTATTCCGCCATTACTTCCAATTTTTTTTTAAATAATAGTGATTGAATAGGTCTTGTTTTTCTGTGACGATTAAAAAGAAAAATCTTGTTTGAAAGACAGTATTGGTAAAGCAGAAAACCAATTTCACACTGAATTAGCTTACATTCGTCTGAGATCGAGCGACGAATCGACTGGCTGGCAAGAGTTCAGACAAGCATCAAATTAAAAACAAAACATTCTACACAACAGTACAGATTTGAATAATGAATATCTATTTACTGGTCGTTGATGTATTTCAAGACTGTGTGTCACGAAGTAATGCATTCTTTGACGGCCATTCTGATTATTGACATATTTTAGAGGCTATTAGTTATTACGTAGAGGCTGTAGTAGAGGAGAGGCTCCAGGAAAAAGCTTTCATTCCCATAAGCACAGAATACCTAATAGCCATAAGGTTGGGTAGGTATAAGTGGCAAAAGGTAGAGTTGAGACCATCAAGAATAATTGCTATAATATATATAAATGTCGAATTTATAAAATTGGTTTGCCGAAGTCAATAATATGCCAAGATATAAAAATGACGATATCATTGAAAACTGTCGGTGTTAAAATGATCTAGTCAAGGGTGTAATACGTAATGCTCGCTGGCCGCCCGGAGCTCCTTTCGCGTGCGGGAATTTCGTGCATCCTATACTTTGCTGACGTCCAGTATGTATCTAGTTAGTGTATGAATCATGTTTCCTCATATACTGGCTTTATGTATGAATTACTATTTTATAAAACATCATAATAAAGTTTTTTTCCCCGTGGTAAGAACAACGGCACTGCACTTGTATATAAAATTATAGACAAATATTAGTACATATCTCCTCTGTGGTCATGTTAATAAAAAGGCGCGAATAATTATAGCAGTCATGGTTGCGATGCTTGGAGTTACTGTATAAATCATAGTAGGTGATTGAAGGTCGTCACCGATGACGTCACCGTGACGAGACGGATCGATGTCGTTATTAGCGAATGCTATATAAGGTGTATTTAAATTAACTGCAAATATTTTAAGGGCAGATTCAGACCACTAAACTGAACAACTTTCTCAAATAAACTTATGTCGAAACACAAAAATATTTTTTTTACCTCCCATACAAATTGAGAATCAGCTGATCTAGTTTAGCATGGAGAGTGAAAAATAAAAGTTAGTTAGAAAAAATAAAATTTAAAATATTTGCAGTTGATTTAAATTCACCTTATATAACTATGATTTGTCCCTATATATTTATATTTATTTAACTAATTTATACTGTGAATCCGGGATATTATTATTTCATATAGATGATTCCGTGCTTTGGAAGGTACGTTAAGCCGCTGTCCCGTCTGCCAACTGGCTATCAAGTACCAAGCTATGTTTTCGAAGCCCCTGAAAAAGCGATCAATTTTTATGACATAAAATATAATATGATAGTGTGGCTTTCCAGTAACAGTGAAAGAATATTTCAAATCGGTCCAGTAGTTTCGAAGCCTATTCGATGCAAACAAACGAAACAAATCTTCCCTCTTTATAATATTAGATTGATAATTTTATAGCTTAAATCTGGGGCATTGTTTAAAATCTATTGAAAAGGAATATTGTTTGTAGATTTGATGAATCAGAGATCATAATTCTGATTTTTGTTATATTGCAATACTTTAAAATTACACTTAGGTGTGTAGCAATTTATTATTACTAGATTTTTTTTTGTAAAAATCTTATAGCTTTTTACTTTCAAAACCTCGTGGGAAGGGAAGACATTATGTATGCTCCGCTAAGTCAATTATCTGGTTATAACTGTGACTGTGTCACAATTGTGCCAGAACACACATGCTCACACAAAACTATCACAACTGTGGCATTGTGACGGACACCGGGCAGTCATATACAATTAATGTTAGACAATGTGCATGAACTCGCACGATTAATATTCATTGCCATTTCACAGGGCTATCTGTTTTTTAATTTGTTCCTCTATTTTGGCATTTACTAGACAACGGATAAATGTCTTAAGATTTACTTTTTTACGGTTCCGCTTCCCGACAGGTGGACCGTATGCCTGTTTTATTATCTACTTAATGGTAAAAAAAATCCTTTCTTAAGATATTCTCAAACTTTTGGAAAATTGCTCGTAAATTACTTCATTTTCTTTCCCAAGTTTGTTGAAATCAGTTATCATAATTTCGTGTAGGTGATATGGTCAACCGACCATGCACACCTTGTTGTTAAAGTTAGTTATTCTATTATTCAAAAGTAATAATATGCAAATATACTTTGAGAATATCACTCTTGCGCTGCGCCCTTGCGGTCTAAGCTATGGGTATAAATAACTTATAACTTGAAACTTTTCAACTTGAAAAGTTACCCATGCAGACATTTTATACATCTCACATACACATTAATTTATAACTTTAAGTAAGGACTTAGAGTAAAAACTATTTTATGTTTTTTTATATATAAAAGTAGGGGTGTAAAGGGGGGGGGGGGCATGGTTCAGGGTAACAGAAGCTGAGGCATTCCTTTGCCAATACATATTTCTTTCTCTGTAAAATACTTTTATCGATTATTACCCATGTAATCTATAGAAAATTGATTGGCAATAAAGAACATTTTTATTTTATTTTATAATAAAGCAAATGGTTATTGGTCCATATCACCTAAAGTAACAACCTATCTAAATGGGTAATTATGTCATAATGTAACCTGAAATAAATAATTTTCATCTTTAATAGTCTAATAGGAAATTGATAAATCCATATTCAATTATGTAATCAAGGATAATCCAATTCGTAATTGCGTGACAACTGACAACAAATACGTCATATTTATTTATGTATGAAGCTACGGCTTATTAAAAGTCATAAAATTATGTTAACTGGATTAATGTTGAATAAGGAAAGTAGTCCGTTAGGAAAATGAACGAGTAAGGTAGCTGAGGAGATAGATTTTTTTTTAAATAGGCAGGTAGGCGATTTATGAATAAGAAAGTGCTTCCGTCGAATCCTTAGTAAACTGGATAAAATTACTAAAAAATAATCATATTTTTGGCTACGGTTACCGCTTTCCATCAGGTGGGCCGTATGCCTGTTTGCCTACTTGATGGTATATAAAAACATTACCAAAAAATATTCATCCATTTTCACATAGTAGACAAAACTTAATACCTAAATTATTCTTTGCATTTTTTTTTGCCTGATTTTATTTTTCATCCGTGGCGTTATTTCAGGAAGCCGTGGCTTACGGATGGCAAGTGCCATCAGTGGACACCGTCAACATCGACTGGTCAGCTCTCACCATGGCCATCCAGAACCACATCAAATCTGTGAACTGGGTCACCAGGGTAGACCTGCGAGACAAGAAGATTGAATACATAAACGGACTTGGGGAATTCAAGGACCCTCACACGTTGGTCGCGACAATGAAGAATGGCTCGAAGAAGGAGTTTACTGCTAAGAATGTGGTGATTGCTGTGGGGGGCAGGCCCAATTATCCTGACATACCGGGTGCCCTGGAGTACTGTATTACCAGTGATGACATCTTCAGTTTGAGCCATCCCCCTGGAAAGACTCTCGTTGTTGGCGCTGGATGTATCCTTTTATGTTTTACCAATATACAATTGTTTTTTCTCGCTCTTGATGTATATGTATTACTAGCTGTTGCTCGGGGCTCCGCTCCCGTAGGAATTCCGGGATAAAATATATTTATGGCCTATGTGTGTTGTTCTAAGCAATCTCCATTCCAAATTTCAGCCAAATCGGGTCAACTTTCGCGATTATAATATTAGTAGGATAGGATTGATCGTATCTTTATGCTAGCGAAAAATCCTCATAACTCCTTGTAGTTAGGTATTTCATTATATCAAATATTTATCCTTGTGACTTGTGTTGTTCGTTAAAAGATAAATTTCCTCATTGTGTGTATAATAATATATATAATTATATGCCTCATCAAAATCAATATAATTTATTCGTACTTGTATAAGTATAAGCCTAGAAGTCAAATCGTTTTCATATGAGTACTAGATTTTGGTCTATGATGACTAATGTCATACATTGGTATGTCTTTATTTTTTGTTTTTATGGTAATTGTTTATTCAATAAATAAAAATATGTCTGTAGACGTATACTTAAATTTTTGACCAAAGTCGAGTATTAGGAATCGACTATATTTATTTACTGGCTTTCGCGTGCATATTAACGCACGTTAATTTCCCTCGGGGACAGTGCTTTTTATTTTCCCGGGATATAAAATATGTCCTTCTTAATACTCCTATGTGTATGCAAAATTGTAGGAAGATTGGTTCAGTAGATAGGGCGTATCAAACAAATAAAGCAACACACAAACAACCTACTTTCGCATTTATAATATTAGTTGAAAGTTGGATGTTACAGCTGATGCGTCTATATCAATAAATCAGCCATTTTACAAATAATTGTTAACTAGCTACACGCCCTAGCTTCGCATAGGTGCAATATTATGGGTTGTACTTACATAAAAACCTTCCTCTTGAATCACATTAGCTATTTAAAAAAAACCGCAACAAAATCAGTTTTCTAGTTTCGAAGATTTAAGCATACATAGGGACAGACAGCGGAAAGCGATTTTATTTTATAGTATGTAAAGATAAAGATATTTGCACCATCACATATTCACCATTTTAAATTTCTACACTGAAACAGTTGTATCAATTAAAATAAATGCCTGAACAACAATACAGACATCGGCTTAGAATGCGCTGGCTTTCTGAAATCACTAGGATACCCGACCACGGTATTGATCCGCTCGGTGCCGCTGCGAGGGTTCGACCAACAGATGGCGCGGCTGGTCACCGCCGAGATGGAGGAGAAAGGGGTCAACCTGCAGCACAAATGTGTCCCACTGTCTGTGGAGAAACTGGAGTCTGGTCAGCTGAAGGCGCGTTGGTTGAACACTGAGACGCAAGAGCAGTGAGTATTATTAATTTAGCTGCAAGAGGTCCATTTTTTTAGGGTTCCGTGCCTGAAAAGGCCAAAATGGAACCCTTATTAGAACACTTGTTGTCCGTCTGTCTGTCAAACTTTTTTTTCTGAGGAACGCGTGAACGTATTAAGTTGACATTCATAACATACATTTAATCTCTTTTGGCTATAAAATAATCAAAATTGTAAGTTAACGCGATCATTTGCAAATTCTCGTAAATTTTGCGATTTTAGATTGGAATCAAAACCACTGGGGTATATCCTGTTGAACCTTGAAATTTGATAAGAATCAATATTATACAGCACTCATTTAGCACTTATTTTACAAACAAATAAAGGAAAGCAAAAAATCTTAAAATAACCTGTAGTATTGTGTGGTAGTACGGAACACTCAGGACGCCTATATATACAGACGGACTAATAAAATCACCCAGATTGCTTGCCCCAAAGTAATATCGAGACCTGTGTGTGAAATAAAAAAACAAATTCTTCTAGTCTAGTATGGATGGAAAACGAACTATAATATTTTGTATTAAGGATGAAGATTGTGTGACAAGTGCGTTTCATTTATATTGTAGATCTGAAGATGTGTTCGACACGGTGCTCATCGCGACGGGGCGGTACGCGCTCACCAAGCAGATCAATTTGCCCGCAGCTGGTGTCAACGTGAGTATTTGACTATTACAAAAAATACTAGAAGTTATTTGCTAGCGAATTTTTATCTAAGATTTTTTCAATTTGACCTGATTTTAGAGTAAAAGAAATAAAATTAATGGTGGCGCTAGTTGGCTGATATCAGCCCCTAAAAGATCGTAAAATCTATTACTTGAATCTTAGTCTTTTTAGACTTTACTAGATGCACCTTGCGGTGTACACAGTAGCGCCATCTACTTTCTTAATATCAGACTTTTGACAAAACCTACGGGAATCGCGTACTTTTTGGGATAAAAAGTATCCTATAATTAATAAAATTGGTTATAGGATATTGATATATGGTCGTATTGGCTATCTCCATACCAAATTTCATAAAAATTAGTTAGAAAAAACAAACATGCAAACTTTCGCCTTTATAATATTAGTGGGATGGGTTAGTGGGATTAACTTGTTTTTACAAGCCTTTGTTCAACTTGCCCTGTTAGTATGCGACACTTTTTGTAAGTTGAGTTTGACTCATTTCCCGGTTTCCGATTGAGCTGAAATTTTGCATGCATATGACAATATGACATACAGCTGATCAGATGATGGAGCTAGAAGGTGGTGGGTACTTTGAAACTTTTTGGTTAATTTTATCAACAAATAAGGTGATACCTCGGTGAACACTAGCGCCACCGTCATTTAAAAATCATTACTCGCTGAAAACACAAGTTATCAAAAATCCCTCTGCTGTAATTATGGTTCTGGATCTGAAGTAAATTTTAATCATATTCAATTATTAAATTATAGTTCCTTATAGTTACAAATTGAAAACTGCTTAAAGTGGCCGTTTTAAGCAATAATCCAGAACTTTAATTACAGCAGAGGGATTTTTGATAACTTGTGTTTTCAGTGAGTTATGAATTTTAAACAACGGTGGAGCTGGTGTTCACCGGGTATCACCATAATATAAGCTTGTTTTAAAAGTGCTTTCTTTTTCTTTAATTTTGTGATATACAGGGTGTAACATGTAAGTGTAGTCATATTCAAGGAGGTATAAGTGTAATCGATGTAGATCTTGTGTGCAATGTCATAAGACACAATAAGTTAATTTAATAAAAAATGAAAATTTTATTAAATATATTTTTTTGTGACGTCATAATCAAAACAATCGAGTCCCATCACTAGTGGGGTCATGAACTCTACTAATCAAACCTACTTACGTGATGTTGAGATATTGTTAGCTCTGCCTGTTTATGCGCGCCTGGTATCAAGGAGCGAAAAACACAATGGCGGCGCGGTATCTTTGGCGGCGACATCGTAGCCACCAATATCACTTGCCGCACATAACACATTGAATTTTCTTTTTACACCCAGTTTAAATTTAACTTCACACACCACACACATTATTAATAAAATTACTTATTATTGTAGTGCACTACCGCAACGTAGGTATTCAAATAAACACGTGAACATAACCAAAATGCTCAAGAACGGCTTCTTCAAAGTCCGGGTCGATGGTGCTTGCGCGTTCATGGGAAGTGGAGCCACGGTATGATCCAGTTTCACGCAATCGAAGCACCATCCTACGGAAGCACTCCAAGGATGGGAGCTGCCTTTGCTCAGCTTCTGGACGTCCTTCGATAAACCTCTCACGATACAATTCACGAGCTCCACGAAGACTACCATCGGCAGCCCCCACTCAAAGAATCATTTCGTAGTATTCGGCGTGACTTAAAAATGACATTTTCAAAAAAATGAAAGTGTCACGCGCGCGGTTAAAATAAAAAGTATCTTTACACCACGTTCAGATGCAAGCAACTGATCGGCGGCGGCCCGACTGATTGAAGAATCATGTACATACAAGATCGATTAACCTGCTTGCTATTGGCCGATCTTTACATAAGGAACTATCCCTACCCCATATTTTGGCAGAAAACAATTTAGAGTTCCTTATTAAAACTAACTAAAAAGCTTCCGTGTTTACTATCTAACGCCTATGTTATCCTAGTCAACATTAAACATTTTTAGTGAAAAAATCACTCCGTCTACTAAATGAACCGGTTTTATTCGCATGATTTTAGTAATTTCAAATTATCTTATTACCAATTTGATCGGTCAAGCGAACATTATCACTGAAATTACTCATTATTAATAAACAGAACCCTTAGATCATTATTTCCAAAAAACAGTAATGGCCGAATGAGAAGTGGGCGTTACTTTAATTAGGATTCAACATGTAAGGGTTTTCTTACGAATTTGTACTTACTCTTTACTTTTATGCTATCCTAGTACTAGTAAGATGACCGCGTGGTATATCCAGCTCAAAAATACTTTCTCAGAGGGTTTTTTCACGAATAGTTTTTTTTCCTTTCCAATTACGTACTTTAGGAATAGACCACTTTCTCTCTTCACGTGAATGTCGTACAAAGGAGAAACAGATATCTGAATTCCCATGTTTTTCTTCCTGGCTGTTGGCAAAATCTCGCCGCCGCCGGCTGGTGGCATTTTCTACCAACAGCAGCGTTCGCAAAGAAGGTTAACGGCAGGCAGGCGGCCGGTCATACAAACAATTTAAAATCTTATTTTATGACTTCAGTCGATGTACCTCGTATTTACGGATCTCGCACTTATTTCTAAAGCTATGCTGCAGAATGCGACCGGCAAACGCGGAGGACATTATTTTTATGATCGGCCGCCATCTTGACGTCAAATCTCTTAATGTCGTTTTATTAGAAAGCTTTGCGAATTTTCTTATTACCCATAATACCCAAAATAACCATGCAATTTTAATAACGCAGTCCATTATTCATAGACAGAACCCTCATAATTATTTTAATAATTATTTGCAAAGAAAGAGATGGCAAATGTGTATGTGAAGTGGGTGTAGCTTTAATTAGGGTTCAATATGATTTTTTTCTTAAAAATTATGTACTTGCTCTTTAACACTTATGCTATCCTAATACTATTGATACGTTCTTGCAAGCGCGTGGTATATCCAGCTTAGGAATAGACCACTCCCTCGAACTTTCTCCCTCGAGAATGACGTAAAAGTCTGTTATAGGACCACGAAGCAAGTATGGGACAGGGATTTGAATTCCCTTGCAATGCTCTTGCATCTTTTGCCTAATTTGTACAGAACCAATAATCAAAATAAAATTAAACAGAAAGAGAAAGAAATATCTTCTTTTCTTACAACACATAAGTAAATAGGCGTAGCCTTGGCACATAAATAAATTTAGGGTTCTTTAATTTTTATTGCTAATGTACCAGGTGTCACAGGGGCATATCATATTACATGTGCGCATACAATACTTCCGCGGTGCTTTTATGGTGCTTTTTTTTTAAGTAAGACAATGTTTATGACAAAAGTTCATTAATTTCGTGTAGGTGTCATAGTCAATCGACCATGCACACCCTGGTGTCAGAGTTGTTTTGTTCGGAACCGCGTCTCTGCCTCTGACGTGGTTCCTTTAACGAATACCAGATGGCAGCCGGGACCAACGGCTTAACGTGCACGCACGGCACGAAATCATCTTTATTGTCAAACAAATCAGGTCATAATCAGACGATTCAAGCCTGATATGTCCTCACCAAACTGGAAACAACTAAACAAAGTATGCTTCCCGTGGGAATCGAACCCTCGACCCACGGGTCTACAGGCAAAACGCCTTAACCATTGGACTACGGAGGCAGTGATATGATATGACAAAAGTGAAAGATGGTGATGGAAACAAAGTACTGTACACCTCTGTTCTGTTTGTCTGTACCGTGTAGGCGACAGCGGTCGAACCTTCCTCCGGCTCCGAAATAGGTAAGTGATGTACGCAACTGGGAAAAAAACTACAACGTCAACTAGCCAGTTCATCACTTTCTGTTTGTTTCATTTTTTTGTGTCAAGTTTATCTCTCTTCTAAGCGATTTTCCGGTTGTATTCTCCGATCGTCGTCCCAAGGTCGACTTTCTTGCTTTTTTACTCTACTACACTCGGACTGATTGTAAGACCATTTATTTGTACACATTTACCAAGTACCCTTGTTTGCGTTTACCCTATGCCGGGCCGCTGCTGGGGAGGCGGCATAATAACCAGACACTTGTTCAAGCCACTGATCAATACATATAATAAGACACTAAAATGCGAGTGTCTGTACATTTAATATTTTTCAAAAAAACTGATTGAGTGCGATTAAAAAGGAGTAACAGAAACCAAAAAAAGAGTTTTTGGAATTTTTGTCTGTCTGTATGTATGTGACTCGCTCGCCCGACCTCGTGCCGTATGGTCACGTTTCGTTGAGCTCCGCGATTTTTAATTCTTTAAAAATAGTTTTTCCTCGGTTTTTCTTCGTTTTCTTTTTAAGTGCTGTGCTATATACACTTATAGTGATAGTGACACGGTGAATTGTGCGAATTAACGCTTATTTTCGGTATTTTTAGTGTCTAAGTGTGGACCATTGCGGGCAATCAGGACAAGGACCTGCAGCTAAGTTTTCATCGACTTTTCCCCTTTTTTTATACATTTCACTAATTGTTTATAATTTTTCTCAAATTTTGCCAATTTTTAAGTGCTTTTCGATAATTTTACATCTAAAAGTAGGTAGTGATTATTTTTGTTTACATCTTGCTAACCGAATTTAACCGAAAACAGTTTTGTGACATTTGCTGTCAGCTGTTATTGACAGTTGAAATTGAAGTTGACAATAGCATCTTCTTGCTCGTCGAAATTTTGCTGTCAGCTGTTAATGACAGTTGAAATTGAAGTTGACATTAGCACCTTTGCTCGTCAAAATTTTACGGCACTGGAGGCGAGGACATTTAAGCTTATTTTGAACTCTTTAGCTATAAGTGGTGATGGTAGTTTAGGTTAAGTTCTCGGTATACAGTAAACTGACACTAGATTTATCCAGTAACATATTTAGAAATATTATAAGTATGTCGGACGGCTCAGACGACGACGGGGGTCCATCCCGCATCAGGACCCCGACCCGCGACCCCTTTAAGCCTAGGGACTCCTTACTGAGGACCCCACCAGGAAGGCGACTATCCATTCTAGAGGATAACACGTCGAAAAGCCTGATGGCAGCAGTGGTCGTGGAGACGGTGACGAACGTCCTAAGAAGATTATCTCCTGAGCTTCATGAAGATTCCCCGCCAGCCAAGGGAACGAAGGCCCCCTCGACAACCGCCGCTAGGAAGAGGGCATCGGCGGCTAAGCGCGCGTTGGCGTCCCCAGAAGAAGTCGGCTCTGCGAAGTTGTCGAAAAGAGTACCGACTCCAACGAGCTCATTGATGCCCCCGGAACCACCAGTGTCGGAATTTGGTACACCCTTCTCGTCCGATAGCGAAGCAGACCCAATGTCCGAAGAAGGAACAGACGACCTGCACGCTCTAACTGCGCGTCAACTTCTATCTAGGGCCCATAAGGAGGCGAAGGGGGTGGCCTCCATCGCGGGTGGCCCCACGAGTAAGTTGAAGAAGTCGGACCAGAGTAATATAAACGGCCATGTAAGCACCATTCTGGAAATCGTTGCCCACCTGGCGCTCGTAGCTGAAGAGGGCAAGAAGGACATCAAGGTGGCCCAAACGGAGAAGAAGGCCATTGATGAAGCGCGAGAGCGCGAGAAACAAAGGGCCGCCCAAGCAGAGGCGGCCAGAATCGAAGCGGAGGCAGCCAAGGCTCGCGCAGAGGAGCAGGCGGCGGCGGACAGGGCTGCCGCGGCCATCACTGCAGCGTCAGCAAGCGGTGACGGGACTTCCTACGCCGAGAAGGCGAAGAAGAAACCGGCAGGACCAATTATTGCTATATACCCTACAGACGCGGATATCAAGAGCGCAGAGGAGACAAAGAAGATTCTGAAAAGCTCCGTTACCCCCGCCCAGCTGCAGATACATGTGGACAAAGTGCGCAGGGTCGGCAACGCGGGCGTTCTCGTGCAAACGAGAACAAAAGAGGATATGGCCAAATTGAGGACCGCACTCCCGGCTACCCTTAAGGCCAATGAGCTTCAACATCGGACCCCGCTCCTGTGTATCAGGAATGTTGACGGGAAGGATCTGACACTCGACGAGTTGCTGCCGATGGTTCATGACCAAAACTTTAGGAACGACTCCACTTGGACCCTTCAAAAGTTGAAGGACAACTGCCGCCTGGCCTTCAAGAAGAGCAAACTCGGAGGCAGGATGACGACGTTCGTCCTTGCATGCTCCCCGGCCCTGCGCTCTACGCTGAAGGTGATGGGCAAACTAGCCATAGGCTGGGATGTGTGCCCAGTCGATGACTTCACAACGGCGATAAGGTGCCATAGGTGCCAACAATACGGCCACCCAGAGAAACGCTGCAAAGGCGATAAGGTGTGTGCTAAGTGCGGAATTGTAGGCCATGATAGCAAAGGGTGCAACGAAAAGAACACCGTGTGCGCTACTTGCAAGCGATTTGGCAGAGGCGAGCTGCACAGTCATGAGACTGGCTCTAGAGATTGCCCAGCCCGCATTCATGCGGAGAACAGGATGAAGGAGGACACTTCATCCTATTAATGGATTACGGCCCAAATATGAAACCTAAAAAACTCAAGCTAGGCCAGGTGAACCTGGGCGGGGGTATGCTTGCCACGACCGAGATTCCACAGGTAGCCGAAGAACTGGATTTAGATGTAATACTAATTCAAGAGCATTACTCCCGACTTCGGGAAGAAGAAGCGAGTAGGTTCCTCCAGTGCGGCGGCACGGGTGCCAAGGCGTGTATCTACATTCGGCGCGCGGACATCCCTTGCGCCTTCCTCCGCCACCTGTCGGGGACACACTGTACTGTGTGTCACTTGCAGGTTGGCGGTGGGGGCGTGTACGTGGTGTCCGCGTATTTCCAGTACAGCGACGATGTGGATGTGCATCTTGAACATCTGGGTAAAGTTTTGGACGCCCTTAAAGGGAAAAATGTCATCATAGGTGTGGATTCTAACGCCCACTCACCAATGTGGTTCTCCAACGAGAGACAATACACAGGACGCGGGCCAGACGTCACGCACCGCAAGGAGTCTGTGGAGGCGTTTATCCTGGCGAGAGGTCTAGAAGTGGCCAATGTGGAGGGAGAACCGCACACATTTCAGACATCGAACGGAGCGTCAAATATAGATCTTACGCTTACTACCAGAGGTATTCCGGTGGCAGAATGGAAGGTGAGGGTGGGGTTGATTGAGAGTGATCACCGACTAATTACATTTGTCGTGGCAAGCGAGGTCGCTTCAAACGACGAGCCTCTAGAAGAGCCCATAAGACTACGGGATCGTGGTGTGTGCTGGGAGCGCTTCGAGCGTGTCATACATGGGCGTGTAGGAGACATAAAATGGAATTGCCCAGCGGGAGAGGTCTGCGAGCAATTTACTAATTTGATACTACGCGCAGCGAGAGAGACGTTAGGCGTGGTTAAATCGAGAAAGACAGGTAAGGGGTATGAATGGTGGACTCCGACGCTAAGCGGTCTGCGCGCGAAGAACAATAAATTACGGAAACGTTGGCAGTCCCTCCGTAGGGTGGGGGGGCATAGAGAGGAAACTGCACGAGACGAGTTCCATGCGCATAGGAGTAGGTATAGGGCGGCCATGGAGGAGGCGCAGCTTTTGCATTTCAGGAAGATCGCTGACTCCGGTGACTTGGACCCCTGGGGACAAGCGTACCGGGTCGCGAGCGGGCGGCACAGACCGCCCAGTAATGTTATTAATGGTACGGAATACGCACAAGGTTATGCTGAGGATGTGGACGGGGCCATGCACGGTCTCATGTGTGCGCTGAACCCGGATGACGACGTGTCTAAGGACTCCGCGTACCACAGACAGGTGCGTCGTGTGGCTTCGTTCATACCGTCAGGAGAAGATGCGCCTTCGCCATCGGATGAGGACATAGGGGACATAGTTAGAGAACTTCCCAGCACTGCTCCGGGGATCGATGGGATCAGCGCACGTATTATCCAGCATGTCTGGAAAGCCGCGTCCGTAGAGTTCTCGGAAATGTATAGGCGATGTGTCAAGGAGGGCTGCTTTCCGAACGTATGGAAGGACGGTAGGCTAATTGTCTTGCCCAAGGGCAACGGCAAGCGGCTTACCGACCCGAAAGCGTACCGCCCAATCGCGCTGTTGCCGATTCTAGGTAAGGTTTTAGAACGTATCTTGATAAAATGCGCTCCGCAGATGACCAGAGGTCTTTCAGAATGTCAGCATGGCTTCACGCGAGGTCGGTCGACGGTAACCGCGCTAAATTCCATCTTTGGCGCGGCTCGGGATAGCTCGTCTAAGTACGTTCAAGTGATCTTCTTAGACATCTCTGGTGCCTTTGACAACGCCTGGTGGCCGATGATCCTGCTGAAGGCAAAAAGGGGAGGGTGCCCACCAAACATCTATAAGATGCTGGTGGACTACTTCACTGGACGCCGTATCGGCATGTTCGTTGGAGGAAGGGCCTTGTGGAAGACAGCAACAATGGGTTGCCCGCAGGGATCGGTGCTGGGGCCCATGTTATGGAACCTGCTCATGGACGACTTGCTTCGGCTCCCGCTTCCGGCGGGGGTTAGGATTGTGGCGTATGCCGACGACGTGACCATCTTGATCGAAGCTCAATCCCGAGCGAGCATAGAGACCTCTGCCTCTGCTACTTTGAAGCTCGTTGGCCAATGGGGGGAGAGGAACCGACTGGAGTTCTCGTCGAGTAAGTCCGCCACTATGACAATCAAGGGGAAATTCCAGCGGCCACCTGTCATCAGGTTCGGTGGAGCTTCTATCAAGAACGTCACGTCGGCTACGGTCTTGGGAGTGGTGGTCGACTCAAGTCTCTCGTTCGCGCGGCATGCGTTGTCGATAGGGATGCGCGCGGCAAATTGCTTCGGCAAGATGTCACGGGTATCGGCAACCTCATGGGGTATTCGGTACAGGGCACTCCGGGTCCTGTACAAAGGCACTTACATCGCCACGGTAACGTATGCTGCGGCGAGCTGGTTCCATCGTGCGTCACTGCACGTTGTGCGGAGCGCGCTCCTGCGCACCCAGAGACCCGCCTTGATCCTTCTGACCAAGGCGTATCGTTCGACAAGTACTGCCGCTCTACCAGTATTGGCTGGTGTTCTGCCGGCCGACATCGAGGTGGGCCGTGCTGGTAGGTTAGGGGAAGCACGCGAATCCGCGGTTACCCGGGAGGAGCTACAGCGCGCGAAACGTAGCATTGCGGAGACCGCACTGGCCACATGGCAATCGCGTTGGGACGCGTCGACCGATGGTAGGGAAACATATCGATTTTTCCCGGATGTGGCGGGTCGGCTCAAGGCAACTTGGGTCGAACCGGACTATGAGACCTCTCAGATCTTGTCCGGACACGGCTGCTTCAGGGGTAGGCTCCATCGCATGAAGCTTTCGGACACCTCAGCCTGCTTCTGCGAGGAAGCGGTCACTGAGGACGTCCATCACGTACTTTGGGAATGCCCGATTTATGAGGAGGCGCGTAGGGAACTATTAAATAATGTTGTCCCGCTCGGGGTGGGCCCAGTCTACTATTGCGATCTCGTGGGATCTGAGGCGAACTTTAAGCGGCTAAAAGAATTCTCGCATCGGTGGCATAAAATTCGAAGCGGCCTCGAGAGGGGCATAACTTGAAAAGTAGGAGCACATTAAGAATACTGCCACAAGCAGACAAAGAAGACGAAGAGAAAAACTGAAACTGTGACAAACTCAAAGACCTAGAAGACAGAAGCTGGCCTCTGGCCGAGAAGGCAAGCGAGGCGTACTTGTGAACGTAAGCCCCCTAAGGATGGGGGAGAGTTATTAAAATGCAATGATTGCATAGATAGGCGACACTATAGAGAACTTGTAGGGAGATCAAGCAGGTGCGACTGGAAAGAGATGCGAAATGCTAGTACAGCGCACTCTCCCGAGATTCGGCTCGTATAACCGAGAGGTTGGTAGAGCCATGGGAGGTGGAGGGAAGTGTGTCTGTATGTATGTATGTATGTATGTATGTCTGTCTGGTACGTTATAACTTCGAAAATACTCAACGGATTTAAACGCGGTTTTCACAGTTGGATTACATATTATTAGGAGCGTTGTCAAAACTTTGTTTCGTCAAAATCGGTTAAGGGAAAAAGAAGTTATGGTCGATTGAAAATTTACTTCAAACACTGCTTCAAAACTTTTAATGCGTTTACTTACGTTTAATTTAATTTAGATAAGGCTAGGATTTCTACTTTTTATTATCCATATCAATAAAGACGAAAACACGCACTGCACCTATTAATTTTAATAAAATAACACATTGAATTTGATCGTAAATTTAGTAACATAAAATCTCAATAGATGGCGCGAATTTGCGTACCTATAGACAAATCCCATTTGAAATTTCGCCATCCTCTAGCAACGTATGTTGGCTTATCGGTAGAGGTCGTAGATCATATTTTTAAGTCGAGGGTTCGAATCCTGCTATACATGACTTTTGTTTTTACTTGCTTTTTTTTTCGTTTTGTATTAATTTTTAAGAATTTTTTAATACTTTTGTAAAGAAATGTTTCAAGAAAGTACCTGGATCGAATCCTGTCACAAACAATAATTTTATGATTTCGTGTTTTATTTGTTTTCTAGAATTATTTTCTTACTTTTTTTTTATAATTTTGAAAAGAAACAAATAAATTCATTTGCAAATTTATTTCAGGATAAACGATATCGCAACCCCTTACAAATCATATCTAATAGTTTGTCATTGACGACATTGAAAAAGAAGATTAATCAAATGGTTGACTGGTAGAGAACGCTCTTAGCGTTAAGTCCGTTAATATATAAGTACTAGCTGTTCCCCGCGGCTCCGCCCCGCGTGGGAATCGGTTATATCGCGCCCAAAAGTTTATGTTTGACCTCAGGTCGTTAACTACATCCCTACCAAATTTCATCACAATCGGTCCAGCAGTTTAGCCGTGAAGAGGTTACAGACAGACAGACTTTCGCATTTATAGTATTAGTATGGATATGGATTTTGTACTTATCTATCTATCTTTACATATAATAGGACAGTAAAAATTTAATGTCTGTACATTAAATATTTTTCTAAAAAACTGATACGGGGCGATTAAAGAAAGACGTGTAACAGAAACCAAAAAAAAACAATTTTTGGAATTTTTGTCTGTCTGTCTTTCTGTATGTCTGGTACGTTATAACTTCAAAACTACTCAACAGATTCGAACGCGGTTTTCACAGGTGGATTACATATACGTTCAACAGTTTTGTCAAAACTTTGTTTCGTCAAAATCGGTTAAGGGAAAAAGAAGTTATGGTCAATTGAAGTTTACTTCTAGCACTGTTTCAAAACTTTTACAGAGTTGAATCCGGTTTACATAAACGTATTTAATATAGATAAAGCTACAATTTCTACTTTGTTTTATCGATATCAATGAAGACAAAAACACACTGCAGTCTCTATTAAATTTTAAAAAATTAACACATTGAATGTGTGTGGGCGTATAATTTAGTTACATAAAATAACAATAGATGGCGCTGAAGTTAATTTAATTATTTTTTTCTCATATGGTATTATAGCAGGTTGAAATTTTTCCAGCAATTAATTCTAATTATTTCAAAAAAATTTTGGTTGTTTATTTAGTTCTATTGGTTGGTTTGTTTATCGGTCGTTTGTTGTATTGTATTGTAAGCTATTTGAATTGATTAGTTGGTTGGTTTGGCTTTGGTTTAAAAAATAATCAAACCAGCAAGTCAGTTCAGATAGATAGATAGATAGATATACTCTTTATTGTACCATTATCATACAAATTATACATGTTGAATACAAATACAAACAATGTGTACAAAGGCGGACTTATCGCTGATGCAATTTCTTCCAGCCAACCTTAGGGTGGATAGGAACAACGTGGAAAAAAATGCGGTAGGCGGTACCAAAACAAATATGAAATAAATAATATAATAAACTATGAATGAAAAAAAAAAACATACAGTTGATGTTCGACGGAACATACGGTCGTGTCGTAAGGTCTAATTTAACTAACATAACACTATTTATTGAGTTAGGTTCTAATGACCCTGTAATAGGCTGCGTCTACTCTTTTAGAGACAAATATGTGATAGTATGAATGTTAATATTTTCAGTTTGATATCGTAGCAATGTAATGGCTTTATAAAATTGGCACGGGAATAGGATACTACTTATAGATTTAACTATAGGTCTGGATAGTTGTAGTTTCCACAGGTTAAGCGAAAAGCGAACTACACGCGGGCGGAGCCGCGGGCAACAGCTAGTTGGTAATAAAATCCCTTAGTTTACTTTTTGGCTTTTGTCTTAGCAAAGAAGACATATCAAATTTATTAAAAAAATAAATCATACAGAACCTTAATTTTTTTGCTTAATTTATTTTGCATTAGATCTCTTACCAGGAGAAAATGTGTGCTCGACAGGAGGTGGTTAAGGCTTAGGTAAAAAAGGTCATTCACATTGTCAGCTGATACAGACAGTGATGTCTGTTGACACTTATCGATATCGATAATACGTTTAAATTACGATAGAGTAAAATTCCCTCGATTATTAACTTTTCCATTTAATACCAATTGGAATACATTGCTTATGACCGACTCTATCGGCCCTGAAAATATGACTACACTTACATGTTACACCCTGTATATATTTTTTAGTGTGTATCACCGAACGGCAAGATAATCGCGGAGACGGAACAGACGAACGTTCCGCATATATACGCGGTGGGCGACGTGCTGGAAGGCCGGCCCGAGCTCACGCCCGTCGCCATCCTCGCGGGCAGACTGCTCGCGCGGCGAATGTTCGCGGCCGGACAGCAGCACATGGACTACGAGAATGTGGCCACTACTGTGTTCACGCCGTTAGAATATGGATGTGTTGGCATCAGCGAGGAGACTGCTGTTCAGAGGTAAGCGAAACTGAGCTCTATTATTAATCTTTGGAGTCCATGAGAGCGGGCTGCTCGCGCGGCGAATGTTCGCGGCCGGACAGCAGCACATGGACTACGAGAATGTGGCCACTACTGTGTTCACGCCGTTAGAATATGGATGTGTTGGCATCAGCGAGGAGACTGCTGTTCAGAGGTAAGCGAAACTGAGCTATGTTAATAATCAATAAGAGTCAATTGACAAGCTGCTCGCGCGACGAATGTTCGCAGACATTCGCAACTGATTGACTAATAGAACGTGGCTACTACTGTGTTCACGCCGTTAGAATATGGTGTGTTGGGATCAGCGAGAAGGCTGCTGTTCAGAGGTAAGCGAAACCGAGCTCTATTACTAATCTTTAGAGTCCATGAGAGCAGACTGCTCGCGCGGCGAATGTTCGCGGGCGGTTCGCAATAGATGATGGACTACGAGAATGTGGCTACACTGTCTTTACGCCGTTAGAATATGGATGTGTTGGCATAGATACGTAAACTTAATTACTAAGCAATAGAGTCCATTGGCAAGGCAAGCAAGGCTATTGCGAACCTCCCGCGACGAACGTTCGCGGGAGGTTCGCAATAGATGGACATATAGCAAAAAGTTGTATACAGAAAGTTAAAAAAAAACATAGAATATAAAACATTAGTACAAGAAGAAGAATTGTTCCCTGTTTTTGCCTTTTAAGGTACGGAACCCTAAAAACGTGAAAGTATTACTACTGTACATCATGAACATGCTATGCAGCATCATAAGTGTTTTATCTTATCATGGCATGGCAAGCTATGTAATAATGATAGCCGAATTAATTGTAATCGACGTGATGTCTGGCGGTTTGTTATCTAGCATCCGCGTGTGTGTGTGGTTCTGTTTATATCACATTCACGTCTGACCACGTAGTCTGATTAGATTATAGGGAAATTTGGAGCCCGTGGGAATCTACATAAATGTAAAAGCGAGAAGTCACTCATTCTTAGTAGGTGGTTTTTGCCATGACAAGACAAAAAATATATATAAGGTGAATTTAAATCAACTGCAAATATTTTAAGGGCAGATTCAGACCACTAAACTGAACAACTTTCCTAAATAAACTTGTTGAAATACGAAAAAAAAATTTTTACCTCTCATACAAATTGAGAATCAGCTGATCTAGTTTAGTACGGAGAGTGAAAAATAAAATTTCGTATTACGATATAAGTTTATTTGGAGTTTAAATTGTATCAGTATAGTGATCTGTATCTGCCCTTAAAATATTTGCAGTTGATTTGTGTCCAAGGTGGACTCTATCTATTTTTTTCTTTCTTCCATTTAGTAGGCAAATAGGCATACGGCCTACCTGATGGGAAGCGGTTTCCGTAGCCAATATTAATTGACAATGAGGAAATTACAAACATAGATAATACAATAGGAGGCCTTATCGCCTATTTATTGATGAACAAATCTTTATTCAGTAAATAATAAACAGTACATTATTGTCGAGGTCGGAAATAAAGCAATTTATGGCCGAGTAGTAAGCCTTGCCAATTCTTTTTAAGGTGATACCTCGGTGAACACTAGCGCCACCATCATTTAAAAATCATTATTCACTGAAAACACCAGTTATTAAAAATCCGTGTTATTTAATTAAGGTTCTGGATCTGAAGTTTATTTTAATCATATTAAATTATAGTTCCCTATAGTTATAAATTGCAAAACTGCTAAAATTGGCCGTTTTAAGCAATATTGCAATTTGTAACTATAGGGAACTATAATTTAAAATGATTAGAATAAACTTCAGATCCAGAACCTTAATTAAATAACACGGAATTTTGATATCTTGTGTTTTCAGTGAATAATGATTTTTAAATGATGGTGGCGCTAGTGTTCACCGAGGTATCATCTTAAAAGGACGAGGCGAAGATAAACACCACGCTTTAAATATTATCGCCCTTGTATTTCCAGACATGGCGCGGACAATATCGAGGTGTACCACGCATACTACAAGCCGACCGAGTTCTTCATTCCGCAGCGGAACATCCGCAACTGTTACCTGAAGGCCGTGGCGTGTCGCGAGGCTCCGCAGAGGATCCTAGGGCTCCACTTTGTGGGGCCCGTGGCCGGGGAGGTCATCCAGGGCTTCGCTGCTGCCATGAAGTGAGTTATTGCTCGAATTTTATTACTAGAAATTTTTACTTTTTAATGTTTTTTATTGCTTCTGTGGTCGAGTGGTTAAGCCGTTTCCCTGTAGACCCGGGGGTCGTGGGTTCGATTCTTACGGGAAGCGTTCTTCGTTTAGTTGTTTCCAGTTTGGTGAGGACATTGCAGGCTTGAATCACCTGTCTAATAATTAATTCCAACAATAATTAGAAGTTTTAACGGGTAGGAAAAAGCCACAATATGTCTGTTGTATTTATTTTTCAAAATTTTTTTTCGACCATTTGTGTATAATAATGTTGAATTACTATTCGCTAAGCGTTCGTGAACAAGCGTGAGTTGGGAAGTGGTACAATGTCGTATAAGTGACTTAAATCCTTACTTACTTAGCCATCTGGCTCTGACTAGACTTACTTGACTGGAATAGACTGACTTGATGTTTTTGATTTGACAAAAAGTAAGACTGAAGAAGATTCATAAATTCAAGAAAGGCCTTAAAGGACTAGTTTCCACGGCGTCATCATCATTTCGAGTAGGCCTCACGGTCAATCGACCATGCACACCCTGGTGTCAGAGCTCTTCGGAACCTCGGCTTCGGCCTCTGACGTGGTTCCTTTAACGACCACCAGTGGAAGCCGGGACCAACGGCTAACGTGCCTTCCGAAAAAAGTATGAATGAATGAATGACTTTATTGCTTTAAATGTGGTACAATAGGTGGAATATATAAAATTTCGGTATCACACATTAGTCATTTCTGACATGCAACAGACAGTAAGAATTGTCAAGTATTTTTTCAACCAACAATAACGTATTTCAAGATGCGGCATAACCATGGAGCAGCTGGCGAACACGGTGGGTATCCACCCGACGGTGGCCGAGGAGTTCACGAGACTCAACATCACCAAGCGGTCTGGGAAGGACCCCAACCCCGCTTCCTGCTGCAGCTAGATACAGCTTCACGAGATACACACACGAACACACATACAACTTGCCTGGTCTTCTTACACACAAAACGTTTTGACGGAGAACGCGCACGTCGCAAAATGTGCAATTCGCATTTGGCGCATTTGATATGCAAAATGTCTACTTCGATGTTCACTTTTCGAATTGAGCGCTTTGTAAATACTCGTGAGTGCAATTTTTCAAATATAATTTCCATCATTGTTGGTCATGTTTAATTAAAATCTTAATAAATTCTATTTATAATTTCAATACGTTTAGGAACAACCTTAATTTTTACGATTTGAAGAGTTCTCATTTCGAGAAGTCCAATTTATGAAATGTATATTTGTGTTTGGATTTTGAAATGTACATTTTGCAGGTTGAATAAGCCCGAAGCGCCCATATGGCATCCACTATAATAATTGCTATTATATTATCAAATTGTTATGTTACGTTAGCGATGTAATTTCACACACAAGTATTATGTCATTATTACTTATTATCTATTGTGTAAAAATATAACTAAATGATTTAAACAAATTAATAATCTAAGGGCAAAATTAGTATCATAAATTTATCCTTTTGCGAATGCGGCGTTTTGCGTTAGTTGTTATTTTGCGAATGTATTATTACTTGTAACCAGCTAACCTAGATTTGAATCGGGCCACATTGTTTAATGTTACTTACGTATGTCGAATACTACGATTTATTTTGTTTTTATTATATTTATTGCCTATTTTTTGTCTGTTTTATGTTCGTTGCACGGAACGCGTACACCGTTGAGATCATATGTTTGTACCTTGAGAATGATCGTAATATATATTAGATGCTAACTTATATATGTATATAATATGAAAAGTAAGACTCACTGAATGATATTATATCTCTACCTACCTAATTATAAAGCTGAAAATGTTTTTTTTTAATTTCTTGATTGGGATTTGTTCTCGAAATTTCTATAAATCCGAAATAAACCAAAAGTATAAGGAACGGACCGTAAGATATATTATTATTGTTAGTAACTGCTTTATGTAATTAGGCGTAGTTTGCTCTGTTGACAAGCAACGTATCAAATTATTAACGATCAAAATCTGGCACGCATATTATAGTATATCTTAAGCGTGTATAATCTATGTTCACAAAAATTTGTTTTATTTGCCCAAAAAGGGGCAATAATTAAGTGTTTATTTGATGCGGAGATAACTAATTTCATTAAATAACAAACAGAATTAAAAATTTCGAAGAATTTATTGTAATAACCTTTGGAATGTGATTTGTGTTGTGCGAAATCGCAAAAAAGCGATAAGATAAGCAAAGGATGTTAAAAAGGGGGGGGGGGGGGGAGTACAAGAATACGTCTGTCATCTTTATGATTGATAGAAAAAGATTTCATATATTCATTTATTTAGTGAAGTTGCAAATGATTTCGCATTTAAAGTTCTTTATTTTATTCCAGTGTCATTTTTCTAGTAAAACTAGACTAAAAATATCTACAACATGTTTTGGTGCTCGCCGTTCTGTTCCGTTTTCGAATATCTAAAGTAGTACAAAACTATATATATAGAAAGTATCAAATTGTTGTCTCAAAATTCATGTAATAAAAATTGTATTTGTTGTTATAATCTTGTAGATATATGAGTTAAGTTGAAAATAACCCTTCCTAGCCGTCGGGTAAAAACGGCAAAGCGAACATTTTCTTATTTCGTCACACAATTTTTTTTATGACAAAGCCAAATTTAACATCTTTCTTTATTAAAAAAAAAAAAACATTTTTAACTTATTTTAGTTAAAATAAGTATCGTTCTTTCAATATCAAATATCGATAAGAGCGATTAGCACAAAACGTTTTAAAAAAAATAGGTTTGGCAATACTTAATTTTCTTTAGTAACACTTTGTAGCTCGCTCTCTTTCTGTTTTTTATATAAATTACACGCGAGTGAAAGAGACGGCTATAGGTTTATGTTTGCAGCTGTTTGTGTTGATGTAGTAGCCCAGTGGTTTATTAGGCACGTAGGTGTACATTCCGGACGCACTGAACACGAGAACAGTCTTTTTGTGGTCGATTTATTTTTATGTGATTTTCAATTTAATAAAGTGATATATTTTTAATGGTATTTCTATTTTATTTAACTTCATAATTATAAAGACAAATGCATGCGTCAATTACTAAAAAGGTTATGTAATCGATGACAGTATAAATGAGGCATATCCTAACACTTAAGCTGGTGAGAAACACACGAAAAACATGTGAGAAACATATGACAATGTACAGTGTGGAAAATCTAGAAAAACGAAAAATAATCCACCTGTTTGTAGGGATACAAATAAAACATAATGCTGTGGCGGCGCGGACTTATCTGTATAAATGACGTTTATATCTTCAAATAGAGTTGAAAATTCTCTAAACGCCTAAAGCGGGGACCGTAGTACCTACTTCACACACCATTAGAGAATATTGAACGTTAGTGTCTCAATAAATTATGTGTCATAATCTAATTTATTTATTAATGATCAAACTAGGGTTCTTCATTGACGGTATATTTGTCCATGTCTCCGGTGGCGCGGCACGGGAACCAAACCTGCGCCGTCGGCAGCGGGTAGTGCTCGTGAGCCGACACCAGTTGGTTGTCGAACCGCCAGAAGCGAGGGCCGCGGAAGAAGTACGTATCTGGAATTATAGACGTTAGTGTCTTGAAATAGAGTTCAAAATTGTGTACAGAAGTGCGGGAAGCGGGAGAAGTGTCTGGAATATTGTACGTTAGTGTCTTCAAATAGAGGCTAAAGTCGTGTGAACGTCTGAAGCGAGAGCAGCGTTTTTAATAAACGTCGTTGGTGTCTTCAAATAGAGTCTAAAGTCGTGTGGACGCCTAAAGGGGGAGCCGCCGCTTTTTTAATAAACGTCGTGGGTGCCTTCAAATAGGGTTTAATATTGTGCAACCGACTGAAGCAGGAGCCTCGTTTTTGATATCAGACGTTAGTGTCTTCAAATAGAGTTCAAATCAAAAAAATAAATTTTTCAATGACGTGAATATATGTCTGCCAATCATAGCGCGCCATGTTAACAACTTTACGGATCAGAAGGTTATGGAAGCTAAATGTCCTTGGGTGCACATCGACTGCAATTTATAATGCTATGAGAGCAAAACGTCCTCAATTAAAAACGACTGCTAGTTTTCAAAGCAAAAGGTCCTTATTGCTGATTGTTTGCATTGCAAAGCGTCATGAGAGCTAAATGTCCTTATTTACTGTTTATATGCAATGTAAAACGACCGCTATGTGAAATGCACCTAAGCTAGACATTCTTAAAAACTTCTAATTCCTCTTTTGAGAATACGTTATACATTGTGGTCTTTTCGAATCAGTACTGAATCTGTACCCATCGATTAGTAAAACGGGCTTATTCTTTTGACTATCAATGAAAACCAGCTCCGGTTCCGTACTACAACTTGGATTGACTTGAATTTTAAAGGATTTAACGACAACATAACATGAAGTGTGCAGAATAAATGTCAATCATAGATAATATTCTAAAGAGGTTTTATCTACACTAATGTTATAAACTCTCATTATTGAGAAAGGCCATCTGCACTAAATACTTTCTGAAATGAGGACGATTTGCTTTTTGGTTGTTTTTTCGTAATGGTCAAATAGATTCAAAGACATTATATCTAGAGGACTAATAATTGGTAAGGCCAATTAGCTTTCGTAACCATTTTAAATTGAGGACATTTTGCTCTCAGAGCATTTTATATTGCAGTCGATGTGCACCCAAGGACAATTAGCTTCCAAAACCTTCTGATCCGTAAAGGTTAACAACCCTATCCGCTATTGGCTAATCCTCATGTTCTGACACAGAAAAATAATAGTACTAACGTAGTTCTGAGGCGAATTCGTAGCACGAGTACTAGGTACCTTTGGATTTTAAATCTTAAAAAGTAGTAATAAGTTCGTTATTTCATGATGTTTTCTTCCGGTTTGGCGAAGCGTTTTATAAACGTGGAACTACTGTAATTGGTTGCAATCACGTATCACGTTGCAATAGAGTTGAAAATTGTCTACTACAGAAGCGCGGGCTGCGGATATAGAACGTTACTTGCTTGTAATAGCTCTTGTCTACGACAATAGTGCTGCGGGCTGCGGAAGAGGTAGTGCAGGCACTACTTTACTACCCTTAATTACTCTAACCCTCACCTTCCTTCCAGATAATGGCCGCATCGACTGGGTAGGGCAGCTGTCTCCACGCAGACATGTCCTTCGGGTATCCTTTATCCATTTTACCCAGATCCTCGTCAAACCTAGGAATAGGTTAAAAATATTAGCTCTCGGGTGTATTTTTTATTTTTATTTCTCCTAAGCCATAAATCACCCAAACTACATATTAGTATTAATAGTTCTAACTTACCTATACCAGTGTTTTTTTTTTCTTTGCCTATATTATGGCTTATTGGAAAAGCTTTTTATGATATTTCTGAACTTTTTCCAACTTTGATCTAATAAAATTCAGACATTAAATTTCTAAGAAAATTAAAAAAATATCCTTACTAATATTATAAATGCGAAAGTCTGTCTGTCTGTCTGTCTTTCTGTCTGTCTGTCTGTCTGTCACCTCTTCACGGCTAAACTGCTGGACCGATTGTGATGAAATTTGGTAGGGATGTAGTTAACGACCTGAGGTCAAACATAGGCTACTTTTGGGCGCGATATAACCGAGTCCCACGCGGGCGGAGCCGCGGGCAACAGCTAGTATATGAATAAATTTGTCAATTGTTTTTAAAATTTGCATGCTGGAAATAGTTGTGTATATTGCATTTATGCGAAATAAATGATTTGATTATACGAAAACCATATAGCTTGCTCGAACGCCTCTTATTAATTATGGAACTACCCACCAGATTAAATTAAAAATATTTTTTCATATGAAAACTAAATTTTTTGCATATTTATAAGCCATAAAGTTAGTTTCTTACAAATCAAGGGCGGATGAAAGAATGGGACACAGAAACAGCTAATGCAATGACCACAAAAGCGCTTCGTAAATTCCAAAATTAAGATCGGAATACAAATAAGGTCTCGTACGGTGACGACAAGAAAATGGATAAAAGTTCACATCGTTTTTTTTATAACATACCTCCAGAACCTCTCGTACTGTATCAGGTATGTCTTGTTGTTGTAGTTGGACAGGAAGGCGGTGGTCAGCTCGTCCACGCGCGACGGCAGCTTGTAGTCGGAGAGTTTGCCGCGCTTCACGAACCGGAAACGGTGGTCGAACTCCCAGTAACGTCTTCCTGGAAACATTTTTGGCAATTTTTGAAGCATGGTCGGAACCCGCACGTGACACCCCTGATTTTTCAGACCCGTGTTGCTTGATGGTTTTTATTATAGGTCCATTGTCCCGATGCGCGACGGCTGTATAAAGAGCTGTCGTCTCGTTTGGTCGACGTATCCGGTGACCCAAGAGCTGGATACTTCGGACAGCGAATAAGCTTAGCCATCCAGAGAGGTAATGCAGCCAGTGTCTTGGGTAAATTACCGAGTGGCAGCGACCTCGCACAAAATTTCTATTTGCTATAGTTTAGTCTAGTTTTATTTTATAGTATAGTTTGGTCTAGTTTTATTTTTATAGTTTAGTTATATCCTGTTGTTAAATGAATAAATGAAATTATGGGTCCATCGACCATGCTTTTTCGCTAGTATAAAATTTCTTCGAAACACTCCGGTGTGGTTCTTTAATGAGCACTAGTTGGCAGCCGGGATCAACGGTCATTGTCTTGGATCTTTCGCCAATGAATTAAAAAACAAACCTTATTTTTATATTACAACAAAAGGGAAAGTAACCCAAACGAATAAACTAGTGTTCCTCTACTTCCTCTGTGTTTACCTCAAGTCCCCCTTAAGTCTATATTAAGTAGGTAATAAGGTCAAGTTTGACTTCGAACCTGAGAATATAACGATATTTCCATTCCGTTTCTCGTAAATGGCCCTGATGTAGTTGACGTGCGCGGGCAAACCTTTGAATATCTGATGGAACCTTTTGGGGTAACTTTCTTCTATTTCCTTTCTGTCGTGCAGCACCCACACCCACTGAAAATACATTTTAAATAAAATTTATTTATTTCAGGCTTTAAAACCTATAAAGTGTTACCCCCGTACTAAGAAAAGTTTGTTAAGACCATTTTAACTAAAACTATGTCATATGCCAGTTTGCCTATTGTTTAGTATTATCTGGTGGCTTACTACCATCTCTTAAAACTTGCAAGATCCAGTGAGTAAGGAAGATGTCGCCTTACATCATGTATTGCGCTGTCTCGCTTACTCACTGGATCGTGCATGGTTTTAAGAAATGATAGTAGGTCACCTGGAATCTGTACAAGGTGTCTCTAGATGGCACCAAATGTCACATTAAATGTCGCTAGGGCCTATAATTATTGATTAGGACATACTTCAGTATTGTGTGGTGGCACGGAACCCTCAGGGCGTAAGTCCGACTCGCACTTGGCCAATTTATTTGGTACTGAACCCTAAAAAGCGTCGGTGGACTTCCTCACCTCTTCTTCAAACACCCAGATCTTGCCTTGTATGACCTGTATGGTCTGGTAATTGGTGAAACAGAGGTCGGGTATCTCGTTTTCGTCCTCGTCCACTATATCGCTGTCTCGCTCTGTCTCAGCCCGGTCGGCTAGTGTGAACTTTGGTACTAGCGATGTTCGTGCTGTGGGGGCTTCGGTCACCTCTGGGATGGGATCCACATCTTTCTCTGAAACCAAGTTTGTGAGGAACCGATAGCTCGGCGGTAGGTATGTTTTGGTGAAGTAAATTTGTATTAAGCAACCCAGGGCGTGACAGAAAGACGCCAGAATAAATATAAAATTTAGAAAACCACTTAGTTAACGGCATGAAAACTGAGTTAATGGATTTCTAGGAATCTAAGAAATCATGCTAAAGCGAGTAACCAAGAATAAATAATTTTAGATTTTTTAGTTTTGTTTAAAGTTTAAGTAATATATCTAAGTTTTAGTTTTAATTTTATAAACAGTAAGTTAATTTTACTTAAAAAAAATAGTAACTTAATATTAGTATTTTTTAGTTTGTAGTTTTGTTAATATATTTTCATTTGTTTAATTTATCTACAATAAACAAAAAATAAAGAAAGTTTATACATACTATACAGTTCACGCATGCCCATAATATCGTCCGAATGCAGCTTCTCAACCGGAGTCTTATAATACGGGTACATCACCGACTCTTGTACGTCAGAATGGCACATTCCCAGCGCGTGACCGATCTCATGAACTGCCACAGCAAATAAATCTGTAATGTCGTTGTTAGCCAGCTCCTCTTTGTCGGGGTCGTCGCCCCAGAGCTCGTCGTCGTCGAAGTGGAGACTGCCGAAGGGGGGAGGGAAGGCGTGGGCTACCACGTGACCTAGCCCGTCAAAAGGAAACCTACGTTAGAAAGAGATTGCTGTAGTCTAACGATATGTTTAAAACTGCCAATCAAGTATAATATCCGTACTAAGCCGTACTAATATTATAAATGCGAACGGCTGTCCTTCTGCTACGCTTTAACAGCTAAACCGCTGTACCGATTTTTATATGGAATATGGTATTGATATAGTAAAAAATAGGTAAAAAAACTTTTTAAGTTAAACGGTTTTATGTTAAACATACATTGCAATGTTTAAGATAAATGTACTAAAAACCAAAAAATAATAAAATAGATACAGTCGTGGGAATTATAAACATATGCATAGACTAGACTAAAATAAAACCGTGGGGCACGTCAATTGTCTACAATCGTTGATTAAAATGTTTGTTTTGTAATGTTACACTATAATTAGGCAGTTGTTCAACCGACAACGATGGACGTGTCATAAGTAGGGCTAGAATGTGGAAACAAGCTAGCAAGCTCGATTATAAGCGAGTTTTAGGGTTTCATAGTGGTGAGCGAGTAGTACTTTTATCATATGTTTTGTCGATTCAAGACAAACTACGAGCAGTGAAACGATTCCTCGCCAGCCAGCAGTGTGAATGTCCAACGATAAACTAGTTGAAACATCTCTTTTATTTACATGGAGTGTATAACTATTGGAATTTCCATAAGCAAGAAAATAGTAAGTAATTTCCTCACCGTCTGCGGGCCAACTGCCTAACGACGAATTAAACGATTCTTCTATCGCACATTAAGTCGATAATTTGTAGACAATTGACGTGCCCCACGGTTTTATTTTAGTCTAGTCTATGCATATGTTTATAATTCCCACGACTGTATCTTTTTTATTTTATTTTTTGTTTTTAGTACATTTATCTTAAACATTGCAATGTATGTTTAACATAAAACCGTTTAACTTAAAAAGTTTTGTAGTAGTAGTCCCTGCAAAGATCTTACTCTACTAAGAGCCACGTAGGCTTGACCTTCTTCAAACAGTTTCGCACCTAAGTATACGACTGCGTGATCCACAGTGCTGCCCTGCATTTTATGTATTGTAGAAGCCCATGATAGTATTAAAGGCAACATTCTTCTTTCTGCCGTCCCGTAATTGTACTTAGCTGGAAACTGTATGGCTTTCGGGTGTATAAGATGTACTCCGTCTCTTGCGAAATCAATTCGGACGGAAGGTACATCTGTTGCATACATCTGAGTTCGACGAAATTGAGGCCAAACGATTTCGTTGATGTAGCCTATAGCGCCATTTACTAATCCCTTTGAAACGTCAATATTGGACTTCAGGCGTTTCTGACGCCGTCATTTGTGTATATCGCTGACGTTGCTTTTTTAACCTGGCCTCATATTGCTCAGATGTTTTTGACGCTAATTGTTCCCGTCGTTTCTGTAATCGACTATTTCTATCACCTTCACTTTCTTTAGCTCGTTTTGCTTTATACTTTTCTTTCGCTTTTTGAAGCCTTCGTTTACGTTGTGTTGCAGTTTCTGTTTAATTTGTGTTTGTATTTTTTATATTTTTTTTTTTACCATTTTGTTCCCACGAGTAATGGACATTTAAACGGTCGACCCCCCCAGAGGTCCAATAAAGGGGCAAGGCTATGTAAATATGTATGTAAAACGCTAACGACATATCATTTTTATCCACCCTAATGCCATACAGTTCTCGGCGCGTTTTAACCTTTTACCTTAACTTGGGTGGTGTACCGCTAACGACGTATCATTTTTAGCCACCCCTAACGCCACACAGTCCTCAACACGATACAAAATCTTGACTTGGGTGGTGGATTCAGTCTGGATTAATCAGATACCTAAATTACAAATTTAATTTCTAAATTTAAATCTTATTATTATACGCCATTTAGTGGCTGCGCC
The DNA here is from genome assembly GCA_947044815.1 of Apomyelois bistriatella. NCBI lineage: Eukaryota > Metazoa > Arthropoda > Insecta > Lepidoptera > Pyralidae > Apomyelois > Apomyelois bistriatella. The sequence continues at coordinate 14,362,667 of OX345690.1, forward strand.
CATCTTAAATATTGAGGTTGTATAGTGCACTGTATTCTTCTTGTCAAGCCCTTTTATTTGATACCCATATTGGTGGGATTGATAAAAAATTGTTATCAGCCATTTGGTAGCGGCGGCCATCTTAGATTTCAATTTTGCATACTAAATTGTATTCTACTTGTTGAGACTTTTCATTTGATACCCATGTTGATGGGATTGATAAAACCTAAGTTATCCGCCATTTTGTAGAGGCCGCCATCTTGGATTTTAATTTTATATAGTACATTGTATTCTGCTGGTTGAGCACTTTCATTTGATACCCATATTGATGGCATTGATAAAACCTACGTTATCTGCCATTTTGTAGCGGCCGCCATCTTGGATTTCAATTTTTTATAGTATATTGTATTCTGCTTGTTGAGCCCTTTCATTTGATACCCATATTGATGGGATTAATAAAACATAAATTATCCGCCATTTTGTAGCGGCGGCCATCTTGAATTTATAATGATAATGAATAAACATAATTGTATTGTCACCAAAATCCAAAGTGAATACAAAATTTCAGATTAATCGGTTGACAGGAAGAGGGTGAAATTTGAATTACTAAATTTGACCCAATAAAACAAACGGGGTGAGCTAAATAAAACCGTTTAATAATAATAATAAAAAACCGGGTTACTTTTTGGCGCGACATAACCGAGTAAGCACGCAAGCGGAGCCGCGGGCAACAGCTAGTAATAGATAAAACTTTTTTGATGATCTATTGAAGTTTCTCAACAATGAAATCTCGAATATGGAATCAGAGCTGGTATAGTTCATTAATGGCAACCAAAATCATAAAATTAATATTTATTCATTCCATGACATAACTGTGATGACGCTGCAAGAGCATTTTTGGACTACCAGTTTCCATCTACATATCCCATCCCAACTAATAATTGCGAAAGTGAGAAACCTATATTTGTTACCTCTTCACGCCCTCTCTATTGAACCAATCTTCCTGAAATTTCGCATACACATAGCTAGAAGTGTTGAGAAGGACATAGGGTACCTTTTATTCCAGGAAAAAAGCACTGTTTCCGAGGGAAATTCACACGGGCGAAGCTGCGCGCAATACCTAACTAGTAATTTGTAAAAATTTAATCCAAAGATACTAAACTTACCCATCTCCGTGTTCTTCTCGCCCGAAGGAGATCTTGATATCGGCCTGGCTGCTCTGGTCCAGCTTGGTGAAGGTCAGGTCCCCGTGCGGCGCCCACACGGCCAGGCTGGCCTCGATCTGTTTCTCTACACGGGACCTCGGTAGGGTTGAGGCCCCGTTTAGTACACTGGAAATATAAGTCATTGTAAGATGTCATCCTGTTTTAACAATCTGAGGCGTAGAGGATGGCACAAATCGTTCTATAAAACAAAATATCATTTATTTGCACGTATACAGTAAATAGAGCTCCTTAGGTTAAGCTATCAAAGTAACTATATAAAGTACCTACTTATGCTTGGTTAACTTTGTTTAGATACTTTAGTCATTGTCACCTGTTAGTTTTTTTTATATTACTCGTAATTTAATAACGTAATATCATCATAATTGTGTGAGGGAGGATATGACCAGGAGGTGTGTGACACGGGAAATGGCTGTCGAAAAAAGACTTGAAGTGGTCCACAACAACGTGGTCCACTTGAGTCATGGGTCTTACCTACCTCCAAGTGATGTTCTTCTTGGGCCATCCCTCGTAGATCACGTATCTTCGGTTTCTGGTGGGTCTCTTGACAATGTCTTTTACTCCACATCTCTTTTTCTTAAAAAGCTGAAACAAAACAGCTTTGTTGATGAAATATTTGGGCATTTAGGTTAATCAACACCTGCCACAATCTTCCTCCAGGCGATCCTATCCTGGGCTAGGTGAATGGACCTCTGCAAGGATGTAACTAATCTTTTACAATACATGTTTAGCAAGTAAAAACTCAACTGTTACAGAGACACATGGTAACTGGAAGGTGTCAGCCGGTTACATGAGCGACGACTCCACAGTCTTCATTGTGGTAGGTTGGTTTGCTTGGTCAACCTGCTATTAAATTGGATTATTTGATTACCATCAGATATCTAGATAGTCATCAGATTTGAGGTCCGTTACACCTTCTTACCTTCCTAGTCTGAGGGTCCAAGGTGCCGGTCTGCGGCAGTCCTGCAAAGGCCTGCATTTTTCGCAGTGCGTCGGAGATGGACTGCTCCGTGTACGTCGCGCCCTCGTGAAACTCCAGGTCAAACTGGTCATCCATGTACCCATATTTCGTGAGGAAGTATATCTGAGAAGATTATGATTACATTAACTATGTGTATAGCTGTAATCTGTGAAACCTGTGTTGAAGATGGTCTGCGTATACGCATATCTATACGCGCCAAAAAGTAGCCTATATCTTTCCTCGAAACTCACTGTATCAGTACCATATTTTATTTCAAATTGGTGCCGCATATTACGTTGTTCGCGACTTCTTTCCCGTGCCGTAGTCCTCGGTCGCCGCCTTAAGAATTAGCCTATGTATTCCAGACTAAAGAAATATAATCTTTAGCTTCAGCCCTCGGCTTAGGCGCTAAAATTTCATTCAAATTTGTCGCTCCGTTTGGATATCAAAGACGGACATAAAATAAATACATGATACAAACACACATTTTCACATTTTTAATATTAGAAGGGAATCACGAACTTAAAAGTGGTCAGTAATTTCTGATTTTGTCAAAGAATTTTCTCTCCTTTTGAATTCGTCCTTTTAAAATTAATTGCCAATACATTTTAACTGACCTCTTCACTCGTTGGCGAATTATGTTCCACATAAATAGTCCTACACTCCACACTATAGCAACTTAAAGTCACAAGCACCAAGCACAACAAATATTTAAAACCGCACATGGTCCCGGACGAGCAAACAAAGAAATTAATTCAAGATACGAGCAGTGTGCCTGAATGAGTACTCGCATGACCTTTGGCTCCAGATAATGATTGTAGTGCACTATATTTAGTGAGTAGGGAGATGTTGATGCCCTTTTATGCAAACCTTATGTACAGTGGACCACATGGAAAGTATAGCAATTTACCCTCACACTTACGCTAAGGTGGTAGGTTTTTTCTTTGTGGCTCACTGTACCCAATGAGTCAACTTCGCCACAGAATTAGTAATAGTACTTTGGTCGGGATAAAGCAGCTGCAATGCAAATGAGCGCCTTTATTTTAGGGTTCCATACACGTATTGTAGAAATCGAATACTAACTTACATTACCAAATCCTATTAAGAACAACCAAAATCAGTACCCTTCCTTTTTGCCGTAGTCGGGTAAAATAATAGAATAATACTCGTTTCGTTCACAACCAACATTTTTTTCATACAAAATATTCTTTATTTACATATAGACAGACTCGCAGACATTTCAAACTTAGGTAAACACCCCATTTTTTGAGCGGAAGTTGAAAACGGTAACATGCAAAATACCTATAAAAATAGGTATTACACAAATATTACACCTTTTTCTGCTTTAGAGTTCACAATGACATCCGTTGTCACAATGACTATTTAATTGTAAATATTGAGGTGAAATCAGGGTGAAATATTTACTTTATTATATACAAAAATGCAAAGCAAAGCGACAGAGTTCCACTCGCTACCAAACATGCGCGCCCCGAGCGCGACCAGCCAACTAGACATACATCGCTTGCTTAGTCTGTCTCTCTCGCAGATCAGGAATAATTCAGACAACGCTGAGTATCACTACAAGCCCTCGCCTTTTGTGAGTCATCGTCCTACCATCCCGTCTGACTTCCGTAACCCCTTTTTTACAGGAACCAGAACATCCCTAGTATTTCGTACACTTGTACAGCATGGTCCTTTCAGCTACAAAAAAGTTTGCTGCATATAACAACCCTCCAGGTTGTCCAATTCCAATCTAACTTCTTACCACAAACAGTGTTTCCATCTGCTTCTTCTTCTTCATTCTCGCCACTAGCAGCACTAGCTTGTTATATTTAAATTACTCACAAAAATAAGCCTATATAAAATCACGTCTAATTGGTAAAATAAAAGAAAAATACTTGCTAGAACTACTTGTAGATTCTGGATCAGCAGTCGTCTCTCCTCTATCTCTCTCCTCATTAAAACGTTGATAAGCCTATGTTTGACTGACTTAGTTACTGCGAATACTTAGCAATCTAAAGAAGGTATGAGGCTCGCACACTGTTCATCATTTCAGCCACAAGACGTCCACTGCTGGACATAGGCATCGATCAAACATTTCCAATCTGACAGATTTAAAGCGACAGTCTCTTCTTGCGGCCACATTAAGGTCGTCGGAACATCTGATAGGTAGATGTCCCACGCTGCGTTTGCCAGTAGGCGTTCGCCATTCGAGAAACTTTTTGCCCCAACGACCATTAAGTTCTGCTTGCTATGTGCCACGCCAATTTCCACTACCTTTCTACTCGGCTTGAATTTCTTGGACAATAACATAATCATACATTTTGTAATAAATTCTTCAGCATATTCGATGGATCCATGGGTATAACGCCAAAGTGGACGTGATCAACTTGAACAACAAGGGCAGCACGATCCTGTTCTATGCCGCGAACAACTGCGCAGTGTTGTACAACTGGACCACCAACCAAATGCGGATACTGCAGGGCCATGTAAATCTTTTAAGTACTTTTCATCACAAAATGTTAAAGGACAAAGTTCGTTAAAATTAATTTTATACAATTCTAACCATGAAAATTAAAACATTAATTGCTGTAACCGTAAGAGCCAACCACAGAGAAATTACGCAGATATATCATCCGTGGAGCCAACAGCACCTATAATACCACGTACCTATGCATAGCTACTTAGTTTACTAATGTTATGTAAAATAAAAATAAAAATTGGTTGCCTGTAAAGTCGGTATACGGGCGAAAGTTTTACGTGATAACGACTTTGAGTCTGTCTCTCTCGCTCTTAGGGGACGCGTGCCTCTCACTCGCTCTCATTGTGAGCGCATCGTAACGTTACCGAGCGTTACACTTTTTCATAAGTGACTCCCAGCCGCAACCTAATTTAAGACGTTGTCACGTCAATATATATGTACACCGAGAATATTCGCCACAATCCGTGTCAATGCAACACAACAATATCAACGGTAACGTTACTACTATTCTGCGCAACGGTCTCCCATTTACCACAGACTAAGTATTTGACATGTTAAGCGAGTTAAAACTCAAGTGTTTCAGAGACACATGGTAACTTGCATCGCGGTGGACGGACCAGGCAGATGGCTGGTGACGGCCGACAGCGGCCCAGACAACATCATCATTGTCTGGGACAGTACCGACTACTTCCCGCAGAAGACCCTGTTCAGCCCTCATGGAGACACCAAGCTGAGCAAAGTGGCATTGAGCGCTGATGCCAAGTATCTTCTCACATTGGGTTATAAGGAGAAGGCGTCGCTGCGTTGGTGGATCTGGTCGTTTGGACTTGATGAACCCCATGGTCTGTAAAATAGTTCTTTGGCAAAAATACCTATTTAAAAACCTATATCAATATTGATATCGCCTTTACCACAATAAAATACTAGCTGGTTCCCCACGGTTTCATCCCCCCGTAATTTGTAGGTTTTTTGCTGAGATAATTTAATCCAAAATTTTGCGCATTTGTTTGTCGTAAAATCTTCTGTCAGCCTTTTCACATCCTGATTCGACAAAACGCCCATTATATATATGTATGTAAAAATAACTAATTAAATAATCATACTTTATAAGTTTTTTTAATTTTTAGCAAAAGCGGAAATAGATTTGCCAAGGGATTCGGTGCTTTTTATGGATTTTAATCCATATCTCAGCGAACAGTTTCTGTTGATGACGAAAAATGACATATGGATTGGAATTTCTGATGTAAGTACGTAATCGAAACATAACTATGTGCTAAAATAAAAACACGCATTCGGAACACCAATTATACCCCTGCTAGATATACCAATAATGGTACCGTCATGATTTAGGGAAACCGGCAAGTTACTATCATCATGATGAAACATCCTGCCTCTGCGAAAATACTAGCTTGACGTGGCAGTGGAAGACATGCATGCCAAATGCCGCGTTAGCAAGGATGCTCTACTTAGACCAAGAAAATGCTGAAAAGTAAACCTAAGGATCGCAAAAATCAAAAACCTTAATATGTGTAAGAGAGAAGGAATAAATATCATCTGCTGTTGTTACAGAAAGTGTTTATCATCGAACGTGGTCTTCTCAAGGAGACTAATTATTATGAGTTGAAAATACGAAAGGTAGATAGAGCAATCGGCTCGGAGGCAGGCAAACTGACATGCTGCGTATTCGTGAAGGAGACTTCACACATACTAGTTGCCACAAGCAGGGGGTACATCCTAATTTACGGGTATAACATTGAGTTCCAAGAGCAGTCGCAGCCGTCCAGCTATGAGAACCTGAAGTTTGTCAAGATGTTCAAGCTGGAGAAGTGCAGAATCAATGTCATTAAAAGCGTAGACGGGTAAATATTATTACCGTAATGCTTGTATCATATATCATTGATATAACCTCTTTAGGAATACAATTTTAATCTCTCTTACAACGATAATCTGAAATTCCTGAGCCCACGATAAAAGGTTTTTTTGGTCAGATACTGTCATAAAACAATCATTGCTATGTGACTAAATTCAGTATGCACGTAACATTCATAGTTTATGCCATATTGGTTGTCAATTTTTCACCTCCAGCATATCCATAACTTAAGCCGATCAATCAAGACTCCAAGGCAATGAAGATATTTCGTAAGGGTTGTATTCCAATCTTAAACACTGTGCCCCTAGTATGAGTTTTTCTTAACGCAGACGCTAGCGACTGCGTTAGGATTTTGTATGGATTTTCTTAGTTGCCTTACTATCCGCCAGAGGTGCTGTACAGGTTTGCCATACTAAATCGCTAACGCAGTAGCTAGCGTCTGCGTTAAGAAAATCTCATACTAGGGGCACTGGATGTGGAGCGTAAACGATTACACAACTCTTGCTAGAACTAATTGTGTGAGATTTCCGTATGGTTTCAGAGTAATAGCGACCGGTAACAACAGTGGAGAAATTCACTTCTACGACCAGCAGCTAAAGCTGCTGTACTGGGTGCACGGCTTCCAGCCAGACTGCGTCAAGAGCCTCAGCTTTAACGTCTCGCCGAGGAGCTACAAAGTCTTTGATCCTAAGTGTTAGTCATCTCATCATCATTTCAGTGTGGAGTTTCTGGTATAAGAATAGATCATCCCTTTCTTGCCATTGGATGTCTTAAAAGGCGACTAAGGGACAACGGTGGTCTAAATTTTCTGCCGCTTTTTCCGATCGGTCACCGTTTCCTTCCATCATCAGCATTCTGAAGGAAGGTAGTTGCAGGCAGGAGACTCGTCAGAAAAATGCTAAGTCTACATCAATGGCTTAGTACTTTGTATAGTAAAAAAATTATACATCACATTTTAGTGGACCCGAGCTCGGCTTCGAATGTCATCAAGAAACTGTGATAATGATTTACTTGGAAAGTTTCATGGAAGATTTTTCATTTGCACCAATATACATTTTATTTTACCCATTATGTCCAGTCAGTTTTTTTAAATAAATCACTAATCTGTTCAGGTAATCTATTCCATATACTTTACTTTCAGGTGGCAAGCTTTGTCCATGCTGGGAGAAGGTGGTGTTAGAAAAGGATCCGGAGACAGGGCTGGTGAAGCAGAAGCTGCTTAAACAGATGCTCCCTGCGGACGCCTCCACTAGCGGCAAACCAGTCATTGTCAGGGATTTTATAGTCTGTGAGGATTTGCACTATATGTTACTACAGCTATGATTAATTATTTTGTTTATAAAAGCTTGACTATTATACGATTACTGACTTAACGCGCACTCAAGCGTACGGCCTGCGTAAAATTGACACGCGATTAGCATAAACTATTTACGTTTGTGATTCGTGATTCTTCGAGAGTGTTATGATACAAATCGTTGTCAACAACTTTGGTTGTAGGGATTTTGTAACGTCAGTAACGCACTTACTTATTGTTTAAAAAATCAAATTGAAAAAGTAATTTATAAATATTACCTTAAACTCACTCGTAAGAACTATGATTTTTTGAACAAAATTGATAGACCGAATGATACCCTAAGGTTTCTCGGTCTTGATCGTTACTCCATAGGTTTCTCACTAAAATGATTTATTAAAATGACCGGTGAAGTGTCCAGTTAAATAACTTGAGGTAAACAAACAATACCTACTCAAGGTTTCTCGCTTGTTATGCAAGTGAGAAACATTAAAAACTTATTAATCAAGCGACAAACAAAAATTTAATTAGACATGTACAGTAGTAATTAGCCATGTAGATATACAGAAACTCCTTTTATATACAAATGTCAGAAAAAACTCAGTGTATGACTTATTTATATATAGCCTCTCTCTCTGCCTTACAGCTACCAAAAACGAAGGAATAGGTTTCGCAGATTTCCTTGTGGAGAAACTGCACACGATATTGGATAACAAACCCGCACATGCCTTAGCGCTCTCGGTCCATCCCGAAAAGTAAGTATAACTTTACTAAAAATACACGAATCCATACTAATATTTTAAATGCCATCCCAAGCAGGGCGGAGCCGCGGGGAACAGCTAGTCCATACTAATATTATAAATGTGAAAGTCTGTCTGTCTGTCTGTCACCTCTTCACGGCTAAACTGCTGGACCAATTGTGATGAAATTTGGTAGGGATGTAGTTAACGACCTGAGGTCAAACATAGGCTACTTTTCGGCGCGATATAACCGAGTCCCACGCGGGGCGAAGCCGCGGGGAACAGCTAGTATACTACATTTATTTATTAAATTAGGTTAAATCAGAAATATTCTAAGCTGCTTTTATTGACATGTTCATATTTTAAGTTGAAACAGAGGACACGAAATTAATGTCAGTAGTAGAATATTGTAGATGTTACTATCGATGGTAGTAATAAACATGAGCCATACTGGACCACAAAGCTTTCTCCCGGTCAAAGACTGATTGCTTGATTTTTGCCATAGCTTTTTTTGTACTTGACCTCTTTTATCGTTCTTCTTAAACAAAACGTTCTATTTTCAAGGCCCTTCGTGTCAATAGGATACTCGGACGGTCACGTAGAGCTGCTTAACTTCATTCAACACAAGCTGTTTACGAGGCTGAACCTGCGGGAGTTCTACAAGGTGGTGATTCCCCCGAAAGAGGACTCTATCAACGGGAACTACGAGATTACAGTGCCGGAGCTGAGCGTCACCTGCCTCAAATACTCGCCGTCAGGTGAAGCATAAAATTTAAATAGTTTGGCAAGAGACGGTATAGAACGGGAGAAAAGAAGGCAATAACTATGTTTTTTATACCTCGAACTCTGTGAAATAAAACAGGAAATTGGATATTAGTGACAGCTTTTGAAATTTAAAATAGAAGCATCTAAAGACACAGCAGAAACACAGAAGCCACTACATACATAACACAATATAGGAATCTAAAATTGAATTTTCCCCAGGTGTTATTGAATGACGCATATTTATGAATCATCGTCATTGTTGGTTAACACGAGATCGAAAATAACAGGCAAATACTCTCTTCTACACCCTTGACACATCTTACAGGTTTTAGCCTAGATGTGGCTACAGATCTTGTCAAACAAAGACAAAGATAAAAATAATAAGCAAATGAATCTTTTCTATAGATTTCATTTTTACAGGTCTCCACTTAGCCTGTGGCTTGAACACTGGCGAGCTGATCTTCCTGGACCCTACCACCATAAATATACTTACTAAGACTCCGTTTCGGGATACGAAATATGCCATTGAACAAATCACATACAGCTGTGATTCCTTGACTTTGGCACTGGCTGTAAGTTAATTATTTATATATTTTTATTGACCCGAAAGTCCTTTAAAAAGCCGACTGGCAAGAGAAGACGCTGAGCAGGGAACGGTGGAGAGCTCTTGTGTCAAAAGCCAAGATCGTCTTTGGGTCGCTTAGCCATCGAAGTAAGTAAATAAGTATTAATATCTAAGTATACCCCATTATATGTAAAAGACGAAAATGCGCGTAAATTGCCTGATTGGTTTGAACAGGCTGTGAACCAGCTAGATGACGAACGATTCTCTAGCTACTGTTATCACCCCGATAATGGGAGGTCAGATGGCAGGTCGTTTCGACAATTTTGCTAAATCTATAAATAAGCTAAATTTCCTAGATATGACAAATTAAATAATATGAGATAGAGAACTTAGATAGGATTCAATCGAGAAACGGCGCGCAGGAGCCTCGCATTACCATCAATCAGCCAAGACCAAAACAGGCAAGGCCTATCTAATATGTGGATTCATTTTTCAAGGACGAGGGGAAAACAGTATGCGTCTACAAATACGACTGCGATACGTTCCTCTGGAATTTCATTGGGAAGCATCGAGCTCATTACAAACATATCACGGCCCTGAGCTTCTTGCCTTTCAAGAATGACAACGGGGAATACAAGCTGGTCTCCATGGGTGCTGACAGGTGTGACAACCGTTTTGTTTTGTGGGGGCTTCGTATTGGTATTTTAGGATAAAAAGGAGTCTATACTTATATGAATTATACATACAGAGAATCTTCCGTGATTACATACATATTTTCACGTACATAAAGACAGCCTCATACCTCAGGATTTAGATTGTGGTGGCCCCTTGCATATGCAAAATGATCTTTACGGTACATGGGAAGTAGAAATATTGCTGGCAGTGTATTTCTTTTGTTAACATACGAGCAAGCAGTCTTAGGTATACTTAACTCTTGAGATCTTCTTTAATCATCTGACCTTCGTAACATTTTATGCAGGGAAACCAGTAGGAACATTATGGTGGTGTACATAGTGGCCAACACTGTCAGATTTTTCAAGCTGCTTAAAGGCATCTGACATAACCTAACGACTGCCATCTACTTATCAATAACAGCCAGGACCAACGGCTTAACGGGCTTTCCGAAGCACGGAGGAGCTCAAGATGGGAATTTATGCAACTAACAGCGACCGAACTAAACATAGCCACGCATATTTGTTCGTCGTTTGACGCGCGTTATCTGTACGAACATACGCGCCGAGCTAGGCTATCGAGCTTCTCATCTGTGATTACAGTTATTGCCTGGCTTCTCCATGATTTTTATTGTTACGCAGAATTATGACGGAGTATGACATAGCAAACAGCAGTGAAGAGTATCTGGAGATATTCAGTTTGGACAGGATGGATCAGACCGGCGTGCCTCTGACCGCGATCCCGTGGCCGAGTCCTCCTGACTTGAACCCTGAGGAGTTTCGCACGGATTTGCAGTTGATGCTCGTTGCAAATGATGAGGTTAGCTGGTGCTAGTAATATCTCTTGCCGAATTTCAAAGTATTCACATTTTTCCGTTACCTACTTTTCACATTTGAGTAGGCTTTCACCTATCAACCACCACTAGTAAAGATTCCTCAAATCATCATCAATCGTGTGGGTTACAAGGTCGGTCGACACGTGCACACCCTTCTCAAATAATGTCACATAATTCCAGTTCAAATACAAAATCCTGAACACCAACACGACTATGACAATGGCCACGGTCCTCGGGCCTCGTTATGAGCACCCAGTGCGCCGAGTGCAGAAGATCTCGCGGAAAGAGGACAACGATACACTCGACTACCTGCTCTTCAGCACCAAGAACATAATCGGACTGCAGAAGATGCCGCTTGATGGCAACCCGTGGAAGCATGTGGGCATGCTCGGCCACCCAAATACGGTACCTGATTCAGGTTTTAACTTTTTATGAAAGTATCTCGAAAAAATGGGAAGCAACGAAGCATGTAGTGTAGACCAGTCAGACTTTTTTTAAAAGAAAATTTAATGATCTACAGCGACCCAAAACCTGGACTACCTCAATTCACCCTAAGGTGGTTGACTGGACGAGATTGCTTTAGCGATAAGTCCGCCTTTGTGCCGCATTGTTTTCAGTAAAGCTGTTTTAAATAATCTTATTATTTTGTGGTGTAATAAAAAGTTTGTATTGTATTGTTACGTAGTACTATTACTAATTCTGTGGTATTGTACAACCTTTATGTTTGTGACAAAGCGCCAGGGCATGGTAGAAGAGAAGCCCTGGCTCGATTCCCAGTAAGAAGATATGTGTGCTAATGGTCTCAAAACCGAGGGTGCTAAGGACGCAACCGGGAAAGCGCTAAGATGAGAGAGTTTTGTGAGCATACTGTAGTTTGTTTTAGATACCTAGGCATAATTGTGATTGTTCGTATTGATATTGAAATAAAATTAAGTCTCTCCTTTTATGTGTACCAAACATACTTAATTCCTTTTCATCAATTCCAGTTGATCGAAATGTGTTTCCGCGAAGACAAAGGCGCCTTGTTTACTATAGGGACCAGAGACAGCACAATGTGTCAATGGGCTGCTAATTACAGGTAACTTTTGTGTAGTAATTTTATGGGTAAATGTCGAGCCGAATTGATATATGCCAGTATTAAGGCGACAATGACAATTAATTACGTCTGTCAGCCCTATTTTCATTGCCTAGGGAATTCTCCTGAGACCTTCACGCACGGCGTTTAAGTTATGTCAAACTTGATCAACCCATGCTTATAGGTTAAGGATGCTAAAGACTGGACGCAGTGCAGTAAAAAAATAGGACCCTGGGTAAAGTAAGTACCTAATCAGCTAAGAGTGCAACCGGGAAAGCGCTATAATCAATAAAATCAACCCTTACGTCATACAATAAAAAAAATAATGTCGGAACTCACCCATTCTGTGGAAAGCGTTGATTTTCCTTAAGCTTAAAATTTTCCTGAGACGCGCTGGAGAGATGACAGGGTTCTTCTTCAACTGGTACTAAGACTGAAAAAAAAAACATTAAATAAATTAGTTTGTTCTTTCAAGCGTCACGCTCATGTTTTCATTACCAATGTGCACGGCTTCTTCCGGTCTTGCTCGAAGCCATGAGATCGGATATTACGAGTTATTATCATATGCGATTGCTAGATGCTAAGACAGATTCCTTCAGGCAGCTTGAACATTTTCTGACAGGTAATGGCCACCATAAGAGAGAAAGCCGGCCTGCAGAAGTTTGCATGATCTAACGCGAAATACGCAAAGCAACTTAGTAATCGTAACTTTGTCTTCCGTAAAGTAACTTCTGAATCTATTCAAATAATAGAAAGCTTCAGACTTGTTCGTATTATTTCAAACGCAGATCAGTAGATTCGACGACGAAGCTCGGCGGCGGAGACCTCGACCCCTACTACTGCCTGATCGAGAACGGCCGACCAGGGTGGCTGTTCCAGGAGATCCGGGACCTGTTCTACTACATACAGATCGTCTGCCAGGGAACCTTCTCCCCAGCCATGAGACGAGTAAAGGATTACATACCGATTGACTCGCTGCCTGATCTGATGCGGGCGCTGGGGTTCTTTCCGTCCGAATATGAGGTTCGTTTATTCATATTGCGTGGGGTAGGGTAATGGGCTCAACCTAGTGTCCGAGTTTTCCGAAACCGGTTTCTCTTCTTCTGACGAGGTATATAAGGTAAGAAGACTACATCCTTGACAAGAAAGTCAACGGTGGTGTGACTACTGAAGGTATAAATGAATTTGTATCTTAGTCATCAGCTTTATACGACCACTACTGGTATATAAATCTCCCTTGGTCTACGCCAACCTTCTTATTTCTGAGCCACCGCGTTCCAGTTGTTGGTATTTGTATAAGTCCAAGGAATTTCACAATGAGCAGGGGAAGAACTGTCTTCCTGTGTGTTAAGGACACAAAGATAATATAATAGAATGAGTCCGTCCTTGCCGTGGTGTTACCGAGACATAATTTCGCGATGATGTGTATGCGAAATTTCAGGAAGATTGGTTTAGTAGATAAGGCGTGAAGAGTAACAAACAAACAAATATACAAACTCATTTTCGCATTAGTTGGGACTACCCAGGAAACGTGAATAATTACCGATCTAAGACAAATGATTCTTACAGCTTCTGCATATATTTTCGTCAGGTCGAAAACCTGTTAACCGAAGCAAAGTTCAAGGTATACCTGCGCCGGCCGTGCACGGAGATCGATTTCGAAGAGTTTGTAAAGCTGTATCTGAATCACCGGCCGGCCTTCGAGAGGAACTACCATCAGTTGCTGGCTGCATTCAGGACCTTCGCCACTTACAAGAAGGAGAACTACGTCATGAAACGAGAAGACTTTATTGAAATGCTCAACACCAATGGTATTAAAGAACATATTAGCACAAACCTTAGTATTAGGTTGCATTTCTAACGTGTACCTAATTAGCTATTCTTCTCTATAGAAACGCAGCCTTTGTAAACACTATTTTTTGTTATCACTAAAATGACGAAATATAATCAAATATGGCGAAAGTTTTAGGGGGCCGACCCCGTATAAAGGGATAAGGCAAGAAGAGAAGAAAAATAGGACAAATGTGTTATATTATAATGCGAAAGTTCTCATGAGCCAACGTGACCGAACTAACCCAATCCCGGGCGCCTGAAGTCGCCTCAGCTTTGGTCCCAATCAGGGTAACAACGCTTAGATAATGAATTTTTTTTTATTTTATATTTGCAGGTGAAAAGTTTTCTCGGGAACTATCTTGGTATCTGCTGTCAATACTGAGTGGCCAGAATTTTGACGATCGAGCCGCCATGATTGAAGAGGATTTCTCATTCCTGCCGCAGGTGACCACCTCATTTAGGAACAGTAGTACATATTACTCCCTACGGATGCAGAAGTCGAGGGCAGATGAACTTATCCCGGGCATTACGGTTTGCGCGAGACAGCGCAATACATGATGTAAGGCGACATCTCCCTTACTCAATCGTTCTTGCATGGTTTTATGAGATGGTGGTAAGCCACATGGTCACTTCACACAACGTATTTTCGATGGTACGCGTGTACATTAGTGTGACGGGTATGAGTCTGTCTTTCATAGATATTGGTCGCGTCATGTAAGAAGAACGCTGGCTGTTGAGCTGCGCTTGCGGCGATTTATCGCTGTATGCGGTGAGCGCGGTGCGGGCGGGGGTCGTCCGGCGCACGCGATTGGTTCGTTGGCTTCGTGTTGCGCAAGTTTACCCCCCCCCCCCTTACTCTTATCTTACCCCCTCATTCTCTCCAATGTTTTTTGTTTCTCTCTACCCTAAGGTTGGCTAGAAGCAATTGCATTAGCGATAAGTCCGCCTTTGTACTAATTTTCATCTTCGTTCCTGTACAATCCAATGATGTATTTATGTAATTGGCGCAATAAAGTGTTTATTCATTCATTTATTCTGTATACTTCACATGAAAGTTGAACCCACTATACAGTTATCAAATTAAACTTCAGGAAATCACGTTCAGCTACTTGCTGACCTATATCATGGGCCTGGAAGACGCGGAGAACCTTTCCGAACAGCTGTCCGGCATGGACTCTGGGTTTAGCAACTCGCACGCCTCAGTCACCGGATCATCAACATCAGAAGAAAGATTCTATTGAATTTGTGTATAATTTATTACTGCTTATATTGTCTTATATTATAACATACAATTATAATTTACAAATCAAATCCATCTTTTATTCTAATTATAGTTCAATCTAAGATTATACCAGTGCAAAACAATTAAGTACAATCTTTCAAACATTCTTCAAAAGTTGAGGAGCATTAAGTAATATCAACCTAAAGTTCGCACTTATTTCTGTACTTTCTTTTTATACTTTCTTTATATGATAACTAAAATTTTTTAAAACTCAAAAAAACATTCTATTCAAATAAAAATAACAAATTTCATTTGATATAATTCCAAATAACCCTTAGATCACTTATTGATAATTAACGGTGTATTTTCCTTTTATATGTGTACTGTTTACCATTAAAACTTAGATATTGTGCTCTCTGCCAATATCAGAAATAAATAAATATAGAACATTTTCATTCAAAGATTTGTTACATTTTATACCCAGTTACATTGAAACTACAGCCAATATCCGCATATTATAAACAAAATGCAATTTTAATTAATAAAATAATGCTTTTCTTCTCTGGCCAACATATGGGAGCCATCACTATAATTATTTTATACATTAAATGCATATGGATAACTCAGCTGTTAGTTTTAATCTTCATAGTTTCAAACACAGTTTAAAACTGTCAAGTTACTACATATCAATATTTTTATACTATATATTTACATCCTTCCTTCGCCTTCGCTGCGTGTCTCGGGCGTCCGTTCCGCGTGATTGTTTCATGTCATCTTATAAAGCAGTAATGCCTTAATCGCACGTACTTAGTAGACGGGCGTGACAGTGCCCTCGGTCGAATAAACTGCTACTCGGTGCATATAAACAGTGCGCCGAGTGCTCAGTCTAGCGAGTGACCGAGGAAATCACTGTATCGGCCGAGTAACATTTTACTGTCCCGCCCGTCTACTCGGTACGTGGGATCATGGCATAAGAGCAACGCTGCGTGAGGTGGGTTAGCCAGGGCACGCTCGTGTGTACGCGAGACTCTACGTTATCATTGAGCACCACTCCGTTATCTGTCGCGGGCATCTGCTAGGGCACCCGCGACACGAAGCGAAGGTTCTAAAGACTAAATTGTTTTAATTAGGACAAAAAACAATCAAATATCATTAACCTGTTTATTACTTAATCACTATTACCTTAGAAAACATCAATTTATATTTACACATTCGGTGAAAGAGGCTTAGTTAGTTAGTATGATCTTAGAAATAGAAATAAAAGTCTGTACCTAAACAGGCCTAAACTCAGTCTAGATATTCAACATACTTATTTGTAGACAAACAACCATTGAATTTGGAATCGAGCGCCAGGCAAATTTCTATTTTAATCTATGCAGACAACAAACTTTTTGTGCGGCGTTTCTTCTGTGTTGCGCACAGAATTTGCTATGGCATGTGCGCCTGACATTTTCGCGGAGTTTGCCTCACTGAATGACTGCATGGGTTATATTTTCATATTGACTAAAAAGAGTTGTATAGTCGGGGATAGTTTGTAGTCTGCGTTGGGCCTAAATATAAATATACACATGGGATCTACCCAAAAAATGTGGGATTCATATTGACATGACTAAAATATAGGCACAGGAAAAGAAGGGCTAGAAAGCAGACTCTCTAAAATCAATCTATAGCTAATGAAACTAGTAAATATGACTCTTGTTTTACCTATTAATTATACACATCCAATGCTGACCATATTATAATAACACTACAATATGACAATATGGTTCATAGGCCGCCGCCGGCGTGTTCTTCATACTTATAAATGACCCTTAGGGAATATGTCAATACAATAAAGTCACATTGTCCTAGTTTTGCCGGTTTAAAAGGCATTCGCGACACTCTTATAACAATGACATATAGGATATTCTGACCGGCTGAAGTCGTTTCCACATTGGGAAGTATGGGGACTACTTTACAATCCTTGCATCTGTCACTATATAGGTCACTGGCGTTTTTTATTCCCAGTATAAGTGTTCAAAATCAATTGTGGAAAAAAGTACTTCAATTAATCATTAAAAAAAACATATTACTATAGACCCCATCATTCATTCATCAGTAACAAGCAGAATTCATACAGGTTTAGTTTAGAAACTAAATCAAATCTCTAAATGCACGGAACATAAATGCCGACTTAATAATATTCACAGCACATCACCGTTTGAATCCAAATAGGTCTTTGCTCGCGTAAATGAGTCCGCACTGATCGACATCAGGCTTAGATGTCTCTCTTGCGGAGCCTTACTCAGTCAGTTTTTAACCGTTTTGCGGGGGTTGTGGTGCCACTGCTCTGGGAGTTGGAGTCCTCGGAGAAATTCATGTGTGCTGATGAGAATTCTGTAGGGCCCTGAGAGTCACTCACCGTGGAAAAACCTGTAAGTGTTTATGATGTTATCAGAGGGGTTGCTTATTGATACATTCGTGGAAGTGTTTGAAAAAAAAGTTTTATTATTGCAACTGATGTAGCAGTTGTGTGTCAGCTAATGTGATAATATAAGTATGGTTTACGTCATGTTTAGTTAACACTAGTATATAGGGACGACTCCGCAGATTGAGCCAGTTCCAAAGTAAGTTTGAGACATGTGTTATGGGATACAAAAATAACAGCTACTATATTATATAACAAACTAGCTTTCGCCTGGAGCTTCGCTTGCGTGAGATTACCTCGGGAACAGTATTTGTTTCTGGGATGAAAGGTATCCTATGTCCTTCTTAATACTCCTAGCTATGTGTATGCGAAATTTTAGGACGATTGGTACAGTAGATAGGGTGTGAAGAGGTAACAAACAAATATATAAACATGTTCGCATTTATACTATTATAGTTGGAAGTTGGATTGGATACATATATAGATAATCATCCAATACCCAGGCATTTTGATATGACTGGTGATTGATTGGGACCTCCTGAGTAGCGGACAGGCATGTTAATCTATATGCCATGACAGTCATCATGACAAACCATAGCATTACTTCTACTTCATCCAAGCATGAATCCTAGGTGCATCTTCGGCTTATGCTATATGGAGTGATGCTTTTAATGGTTCTGGATTTAGAAGTACTAGTAATTACAATGCACTGACATTACTGTATGGCAATGAAGAAAATATGAACAGTTTCGGTGCAACATAAGTATGACTTACATGTGTTAGAATCCTCAGCCATTCCGAAATTAGAGTTGGACGAATCATGCATTTTTTTCGGTGTCAAAGTATTTTCCTTGTTCTCTCTTTTGAGTGCATGCTTCTTTTTCTGTTCGTTAGAAGATATTGGGACCCATTTGTAAATTTTCATGGTAGTTTCTCCGATAGTTACCCACTTTTTTTCCCTGCAAATTTACAAGTAGGCAGATAAATGAATCTATCTTGTCCAAAAAATGATTTATCTCATATATTGTATTCATATTAATTCTTTCTTACCAATGGCGAACTTTTTCAACTGCTTGCATGACTCTTTTGATGTCATCTTTTACACGATTTCTCGTTTCAGCCCGCACTGAACGAGACATTTTTGTATTTAGAATCTAGATTGTAATTATTTGAACAATAACGCCAGAATTATTTTACTCAGAATTACTGACAAAAAGGAAATTTTGGCAATGATGTCTTCAGAACAGGAAAACTAAACAAACGCACGCAGTACGGACACCACACGCCATATTCGATGAATGAATGAAATGATATATATATTAATCAATGAATGAAATTAATGAATGAATGAATGGAATTCCATGGAATAGAATGACATGACATGATTGATTTTTTTTTAATATGCTGGTGGCCTACCACCTACCACCATCTCTTAAAACCATGATTGAGTAAGGGAGATGTCGCCTTATATCATGTATGGCACTGTCTCGCTTACTCACTGGATCTTGCATGTTTTTAAGAGACTGTAGTACCTATTACCCCATCCAGACTCACGCCGAGAACATCGTCTGTCTCGCTTTGAACTATAGCTAGAGAGAGAGAGAGAGGTACTTTCTCGGGTGTTCTCGACGTGAGTCTGGATGGGGTATGAGGAAACGTTTGAGAATATGGGTGTTAGTGGTGGGTACCTAGATAAGTACTTTTGGTGAGAAGTGGTGGTCTATGGTTTCTTCAACTTGAAAAAAAACCTGTTTTCTGATTGGTTACAATGGGCTAAAACTGCTCATGGCCAATAGCCAATAGTGAGTAATTTCATGACGTGATCAATGAGAACAAAATATTGAAAAAAAGCAAAAAAAGATATCAAAAGAAAATTGAAAACAGGGCAGAAAAATTATGAAAAAAATTATTGGTAATTTCTGCCGAAAATAAATTATATAGAAATATTTAAAATGTGTAAAATGATTCTATAAAGCTCAGGTAAGTCAATTAAAAACGGATTTTGTAGAATCATAGCATTGAAATCCATTTATATTGGGGTTATATAGTATCTTGTGAGCATATCAATTTTGACTTTATATTTAGCGGCTGTCAGTTGTTTTACGTCTTAGTTTATTTTACCACTATTTTCTATCTAATGTAACTTCCATAACAATAAACTGAATACAAATTTACACGCGGCTCTGGCTGTAGGGATGCGCCTCGGCTGTGATGATGCAACGGGATGATAAGGTGCAACGTTTTACATGTCGTAGATTGCTTTTTGTGTATTTCTGCTTTTCCAATGCCTTCTGATTTTCTTTATTGTGTTTGTGTACACTTATATTCCTCACAAATCTATACACATAACCTATTTCGATGATATCAAATATTAGCTGGAGCCTGTCACCTGGCGAAAAACCCTGGCAAGTGAACAGAGTAATGTTTATCTGTTATAGAGCTCTGTAGGGTAGTAAATTACGTATCGTGAGAGAATGAAGTGGTTGTAGCCAAAGCTAGGCCATTTTACACAGTTTTTACTTTGAAGTTACCCATGTGTAGTGAATTGAAGTTTAATTATCATAATTATGCAGATAAAGCTTTCACATTGCTGCACAGTATGGTGTTATTTAGCACTTGTTCAAGCCTGTTATGTTTTGTTGCAGTTTCCTGCATGTTGTGTTTGAACTGTAGAAGTGGTATTTAAAATAAATTGGCATTGTCCGGCATAAGGTTCAGCTAACGAAAACCGTGCATCTTTCCTTCCCGTATGGCTGCGTATGTTAATCGCACTATGTCCATGATGGCTGGCGACGGGCCCCACAACGTTGCGACGCTCAACAATGGATCTGTCCGCGTGAACATGTCCAATGTGGACTCTCCTCTCCAGATATTTGTGAGAGCCAAGAAGAAGATCAACGACATATTTGTGGAGATTGATGACTATGTCAAGGATGCGGTCACATATATGCATGGTGAGTTTTTCCTTATAATTTCTCTGTTTTTTTATGCTTGTGCTGCCACTGTTACTTTTTAGACACAATCCAGTTAAACAGTGTGAATACCTTGTACAAAAACAGTTTAAATCGTTAAACATCTTAGTCTCCCATTTTTTCTCATAATGCAATTTGATATGTGTAGTACTATTGAACTAGCTGCCGATTGGGATTATGGTGGTGATGACCCTGACACTTGAGGAACACAACATCAAAGAATAGTACTAATTATTTATTAAAACTTTATTGTTCCATACATACAAAATACTTATGAAATTGGAGGACTTTATGCTAAGAGCATTCAACCATTGGAAAAAATAGAAAATCTGTGCAAAAAACTAACACAAATAAATAAAAAAGTATCTGACATCTATTAAGATATCAATAAGTATAAATTTTTATTATATCAACATCAACTTATAAAAAAAAATATATATAAATTAATCTATACTAATATAATAAAGCTGAAGAGTTTGTTTGTTTAAACACTTATAAAATGATAAGTACTGGTCGCATTTGCAAAATTCTTTTTGTATATGTAAGCCTAATTCTTGGGGAAGGCTATAGTACATACATACTAATGGCGGTGAAACAGCGGGGAACAGTTAGTAAATAATAAAAGGCATAATGCCAGCTAAAGGGTTTACTATCAGTTAAATTTTATTACAAAGTATGCACATTGTTATAGTTTGCACTGTTTGCAGCTGTGTCAGGCGAGAAAGGCATCGCCTCTCCGCAAGATGTTGCCACTGTGGAGGCCTACGTCAGCAAAGTGCAGGCAATACGGGAGGTGCTCAAGCGAGACCACATGAAAGTAGCATTCTTTGGCAGGTTGGTTACAATACATTGCTTGTAATAATAAAATACTGAATAACTTTTATTCATGCTTTTATAGTTAATTTATCTTAAATTAGCTTAATTTAGCTTATAAAGCGGTTTGTAATTAGATTTAACTTAGGCTCCGTCTACCCTGTTTCTTATCTCAAGAACTAGCGATTCGCCCTGGCTTCGAACGGCTATAAAAACCTTCCTCTTGAATCACTCTAGCTATTAAAAAAAACTGCATCAAAATCGGTTTTGTAGTTTCAAAGATATAAGCATACATAGGGTCAGACAGCGGGAAGAATAAATAAATGATAATGATGGGTATTAAATTAAAAAGCACGTCTGAACCTTTGGGTCTTTTTGTACTCAATTAGGTTAGGTTGTGTACCCTGTTACCAAATAAAAGTATGTCTGTATGTTTCAGGACAAGCAATGGCAAAAGCACAGTGATAAATGCTATGTTGCACGACAAAATCCTGCCGAGTGGCATCGGGCACACCACCAACTGCTTCCTGCAGGTGGAAGGCTCCGACACCGATGAGGCTTTTCTTCGAACTGATGGCTCAGAGGAGAAGCTCAATGTGCAGGTATGATGTATTGTGTTTATTTCTTAAAATTGTATATGAGAAGCTTAATGTTCAGGTAGGGGGTATTGTATTTTTAAATGGTTTATTTCGATTTTCTACCTATTATTACCACAAAGGTCATAGGTCTGTACTATGGAAGGTATATCAATCTATTATGGCATGGGATTGTAATTTCAACTATCTACTAATATTATAAATGCGAAAGTGAGTTTGTATAGTGGTTTGTTTGTTACCTCTGTACCTACACCCTATCTATTGAACCAACCTTCCTGAAAATTCGCATACAAATAGTAAGGAGTATTGAGAAAAACATAGGGTACCTTTCATCCCGGGGAAAAGCACTGTTCCAGAGGGAAATTCATGCAGGCGAAAGCCATAAATTTTTGAGTTTGTTTTTTTTGAGTGCTTGTAACTTTAGAACTACTGGTCAGATTTGAAAACTTCTTTCCGTATAAGATAACTTGTTTCTTAGAGAATCTTTACTAGGCGATAGGACATCACTATCACTACATAGTATAAAACAAAGTCGCTTTCTCTGTCTCTATGTCCCTTTGTATCCTTAAATCTTTAAAACTACGCAACGGATTTTGATGCGTTTTTTTTTATAGATAGAGTGATTCAAGAGGAAGGTTTTTATGCCGCCGGTACACAATGTGTGTGAGTGAACCATGGGGAACAGCTAGTTTGTAAATAAAGTATTATTTGCCTTGCAGTCGGTGAGCCAGCTGGGCCACGCCCTGTGCGCGTCGCGCTTACAGGAGTGCTCGCTGGTGCACGTGTACTGGCCACGCGAGCTGTGTGCGCTGCTCAGGGATGACGTGGTTCTAGTGGACAGGTAAATTGATTTAATATTAATGTATACCTCGTGTGTTCATAAGTTTTGAGACAAACTTTATACTTAAAAAATAAAATAAAATATTACTGACATCTATTTATTTCTTTTTCCAATTTTGAATTTGGAATGTTAACTTTTAATTTCTTTGGTTTATAAATTAATTTCTTTCAAATTTGTCGTTATAGAGGAAACAAAAGAATTACGTGCGGCCGTGATTTCGCTATTTAAGGTGGGGAAAAAAATAATAAAGATTTCCCGTGAGATGAAAAATTTTGGTGTGAGCCGTAACTTCGTGTATTACACTATTAAACGCTACAAGGAGTCAAGTTCTTTGCAAGATAGCCAAAGGAGTGGTCAGCCACGCTCTGTAAGGACGCCTGCGAACATCAAAATCATCCGAGAGCGACTTTGCTGAAATCCATGTCGCACTCGGAAGAAACTCGCGCTTCTGACTAAAATTTCGCGCGTTTCATTGAACTGAATACTGAAATATGATCTTAAGGATATGGCGTATAGCCGCAGGAAAGTTCACTTCTTAAACGATCGCCTTCGTAAATTGCGACGCGAATGTTGTCCAATGCTGATGAGGAGACACGATGCGAGGAAGATACTCTTCACCGATGAGAAAATCATTACTGTCGAAGAAAAGTTTAACCGACAAAACAATAAAGTGTATACCAAAAGTAGCAAGGATGTACCAGCTTCAGCACGGAATGTTTCGCGAACTCACCATCCGGCTAGTGTAATGGTATGGTGGGGAGTTTCGTATGAAGGTGTCACTCCGCTTCATTTATGCCAACAAGCCGTCAAGGTGAAAGCCAAGAATTATCAAAGTCACATTTTAGAGCCTGTTGTGAAACCTCTGTCACATACTTTATTTCACAACAAGGATTGAGTTTTCCAGCAAGACTCGGCGCCATCCCATAAGGCAAAAACCACCCAAGCTTCGTTGAAGGCAAATGTGCCCGGCCTTCATCGCGGCGAACGAATGGCCTTCCTCCAGCCCATCTCAACCCGCTAGATTATTTTTTATAGACTGAATTAGAGCTCAGGGTCTGCTGAAAGTCCCACCCAAACTTGGAGTCACTGAAGCGAACCCTTATCCGAGAAGCAAAGCCAATTTCGCTGGAAAAGATTCGTGTCGTCATTGATGACTGGCCAAATCGTCTAAGGGCCTGTATTAAAAACAAGGGTGGTCATTTTGAATAATAATTATATTTTATTGTTGATTATTATCTACTTAATGTATACTGAAATTTTTTGAAATATAAGTTTATTATTTAAAAAGTTATGCAACTTTTAGTTCGTCTCAAAACTTATGCACACACGAGGTATGTATATCCATACTAATATTATAAATGCGAAAGTGTGTCTGTCTGTCTGTCTGTCACCTCTTCACGGCTAAACTGCTGAACCGATTGTGATGAAATTCGGTAGGGATGTAGTTAACGACCTGAGGTCAAACATAGGCTACTTTTGGGCGCGATATAACCGAGTCCCACGCGGGGCGAAGCCGCGGGGAACAGCTAGTATATAATATAGCAGTAAGTCCGCTCGCGTGGGACTCGGTTATATCGCGTCCAAAAGTAGCCTATGTTTGACCTCAGGTCGTTAACTACATCCCTACCAAATTTCATCACAATCGGTCCAGCAGTTTAGCCGTGAAGAGGTGACAGACAGACAGACAGACAGACTTTCGCATTTATAATATTAGTATGGATACTTTGACTATGTATGTATATAATTTGACTTACTGCTCGGGCTTAGCGATTAAAAGAGGAATTTGGCCTATGAAACTAAAGCTCTCCACCGTTCCCTGGTCAGCACCTGTTGCAAGTCGGCATTTTGGAGTGCTATCAGGTCTTTCTCTACAGTGGTATCTAGGATGACCGGGACCACCAAATATAAGGCACGACTCGCTATTCACCCGAACAAACTTTACACACCACATATTATTTGCAGACATTAGGTATTTTCCCCACTTACACCCCCAGAGCTTTGTAACAGCTCAACTTAACATATTATTTTGTAATGTGCACCTGATGCGCTTTCATTTGAGACTCCACTCAAGTATATTTGCAGACATTTGGTTGTTGTTCCCCACTTTCACCCCCACAACTTCTAAACGGCTCAACCGATTTTCATCAAACATGTCTAAGAACACTCGCCCGTAAGTCACCTTCAATACGAAAAAAAACTAAATTGAAATCGCTTCATCCGTTCGGGAGTTATGATGCCAGAGACAGACAGACAGACACGTCAAACTTATAAAACACCTCATTTGGGGTCGGGGGTTAAAAAAAAATTGTTTAACAGCCCCGGAGTGGACGTGACTCCTAACCTTGACGAGTGGATCGACCAGTATTGCCTCGACGCGGACGTGTTTGTGTTGGTAGCCAATGCTGAGTCCACTCTTATGGTCACCGTGAGTACATAATGTTCTTTCAACCTACTAATATTATAATTGAAAAAAAAACCGGTTGTCTGTAAAGTCGGTTTACTGACGACAGTTGAACGTGACAACGTCAAATTAGAAATTCGCTTGCACTTCATGCCTTAAATGGAACGCCTCAGAGCGAGGTAACGCCGCATTGCGTCATGTTTTGTCGTGCGTGCAGCCGGCTCCATCGAATTATAAGACGTTATCACGTCAAAAAAAAAAAAACAATATTTATTTAAACAAGGCACACTACATCATGATTGCAAGTTTGATATTTATATATATTAAAATACCAAAATTAAACAGTAAAATGCAGTGGTCCAACCAGACATTACCCTCAATGAGAAAGTGAGTTGGCTTGTTTCGTTATTTATTTGTTTTTTTGTTTGTGTAACGCTTTCACGCCCTATCTACTGAACCAATCTTCCTGAAATTTCGAATACACATAGCTATAAGTATTGAGAAGGGCATAGGGTACCTTTCATCCCTGGAAAAAGCACTTTTCCTCAGGGAAATTCACGCGGAAGTTTCATAATTAGTTTTTTAAGGAATTTTTTCAAAAAGTCTGCTTGGATAGTTCACCGCCGGTTTCTACCCCTAAACAGCAGAGTGCTTGCTGGGTGTGAGAGAGTCTTTATTATATGTGTGGGTTACACGGTCAATCGACCATGCAGACCCTGGTGTCTGGTGGGAGTTCTTCGGAACCGCTTCTCAGCCTCTGACGTAGTCCCTACCACGACGCACAACGACTACCAATGGCAGCCGGGACCAATGGCTTAAAGTGCCTTCCGAAGCACGGAATCATCTTTATTATCAAACAAATAGATGTTTAAAGCTTGCAATGTCCTAACCAAACTGAAACAACTAAACAAAGTACTGTGAGTAGCCACTTCGTTTGGTTTAATGTGCTAAGGTTTCCATATATGAGGTTAAAGGGGTTAATTTTTCAGTTTTAAGCATACCGGTTTTCATCTCATAATGATGAGATGGAGTGAAATCTAGCAACGACTCTGCTGAACAATATTAAATTAAACTATTATATACGGTTTTCTATCGCGTTTATTGCTTACTTATTTATACCTAACGTTTCAAGCACTTTACAGAGCTCATGGTCGCAGGCAGACTGTATAAAATATAAAATAGTTTAATTTAATGTGTAACAATCGCGAAAACATAAGAAATCATTCTGCTGTACAATGTTTTAATTACTTGATGCTATTCTAAGACTCGAGTTCTCTGACAGTTGTCTAAATTTAAAACCGTTTATACAAATTATTAAAAAAAAAAACAAGATGCAACAGTAAATTGCTGTTTATTTTGGTGAACTCGTGTCTAAGGAGGAATATGTCAAAAGTTTAATTTTTATTTTTCAGGAAAAAAACTTCTTTCACAAAGTGTCGACTAAGATATCGCAACCGAATATATTCATTCTGAACAATCGATGGGACGCCTCGGCGTCCGAACCCGAATATTTGGACCAGGTAAGGATTATCTTTATGTGCAGTGTACCTAAAATTTAGCGTCATATGACGAATTATGTCATTGACATCATCTTTTATTCATCGTCATCGTCACTCTGGCCAGCCTACCAAAAAACCCTATTCCAGCGGTCGTTAATGGAGATTGCTGGACACTTTTGTTAGTTGGTACTAACCATTAATTCTTTTATCGTATAAAAATATGTATGAACATTTCAAAAAAAGAACACAGCGAATATGGCTTGTTGTTGACGAAATTTTAAAATTTGATGCGATGTTGTTTCGTCTCAAGAGGATCTCAGAGAAAGTAAAGTACTATACAAGCCTCGGCATAAATTGCAATTTACGTCCCTCGACAGTAATGTAGTATTGTCTGTGTGCACCAGGTGCGCAGCCAGCACGCGAACCGCTGCGTGGACTTCCTGTCGCGGGAGCTGCGCGTGTGCTCGCCCAAGGAGGCCGAGGAGAGGATCTTCTTCATCTCCGCCAAGGAAGCACTGCTCACACGCATGCGGGAGAGGGAGAAGCCAGTCTCCTGTCAGTACACTATACTGTATTTATTTTAGGGTATCCCAAAACAATGTCTTGATTGCTGCTTTCAGAAGTTATTTTTATTCGCCCTTCTTTTTGTCCTACTTTTCATGAGAAGGTTCGCCTGTTATGTATTCTACTGGAGATTTTTTCATATGGTACGGTACGGTAACCACATGGCATTATGAGTATACTTAGGAGTATACTCATACTGTTTTTTTATTGAGTTGTCTATACTAAATTAAAAAGGTCATTTAAAACAAAAACAATTTCCAAATTGTTTGTGAGAAGAAGAAATGTTTTGTGATTTTTGTTTTTTGTTGTGAGAATTAAAAAAAAATCCAATTTAGTCTTTACTGGGGATTGAACTCGCAACGGAAAAAGCGAGTATTCAGCAATGTCACTAAGATTTTATACATTTCAATTATTATTTTAATCTTTCATTGCAGCGCCAATACTAGCGGATGGTCATCAGGTGCGCTACTTCGAATTCGTTGATTTCGAGCGAAAGTTCGAAGAATGCATCAGTCAGTCGGCGGTGCGCACCAAGTTCGCGCAACACTCCAGGCGAGGCAAGAACATCGCCGCTGAAGTCATGGCCGCGCTGGAACAGGTCTTTATCTAAACAAAAAAGTATAAGATTCAATTGATGTTCGTTAGTCTGGCTGAAACTTGAGGATGGCTGGACCGATTTGGCTAATTATGTTCTTGAAATATTTGAAGATCAAGGAAGGTTTCAACGGTAAAAAATGGCATTCAGGCGGTACGGAGTTCGCCGGGACAGCTAGTTAAGACGATACCTCGGTGAACACTAGCGCCGCCATCGTTTGAAAAT
Source organism: Apomyelois bistriatella (assembly GCA_947044815.1). Taxonomy (NCBI): domain Eukaryota; kingdom Metazoa; phylum Arthropoda; class Insecta; order Lepidoptera; family Pyralidae; genus Apomyelois; species Apomyelois bistriatella. The sequence continues at coordinate 14,391,093 of OX345690.1, forward strand.
CATTATTCATTGAAAACACAAGTATTCAAAAATCCGTTTATGTAATTAAGGTTCTGGATCTGAAGGTAATTTTAAACATATTAAAGTATAGTTTCCTATCTTTACAAATTGCAAAACTGTTAAAAGTGACCGTTTTAAGCAATTTTAAAATGATGGTGGCGCTAGTGTTCACCGAGGTATCATCTTAAGATATATAACATACTTATAAGCGAAACCTAGGCTCCGAAATAACCAGCTGAGGACGCAGCCGGGAAAACATATCTACTATATACAAAAAAAGTGTGTTTGTATGAGATTACGTTGGGTACGGCCCGCGAAAGACAAGCCTGCGGTCACCGTAGCATATTTAAGCTCGTGATTCTTTAAAGGTGTCACTAGCGCGCTGCCGACTCGTGGCCTAGGATGAAACACTACAATGCAAGCACCGCTTTTTGGCGACTGAAACAGGTGAACCCAAGTACACGACCTTTGTACTAAAGTCTACCTCTTTAAAGAACTAAACACACAAATGTCAAGAATTTTGGGCCTAAACGCCAACATAATATAATCGGAATAAGCTAACTAAATATTAACATAAAATACGCAGGTTTACAACACGGCCACCGATTTGAAGACATCGAAAGTGGAGAAACAACGCATTCTACACGAACAACTGACGGCCATTGAAGAACAACTGACCACTATCACCAGGCAGATGAAGGACAAGATCAACCGCATGGTCGAGAGTGTGGAGCATAAGGTAAATAAATTTATTGTTATAATGGCGACCCATCTGAAAAAACAACTGACAGCCATTGAAGAACAACCGACCAACCAGATGAAGGACAAGATCCATTGACCCACAAGAAAAGACCCACTGATGTAGCTGATTTTTGGTTCCTGAGATGCAAATGTCATCTATTCCTAATAGATTTCCCAATAGTTAAGTTGCAACAAGTCAGCAGTCGATTAGTATAGCGTGAGACTGTGTAAGTTTTATTTATTAACATTTACGTGTGTAGATTCATAAGTATCATAATAATGCTGGGTTAGATTTGATTACTGCATTCCATCAAATTGTTAAGAAACGACTGAAGATACCAAAGTCGCAATAAACACTAAAATTACAGGTATAACATGTTTTTGGAGCGCTATTTGGTTTAAATAATTCGATATCAACTTTTTTTGTTTGTTTTATTTGCAATACTAAAACTATGCAGAAATTTTACTTGTCTCGTGTATATGGATGATTTCTTCTTTATATCAAACTACTTAAAAATCACTTGAATATGTTGTCAACATTTTAAAGACTTCATAAAATGCTATGCTTTTTGTATGTAAATTGAACTAGCCCTAAAATAAGTTTTAAACTTGTGTTAAGGCATACTAAAACGATACTATATTAGAAGTACAAAATGTAGATGCAGAAGACCCAGGACAATTTGAAATAGGTGTTTTTCCTATTTGCCGTGACTGAAGATCGACTCCATTAACACGAATTCAGACCACAAAGTGATTATTAGGGTTCCGTTTTTGCCTCTTGAGGTACGAAACTCAAAATAAAAATGATTAAAAATTCAATTTGCTGTAGATGAGCAATATTTGAGTAATGATTATTTTTAGGTATCGCTAACCCTAAGCCAAGAGATCCGGCGATTATCAGCTCTGGTGGACGAATACGAGGCGCCTTTCAGATCCGACCGCGGAGCCCTAGAGCAGTACAAGCGAGCGTTACACAGACATGTAGAATCGGGGTTAGGATCGAGACTCAAGAAGAGGCTGTCTTCTGATATAGGACATGAGATGGATGAAGCACAAAAAGAAATGGCCGGTAAGCTTTTGCCCTATGTCGTTAGTACTAATATTTTGTGCTTATATGCTAGACCATATTTCGCCCGCGGCTTCGCTCGCGGGGATTACGCTAGTACTTTTTTTATAGTTGAAAGGTATCCTATGTCTTTCTCTGTGACATTACCAACGTGTATGCAAAATTTTATGATGTTCGGTTCAGGAGATAGGGCGTGAAAGAGTTTCAAACACACTTTCGCATTTATAATATTGGTTGGGATGCCTCTAAAATCAAATTTAATTCAGTTAAAATGTGTAAATTTGAAGGATTCCTTTTTTTTTTTTCGTTTGTTCATAAAAAAAGTTAGTGTATAGGAATAAAAAAAAACATATAAATACCGAAAATATGACACTGCCGGAGCTAGTGTTTAATTTTGAATGAATACGTGTTTGAATTGACGGGGAGCGATAGGGATATGCTCTCGCGCCACAAAGGGAAGATCTTCCCGCCAGTCCGGGGGTCATTCCTGGGGAACCGTGCAACAAAAGATATATTGTAGGAGGTTGTATATATTGCTCCAATTCGTATTTCAATTTTTTTATTGCAATTCATATTGTACAATTATAGTTTTAACTACAAGGAAGTCACTTTGGTTCGTAGAAAATTTGCAAGCGCCATTTACTTATAAGTAATTTGCTGTCTTGTATGGAATTTCGATTTGCTCAATTTAAATTAGCGTCAAAATGGCGGGACCAATCTCGTAATGTTAAAACTTCGTATTGTCTACCATACTACTGAAATGCCACAATGCCATGGTACCTAAACTTTGAAATTTGCTTCCTTTGTCATTTAAAAGATATAAAAGTTAAACTTTGGCCCCGCCATTTTGACATCAAAGTGGCGGAACCACAATAATAATAAATAGATAATACCAGCACCATGTAGATATTTGTTGTGGCACTAGTGTCGCCACACGTGTATCTACCTAATATTGATGATCGCTACAAACAGCTTGTATATATCAGATCGCATGTACAACATCCTGCCCATACACAAACGAGCCGCAGCCGCCAGCTGCATCATCCCGCACCAGCAGCCCTTCGAGGTCCTCTACCGGCTCAACTGCGACAACCTCTGTGCGGATTTCCAGGAGGACCTCTCGTTCCGGTTCTCGTACGGCATCACCGCGCTCATCCAGCGCTTCCAGGGCAAGAACACCAATAAGATCGCACTCAAAAACCCACCAACTTATACACAGGTGAATGAAACTTACACAACGAATAAAATTTCTTATAAGATAGGCTAGTTGACTTGTATGTTGTTTTTGTTTTAAATAATTATCTTCTATTTGTTTAGATCGAAACAATTTTTTTTCCATATTTTTTTTGAGCTCTGAAACAGCAAAACTTAATTTCAAAAGTTCGCTTTTAAAATACTATCGAAAACAGCGTCGGCCATTTTGCAGAGTTTTGTGACGTATTTATTGTGTAAGGTGCTATTTTCGTAACCTGATTCTCGCTAAAAGCCACCGATTAGCATGCGATTCTACAGTTTTGTCGAATGGAAATCATTCGAATCACCGACTTTGGACGAATCACAGAAGTTAAAAAATAGGTCTGAACTGACCAAATTTACCAAAACCAGGCCAGTCTCACTCTGCGCAGTACATACTCGTAAAATATTTACCTAAAAAATCGTCAGTCTCAGTGACAACCGCGCTCGATCGGATATACTCTTTGATTTATAAATACGAAAAGTGATTACTGATTAGATTCCTTCTCAAATAATCTGGACACTGATTTCAGACATCGACATGGGTCTGACGTCGAGATGTTAACCACACCCAGTGTCTCTCTGAGATGTTGACCACACCCAGTGTCTGACTCCGGAACATTGACCACACCCAGAGTCTTACATCGAGATGTTGACCACACCCAGTGTCTCTCTGAGATGTTGACCACACCCAGTGTCTGACATCGAGATGTTGACCACACCCAGTGTCTCTCTGAGATGTTGACCACACCTAGTGTCTCTCTGAGATGTTGGCCACACCCAGTGTCTCTCTGAGATGTTGACCACACCCAGTGTCTGACATCGAGATGTTGACCACACCAAGTGTCTCTCTGAGATGTTGACCACACCCAGTGTCTGACATCGAGATGTTGACCACACCCAGTGTCTCTCTGAGATGTTGACCACACCCAGTGTCTGACATCGAGATGTTGACCACACCCAGTGTCTCTCTGAGATGTTGACCACACCCAGTGTCTGACATCGAGATGTTGACCACACCCAGTGTCTCTCTGAGATGTCGACCACACCCAGTGTGTGACATCGAGATTTTTTTTTTTTTATATATATCTGTACCACCAACTAACAGGATATGTTGGTGCCTATGCGAACTTGCGCATTTTTCATTCCAGTTCTATCATCTATTCCTCTCGCACTTTCATGCTTCATCCTTACCTTTCATGCTTCGTATCTTTTATATTTACTACGGGTGGGATGCCCGTCTACTTATCTAATCTAACTATTCTAATGTTTTTATTTCAGTTTTTGTGGGGTTTTAGGAAGATAATGACACATTTTTCTTTATTTTTCCAATTTTACAAACTTACATATCTATCTTACATATCTATCTTACATATCTATCTTATTATATATTGGGGTTCTTTTGTTATAACAACATTTTTATTTATAAATCTATATACTATTGATATTTATATTTCTTATATTTTATACTAACATATTTGTTTTCTATTTTCTAAAACTGCAGGCTGTTTTACAAAAGTGTATTGTTTTGCATGTTTTTCTTATTCTATATTTTACATCTAATTATTTTATTACAATTTTGTTACCACATACTGACCTATAATATACTTATTATATTATGGCAGCATGTTTTTCTTACCGTTTCTTTTGTTAACAATTTTGGTTATATATGTACAAAATCTTAGAAATTTATCAATTTGGATTAGTTCTGGTAATTTACTTTTTACAATTTTAGTTCCGATTTCTAATTCCATGTCTGCTCTTTCTCGGCCAAAAACCGGACAATCTATTAGAAGGTGCAGCACCGTTTCCTCCTTCCCCGGATCGCAGGTACATGAGGGGTTCTCGCGACACTTGAATCTATGCAAGTATTCCGCGAACCCCCCATGCCCCGTTAGTATTTGCGTAATTTGGCTTGTCGTTATAATCTTTCTAATGGTTTTATAGGCCACCGATGCCTTTGGGAAAAATAACTTTGTTGTGCCCGCGGTTGTGCCTTCTTCGTATCTCAGATCCCATTCGCGAAGCGAGTTCTGACGCAGAACTCGCTTCGCGCACGAGACCGGACACAAATCATACTTAGCCTTGGTTTTGGAATTCACAGCCGCCTCCTTTGCCAGCTCATCCGCCCTTTCGTTACCCTCCAACCCTGCATGCGCTTTAATCCAGTACAGCTTTATTGTTTTGTTCTGGTGGGATAACACCTTTATATTATCCCAAGTTTGTACAGCTAGAGGGTGGAGGGAACCCGGGTTTGTGATGGTCATCAAAGCTGACATGGAGTCGCTGTAAATTCCAAAATCTTTGGCTTTATGCGCTTTGATTTTCCCCGTGGCTTCCCGTATCGCCAAGAGCTCAGCCTGGTAAACCGAGCAATAAGACGGCAAGCAAAACTTAGACTTTCCGGTTTCCGCCCCGCCCTCCCATATGGAGAGCGCGGCGCCCACCTTCCCATCGATTTTGCTGCCGTCCGTGTAGATTTGAACATCGAGATGTTGACCACACCCAGTGTCTCTCTGCTATGTTGACCACACCCAGTGTCTGACACCGAGATGTTGACCACACCTAGTGTCTCTCTGAGATGTTGGCCACACCCAGTGTCTCTCTGAGATGTTGACCACACCCATTGTCTCTCTGAGATGTTGACCACACCCAGTGTCTGACATCGAGATGTTGACCACACCCAGTGTCTCTCTGAAATGTTGACCACACCCAGTGTCTGACACCGAGATGTTGACCACACCCAGTGTCTGACACCGAGATGTTGACCACACCCAGTGTCTGACATCGAGATGTTGACCACACCCAGTGTCTGACATCGAGATGTTGACCACACCCAGTGTCTCTCTGAGATGTTGACCATACCCAGTGTCTGACATCGAGATGTTGACCACACCCAGTGTCTCTCTGATGTTGACCACACCCAGTATCTGACATCGAGATCTTGACCACACCCAGTGTCTCTCTGAGATGTTGACCACACCCTGTGTCTGACATCGAGATGTTGACCACACCCAGTGTCTCTCTGAGATGTTGACCACATCCAGTGTCTGACATCGAGATGTTGACCACACCCAGTGTCTGACATCGAGATGTTGACCACACCCAGTATCTGACATCGAGATGTTGACCATACCCAGTGTCTGACATCGAGATGTTGACCACACCCAGTGTCTGTCTCCGGAACGTTGACCACACCCAGTGTCTGACATCGAGATGTTGACCACACCCAGTGTCTGACATCGAGATGTTGACCACACCCAGTATCTGACATCGAGATGTTGACCATACCCAGTGTCTGACACCGAGATGTTGACCACACCCAGTGTCTGACACCGAGATGTTGACCACACCTAGTGTCTCTCTGAGATGTTGGCCACACCCAGTGTCTCTCCGGAACGTTGACCACACCCAGTGTCTGACATCGAGATGTTGACCACACTCCAGTGTCTGTCTCCGGAACGTTTACCACACCCAGTGTCTCTCTGAAATGTTGACCACACCCAGTGTCTGACATCGAGATGTTGACCACACCCAGTGTCTGACACCGAGATGTTGACCACACCCAGTGTCTGACATCGAGATGTTGACCACACCCAGTGTCTCTCTGAGATGTTGACCACACCCAGTGTCTGACATCGAGATGTTGACCACACCCAGTGTCTCTCTGAGATGTTGACCATACCCAGTGTCTGACATCGAGATGTTGACCACACCCAGTGTCTCTCTGAGATGTTGACCACACCCAGTATCTGACATCGAGATCTTGACCACACCCAGTGTCTCTCTGAGATGTTGACCACACCCTGTGTCTGACATCGAGATGTTGACCACACCCAGTGTCTCTCTGAGATGTTGACCACATCCAGTGTCTGACATCGAGATTTTGACCACACCCAGTGCCTGACATCGAGATGTTGACCACACCCAGTGTCTCTCTGCGATGTTGACCACACCCAGTGTCTCTCAGAGATGTTGACCACACCCAGTATCTGACATCGAGATGTTGACCACACCCAGTAGCTGACATCGAGATGTTGACCACACCCAGTGTCTCTCTGAGATGTTGACCACACCCAGTGTCTGACATCGAGATGTTGACCACACCCAGTGTCTCTCTGAGATGTTGACCACACCCAGTGTCTGACATCGAGATCTTGACCACACCCAGTATCTGACATCGAGATGTTGACCACACCCAGTGTCTGACATCGAGATGTTGACCACACCCAGTGTCTGACATCGAGATGTTGACCACACCCAGTGTCTGACATCGAGACGTTGACCACACACAGTGTCTGACATCGAGATGTTGACCACACCCAGTGTCTGACATCGAGATGTTGACCACACCCAGTGTCTGACATCGAGATGTTGACCACACCCAGTGTCTGACATCGAGAAGTTGACCACACCCAGTGTCTCTGTGATGTTGACCACACCCAGTGTCTCTCAGAGATGTTGACCACACCCAGTGTCTCTCAGAGATGTTGACCACACCCAGTATCTGACATCGAGATGTTGACCACACCCAGTGTCTGACATCGAGATGTTGACCACACCCAGTATCTGACATCGAGATGTTGACCATACCCAGTGTCTGACATCGAGATGTTGACCACACCCAGTGTCTGTCTCCGGAACGTTGACCACACCCAGTGTCTGACATCGAGATGTTGACCACACCCAGTGTCTGACATCGAGATGTTGACCACACCCAGTATCTGACATCGAGATGTTGACCATACCCAGTGTCTGACATCGAGATGTTGACCACACCCAGTGTCTGTCTCCGGAACGTTGACCACACCCAGTGTCTGACATCGAGATGTTGACCACACTCCAGTGTCTGTCTCCGGAACGTTTACCACACCCAGTGTCTCTCTGAAATGTTGACCACACCCAGTGTCTGACATCGAGATGTTGACCATACCCAGTGTCTGACATCGAGATGTTGACCACACCCAGTGTCTGTCTCCGGAACGTTGACCACACCCAGTGTCTGACATCGAGATGTTGACCACACTCCAGTGTCTGTCTCCGGAACGTTTACCACACCCAGTGTCTCTCTGAAATGTTGACCACACCCAGTGTCTGACATCGAGATGTAGTCCACTCATTGTATTTATTTTCTAATGTTTGTGTTTTTTCGAGTATTTGTGCATAATAAAGGTGGATTATTATTTGTTAAGTGTTCGTGAACAAGCAGAAGGGTTGGGAAGTGGTATAATATCGTATATGTGACTTTAATCCTAGTCACCAAAATCTCCCAAGATAATGCTAAGTGAAACTTTCACCGCTCCACTTAGCCTTTGACTAGACATGACTACTGACTTGACTTCTCTGTAACTCGACTAACTTAATGATGAACACTCAAATAAAACTTGATACTGGCAAAAATAAGCATAATATGATTGCCATATTGTGGATTATTTCCACATCAAAAAAAAGAACGGTGTTTACCCTGTGTGTTGTCAGATACCGCCAACGGTGAGCAATCTGCCGCCAGCCAGTTTGGAAGTGGTCCGCAGCAACGGCGCGGGGATCGGCCCCCTCAGTGCTGAGGAATGGAGTCTGGTGTCTAAATTTGCACTCGGAGCGCTCACTTCCCAAGGCACTATGGGTGGATTACTGCTTTCCGGACTGGTGAGTTACCCTATCACACAGATGCGATGTTCTGTTATATCCTGTGAGCTAAAGACCACAGTTATGGTGGGAATGGTTCCCTCAGCACTGCAGAATGGAGTCTGGTGTACAAATTTGCACTCTGAGCGCTCACTTCCCAAGGCACTATGGGTGGATTACTGCTTTCCGGACTAGTGAGTTACCCTATCACACAGATGCGATGTTCTGTTACATCCTGTGAGCTAAAGACCACAGTTATGGTGGGAATGGTTCCCTCAGCACTGCAGAATGGAGTCTGGTGTACAAATTTGCACTCTGAGCGCTCACTTCCCAAGGCACTATGGGTGGATTACTGCTTTCCGGACTGGTGAGTTACCCTATCACACAGATGCGATGTTCTGTTATATCCTGTGAGCTAAAGACCACAGTTATGGTGGGAATGGTTCCCTCAGCACTGCAGAATGGAGTCTGGTGTACAAATTTGCACTCTGAGCGCTCACTTCCCAAGGCACAATGGGTGGATTACTGCTTTCCGGACTGGTGAGTTACCCTATCACACATATGCGATGTTCTGTTACATCCTGTGAGCTAAAGACCACAGTTATGGTGGGAATGGTTCCCCCAGCACTGCGGAATGGAGTCTGGTGTCCAAATTGCACTCGGAGCGCTCACTTCCCAAGGCACTATGGGTGGATTACTGCTTTCCGGACTGGTAAGTCACATCCCAACTAATATCATAAATGCGAAAGTGAGTTTGTATATTTGTTTGTTTGTTACCTCATCACGCCCTATGTACTGAATAGGGCATGCATTTCGAAATTTCGAAACTTCATAATTTCGAAATTTCGGACAATATTTGCTTGCCACGTAATTTCGAAATTTGAAACTTAAATTTCGAAATTTCGAAATATTTTTTTTATAGAAAAAAAGTTTTTTTAGTATTATAAAACGCTTCCATTATAGTTTCACATCATCATCCTAGCGTTTTTAAAGCCCAGGGTCCGGTTTTTGGTATCGTTGTTGATGAGTCCATTTGCACGCATATCCCGCGCCGTTGCACGTATATATCGTTTTGAGTTTGCCCCTTATACCAGGCCTCGGAGAAGACAGCATGGCCTTGTTCACTTGACACTTGTTCCCAACGTAGCTTGCCGGTTTGCGCAAGACGTGACCCTACCATCGAAGGCGTGTCCTGAAGCTTATCGGCTATGTGACGTACATGAAGGTTGCTTCGGACGCGGGAGTTTCTAATGCGATCTTTCCGAGATACCCCATACATCCACCGCATACGAGCCATGCCTCACTACTACGACAACGGGGTTTCACACAGCACACCTTCAAGTAGGTTCCAGAATGCCGTTTAATCCGTGACACTGCGATCAACTTGGGGACCTACTATCATCTCCTAAAACCATGTAAGAACGAGTGAGTAAGCGGGACAGTGCGCCACGTGATGTAAGGCGACATCTGTCTTACTCAATCGTTCTTGCATGGTTTTAAGAGATGGTGGTAAGCCACTAGTGGCGCGTAGGCACTTATCAAGTAAGTCATAACCCCTTCAACAAGCACAGTCAAGTCCATCACTCCCTCCACCTCCCATGGCTCTATCAACCTCTCGGTTATACGAGCCGAATCTCGGGAGAGTGCGCTGTACTTGCATTTCGCATCTCTTTCCAGTCGCACCTGCTTAATCTCACTACAAGTTCTCTATAGTGTCGCCTATCTATGCAACCATTGCATATTAAGTAACTCTCCCCGTACGCCTCGCTTGCCTTTTTCTCGGCCTGAAGCCAGCTTCATGATGTGCTCCTACTTTTCAAGTTATGCCCCTCTCGAGGCCGCTTCGGATTTTATGCCACCGATGCGAGAATTCTTTTAGCTGCTCAAAGTTCGCCTCAGATCCCACGAGATCCCAATAGTAGACCGGGCCCACCCTGAGCGGGACAACATTATCTAACAGTTTCCTACGCGCCTCCTCATAAAGCCAGCTCGTCAAGTCCATCAGTTGGTCTCTGAAGCGTTTCATTTCCAAGACGCCATTCCGGTACTCCTCCAAAAGCACTACGGCCCTCGATCGTCCGGTTAGCGTTCCACGTGGCGAAGAGGAGCTTTTTGCGTTGGATTTGGGCTAGCGTCTAAACCGTGCCCTCCCCAGACACGGCAGTCCTTGCCCACATGTCACAGGAGTCAGGCGAAGCTCCTGCGCACTTATTGCGGTGGCGTCCTATTCTTGATAATATTCCTTCTGGTTCTTCTATTCTTCTTATCATTTAGATTTGGCGATTTTTGCCTTTCCGGAGCAACTGCCATAACTCCTGTCGTCGAAACACTGTACATGTGAATCATTCTGTAGACAAAACCTCGGAAGATGAAAGATTCTGTCGTAGAACAGTCCATAGGAGAAAAGTCATGTCGAGGAAACTCTCAAATGTGAAACATTCTGTTGGTGAACCGTTTATATGAGAAAGATTCCGACGGCGAATTACTCAAAAACGAATCGTCCTGTTGGTGATCAGTCCAAAGGAGAAACAACTGTCGGAGAAAGCTGGTACAATCCTTCAGGCCCAGGCCAGGCCTTAATCAGCAGGCGCACCAGCTTGCAGGTAAGGTTGACTTGGGCCCCAAGGATGCTGATGAGGCCCAAGAACGTTTAAAGTTATAGTTTTACAAACGTTTTCATATTCCATTACATTGTTCCTTGAGTTTCGAAATTTCGAAATTTCGAAACTAATCAACCTAATTTCATAAGCCAATTTCGAAATTGAAAATCTATGAAACTGCACGCCCTAGTACTGAACCATATTCTTGAAATTAGGCATAGCTAGGAGTATTGAGAAGGACATATACCTTTCATCCCGGGAAAAAGCACTGTTCTCGAAGAAAATTCATGCGGGCGAAGCCGCGGGCGATTGCTAGTTACTATATAAATTCGTTGTTCAAATCATATCAAAATAATAAACACAGAGAAGAAAGTCGTGAATATAAAACAGTTGTTATATCCTATGAGCTAAGACTTCAGTAATGGTGAGATTGGTTCCTTCAGCGCTGAAGAATTTAGTCTAGTGTCCAAGTTTGCTTTGGAGCACTCACTTCCCAGAATATGGTCTATTATATATGTATACTAGCTGTTTCCCGCGGCTTCGCCTCGCGTGGGACTCGGTTATATCGCGCCCAAAAGTAGCCTATGTTTGACCTCAGGTCGTTAACTACATCCCTACCAAATTTCATCACAATCGGTCCAGCAGTTTAGCCGTGAAGAGGTGACAGACAGACAGACAGACTTTCGCATTTATAATATTAGTATGGATTCCCATGGCACAGAATAGATAAAAAACTACTATCAAACAGAAGTCTCCGCCTAGTCATTTAAATAAAAAGTGGCTCTTCAAACAAAGAAATACAGTCTAATTCGGTTCACACAGCGCTAATCAAATACAATAATATTAAAGAAAGTCGTGTTAGTTACTACACTCATAAATCAAGATCTACTGAAACAATTTTCATGAAATTTCTCAAAAAGTTGTGAAGAGCACATAACCTTTCATCCATGAAATGTCTATACAGCGTCCAAATAACCGAAATGAAAATGGTCCTTCGAATAATTTCTCAACTACTAAGGGGCAGAAATGTTGTTAAATTTTTTCAGTAAAACAAACAAGTGGGCCTAAAATGTATGTTTTATCATTTTGATGTTAAGAACTCACGGCGAATACACTTTTATTTTCCCAGCTATTAAAAACAGTGGGCTGGCGTATCGTGGCCGTAACGGGCGTATTGTACGGCGCTTTGTACGCGTACGAGCGACTCACGTGGACGGCGAAGGCTCAGGAGCGAGTGTTCAAGAAGCAATACGTCGCGCACGCCAGCAAGAAACTCAGGCTTATTGTCGACCTCACGTCCGCTAACTGCAGCCATCAAGTGCAACAGTGAGTCATTGTATTGTATTGTATTGTAGCTGTCAAGGGCGAGTGTTCAAGAAGCAATACGTCGCGCACGCCAGCAAGAAACTCAGGCTTATTGTCGACCTCACGTCCGCTAACTGCAGCCATCAAGTGCAACAGTGAGTCATTGTATTGTATTGTATTGTATTGTAGCTGTCAAGGGCGAGTGTTCAAGAAGCAATACGTCGCGCACGCCAGCAAGAAACTCAGGCTTATTGTCGACCTCACGTCCGCTAACTGCAGCCATCAAGTGCAACAGTGAGTCATTGTATTGTATTGTATTGTAGCTGTCAAGGGCGAGTGTTCAAGAAGCAATACGTCGCGCACGCCAGCAAGAAACTCAGGCTTATTGTCGACCTCACGTCCGCTAACTGCAGCCATCAAGTGCAACAGTGAGTCATTGTATTGTATTGTAGCTGTCAAGGGCGAGTGTTCAAGAAGCAATACGTCGCGCACGCCAGCAAGAAACTCAGGCTTATTGTCGACCTCACGTCCGCTAACTGCAGCCATCAAGTGCAACAGTGAGTCATTGTATTGTATTGTATTGTAGCTGTCAAGGGCGAGTGTTCAAGAAGCAATACGTCGCGCACGCCAGCAAGAAACTCAGGCTTATTGTCGACCTCACGTCCGCTAACTGCAGCCATCAAGTGCAACAGTGAGTCATTGTATTGTATTGTATTGTATTGTAGCTGTCAAGGGCGAGTGTTCAAGAAGCAATACGTCGCGCACGCCAGCAAGAAACTCAGGCTTATTGTCGACCTCACGTCCGCTAACTGCAGCCATCAAGTGCAACAGTGAGTCATTGTATTGTATTGTATTGTAGCTGTCAAGGGCGAGTGTTCAAGAAGCAATACGTCGCGCACGCCAGCAAGAAACTCAGGCTTATTGTCGACCTCACGTCCGCTAACTGCAGCCATCAAGTGCAACAGTGAGTCATTGTATTGTAGCTGTCAAGGGCGAGTGTTCAAGAAGCAATACGTCGCGCACGCCAGCAAGAAACTCAGGCTTATTGTCGACCTCACGTCCGCTAACTGCAGCCATCAAGTGCAACAGTGAGTCATTGTATTGTATTGTAGTTGTCAAGGGCGAGTGTTCGTCATTGTATTGTATTGTATTGTAGCTGTCAAGAGCGAGTGTTTACAAAACAAGTGAGGAGCGCTTTTAGTACAGAACAGGTAAGTCCTTGTAGCAAACGGAATATTAATGATTGAGTTTGATTCATAGTACAATGTCCAAGCATTAGGTATATATGACATTTGACTTGATTGAATTAATTTCTATTGCATAAATTTTGTGTTGGATATGGATGGTGGAGAAAAAGGGGGGAGGCCTTTACCCAACAATGAGACGCATTGAAAGATGGCTAAAAATTTTATTTTTTATTTTAGTGTTATTTTGTAGTTTTCGAAACAAAATTTTATTTATTACAGGGAGTTATCAACAATGTTCGCCCGACTGTGCCGGCTCGTGGACGAAGCCACCACTGAGATGGACTCTGAGCTGTGCGAAGTGAAGGAAGCCATTAAGATGCTGGACGAGGCCTCCACTTCAGCCAAGAAGCTGCGGAACAAGGCCAACTACCTGTCGCACGAGCTGGAGCTGTTTGACGACGCCTTCCTCAAGCACAACTAGAGAGGATGGGCTATGGTGAGTTTGTAATAGTTTAATTTCAGTTAATAAAAGTATTATAAGCTTTACACAGGGTAAAAAATTCCCAAATTGGATAATAAAGACATGTTATTGTTAAGGAAGTGAGCAAAGTTACTTTTCAAATTAAAGGACATTTTGAAATTTACGTGCGTACATTATACAGCAAGTGTTAATGGTAAAATAAGTAAATAGTAACCCCTAATCTATACATATAATTAAATATTTAAAATATTTTGTCTGTACACTAAATAATTTTGACTGAAATGGATATTGGCAAACAACTTAATTTTTTAACTTTTAAAAGTTAATTATGGCTTATAAGTAATTGTTTGTATGTTTGTTTGTTACAGTCGCTCGGTGCAATCAGCGTCGCGGCCGCAGCTCGGGCAGTCGGTTGGAACAGCGCGACAGTTGTTTGTGTTACTGTCACACGTCACGTCCAGCGATGGACTTACGTTCCACCACTCAATATCATCGCCATACCGGTATTTATTTTAATTCATATGAAAAATTATAGGTTTTTTTGCTATAAATGACTGGTGTCCATTGGCTACGTTAACAGCTTACTATCAGTTTATACAAGGTGGACACAAATCAACTGCAAATATTTTAAGGGCAGATACAGACCACTATACTGAACAACTTTTCCAAATAAACTTATATCGAAATACGAAATTTTATTTTTCACTCTCCATACTAAACTAGATCAGCTGATTCTCAATTTGTATGGGAGGTCAAAAATTTTTTTTCGTATTTTGACATAAGTTTATTTAGGAAAGTTATTCAGTTTAGTGGTCTGAATTTGCCCTTAAAATATTTGCAGTTGATTTAAATTCACCTTATATACTATTGGTGTTTGAATTCCAACCTAAATAAATCCGAAGTATCGACGGTGTTCCTACAGTTTACGGAGTTATATACACGGAGCGACTAAATGTTACATATTAATGTGCAGCGCAAATGTTTAATTTTTTTTTCAGTCAGTATTTGTTACTTTTAATATTTTGTATAAATTGTCCAAAATGCAAATGTTTGTATCCTATGCTCTAAAAAATAAAATATAGCTATTCAAATACAAAATTAATTCAAAACAGATATATATATTTTCCAAGAAACAGAAATTATCAAAAAAAAGGTTCAACTTGCATGATGTATATTCAAAAATTCTTATAAATTCAGATTTCCGCGATTAATTGACGCCATTCAAATCTACCGAATGAGAAAGACACGTAATCAACAACTTACTTGGCTATTTGTATACGAATATTTGCCTATTTGACCATGTATGGACGGTATATTTTCCAAAACTTTTGTGTTATTTGCCTACTTTGCCTATACGTCAAATATTTTGGCAAATACGCGAATAGTCAGCTGTGGTAGTAGCATTGTTTCGTCGCTGTTGAGACTTCGTTGCAATATTCGTCCGTTCGTTAATGATCTATCTGTATTCAAAAATATTTTTTAACTGTATCGGTATTATCAAATGAAGAAGTAAATCGCAGTGCGTGACGTAATTTATATAATATAAGTGAAATGTTATTATTTGCGCGTTTCAACCGACTGCCGGTCGGCCATGTCATCCTGTAGAACGTGTACATTACAACGCCCTGTATAGTGGATAACATACCTCTGTAAATTAACTTTTGTTGTTGTTTTAAAAAAATATTTATCTACTACAGATAATGTCATCAACTGAGACGTTTCTTTTTCTTTTTTTTTATCGGGTGTGTTACTGGTCAATAATTATGGCAGATTGTTGCTGGTTAAAGGCTAATTTGGTTTATTTTTTTTATCAGCTGTATTAGTGGCCAGTATTCGTGTCAGATATTTCAAAAGGCATCTAACTCAACGTCTACTATCTAGCGAAATCAGCTATGACCAACCGCTTCGATTTCTTTACATTAGTAAAGAAATCGAATTAATTAGTTGCTATTAAGCAACCAGTAGCTCATTCAATACCACTCGCAGAATAAATCCTAGTCACGACTCTCTGGTTGTTTGACGTGTGTTTATGTTATAAAGAAACGTTTATCACTGGCCTGCTGAGGTGCAAATTGCAATCTTGAATACTGGCGATAAGAATTACCCAAACATGTTCCACCTTGGTCCATTGCTTAACCAAAGGTTGACAATGCTCTTAGCATTAAGTCTGTCTATCTTGCTATACAATTAACACTTACAAAAGTAATAAGTGGGACGCGTCTCCGTAGGTGTCATTATCTGGACCGTGTTTAAGGAAATCACGCGTGGAATTAAGTTGTTGAAATATATGAAGTATGTTGTGTGGATTCACATTGAGCTTCGTCGTCACTAGGCAGCTATTGGCGGGCAAGGTGTGACGTTAACTGGCCTTATAAACTTTATATACGCTTTAGTTTAGTATTTGAGAAAAACCCGCCATTTTGTTAAATAAATATATACGGAAATATTGAGTTGATTAGAGACTTGTGTTATGGGATACTAACTCAACGATAAACATCAAAGACCCTGGTCAATCTAAAAAAACTTATTTCTTCTTGACCTGACCGAGGATCGAACCCGGAACCTCTGGTGTGGTGTGGCAGCCTGCCATTTTAACCATTAGGCCACAGAGGTCGTTAAAATCTTGACTAGTACCAATTTTATTTCTAGCTTGCATATCGCGTAGGTTCGAACGTCAATAGGCCCCGAATGTGGCATTAAGTTTTCTAATCACTACACGACCACATAAATGCCCTATGTCACACAAGTTGCCTGGGTGAAAACGAAGCTTATTGTTGTCATTCTTTTGTAACCTTCTTGACTTAGTTCAGGTGCTGCTTAAACCTTAACACGTTGGTGGACGGTTTTTAAAACACAAAAGAAGTTTTATTGTTATAACGTCTATAGACGTAGTGCGTCCAGCAACGTGTTAAGGACGCAAGAGCAGAGTCAGAACGATCAAATACTGGAAACATATATACAGGTTGATTATTAACATCGTGTTAGAATTAGGTGTACAGTGCACTCACATACGTTCTCTGCTTAACCCAATGGTCGACTGTTAGACAATGTTGTTAGCATTAAGTCCGCCTATTGTGCGATACATTGTATTTTGTGCTGTAAATACGAAAAAAAATTTTTGACCTCCCATACAAATTGAGAATCAGCTGATCTGTTTAAGTATGGAGAGTGAAAAAAAAAATCATATTAGATACTACTATACTACTACTACTATACTGAACAACTTTTGTCCAAAAGTTGTTCAGTATAGTAGTCTGAATCTACCCTTAAAATATTTGCAGTTGATTTGAGTTCACCTTATATAATCAACCTGTATATTAATGAAATTGTTATAGTAAATTGTATTCTTGCGTTGATGGCTGTATACGCTTAATAATTTTTATGTAAAGAAATAAATGGTACCACTTATTCTGTGAAAACGAATTTAGGAATATAAAAAGTAATCTAGCTTCAATGTGCTAAAAAAAAGTCGGTTTGCGCTGTCGTGATGGCGGATGGTCGGATAGTATCGTCGATTAAAGGGCTTTTAACACCTTCAGGATGCCACTCGCTCGTTGTCAACATTGTGATCTCTATAATACCTGATATTTATTATATTTTATTTCAGACAACAAAATTTATTATTATTTAGAGCTTCTCTTACAATTAAAAACAAAACAAGACAATGCAGACACTGCAGTTTGCATAGAGATGAGAATATAGGACATAGTACACAACATGCATACGCTTGAGGTGGATCTGGACGAGTCGCTTTACCAAGCAGTAACTAGGCTCCAAATGATTAAATGCTTTACTGCAAGCGACCTGTGTTGCCACTAAGTATCAGATATGGCTTTTCTTAACAAAAATGTCTCGTGCTGGATTTTGTCACATGAGACTAGTTTTACGATACGCGTTTTATATGTTAGATAAAATGTTATCTATCATACGTACTATTTCACAGACCGAATGGTCCCGAAAAGCTAACACAAGGGTGTGCAGAGACGATCACACGATATGATAAATGAATGACTATCGTACTCGTCGGCTCGCTGAATCCAGACAATAGATAAACAATTGATATGTGGTATATTCGTGCGCGAACCAAGCGGAAGCATTAAATGCTAACCCCCGTATGAAGAAATGTATGTTAAGCCATTTTAGCTAAAATATGTTTTGTCTCTTTTTCTCTTTCCGACATTTCACGTGAAAGAACGAGATAAAACACATTTTAGCTGGGCTTAACAAACGTTTCTTAATACGGGGGTAACGTCATTGCGACATCTCAAATCCGACTTTAGTTGCAACGCCCTCAGCCCCTATATTATTCGCATTGAAGGCGCGAGTTCCTACTTGAGTTACCATTTGCGATTATTATTTGTAAATTAAGAGCCAGTCGACTGCGCGCTTCATACCACTGAACTGTGATAATGTTTTCAAGCTCCACTTGTATTGCTTATTAGATTTCATTAAAGTATCCAAAGTGCGGCGGCAGTGGCATTGTCATTTGGAATGACCACAGATTTTGAATCATTAATCCGTAATCTGCAAAATAAACACGAGTCCAAAATCAACCAATCAGAGCACATTATTTTGTGTCAAAGAACGCTGATTGGTCGATTTCTACATGGGCGTTTTGCTCTTTTTAAAGAATGCTGATTGGTCGATACCTAAACGGAAGCGTTTTGCAACTTACCAAAGTTCATGTTGTTCCGCCCCCGCGCTTTTGATTCTAACGGGATCTAAGAGTAAGTAATTATTGATTGTCGATTTTAAATAATATAAATATATAAAAAAAAAACTTTCGCACACTTTTTACGTATCGCTATTTAATCATGTTTTGCCAAATAGTATCAAAATTAGAAAATGGCATTTAGTTTGACACATTGTAAAACTAATTCATATAGAATAGGAACGGCCATGATGTATCTGGTTTCGTATTACTTTGTTATTTATGGTTTGTATCAAGTGATGGATTTTGTAAGAGATTGTTTCAACTGGTTGCGTGACCCGGTTTTATTTACGAAGGGTTTGTTTGTGTTGTTGATAGAATTAGAATTTGTTATTTAAAAATGCATAGTCGACATTTTCATTATATATATTTATTGTCATCTAGCCATGAAATTACCCCCATACGAATTAGCTTGATACATAATGTTATGTATATTGTATAAAATAATAAAATTTAATATTAAGGTCACAATAGTGATGGTACTTTGAAGATCGGCAATGAATTGTGACTGGATTTGGGAGCCATGCAACCGTTTGATATTAGATAGATTTTGTTGTCCGTTGTAATTAGGTATTGCATAATTAGGAGAATTTTCTTATGTAAATAAAAAATAAAGGATTCCTTTATAGTATTTGTTGTTTTATTAGAAAACTTATTATAATTATAATAATCCACTGTAAAGGTAACTTTTTAAACACCAATTTTTTTTAATAGGTTCGCCACTTAGGTGTAAGTTTAGGTGTAAGATGGTATACTTTACTATGTGGGCCCACTGTACATGAAACTCGACTACCTAACTACCTACTTAAAAAATAAATTCTTAGAAAAGTTATTTTACGATTTTCGTTAAAATTTGACTGGTGTTTAAAATGTCAACCTGTTTGAAGTTTAGTACCAAAATCAGTTATGGAAAATATTCAGAGAAATGAATAGAAAAACGTAGAATTTGAATCCAATATTATGGATTATTGAAACTTTTGGATCACATATATTTCGATTTGTCATACCAAATTTTTAATTTCTTTTCAATTCAAATAATTTTATATGTTTTCTTTTAAACAGAGCTTTGCTATTTTTTTTTTCTATCAAAACTATTGCAGGTGGCTTACCACCATCTCAAAAAACCATGCAAGAACGATTGAGTAAGGGAGATGTCGCCTTACATCATGTGTATTGCGCTGTCCCGCTTACTCACTCGTTCTTGCATGGTTTTAAGAGACGGTAGTAAGCCACCAGTACACTTTTGGAATTAATACTGTAGTAGCTTTGATATAAGTTAAACCAACCGGTTTCAAGTAATGTTCTTAGAACTCCATTCACATTACAATTAAATCGTGAGTTTTAACTAACTTTGATACTAAATTTCAAAGTATACAATTAAGTCTTTATTCAGTCATTTTGAGTAATATTATTTGACGAACATTTATCACAGTTACGTATTGTGAGTAGATGTAGGTAAATACCCAATTTGGGTAAATACCCTGGCTTTGGGTACTTTGCTGATATTTACCCAGTGGAAAGTTGGAAACACATCTCTTATTGTAAGAGATAATTAGTAATCCATGATTACAAAACTATTATATCGAGATGTAGGCATAATATGTAATCATGATTTTGAATTTGTGCTGTACGTGAAAATATACTCTGCATCCATATTCAATTTTTCATCGTACAGCAGATGCTTCTTGGGCTGGTGCTGAAAAAAAAAAGATTTTAAATGGCATTACTCTGCATTAGCTGTTTCCGTGCTCCAGTGGTTAAAGTGTTTGCCTTTAGACCCGGGGGTCGTACGTTCGATTCCCACGGGAAACTTAAGTTTGGTTAGGACATTGCAGGCTTGAATGACCTGGTTGTCTGATAATAAAGTTGATTCCGTCCTTCAGAAAGCACGTTTAACCGTTGGTCTCAGCTGCCATTTGGTAAAAGTCATAGGCCGAGAGGCGGTTCCGAAGAACTCTGACACCGTAATCATAATCATTTATTTTTTTGTCAGCAGGGTGTGCATGGTCGATTGACCTTGACACCTACACGAAATGATGATGTCTTTTAACGAATGATATCCAAATTTATTGATTTTATTGATAAATATTGATAGAGATAAAACAAAGTCGCTTTCTCTGTCTCTATGTCCCTTTGTATGCTTAAATCTTTAAAACTACGCAACGGATTTTGATCCGGTTTTTTTTAATAGATAGAATGACTCAAGGAAAGGTTTTTATGGCCATATATTATCATACAAATTATACATGTCGATACTACAAACAATGTGCACAAACGCGGACTCATCGCTAATGCAATTTCGTCCAGCCAATCTTAGGGTGAATAGGAACAACGTGAAAAAATTGGGGTATAACTAAAACCACCTAGGAATTGTCTGGAAAAACTCATAATACTGGGCAGAACAGATGGAAAACGTGCCAGGGGAAAGCCTCCAGCGACAGTGTGGACAGCGTGAGGGGAGCTGCTGGAGGCAGCGTATATAATGCGGTCCGTAGTACTGCCGATCGCGCACTCTGGAAACACACATGTGGTCACGATCCTCAGCATTGAGGGACCGATGAAGAAGAATATAAATATAAATAAATAAATATAAATATATAGGGACAAGTCACACAGATCAAGTTAGCCCCAAAGTAAGTTCAAGACTTGTGTTATGGGATACTAACTCAACGAAACTATATTTTATAACAAATACATATATAGATAAACATCCAAGACCCAGGTCAATCAGAAAAAGATCATTTTTCATCTTGAACTGACCGGGGATCGAACCCGGGAACTCCTGAGTAGCGGTCAGGCATGGCTCCATTACGCCATGGAGGTCCTCCATACTCACAACAGCCACGTCAGTCTTGAAGTCCCCCTTATAGAACTGCACGTCCCCGGCGGCCCGCAGCCCGTAGAGCTCGCAGACGTCCCGCGCCGCGCTGCAGCTGTCCAGCCACAGCCAGCCGCACACCGCGTCCGTGGGCACCGACAGCTGCTTGCTGCTGTACCCCACGCTCAGTATTTGCAGGGCGCGTCTGGTGGGAATTGGAAAATTATCATCATCATCATAAATTTAAGAGCTATGCTCTTGTCGGTGGAGTTCCTTCCATTTTTGTCTATCTTTAGCAAGTTTCTTTATTTCTTGATACAACACAACGTTTGTTTTCTCTTTTATTGTCTTTAAGAAGTTTTTGACCGAGCGAGCGAATGTCTCTATATAGAGTTTGGGGCGCAAACACATTGTTTGTATGTAGGTATGTATGTTTGTGCCGCGATAACCGCCGTACCGATGGTCCGATTGATGAAATTTACAATGCATGTAGGAAATATTAATAAAATTTTCAATTTCAGTAGTTTTTGAAATATTAACAAATATGAATAATCACTTTGAATAGCGCCCTCTCGATACTTAGGGGACTGAAATGTGTTAGAAATGTCAAAATCAGGCTAAAGCACGCGGTTGTAAAAGATTTATAAATAAAAACAATTAAAATCCTAATACAACGCGAATAATAATCGCGAGGTCTAAGTTCGCGGCGAACTACTAGTATTATTTAAGAACTGTGTTCTGGTGGAGTGATTACCATGTCTCTCTGTCTTCAGCCATCAATTTTACATCTCTAAATGACATGATTTCCCTTATGTTATAAATAGGATACTAATAATATAGTAGTATTATAAACTACCAGCTGTTGCCCGCGTGGTACTCTTCTATATCGCTCCAAAAAGTAGCCTACGTTACTACGTTATGGTCTTAAACTATATTTACATACCAAATTTTATTAATATTAGTCTAGCGGTTTAACCGTGAAAGAGTGACAAACAGACAGCCTTTTGTATTTTTAATATTAGTGTAGATAAATTGATTATTATTATTTATTATTGATTGAGATGTTACCTTTGAATTATAGGTAAATGTATGAATAAGGCACAATATGTCAGCGGGCACAGTCTGTCCATTTGCCTACAAACTCTTATGAAATTGCCATTCAAATTAGCTATAGCTATTTTGTATGCTTGCTGTATTGTGGGGTTACTGAAATATAAAAAAAAAAAATATGTTAATGAGGTTTTTCTACATTTATACTTATAAATAAGAATAAAAAGAAGAAAAAGTCAATAATAAAATGTATAAAATATAGTAAACTTTGGAACTTGGAACCAACTTTTATCAACCAAGTGTAATGAATCAACAAATCACTGCATTAATAATATTAGGATATGAAATGAAATTGTTTATTCACAATATAGGATATTCTTATCACTTATTTTATTGACTTATACTGGGCATTGTCTCTTCAACAGGCCTTTATTTAGGGTTCAATGTTTGTAATCAAATGTACAAAGTCACTGACCTACTTCAAATTGTCATTCCTCATTGTCAATTCAAGTAACAACCAGTACCACCATATCAGGACCATGATTAAAAGCGTACCCTGGGCTCTGAAGCGTAAGCTGAAGAATGAAGATGCAACCGGGAAAACACGCTCGAACGAAGATTATCAAATTTTTCAAGATACTTGGAGGAAAACTCGTATTTCGGAAGGTAACTCATAGCCTAGAATGTTTTTTTTAATAATAGCCTAGTTATTTCACTGCCTCTGTCACCCATCAAATCGAATCAACAACAAAGCATGCACTGCTGTTTGGCGGCGGAAATAGGTGAAAGTGATGTCCACAAGCTAATGACCTTATACAAACGTCTTAAGCCTAAATTAAGGGCTTAAGACCTGACCACCTGTGGCCATCCTATATAATTATGTCGAGGGGTGCTGACTTGCAGTGAATGTGGATGCACTTTCTCTGCAAAAACTGGCTATGTCTTGAACTTTGCGCTCAGAAGCCAGATGTCAAATCACTGTGGCCGAAATCGGTCTGAAGATAATATATCTTGTAACAATTAGTTTTTTGTTTCATGTATCAACTTTATTGTACTAAAACAAAAGTAAATACAAAAATTGTTTTACCTTTTTATATCTTTGGGGAGTTTCAAATATCTGAACAACGGATGGACATCCTCGAGATTACACAATATGTATAGACTTTCAACAAGAGCACGGTCACAAATCAGATTCCTTGAATTCCTTGGTTTTATCTCCATGTGCGAGAGAAAGTTACTCAACTCATTGATTTTGGAGCTGCTTTCTGAAACCTGGACGCTGTCACAGCAACTCAGGAACCACTTGATACACTCTAGTAAGTACTTCTTGTTGAGAACTGGGTCAAAATCGCTGAGCGGATATTCACATAGCCTGGAAAATTAATGAGTACTACTGTATTATAATTGGACTTACACCAAAGGAATAAAACCTTATCTATCAATCTGTTAATGCTTAATTATTAAAGTACCAGGGCGACCGAGCTCCGCTCGGTAGTTATGGTATCCATCCATACTAATATTATAAGATAAAGGTTGTACAAAAAGCGAGAACACTAATCTATAATGAAGCAAATACATTTATTGAAGGCAGGTGTGTCACACCTCCAGATGCATGTTGGCGTCTCGGAATCCTGAGAAAATAGTGATACTTGGATGACTTGTGATTTGAAACTATAATATTTCTTAGGAAAATATTTTTATACGTTATAACCGAATTAATAATTCTTTTTAAAATAATATATGCGCGATTTATACTGATTTAATACTTTTAAAAACAAAAAAAAAACACAAAAAAAAGAAAAACAAAACTTTCTTTAGTTGGGATTTGAACCTGGAACCGCCAGAGTACAAAGCAGATGTCTTAACCACTGGGCTATCGAAGCAGACCCGCCGGGGCCGAAATTATTGTACTATAACTATAATTTCATGTGGAAAATTTTTTTTGCTGGAAAATATGGGAAAAACGATTTTTCCCAGACATGGAACCTGGCTAGATTAATTTTTTGACTTTATAAGAACCTACGTTTAAAATTTCAAAGAAATCGTTAGAGCCGTTTTCGAAAACGCGAGACAAATATATATATATATAAATATACATACATACAAATATTGCTCGTTTAATAGTATAGGATAGGATAAATAACTAATGAAATAAAGTTATGTATATAAAAGAAAGTTGTATAAGTAACACAATTTATAACTCAAGAACGGCTGAACTGATTTGGCTAAAAATTGGTGGGGAGGTAGCTTAGAACCAGGAGCAGGACATAGGTTACCTTTCATCCTGAGAAAAGCCCTGTTCCTGAGGGACGTAAACGCGGGCGAAGCCGCGGGCAAAAGCAACATGCTTTGCGTTTAAAATGGAGATGGGCCAGCCACATTTTATTTTTTGATTTTCCAACTTACAACAATGCAAGTTCAATAAGAGAAAAAGTGAGCACTGGAATCCACAAAGTGGGCAGGACAAGTAGGAAAAAAGTCTAGAAGAAGACCATAACAGTGATTGGTTGAATTGTAGATTGCAGGAACAAACTGGATTTCAAATTTCAAAGCCTTTATAGCTGAAATCAGCGTGTCCCTGTGGCACATAGGCCCCGAGATAATTTTGTTGTTTCTATTATTTGTTCCTATTTGTTGTTTCTAGTAGTTCGTTTTTTTTCCCGTTTAATTTGTTTCTTTTGCTTTTTTTTTAATTTGATCTTTTTTAATTTTCTTGATTTTCTCATATATCTGGAGGGTATTGGTCAGACATCTGAGACCAGCCGGGTTAAGACCACAAACTGGATTAAGAATGCCCAAATGTGCAACATGCAAAAATTGAGAAAGATGGAATATAATGGAAGATGTGGTTTCTACCTAAAATAGGGATCCTAGACCTTCATTAATAACTTTATGACATGTAAACATGATTTTTTTAAATAAATGAAGCTTATTATACTGTTTATTAGTAATACAATATTAAATTTGATGGGCTTATCTATTTAGAGTACAAAATTCATTCAGATAAGCAAGATAAGAAGTGTTTATATTATTAACTAGCTGTACCCTGCAGTTTCACTCACCATTAGTGTGTATGTTCTATAGCCTATAACCTTCCCTAAGAATAAGGCTTTCATATACAAAAAGGATTTTGCAATTCCGACCATTAGTTTTCAAGTTATAAGCATTCAAACAAACAAACAAACTAGCTTTATTATATAAGTATAGATATAAAAGATATGATTCTGGTTTCCACTTTGGATCACTACCATATAAGAAACTTACCTATACCCATAGTAAACATAGAACCGGACCATGGGTTCCAGCAAATTGACGCACTGCTCTGGAGGCAACCGCTGTATGGTCATGTCTTGTCGAACGGCTCTCAGTCTATCATTTATGAAGTCATACACACAGCATGCAGATACATCACAACGTCTGGTTACTCTGTATAAAAAAAAATCCTGTGTAAAATGGGCTAAAAACTGTTCTTTCTTATACGTATACAAAGGGTGACGGCTGTGGCCTCTGGCGTAAATGTTGCAAGACAAATCAAAAAATCTTTTTTTGTTTTGCAATAAATAATATTTCCCTAGCTCCCACTAGCTCAATTGATCTGTTTAGCAATAGATCTAATGAGCTGCAATAGAAATAAATTGATGATATAGAAATGAAATTTACACTTAGCCCTTTCTTTTGATCAGCTTAAAGTTACTTGTGATTGTATCAATGACATTCATAGTGTGCATAAAAATTAGTAATAGTTGCCAAAAGTCTTTAGATACTTACTCCAATAGCAAATAATCCACAGTATCTTTCAACACATTGTATGGTCGCAACAAATGAGGAATTGCCATATGGGAGTCCGCAGCTGATCTACTGTAACATTTCACCAACCTTTTGACCGGCCCTAACACTTCCAATACATGAACCATATGTTCCTTTTCCCGCCTGAAAGTTCATTAAACTCAGTTTTATTTCTTCATTAGAAAGAATTAACAGCAGTAAATAATAAACATACAAATTAGCTTCGTCTTGTGGACACATTGCATAACAAGTGCCTTTTATATAGTGCTCGGAATTTGTGCTAATCTCGATGTTTTTGCAAAAGTAATCAAAATACGAAGACATATTTGTTGACATGGCAAGTATCAAGGCACAACGATAAAATTATGATTTATGTATCTGTAAAAAATATGCTGCTCTGTTACGTGGCACTCTTTTCATAGTTTATACTATCTTATAATTTCTTTTACGGAAGAAAGTGGATTCTCTACCAAACCAACAGGTTTTTTGTTTATACATACAATACAACACAACGAACGAACACAACAACCAAAAATACCTAACCTGTCTGACAGTGATAGACATTGACAGTTTTATTCGGTAGTATTGATTTTTTATGTTGGCATGGCCCTCAGAATCCATACTAATATTATAAATGCGAAAGTCTGTCTCTCTGTCTGTCTGTCTGTCTGTCTGTCACCTCTTTACGGCTAAACTGCTGGACCGATTGTGATGAAATTTGGTAGGGATGTAGTTAACGACCTGAGGTCAAACATAGGCTACTTTTGGGCGCGATATAACCGAGTTCCACGCGGGGCGAAGCCGCGGGGAACAGCTTGTAATAACTAAAGCACATGCTTTAGTTATTGTTCTGAGGCATGGCCATATACTTTTGTTTGGAATAGTTTGAAGTTTTGGGGGTTTACCATCATCTATCTTAGCAGGCCCGAAACGAGTAAGCGAGAAAGCGCATGATGTAACGCGACATCTCCCTTAGACATTTTTGCAAGGTTTTTAAAGATGATGTAACCTCCTTGATGCTATGATGGAAATTATGGAGTTCGGTCAAAATAAACACACAAATAAACACTAACAATTTATTTAGAGCCAATCACAGTCACTTTACAACGCAATGATCTTCTCTTTTAGTTCTTTAAGTTCCTTTGCGTGGATCCATTTAATGCCAGTGGCAGACGCTGAGCTTGACGGACGTGATATACATCTGAAAAAGAAATGAGAGAAGTTATCTTTACATGGTGGCCTACTATCATCTCTTAAAACAATGCAAGATCCCGTGAGTAAGCAAGACAGCGCAATACATAATGTAAGGCGACATCTCCTTTACTCACTGGATCTGCATGGTTTCAAGAGACAGTTGTAACCTCCCTTATCCCACTTTAGGATCGGCACAGTTATGTTACTAAGTTCTTTAGTGCTTTCTATCCCACTAGTCTCATTGAGTTGGCTTGACCCTGATACAAATTCCCGTATTTGTTTTGTAGTGGCACATCACTAATCCAAATACAAAAGTGATAAAAATTTACTTATTGTTTAGGTATTGTAAAACTAAAAAAATATTTAGGTACCCAATTTTCTTTCCGAGTAGATTTGAAATCCTCACGCCGCAGAACGGCCACGGCCCTTGGTTTTTATGCTCCTCTTGGCAGAAGAACACCTTGGCCTTTTCATATTTACAGAACTCTCGTAGCACCAAGTCGTAGGGGAAGGGGTAAATTTGTTCAATGCGGCACATCGCTATTTTGTCCTCTAACTTTTTCTCTTTGCGGAGTTCGTCTATGGTGATAGCCACTTTGCCTGAACAGAACAACAGCTTCTTGACACCTTCAGGTTTTTGAGAAGCCGGACCGTTTTCTGGTATAGCCCTGCAAAGAAACAAGAAATAATGTTACTTTCCTTTTTTATAAGAGATTTTGAAAAAAATTTTTAAGTCCCAAGCCTTGCGCACCCTTTCGTATACTCTAACCGAGTTTTTTTGTGCATTGACGATACTTAATTTGAAATGTAATCCTGCAGGATTCAAATAAAATGTCTTTAGCCCACTTCCCACTTACAGCAGTTACTTGGCAGTTACAGCTGTAAAAACTTATGGTAAAAACTAATCGTACTTCATAGTGATGTGAAGGGGTAACTCAGTAAAATATTTTCTTAAACTCAGTACCTAACTCAATAATCTTTAAATTTTTTCTTAGGCAATGTGATCCCGTGACAATGACAAAGGATAAACCACTTCATTTTACAAAAAAAAATAATCGTTATACTCCTATAAGGTCTTAAGCGCTCTTGAATCGATTTTATCTATTAAAGATTATGCCTACCACGCGAGTGTTCCCACAAAGCAAATACACTGTGTAATTGCTTCGGGACTGACTGTTTAATTATGATGGATTAAACATTATTCGCTCACCTTTGAAAACATGTTCCTAAAGCGAAATCGTCGAACTTGGACCTGTAGTAGGGGTGTTTGAGGCCCACCTTCGGCGTCATCAGGATTACGGGCTTTCGGAATGGCATGGCCAGCTGCCGCCGTATCATGTGGAAGTAGTTGGCAGGAGTAGTTAAATTTACCACGATCCAGTTGCACGCACGGAGTTGTTTTACTAGAACCATTCGTTTTGAAACATGATTATTGCAAAACCGAAAAAATGAATGAAGTTGCGTTGAGCCTGTGTTGGCAGTAAAAGGGAAAGAGACTTGAGTAAAGTAAGTACTTGTAAAAGAGAAACTGTGGATTACTTTTAACTAAGAGCTGATTAATTAATCTGTGCTATCCCTCGCTTGTGATTGATCCTACTCCAAATAATGAAGATGTTTTGGAACCGTGGATGGTGCATACACCAGAAGTTGAATTTGTTAAAAGCTCCAAAGTCTCACTCATTATAATAAATCCTTGAATTTAGTTAAATGAGCTACGAACATTGATCTAACCATGGAAGAGGCTATGGGAGTCCAGCAGAATACTAATATACATATACTCATATAGTCTGTAATGATAATGATTTGAAACTGCAAGCAAACTCAGTAGATTTGGATTAGCTCACCTACAAAATCAGGATCGTCCAGATCAGGTATTATGTCCTCGTCATCATCAGCTTGTTGCAAATAGCGTTCGACGCGTCCCGATGAATGTTCTGGACCCTAAAAATATTGGAATAGTTTACTCTTATGAACCAAACGTTCTACAGGGCCAAATTTTGCTGGCTGATCCGTTTAGTAAATGGGGAAAATCGAGTATTTCGCCATACTGCAGCAGAAAAGTTATTCTTGATCGCCATACGGGGAAGATATTTCCGCCAGGCCTATATGTCCGAGGAACGACTGCTCCAACGATGTTTTATCTTTATTTATAAAAGGATATGTCAAGACAAGTGGGTGGAGAGAAGTGATCCTTAGACTCTGCTAGTAAGATTGCTAAGAATACAACTAGAAAATCGTTTACATGAGAAAAAGAGAGGGATAAGCGTGATGATAAATGAAATGATATCCAACACAATAATATAACAAGAGCTAATTCACTAACAGCTCCATCAATTCCGTGTGGTAACTGCACCACCAGCCCCGACTGCGCAACCCACTTGCTTTCACCATTAGCAATGAACGTGTCGAACACAGGCTGCGCAGTGTCAGCAAAATCACCATACTGAGCTTCCCATATCGTCAGCAAGTTGGGACTCGAATACGAGTAGCCAACTTCGAAGCCCAGAATACCTGTAAAACAACTCGTATTACAGCTGCTTGTGCAGTCCAGTAGTTCAGGAATTTGGTATTGGAAGGTAGGTAGTATGTTCGTGTTCCACTGGAGAATCCGGTTTCAAAAAACAATATAGTCCTGAAATGAAACCACTGCCCCAATAGAAGTATGATTTAAACTGTGCTTCCGAAAGCACCCCAAGCCTTTGTTTACAAAAAGTACCTAGAAACGAATATGCCGGGTATTTGCAATGTTGCTACCCACCAGAAGTATGCAAGTGGATTTGATAAAGGCAAAATCAGTTTACATTATATGTTTACATTCTATTTTTTATTTATTTTGTAGAATGACCGACGTTGTAACGTTGATTTAAGTTTACACTTGGTTTATTTCACCAGCTGGTGTTATACATGATGTCCGAACTCAGGACGCGATGTTAGACACTCACCAAACTCGCTGAGCACGCTGTTATACAGACTGTAGCCCGCCTGGTCGGGATATAGTTGGTCCAACACGCAGTACGTGGCACTTTCTACGGCCTGGTGATGGTACACGTGGTGTCTGAAGTCAGGACGCGATGTTAGACACTCACCAAACTCGCTAAGGGCGCTATTATGCAGACTGTAGGCAGCCTGGTCGGGATATAGTTGGTCCAACACGCGGTACGTGGCACTTTCCACGGCCTGGTGATGGTACACGTGGTGTCTGAAGTCAGGACGCGATGTTAGACACTCACCAAACTCGCTGAGCGCGCTGTTATACAGACTGTAGACCGCCTGGTCGGGATATAGTTGGTCCAACACGCAGTACGTGGCACTTTCTACGGCCTGGTGATGGTACACGTGGTGTCTGAAGTCAGGACGCGATGTTAGACACTCACCAAACTCGCTAAGGGCGCTATTATGCAGACTGTAGGCAGCCTGGTCGGGATATAGTTGGTCCAACACGCAGTACGTGGCACTTTCTACGGCCTGGTGATGGTACACGTGGTGTCTGAAGTCAGGACGCGATGTTAGACACTCACCAAACTCGCTAAGGGCGCTATTATGCAGACTGTAGGCAGCCTGGTCGGGATATAGTTGGTCCAACACGCGGTACGTGGCACTTTCCACGGCCTGGTGATGGTACACGTGGTGTCTGAAGTCAGGACGCGATGTTAGACACTCACCAAACTCGCTAAGGGCGCTATTATGCAGACTGTAGACAGCCTGGTCGGGATATAGTTGGTCCAACACGCGGTACGTGGCACTTTCCACGGCCTGATGATGGTACACGTGGTGTCTGAAGTCAGGACGCGATGTTAGACACTCACCAAACTCGCTGAGCGCGCTGTTATGCAGACTGTAGATCGCCTGGTCGGGATATAGTTGGTCGAACACCCGGTACGTGGCACCATCTACACCCTGGTGGTGGTACACGTGGTGCCTGTGCACATTACGGGGATATTATTAGCTTTTACCAAGAAAGCAGATTCAAAGTGAGAATAGTTTTTTAGGAAATAGTCACCGCAGTCATCATAAGTACCTACGTAAACCTGTCATCACCATTTTATGTAGGTGACACGGACAATCGACCATGCACACCCTGATGTCAGAGTTCGTCGGAACCGACTCTCGACTTCTGACGTGGGCACGTGGGTCCTTTAACTACATAGTTCTTTTCGAAAATTCACCAACAAGCATTGCGCAGCGCTGATAAGTCTACTGACGCTCGCTGATAAACGGAATGTAAGTGTTATTAATTAACGAATGCGAAAAGTCCTAGTTTCTGAACAAAGATATTTCTAATTTCGATTGCCTTCTCTTGACTGCAATGATGATGACGGATCTTACCTATGAGCCATGGTGCCTCTCTCCACATCCTCTCCTGTCAGCCTGATGTGAACACCGTCACGTAACAGCGAACCGTACGCAAGTGCCTCTCCCATTGCCCAATCTGCTACTCCCTCCTTTACCTATGGACACAGAATACAACCCTCTTTAACAAGTAACTAGCAACCCGCCCCTGCTTCGCATGGGCATAAAAACCTTCCTCTTGAACCACTGTATCTATTAAAAAAACCGCATCAAAATCCGTTGCGTAGTTTTAAAGATTTAAGCATACAAAGGGACATAGGGACAGAGATAGCGACTTTGTTTTATACTATTGTAGTGATAGTGATTAGCCGCTGCTGTAAATTTACAAAGTTTACGCCGGAATTTTCCCTTTGAAAATTTAGCAAAGGATTTTGAAATTCGAAATTTGGAAATAAAAATATTTACAAAATTCTGTGGAACGGCACATCACTACAAGATCAATCAAATCAAACCTGCATAAATGTTTTAAGTAATAAAAATTACCATTTTTTCTCTGCTCTGTAAAATCCTTCCGATTCCTTTGTGTATCTCGAAAGCCCACGGTTCGGGCGGCTTGCAGAAGTGCTGGGAAATGGTGGATATTGTCGCGTTGCAAATGCCAGTTTCCATGATCTGAGGAAATCTTTTTTTTTATTAAGTAAATAAATTTATTTGCAATCTAAGTTGGTAGAATTTTGAATGGATTATCAAAAATTATAGAGTAAATAGCGTGTCCGTTAATTAATACTATTAACTATCTTGTGATGTAGCGAGCGAGCTGTAACAGTTTCGCTGAGTTACCTCCATCACATCACTATAAAATTCGAATTGAAGTTTTTTCGAGCCGTCAACAGTGGGTTAAGTACTAAGTTTTATTCAAAATTCTATTGGATTACATTCTAAATTTTAATGTCCCCAAAGCCAAGGCACAAGTATTTACTTTCGTCGATCGAATTCAAATAGAAATTATAAGCCCACTCACTTCACCGCTGTAAAACTTCAAAAGTTTATTAAAAGTCGAGTCGGAGGTCGTGGGTTCGATTCCCAGAAGCATACTTTGTTCAGTTGTTTCCAGTTTGTTTACGACATTGTAGGTAGTACTATTACTAATTCTGTGTTGTAGGTTTAAATCATCGATTGTCTGATAGCTAATAAATTAGATCTACTTAGGTATTAGGTAGATTCCGTGCTTCGGAAGGCAAGTCGTTGGTCCCGAGATCAAAGAACTCCGAAACCAGGGTGTGCATGATATATTGACCTATACGATATCCACACTAAGGAACATATAGTATTTAATCTATAGTAAAAAATGACGATTCGAGCTCGATTTACTATTAACAAAACCAAATGACGCCCACCTTCTTAGGATCCTTGGACTCGAAGAATCCCGTCCACGGCGTGTCGATCCAATCCATGATGCTGAGCTTGGTGACCTTCTTCGCCAGCTCGAAGTGCTTGTTTAGAGTGTCCATGTACTCCTTCTCCCAATGTTTTATATCGGCGTCGGTGATCACGCCCTCGGCTTTTAGCTTGGCTTCGTATATCTTGTCGACTGTTTTTAGGGTTTGGCTTGAATGACGTAACAGTGATAATTTACGAAGAAGAAAACATTTTACATGACAATAAACCCCCATACTTTTACAAATAATCTTAAACAACCATGCAAACATGCATGCATGCGCAAAGGAAGACTATTGAAATTGTGGCTACCTTCAGTACAACAAACATTACAGAGTACATTACCAATTACCTCCACGTGATACGTGTACATGGATTACCTTTACCAGCTCTGAAAAGAACTTTTTTTATGGAGAAGCAAAAGAAAAACACAACACCCATTCAAGCATTTAATAGCTGGCGAGTTAATTGTCAAAGAAACATAGCAAGCAGACAGCGTGCATTACAGACACTTCAACCACGGTTCAACGCATCATTTATTGTCAAGAAACAAGAATTGCTTCAGCTTCAACTTCAGCTCAGCGAGCAACGTCTTCCACACTTCATGCAGCAAGTCAAGATGTCACTATCAACACACACACCGATCACGTCACGACGCGCACCAAGTCACAATCCACAAGAGCTCCGCCGCACAGTTCATCGTCTCGCCGCCGCCGTCGAAATGGGCGAGCCCAGCGCGCGCAAACAGTTTTATTACCGCGAGCCAGCCAGCCTAGCAACAGATGGACCAGCCGCGCGCGTCACCGCGTTTCCCCCCTCGCGTCTCGCCTCACCGTGGACGGAACGGCATAACGCTGCGAGCAATCTTGTGTAGAAAATATTGTACTTGTTTCTGATTGGTTAAAATTCTGATTTTTTCATTGGCTTGTAAATATTTCCTTTGTAAATAATTTAATATAAATATGTGTAAAATTTCTCAATAAATCATTCCATTCTGCACACTACTTGGAGTCTTATTAGTTCAAGAAACCTCTCTCACCAAAGTGGTGACCACCGACTACGCACAAGGAAGAAAATAAGGAAAAGCAAGTGGAATCCCTGCTCAAATATCAAGAAAAAAGAAAAAACAACAAGAAAAAATATCCAGCGACGAATCTCTGCCCGACCAACATGGAAGAGGAAAATATCGTCGTAGCGCATACCCAGTCTGCCGCCCAGCCCGAAATCGCCAATATTTCACTGGCACTACGCATTCCACCGTTTTGGCGCGACCGACCTCGACTGTGGTTCTACAGTTTTGAAGCTGCCACTCACGATCAGAAGAAGGGTGAACAGCAAATGGCGCAAATGGTCATAGCTCGACTCGAAAAGCAGGATATCGAACAAATCTCCGACCTACTATACAACCCTCCAGAGACGAAGCCTTATCAAGCAATTAAGGAGCGACTTATCTCCACATACGAAGAATCGGACAGCCGGCAATTTCAAAAACTACTATCTGAAATGGAACTAGGCGACCAGAAGCCGTCCCACCTACTTCGCCGAATGCGTGATCTCGCTCGCGACAGAATCCCAGACTCTACACTACGTTTGATGTGGACAAATCATCTACCTTCACACATCCGCTCAGTCCTGGCAGTCAGCGAATCATTTAGCACGAAGACCGCATTAGAAGAACTAGCACTACTCGCCGACAAAATGATGGAGCAGCATCGCGAAGTAGCAGCCGTCAGTACACCACTAACGTTGCCAACACCTCAAGCTTCCGACACTCAATTTCTCATCAATGAAATAAGAAGATTATCACTAGAAATCGCCGAACTACGATCAAGACCTCAGCATAATAATAACTACAGAAGAAACCGCTATCCGTCTAGAGGGCGCTATCAAAACAACCGTTCTCAATCCCCGCATCAATCAAGAAATAATTCACCATCTCCTTCACCGTATTGCTACTACCACCAACGCTTCGGAGCTCAAGCCTACAAATGCACATCGCCTTGCACATTTAATAAGAAGACCGCAAATAAGCCTCAGGAAAACTAGAAAGAACGTTGGCAGAGGCGGATTCCGGCGTTCAAGAGCATTCATACCGCCTATTCGTCACAGATAAAAAATCTGGCATATCATTTTTGGTGGACACAGGAGCGAACATATCCGTCCTTCCTAAGAAAAAAGGCCTCATCACAAAACCGCTACCATTCAAGCTCTACGCCGCAAACAACACAGTAATATCAACATACGGAGAGAGGACACTTGAACTCGACCTTAACCTTCGCCGACCCTACAAGTGGAACTTCATAATCGCCGACGTCTCAAGAGCAATATTGGGAGCCGACTTTTTGAAACACCACCAGCTGATCGTCGACCTCAAAAATAAAAAAACTAATAGACAATGTCACGAAATTAAAAATCAACGCACCCGTCCGGTCTACAAACATACCTACCATACGCAGCATCGACACAAACAACGTGTACCACAACATTCTCGCCGAATTCCCCGGTACCACGAGACTGACTTCGATGAACATCAACGATAGCAAAATAAACGTGCAACATTTCATAGAAACAGAAGGTCAACCTATTCACTGCCGCGCACGTCCCATACCTCCACATCGCTACGAAAAAGTCAAACAAGAATTCCAGAATATGATCGACCAAGGTTTATGTCGTCCCAGCAAGAGCCCATGGTCATTACCACTGCACGTCGTGCCCAAGAAGAACGGGGACTTAAGAGTCTGTGGTGACTACCGCCGCCTTAACGCGATCACCAAACCCGATCGCTACCCTGTACCACGTGTTAAGGACTTCACATACCAGCTCTCCGGGAAGACCATATTCTCGACCTTGGACCTGAACAGAGCCTACCAGCAGGTCAAAGTCCGTGAAGAGGACATAGAGAAGACAGCCATCATCACACCGATGGGATTATTCGAATTTCCGCGCATGTGTCCAGGTCTCAAGAACGCAGGCCAAACTTTTCAACGATTTATCCATCAGGTGCTCAGTGGCCTACCCTACGTATTTACCTTCATCGACGATGCCCTAATAGCCTCAGAAGACGAGATCCAACACCGAGAACACCTAAGAACAGTA
Organism: Apomyelois bistriatella; assembly: GCA_947044815.1. NCBI lineage: Eukaryota > Metazoa > Arthropoda > Insecta > Lepidoptera > Pyralidae > Apomyelois > Apomyelois bistriatella. The sequence goes on from OX345690.1 coordinate 14,427,713, forward strand.
CTTGGAAGACTCGAAGAACACGGCATCACCATCAACCCAGCAAAATGCCACTTCGGTCAACCGGAAGTTAAGTTCCTAGGCTACATCGTATCCAAAGATGGTATCAAACCTCCAGCTGAGAAGATGGAACTCATCTCCAACTATCCAAAGCCTAAAAACATCGAAGAGCTACGTCGTTTCCTGGGTATGCTAAACTTCTACCGCGATCACATACCTAACGCCGCGTCCATACAAGCACCACTCAACGCGCATCTCCACAACGTTAAGAAGAAAGATAAAACAATCATACAATGGACAGACGAGTCAACGCAAGCATTTGAAGCGTGTAAAGCAAGCATCAACAACGCTGTTTTACTCGCCCACCCATCCCACGAAGCCGCCTACGCGCTATTCTGCGACGCGTCCGACAAGTCAGCTGGCGCCGTCCTACAACAATACGTCGACGAAAAATGGCAACCACTTGGCTATTTTTCTAAAAAATTCTCCGACGCTCAAACAAGATACTCGACGTACGACAGAGAACTACAAGCAATCTACATGGCTGTAAAACATTTCCGCAAGATGTTCGAAGGACGACCACTCATCATATTCACCGATCACAAACCGCTTACCTACGCTATGAGCAAAATAACATCTACAACCGAAACACCGAGACGCACAAGACAGCTTTTGTTTATCAGCGAATTTTCGACCGATATCCGTCACGTCAGCGGTAAACAAAACATCGTCGCCGACGCACTCAGCCGCATCGAAACAATAACATGCCCGTCTACAATAAATTACGAAGAAATCGCCAACACTCAGCAAGAAGATTCTACCATACAACAACTACAACAACAAGTCAACATCAATCTAAAAAAAGTCATCATTCCGAACACCAACATCGAGCTCTACTGCGAAACATCATCATCTCACATAAGACCGTAACGTAAAAGCTCCTATTAACGACCCCTTAAAATGTGTATTCTTTTAACGATCTAATTTTTGAATCGTTTATATCAGACATAATATAGGTTTTAGAAAACTCGTGCCTTAAAAATTAGTTAGGTACTTTTGTTGGACATCAAATAGAGTAAAGTTTGCGTGTCGAAATAGCCAGTAAAAGAAATAATTTGACAGTGAGTAAAGGCGCGCCCGAAGCGGGCGCACGTTTCATAGGGACGCGTCTCCAGCCACGTAAGTATACTTCAATATTACATAAGTAAAGTAACATACTTAAAAATGGTTTGTCTTCTTGCTATCACATTATAACTGTAAAAAATATGTTAGTTTTCTAAAATAACTATAAATATTATTCATTTTAATGGTTTTTATGTTATAAAATCATGTTTTATTTTAAGGCGGTAATAGAATCCATATTTCAAAACTTGGTTCTATTAACGACCTATGACGTTGTTAGAAATTTTAGAACGTTTCATATTTTTTAATTATATCTATTATTAAAATAGTTAATTTTATTATATTTTTTCCTCGTTCAATTCATAGAATTATTTTACTTCTTTAGATCAATTAACGACAAAGCATATTCTTAAGGTTTTTGGGTAAAACTAGATGCAACGTTAACCATTATTCCTATTATTTTATGAAATCAAACTTTTAATAATCTTTATTATTTGAGTTGATCACTAAATGATATTAAAAAAAAATGGATAGCAATGAGATCGAATTGAACAGTTTTGCATAAAGTAGATGTTTTAGCTGTTTGTTATTAATTTTATTGGTCGCTAATAGAATATTGTTATCTTCATACTTAATTCTATTACCGACTCATAGCAGCTGTGACAATATTTTTGGTAATATTATAGGACACAAAAATAAGTTGTATATTTGTTTAACAAATTGACTTTTTTTAGGGGCCTCTCCATTCCGCTTAAGATAAGCGCACACCAAGAGCACTGCAGAGGGGTTACCATCAACTGTTTAAGCGAGTTTAGTTTTATCAAAAAAAATAAACTGAAAAATTAAATAAACATCTTAACGTGATGTTCAGAACCGTCGCGTTTGTACATGTGTTTATATTGCATTTTATGCCCATATTCAAGAAGCTAATATTTTAGTGTTATCAGAAAATGCTTTGCGCTTAGTGAGTGCTGACCCTTGTAAATATTTTTTAAAATAACTGGCTGTTTATACTTCTACATTTTTTTTTCTAAATCTTCTGAAAATTGTATGACAGATAAAAATATCTGTTACTGATTTATAATATCTAATATGTAAGATAATTAAGAAGCGTACATTTAATTTTTAAGACTGTTTACTGAGACTGATTATATTTTTTAACTAATTAAAATAACAAGAAGTAAGTGCTTTAAGTGTTGCAATAAATGATTGTGATTAAATATAATAATGTTGATCTCAAAACTATTGTTATAACGTAATAAATACTTTAAAAACAATTTTTTGTTTTATTTTATCGTATAAAAAAGTGAGTAATTTCTTGCGGTCGGTAAAAGAAGCCAAAAAAACGGTAATAGAATCTTGCCGCATTCTTTGGGTCGCTAATAGAGTCAACTACTCTTTTGGATTAAATAATTATTTAACAACTATTGTGTTGTTTAATATTTAATTCAAGTACTGAATTTCAAAGAATACTTCGTTGAGACTAATTAGAAATAATAATATTTTTCCTAACATGACAGCTTATATCTATTTTTTTTAGTAAATAGTAAGACAGCTAAAACTGGCGGTAATAGAAGCATTTACGTTATATACCTGAAAAATATCGACAAGAAGTATTCAGAAGCGTACACAACATAAGCCACCCCGGTACTCGCACAACTCGCAAGATTATGTCAACAAAATATTTTTGGCCGTCAATGAATAGCGACATTGCAAAATGGACAAGAAGCTGCATCGATTGCCAAAAAAACAAGATTCAACGCCATACCTACAGCGCGACTTCAAAATTCCCGCCAACGGAACGCTTCCACCACCTACACGTCGATATCGTCGGACCTCTAACTACGACACCTCAAGGTCATCGTTACCTTATCACTATGATCGACCGAGAAACAAAATGGCCGGAAGCAATACCTACAGATGACATATCAGCTGAGACAGTCGCCGAGACCATCTACAAACACTGGATAACAAGATTTGGATGTCCGGAAACCCTGGTAAGCGACCAGGGCCGCCAGTTCGAAGCTCAGCTGTTCAATAACCTCATGAAGATAATGGGAATCAAGAAAAACCGCACCACGCCTTATCACCCACAAAGCAACGGTATCATCGAACGCTGGCACCGAACACTCAAGACTGCACTTCGTACCAAGCTAACAAGTTCAAGGTCATGGATCGACGAGCTACCTACTGTACTTCTAGGTCTACGAGCCACCCTACGCACAGACGCCGGAGTTAGTCCAGCCGAACTCACATATGGCTACAACCTACGTCTACCGGGTGATTTCTTCACTACAACATCAATACCTACATCAATGGACCACACATACGTCGAAAAACTAAGATCAACAATAGAAGAAAACAGACCTCAATCATCAACCTCACATCATAACACCAAGCAACGGATTTTCATACATAAGGACTTACGAGATTGCAGCCACGTATTCGTCCGAGTCGACGCGGTAAAGAAGCCCTTACAATCACCGTATCAAGGCCCTTATCGCGTTATCAAGAGGACGGACAAAGTTTATACTATACAACTACAAGATCGAGAAACAAACATATCGATAGATCGACTAAAACCTGCCTACTTATTAGAAGAGGATCAAGAAAATAGCAACTTACCGAAAAATACATTACCGTCATCATCATCATCAGGAGTCAATCAATCCATCACACCGCCACAGTTACCGCAAGCTACCTCGCCACAGAAAGGTCAATGCACTCCCGCCGTTCCGGACAACGTGACGTCACAACCAGCTGATAAGCGAACACGTGCTGGCCGTTCCATCAAGTTGCCTGTACGTTTCACTTGAAGGGGAGTCCTGTGGCTACCTTCAGTACAACAAACATTACAGAGTACATTACCAATTACCTCCACGTGATACGTGTACATGGATTACCTTTACCAGCTCTGAAAAGAACTTTTTTTATGGAGAAGCAAAAGAAAAACACAACACCCATTCAAGCATTTAATAGCTGGCGAGTTAATTGTCAAAGAAACATAGCAAGCAGACAGCGTGCATTACAGACACTTCAACCACGGTTCAACGCATCATTTATTGTCAAGAAACAAGAATTGCTTCAGCTTCAACTTCAGCTCAGCGAGCAACGTCTTCCACACTTCATGCAGCAAGTCAAGATGTCACTATCAACACACACACCGATCACGTCACGACGCGCACCAAGTCACAATCCACAAGAGCTCCGCCGCACAGTTCATCGTCTCGCCGCCGCCGTCGAAATGGGCGAGCCCAGCGCGCGCAAACAGTTTTATTACCGCGAGCCAGCCAGCCTAGCAACAGATGGACCAGCCGCGCGCGTCACCGCGTTTCCCCCCTCGCGTCTCGCCTCACCGTGGACGGAACGGCATAACGCTGCGAGCAATCTTGTGTAGAAAATATTGTACTTGTTTCTGATTGGTTAAAATTCTGATTTTTTCATTGGCTTGTAAATATTTCCTTTGTAAATAATTTAATATAAATATGTGTAAAATTTCTCAATAAATCATTCCATTCTGCACACTACTTGGAGTCTTATTAGTTCAAGAAACCTCTCTCACCAAAAAATAACTAAGCAATTTCTTTTTTCGCAATCTAAAAGTCAACAAGCGAAATAAAATAAGAAGACTAACTTTGTAGCCTTTAGAAGGTCTGAGGTTGAATCCCATAAAAACGCTATTGGCCGTAAGGCAGTTAAAACAAAACCAGTCGTATCCGCCAGTGCGTGGTAGAGTAGAAAAGGCAAGATAAAATGTGCTGGCTTGATGTCGCGTTGATATTTATGCAAATGTTCTCACAATTAAGCCATACCAAGCCAAGTGGTGCAGAAAAAGCAGAAAAGCGGAGCTTGGGCTCTAAAGCAACCAGCTGAGGATGCTAAAAACCTACTTCTTGTAGCATTATACTACATGGAAATTATGTAAAACCATAAACCTGTCTTCATAGTCTTGATCTTCTTATACATAAAGGGCTGAGTGAACATCGGCTCGTCCTCCTCGCTGTGGCCGAAGCGGCGGTAGCACACGAAGTCTATGACCACGTCCTTCTTGAACTCGCAGCGGTAGCTGATGGCCACGCGGGCCACGTGGGCCACGGCTTCCGCATCATCCGCATTCACGTGGAGAATTGGCGCGTCCACGCATTTTGCTATGTCTGTAAGGCACACATTACATGCTCATGCACGCATGATGGAAAACCATCAAAGGGATGGTACTCGAAAGGTGAATTGAATCGACTGATTTCCAAACAAATCAATTTTTTTTTTTTATTTATATCAAGAATTATGCGATGATTTGTTTGGAAATCAGTTGATTTAATTGTTCCATCGTAAATCTTCGCAAAATTCTTGATTTAAACTAAAAAAATTAGGATTTTTTATTTGGAAATCAGTCGATTCAATTCACCTATCGAGTACCATCCCTTTTATTAATGGAAAACCATCATGCGTGCATGAGCATGTAATGTGTGCCTAAGGCAGAAACTAGGCGTGTCGTTCCCGTCTCTCTCTCTCTCTCTCTCTCTCTTCCCCGTGGATGTCGTAAGGCAACCAAAGTAAGAGTTCTAAATTTCCTTTTACTGTTTCTGACTGGTAGCGATTCCACCAACAACCAGCATTTTCGAGGATTGACGTCATACAGGAAGCTGGTAAAGGAAATGCTTTTTGAACATTACTGAATAAGTACTTAAAAATTTACTTTGCGTGCTTCTCCCACCAGTTAGTACATGCAAACTAATGCCGGCCGGCGCCCACCCACTACTGTTAGTCCCAGCCACCATACGTTTGCATAAATATTCTTTGCGACACGTGTTTCATTCCTGGACCTTACTGGACCTAAAGTAGGCGACGACCTCTGTTTCTTTCTAGCAGTGTAGAAGGAGAGTCTTTTCTTAAAAATATTGATTTCCTGGTGAACTATCATGATGAAGCTATCAAATGCGTAAAGCCTACCAAATCCGACAACCCTAGACAGAATATCCTAGCTCCAATCGGAGACCGTACCTGAAGTCAGATTTCTCAAGCTGAAAGAAAACTAACCTGAGCAGTAAGGCGAGCTCCTAGCGAAGCGAGGATCAGTAGTGTAACCAATCTGGTTATTGCAGACGATATGTATGGAGCCGTGGGTAGTGAAGCTGGGCAAGTTGCTCATCGTGAAGGTCTCGTACACCACGCCTTGCCCGGAAAAAGCCGCGTCTCCGTGCATGATGATGGCCATTATCTAATAGATGTAGATGCTTTTAACCCCCGATGAAAAAGAGGGATGTTATGTTTGACGTCTTTGGTATCGCAGGAACTATGCCTACGAAACCAAACAAATGTGAATGGGGTCGATTTTGATACGGTTTTTTTCGTTCGAAAGCTGACTTGATTGCGATGGTTCTAAGTTAAAGTTTTACTAGTTGTTGGCAGCGGCTCCGCCCACGTGGAACTCGGTCATAAGTGTATATAGTTGTAGAAAGTGATGTTGAAATAAATATATAAATATCGAGCCCAAAAGTAGCCTTATTTGACTCTTGGTCCTTAACTAAGTTGATCCATAGCAATTTTCTTCAAAATCCACCGTTCGCTTAGAAGTGAAAGCATAACAGACAGACATACTTTCTCATTTATAATATTGGTATGAAAGTAGGAATAAATGAAGGTCTTTCTGTTCAGTCATTTGTAGATAATTATCAATTTCTGCTTAAAGGGTGATCTGATGATGTTTTCATTTTCATTAATTACCTTGTCACCCTTACTATCGCCCTTCCAAAACTGCTCAGCCCTAGTTTTCCCCACCACAACTGGAGACACCACCTCCAAATGCGATGGGTTGCAGCTCATTGACACCTTAATGTACTTGTTTGTTCTTCGGATGAACCGATGGATGTAAGTGCCCAAGTGGTACTTGATATCACCGGAGCCCTGTTTACAAATAATTTGAAGTAGTATTTATTGCTTTGTACGACAAACTTTAACCAGACACTGGAAATTTCTTAAATAAAGTATAAAGTACTTACTGGTTCTTTGGGTTCCATAGGCTTGAACTGTGCGAAAATATCCGTCAATTGCTTCCGACATACATTCACCAACATGTTCAGGCGACCTATCAAAACAAATAGAATACCTAGGTAGAATAGAATATACTAAAAATTATTCAATTGTTTCTAGTTTGATTAGGACATTACTGGGTAGCCACCCAGGTGAATCAAGCCTGCAATGTCATCTCTTAAAACCATGCAACCATGCAAGATCCAGTGAGTAAGGGAGATGTCACCTTACATCATGTACTGGAACTTGCATGGTTTTAAGAGATGGTGGTAAGCCCCCTGATTGTCTTACAAGAAAGATGATTGTGTAATTCGGAAGGTGAGTTTAGCCGTTGGTCATGGCTGCCAACTCTGACACCAGGGTGTGCAAGATCAATTGACCCTGTAACCAGCACGATATGATGATTATGAGTACACTTCCCTCCACCTCCCATGGCTCTACCAACCTCTCGGTTATACGAGCCGAATCTCGGGAGAGTGCGCTGTACTAGCATTTCGCATCTCTTTCCAGTCGCACCTGCTTGATCTCCCTACAAGTTTTCTATAGTGTCGCCTATCTATGCAATCATTGCATTTTAATAACTCTCCCCCATCATTATGAGTACAGCTGCACCTTCTGTCGTACCCTACCTGCCCTGTCTCCTGCACAATGGGGGACTTGAACGAGGCGAACGACCAGTCGGTGGAGGTGGCCAAGTACTGGGCAAAGTCAATACAGAGTCCATATAGCCATTATGACTCGAAAAGAAAAAGAAGTACAGTAGAACTGGAAAGTCACCTCTATGCTGCCTCCGTGGTCCAGTGGTTAAGGCGTTTGCCTGTGGACACGGGGGTCGTGTGTTCGATTCCCACGGGAAGCATATTTGTTTAGTTGTTTCCAGTTTGGTTAGGGCATTGCAGGCTTGAATCACCTGATTGTCTGATAATAAATATTCAGTGCTTCGGAAGGCACGTTAAGCCGTGGGTCCCGGCTGTCATCTGGTAGTCGTTAAAGGAACCACGTCAGAGGCCGAGAGGCGGTTCCGAAGAACTCTGACACCAGGGTGTGCATGGCCGATCGACCATGACGCGTACTCGAAATGTTGATGATGACCTCTATGCTGCATAGCCATGACGATGGACTGCACGCCGAGCCTAGTGCTGGTATCCACGATCTCCTCCAGCATCACGATCATGCTCTCGCCGCCCTCCAAGCCGAACCTCTTCTCGGCCGGCCACTTCGTAGCGAAATATTTCTCTAAGCTGAATAATAAAAAACAAATATTGCCGCTAAATCATTTTAAAATAAATCGGCCATTATTTTATAGCAGATAGATACCGCAAGCCTGAGTATCCAAGTAATACTATAAATGTGAAAGTGAGTTCGTATATTTGTGTGTTTGTTTATTTGTTTCTTTGTTTGTTACCTCCTCACGCCCTATCTACTGAACCAATCTTCCTAAAATTTCGCATAGACATAGGTAAGAGTATTGATAAGGACATAGGGTAGAGGGAAAAAGCACTGTTCCCGAGGGAAATTCATGCGGGCGAAAGCTTGTTACAAAGAATGATGGCGGAAATTGTACGAATAAAAAATTAAATATAGATAACTTAAAATAAATCGCATTAGTAAGAATACTTCACTAGTAACATGTTTACCACCTCAAAAAAAATTTAAACCCCGGGGTTATTTTAATATTCCATTTTATAAAAGTCGACCTTTAGTTTCGTTTTCATTCGCCATTTTTAACGCAACTGAAACAATATGTCACCTTGACAGTTGTTAGCATTGTCAAAGGTATCATTGTAAATAGGTTAGATTCATCGATTTAGTACCTGGGGGGTATACCATCTCTTAAAACCATGCAAGATCCAGTGAGTGAATGAGATGTCGCCTTACATGATGTATTGCGTTGTCCCGCTTTCTCACTGGATCTTGCGTGTTTTTAAGAGATGGTAAGTAAGCCACCGGGGGGGGGGGGGGGTTGGGGTTACCCCCCCCCCCCCGGTGGCTTATTAAACATTAGTAAACATTACTTTTTGGCTTAGTAAACATTACTTATTGACATACTTACTTATTTTATTATCATTATTTTTATTTTTATTTCGACATTAATTAAATTGTAATGTATAGATTTTGGCACCACTTCAAAGACTTCGCAACACCCAGCCTGGGTTTATGTACATTCTTACCAAATTATGTAATTCCACCTTCTTCATATTATGTACATGTAAGCGAGAAATAAATAAATTTAAATTTAAATTTAAATTTGGAAAATATACTGTGGCTTGTTTTCAGATATTATATAACTTACCATCAACTTTTTAAGTAGCAGGCTCACTATCTAATGGTTTACTACCATCTCTTAAAACCATACAAGAACGAGTGAGTAGGCGAGACAGAGTGACACAGTAAGACGTCATCTCCTTTCATCATGTATTACGCTTTAAGAGATGGTGCCTACTACCATGCAAGAACGACTGAGTAAGGGAGATGTCGCCTTACATCATGTATTGCGCTGTCTCACTTACTCACTGGATCTTGCATGGTTTTAAGAGACTGTATATAGTAACCCCCCTGGGGGCTTACTATCATCTCTTAAAACCATGCTAGAACGATTGAGTAAGAGAGATGTCGCCTTAAATCATATATTACGCTGTCCAGATCCAATGAGTAAGTGAGACAGCCCAATACATGATGTAAGGCGACATCTCGCTTACTCACTGGATCTTGCATGGTTTTAAGAGATGGTGGTAGGCACCCTGGAATGTGTTCCTGAGCCACACAATTTATGTAACAAATGCCCTTATTTTTTGTATATCTTTCGTACAAATTCTATTACTTAAAATGAATATTTTTCTGAATACAAAAAATAAATAATTTCACTGTTAGTTTGGTGTAAGATTTTGCTTGGCGTCGAATTGGCCAAACAAAGAATAAATTGCCACGATGACAGAGACAAAAATATAAAAAATATCGTTGGTCCTTTTCTTACTCATGGACTTCCCTATTTCGCCATCTCACTTTTTCACCAAGTAAAAATTTATTGCTTAATCACAGGTACAACTACTTAATCTATGACCCTAACCTACCATAATGAACTATCAATACCGTTTTGACAATGCTAACAACTGTCAGGATGACATAATGTTTCAGTTGCGACAATAATGGCGAATGAAAACGAAGCTAAAGGTCGACTTTAAAAAAATTAAATATTAAAAAAACCCCGGGGTTTAAAATTTTTTTGTGGTGTATGTATTCTTACTAATTCGATTTATTTATGTTATCTGTATTTCAATTTTTTATTCGTACAAACGATGTATGGAGTTTCGCCATGACTCTTTCAACTTGAGGGTTTCACGCGTTCCTCAGAAAAAGGTTTCACAGACTGAAAGACAGACGGACAATAAAGTGATCATTTAAGGGTTCCGTTTTTGCCTTTTTGAGGAATGGAACCCTAAATAGCATTAGTAACGAGTTCCCGATGGTATTGATTGTTAATTTGATTTGTAGAAGGTGGCGTGTGGGTTTCCACTAAACCAACTTCTAACAAGATCGGCGTTCAGTCGCACACGATGTGTAGTTAAGTATAGCAGTAGGAAGCAGGCGAAGCAGTAGTAGGTAGAAAGCGGAGAAGGTATAGAGAGGAACTTGATAGCAAAAGAGGATAGTATATACAGATAGATATATTACAATTTTACAACACAGTTTACAATATAAGAATATCGACGCCAGAGACGCGTGTCATGTAGTAGAGAACCGACGAAAGAAGACAGCCGCGATCCGTCGATGTTTTTCATTGCGCGCGCAGCCGTTGCCAAACGTTAGGTTGAGGTTTGTTATGAGTGGCGAGTGTTAAATTATTTAGATTGTAAAATTAATCTTTAGCCAGACACTCGCCTAAATAAACCTTTAATTTAAGACAAACATTATAAAATTTAATTGTGTATCAATTATAAAGATTGCCTGTTAGATAAAGCATTTATTATAGTTTGCATAATGTATTGTTTACAATAAAGTTATTAAAGTTAAATAAACGAAATTAACTTGAATGGCACTTACAAAACTGCCTTCGTCAGCCGCCTCATAATGAGCCTCTTTTCCTCAGCGGACTTGTCAAAGGCGTTGGGGTGCTCCATCCTCTCTCTGATGAACTGCAACGAGTCCAGGTCGTATAAGTGCATGTACTCCACGCCGATGGACCCGCAATAAGTCCGCTCTAGACGGGAGACTATCTCTCTGAAATTTAAAAAGAAGTTGGCCGTCACGGGATGCCCGAAAAAAAATTAGGAGTCGAAAGGGGGCTGTGAAGTGGTGCGTCATTCCCTTGTCCGTTACGGCATTTCGAGTAGACTGAAGTCGGTTAGAAAAAGTAAATGACATAGTTAGGTACGGACGAGGAACTGGTACGCTTTAGGCTGGGTCCCAGTGATAGCAGCGGGGTTGGAGCTCCTATGTTTACCGTGATTAGTACCAAAGCCTATACGAAAAGGTACTGCCTAAGCTGATAAATTCAATAGATATAACTTAGATGACAATTGTACCTTCTTCTTGCATTAATAGATCTTGAAACTTGAAAGTTCCGTTATAGAGCGCTCCTTATAAATATAATTTTAAATATAACTGCATATTAGCAGTCAGGCATACGGCTTGCGAAAGTTATGTGCGGTCACCGCAGCCACAAATTACACATTAGTACAGATATTTAACCGCTATTCAAAGACACGTGCCGATTTTTAGTGTACCAATAGAGTCCTGGCCATACTGCGACATATTAACGTCATCACATCATCATGGATGGGACCACATGTTGCAGCCTATAACGCAGTATCCAATCATTTAATTGCCTCCCTCACAATTTATAAACCAGAACACAACAATGCAAGCATCACGGCTGTTTGGCGGCAGAAATAAGTTAGATCGAAGCACTCAAGTAGCGGGTGACCTTTGTAAATGGGTCATGTAATGGTCTACATATGGTGGAAAATTGTATATGTAGGTATGTGATGTGAATCGAATCTCATTGTTATTAAATATTATAAAAGTACGAACCTAAGCGTGAGCGCGGTCTCCTTGCCCCCAATACACGTCCTGTCTGGCAGTTCGAACATCATATCCATATGTTTTTCACCTGAAAATGTAACTTCGGAGTTATCAATGAGTTATTAATTTTCTTTACTACCTACTACTATTGCTGTTAGGTGATAAACATTTTCATTCAAAGGTGCCTAATGTACCAGAGTTCTACTTGATTAAACTTAACAACTTGGGTCTTTTAAGGCTAAGATAGTAACTTTCAGTTACTATCTAGCGATGGCAGCCGGGGTCGATAGCTTTACGTATACGGAGCAGCTCCACGATAACATGCCAACAATGGAGACCAATCCAAATCACAGCCACATCCAACGTTGCTTGACATGCGTTAACATTGCAAGAGCTATCAAATTTCGTCGATAGAAATACATCTGTACTAATATAATAAAGCTGAAGATTTTACTTGTTTGAACACTTAATTTAGGACTTGTTTTTTTTTCTGCATATGATATCCAAATTCTTGAGGGAGGTTACAGGCTTTTAGTACATTCTACAGATAACAAACGGGTTAAACCGCGGGTAACAGCGAGTGTGAAATCTTAAATAGAAACACGCTTGTACAATATGGCTACTAACAGCTGGAAAAAAATACGTACAAAGAACGGTGCCTAACTCGCGCGCGATTATCGTGCACTCCATACCCTTGGTGTCTGCCTTTGCCTTTGATTTGACCAGAAACCTGGCGGCCATGGATATAGAGAGAGGATCCGTTTTGGCCAACAAGTGACCTCGAGCCTGAGGAGTAGAAATAATGCTTACTAATTCAGAAATTTTGTGTATTTTAAAACTAAAAATCACTTTCTCAAGCAAAATCAAGAGGATGGGAAGTGGTTACCGCTACCTGTGAACGACTGCAAAGCCAAGGGTATCACATGAACGTTGCCTACCATTATGATTTTTTCACACTCTATTTTATTTCATTTGGAGAACACACAATATTTAGTATCAATATAATCACTAATTAACAACTAACGACCATTTACATGTTCTGGCATACATATTTCATTTCTAAATTGGTTGTCTGATTGATATGATAAAGAAAGAAAGAAAAATGCTAAAATAACCAAATTAACAGTAAGCATAGGTAAACTTAGAATTAACAGAATGAGAACAATCGAACCACGCCCTCGACAATGTGTTATTGAATATGTTTAGTTATTAAATTGAATTTGAACTATGTAAAGAAATTAGTTTTATTTCAGGATACAAAATAATATATTAAAATAAAATGGACCACTGGAGGCTGCGTGACAAGGGCATTTTACTAGATTACCCTTCTGATACGTAGCGCATCATGGGACCTAATATTATACCTGTTAGTGCACTGGGCTACCTGATAACTTCTGATAAGGTTCTGCACGGCCATTTGAAGCTTGATTTTCTCTTTGTCATCGCCCTTTTCTTTATCCTTAGGTTTTGGTTCTAAATAACAAAAACAAAATTTATATATGACTTAAAACATATTACATCACTAATTAATTTATTTAGATAAAGAATGCTCTTAATATCTTAACAAATCTGCATGGGTCAAAATAGCTTTTATACGCACTGACAATAGAAGGGCTGAAATCATCCTGTAAGTCTTCTATCTTCAATGCTGGACCTGCGACACTGTCGTAAAATCCATCCCAAGACTGAAAAAAGGATACTATATATGCATGGTATTTTAAGAAAAAGATAAGCAACTATTCAGTTACTGATTTTAAAATATAATGTCCTTTCATTTACCGGCTCTGTATGGCATTAATATTAATTAAAGAAATAATAATGATTTACTTTAACTGGACACATACAGAAATTGGACTTAGCAAAATTATAAAACTACATGCGGCATCAGTTAAATTTAAATTAACCTATCAACTTAATTCAATTTGAAACTCGCTGGGATCAAGTACAGGTGTAAGTTTTACTCCAGAGAGAGAATAGATAACAGGTGGCCTACTACCATCTCTTAAAACCATGCAAGAACGATTGAGTAATTAAGACAGCGCAATACATGATGTAAGGCGACATCTCCCTTACTCAATCGTTCTTGCATGATTTTAAGAGATGGTGGTAAGCCACCAGTACTCTTACTTCGTAAATTAATTTTTACTTACGGTTAAAATCTAAAAATAAATATCAATAGCTATAAAACACTCGTATGCTGTCCTACGTTACGTACATAAAAAATGACTACAAAGTTATACTTAAATTAAAAAGATACAAACAGAATCAATGGCTCCCTTAGATTTAGCCCAGTCCAGGTACTGAGCCTCCAGAAAATTGGCACTATCTCCAGTCAGGAAGGACTCCGCTCTCGATGATAATTGTGACTGGAGTTTCAACACGCTCTAGAAATGTAGAGGAAAAATAAAAAGTATTTTTAAGACAACAACAAAATAAAATTTTTACTCCCTATGACATCGCCACTGTAGTACAAGTAAACAACATTTAGCGGGTAGGCGTATCCTTGTTGGTATCAAAGTCACGCTCTCTTCAACAATGTACAGTGTATTGTACTGACAAGCGGTTTAGTGCAACGTATTATAGCCCAGATTTGTATTTAACATTGCAGTTGGAGATAACAATATGGTCTACAGTGGGGTGCAGAGAAATCTGACTCCCATGCCACAAGTTTCGCTATTGAAAGGGGTCAGATTTCTCTGCAGCCCACTGTACATAGTGAAATTGTAAAAGAAATATGACAAAGGAAAACACGGGCGAGGGACTGGCACGCCACAGGCTGCGTCCCAGAGATAGCAGCGGGGTTGGCGCTCTTATGTTTACCGTGATTAGTGTCAAATCCTTATACGGGAGCGGGTAAATTTGAAGCTGATAAAAAATAAAAACTTTGTCGTTTGAAAAACATTTTCTTGTAACATACTGCCGGATTCCATAACTGCACTGCGCTTTGAGTAATTTTCAGCAAATTGATTGGCCGAAACGCTGACATTATTGATTCTTAGCCAAAAGGCTTTTTGATTTATTTTTAATACATTTAGTCTTCAAATTAATAAATTTTCTTAATATTAGATAACAATATTATGTTTATAAAAAAATATATTAAAATGGATAAATGGTAAACTGACATTGTCAGAAGATGCTGAAAAAAAGTCTAGAAGTTTTTAGAAAAATTATTGTGGAAGAGGTCGCGTATATAATATCCATCCAGCCTCATTTATCTCTATATCCTTAACTACTATTACCCGCGGTTTCACTTGCCCGTGGGGTGTATGTACCTACCCCACGAATCAGGCTTATGTATGCAGATAATTTTCACATCCAACCAGTTCTAAACTTATAAGCAAGCGTTCAAACAAACAAAATCTTCCTATATAGATTTCTTTCATTCATTAATTTCGTGTAGGTGTCACGGTACGGTCAATCGACCATGTACACCCTGGTGTCAGAGTTCTTCGGAACCGCCTCTCGGCCTCTGACGTGGTTTCTGGAGGTTCGCTCTTGTACCTCACGGTACGCACCAACCAACCAAGCCCTGACACTATATCAATTTTAATTCTTTCATTTGTGCATGTATGAGATTTTTGTCAAAAACAACCTAATTATGGTACATAACTCACTACATGTTTTGGAAAACTGCAAATGTAGTAAGTAGTTGAATAAATAAATTAACGACTACCGAAGGCAGCCGGGACCAACGGCTTAAGGTGCCTTCCGAAGCACGGAATCATCTTTATTGTCAGACAATCGGCTGATTCAAGCCTGCAATGTCCTAACCAAACTGGAAACAACTAGAGTTAACTAGACAAAGTATGCTTCCCGTGGGAATCGAACCCTCGACCTCAGAGTCTACAGGCAAAGGCCTTGACCACTGGACCACGGAGGCAGTTATAGGTTTCTTTTTAAATACTTATATTCATCTACTGCCTTCTATTAATTTATAACTCTTACTCCACATCAACATCAAAGTCAGTTACTTATTAAAAAAAAAACGTAAATGCTGTAAATTATATTTATTGATCTATAACAACTGTACAATATTTATTCGTAATATTTTTTAATTAAAACAAAATCTACTGTAGGAAATAACTATCAAGGCAAAAATAGTCATATGGTGAATTTTATTACCTACTTAATATTAACAGACATAATAGGTATATTTAAAGATGAGTTTAATATACTTTTACAATAGAAAAAATAAATAAAAGAAATTTCTGAGTAGGGTGTCCAAATATTTTACAACCAAAAGAAAAAAAAAACATCTTTTGCAAAAATTTAAACGAAACATACTGGTGCATAAATATAAGCACCTAAATTACTTTATTATAAAAAAGGCAAAACAATAATGTTGTTAAATCAAACTAGTCAAGAATTTTTTTAATATAGATTACATAAAGAAAAAAAAGGTAGACTCACTGCATGCCTATTTGAATATATTATAACATAGTCATTGTTATAACAAATTGTGATAAATATTATATTTATATATATATACATATATATGTTTCATTTCACTACATACATTTATATAAAGTTTTTTGTTTTGGTTGGAATGTTTTGCTTAATTATTAAAAGCAATTTAAATACTTTAATTGAGTAAAAGTTAAAACTTCGACATTATATTACAGTTGAAGCTATTAATGTTTCCAAAACATATATGATTATTGATTTAAGTTTAACGTCATAACTACTATCAAATATCTTCTGTATGCTATATTACAACACAACTTTGTACAAAAATAGAAATAGTTCCTTTGTTTTGGAAAAACAGTAAAACATAGTAAAACAATAGGATTATATTGCAAATTTCTGAGCAATACTATTCAATATTATTTATAAAATATATACTTACCTAATTTTTTATTCAACCTTTATGTATTTATACAAATATAATCACATTTTTAATTAATGATTAGTTAAAATATTTAGGAAATCATATATTCCTTATATTTTGTCGCAACAAAGCTGAACACGCCTAACAACAAATTTATATAACAAAATGGTTGTACCGGATAGCTCACAGCCTTAGCTTAAATAAAAAAATGCAAATATGTAGTCATTATAAATATCTACACAATAAAAAAAATGTCCGAGCTTGAAACTACAGTCGATAATGTGTAGTCAAAATTTAGTATGGAAATCCTTTAAGCACCCCTGGCGGATTAAAAGGTAAAAAAGTTTGTAAACAAAATCCTTACTACCAGACATTAGCGACTGATTTTGAAAAAACTCATGGTAACCTATTTAAGCTATGAGTTGTAATTCAGAGCAAAAATAAGATGGCGAATTAAGAAAGACCATGATAACGATAACAACAGATTTTTTTGTCAGCGTGGACATTTTTATATGTTTGGCCAACTCGTTGCCATACAAAAACATTGACCAAACAAACAGTTATTTTTTTTTTTTGTTATCTACTGGTTCTAAACCTACTTAGAAGTAAAGGTACTTGTTATGAAACCATTTGGCCAATTTTACAAGGCGAATTTTGATGATCTGTAAAACCTATGAGCTTATTTATAAAGAAAAGTAATTTGCCCTAGTAACTAAGTGACGGCTTGACAATTTAATCAGCCTTTTTCGCTTTAGATTTAACCTTTTGATCCTTCGGTTTCGATGGGTATATTATAAACAAAGATAATTGAGCCACACATAAGATTAAACCAATCACGTTTTGTACCTGAAACGATAAAAAAATCGATTTAATTTTTATACTCAGTATTAGTATACGTGAATTGGTACGATAAAAGATATCAGAGATAAATGTGATGATTTATTTTATTTCCTCATGATATTTGCCCTTGTAACGTATCCAAGACGATAAGAGTTAAGGTTTTATCAAAATCTGACTAAAACATTACTTATATTATGTATTCTGTGGTAAAATTTTAACGCTTTTTGTAACCTATTATGCAAACAAACCTTTGGTCCATAGAATAGGAAGTAGATGGAGTCCAACCTTAAGACCTAAATATTACGAATCAAAGTTTACGAACTTTATTAACCCAGGATTTTACATAGTTACGAACATCAGTTAACCTTTTATCTAATAATTTACCAAGCGATATGCGACACGATAAACTTTATAATGATTATTTTCGACACATGTAATGCAATTGCAACAGCATGTTTAAAAAGCGCAGCCAATTTACGCTAATATTTCCACCGTAAAAACTCAAAAATTGCGTGGATTGATAAGTATTTATTAGTCTTTCACGATCTTAATGGCTGAAAGGTATCAGTGGTTTAATTAGTAGCAAATAAAAATAAAAACATATTTTTCTAAAAATTTCTACTTCATCATGGACAAAAGATATTCAAATGGAAAAGATTTTTACACATAAAAAAATGATTTTACACTAAATAAGATTTAGATGAAACATTATCAGTAATACTTACTACGACAAACTGATTTTTAATGATGATTCCGTACAACAGCCACATGAATGTCACTACAGATCCAGACAGGATGATGGGGAAAGGCATACCTTCTGTGCTCTTGTTTTTAATGATATCTCCCTGAAACAGTTAATGAACAGTAAAATAATTAATTTCGAGTTTACAAGCAGATTACTTACATTCTTCTTAATTCAAGCGTTTTACCCCGTTTCATACTGTACGGACGTTGCACGTAGTTCCTATTCACCCTAAGGTTGGCTGGACGAAATTGCATTAGCGATAAGTCCGCCTTTGTATTGTACACATTGTTTGTATTTATATCAACATGTATAATTTGTATGTTAATGCAATAAAGAGTATATCTATCTATCATTTCATAGCTGGTTGCTTCGAAGCCCAAGATTACTTGCATTCTGTCATCAAAAAAGATGCAAAAGTTTCTTCGACAAATAATTATAATTCGTTTTTATCAAGAGGTTTTTATCTAGTATTTGAAAGGGTTTAATATCAAGTTTCTGATATAATAAAAATGTAGTTATAGTAAAATTAAAAACTAACAACATTATTTGCCTACTACAATAAGAAACAACTTGCGTTAGCAACTGTTTGTATAGAAAATAGCTTATTTGTACAAACCAATCCGAAAAGCGGAGATGCGATCAAGTAGAACATGAACGCGGTGATGATAAATCCTAATCTATTCTCCACCAACTCAGGATCCTCGTACTGGGCATAACCCAGCAGCGCTGCGGAAACCGCACCCGCTACGCCCATCTTCGCCCAAAGTTTCAGCTTCTCGTCGCTGTAGTTCCAGAAAATCATGATGTAAATGATGTTCAGAGCCAGACCGAACAGGTTAACTTGGATCATTGTGTCATCACGGAGTATCATACCATATTTTAAATTGATTACGGACCTGAAAAAAACGTTTCATTCAATGTAGAGTATATGAAAAGTTTCTTCATTTAAGTTCCTAACTATGAAAAATGGAATGTGAAGTGATTGGCTATATCACTGCTTGATATAAACGCATCAGCTGTAACAGCTGTCTGTTTATAAACAAACTAGCTGTTCCCCGCGGCTTCGCCCCGCGTGGGACTCGGTTATATCGCGCCCAAAAGTAGCCTATGTTTGACCTCAGGTTGTTAACTACATCCTACCAAATTTCATCACAATCGGTCCAGCAGTTTAGCCGTGAAGAGTGACAGACAGACAGGCAGACAGACTTTCGCATTTATAATATTAGTATGGAAGTATGGATAGTATGGACTAGTATGGACTAGTATGGATAATACTGCATCATCATAATAGCCCTATTTTGACCATTGGGTCTCTCTTCAGGTACATAGGAAACAACTTAATAATGTATGCTTCCCGTCGGAATCGAACCCACGACCTCCGGGTCTTCAGGAAAACCCCTTAACCACGAGAGGGCCTTCAAACACGCTGGACAGTGCGTGTCTGCATGTTAACATAAAATTAAATTTCATTTTGGAGCTATTACACAATGACGACTCATAATATATTTGATGATATTTACAATTTTATCTATACACGTAGTTGATTAATGATTATCAGCGTGAAACACTGAGGTATATTATCAGTACCATATACATATAGATAAAGTTATTTATCTTACTATTATAGATGGTGTCATTGCTAGGTACAGTGGGCTGCAGAGAAATCTGACCCCCATGCCACAAGTATCGCTATTGAAAGGGGGTCAGATTTCTCTGCAGCCCACTGTACTCAGTAACTTGGGAAATAGTAGTAAGACTATACTATATTCAAAACAGCACCAGGCACCAGGAAATTATGCATACTCTCACAGCTCCTACGAATTATATTATGCGTACCTAAATAGTAATATTTACTATTATGTATACTGTACCTCTAGTATAAGATTTTATAAACGTAGCCGCTAGCGACTGCGTTAGGATTTTGTATGGATTTTTTTAGTTGCCTTACTATCTGCCACTAAACAGGTTTGTCATACAAAATCGCTAACGGTAGCGGCTGCGTTTATGAAATCTCGCATACTAGGGGTACTGGGCTATACAACTTGGAAAGTAAGACTTTGTTATATAGTTTGTTATATGAGTTTGAAATAGGTAAAGGGTTTTCTGAGGCATAGGTACCTCAGAAAATCCTTTACCTATTTAAAATTATCGCACACTAAACTCCAAGTAATAAATTCACACTCACATAATAATACCACCAAGGAAGGGGGTTACCGGCACGCCGCGCGTGCTGCCCTGTTTGTAAACGTCCCAGCAGAGGAAGGAACCGGAGAACATCTGACCAATCGTCACGATGGCCGCTATGGACCCTACAAGCTCCTTGTACGGCTGCAATACATTTGAAAGTGCCTCCATTTTGACTGCACCTTCAAAAAATAAATATAAATAATTATAATAAATATCACAGTACAATAATCAAGTTGAAATCCATCAATCCATACTAAGTGAATATTATTTTTATTAAGTACGTCTCCATTACCATTGCCTACTTTGATAACTTGGAGATATAGATTGGTAAATATTTCTGAGGAAAAGACTAACAGAGGTCAAAGGAGAGGGTCATTCATATAAATGACGACACTTAAAAAAAAACAGAAAACTAAAAACAGGTGCCTAATATATATAGCTCAATGAATGATGCATGTACAACTTCCAATCCAATGTTCAACTCCGACATCAACAACTTGCATATAAATTTTGCCTACTAAGCGACTGCATTTGCGCACTACGTCCATTTACCTATATTCTTTAATTAACATATTTTAGTTCAAAATACGATCCATGCCCTACAAAAATATACCCAAATATAATTTTTGGGCCTTCGAGCCGGTTTCAAACTAGTGACCTATCAAGCAGAACTGATGACAATGTAACCTTGACTTGTGTGTCCAGTCGATGCATAAATACAATTAGAGGGCAATATTATAATAAAATTGTTATTTTCGTCTATAATTATCGGTTCAGAAGATTTATTTATTTACTTCTCGCTTACATGTACATAATATGAAGAAGGTGGAATTACATAATTTGGTAAGAATGTACATAAACCCAGGCTGGGTGTTGCGAAGTCTTTGAAGTGGTGCCAAAATCTATACATTACAATTTAATTAATGTCGAAATAAAAATAAAAATAATGATAATAAAATAAGTAAGTATGTCAATAAGTAATGTTTAAATGAATTAAATTATTATTATTATTATTTTTCTTCATGTTGGATTTTTGGAGGTTAAAAAGAGTATTTGACAGATTACTCAGAAATAAGAAACATTAATGAAGTAGAAATCAGTGCGTTGGTTGGTAATGGTAATTAGTGAGTAACTAACGTATCGAATAATGTCACAAGGACCTTGTTTATCGTACCGTTCAGGCTTACGTCCACAAATAGACTAGACCTCGGTGTATCGTTTACAATCATCAGAACCAATCATCCGGATTGTTTTTATTAGAGCAAATGGGCTTTGAATTGGTCCTAGCGTCACACCCACCGAAATCACTGACGTCAGTAGTTTTAATGTTGTCAATTTTGTTTCAGCGCAATGTCGTACGTAAGTAAAATTTATTAGGGTAGGTAAAATGGACATTTTCCTGATGGAGATAAAGGTGTCTTAACACCTGGCTTCTTTATTTTATTATTTCCTCCTAATTTTACACGAATTTGTGTCTACTTTACTTTTTTTTCATATTTTGTCCAATCATTTAAAAGCTGCCACATTCTTGCCACCAAATTTTATATTATTGCTCTAATGCTCTAATGATGAATTATGTAAGGTTAACATCAGACATTGCTTGTCTGACGTGGTATCTTACGTGCGTTTGACGTGGTGGCTGAGTAGGTTTTTCGTCTACTCATATGACACATTTACATAAAGCACGATAGGCGATGTGTTTACGCGTTATTATTTTAACAGAAGTACTTTTAAATTAAAAAAAAAATGTGACGTGCTTTTATAAAACTTCACCCGAAAAAAGGCAGTATATTTCTTCTAAATAATCAAACGAGCTTGATCCTGACCTTTTCTTTATCAACTTGATGGAAGATACGGCGTTGAATAAAGCTATATGGCTACCTTCTGGTTTAATAATAAAAATAGTAACACATTACAAAAATAATATTGCATTTTCATATGATTGCTCCTCTTAGGGATTCAACTCCAGGACCAAAACTGTGCCACTTACAAGGCAATATTGCTCAGTGTAGCACCGTAGGTATCTATTTATCAATCATTTACTAATTTACTATGCCGTGTATCATAAATTAAACGCTTGTTTACGAACTCGTATTACCTATTCTGTGCTGTTTGGTTTTACGGGGAATGGAGGAGTTTCAGAATTCGGTTCGAATGTCAGAACGGTCGCACTTCTGTTTATGAGATGCTCGAAAGTTTCCTGCTTTTATTGATGGGCTTACTGTTATTTCCTAAACTAATGCGGAGATTAACATGGATGTTGTTGAGCACTATGAGAAATAGGCCATTTTCAACTCTGTTACCATTTTGACAATATGATCTTATGCGACTCAAATTTATCAAAATACCTTGAAATTAGTGCGGTGTGACGCTAACGTCAGAAGTAATGATGCAACAATATACCTTCTCAATACACTTTAGATGACTCTGCATAAAACTGTTTTTGATATGATATACCTAGATGATGATAATTGTATAGTATTGATAAAAAGCTGTATAGATTAATACCATAATTTTTAACCAAATTAAAAAACGACAGAGGTTCTAATTTGGTTGAGTATATTTTTACGTGTGTTCTCTCCATCCGAGCGTGTTTCTTAGTTGCATCTTCAGCTCACGTTTCAAATAGGCTTCAAAGCCCAGGGTCCTAGATTTGGCGCACTGGTTATACAATGATTATTATTTTATCCGTGTAATTTCATGTTTGTTACGTGCTACGTATTTAAATTTTACTTACATTGGATATAAATAAATAAAATAAAAAAGTTGAATATGTAAACCGGTTTTTAAAAAAAATTTGCTCTTCTTTTATTTTCCGGAGGTCAGACGGCAGTCAATCTATCTATATTTAGGACCATAATTAGATTTTTGAAGCATTAGCTGATGATATAACTGGGAAACATGCTCAGTGAATTTAAATTTTTTAGTACATCCATTTAAAACTAATGTCATAAATCCGAAAGTTAGTTTGAAAACTAACCTTGAATTTTCGTGTAGGTACGCATTTTAGAACATTAGAAGTACTGAGAAAGATATAGGGTACTTTCAACCTGGAAAAATGTACTGTCAAAGCCCTAGGTAGCAAATAAAAGCTAGTTTTTTAAAACAATTTAGTAGATAAATAGGCATACGGCCACCTGTACAGTGGTAAGTGGATCTGACAGAGTTAAGTAAGTATACATCGGCCAACCGCGAGTCAGATCCTTCCTTTCTTTTTTCTTATCAGCAGTTTGGAATCCATTATTAAATACTTATTATTTGGATTATGACGTCGAAATAAAAAGTCCGAAATATCTAACCTAGGTAACTATCATTTAGTTTTTAATGTATATTAGCCTTCGATATCAGCAATGAGAATAAATTCTTGTTTCAAAAGCAGAAACCTAACAATAATTCCAGTTATTTGACAAATAGCTAACCACCAATTACCACACATGTTTAAAAAGCCCTCAGGCAAGCTTTCAGTAACTACTAAGTACTAATTACCAATATCATTATTCATATTAGACTTTTATTGAAAAAAAAATATACTAATCCAGTTTCGTGTTCCTAGAATTAAGGACTAAATGAATAAATAGATGCAGGAGCTAATGAAATAAGTGACAGAGATAAATAATTAATATTTAAAAAATCTGTCCTATTTTTCATTCGAACCATTGTCACCCTATGATAATAAGAAATTGAAGTTGGTACTTATAACCTAAAAACACATACCAAGTCGTATTTTTCTTGTTCAGTAAATCTTATTTTATTGACTTGAGTTCGTAATTAATCAAACAATGAAAGAAAAAATGAAAACCACGAAAATATTAACCACTTAACCGCACTGACGAACAATATGTATATATCTGACTGCTACTGACAACGACACGCGATGAGGGAGGGAGGAGGCCGACCACAGACTAGGGAGGAGATACTATACTAGTATCAGACGGCGCACTTCCATACATTTTTTTTCATATATAAACAATGTGCGATTACTGTTAGAAAATGACATTTTGTTTTTTTTTAAATGGCGTATCTACTCCACTAATTTTTTTTCGTTTTTTTTTTTTAAATATTGCTCAACGGCATACGGCCCACCCACGAGGTGATATTGAATCTTAATATTTAGTTTTGTTTATAATATTAAAAATATTGCAAACGTGTGGCTGAAATAAGCAATACATTTGAATTATTTCACCACACATTTGCTAGGCACTGTCTGGACCCTTACCACCATCTCTTAAAACCATGCAAGATCCAATGAGTAAGGGGGATGTGATGTCGCATTAGGCGCACCCTAGACGCTCATTCGTGCATGATGGAAAACCATCAAACAAAAGGCTTGTATCGCGCTGTCTCGCTTACTCACTGGAACTTGTATGGTTTTAAGAGGTGATAGTAGGCCCCCTGAAAATAAAACACACATTAGTAAAAAAAATATTTATTGTAAATTTTACTGTACATACTTGATAAAATCACAAATCAAAATCAAAACATTACAACATTTAAGAAACGAATAGAACCTCATTTTTATCAATATTCATAAGTTTTTATACAAAGAAATCACAAAACGATACTTGGTGGTGCTCTATGAAGGAAGATTATTTAAGGTTTTGGGGGGTTACTACAGTCTTTTAAAACCATGCAAGATCCAGTAAGTAGGCGAGACAGCGCAATACATTATGTAAGGCGACATCTCCCTTACTCAATCTTTCTTGCATGGTTTTAATAGATTGTGGTAAGCCACCTGTACTCAGGCAATAAGGACTACCTATACTAAAAAGCCTTTGATACCTGTCTACCCGTCTGTCTGTTAGTAGTTTCGGTTAGAGTATACGAAAGGGTGTGCAAGACTTGGGACTTAGAAAATTTTTCGGAGTGATTTCGCTCGTCATATTGACACCCATTTTTTATTGTCCCATGTCGTAGACAACATTATTAGCATCACTTTTGGTCATGTGAAGATTTTTCGTGCGACGCTTATTTTCCGAGTTTTTCCCTATTTTCAATTTCGCCGACAAAAAAAGGGGTTAGGGGATGGCGGCATTTTTCACAAATCCGACTTTATGGAGGGTCATAGGTTAGGTTATGGTTATCTTGCGAACCCCAAAATAAGCGAGCGAGCGTTCGACTTGCGCACTCTGACCGTAGTTTCTATCTTATGAACTATGTGATCAAATGTTAAATATTCAATTATAAGAATTTTACTACTCGTAATACGTTAATTAAATAAAAACCGGTCAAGTGCGAGTCGAACTCGCGTAGAGAGGGTTCCGTACAATATGAATGTTAGTTTTTATATTCTATTGTGGTATTTATCTACTACTATCGCCATCTAGAGGTATTTTAGTGAACTATTTTCCGTACGTGAACGTTTTATATTGAATTTACCACTAAATTGACAATTTAAAGAATTCTTGTAGGTTTTCCTGTAATCTACAGACAATGAACTATATTTTAATTTTTTTTTTTTCAAAATTTTAGGCTCAGTGGTTTCGGAGATCAAGTGGGTTAATGGTCAATTTTCGTCTTCTCTCATGAATAAGATCAAAACTTTTTATGTTACAATAATAACAAAAATATATTTGAGATCATTTGACATATAGCACACGGTAAGGTTTGCAAAACTTTTTTTAAATTCCTAAGTTGTCCCCCGAAAATGACCTTTAGTAAAATAAATATTTATTCACTTTGCACATTTGTGTTTCTGTCACAGGATTACGCCATCCTACCAAATTTCATCTGTTTTGGTTTGGTAGGTAGGAGAAAATTGCTGTGACAGACGGACGGACGGACAGACAGACGCACGAGTGATCCTATAAGGGTTCCGTTTTTACATTATTGTACGGAACCCTAAATAATAATCTAAGAAGTCGTGCCTTACTCGTAAATCTTACGTAATGCAACAAAACTTTCGTTACTTAAAACACATGTCAAAATAATTCCGTATGTGGTCTCATGCGACAGCCGGCTGTCGAGTAACGTTATGGTTTCTGTCGTTTCCTCCAGTAGATTATGTGTTTATTGGCCACCGTCACTGTGTTTCTTCTCACTTGTTTATTAGGCTAAAACAAAAAAAAATGCTTTTTAGAGAAGCAATATTATTATTAATCATGTTGAAAAGTGACATCCTCCATATTTTTGACCTGATTTAAGCCGCCTGTCAGCATCCGGGTGGATAATAAGATAAAGTAAAAATAAAAACAGGTGGCTTTCCACAATCGTTTAAAACCATGTAAGAACGATTGGTGAGGGAGATGTCGCCTTACATCATGTACTCTTACGCTATCTCGCTTACTCACTGGATCTTAGGTTTTAAACTTGAGACGGTGGTAACCTCCCAGTTGTCTGATTGTGACATATGAACTAACTATTTAAAAAAAATCCTGCATAGGCTGTTTAAGCAGGCTTAAACAGCCTATGGTAACCTACTTAACTTTCTGACTTTGCGCATCTAGCTTACTTGTTTCGGGCCTGCTAATACAGGTGGCTTACCACCATCTCTTAAAACCATGTAAGATCCAGTGAGTGAGGGAGATGTCACCTTACATCATGTATCACGTTGTCTTGCTTACTCACTGGATTTTGCATAGTTTTAAGAGACGGCAGTAACCCCCCAAATGATTGTACTCCCTTAGGTAATATGTAATTTTAAATTCCATACTGAATCCTATCCGTTTGCAAAATCTCATGGTAAAATAGTATAAGGCTTATCGTCTCTTAAAACCATGTAAAAAAGATTGAGGAAGAGTTGCCTTACTTCATGTATTGTGAATGGTTATTATAGGTGACGGTAACCGCCCCAAGCGAGGTAAATGGGTCTTACTATGACCTCTAGTGGCCTAGTATCATCTCTAAAAACCATGCAAGTGTAAGCGAGACAGTGCAATACATGATGTAAGGCGACATCTCGCTTACTCACTGGAACTTGCATGGTTTTAAGAGATGGTGGTAACCCCCTTAATTCAAAATCGTTCACGACTCTTTTTTGTGCTGTCAATGTCACTGTCTAATGAAACTAAGCGTCAGTCAGTGTAAATTGGGAAGATATTTCAAATCATTGTTTTTTCTAACCTAATTTTTTTATCAAATTATTTATTTTTATTTGTAAACTTTGGCATGTATGATTAGTAGGTTTGTGTGAATTATATTATTGATTCCGTGTATCCTCTGTAACATGAAACATTCATGAAAATTCCTAAATCTAATATTTACTTGTGGAAATAAGAACATAGGTATCATATCTCATATCTATGGTGTTTGATTTTCGTTGGGTTTTCGGTCGGGTTATCCCATCTCTTCTTGTGGATGTCGAAAGAGGCACAATGAGAAAGAGAATCACTGTACCACGGCGACGTCATATCATATTGGTGACGGGTTCCACCACAAAAAACATTACTCATTAGTTTAAGTTCTAAAACCTCTCTTACCCTTATGTAATTGCAAAGAAATAAAAAATAAACGAAGTTCAAAATTACTACTTTTCCTGCATATGAATATCAAATCTGCTAAGACAATAATGGTATACCGTAATTAGTAAGAAATTTTCTGCACAACAAACATTTCCTAGATATATATACCTACATGGAACATGGTAGTTATGTTACAAATTTTCCCAGAAGTATCTATTAAACTGACTAGTGGGGATTTCTGGCTTTAGTAGTTATATACCACTATACAGTTAAATATTTACTTATAAAGAAAACAAGTTGTATTTGCTGATTAGACTGGAAAATTCTTGAATATAGTATAGTAAGTACATAAATGTATGTAGGTACTCAGCATCCCTGAAGTGGCAGGTAGTATGTGAAAATATAATTATTAAAGAATTTTAATAGAAAATGATTCTAACCTATTTATTATAACAAAATCCACAGCTCTTAAACATTTTACAGACAACAATACCGGTTTACATATTTAGGTATAACATAGGTACTCATAAAATCCATTTATTAAACTAAATTCTATTCTAACCTTGTAAGCTGGTCTGCATAGTTTTCATCTTGCCAACTGATCATGTGTGTTAAATCTAAATTTTCAAATCATAAAATACCTGTAAGTATTAAAAATATTATTATTTAGATTGTATTCGTGCATCCAAGTAGACTCGCTGTGGAAATTGGAAAAATACTGATGATAAATAGTACTACATATTTATTAGGATATAATGAATCATAAAAAAAATATCATTAATTCTTAAAAATAAAATTATTAATCTCTTTATTATTCCTTTAATTGTAAAGACTAAAAAATTTGTTCACTACTGAACTGATTAAAATATTTGGTATGGACAGCCTCTGCCAGCTTTTATTGAGCCTTTGTGAAGTACAGGCGACATTTTGGAGAGGTATAATGGAATATACTCAGACAACTGTATGTATCTGAAGTGTAAGCAGTGCACATAGCATGGACACATGGCCATTTGATTTGACAGAGTTCCGGATTTATTAGTTTGTGGTTCAACAACCTACCTAAGTACACAGAAAGAATGCTGACCGCTTCCTGCCTTTAGTTGTTGGAAACTATGAATGAGGCCTTTCTGCGTGGACTTGTTTTGTTGTGGCTGAGATGATATTGATGTTACATGTATTTGTACAAGTATGCTTTTGAGGCTTTAAACAAGAAATATACATAGGTACATACACACTAAGACATAGCCCTCCTTCGTGCTGTTGTGTAATTAGCTATAAATACCTATTTTGTTAGATTACTCTGTAGGTGTTTGTTTAAATTCAAGAAACTAGGTAAAGTTATACTAACTTATCAAGTTATCACCCCAGACAGTTAAGTGATCAAAATTGATGCTACTTGATTGAAGCGGTCGGAATTACTTAGTAAGAGCCTACTGTCTAATTTCATGGTATTGATTGATTCCTTTAGAAATAATATGACCTCCTAATCATAGCCGAGTATGATGTTATATCGTGAAAAATAAATTATCTACATATTTATCGGTATTTAATGTACTTACGTGGACTTAAACTACAAAAAGAACTTACGTGTTTATAGCGTCCATTGGTTTCATCCATATTATTTTGCAAGATTGGATTACTTACTCAGAATTACTACAATATAGTACTTATATGTAGTCAAACCGGATTTAAAATTTTTATTTGTAGTAGAACTAGAAGTTAACAAATTACATACATAAATTCTATTTTAAAATATTAAACATAAAATAAGTTACAAAAATGGCGGGAAGGAAAATAAATTTTCTTTTTCCGCGGCAATCCATCATAGACAAGAATTTGTCATTTGAAAAAAAAGCGGGATTCGGCAAGGTTCGGCAAAAGTCGGCGTGATTCGTGTGGAAGATAGACAGAGAAGGATGATGTGTGAATACAGCGGTTGCTTACACAGGTGTTTCCTCTAAGCCCTAATTGGCTAGTATGGGAGTGTTCCGGCCGTGAGGCCGACTGACATTTGTCACAAGTTTTAAACTTTTGACAGAACGACATTTTTTTTAAGTACTTTTTACGGCCATGGAAACTAGTCCTTTAAGGCCTTTCTTCATTTTATTAATCTTCTTCAGTCCTACTTTAGTCAAGTCAAGTCAATAGTCTAGTCTAGTCAAGTGAGTCAGAGTCAGATGGCTAAGTGAAGCGGTGGAAAAATTTTCACTTAGCTATAACTTGGAGATTTTGGTGACAAAGATAAAAGTCACATAATCGACACTGTACCACTTCCCAACACTCACGCTTGTTCACGAACACTTTGCGAATAATAATCCACCAATATTATGCACAAATACTCGATAAAACCTAAGTTTTGGAATTTAAATACAGCGCGGACATAACGACAGTTTACTTTCCCTCCAAAAACTCCGACAGAACGATGACATGCATGACAGAATTAGACGCGTCAACTAGTGACAGATATTTGGCCTGGGGCGTTAACGTTAATTTTGAACTCAAATCAACTATACAAAACAAACAAAATACACAAAATTAACATTTGTATAATTTAATTCAAAACAAATGTACTTGCACAAAAAAAACTAAAACAATTGTTACCTATTTACTTGCAGAAGTACTTATCGTTACGTTAAAACAAGCACTTTATCCGGCAAATTGCCGCCGCCGGTCCGGCATTTGCTTAGTTTTTGTGCTTACCACAGACACAGACATCAAACACCAGCATTTTGAGAAATCTCCTCTATGGGGTTTTTGGAGGGAAAGAAAATTGTCACTATGTCCGCGCTGTATTTAATTTCCGAAACTTAGGTTTTTTCGAGTATTTGTGCAAATTATTGATGGATTATTATTCGCAAAGTGTTCGTGAACAAGCGTGAGTGTTGGGAAGTAGTACAGTGTTGATTACGTGACTTTTTATTTTTGTCACCAAAATCTCCATGATATAGCTAAGTGAAATTTTTCCACCGCTTCACTTAGCCATCTGACTAGACTTACTTACTTGACTACTGACTTGACTTTTTGACTCGACTGACTTAAGTAGGACTGAAGAAGATTAATAAATTCAAAAAAGGCCTTAAAGAACTAGATTCCATGGCCGTAAAAACTATTAAAAAAAATCTCTATTCTATATTTTTAATCTGGTAAAAAAAGGTACAGTTTGGCTATGGTTAGTTCTGCAGTTAACATTTTGTGATTTTTGTGAAATTTTCAGATTTCTTCAAATTTTCAGCCTCAGACGATCTATTTTAAGACTTATGACTGATTAGAGTCCCTTCTATGTTCTGTAAATTTTTGGGACCACTTATGTTTTATAGTCCAGTGCAGTTCAAGGCTTCGCCGGGAGAGCCCTTCCATGAATAGATAGTGTGGATATTTCGAGTCGAGATCCCGAAGCAATTTTGTTAACATGCAATGGAAATTCAAGGGGTGGAAGGGGAGATGGCTTTGGGTGCTTCTAGTGGTGGTTTTCTGTCACCTGGTCACCACCCAAAAGATTGGTGACCCATATAAAATACTTGGAGTTCATCGCAAAGCTTCATTGCCTGAAATACGAAAAGCTTATAAGCAGCTTGCTAAAGAATGGTGAGTTTTGGTGTTATCGTTTTTATAAATTGTCAACAGATTGAGAATCTTTAATAATTTGAGCTAGTTACAGACTTTTATTTTGTGCACCCATAATGCAAAATTTAATTAAATAAATAGGGTGCAGAATTACACATAATTTGACAGTTTCTCCATGTAGTTTATCTGGCTAAGAAATGAGCATAGAGCAGCTGGAGGCAGCATTTACAAAGCAGTCCATACTGATTATTGCATAGCTTACTTATTTTGGTCATGATCCTTAGCAGAAAGAAAACAATGAAGAATAGATAAGAACCCACTTTATTAGATTGGACCTCCATCTTTCTCCAATATTGTTCAGGAAACTTGAGAATTTCTTTTAATATTTAGATGCATAAAATGCCTGATTATGGTCGAAACATTTATTCCACTATGTTTCTTGAATAAATATTATTCATTTATTCATAATACTGATTAAATGTATTTTTTTTTTGTTTCTTCATTTCTTCAAACAAAGGAAATCCTATCTCACCTTTAAAAAATTCTTAAAATAAAAATAGGCATCCAGACAAGAACGAGGATTCGAATGCTGAAACTCGTTTTGTAGAAATCAAGCAGGCATACGAGTTGCTGTCGGACACTGAACGGAGGCAGGCCTACGACCTGTACGGCATCACCAATGAAGACGAGCAAATGTACAAACAAAGGCATGATTACAGCCAATATGCTAGATTCAGGTGGGTGGAAATTTTAAGACTTTTTATTACATCTTTATTCTTTAATAGTTTTATGTTGCCCTCTGACTCCATAACCCTTTTATACAGGGAAAACAGACAAACAGGAACATGATGCATAAAGGCATCTGACATAGCTTAACAACTGCCATCTACTGATAGCAGCTGGGATCATAGGCTTAACTTGCCTTCCAAAGCATGGAGGAGTTCATGATATAAAATGCCACTAATGGGGACCAATCCAAACCCAATTTTTGCAGTGAAAGTGCTTGCACATTACCTGCAAATCAGCCACACGTGCCTGACCATATGTACTGATTGTATGGCTTCCTAAGCCAATTATGTGTGGAATATATGCAATAACAGGCAATTTACTATTTTACTGTTTTGAAAGGCCTTGACACATAGATTAAATCAACAAATCAATGTTTAAGCGGTCTCAGATGTATTGCAAGCTTTGCTAAATTAAATATTTTTAGTTTTTTTTTATCCCTATTGCAAGGTACTAATAAGACATTGATAAGCAATAATCTTGAAAAATCCCTGGGCTCTAAAGCATAAGCTGAAGATACAACTGTGAAACACTCTTAGAATAGAGCAATAATCTTATAACCTGCCATTTTCCTTACATATATATTCTTTGGAATGGTGTATTTGGTGAAACTTCGTAGATTATATAATTTGATTGGAACAAAATAAATAGTGAAGCAACAGAACAGAGAAATTATCCGAATAGAAATGTTTTGATGTGGATTTAGTTCTAGGATCAATGTGGCAGCGTATTCTCTCTTCTTATCTTCAATTAATACATGTAAACCACACCACACCTTATTAGAAATGTATTACGTAGTTTGCAACAAAGCCACCTAATATTATCCACAAATAACAGTGGCAATAAATGACGCAATCAAATTCCCCGCCCATTTTTTCTGTGTGAAACATTGGCTTACAAGCCAAACTAGTGACACGTTTTTCGTGCGCTATGCCACTTCTTGTTAATATTTCTAAATTCTGTAAGTGAAGCCATTGGTTTCTGACGACATATGACTATCGACAAAAAAACCACAGGATTGTGAAATAAGACACACAGACACCAGGGTGCACAGAGGCGATTGATCTTGAAACTGTATTGATGATTAACATGCATTTAATAGCTTTTGTTGATAATTTAAAGCCAAATACTTTCCAGAATATAAGTCACAGTTAATGATTCACCCTTTTTGGCAGAATACTATAAATATTTTACGTATGTTTTAGCAATGACCCATTCGAAGAATTCTTCGGTGCACACTTCCGGACTCAAGATCAGGACATCACTCTGTTTCATAAGCTTTCTGTCACTGCGAGGTGAGATATCTTTCATATTATTTGTATTTCAGCAAATAAATGATTTGATTACTTTTCAGTGGAATATGAACTTATTCCACTAATATTATAAAGGCGAAAGTTTGTTTGTTACTTCTTCACATTCAAACGGCTAGGTCAATCAATTGATAAGATATATCTTGGATTACACAAAGGTCAGTTTTAATCCCAAAAACTGCCATAACGTACGAGGTTTGGTCAAGTCTGAAAGTCACTGGTGGTTTACAAATATATCTATCTTTATGAATCAATCAATCTAAACCTTTACTTTCTTTTCTT
Source organism: Apomyelois bistriatella (assembly GCA_947044815.1). Classification (NCBI taxonomy): domain Eukaryota; kingdom Metazoa; phylum Arthropoda; class Insecta; order Lepidoptera; family Pyralidae; genus Apomyelois; species Apomyelois bistriatella. The sequence goes on from OX345690.1 coordinate 14,461,823, forward strand.
TAAAGTACGTATAGACAACTCTATTTGGACAATTAGAGTGCTCTCCCGTGAAAATATACTCGGGTTGTTATAATTTATTTCAACCACAGTTGTCCCTTTCACATTGGTGAACACATGTGAACCCGAGACAGTTATTCATTCTTCAAATACATATATCTTCTGACATTTTTAACTAATAACAATCAATTCTTTCATAGACACTTCGAAAACAACATAATCGAGAAGAGTATCCACACGCCTGCCGTGGTCCTATTCTACACTGACTGGTGTTTCGACTGCGTCCGATCAGCGGCCGCCTGGCGACGCCTGGTGGACGCCTTGCAGCCGCTGGGCGTTACCATGGCAACGGTCCACGCTGGACACGAAACCAGCCTCGCCAGGCGTGTTGGAGTACATGGGGTGCCGTGTCTGACGCTTGTATTGGACAAGCATGTCTATGTTTATAAGGAGGGATTGTCGTCGATGCCGAAGATTTTGGGTGAGTGATAAAATGAACCTTATTTTGTAATGCATAGAGTGTATTACATGGCAACGGTCTACGCTGGACACGAAACCAGCCTCGCCAGGCGTGTTGGAGTACATGGGGTGCCGTGTCTGACGCTTGTCTTGGACAAGCATGTCTATGTTTATAAGGAGGGATTGTCGTCGATGCCGAAGATTTTGGGTGAGTGATAAAATGAACCTTATTTTGTAACACATAGAGCCTACAACGTGGCAATGGTCCACGCTGGACACGTAACCAGCCTCGCCAGGCGTGTTGGAGTGCATGGGGTGCCGTGTCTGACGCTTGTATTGGACAAGCATGTCTATGTTTATAAGGAGGGATTGTCGTCGATGCCGAAGATATTGGGTGAGTTATAAAATGAACCTTATTTTGTAACACATAGAGCCTATAACGTGGCAATGGTCCACGCTGGACACGAAACCAGCCTCGCCAGGCGTGTTGGAGTGCATGGGGTGCCGTGTCTGACGCTGGTCTTGGACAAGCATGTCTATGTTTATAAGGAGGGATTGTCGTCGATGCCGAAGATTTTAGGTGAGTAGTAAAATGAACCTTATTTTGTTAAGCATAAGGAAGGTCCACTCAGAATACGACGTCGATGCCGAATATTTTATAAATTTAGTTGTACTCGCGTTTTCGAAAATGGCTCTAACGCTTTCTTTGAAAGAATGATGGCGGAATTTGTACGAATAAAAATTTAAATATAGAGAACTTAAAATAAATCGCATTAGTAAGAATACTTCACTAGTAACATGTTTACCACCACAAAAAAATTTTAAACCCCGGGGTTATTTTAATATTTTATTTTATAAAAGTCGTCCCTTAGTTTCGTTTTCATTCGCCATTTTTAACGCAACTGAAACATTATGTCACCCTGACAGTTGTTAGCATTGTCAAAGCGATATTGACAGTTCATTATGGTAGGTTAGATTCATCGATTTAGTACCTGGGGGGCTATACCATCTCTTAAAACCCTGCAAGATCCAGTGAGTGAATGAGATGTCGCCTTACATGATGTATTGCGCTGTCCCGCTTTCTCACTGGATCTTGCGTGGTTTTAAGAGATGGTAGTAAGCCACCTGGGGGGGGGGGGGGGTTACCATCAACTTTTTAAGTAGCAGGCTCACTATCAAATGGTTTACTACCATCTCTTAAAACCATACAAGAACGAGTGAGTAGGCGAGACAGAGTAACACAGTAAGACGTCATCTCCTTTCATCATGTATTACGCTTTAAGAGATGGTGCCTACCACCATCTCTAATAACCATGCAAGAACGACTGAGTAAGGGAGATGTCGCCTTACATCATGTAAAGCGACATCTCGCTTACTCACTGGATCTTGCATGGTTTTAAGAGATGGTGGTAGGCACCCTGGAATGTGTTCCTGAGCCAAACAATTTATGTAACAAATGCCCTTATTTTTTGTATATCTTTCGTACAAATTCTACTACTTAAAGTGAATATTTTTTTAATACAAAAAATAAATAATTTCACTGTTAGTTTGGTGTAAGATTTTGGTTTGGCTTCGAATTGGCCAAACAAAGAAAAAATGGCCACGTTGACAGAGACAAAAATATAAAAAATATCGTTGGTCCTTTTCTTACTCATGGACTTCCCTATTTCGCCATCTCACTTTATCACCAAATAAAAATTAATTGCTTAATGTGATTAAGCAATTAATTTTTAGTACAACTACTTAATCTATGAACCTAACCTACCATAATGAACTGTCAATACCGCGTTGACAATGCTAACAACTGTCAGGATGACATAATGTTTCAGTTGCGACAATAATGGCGAATGAAAACGAAGCTAAAGGTCTACTTTAAAAAAATTAATATTAAAAAAACCCCGGGGTTTAAAATTTTTTTGTGGTGGCAAACAAGTATTCTTACTAATTCGATTTATTTTATGTTCTCTGTATTTCAATTTTTTATTCGTACAAACGATGTATGGAGTTTCGCCATGACTCTTTTAAACATAAGTTCTTACATAGTCAAAAAGATAATCTAGCTAGGTTCCATGTCTGGGAGAATTCATTTTACCCATATTTTCACGCAAAAAGGTTTTCTGCATAGGACGAGCGAAACTCGTTCGCCCAGGTACCTATTATTAAAAAAACGTGACTAGTACGTGTCCCTGGTATTTCAGTCGTCCATAAGCTACGGTGACCGTTTTCCATCAGGTGGGCCGTATGCCTGTTTGCCTACTTAATATAAAAATAAAATAAAAAAAATTTTTTTTTCTTTTTTTTACGGTATTAAAAAATTTTTTTACAGAATTTATCCGCTGGAAGTTCCCATACAAGATGGTGCGTCCGATTAACAATGGCAATGTGGACGCGTTCGTATCTGACTTCGAGGACAATAAGGTGAAGGCGCTGATCTTCGAAGAACGTCCCAACATCCGCCTGAGATACCTCATCACAGCATTCCATTATAGGAATAGAGTAGCTTTTGGGTGAGTTTATTTTAATGCTACCTAATAATTATACTTTTTTTTTTCTCTTTTTTGATCTGCAATCAGTCGCTGACTTTTAGCAGATTCTTTGAAGGAGTGTGTCGGGATAAAGTCGCTCCCCAGTGGCAGCAACTTTTTCTATGATCTGGAATCTAGTTCCTGTATGTTGTGTCGCTTTAGGCGCTTTTGATAACTGATGTGTATCAGATTTGAAGCCAGCTCGTTAGGGTGGTTAATTAGACGACTCTTGTAGCGTCCAGCCATTAGTCTTATTTCCTCTTTTACTGTTTTGAATTGAAGCCCATTATGTAACTCTGCATTCGTGACAAACCACGGTGTGTTGGCGATGTTTCTTAATATGCCGTTTTGCAGTCTTTGGATTATGGCAATGCTGGAATCACATGCACTTCCCCACAATTGGAGTCCGTAGGTCCATATAGGTCTGAGAACAGACTTATAGATCAGGAGTTTGTTGTCCACAGATAAGACTGAGTTCCGTGCCATTAACCAATACATGCCTTTGTATTTTAAGTTAACTTAAAATGATACAATAATAATATAAACCCTTGGTCTTGGAGGTAGATCAAGAGTTTATAGAACAAATAAAAGAAAAAGTAAGAGTTGTGTCGTTAGGAGGTGAAAAGGCTAGCGTAAGAAACACCTGGAAGAGACTCCACCGACAAGAGCACAGATCTTAAATTTTAGATAGATAATAATGATAATTAATGGTGTCTGATTTTTCACTGAGTTTTTATTACCGCCTGCCACAAAAAGTCAGTTATCAGAATTATGGCAGATGTCTGATTTTGTATGACAATAGCCCAGTTTATATCCATCCCAAACTTCATTTCCATAATCCATATTTTCGTTTCAGTTTCTCCTGCTGAGACCTGTTTATGGTTATATTATCTACTAGCTGTTCGCCGCGGCTTCGCCCCGCTTGGGACTCGGTTATATCGCGCCCATGTATGACCTTAGGTTGTTAACTACATCCCTACCAAATTTCATCACAATCGGTCCAGCAGTTTAGCCGTGAAGAGGTGACAGACAGACAGACAGACTTTCGCATTTATAATATTAGTATGGAAGTATGGATTGATATAGCCGGGAGCGGGTTTTGGCAAGAGCACCACATAACATATTATATAACGCCACCTATGGGCAACAAAAAGACACAATTTTCATTTTTAGGGAATAGGATGGATACTTACTGTAAACTTATTAATTTGGTGCCATATGTATTGGCATGATTTTTTTATTTCGGCTGTGACAGTTTCGTGGATATGACGGCGCGCGACACGCAATCAGTGTCACTGCGGTTCGGCGTCCAGCGGCACACTGACACCATGGTGCTGCTGAAGGAGGACAGGTCAGTATTGATACTCTTTACTTTCACTTGCTCTGAATTAATTAATTATCATTTTTACAGGACTGGCGTAACAAAAAATGTCCAATATTAAAAAATATTGGACATATAAAAACGGCCACTTTTAGCAGTTTTGCAATTTGTAACTATATGGGGCTGTAATTTTATAATTTAATATTATTAAAATTAACTTCAGATCCAGAACCTTAATTACATAACAGGGATTTTTGATAACCGTTCACCGAGGTATCTCCTTAATAAAAAATCTGAATATGGCAAACTGTTTCCTAAGCCTATTCCTCGAAATGGTTTTCGAATTAGACATCTTTGTAAAAAATTGGACTAGCCAATTGACTTATATGGCAAATGTAGTGTATACTTATAATTGGTGTTTACATAACAAAAAACAAATGCTAAACTAATAACTACTTCTGCCACAAACTGTTATGGTGAAAGAACAACATCCTATATAGTCCCGCGTTTACTCAATAACTTACAAAGATCTCTTATAGGAAGTATTACAAAAACCAACATTAAAAATAAACTAAAATCCTATTTTTTAAACAACCTTCGTTAAAAACCAGTTTTGCACCTTTCATTGTGTATTCGCGGCTGGTAATGTAGCTGCACAGGTACCTATTTTGCTGATATTGTTTGCGAGTATGTTTTTATGATTTATGTGTTACACTTAAGTTAATAGTTATTATGTATTTATTTAAGTGGTTTGATGGATTGTGTGCAGATCGCAGTGCATCCAGACAAACCTTCGTGGTTTTAGGATAGCATGTAAATGTAAATTTTCTTGTATGATGTTTTTGTTTATAATAAATTAAAAAAAAAAAAAAAAAACATATATATGTAAATACTGTTGCGTGTGCCTAAATAAATAAAATAAATTAAATTCACATTTTAGTGCTCTCGACGGTGAATGATGAATGAATGAATGAATGACTTACAGGTCTGAGCCGTGCGCCACCGTCAGCACGGGCGAGATTCCCACACAAACACTGCGACAACTCATCTCCGCCAACCAAATGCTGACTTTGCCTCGGCTATCCGAACAGGTACGGCTATTATTTATCTATTTTACTAGCTGACCCGGCGAACTTCGTACCGCCTTTCTTAATATTTTTTCCGTAAGAACCTTGTACAGAATATTAGAAAACTACAATAAAAAAAAATCAGCCAAATCGGTCAAGCCGTTTTCATGCTATGTCGTGACAACGGAAAACTGGTTTCATTTTTATATATATAGATAGATTTATTAACTAGCTGTTACCCGCGCTTCCGTCCGAATGAGTCTCGGATATATCGCGCCCAAAAGTAGCCTATGTTTTGCTTATGGTTGATAACTATATCCATGCCAAATTTAATCAAAGTCGGCTCAGCGGTTTAGCCGAGAAAGCGTAACAGACAGACTTTCGCATTTAAAATATTAAGTATGGATATGTATAGTTTAAAACTATCTCTCTCATCCTAGCGCTTTGACGGTTACTTCCTCAGCCGGCCGCTTTAGAGCTAAGTCCGCTTTTACTATATATTGTTTCTTGTTTTTTTACAGAGCGTATTCGACACTGTATGTCCTGTGGAATGGCGTCCGAGTCGCCGCCGTCTCTGCTGCATCTTACTGTGCAGTACTGGCACTGCATCGGACAATGCTAGGGAGGAACTAAGGAGGCTGGCTAAGTCCGCACCCGAAAGACTTCATTACGCTTATGTCTATACTCACAAGCAGCCGTACTTTGTGCAGGCTCTGGCTAATGGCTCCGGTAAGTGTTTACCTTTTTCGTTTCGTTCATTCATTTCGTTCGTTTCATACATTCGTTTCGTTCATTTCATTCATTCTTTTTGTTCATTTAATTCGTTCTTTTTGATTATATCATTCGCTCATTTGATTTCATTCATTTATAATACTGAAAAAGTATCGGAAATCTGGTATCCTTAGTGCGTCTAGTACAAATAAATTGCAGGAAGTGTTTTTGTATGGAAATCTATGATTATTATACCTGACGTGTTTTAATAATTCACCTTTTTTCCGCCAAAAAATAGCGTGATCATCCATATTTCTATATCCATAATCACTAGTTTATTAAATGCGAAAGTCTGTCTGTTACACTTTCACGATTAAACCACTGGACCGGTTTTGATGAAATTTGGCAAGGATTTAACTAAGGACTAGGGTTCACACAGGCAATATTACAGAATCCCACGTGGGCGGAGACACGGGCAACAGCTAGTTATGATATACAATATATCTTTTATTCTTTACAGGTAGCGACTCATCAAAAATGGACCACAGAATAGTGATAATATGGCGGCGCGAAGCCACCCGCATACAATACGAGTGGCTCAACGAAACATGGCCGGTGTGTGCCCACGCCCACTGCTGGCCAGACTCTGCCTCACAAGAAGACCTGGTGGAATACCAACAGAAGCTGAACGAGACCAAACGGGCCCTGGACCAACTCATCAAGAGGTTGCTGAAGCCCACTGAAGTCATGTCGTATGAGACTCATGTCCAGGTTAGTTTGATTCCTGTGTTCCTTTCAAAGACTATACAGGAAGACCTGGAACACCAATAGAAGCTTAATGAGGCCAAATAGGCCTTAGACCAGCTCATCAAGAGGCTGCTGAAGCCCGCTGAAGTCATGTCGTATGAGACTCATGTTCAGGTTAGTTTGATTCCTGTGTTCCTTTCAAAGACTACAGGAAGTCCTGGAATACCAACAGAAGGTCAATGAGACCAAAAACACAGATTGAGCTAGCTCCAACGTATGTCCGAGACTCGTTTTATGTGATACTAACACAACGGTATTATATTTTATAACAAATTCATATATAAATAAACATCCAAGACCCCGGTCAATCGGAAAACGATCAATTTTCATCATGACCTGACCGGGGATCGAACCCAGGACCTCCTGAGTAGCGGGTGGCCATGTTAACCATTACGCCACGGAGCTCGTCATATAATAGTATTGGCCACATATCTAAATCATGATCCAGCTAATCCTACTAATATTATAAGTGTTTGAATAGTATTGCTTTTTACACACTATTTACAAGAGTTATGACAGTATGATGTGATGTGAATGTAGTGTGTGGTGTGATCATCAGAAGTGATATAAAAAAAATATACATTTCTTGTAACTATTGTTTAAAAAAGCACTACCATTGAAACACTATTTTGACATGATTGTGATTTAACGTTAGCAGAATCGATACTCTGATTTGTCTGAAATTGGGAATGGAGATTGCTTAGACCCTGGAACAACACATCACTACATATTATATATTTGTTTTATAATAATAAAACAAAGTTGTTTACCGCTGTCTGTTCCTATGTATGCTTAAATCTTTGAAACTACCCAACAGATTTGGTGGACGCGGTTTTTTTTTTAAATAGATAGAGTGATTCAAGAGGATGGATTATATGTTTAATACATGTATTATATAGCATTGCACCTATGCGAAGCCGGGGTGGGTCGCTAGTAGGCTATAAAATATGACCTACTAGAATCCCGGAATTCCCACGGAAGCGGTGCCCCGGGAAACGGTAAGTATAATAAAAAAGTGATTACATCATTGTCGTTGCCAACAGGAGCTTCTGGACGAGGCCGCCCGAGGCCCTGTGTGGGCCGCCGTGGTCAAGCTGTGCGAGTGGTGGGAGCGAGCGCTGCTGTCTCTCAGAACACATCATGCCGTCTCGCTCGCGTCCGTACTGGCAACCGTTGTCTTAGTGCTGTGTGCCGGTTATCTCGTACAGTATCTCGTGTGAGTTTTGTTTTATCGATTGCTTCAAGTCTTGATATGTAGGACGGTTACCATGATGGCGTTAAGCTAACTAACAGCTGAATAAGCGAGCTATACTCAAAATACATCAGTCTCGCTCACTTTGGTACTGGCAACCACTACCTTAGTGCTGTGTGCCGGTTATCTCGTACAGTATCTCGTGTGAGTTTTGTTTTATCGATTGCTTCAAGTCTTGATATGTAGGACGGTTACCATGATGGCTTTAAGCTAACTAACAGCTGAATAAGCGAGCTATACTCAAAATACATCAGTCTCGCTCACTTTGGTACTGGCAACCACTACCTTAGTGCTGTGTGCCGGATATCCTATACATTATATGTTGCTTTCAAGTATACTTACCGTGGGAATCGAACCCACTGCCCCGGATCTAAAGGCAAACGCCTTAACCTCGGTGAACACTAGCGCCACCGTCATTTAAAAATCATTATTCCCTGAAAACACAAGTTATCTAAAATCCGTCTTTTGTAATTAAGGTTCTGGATCTGAAGTTAATTTTAAACATATTAAATTATAGTTCCATATAGTTACAAATTGCAAAACTGCTAAAAGTCGCCGTTTTAAGCAATATTGCAATTTGTAACTATAGGGAACTATTAATTAATAACTGAATATGTTTAAAATTAACTTCAGATCTAGAACCTTATTTACATAACAGGGATTTTTGATAACTTGTGTTTTTAAAGAATAATGATTTTTAAATGATTGTGGCGCTAGTGTTCACCGAGGTATCGTCTTCACTATCACTACATAGTATAAAACAAAGTCGGTTTCTCTGTCCCTATGTCCCTTTGTATGCTTAAATCTTTAAAACTACGCAATGGATTTTGATTCATTTTTTTTTATTAATAGAGTGATACAAGAGGAAGGTTTTTATGTCCTGCGAAGCCAGGGCGGGTCGCTAGTAATATTATAAATGCGAAAGTGTGTTTGTCTCTTACGATTTCACGGCTAAGCCATTTTGTATGGATATATTTGGTACTAGCTGTTGCCCGCGGCTCCGCCCGCGTGGGACTCGGTTATATCGCGCCCAAAAGTAGCCTATGTTTGACCCCAGGTCGTTAACTACATCCCTACCAAATTTCATCACAATCGGCAACCAGTAGTTTAGCCGTGAAGAGGTGACAGTCAGACAGACAGACCGATAGACAGACTTTCGCATTTATAATATTAGTATGGATACCTGGCAGTTTTTTGGCGCAATATAACTGATAACCACCGGGTGAAGCCGCGTAAGCGTCAAAGTAAGTAACAAATGACTTCATTGAAGTAATAACAATACTCTTGTACCTCTTTCTGTTTATATTTGTTCTGGTCCCAACTGATAAATGCGAAAGTGAGTTTGTATATTTGTTTGTTACCTCTTCACGCCCTATCTACTGAAAAAATCTTCCTGAAATTTTGCATACACATAGCTAGGAATATTGAGACGGACATAGGCTACCTTTCATCCCGGGAAAAAGCACTGGTCCCCAGGGAAATTCACGCGGGCGGAGCCGCGGGCGGAAGCTAGTATCCTATATTGAAAATAAGTAATATAATTTCACACGGTCTATATTTATTCAAATAGACGCGTCGAAGAAGAATCAATACAGCGCCAGAAAGAGGAGCGCCGCAAACAGAACGGCAACAAGAGGAACAACAATGAGCCGCAGCCGGAAATGAGGCTGCACGAATTGAGAGCCGAGAAATACAACGGATTGGTCAGGTGAGTGAACTGTAAAGTTTGATCGATATTGATACTTATATATCTACTGATAAGGTTCAAAACTAGTGGATTGGTCTGGTGAGTGAAGCGTAAAGTTTGATCGATATTGATACTTAATTATATATCTACTGATAAGGTTCAAAACTAGTGGATTGGTCTGGTGAGTGAAGCGTAAAGTTTGATCGATATTGATACTTATATATCTACTGATAAGGTTCAAAACTAGTGGATTGGTCTGGTGAGTGAAGCGTAAAGTTTGATCGATATTGATACTTAATTAAATATCTACTGATAAGGTTCAAAACTAGTGGATTGGTCTGGTGAGTGAAGCGTAAAGTTTGATTGATATTGATACTTAATTATATATCTACTGATAAGGTTCAAAATTAGTGGATTGGTCAGGTGAGTGAAGCGTAAAGTTCAATCGATATTGATACTTATAGATTTACTGATAATTGTTTGTTACTGTGTTAAATAACGAGCAGCAGCCGGAAATGAGCCTGCACGAACTATGAGTGGAGAAATATAACGGATTATTCAATGAGTGAAAAGTTAATCGTTATTGAATTCTAAAGAACAAATTATAAGGTTCATAATAAAGTGAACTTTTTACCTGACAATGCCTACTGGCAGCTTTATGCCAAGCCTCACTAGCGCCATCTGGTGGTAGAAATAATACTATATAACATCATTTAGTAGGGGTAACATTATATGTCTTTTCAGATTACTAAAGCCTGGCTGTCGGACGATCGTGCTGCTAGTAGACATGCAGAGTCGGGTGCAGCTGTTGTCCAAATTCCACAAGATTGTATGGCCTTATAGGAAGTGAGTATATTTAATTTTGTCATTAGTTATCTTATAAATAAATGGTTTCTTGGTTTCTATATTTTAATAAATATATGTAAAAGAAATAATAATAAAATATTAAGGCCTCTTACTTGAAAGTATAAGATGTAAATACAATGTTTTTCAAAAAATGTATTTCCAAAATTGAAACAAGACCCTCATATTCGCCTATCTAATGGTGGAAGGCAACATCGAATGGTTCCGTCGCGTTCTGCAGCTGTTAACTTGGAGACGCAAAACAGATATTCCTCTGCACAAATTAAAATATATTTTAGAAGATTGTTTTCAAAAGATACAATGTTTTTTTTAAATAAACTGGGAACAACACCCTCCTATTCGCCTATCATGGTGGAACGCAACATCGAATGGTTCCGTCGTGTTCTATAACTGTTACTTGGAGACGCATAACAGATATTCCTCTGCACAAATTAAAATATATTTTAGAAGATTGTTGATACAATGGTTTTTTTTTAATAAAATAGGAACAAGACCCTCCTATTCCCTATCATAGTGGAATGCAACATCGAATGGTTCCGTCGCACAACTGTCACTTGAAGACGCAGAACATATATATTATCCTGCAGGAATTACGCCTCAAAGTTTATTTTAGAAGTTCGTCTTATTTAAAACTAAGATGTAATTCTCTTAATTTTTTTTACGATAACTAAGAACAAGACTCTGCTATTCGCCTATCTAATAGAGGAACGCAACTTCGAATGGTTCCGTCGCGTTCTGCAACTGTAACCTTGATATGGGAAACATATATTTTCTGCACAAATTAAAATGTATTTTAGAATATTTTTTCAATAAGAAATAATGACTTTTTTAATAAACTAGGAACAAGGCCCTCTTATTCGCCTATCTAATGGCGGAGCGCAACATCAAATGGTTCCGTCGCGTTCTGCAACTGTCTCTCGGAGCCACAAAACGTAGTCAGTGTATAAATGTAATCCTGTAATATGTTTTCAACAAATATATTTCTAAAATAGGAACAAGACCCTCCTATTCGCCTATCTAATGGTGGAACGCAACATCGAATGGTTCCGTCGCGTTCTACAACTGTCACTGGGCGGCGCAGAACTGAGGGTGAATGCCCGCAACTGCGTCGGCACAGTGCTGGCTTTGAACCCACATCGGAAGTACTTCTGCATCTATCACGCCAAGCATCCCGAGTGTGCTAAGCCTCATAAGGTAAGAGAATTTAATAAAATACCTTTTGGGTTTTAGGATTAACTTGTATAACAAAAGTTGTTGACAATAGTCTTAGCTTTTATTACGTAGAAGACACTTTCTATACGACGCACCGTTTTGAAGATATTAACGAAAAACTCAAAAATGGGTATTAAACCCCTTCCACCCACTCCGGCGCCCCTCCTAGAGGCGGGGATTTTTAGTATGTTTACTCTCTAAACATCCTGAACAAATTTCTGAAGAAATTGCTTAGTTCCCTGCTCACGTACTTTACACCTGCTTTTGGATTATTTTTTGAGCAAACTACATAGTGATTTCAATTTAGTTTTTTTTTTTTGTATTAAAGGTGACTTTTGTGCGAGTGTTCTTAGACATGTTCGATTAAAATCGGCTGAACCGTTTTTAAGTCGTGGGGGATGGTGGGCAAGAATAACCGAATGTCTGCAAATATATTCTAGTGGGATCTCAAATAAAAGCGCATTAAGTGCACATGACAAAATAATATGTTCAATGAAAATAGGTTGAGCTGAGAAAAAAAGCTCTCGGGGTTTAAGTGGGGAAAATACCTAATGTCTGCAAGTAATATGTGGAAACGGGAGGGGGAGGGGGGGAGAACTCAGTCCACCCACCCTCTACAAAACAAAATGTGTCGTGGGTTTTTCAACTTTTTACCTATTAATATTTAACCCACCATTACTAGTCCCATTTCGCGCGGCGTCGGTCAATCCCCAAGTCCCTAACAGGGTAATATATCCACCTGATTTGACTCAAATTTTGTGAATTGACGTTTTTGAAGAAAATGCTGCTGTGGAGTTTGTGGCGCCACTTCTTCTCCACTTGCGCTTTGGAAGTGGTGGTAAACTTAAAATAAGTAACAATTGACGTCAATAAGTGATAAGAATATCCTATATTGAAAATAAACAATTTGAATTTGAATTTGAATCGTTTTTGTATTCGTTTAGCGAATGTCCCGTATGACGCGGTCGCTCGGTAGCGGCGCGGCGGATCCCGAGGCGGGCGCCTTCATCGGGTTCCACACCGAGCTGTCGTCCTCCTCCGACGAGGCCGCCTCGCCCGGCGTGCTGCTGCAAGGTAACACTAGCACTAGCTTCATCGGGTTCCACACCGAGCTGTCGTCCTCCTCCGACGAGGCCGCCTCGCCCGGCGTGCTGCTGCAAGGTAACACTAGCACTAGCTTCATCGGGTTCCACACCGAGCTGTCGTCCTCCTCCGACGAGGCCGCCTCGCCCGGCGTGCTGCTGCAAGGTAACACTAGCACTAGCTTCATCGGGTTCCACACCGAGCTGTCGTCCTCCTCCGACGAGGCCGCCTCGCCCGGCGTGCTGCTGCAAGGTAACACTAGCACTAGCTTCATCGGGTTCCACACCGAGCTGTCGTCCTCCTCCGACGAGGCCGCCTCGCCCGGCGTGCTGCTGCAAGGTAACACTAGCACTAGCTTCATCGGGTTCCACACCGAGCTGTCGTCCTCCTCCGACGAGGCCGCCTCGCCCGGCGTGCTGCTGCAAGGTAACACTAGCACTAGCTTCATCGGGTTCCACACCGAGCTGTCGTCCTCCTCCGACGAGGCCGCCTCGCCCGGCGTGCTGCTGCAAGGTAACACTAGCACTAGCTTCATCGGGTTCCACACCGAGCTGTCGTCCTCCTCCGACGAGGCCGCCTCGCCCGGCGTGCTGCTGCAAGGTAACACTAGCATTAGCTTCATCGGGTTCCACACCGAGCTGTCGTCCTCCTCCGACGAGGCCAGATACGAGGCAAACCTTACGAACATGATATACCTCTGCATCGTGGTAGCCAAGCAAGAATCAATAACTCACTGCAGTGACAATTCGATTAAAAAAAAATGCTTTTTATGATATAATCCATACTAATATTATAAATGCGAAAGTCTGTCTGTCTTTCTGTCTGTCTGTCTGTCTGTCACCTCTTCACGGCTAAACTGCTGGACCGATTGTGATGAAATTTGGTAGGGATGTAGTTAACGACCTGAGGTCAAACATAGGCTACTTTTGGGCGCGATATAACCGAGTCCCACGCGGGGCGAAGCCGCGGGGAACAGCTAGTAGTTGAATAAACAAGATAGATAGATAGATAGATAGATATACTCTTTATTGTACCATTATCATACAAATTATACATGTTGAATACAAATACAAACAATGTGTACAAAGGCGGACTTATCGCTGATGCAATTTCTTCTAGCCAACCTTAGGGTGGATAGGAACAACGTAGAAAAAATGCGGTAGGCAAACCAAAACAAATATGAAATAAATAATATAATAAACTATGAATGAAAAAAAAAACATACACGAATAATCATACACAAATACATATACATACATATACATACATAAATGCATATACATACATATACATACATACATATACATACATACATATACATACATACATATACATACATACATACATACATACATATACATACATACATACATATACATAAATATTTATATAAAAATGTACCAGTATATTATAGAACCTAGTGAATGAAAATACTACTATCAGTGGCCAGCTTCCACTAATGAGAGATAGTGATTTTTTACCTGATTTTTAAAGGATGATATTGTCTGAGCCTTACAAATTTCAACAGGCAGTGCATTCCACAAACGAACAGCCTGAACGGTAAAGGAATTGGAATAGAACTGGGTAACATGAGCAGGGGTAACGAGACGGAGGGAGACAGTACTACGCAACTCACGACTATTAACCTCACCGAAAAACCTGAAACGTTCTCTGAGGTAACCAGGAGAAAAAGGAATAAATAGGATTGTATATAAAAGCGAGAGAATATGTAAATTACGACGATATCTAATGGGGAGCCACTTGAGTTGAGAGCGAAAAGAGGAAACGTGATCATATTTACGTAAACCGAATATAAATCTGATACAGAAGTTTTGAAGACGCTCAAGTTTATTTAGTTGCTCCTCAGTGAGGTCTAAATAGCAGGAGTCAGCATAGTCCAGAATAGGATGTAGCAAAGATTGTGCAAGCGTGATTTTGGTCTTGATCGGCAAAAAATTCCTTATTCTTCTCATAGCGCCAGCCGCAGCAAATACTTTCTTACTGACCTCGGCTAGCTGTGGCGCCCATGACATATTACAGTCAAACATTAATCCCAAATTTTTAACCTTTTTACTATATATAATAGAGGTATTGTCAAAATCAAGAGAAGGGATAGATAGCCAATCGATTCTAGATACAAGACGAGAACTACCTAAAATAATAGCTTGTGTTTTAATGGGATTGACTATTAGTCCATAAGATTTACTCCATTCCGCAATTCGAGATAGGTCACTGTTAATATCGGATATGGCCACGGAAAGATTTTCTAACGACGAGTGACAGTAAATTTGTAGGTCGTCAGCATAAAGGTGATAGGAAGTGCGGATATGAAAAGTAATGGAGTTTATGAATAAAGCAAACAAGATAGGAGATAGGACACCACCTTGAGGAACCCCACAGGACGTCGAGCACCACGAGGAGAGATTCTCCTCAATAAGTACCCGATGTTGCCGTCCATGCAGGTAAGAATGAAACCAATTAATAACTGATGGAGATATGTTCAGAGAGCAAAGAATTCCCAGGAGCACATCAAAATCGACTGTATTGAAAGCATTACTAAAATCTAAGAGACATAAAACAGTAAGCTCCGTTCTATCCATTGCGGAACGGATATCATCAGAAATTCTAACAAGGGCCGTTTGAGTGCTATGGCCTGCGCGGAAACCAGATTGAAAAGGGCTGAGAATGTTATTTTTGTTGAGAAAGGTATTGAGCTGGAGTTGAACTGCTCTTTCAAGAATTTTTGAAAGGAAAGGAAGGATGGAAATTGGTCGAAAGTCAGAGAAATTAGATGGATTTGCCTTTTTGGTAAAGGGATAATGTGGGCACTTTTCCAGGCAGATGGATAGATACCTTGAGTCAAGGAATTATTCAGAATTAAGGTGAGAGGAGAAATGATGATGTCAAGTATAGGTAAGATCATTTTGCGACTAATATCATCTGTGCCTACAGCGTTGGAAGACAGGGAAAATACACTCTTCTGAACATCACATTCAGCAATTGGACTAAAAGAGAAACTAGGATAATCGGGAGTGGGAATTAAAGAAAGGTGGTTTAAAGTCTGAACTTTATCGTTACCACCATAAGAAGAAGAAGAAGAAGAAGCAAAATGCTTGTTGAGACAATTGATGTCTAAATTAGTGGGAATGTTGCGACTGTTTTTCCCGACTCCCATAGTTCTAAGGAACTTCCAGACTTTAGCTGGGTCTCCATTCTCGACGGACTTGTGAATGTGGCGGCGCTGTGCATCTCTACACTTCCTATTACACGAGTTTCTTGCGTCAATAAACCTATCTCGATAGCGGTCAGGATCAGCCTTGTATTTTGACTTAAGATAATGTTTTTTAGCAATTGCTGCCTTAATCTCCTCAGTGAGCCATGGTGCTGGCAGGTGCTTAACGCGAACTGGACGCACGGGAGCATGGGTATCATATAAACCAATCAGCATGTCGTTAAAACCAGCAACCTGATCATCCACCGAGCCAAGACTTGCCAAAGCCAACCAGTCTCGACTAGATGCATCAGCTCTAAGTTCATCCAAATTGATGGAGTTAAAATCACGCTGCAAAAGGATTTTAGGGTTACGTTTGGGGGGACGAAGTTTAAAGGAAAGAAATAGGAGGTCATGGTATGAAAACATTTCTGCACTGTACTGGCCATAATTTTCGACAAGATCAGGAGATGAAACAATAATAAGGTCCAGCAGGGTAGGAATGCATTTAGGAAAGAAATGCGTGGGTTTATTGGAGTGAAGGAGAGATAAGTTGCAGGCTTCGACCAAGGACACCAGAGATTTTGAGCAAGCAATGTTTTCATTCACCAACACTTCTACACTAATATAATAATGTTGAAGAGTATTTGTTTTAAATACATAAAAATAGAATACATATATACATCCAAGCTCCAATAATATAAATATATTTTTTTTGAACCATTTCTCGAGCAAGTTTGTATGCAGTAAATAAAGCTAGTTCTATTTGTAAAAATCGGAATCGCTTCAATATTATGTAACAGAAATGTTCTTTTTATTAGAAAATCTACTAGACGGCCTTGAAAACTGGCTGGACCGTCTATTCGAAGGCAGCACTCACCGCTACTACATCAACTACTGGCCAGACATGACTACGAAGTGAATCTACCGCGCATTCTCTTTGGTTCATCCGTGGCCTTATGGTAAGGACTTTATTTTACGTTTGAATTGCGTTCTAGAACGTTCTACGACTTTCTAGACTGTTGGATCGAGTTGGGGATTAACTTTGTTTAAAAATGGGGGGGGGGGATTGGGTTCAGTTTTATAGTGAGTTATTGTTTAGGGAGAGAAAGGGTGGGAGATTTATAGTGATATATGAGTGCTTTCCTTTACGTATTTCTCTTATAATTTACATGAATTGTGTTATTTACCGACTTTAGTAAAGAAGGTTATGTGTTGTCTGTTCTTGTTTTAAGGTCGCCATTATGACCTATGTAGGATATATTGCTCTATCATCATGTCCCAATTGTTTGTGTACAGTCTGTCAAAAAACTTTATTTGTCAATTCAGTTTATTGCAACACTGAATATGATTTTTATATGAAGAAAATTTAAATTGATGAGTCGTAAGAAATATTTTTGTTTGTATGTAATATCTTTATTGTATAAAAGAAAACAAATATCTAAAACACTATACAATGGCGGACTTATCCCATATAGGGATCTCTTCCAGTCATCAAGCGATTGATTGAGAAATATAGTTTTATTTCACGACTTTTTTGACAAACCGTATAATATGAGCCTTCCTGAATGTAAGATGGACGACTAGCAAAAATTTATTTGTTATAGTGTTATATTTACTACTGTTATATTTCAATTATTGTATTCTTTCGTACGCTAACTGCCAAATAAGATGTTCTATTGTGTAAATATAAAATGTGTTTCATCACGTGAAATGTCGGTAAGAGAGAAAGAGACACAAAACTATTTATTTAAAATGGGCTTAAATAACGTTTCTTAAAACTGACACTAGTGTTGCCAACATAAAACTGTAGCTATGCAGTATGTATTTAGTTTGTGTAAAGTCAGGTCTCTTACCGTGAACATTGAACAAATAATTGTTCATTCATTTAATTACTCTCGTGATGTTATAATTATCACTATGTAGTCGAATACCAAACGTAATGGGGGTATTAAAGTAACTCCTAAAACTGAAATGTTAAAGGAAAAACGCCTGATGGTATGGACATGTAAAGAGACGCCCTGGTGGCCTGCTACCATCTCTTAAAACCATGCAAGATCCAGTGAGTAAACGAGACAGCGCAATACAAGATGTAAGGCGAAACCTCCCTTACTAAATCGTTCTTGCATGGTTTTATAAGATGGTGGTAAGCCACCTGACGACCATATTGTAAAGCTTTCGCCTTAATATATCCACAACTAAGCAAGGTCCTGGAAGACCAACTTTCACCTGGCTGACGACGGTCTAAAAAAATCTGAAACTCGAAAATTTTAACACCGATTTAGCTCAAGTCCGAGCAACGTGGAAAATACGGACAAGGAAGGCCGATTCCAAGTAGATGAGATGAGGTAGCGAAGAGAGAATCGAATTCCAGATGGAACAAGTTGAAAAATTATACCTTGTTTTAATGACGCCTTATTTGTCGGTTAGCGAGCTATTTTTGTGGGTGATGTAAAATATATATGTTATCGAATGTTGTATAAAATGAGTGCCTGATAAGAGAACGAGCGGTTTTTCTTGACAGAATTCACTTTGTTCACTGACACGACACGGCATCAACAAATTCGTTGTGTCTTTACGTGTACAGTAGAATTTAATTAAGGTGATACCTCGGTGAACACTAGCGCCACCATCAACTAAAAATCATTATTCACCGAAAACACAAGTTAGCAAATTCATGATATGTAATTAAGGTTCTGGATATGAAGTTAATTTTAATCATATTCAATCATTAAATCATAATTCCATTTAGTTACAAATTGCAAAACTGCTAAAATTGGCCACTTTTAACTGTTTTGCAATTTGTAACTATATGGAACTATAATTTAATAATTTAATATGTTTTAAATTAACTTTAGATCCAGAACCTTAATTACATAACACGGGTTTTTGATAACTTTTGTTTTTAGTGAATAAAGATTTATAATGATGGTGGCGCTAGTGTTCACCAAGGTCTCGTCTTAATGGCAATCATTTTACGAAATCTTAGCGTAATATTTAGTCGAATTCGTAGTTTTGTTTCGGTTTGGTGTTGTATGGCAAGATGCGTCAATTTAGGTTAAACAATAATTAGTTAATTAGATTGTAGGGATTTTTTTATTTATCTTAAAACTATATCTTGAAGAGTATGAAGAAATATTTTGAAAAGGCAAGAATTTTGTAGTGAATGTCCATTTTTCCCCGCCAAAATTTTTTAATTTAATTTTGTAACGCTCCTGTGGATGCGTATATTGGCTACGGTAACCACTTAGCATGAGGTATGGTGTTTTGTTATGGGAAAAAACCATTGAACACACGACACCTTAACCAACACCTTAAAAGATAAACACGTAATTTTTAACTTCTACTTTTTTATGCCATATATATATTCCTTTCTATTCTTCAATATAAAAAGCTCTAAGAAACATTAAAAACACATAATTAAATAATATTACCTATACTATATATCTATAAATATATGCACATTTAGTTTACCTAAATTGACGCGAGTCGTGCCTATCATAGGATGTATTTGTCACAATTTTGTAACGGTTAGCTGTAAATTAGCTAGTTACCACTGAGACACAATAATAGAAGTAATTTTGAACTAATAGGGACAGTATTATGTCGCGCACCTCATAGATATAAATAATAAAACGGTTGTATACTTTGGGCAGTATTTTAAGGTGATAGGTCGGCGCACGCGGATTTGACCAAGCCAGTAAGAACCTTTTTGTCATAGTAATAAGGGTGTCGGTAATGCCATTTGGATCGGCTCGGTACGTCTGAGTTAAGTCTGGGGACTAAATATATTAGGTACATACTGCGATGGCTCACAAGAGCTCTCCACTCCTCCCTATTCTCCGCCACTAACTATATTATCCATGCCAAATATCAATATCGTTCATCAACATATAAACTTTCGTATTTGCAATATAAATATGGATTATTTTATTTCTAGGAATGTGTACAATTAGCAACTGAAAGATGCACGAAATAAAAGAAAATCTGCTTCCCAAATTAGACAATCGTTAATTTACACACTTAGATGGATAAGAATTTTGTAAAATCGATTATATGCGCATCCAATCGCGACAAAATATTGAAACTCATATTCAGTATTTGTACCTATATATAGATGGAAGGAGTTATGTAACTCTGTATAGGCAACCTGATCGGTATACCTCCAAGAATTTCAAGGATTCGAATACTAGCGCAAGCAAATATATTTTCGAATCGATGTTGTGTGATTGCGATTCCGATGTAAAGATCGGCCACACGCCACACACTTAAGGTGATACCTCGATGAACACTAGCGCCACCGTCATTTAAAAATCATTATTCCCGGTATACACAAGTTATCAAAAATCTGTCTTTTGTAATTAAGGTTCTGGATCTGAAGTTAATTTTAAATATATTAAATTATAGTTCACTATAGTTACAAATTGCATTATTGCTTAAAACGGCCACTTTTAGCAGTTTTGCAATTTGTAACTATATGGAACTATAATTTAATAATTGAATAGGATTAAAATTATCTTCAGATCCAGAACCTTAATTATATAACACGGATTTTTGATAACTTGTGTTTTCAGTGAATAATGAATTTTAAATGACGGTGGCGCTGGTGTTCACCGAGGTATCACCTTAAAACAATCAAATCTTCATCAAATTAACAATGCAACTAGAAATAGCCGCCTATGTGTGTGTATACAATTAGAATATCAATACAATAAAATACACAAGAATACTATACTAGAGGTTCAACCGCTATACAAAGAAACGCGCCGATTTCTAGTGTCCCAGTATGAGGAAGACTCTACCCTCCCCATACTGAGACATATTAACGCCATCTATCGATCACTTGAGAGATCCGATAACTAATTTAAAAAAGCACTGAGTCAGCATGTGGTGAGGATACTTTAAAAAATCGTGTTTTTATAATTCACATTATTTTTTCGCCAAAAATAAGCGAGATCTTAATGATTTTTTTCGATGCCTTTAGCTTCATCTATTAGCATGAAAAAGAACTTAATCTTTTCTTAGGCAATCGGAGCACAATCGCGGTAATGCATAATGGCGATTGGCGCTAGCGTCACTAAGTAGTTGGTTCATTTGTGTGAGTGAAAGCACTTATGTTGTGTGTGAGCTACGTCTGGTGCCTTACTACCATCTCTAAAAACCATGCAAGAATGAGTGAGTAAGGATGTCGCCTTACATCACGTAGCGCGCTGTCCCGCTTACTCAATCGTGCTTGCATGGTTATTAACTTATTAGAGGGTGGTAGTAAGCCCCCTGGAGTTTTTATAAGTCTGTGCCACCGGCTTTATCTGGGGCGTATATACCGATTAGCGTTGTTTTTACTCTATTTGCATAAGTAACTATATTTTGTCGCACACTATATCATAAATTAATATCACAATTTTACATCGATTTTTTATATAGCCTAGTTTTGTGTATAACATTATACAAACTCGATGACCGCGTGCTCATTTTTCGCGGGCCTTATGCTTGCCTGCCAACTTAATAAAAAATAAGTGCCAGTGAAAGGGAACGATTCCAGGAACGTTTTATTTTTAATGACATATGGAGCAGTCAGAAAAAAAATGTATAAAATAAAATTGCAGGATTAGCCAACGTTTTTAATAACTACAACATGTTAATAACTCACTAAGCAAGGAATGTGTGTGCAATCTAATGGTGGCGGGCATGCTGGGACTAACAGTTGTGGGTGGGCGCCGGCCGGCACATATTACAACAGCTATTTTACAAATGTGCATTGCGTTAGTTTGAAAATGAAAAAAATGTGTCGCAAAAGACTTTCAAATAGATGTTACTCTAGCGAGCAATATCGGTACTAACTGTAAGAAAAATACTTTCCAAAAGTAAACTAACATTTTTTTTAATGATAGAAAAAAATCACCGTTTGTCGGATCCATACAATTTAAATTAATTATCATTGTTAGGTTATAATCACTCTGTAATAACCAGTTCCGCCAAATCGGGACCATGATTAATAGCGTACCCTGGGTTCTGAAGCGTAAGCTGAAGATGTAACCGGGAAACACGCTTGGACGAAGAAGTTGACGACGATGATTTCGTTACACTTTGTTGGAAATTTGTATTTGTTGAATTAAATAATGTTCGCAACTAGTTGTCAAGAAATAATACGAAACGGTGGAGTAAGTGGGGTACTTTTCGTATTTTGCTAGTCATTTTATTTGTACCAAATATAAATTAATTTTATAATATAGTCGATAGGATTACCGGTAGTGCAATTTTAATGGGTATAAATATTTTTATTTTGTTTTAAAATCTGCCATGACATGTTTATGTATAAAATCATTAAAAAATCTTTTGCCAATGCACTGCCATGCGTGTACATGCAAATTCTGACTTAAATATGTTTTGTCTCGTTCTTTCACGTTAATATCCGTAAATTAGAAAGGGACAGAAATAATTTTAGTTAAAATGGACTTAGTTATTTTTTTGGAAATGTGAGCGCGCTAAAGTTCATACAAAATGTATGTAATCCTCTTTGATTCAATGATGTGTCAAATCTATGCATTTCTTATCAAAATCTTCAAAATGTTTTACATATACATACATGTATTGTGATTTTTTTACCTGTGTGTTCTATAAGTATCACCATGTTGGGTGTCTGTATAGGGTTGTTAGTAAAGCTTTTAACTATTATGTACTAAAATAGTATTTATTTATATTGTTATAAGTATTAAATTAAATCTATCCTTTATCTTAATTCCAGTATCAATTTGTACAATAAATTATTAAATATTGCTCTGTGTTTTATTATCGTCTAGTATATTTGATATTGACTTTAAGAAATACTAAAGTATTGACCCATGAGATGTCACCTACCTGGCTATAATTCCATAAGGAATTACTCATATCTCAATAAGGCTCTGTTGCAACTAGCAACACTAGTATTGGTCAATTTTGTATGTTTGTTGATGGTTACATTGCATTGTTAATCTCTTCCGTTTTTGACGGCAATAAACTGTATTTCTACGCAGCCTTTTAATCCAAAAAACGAGAAAACCAACAGCTAATTTCCTTTGTTGATGATTGAAGATTATGACTACTTACTTTGACACATAAATTTTTAAATTGGGAGTAAATCAAAAAATACTATTCAAAAAAACAACATCATTTTAATTAAATAATCATTTGTACACAAACAAAATTACAATAGTTTCTAAATAAGTGTCTACAAGCACAAATGCGGTTTGATCTTTACATGATTCCTGTCACATGTATGTCTTGTCTTATTTGAAGTCCCTTATCTGAAACAGTGATTTTGTATTACAAAAAAAAAACGTACATCTAAGGGGTCTATGGTTTAGCTCTTTTTCTTTTAAAAAGAATATCCAACAATATCAAAAAAGTTGGCCAATTTTGGACAAGGGAGACAAAGGCAAAATAGAGAGAAATGGAGATTGTTGGCGGAGGCCTATGTGTCAAAGGGACATGCTAATGTGTGATTATATGTAATTTATACCTGGAATTAATTTATAACTATGTATCAACCAATATAGACTAATAAATAAATAAAAATAAAGGGAAACATTGCAAGCACTAGTCGATATTAGCAGATACAAATCTACGGAACAGCTAAGAACGCCGACCCTGGGCTCCACAACAACCAGCTGAGGATGCAACCATGAAAGCGCTAGATGAAGACAAGTCTATGGAACTTCTCTATGGCATTAGTGTTTTACCTGATTAACTTAGTTCCTTTTTCTTGGGATTTAATTCCATTTCACAGTTGGTATATGCAATCCCAAGACCCATCCCCATGCCGGCTATGATGGGCCATCTCCGCCTGCCCAGGAATAACACCGATGTTAAGGCCCCTAGTAATACACCACCACCTGAAATTTGAATTTAGAATAATTTTATAGAAAGTATAGGTTCCTTGATATGAGTTTTAAGGTAAAGTGGTACACGTTCTGTTGGCCCACTGTAACACTTCAATCAAAATGGTTACATGGTGGAGAATCAACTAAGAAATCACTTTCCATAAGTTTCTTAATGCATTGTAGTGTTTAGAATAAATAACCTACCAGTTTTAACAACTGCATCGGTCAGGCACAAGTCCAATTTTACAGAAAACGGGTCTTCTGGTTCGGATTCTTTTTTCCCCATCTTGCTGTATTAGAAATCAACTAACGCTCGCTAATAAGGGGAGATCTAGATCTTCAGAAAATAACTTGGTTTATTGAATAATCTCGATAAGGTGAAAACACTTTTACATAATTCGGCAGTAAAAAATCTGCTCGCGACTTCGCGACAAGATTGACATGACAAATCACAAAAGTCAAAAGTTGACAATTAAAGCCAGTTTGACATTGACTATTGGAATTGTCAGTGTTGCCATTTTGTATGCTGATGATACAAGGAGTTTACCTCCGACTCAGCGAGATAGCAAATGAGCGTGAAGTGCAATACAATACAACATAATATGATGTAAGGCGTGCGAATAGGCGAGGTGAGGTGGCTTACCATCATCTTTTAAAACAAGGGAGATGTCGCCTACTTATCACATCACATCACATACCATATTGCGGGCGTTGAGCCTGCCTGCTTAAACAGATCACTGTAGGTAAGTAGTTATTTAAAAAAAAAAACGTTGGCATACTAAACCACCTATTGACATTGACGGAGTTTTTGGAGGGAAAGTAAATTGTCGCTATGTCCGCGCTGTATTTAATTTCCAAAACTTACACCCATATTCTTAAACGTTACCTTTTAGGTCTCCTCCACTCAACCTCATTCGAGGACGCCTCAAGGAAGTCCTCCAACTTTCCTTGAAAACGGTATTCTTAATTGTTTCCTTGAGCAAACTCCAGTGAGGATGAGTCAAGGAATGACGTTCCGTTTTGTATCTGTATGTTGGTAAACCGCTTAACTTTTTGACGTAAAGAGAGTTTTTGACAAAGTTTCTTTTTCAATTTTAGCTAACTAGCATAGATTTATTATAAAACAACAAAATACTTAAATACACAAAGAACTTATTATAGTAGGTACAAATTCTTTTAAATCTGGTCCTCAATAAAAGCACCTACCTTTCGTTAAACGAAACGTTCGAGGCTTCCTTATATTTGACAGTTCGTTCCTCACCTCCATTGAGTAATTTCCTTAAGGTGAGGAAGCTAATGTCAACTATGAATACCATTGTGGTCGAGTGAGGATGAGTGGAGTTTGAGGAAACGTTTTAGAATATGGGTGTTACACCCATATTCTCAAACGTTTCCTCAGACTCCACTCACACCCATATTCTCAAACGTTTCCTCAAACTCCACTCATCCTCACTCGACCACAATGGTATTCATAGTTGACATTAGCTTACTCACCTTAAGGAAATTACTCAATAGAGGTGAGGAACGAACTGTCAAATATAAGGAAGCCTCAAACGTTTCGTTTAACGAAAAGTAGGTGCTTTTATTGAGGACCAGATTTAAAAGAACTTGTACCTACTGTAATAAATTCTTTGTGTATTAAGTATTTTGTTGTTTTATAATAAATCTATGCCAGTAAACTAGAATTGAAAAAGAAACTTTGTCAAAAACTCTCTTTACGTCAAAAAGTTAAGCGGTTTATGAATCCTCGAATGAGTTTGAGTGGAGGAGACCTATGAGGCAACGT
This sequence comes from Apomyelois bistriatella, assembly GCA_947044815.1. Taxonomy (NCBI): domain Eukaryota; kingdom Metazoa; phylum Arthropoda; class Insecta; order Lepidoptera; family Pyralidae; genus Apomyelois; species Apomyelois bistriatella. Next base: position 14,487,664 of record OX345690.1, read on the forward strand.
TTAAGAATATGGGTGTTAGGTTTTTTCGAGTATTTGTGCTTAAGGTGATACCTCGGTGAACACTAGCGCCACTGTCTTTTAAAAATCATTACTCACTGAAAACACAAGTTATCATAAATCCCTCTGCTGTAATTATGGTTCTAGATCTGAAGTTAATTTTAATCATATTCAATTATTAAATTATAGTTCCATATAGTTGCAAATTGCATTATTGCTTAAAACGGCCACTTTTAGCAGTTTTGCAATTTGTAACTATATGGAACTATAATTTAATAATTGAATATGATTAAAATTAACTTCAGATCTAGAACCATAATTACAGCAGAGGGATTTTTGATAACTTGTGTTTTCAGTGAGTAATGATTTTTAAATGACGGTGGCGCTAGTATTCACCGTGGTATCACCTTAATATTGGTGGATTATTATTCGCAGTGTTCGTGAACAAGCGTGAGTGTTGGGAAGTGATATAGTGTCGATTATGTGACTTTTATCTTTGTCACCAAAATCTCCAAGTTATGGCTGAGTAAAATTTTTCCACCGCTTCACTTAGCCATCGGACTCTGACTCACTTGACTAGACTAGACTACTGACTTGACTTGACTAAAGTAGGACTGAAGAAGATTAATAAATTGAAGAAAGGCCTTAAAGGACTAGTTTCCATGGCCGTAAAAAGTATTAAAAAAAATAATTTACATTGACAATCAGCTGATATTCTCTATTTAGTAGTTAGTTTGTGTATACGTAGTATCTCTAGTTAGTTTGTGTGTGTATGTTTAAAAGGTGAGAGGGTTACCTACTTAGGTATAAGTTTATAAGTTTCCGATAAATTTATTTTAACCGAAGTTAAGTTTAATGGACCCGCAATAATTTGTAAAACGCGAAGCTTTATGTGACCTTCAATAATATCATGTTGCATCATCGAATATTACTAGCAGAGAAACAGAAAACATGTTTGTGCATAACATTGTTAAGGCACACCAGAATTGTCTCCGACTCCAAGTCGGTTCAGAGTGTCCAAGCTCCGAACCCTAAGAAAATATCCACAGATATGGTTGGGCCACCAGACCCTGTGTCCAATTTAAGAAGAATTGTATTTAAACAGCCACAGGAAGAGACGGCCTTAGAGAGACGGTACAGAGAAATGCGGTGTGAGGTTCAAGAATGGAATCAGAAGTTTTGGACTCAACACAATTCTAGATTTTTTCAGGTGAGTACCTTTATTTTAACACAGAGCCTAAAATTTTTTTATGTTTGTAAAGTACCTAAAATACTATATTTTACTACACTATTATTATTAGAGGTCTTTGTAAGTTCTAAATTACAGATTCTGTCATCTTAGCGTTTTCCCGATTGCTTGCTCGGCTGACTGCTTCGAAACCCAGGGTCTGCTTCTAAATTACTAACTATTGTCCCATCCTGGATTGAACAATTATCTGTTTTAATAATGTTTAAATTACCATACAAAACAAAAATAAAATACTTTATAGCACAATTACGGCACACAGCCATTAACCTTTCTATGGATGCATGCTTAAAAAACAAATCCATTCATTAGCAAAGTATCTACTTAATAGAAGTATAAATAACTGTACAAAATTTCTCTGTAAGCATTATGGCTAGTTAACAAAATTTGCAGGTCGATGATAAAAGAATTAGATGTATATTTGTTTCAGGAACGAGAAGAATATTTAAAGAAAAATCTACCGGAGGGGAAGCAAAACCTAAGTGCCGATGAAATGAGTGTTTTTTACAAAGCATTTTTGGATAAAAACTGGAAGACTCACATTGCATATAACAAGGAATGGTATACAAAGAATGTGAAGCTACTAGCACTCTCCTTACAAGTGAAACTTAAGAGACTATTAAGGATTAAAGATTCTAAATAATTGTTTTTTCCATTGATCGTTGATATTATGCCCACAGTTGATGCTGGATTGTCATGCTAGGCACACTCGCACAGATTGTTAAAGGCTTCAGAAATAGTGCTAATCATTTCCTGAATGAATGAATAAACACTTTATTGCACCAATTACATAAATATATCATTAGATTGTACAGGGTTGAAGATGAAAATAAGTACAAAAGCGGACTTATCGCTAATGCTATTTCTTCCAGTCAACCTTAGGGTAGAGAGACAAAAGGAGATTCATTAGCATGTCGTATATTGGGCATATTTCGGGTGTTCCTTGTTTTAAAGGTAATCTTTACCAATGGTTTTATTCGTTGATTATTCTTAAGATCTGTTTTGTTGTTCATTAAAATATGCAAAAACACGATATATTTTTATTTTAATAATACAAGTGTCATAAGTTTATCAAAGGTTGAATATAATAATTGCAATTGTGATAAGCCCGCAATATACCTAAATAATAGTGCAGATTCAAGCAAGGTGAAACATAGTTTATCTGTGACACAAAAAAACTGTAAACTGTTGTACAGTTTATAAACAATACTTCATTATAGTAGGGGAGCCTAAAAGGGGATTTTGGAAGTTATTCAAGTGCGGCTGTATAACTTACGGGGATACCTTTCACCCTGTTGAGTAACTCCAAAGAATTTGAGCACTCTATATTGAACCGCGCGGTAAAAAAAAATTGATGCTCGCGGAAATACTGAAGCGCGTTAGTATAAGGTATGGTGGGATAATTTACGAACTTAAAAGTGTCCATTTCACTAATCTGACTATTTAAGCGAAACGTAAAGTAGTTTGTTTGTAAAAATTTGTTACCTACCTTGATACTGCAGACTCAGCACGACACGATAGATTTTTTTTTTTTATATCATGTAAATAATGCAAAAATATTGGAAAATATATTTTGTGTTGCAAAAATCGTCTTTAAAGTTTTTTTTACACGGAAACTGTTAGACGCTCCCCCCAATCCGGTTAACAAAAAAAAAATCATATCTTCCTTTTTTACCATTTTTTCAAATCATATAGGTCTGAACGACGACATTTAGCATCGCGGGCTCCCCTACCTTTAGAGTTCAACCTTACACATTATAAAATCTGCTTGAATTTACCTGTTTGGTAACCGACTAGAATTTAGAAAAAAACTTTGATAACAAAATGACATATTTTGCCACAGATTTTGTTGTTCGCAAAATATGGTTTCGACAGTTTTACAAATTAAAATTTTTGGTATCAATAATACCAATATTACGGAAAGATTATCTAAATGTGTTTTGAATGTATTGGGACAGGAATTATAAAATCAGAAATGTACATTGCTTTCAAATGGCTCACTGGCTTAGCCATGACTATGTGGCTGGCTATGTGTTTTGTTGATATGTACATAAAAAGTAAGGAATTTCAAAAAGGTATGTAATATATCAACATCTTATATCATATGCATAAAAATAATATTTTGAAATAATCAAGATTTGTAATTATATTACAGGTCCAATGCTAAATACCTTCAGGAATATAACTCTTCAGACTAAATCAAAAACTGAACCCCGTATAATAAAGTATAAGCAAATACATATTAACGAACAACCCAGTGTAGCTATGATACATTGCTACATGTTTTTTGCAGGCGCTTTAGCTGTGTCTGTATTTAATAAGAAAACAGAAATTATTGTATACGCTAAACATAAAGTTGCTAAAATTGACTTCAATAAAATTATGAAATTGATCAAAAGCAAATTCGTAAAACCCATGGGTGTACTATGCCAGCAGATATTAAATTGTTCATATTTTTTCCGTTATTATATGAAAATATTAATATATAGAAAATTAAAGCCTTTTCTCAGCTTACAATTTAATTTTAAAAGTAATGGTCAACATAAAATAAACGTGATTTTATTAAATAAATTAAGGGAAGTTGGCGAAGAAAGAAAGAACTTAGGTCAGCTACTGATAGCTGCTATACACGAAAATAAGAATATAAGAATGCAATATCAGCTGCAGTCCATGGCAAAAGATAGGCTGTTGCGGCATATCGACGACACGCATAAGCAAATAAAAGAAAACCGGTCACGATACGTTAGTTTTCAACATTTATATATCGTAACTCACCAAGAAAATATTTTCTTAAAAGCTCGTGTTAGAAAACTGGAAAAAGAAAAAGATGACGCAGAAAATAATCTCCTCAGTTTAATTAACGAGGTATATAAGTCGAAAAACAAGGACCTGAAAAACTACTGCAGCCGGTTCATTGTTCAAACGAAAGATAATTTGTTGAATTCTGACGTGAGTGCAGAAATTCGTAAATTTTTGATATCACAACGACCTAGTTCTAAAAATACATCTGCAGAGACCAACAAATCGGCAAACGATAGTGGAGTACGCATTACGGAGATTTTAAATGAAGATGGTCTAGTACCGTTGGTTTCTGACGCCCCGAGACTCAAGGGGCTCCCAGGGGAGTATGTTTGGACCGTCAAAGATAAAGACGGCATTATAGAAAAACTTTACGAGTATGACTATCAAACTGATTTGGACAATGGCGATACAATTCAGAGAATAAGGAAATATTCGGTTTATTGCGATGAGGAATGCCTGCTGGATTACAGAAAGTAAGTTTACGATGGGCAATCTGAAACTAAACGATAACCTCCGCCGCTCCGATATCCATAAATATAATTTGGGGTGGAATTTAAGTTGATTAGGTAGTTTAAAGACTTTTTTTCATAGATAGGATTAGGTAAGGTTTATATTAATTTGTTAGGTAGGTACTCATACTAATATTTACTCCACCAAATGAGCAGTAAGTTACGTGTGACTGTCAGCATGTAAATCCATACTAATATTATAAATGCGAAAGTCTGTCTGTCTGTCACTCTTCACGGCTAAACTGCTGGACCGATTGTGATGAAATTTGGTAGGGATGTATTTAACGACCTGAGGTCAAACATAGGCTACTTTTGGGCGCGATATAACAGAGTCCCACGCGGGGCGAAGCCGCGGGGAACAGCTAGTTGTTCATAAAATAAAGATTTTCCTCCAGGTGGCCTACCACCATCTCTTAAAACCATGCAAGATCCATTGAGTAAGCGATATGTCGCCTCACATCATGTATTGCGCTGTCCCGCTTACTCACTGGATCTTGCACGGTTTTAAGGGACGATAGTAACCCCCCAGAACGAACGCTTGAGTAAGCACAGCTCCAATAAAGTTTGTCTTAATGGACGCTAAAATCCGTAAAAAACACTGCAAGTGCGATTTAGTCTTCTAGATTTTTATTTGCTAGTATGTGCAGCGCCATCTGTTGTTTATTGTATTGTTGATCTAATGGACTTATTGGCGGTCTCTATTCGGGCCGGTAAGCTTTACTTACCAGAGGGGATTTGCTTATTTTTTTGTAATTTTTTTAGATCCATAACTATCTTACCGGAGGCGCAAGCTGAGTCGAAAATTCGATGTTCATTCACGAATGTTAACAAAGATCATCCTATCGGACGGGGCAGGTTTTTGACTGGCTCAAGAGCGTTTCAGAGATTTTTGCGGGACAATAAGAATATCGTCGCACATTCGCCCCCGTTGTCGCTGCTTCCGGCAGCCGGCATACTTCAGCTTAGTGAATGATTTTATAGTAATTTTTCAATTTGGTGTTGTTCCTTTTAAAAATATGAATATTTATTACGTCCCAGTAAAGTACTTTTTATTTTCTTTCTTGATACGTCACTTTTTCCTTCCTGTGTAGCTCGATAGCCTCATGTTGCGTATTCATAAGTACACGATCTTTACAAACACGCATGATGGCAGTGCCTGCAAGCTGTACTAAACCGGACCTCATTACAGCCATAGAAAGTAGCACAGAGGTGGCTTTCTGCAGCAACAAATATACTATTTTGAGCTAAGCGACACGAAATGTAGAAGACCCTAGCGGCGGTAGCGGCATTATAGTATTGAGCCCCTCCGTATTTGGAAGGCACGTAGTCGTTGGGTTCAACGTAGTGTATATTTTAGGCGGTTAGCGCTAGATGGCAGTCGTTCTGCATTCAGTCAGTCTGCTGATTTGGTCTTGTAAAACAGGTCGCGGAATACAGACGGCCGGCATCGCGGCAGTTCATGAACAAGCATGTTCGTGAACAAGCGTGAGTGTTGGGAAGTGATACAGTGTCGATTACGTGACTTTTTATCTTTGTCACCAAAATCTCCATGATATAGCTAAGTGAAATTTTTCCACCGCTTCACTTAGCCATCTGACTCAGACTAGACTTACTTACTTGACTGGACTTGACTATTGACTTATTTTTGACTCGACTGACTTAAGTAGGACTGAAGAAGATCAATAAATTCAAGAAAGGCCTTAAAGGACTAGATTCCATGGCCGTAAAAACTATTCAAAAAAAAAAAAAAAAAATTGTGATGTTATAGAGAGTTATGAGCTCAAAAAAACGGTCATAGTTATTTAATTTTAATAATCTTGATGCAAATTTGTAATTGTGGCAATAAAATGTACGTATGAGTATGACAATGTGTAGTGGGAAAGTGTAGCTGGGATTTTATCTTTCAAAACTAGTACACAGCCAACGTCTTAACAGAGAAGTTTCTTGTTTAATTTTGCTTGTTTGAGCTATCGATCGAACATCTATCTACCTTCGCTTTTCTTGCGGAGGAATCTGCTAATTAGTGTTGCCAACGTAACAAATGAAAAAGTTACTAATTATGTAGAATTCCTTCAATCATGAATCAAATAGATAAGATAAACAACAAAACAGTCTTTTGGAAGAAAATAAAGAAAGAAGGACTTGATTTGGATTACGCTGTTGTTATACCAAAACCAATAGCTAATGAATTGTTTAAAGAATTAGAAGATACACTGGAGTATTTTACTGGTGACCTAACAATAATAAAGTAAGTACCTATTGTTTTAGTTCTTCTTCATCCGATCGTTTTTCCTAATTGCATCTTCAGCTTGCACTTCAGAGAAGAGGGTACCTACCTACACGTTTTTAACCACGGTAACACGGTCCTAAATTTGGTGGTAAGTACTGGGTTATTGAGCAATGGAGCGAGTGTCATCTGACCTTCGTAACCCTTTTTACTTGTACAACTTAACAAACAGGGAATCCAGATCATAGGAAATCGGGTGTGTAAATCTGTTAGTGTTCTACGTTAAGGCGTTGGTCTTGGCTGCCATCTGGTATTCGTTAAAGGAACCACGTCAAAGGCCGAGACTGCCGAGAGGCGGTTCCGAAGAACTCTGACACCAGGGTGTCATCTACACGAAATTATGATGAGTGGCCTATACTGCCAATTTTTCAGGGAACCTAAAAACATTTAACACGGCTTACCGACTGCCATCAAGTGATACAAACAACCAGGACCAACGGCTTAATTATGAGCACCTAGTTATTGCATTTGGTAATTTTTACACGGACTTCCTCGAAAAGCGGCGCTATAAAAAATCTTTTCCACATAAGCTAGTTTACAAATTGCATAGGCCGCATATTTACTTGTAAGTAAACACGAAGACTAGTAAAAAATTAGGGTTACGTAAATTACGTGCCATGAGAGTATAATCCCGTTTTGGCAAGAAGATCTAAACAGATTACCCTACAGGCCCTGTCCTGCCACTCTGACCAACTAAATCGGAATAGCCTATGCTTGCTTTGTCTACTGTAAATATAATCAATATCAAGAAGTAGAACAAACACGTGTCCTTTGTTTGAAAAGCACTTCTACTTATAACAGCAATTGAAATCATTTATCTAGCCTCGCTTCGCGTAACCAGTCACTAAGCTGTGGATGGAGCCCCGCCCCCTTTTTTGCGCTTGTGTATAAGATAATTTGTAGTTAATCCCATCACAATTCCAAGTAATATTAGAAAAGACCCGCCCCGGCTTCGCATGGGCATAGAAACTTCTTGAATCACTTATCTATTAAAAAGCCGCATCAAAATCCATTGCGTAGTTTTAAAGATTTAAGCATACATAGGGACAAAGAAAGCGACTTTGTTTTATACTATGTAGTGAAGTGATGTAGTGATAGTGATGCGAAAGTGAGTTTGTATATTTGTTTGTTTGTTTGTTACCTCTTTACTTACGCCCTAACTATTAAAGCAATCCTCCTGAAATTTCGCATACACATAGTTAGGAGTATTGAGGGTATAGAGTATAGGGTAGGGAAAAAGCACTATTCCCGAGGGAAATTCATTCAGGCAAAGCCGCGGGTGAAAGCTGGTATGCTATAAGTCAAACTTTTTTTCTTTCTTTCTTTACTTACGGTGCGCATGTTGATACTGGTATGTAGAATTGAGTCCTTGTAACATTTGATAAACCATAATGGTCGAATTTAATTTTTCTTTGATATATAAATAAGTAAATAAATATTTTTTTTTACTTAAACAACGTTTTTAAATATCTTTCAGAAAAACTAAAAACTGTTAACTCAAAACTCAAGCCGTGTGTAAAAAAATACTTCTTATATATAGGTAACTAGCTGTTCCCCGCGGCTTCGCCCCGCGTGGGACTCGGTTATATCGCGCCCAAAAGTAGCCTATGTTTGACCTCAGGTCGTTAACTACATCCCTACCAAATTTCATCACAATCGGTCCAGCAGTTTAGCCGTAAAGAGGTGACAGACAGACAGACAGACAGACTTTCGCATTTATAATATTAGTATGGATTAAAAAATAAATAAAATAATTTGTCCAGTATCACAAACTGATAAATTAAAAACTAACGGTGTTACAATTTTGGTGGTTGTGTTCTGTGGATCAGTTTCGTACACAACGACTTTAGCACTGCGCCTAAAAACATTTGTCGCTTGTAAAATTAATATTGTCATTGCACCAAGTCTTAGTATTTTTATTTCCACAGGGTATTCGGAAAGGCATATAACATACCGCGAAAACATGTCGCATACGGAGATCCAGGAATCACTTACACGTATTCGGGAACCACAATCCCCGCTCTAACCTGGCCGGAACCCGTCTTGGCGTTACGGGAGCTGCTTGTGAATCTCAAAGGGATAAAATATAATTTCGTTTTGGTTAATAGGTAAATTCAATACTGTGACCTACACATGAGATCAAAGTATTATAATAAGTAATATATTTGTATGTGTTGTGCCTTCTCTTGCAGATATAAAAATGGCCGCGATCATATGGGAGACCATCGAGATAATGAGCCAGAGTTAGACCCTGATTATCCTATTGCTTCAATTTCTCTCGGCCAAGAAAGAGATTTCTTCTTAAAACACAAGGATTCTAGGAAACCAGGACAACAAAAAGTATTCATACCTCATGGTGAGTTTTATTTTAAATCTTCATATTTGTTAATTGTTACAGAATCATCTATGTTGCGGAGCTTGTAGAACATGTATCTCAAGAGGCGTGCTTCGTAAGTGACGGTTTGCTTAGCTTTGGTATTAGCGTCCTCCTCTTGGAATGGACTCTCAATAACAGTGCTCACGCGTCTACCATATGTCTCGCAACCTTCGAGGAATTGAAGACAATCTTTGATTGTGTTATCTTTTACTACTATCAAGTGTTTAGCTAAGTTTTCTAGAAATGAAAGGAAACAACGCTTGGCATAAAACCAAGTGTCGGTCCCCAGACGTTTGTTGAAAGGTTCCAGTGACTTTATGACCCTGGAGATGCCGAATTCGTAATTACCTTTGGCGCAGTAAAGTGTACCAATCACAAGATTAACGATGCATAAATGATAACATTTCTTCAAAGGGTCTTCGAATATTTGTTGTTCTTCTTCTTTCTCTATTTTACGCATGATGTCTTCGGCTTCTTCATTTTGAGATGTCATAATATACGAAACGCATAAGTTAGCCAAAACAACTGCACTAACATCTAAAATGTTATCGTACTGTTTTTTAACTATAGGTTCATAAAAACTTGCAGCTTCTTTATATTTGTTTTCCTGCATAAATAAGACATGGGCTACATTTAGACGCCACACGTCCGATTCGTTACAGAATTCAACTGATTTTCGAAAGATCTTTTCCACTTGACCATAATTTTCCTTATCCCAATAGATTTTAGCTTGAGCCATTACGACTGGAATATATCTTTCTAAAGCTTCTTCATATTCAACTACAGCTTTCTTAACTTGATCATTATCACCTTGTGAACGACTCTCTTGAACCACTTTTGTCAGTTTTCGTAGCTGTTCTGCATGTTTTGATGCTATATCTTCATATTTTTGAAACGCTTCTTCAGGAGAAGTTTGGCTAGTTATTATGGCATCTAAGAAGTCATATAAATATGTTGTTAAATATTTATAAGTAAACTGAGCATTTTCGGCTAACACATCCGCCGCAAGGTCAAAGTACTCAAATTTGCAATAGAGAAGCAACAAATTGGCAAAAGTTTCTGGCGGAAACGGATCTTGTTGCAATAAGAAATGCAATTTTTCGAAACCATCTGTTGGTTTTATATCAATAGAAGTTAAAGCTAAATTATGTAATGTTACAGCATCTAACTCGTGTTCTTGTCTAGGCGGCATATCACTTAATGCTTCCCTTGCGGCTTCAATGTTCTTCAATTGGTACTCGATTGCGGCCTTTAGATTAAACACTTCAGTGAGAGCCGTTTCATGTAGAGTAAGAGTATTTCCAACTGATTTAACTTCAGATGTTTCAGCTTGCATTCCTACCGCTAATTCTGGATGATCGCGAATACCTTTCTCAATAACCAGAGTGATATGTTTCAAAGCCTGTGGGTATTCTTTAAGCCTAAAGTAGCAAAGCGCTATGTTATAATGAAGATGTGCATTAAATCCCAGTACGTTGAGACTTCGTGAAAACTTCTGCAAAGCATCTTCGTATTGATTATCCTTAAACATTAAACATCCTAAATTTATGTCCTTGTCAGGATCCTCCATTGGATAGGAGTCAACTAAACTTTTAGCAGTGATTGTATCCTCTTCGCCGTATTTTATTGCTGATTGCAGTTTGATGACTTTTCTTTCTAACTCAGGAGCGGTAATTTGCACTGTTACTTTATATGCTTCATCAAACATAGACGCTTCGTAAAGGGCTTGTGAAAAATAGAGTTTGTATTCTGGTACATCTGGGTGCATGGCCATGAGTTGTTCATAGCAGTTAGCTGCCTCTACGAAGGATTGAGTTCTGAAGTAGCAGTATCCAAGTAGCGACAGTCCAGCGCGATTAGGATTGAAATTGATGGCGTCATTGAGAGCCTTGATAGCATCCTCATATCGAGCTTCTTTTATCTATAAAGAAAAAACAACAATAGTTAATAATTTAGTCGTAAATTGTTTTTTTTTTTTAATAGATAGGACTATGATATGGATAAATCACGACAAGTAGGTACTAATACAATAAACAAATCAATGATTTTTAAACATCGTTCATGGCCAATGAAATGGAGTTTTAGAAACGCGTAACGTTGAGAAGGTAAACAAGTAATCATATTACAAATTTTCCCTATGGATTTTTGCTGCTATGCAGGCGATACCACAAGCAGCGCTTTTTTTATTTATTTTACTTTCTAGCCTGCTGCTTCTAGAACTCGCCAATTGCTAAGATTTATTTATTTACATATCGGCGGTATCCAGCAAGTCACAGTGTTGTTCTTTTGATTTGTTTTACAATATACTTAGCACGCACAAATATTCCTTCTTCTTATAGTCCAGTCAAAATAGCTAACTCATCGTGGCTACCTTCACTAATGTAATCGTACAACTTTACAATGAACATATAAGAGGCTTATTGAGTGACTGATCCTATAATTTTATTGTATTTGTCGAACTAAAAATGTCATGACATATAATCACACCTTTATCATATTATATGGGGTAGACAGAGGGTTATAGAACCTTATATGCCGCGTTTAGCATGGTGGTAGTTTAAATAGGAAATCAGCCAATACACAATCGAAAAATTTTGATCGACCGATGCGTTTGATTGAACTTAATTTTTTTTAAAGCAGAAACCGTAATAAACCTCTGAAAAAAATTGGAGAAAATCGGTGAAGTGAACTTCGATTGCGCGAGAATCGGGCCCCTGATGGGTTGTTAGCCGCGTCACCTATGTTCCTATTCAACGAATTTCTTGGTTGACTTTTACGAATTATACGGGAAGAGAAGCAGCTAACACCTTTGTTTTCTTCCAGACCATCATGGAAAAATTTATAACATGAAAGCAAAACGAACTTTATTTTCTGCCGAAATTCAGTAAATCCTACTAGCTATAAAAATTCCAGTCAACATCGTTAATCTTATCGTACTCCGTTACCTAGATTGTGTCGCTTTGTTTCCTATCTCATGAACTATGGATTACGATATATTTCGTTTATCATTTTATCTCTAAGACTTACTTATACCGCGACTTCGTCTAAGTGTGTAATGCATAGATGATATGTAGTTGCTTTTGTTCATGTTTGTGATAATTCACTAACATAGAATATTATCTGACATAATAGATTAGTACTTACCTACTAGACAAGTACTGGACTATATTATACGAATTCTTTCTTTGTGTCTATTTCTATAAAGTAGGTATATTAAATACCTACTTTATGTATATTTTTATCTGACGACTTTATTTTAAAAGGAGTTTGCAGCCGTTTCTTCTGTACAGTTTTAGCCATTGTAGAAAATTAAAATTAAAAAAATATAAAATTTGATATTTGAAAATCAAATCTTACACCCTTATTCATAAAAAATAACAAACGCCTAGTTTGCGCATGTGAACTGAAATATGTTTAGCCTTTTTTCTCTCTTATCGTTATTTAAAGTAAAAGAGCGACGGCGAATAAGAAAGTTTTAAACTTTATTTAAAATAATGGATTAAGTATATGGCAAACATGTTTCCAATATTTTTGATTACAAACCGATTAGCAATTATGGTTATTGTCTTCCGTAAAGGTGCGGTTGGGGATTAAGCGACCGCGAAAATTCGCATTTCCTCGTTGATAAATCGCCGCGAATGATTATCAATCATTGCATAACGAATATGTCTTTGAATAGTTGTTTCATGCCCATCAACTTGAACTCTAAATATGTTAAAGGGAGTGCCACTTAAATATTATTGATAAGCTAATAGGTACTTACTTAAATGCAGTTGTGTTATCGTACATCTAAATTAAGTCGTATTAAAAACTAGATTGCATTGATGCCCCACATTAAATTATGCTAAATAAATGTACCAAGGTCTACGTACTACCTACTCCGTTTATATATTACTAGCTTTCGCCCGAGGCTTCGCCCGCATGAATTTCCCTCGGGAACTGTGCTTTTTACCGGGATGAAAGGTACCCTATGGCCTTCTGAATATTTCTAGCTATCTGTATGCGAAATTTCAGGATGATTGGATCAGTAGATAGGGCGTGAAAGCGTAACTAACAAACAAATATACAAACTCACTTTCACATTTATAATATTAGTTAAGATAAAATTTTTATACTTTAATAAATAAGTAAACTAGGTACTTATTCGATACTAGGTTCTTATAGCTAAGGTAAAATATGAAAAAAAAAATGTTTATACCTTAATCTATACATATAATATTATTATTATTACGGATTAATTTAGACGAACTTCTTTCGAAACTAAAATAAATTTAAGTATAGGTAAGTACTTACCTATTAAAAACAAAAACAGGTATTTTTTAGTTTTATACTAGGTATATTACTTATTATAAAAAGTACTTAAATATACAAAACTGAGCGGAATATTAATACCAATTAGAATTAATCGCAAGGCATTTAATTACTGTGCTTGACAAGAATACAATAAGATACAATGTGCTTATGGAATGAGTGTTAGCCTAATCGATGAATTGAATGAAAGTTATTCTATTATTCTAATAAAATATAAATTTTACCATAGTGTAAATAGTTTTTGTGTATTGTCCATCCTTTATTTGCAAATAATCCATTTTCTTTTTATGATACGGAAAAAAATATGTTTTGCAATTACTTATATTGTGTAGTTCTTTAAAAAGTCCTTTGTTTTGATATTTGTATGATGTCGTTGCTATAGTAACTGAGTTTATGGCAATGATTAATATTCTGTAATAGCACAGACGGAATAGTATTGTACCGGAGGGAATAATAGTTTAATAGGTAGTACTATCTATCATAGGTACCTACTTACCTTGTAAATAAATACTTATATTCTATTTTGTAGTTATGTACTCTGAATGAATCATCAATATCATTATAATAATATCATTACCAATTTATTGTATTGAAATAAGTACATAAATAAGTAAACTTTAAAACTTTTTTATTATTACAGTCAAAATTCTTCTGGAACATGGAAGCGTATTAATGATGAACCCGCCCACGAATGAAGTTTGGTATCACTCCTTACCATTGCGGAAAAGCGTACATGGGGCAAGAATAAACTTAACTTTTCGGAAGATGCGACCCAAATAAAAATGGGAACTGTAACTTTTTATGCTGCAAGTAGTCAACACATGGCAACTTCAATAAAAAAAATAAATGTCATTTTCCAGTTTCCTTTCACAAATGTCAAACAAGAAATCAAAATAAAAATTGGTGAAAAATATGTATATTGTTGTTTCCTATTGCGATTCTATTTCTTACTTGAATTTCTGCTTGTATTGTACTTATAAGTATAAAATAACAATCTATAATAAATCGTGTAAAAGCAGTTAACTGCGGTAAGTGAAGTATTTTCACTATTAATAAGTTATTGTGATTGTGTGAGTAGGTAATACACAGCAGCAAGGTCTACAAAGGAAGGTGGTTATCTCGACCACTTGAATATATTTTCAAGATAAGCGTAGCCTATATAACGATGAAAATCGTTCAACGGCCACCGTTACCTTTGTATTCTGCGATGAATGCCACTTTTCCTGCTAAAGTCCGTTTAAATTCCGGCAATTTCTTGCGAAGATGGGCTGAGGGTAACGAATTAGTTTTTGGGAGGGTTTACGAGTGCAGAGCCTTGAAATTAGTCTGAATTAGTAGGGTGTGATAAAGAATTGGTTTTGTTGCGTGGGTTTTGCAAGTGTCAAGCCTTAAATTGTTCTAAATTAGTAGTTTTCTGAGTTAGTTTGAAACTGTAATGATGTGGTACGGGCCTAATGTGCAAAGGTCTTATAAGTACATGAATTTTGCGTCGAAGATGCCGCTGCTGAGGTTCGAGCAGAGTGACCTGAAGTGCAAGAATGGCTGTGACTACTTCGGGAACCCTCAGTGGCAGGGATATTGCTCCAAGTGTCATCGGGAGCAGATGTCAAGACAGCGGAGGGCTGGTATGTCCATTTAATTATTTCTTTAGCTTTGGAGAGCACAGAACCCATAATGTTACTATGTTTCATGAGACTGCGGGAGACATTAATGGTTATAATATATAGATTAGATTTTTCTGTAATAAAAAAATAATAATTATTATGATTTATATTAATACTTCAACTGAACCAAATAAGAGTTTTTTTTACATCACTACATGGTATAAAACAAAGTCGCTTTCTCTGTCCCTATGTCCTTTTGTATGCTTAAATTTTAAACTACGCAACAGATTTTGATGCGGTTTTTTTAATAGATAGTGATTTAAGAGGAAGTTTTTTATAATGTTTATGATAAATATTACTCTATGAGCACACTTAACTAACCCATTAACCTTGGTCGCTCCATCCTGATCAATATCAAGTGTTATGTCAAAATTTATCAATTATTTGATAAATAAAGACAAGGTGAAGTTCATACCAAATTACAAAATACTTTGACATTGAAATCTGATGGAAAAATTTCTGAATAAGTCATATATGGACCATTGCCTAAAAAAAGATTTAGTTCCTTTTCTTGCCAACAGTTGGCACTACAAGGATTAAAAAAAAATTACTTAAGATCCTGCTCATTTGTAAATTATTAAAACATGATTTTTTATGTCATCCTACCACTTACCGATTTCGTGCTTTATTCAATAATTTTTCGGAGTTAGAATCTTAGTTTCTCAAGTGATCGATAGATGGCGTTAATATGTTTCAGTATAGTAAGATTATTAGTACATTAAAAATCGGCGCTTTTCTCTGTGTCACCAACATTTGTTTAACCATAACCCACTGCTTGAAGACATAAATGTAATTTATTTATTTATTTAGGCACATTAAACAGATTACAATTAAAATAGTACTATCAAATACCAATAAAAAATGTGTTCTAGATAGCAACCCAAAGCATATGTGACACAGATAAGTTAGGAACAAAACAAAGGTGACATAAACTTAGTGCTAAAATCTTTATATTCAAATAATATAGGCATTGCTGAAACTAAAGAAATAATTACACTACATTATTGAGATCTCACAAAATGATTGTAATTTCTTATTATGCTTATAGAGAAAGCTTCATCAGCGACACTGCCAAAACCTGATCAAAAGAAGGAAAGTTCCGGCCTGAAGGTGACGGCACGCTCGTCATTCTCCAAGTTTGAAGAGAAGCGGCTGCGACAGAGTGAGACCCTGAAGAAGGCAAACTTGCTGAAATCACTGCAAGTCTTTAAGAAAGCGAGTACAGGTACAAGATTTTCCATTTTATCCATGCCTTTCCAGAGTCTCAGGCCTAGTTTGAGGGAGTTGAAACAGTTCTTGGCTCGTCATAAATGTGTGATGTCAAATAAATAAATTATTTGATTGATTGATTAAGAATCCCTTCTCAACAATGCTTCTAATAAAAAATTTATAATCTGTCCAATTTTCAAGTTTGAAATTTTCCAATTTCCAATCTTAAGTGGCTTGGTCTGATCATGATGAGTTACTCCAAAGCCTTTTGCTTATAGGTTTTACATATATAGATTCATCAACCCACATATTGGAGTTCATAACACTAATATAATTACAGATGACCACGACACAGCCGAGAAACGGCCAGCGGAATTCAAGATTCCCTCAATGGTGCTAGAAGGCATGAAGCGGGACTTCCGCGCTCGTTTCCCTCGCCTCCCGCAGCAGATAGACCGCGACGGCCGTATGTGTGTGCACACGTTGATCCATGACGTCATCAAGTGCGCCAATGTCATGACCGCTGACGAGCTGTCGGAGAGGGTGCAGAGGCATTACCAGGTCAGTTGGGATTCGATTGCAAAGATCTATATTGGAACTAAAGGTCAGTCAAGTTGGGGTCATTTCATAAGTAGGAGCTTATATTGCTATCTATTCGTGTATTAATGAACTAACTCAGTAAGTGGTGGCAGTGGTGGGATCTACCTTCATTGATTATATTATTTAGTGATTTAAACTAGGGATGTTACGAATATTCGCTATTATGAATTTTTAAGTTTTATTATTATACAAAGATTTTTTATTATGAAACTCGAAACTTTAAATTCTGCTGTGTCAACTTAAAACTAAAATCTGATTTAATAAATACATACATACATATAATCACGTCTTTATCCCATGCGGGGTAGACAGAGCCTAGGGCCATAAGACCTTAGGCCACGCTTAGCATAATGGTAGTTGAAACAGGAAATCAATAGTGATGTGTTGCTAGCCGCATCGCCTATGACATGATTTCCCCCTTCGGCGATTCCCTCAGACGACTTTTACGGCTTGCGCGGGAAGAGAAGCAGCTGGTACATTCTATGTTTTTCTTTTTCTTCCAGACCAGCATGGAAATTTATTAATAAGATTTAATAAATGCCAAGTTAAAATTAAATTGATTTTCAATTAAGTATGCGGATTACTAATGTTTGACCAAAAAATTATTGACAAATGATCATTCTACAAACAACATTTCACCAAATGTTCATAACACAAGTCTTGAACTTATTTTGGGGCTAGCGCAATCTGTGTGTGCTTTGACCTTATTAGGTTACCTTTCATCATGGGAAAAAGCACTGTTGTGTTGGAATGGAAGTTCACGCGGCCGAAGCCGCGGGAAAAAGCTAGTCATTAATTAAATCACTACCTAGTATTAAACAAAGTCGCTTTTGCTGTCCCTATATCCCTTTGTATGCTTTAATTTTTAAAACTACGCAATTGATTTTGATGCGGTTTTTTAGTAGATAAAATGATTTAAGAGGAAGGTTTTTATGCCCATGCGAAGCCAGGGCGGGTCGCTTGTTAAATAAATAAATAAATATATATTTGTTGCAGCGTTTCATGAAACATATGGACTCCGCGCCTCACTTCAGTAATGTAGATTCGGAAACCAAAGAACATCTAATGGACTTCGTGGAGAAACATGCTATGACATATCTACACGAGTGAGTATACAATCACTCAATTTATTTATTATTAGCAGTCCACCCCTGCTTTGCCCGTGGTTCTTACATAGCCTATGTCACTCGGGGAGTGCTTGAGAGGCGTGGCTTTTCAACAGTGAAAGAATTTTGCAAATCGGTCCAGTAGTTTCGAAGCCTATTCGATACAAACAAACTTTCAAATCTTTCCTCTTTATAATATAAGTATAGATTAACTAGCTGTTCCCCGCGGTTTCACCCGCCCCTCGTATGTGTCTATATCCTCCAATAATCAGACTATCATGTAGAAAAAATTTTTAAAATCCGACCTGTTATTCTGAAGTTATAAGAGTTGAAATAGAGCTTGTATTTTGCATTGATGTATAAATAGATGGAACATAATAAATAGATTCTTGTGGATATTCAGGCGTATAATGTTTAATGCGCAAAATGATAATCGCAAAATGTTAATACCGCAAAATTAATTAATCCTAACTAATAATTTAAATGCGAAAGTGAGTTTGTTTGTTTGTTACGCTTTGACGCCCTATCTACTGCACCAATCTTCCTGAAATTTCGCATACACATAGCTAGCAGTATTGAGAAGGACATAGGGTACTTTCATTCCTGAAAAAAGCACTGTTCCCGAGGGAAATTCATGCGGGCGAAGACGCGTGCGAAAGCTAGTACATCAATAAAACAGGTCATTAAACTCGAGTGTTGTGTCAACATTAGACACGTGTCTTGCACAAAAATCATGAATCGTCCAAGTGAAAGGACTACTTGAGACATTACATTGTAATGATTCTTAGTATTGCATTTACGTTACTTACAATATCAGTGGGCTTATCTTATATCTGACGTCACTGTTTTGGGGATTTTCTAGCATATATTAATACTAGCTGTTCGCCGCGGCTTCGCCCCGCGTGGGACTCGGTTATATCACGCCCAAAAATAGCCTATGTTTGACCTCAGGTCGTTAACTACATCTCTACCAAATTTCATCACAATCGGTCCAGCAATTTAGCCGTGAAGAGGTGACAGACAGACAGACAGACACACTTTCGCATTTATAATATTAGTATGGATGGATTAATATGAACTGTGTTTATTTTGTATGCAATCTCGATTTTCTCGATCTTAACGCCATCTGTTGAGTGTTTAGAAATATTAACAAGAAGTGGCATAGCGCACGACAAACGTGTCACTAGTTTGGCTTGCATGCCAACGTTTCACGAAGAAAAAAAATGGACGGGGTATTTAATTTCGTCATTTATTGCCACTGTTCTTGGTCGATAATATTAGGTGGCTTTGTTGTAAACTACGTAATACATTTCTAATAAGGTGTGGTGTGGTTTACATGTATTAATTGAAGATAAGAAGAGAGAATACGCTGCCACACTGATCCTGGAACTAAATCCGCGTCAAAACATTTCTATTCGGATAATGTCTGTTCTGTGGTTGGGCGTCTTTGTAGTTAGTTGTTGCGGCGCTAGTGTCGCCACAGGTTTAAAATAATAATACAACTCCTCAAACAAAAACCTTTGTCATTACATACACGCTTTATCCATACTAATATTATAAACGTGAAAGTGTGTTTGTTTGTCCTTCACGCCGTAGCTAAGCAACCAATCGATCTGATTTTTGGCATAGAGTTAGTTGAAAGGATGGAGAGTAATATAGGCTAATACTTTTGGTCCTGAAAATGCATCAAGTTCTCGAGGGAGATTACTGGAATATTTGTATAAGTACACCAAAAATATTTCTAATTCCACGCGAGCGAAGCCGCGGGTAAAAGCTAGTATTGTATATTTCTGGTATTTGGAACTGGAATTTGATAATTTCTACCAGGTTACCATCAGTGGTGTTCTCCCCGACTGGCACGGATGATGAACGGCTAGACAGAGCCATGTCGGAGCGAATACAGCAGCTGAGCTGGGTCGGCGAGTCGCACCTGGAATGTAAGCTGGACCGCAGCAGCGCCACCTGCCGGCAGCTGCTGTATAAAGCTATAAGCGGTGAGGACGACATTTTGTTTTGTTTTTTAAGGTCATAGTCATATTAGTCAAGTCATATTATCATAGTCAAGTATAGAATAGATATACTCCTAATGCTTAGCAGCTTCATTTGTCAGTCTCGGCCACTAACACCCGGATTATGTTTCTATTGATCTGGTTTCCCTATGAAATGGGTTACGGAGGTCAGACAGCAGCCGCTTCATTGTTATAACCAGTGGGTCTAAAAACGCCACTATGAGTAATTCATCGAATCGAATTCATATTACGAATTCCTTAGCAATTTTTTGCAATTCCTATTTTTTAATTTTTCTGAAGAGGAATTGCAAAGTTTAGTTGGCCATTTTACAAAAACTAGAGGAATTGCTAAGGAATTCGTAATATGAATCAATTATGAATTGCTCAAAGTGGCGTTTTTAGACCCCCTGACAGCAGTTCGATTCATTGTTATAACCAGTACCACTAAATCAAGACCATTATTAAGCTAAAGATGCAGCTAGGAAAACACGGAGACGACAGAACACACAGATTGAGTTAGCCTAAAGTTAGATACTAACTCAACGATACCATATTTTATAACAAATACATATATAGATAAACATCCAAGAATAATAAAAAATTTCTGGTCAGGTTATAAATGTAGTTATTAGATTTTTAATTATAGAAATATTTATGAATTACCTTTCTGCATCGCTCGCGCTCCAATGTTTTTTTTTTGTTTCTCTCTATCCTAAGGTTGGCTGGAAGAAATTGCATTAGCGATAAGTCCGCGTTTGTACTAATTTTTATCTTCGATCCTGTACAATCCAATGATGTTTTTATATAATTGGTGCAATAGTGTTTATTCATTTATTAATTTCTTCATTTATTTATTTCTCATTTATTCATTTAGCATTTATTTATTTATCATATATTCATTTATCATTTATTCAATTAATCATTCATTAATTTATTCATTTATCAATTCCTTTTTTTTTCATTTATTTATTCGTTTTTCATCTTGACCTGACTGACCGGGGATCGAATCAGACGATGAAGAAAGATAGGTGAAGGTTTTTTTTATCTCTTTCTGTTCAAGAGCTGTTAGGCATGGACAGCGCCATGTCGCCGGGCGGCAAGTTGCGGCACGTGCGGCGCTGCTGTCGCCACGTGCTGGCGCTGTGCGGAGCGCCGGCCTCCGCCGACGACCTGCTGCCAGCGCTCATATTTACTGTGAGTTTCCTTCTTAAGGTGATACCTCGGTGAACACTAGCGCCACCGTGACTTAAAAATCATTATTTACTGAAAACACAAGTTATCAAAATTACTTCTTATGTAAGGTTCTGGGTCTGAAGTTAATTTTAAACATATTAAATTATTAAATAATAGTTCCAATTAGTTACAAATTGCAATATTGCTGAGAACGGCCACTTTTAGCAGTTTTGCAATTTGTAACTATATGGAACTATCCATACTAATATTATAAATGCGAAAGTCTGTCTGTCTGTCTGTCTGTCTGTCTGTCTGTCTGTCTGTCTGTCACCTCTTCACGGCTAAACGGATGGACCGATTGGGATGAAATTTGGTAGGGATGTAGTTAATGACCTGAGGTCAAACATAGGCTACTTTTGGGCGCGATATAACCGAGTCCCACGCGGGCGGAGCCGCGGGGAACAGCTAGTAATTTAATATGTTTAAAATTAATTTCAGACCCAGAACCTTAATTACATATGACGGATTTTTGATAACTTGTGTTTTCAGTGTATAATGATTTTTAAATGATGGTGGCGCTAGTGTTCACCGAGGTCTCGTCTTAATCACTCGTGTCTATGGTTCGTGTCAATTTTTTTTTCAGCCCAAAAAAAACGACCTCAACGACTTTGAGAAGATTGGCTGTAATATGATCGAATCAAATCATTTATTTGTATGTCACAGGTAGGATGAAGATATGCTGTATCTATACATATCTATACATACATACTAGTGGTTCTGTAAACGGTTTCACACAGAAGTAATGGGCGGGTAATTTGATTGCGTCATTTATTGCCACTGTTGTTAGTCGATAATATTAGGTGGCTTTGTTGTAAACTACGTTATACCTTTCTAATAAGGTGTGGTGTGGTTTGCATGTATTAATTGTAGATAAAAGAGAGAATACGCTGCCACACTGATCCTGGAACTAAATCCGCGTCAAAACATTTCTATTCGGATAAATTCTCTGTTCTGTGTTCGTCCGCAACTATAATTCACAAATTGATAACATACCAACCGTATACAATTTCATAATTATTAATTTCACGTTAAATTATGCTACTTATGGTTTCTTATTGTCAAAAAGCAATCATTGTTCAATTTGAAGTTGTGAAATTTAATACAAAGTTTAGACTGAATTATCAGTCTATTATGACTGATAGCTCAAATGTTGTTAAAAGGTAATTGTTTATATTCAATCTACTTTTTAACATTTTCGCTGGCAGTAACGCCTCTCGACGTAGATAACAATTACGTTATTTTTACACGACGCGACCTATAACTGTTATTGTTATTTCGTTTACTGTCTGCGAAAGTGTCGATAACGGTTTCAAGGGGGTGTATCAGTCAAATTATTAGTTCCACGAGGCTTACTCGTACAAAATTTGCCCCAAATTCATCATGATTATATCATGTGGGTTATGGGGTCAAATAATCATGCATACCCTGGTGTCAGTGTTCTTCTGAACCGCCTTTAGGCCTCTGACGTGATTTCTGTAACGGCTACCAGATGGCAGCCGGGTACTACGGCTAAACGTGCCTTCCGAAGCACGGAATTATCTTTTCATCTTCTATTCGAAATGTTCAACTTTGCTGCCCCAAAAGGGGGACCAAAGTAAGTCTTTTCCGATAGGGTTTTTTAGCGGGCAATAATGAGTTTCAAATTTGGAACAAAACAATACGGTCATGCCGAGTGCACATATTATGAAAATTAAAACACTGGCTAGTAAGAATAAACGCAATCATCGGATGAAATAAATTTCTCATAGAGCGAGATGAAAAGTAGAATGTATTCGGGCGCAACCATATTTTTGGCTCGGGCGATGTACTTTGAATCCCTCTCTCCGTTCAGGATTCTATTAAACACTAGAGTCCTTCACTCCGCTCTGGATTCAAAAATCTCCCTCGCCGTAAAAATAAAATTTTGCTCCCTTGTGATACAATCTACTATTATTACCAGACAATCAGGACAGTTAAACAAAATATGCTTCCCGTGGGATTTGAATCTATTATATCCCAACTAATATTATAAATGCGAAAGTGAGTTTGTATATTTGATTGTTTATTTAATTGTTTGTTACCTCTTCCCGCTTTATCTACTGAACCAATCTACTTGAAACTTCGCATACTCATAGTTGCATAGGAGTACTGAGAAGGACATACCCGGTAAGATAATAATAAGAAGATAAGATAATAATAAGAAGAAGATAAGATACCCGGTAAAAAAGCACTGTTCCCGAAATTTATGCGGGTGAAGCCGCGGGCGAAAGCTAGTAGTCTATATGGCCTAAGTCGTCTTACATACAATTTATTATAATAACGTTTTCAGGCACACTATTGATCTTTTCCTTTACAATAATAACCGATATTAGCTGTCCCACATCCCAAGCTACGAAATTATGTGGGAATGATGGACGGACTTACGTAAATAAAGAACAACTGGAAGCAGCTCAAAATCGATATCCAGAATTAGAAGTGTTACCCTGCAATAAAACACAGTTATATAATCGAACTCAAAATGCTGAACGCAAAAAATCATTTGTAAATTTTTCATCGTTGAAGAATTCGAACGAATCGGTATGCGGAAATGACGTGATGACATACAATAATTATCACGAGTTGGTAGTAGCTCAAATGATACAACCGGATTTGAAATTTTTACATTGGGGCTCTTGTATTTTACAAACGGATTTAAGGCGTCTTTTACATGGTACCCCACAAAAACTTTACGCTAAAGTAGGCTCTGGGGGAGGATTAACGCGTAACTGCCCTGGAGGCAGTTGCCCATGGAGCCTTGGTGGAGGCGGTGGTGGTGGCAATTGGGGCCCTGGAGGAGGCGGTGGCGGTGGCAGTTGGGGCCCTGGAGGAGGTGGTGGCGGTGGTGGTTGGGGCCCTGGAGGAGGTGGTGGCGGTGGTAGTTGGGGCCCTGGAGGAGGTGGTGGTGGTGGTGGTTGGGGCCCTGGAGGAGGTGGTGGCGGTGGTAGTTGGGGCCCTGGAGGAGGTGGTGGCGGTGGTAGTTGGGGCCCTGGAGGAGGTGGTGGCGGTGGTAGTTGGGGCCCTGGAGGAGGTGGTGGCGGTGGTGGTTGGGGCCCTGGAGGAGGCGGTGGTGGTGGTAGTTGGGGCCCTGGCGGAGGCGGTGGTGGTGGTAGTTGGGGCCCTGGAGGAGGCGGTGGCGGTGGTGGGGGCGGTGGCGGTGGTGGTGGTAGTTGGGGCCCTGGAGGAGGTGGTTACCCAAGGGGTCTTGGAGGAGGACGAGGCGTTGGTGGGTGCCCATGGGGTCCTGGGAGTAGTAGTTGTCCATGGAGACCTGGGGGAGGAGGAGGTAGCGGGTACCCATGGGGTCCTGGAGGGGGCGGTCATCCTGGGGGAGGAGGTGGGTGCCCATGGAGTCCTGGAAGCGCTAATTGTCCATGGAGACCTGGGGGAGGAGGAGGTGGTGGTTATCCTGGGGCAGGAGGTGGTGGAGGAGGGTGCCCATGGGGCCCGGGGGGTAGTGGTTGTCCATGGCCTGGAGGAGGCGGAGGTGGTGGCGGGTGTCCATGGCGCCCTGGAGGCGGTGGAGGCGGTGGTTGTCCTTATCCTGGAGGAGGAGGCGGTTGCCCAAGAGGGAGTGGGGGTGGGTGCCCAAGGGGGCCTGGAGGACGCGGTCCAAAAGGCGGTGGTGGCTACCAGTGGAGCCCTGCAGGAGATGATGATTATGGTAGCCTTGAAGAAAGCGATTGTGTTGGAGGTAGTTGTAAAAGGCCTAGAGGTCGCTGACGCATTCGGGCAGATAAATCTAAAGAAGAAGGCTGAAGAGGCTAATATATTCGTTTAGCAATAAAAATCTTATTTTTGCTTTAAAACTATTGTTACTCTTTATTACCAGAATACGTTCAATGATAAAGTAAGGGCGCGAATTAAAATGTATATTATTTTAGTGTGCCTCATTCGGTAGTAGCAACCGTAGCGTAAGCCGCAAATGCATTTGGTCCGTATAGTTCTACCGTTTAGTTCTACTAGTAGGACTAAACGAAAAAAAATCCGTTAATTTTATTAGTAGGAAAGAACGGATAAGAAAAATCGTTCTTTAATGTAAATCAAGTTTTGGAGATCTGGATAAATAATAAACCAGGTTATTTTTCGACCGTTGAACTGTTTACTCGCAAGTTTTAAAAGAGTCTCATTTGCAATCAGTCAACCAGACTATATAAGCAGATGTGGCGTGTGCTTGTTCGTTATCGTGTCTGGGGCTGCTCCCATCGGAGCCAGTCCACTATTTTCAGGGATTGTGAGTTGGCCCGCTAAGAGGTTAGGATGCTTTTCTAGTCCCAATTTGTAGCTTTCTCCGTGACTACTTTCTCCTTAATCGTAGATTCCTAGATTTTTCATGGGCTTCTTTCTGACTCGAAAGTAAATACTGTTTTTACAAGATATACTGATATTTTTTGACTCAGATAGTATACATTTGTTTTAAAGGAATGAGGCATCGTGTTTAAGCAGACCGATATTCTATGGCTTTGGAAAAAATTTGAGATGATGACAACTATATAAGTTATGCGCAAATGAGCCTCTCCGTTTAGTCCTACTAGTAGAACTGAACGGTTGAACTTATTTTAATATATAGGTAGATGTAAAATGGATGATTCAGGACAGGCAGACATGTAAATCACTCCACCGACAATGTTCTTAAATTTACAGAATTATAGAAACTGCCTCCGTGGTCCAGTGGTTAAGGCGTTTGCTTGTAAACCCGGGGGTTGTGGGTTCGAATCCCACAGGAAAAATACTTTCAAAGTTCTTTCCAGTTTGGTTAGGACATTGCAAGCTTGAATCACCTGATTGTCTGATAATAAAGATGGTTCCGTGCTTCAAAAGGCACGTTAAGCCCGTCGGCCGAGAGGCGGTTCCGAAGAACTCTGAAACCAGGGTGAGCATGATCGATTGACTGTATCACCTATTAGATAGCCTATGTCTGTCCGGTGGGAATAAGGTAATTTGAATCAATCCTAAAACGGCAGATATTATTTATAATTAAAAAAATAAAAACAACATAGTAGTTCTAGTCATTATATTTTTGTTTTTTTTAGTCAATGAAACATGTTTGGAAATGGCTTCAAATTAGAACATTAGTTGGTAAAATGGTGTCTGTATTTGACAAAATGCCGGTCGGGGTCAAGGGTCAGGTCTAAAAGTCAAAGTATATCTACTATTCGCGCTGTATCACCATATTCCCTATTGCACCAACTGCATCTGATACAATACCATAGACTCCTCCAGCTATATCCTTGACTCCAATAGCAATCGTACCTAAATTACTTGTAGGTTTGCTACCATAGCCCCCACCGCCACCTCCTCCCCACCCTCCCCCACCTCCTCCTCCCCACCCTCCCCCACCACCTCCCCACCCTCCACCACCAGGGGAACCTGGGGAACCCGGAGAGCCACCCGCACCACCTTGGCCATCGTAATAGTAATAATTATAATCATAGTCATAACCGGGTCTACCTGGGGCACCAGGGTAACCACCTCCACCTCCGGGTCTCCCTGGTTGACCAGGGTAACCACCACCACCGGGTCTTCCAGGTGCACCAGGGTAACCACCACCTCCTCCGGGTCTCCCAGGTGCACCAGGGTAACCACCACCTCCTCCGGGTCTCCCAGGTGCACCAGGGTAACCACCACCACCACCGGGCCTACCGGGTTCACCAGGACTTCCGTAATTATACATTAATTGTTGATCCATTTCAGGCTTTATCCATCCACCGATAATATAAGAACGCCTAACTGTATCCAATAAATTCAACTTATCAGAAACCGCATTTAAAACACATGGTCCTAAATGGAGCAATTTTAAGTGCGGATTAACTAGTTTACTCATTTCCATTTCATTATAACTCTTGTAAGTCCTAACATCGGTTCCGCATACGGATTTATCCTTCCTCTTATCAAAGCGTCTTCTTAAAGCCATGGTACACGATCCCCAATGTAAAACATGCAACTGGGAATGTTTCAATTTCGCCGTCATGAACTCTTGATAATTATTGTAAGTGTTGCCATCACTTCCGCATATTAACGAGCTATTTTGCGTGCGAGTGTACAACTGGGTCTTGTCACATGGTCCCAGGCGGAGCACTCCCAGTCCTTGCTGTCTGGATTGGGCTAATTTCAACTCCAAATTGTTTTTGTAAGTGAGGCCATTGTTTCCGCATATTTCGGTGGTTGGTGCATGTGATGGTCCTGTGGTGGTAATAGCTTCAACTAATAGCAAAATTTGAATACCTGCGAAAGGATTTATGAATTTAATCCATACTAATATTATAAATGCGAAAGTCTGTCTGTCTGTCACCTCTTCACGGCTAAACTGCTGGACCGATTGGGATGAAATTTGGTAGGGATGTAGTTAACAACCTGAGGTCAAACATAGGCTACTTTTGGGCGCGATATAACCGAGTTCCACGCGGGGCGAAGCCGCGGGGAACAGCTAGTTTAATATAATTAACGATCGATTTATCAAAAAATGTCTAGATAAAACGCGTTTGGAGTATTTTCACAGGTTCTTATTAGAACAATGACATAGCAGGACCGAAGAATGACTTTCCCTTAAATTGTGCGCAGTGAAAAATAACTTCAAAATCTAAATAGCGAAAAATAGATCTTACCTTTCCACATTGGGCTGTCTATAGATACAGGGAAACACATTCATTTCTTTGTAACAGAAAAATCAATTTGAAATGGTGAAAATTTGACATACTTAATTGATTCAAGATCGAAATTAAATGTCAATTTTGATAGAGGTTTTTATTGGTCGCTGACAAATTATCCAGCAAACTTGTAAAAAAATTGAGTTTGATGGGTATCTTAGAGCATTCAACGTTATGGAGACGCCACGTGCATTTATGTTTACGTCAAAAATGCCCAAATACTCAAACGCTACTCAATTTTGAGAGCTGTTCAAGTATCATGCTGTCTCGCTGAATGTCAACGATATGACAATGACAGCATGATACATGAACAGCTCTCAAAATTGAGTAGCGTTGAGTATTTAGGCGTCAGTCTGTCACACTCTGCGCGGGGGGTGTGAAAACGTACACGATAAGTATTGACACTAATGCATTATCTCAATGGACTATTTGTCTGAATAAAGAAATTTTTTTTTTTTATTTATTTTTTATTTTATTATTCAAACACGTTGCTACACACACACTTGACAAAATTACCAACACAAAAATTAAATACACCCATACAAGTATGAACGGCGCGGCGGCCTTATACTTTTGGCACATATAAATAAATTTGAATTTGGAAGTGGGCGACGCCTGTCGGTGGCCACTCCGGTCGGTTTAATGCTCTAAGGTGAAAATGGAAACTAGTTTTTTTTTAGTTTTCAAACGTTTTCTACAGTTGTTTACCATAAACTACATAAACTTCGACCGACCGACTTCTATGTCAAGTCATGAGCTTACTAGCTCAATCTGTGTGATTTATCCGTACATGTTACTGTCCCTATATCCATACTAATATTATAAATGTGAAAGTCTGTCTGTCTGTCTGTCACCTCTTCACGGCTAAACTGCTGGACGGATTGTGATGAAATTTGGTAGGGATGTAGTTAACGACCTGAGGTCAAACATAGGCTACTTTTGGGCGCGATATAACCGAGTCCCACGCGGAGTGAAGCCGCGGGGAACAGCTAGTATGCTATATGTCTTTGAACTACGCAACGGATTATGATGCGTTTTTCTAAATAGATAGTGATTCAAGAGAAAGGTTTTTATGTATACCTAACCCATAATATTGCACCCATGTGAAGCCGGGGCGGGTCGCTAGTTAGGTAGCATAGCTCGATAGCCGAGCATTGCATGCGCGTTCGTAACGACAGCTCGTGTCAAGCGGCGGCTGGCAAGGCCTAACTCGAGTTGGTCGCCATTAGTAGCATTACTATCTTGAGTTCCTCCGTGCTTCGGAAGACACGTTAAGCCTTTGGTATTAATATTGGCTGTTAGATGGCAGTCGTTAGGCTGTGTCAGACGCACAGATAAATTTTGGTCAGATGCCCTTAGGCAGCCCGAAAAATGTGACAGTGTGGGTGACTAACACACGGATCAGGTTCTAATGAACTCATAGTTTTCATCGGAGGTCAAAAAATAAAGAAATAGGATTATAATTTACATATATTTTATTACTTCTTAACCTTTGAATACATTAATTTGTCATACTTTTATGATTTGTATTAGGCACTTCAATGGTAATGGTCAAGGGTAGTAAGCTGAGTAATCTTCAATGTATCGAAATAATAATCTTTAAAAAATTTTACCCTATATAATCTATTGCATTTTTTACTATACCGTAAACTCCTAAGGCGATATTTGAAACTCCGTCAGTTATGTCATCTAAATGACTTTGACCCTGTCTACCTCCGCCTCTTCCTCCTGGTCTCCCAGGCCTACCACCCCCTCCTCCACCGCCTCCACCGCCTCCTCCGCCTCCGCCGCCTCCTCCGGGTCTCCCAGGCCTACCTCCCCCTCCTCCACCGCCTCCGCCAGAACCTCCTCCGGGTCTCCCAGGCCTACCCCCACCTCCTCCACCGCCTCCGCCAGAACCACCACCGGGTCTCCCAGGCCTACCACCACCTCCTCCACCACCTCCGCCAGAACCTCCTCCGGGTCTACCAGGCTTACCTCCCCCTCCTCCGCCTCCGCCGGGTCTCCCAGGTTTACCAGGTTTACCTCCCCATCCTCCGCCAGGTCTCCCAGGCTTACCAGGCTTACCCCCCCATCCTCCCCCACCTCCACCAGGACCTCCCCATCCTCCGCCAGGCGCACCGGGACTTCCCCATCCTCCGCCGGGTGCACCAGGACTTCCCCATCCTCCTCCGGGCGCACCAGGTGCACCAGGCTTACCTCCCGATCCTCCCCATCCTCCCCCACCTCCACCAGGACCTCCCCATCCTCCCCCGCCTCCACCAGGACCTCCCCATCCTCCGCCGGGTGCACCAGGACTTCCCCATCCTCCTCCGGGCGCACCAGGTGCACCAGGCTTACCTCCCGATCCTCCCCATCCTCCCCCACCTCCACCAGGACCTCCCCATCCTCCCCCGCCTCCACCAGGACCTCCCCATCCTCCGCCGGGCGCACCAGGTGCACCAGGCTTACCTCCCGATCCTCCCCATCCTCCGCCACCTCCTGGTCCTCCCCATGCCCCGCTTTGCCCTCCAGGAGTATTCCCCGACCACCACCACCAATGTGTTCCATTGTGAAAAGCACCTGGTAAACCAGGCACACCAGGGTAGCCACTAGACGAACCTCCAGGGGCACCAGGCGAACCAGGCGAACCTCCAGGGGCACCGGGCGAACCTCCAGGGGCACCGGGCGAACCTCCAGGGGCACCAGGCGAACCAGGACTACCACCAAGCGCCCCTGGTACACCGGGCGAGTAGTAATAATAATTGTAGAAATTTGTATGCGCACTTCGCGGCTTAGCCATCTTCTTTGGTCTCAATCTCAACACGGCATCGGAAGAACGCCGCATAGATCCCACTTGTAAAATACATGGGCCCTCATGCAAAATTCTCAGTGTTGGCTTTACAAATTGCATTAAAACAAATTCATAATAATTATTGTAAGACTCGACGTCGCTCCCGCACACTGATTGGTCCTCTGAACTCCTGAGAAATGAAAAATCTACAAATCGCTTCGTATTTGCTTCGCTCGTACATCGTTTATAAGCGTAAGGGCAGGGACCCGAGTATACTAATTGCAAATTTGATTGCTTCAGTCTCGCAACCATGAATTCTCGATAGTTATTGTACGTCTTGGCGTCATTGCCGCATAGTGACGAGCTATTTTGTGCTAGACTGTACAACGTGCGAGTTATTTTATTATGTCGTTTGTTTTTGTAGGTTCGGTCATTATTTCCGCATACTTCTCCAGTTCGTGTTTTCGGTGGGTCGATTGTCGTTATTATTTCTACTGACAGTAGTATGAAGATACCTGTGAATGTTCAAGTTGAGAGTAATTAATGTGAATTGAAAGGGCAAGGAAGTTTTATTGCTTAACAACTAACTTTTGCCCTTTTGTGAACTTTTCTCGGGAACAGTGCTTTTTTCCGGGATGAAAGGTCCCTCTTGTCCTACTGGTTCTGAGCTACTTCCCCAAATAATTCACGTGTTGATAAAAAATTAACGGTGCAATTTACAAATCGAAGTCCAAATCCGTTATCTATATAAAAAATTACAAAAGACAATAAGTGTAATAATACAGTGTGGCAGCGTGAACACCGTTATCATTGAAATACTGGATAGATAACTCCATTATAAAAGTATCTGATCAATTAAAAAATGAAATATTATATTAGTTTAAAAAAAATTGCGTTTTTTTATTCCCACAAAGATCGTTAAAATGTATTCACCCTACTATTCCAATACGTGCGGGTGCGCGTGCGGTACTATCCATGTATAGGTCGCGTCATGTTATAAAAGAACGCTGGCTGTTGAGTTGCGCAGTAGGCGATTTATCGCTGTATGCGGTGAGCGCGGTGCGGGCGGGGGTCGTCCGTCGCACGCGATTGGTTCGTTGGCTCCCCGTGTTGCGCAAGTTTACCCCCTCCACTCTCCTCCAGCGTTCTTTTTATATGACGCAACCTGTAACTATGCGTTATTATTATGGTATTGTGTTGGTACCCGTAAGATTTCGTGGACGTGGAATTATTAAATTAATTTTCTAAATAAATAATGTTATTATTTTATACTTATTATGCAGTCTACTCATAATGGTGTAAACCTCCAGTATTTAGGTTAACGGTTTTTCTCCAGCCACACTGTATAATCTTTATGTATTTTTAACCTTACCTCTCCACAACATTGGAGAATCAAAATGACCGTCGCGAAATTGTCAATACATTTATTAAAACGTTTAAAATGAAGAACAAATTGAAAAATGATTGCATTTTTAAAGATATCAGTATCTTCTGAATGTTATCAGTTTTTAAATTCGGAAAATTATCAAAGCACAAATTAAGCATGAAATTAGATACTCGGTTTCGCGACATATCGCCATCCACATCATATCTACTGGCGTTTACGTTTTTTATTTAAAAATTAATTGACTAGGTAAATCATACTGAATGAAAATGTTAATTTAAATTGTAAAATATAATGTACAGCAAAGAATATGCTCAAATTATCAATTTAATCTTGGGCATATATTGAAATTCAACCAACACTAAACATACAGCCGTATCATTTTTATTAGATTTTAATTTGTCAAAAACCCTGCTTTTCCGTCCTTCCCTCCACCAGGAACTCCCCGTCCTCCCCCGCCTTCACCAGGACCTAAACCTAAGGACTAGTCACATAAATAAACACATGCCATCTATAAACGGATTCAGGAGCCTGGTTGTACGGAACATTCCAGATCCATTTTATATTATAATGAATTAAAATACCTAAAATTGTTTAAATGAACTGGCATGAAATAAGACGAGAGCTCCAATCCGTAGAAACTTTGCAAGCGCGAGTTAGACTTTCATATATCTTTCAGCGCCATCTGTTATGCGTCTTAGTAGATTATAACTTAAATTATTTCTTTGTCAATAGGTGCTGAAAGCTAATCCTCCGCGCCTCGTCAGCAACATTAACTTCGTCACCAGGTTCTGCAATGCACAGAGACTGATGACAGGCGAGGGAGGGTACTACTTTACAAATTTGGTAAGACATTAATTTATTAACAGGCCCCGGCTTCGCATGGGCATAAAAACCTTCCTCTTAAATCACAATATCTATTAAAACAAACCACATCAAAATCCTTTGCGTATTTTAAAGATTTAAGCATACATAGGGATATAGGGACAGAGAAAGCCACTTTGTTTTATACTATGTAGTGATTTTCTTTCTGGATATGACAGCCTGATTCTTGGGGAAGGTTATTGGCTAGTAAATACACACCACGGGCGAGTGAAACCGCGGGGAACAGCTAGTCAGAAAATATATCAAATCAAAGATTAAGTTAGCCCCAAAGTAAGATTGAAACTTCTGAGAGAAAGACAAAAATTCTTTATTGCACCAGTAATAATATACAATGAGGAAATTACAAACACATTAGATAATACAATAGGCGATTAGATAGGAGAGATTGTTTTGTAGTACCTATCTTTATTGTTTAATTTCTTCTGTTTCAGTGTTGTGCGGTCTCTTTCATAGAGAATCTAACGGCGGAGTCCCTCAATATGGACAAGAAGGAATTCGAATGTTACATGGCGATGCCAGCCTCGATCGGTGGCAGCTCTTGGGTGAGTTGTGTCGCGATTCATCAATGAATGAATGAGTGAACGACAGAATGAGTGAATGAATAAATGAATGAATGAGTGAGTGAATGAATGAAAAGAAAATTATTTATTCAAGAAACAATAATCTCATAAATGTTAGTATAAGTAGTGCTAGTTCCAATTAATATTATTAATGCGAAAGTGAGTTTGTACATTTGTTTGTTTGTTTGATACCTCTTCATGCTTTATGTACTGAACCAAACTTCCTGAAATTTCGCATACACATAGCTAGGAGTATTGAGAAGGACATAGGGTTCAGTGCTTTTTGCCGGGATGAAAGGTATGTCCTTCTCAATTTCTCCATACTCCTAGCTATGTGTATGCGAAATTTCAGGAAGTTTGGTTCAGTACATAAAGCATGAAGAGGTATCAAACAAATATACAAACAAACTTTCGCATTTATAATATTAGTTGGGATTGTTTATTTGAATATCCATATCCATACTAATATTATAAATGCGAAAGTCTGTCTGTCTGTCACCTCTTCACGGCTAAACTGCTGGACCGATTGTGATGAAATTAGGTAGGGATGTAGTTAACGACCTGAGGTCAAACATAGGCTACTTTTGGGCGCGATATAACCGAGTCCCACGCGGGGCGAAGCCGCGGGGAACAGCTAGTGTTGTTATAAAGTGCTTGTTGGTATAGTGTTGTGTTTGTTCCGTCAGGCGGCAGCACTGTCGCTGTGCGGCGCCGCTCGTGAAGCTGAGGAACAGCGCGCGCTCGCCGCCATGTTGTTGGAGAAAGCGCGCCAAGTTCAAGCCGACTGCGATAAGTTCGCACACGACGCCAAGTACTTTGAGGTGAGCTGAATGAATGAATGAATAAATAAATAAACACTTTATTGCACCAATCATTACATAGTATAAAACAATGTCGCTTCCCGCTGTCTGTCTCTATGTATGCTTAGATCTTTGAAATTACGCAACGGATTTTGATGCGGTTTTATTTAATTGAGTGATTCAAGAGGAAGGTTTATATGGATAATACATGTTTTATATAGCATTGCACCCGTGCTAAGCCGGGGCGGGTCGCTAGTTACATAAATACATCATTGGATTGTACAGGATCGAAGACAAAAAATGTGTACAAAGGTTGTCTGCTTTTTGTGGTGACATTAGCGCAAAAGTCTACTAAATCGCACAACAGATGGCGCTAAACTAAAAAAATCTCGGAATTTCATACGAGACAGTAAATTAGTAAAAAAGCGAGGAGCTCGATACTCTAGCGGGGCGCGCGTATTTGTAATGATAGCGCGCGTCAAGCGACGGCGAGTGCGCGGCCAAGTTTGGATTGGTCGCCATTAGTAGCATTTTTATCTTTAGTTTCTCCGTTTTTCGGAAGGCATGTTAAACCGTTGGTCCCGGCTGTTATCGGTAGATGGCAGTCGTTAGGCTATGATAGATGCCTCTTGGCAGCCAAAAATCTGTCAGTGTTGGCCACCAACACACTCGGATCATGTTCCTATTTGTCTGGTATTCCTAAATTGGGTTACGGAGAAGAACAAAAAAAGGCTCTAAAAATGCACGAATTCTATCATCTTAAAGTTGCCATTTAAAGATATCGTGTAGTGATTTAATTTCAACTTGCGTTTTACAGGAAGAAATCGCGAAGAAAGTTCAACAGGTCCTCGCCAAAACGCCATTGAAGATAAAACCGCGCACCGAACTCCCTCGCATAGGAAAACTAAAAGATTTCTCAACAATGCCTCTTATAGAATTAGAGGCACAATTAGAGCAGACAAGCGATTCACAGGACCAATCAGACGGCAAGGAAAACGAAATCGAAATTCGAAAATTAACGCCAGAAGAGATCATTTCAAATTTCGAAGCCGAAAAAATTCAGCCTGTTGTAAAAGAAGAAACAATTAACATAGATGAGCAAAGACAAGAAGAAACTGAGCCAAAGTTGAATATATTAGGATTCGAAGTCGTCGAGAAACCGTCTCCACCAAAAACGCCACAACACGAACATTCGTGGGGCTTGAAACAGACGAACTCTATGGAACTATTGACTCCATCGCCTCTAGGTTTTACTCCATTCGATTCGAGATCCATAGACGAATTGATGACACCAGACGAATTCGGAGCCGATCATTTAGCTCCGGGATTGAGTAATATCAACTATGACATTGATTTATCAGACTTAAGTGGCGATAATAGCATAGCCGATGACGCCCCTAAAGAACCAAAAGATCCTTTCAGCCCAGATGGACTTAAGAAACCAATGTTCGATCCATTCGCGCCAAAACCGCAGAGTTTCAACGCGATTTTGGAGAAATTTGATGAATTTAGTTTAGTTGACGCTAAGACGAACGAAGCAGCTGATCCGTTTGAGGTCGTGCATCGAACTCGTGACCCGTTCAGTCCTGCTACATCTTCCAACTCGTCCCAACAACCAAGGGATCCTTTTAGTCCCGATGTCAAAGAATCTTCGTCGACTTCCATCTTGGATGACAGCAATTCACCAACGGCTGCGTGTCTTCTACCGTCGCCTTTGATGCCCCAGAATAGTGGGAAACCAGCTTAATTTACATCTTACAATTTCTATATATAAGGAAACTATTAATATAATGAACGCCAAAGTAAACTAGGCTAAACTATATTTCGTAATTTGTCATTGAATTTCGTAAATGACAAATGGCTAAATATTAAAGATTACAAGTTACAAATTGCAAAATTGCTAAAAGTGGCCGTTTTTAACAATATTTCAATTTGTAACTATAGGGAACTGTAATTTAATATGTTTAAAATTAACTTCAGATCCAGAAACTTAATTACATAACACGAATATTTGATAACTTGTGTTTTCAGTGAATAATGATTTTTAAATGATGGTGGCGCTAGTGTTCACAGAGGTATCACCTTAAGCAAATAAAAGTAAATGACATTATAATATATAATTTATTGCAGTATTATATGAACTACATATTGTTATACCTATATTGTGTATTATAAGCAGTATCTCCAAATCAGGACCATGATTAAAAGCGTACCCTGGGCTCTTAAGAAGCTAAAGATGCAACCAGGAAACACGCTCGGATGAAGAAGATTGTATAATAATTCATGTTACCCTTGTTGTTCCGCAAGTAATATAATTAATCTTTACGGTATAAAAGCCAAAATGTAATGAGAGTATTTTATACCTATAATTTTATCTTGAAATTATTACATGTCAGATAGTCCATCTTGTTTGTATATATATGCTGCTGATAACGATAAGAATAGCAACAGCTGATTGTTTAATATTTCATGGTAATTTATTGCAAACTCACTTTCGCCTGCGGCTTCGTCCGCTCGGGAGCAGTGCTTTTTCCCCTATGTCCTTCTCAGTACTTGTGTGAGCGTAATTTTTTCAGTAAATAAAGCGTGAAGAGGTAACAAACAAACTCACTTTCGCATTTATAATATTAGTTAAGATTCATTTTACAGTTGAAGTATGGTATTATGAGCTTTATGTATTTATTCATTCGTTAATTTATATAGTATCAAATGTTGTGAAATATATAACTATGTATGTATATACCACATTGCAAATGATAAATGACATGATTCCAATTTTGTGTTTTTATTTTAACAATAAAACAATTAAATACATTACAAAAATTTATTTCAACTAGAATATTTAGTTTACCAGTTGCATTTTATATCATAAGGGTTTGGATAAAGTATGTCAGATGCTAGGTAACATTCCGTCTCCGTAACATAACTAAGAGACGAAATCACTCTGGCATTATAGAAATTACTAAAACTATAATTAAGTAACATGTTTTCGTATAAATTAAAAGACTAACTAATTGTTTCACCGTTATTAGCCGCATCAAACCTGGCTTGTGGTACCACTCGCCTATTTGACAATAAACCTCCATGTGTGGGTTGTATATTTGCCAAAATGTTTGCCTATTCGGCAAATAGGGCAAATACCGAATACGGCTTACCGTGTATGAATATTTGGTATTTGGATCCATGTGTGAATATTTCGCTATTTGCCTATTCGTCGAAAATTTTGGCAAATACCCAATCGCGAATAGCAAATGGCCATGTGTGGTACCACCATTATAAGCTGGCTGCGTATAAACACTATAACGCAATATGCAATTTTGGTCCATTGCATTAAATTTTTGCATTGCATATTGTGGCGGTTAAAACATTCGAGAGATAATTAACATAGTGACTGAAAACAATAAAATTAACATTGAAACTGTTGTTCAAACGAAAAATATTATACAATTCTAAAAAGATAACTTACAACAGAATAGTTTGTTATTAAAATTCTTTCAGAGCGCCCTAAGGCATTCGTAAGGCGTGACTTCATTCTATTGACACTGAGGTAGATGAAGTTCACTTATAGAACAAAACAGTGAGAGTACAGAGGCATATTCTCTTGAAAAGATTTAGGCTCGGGCCTAAATCCAGTTCATTTTCACATCTGGTCATTTAATTACCCCTAAACTACATTGTGTAGCATGTAACTGAGTTAAGTATTTAAAATAATAAATATTTTAATGGGTAGTGGAGATTTGTAATGGATTCTGCGTTCTGAGAACTCTAATAGAAGTAAAAATATTACAAATATAAAAAATAATAACTAATGACAGAAATGTAAGGGAAATTTTATATCAGACTGCTTGGTGTGTTTTCATGGGATAAGGTGTTTACATGTGCCAATTCGTGATTAGAAATAATAAATTTACACAAAGAACATGATAAGAGAAATCCACCAATGGTTGTTAATAACCATTAAGTAACCATACTATATATATATTATTAAACATAAACCGTTAACAGTATTTAAAACACACTGCCCACGCCATTATTTCCGTATTTTTAACAGTGTGGTAACCTTTAAGTATGAACCACCATTTGTTCTAAGGTTCACATTTAGCAGTTGGCTGATCCTAAATGGGACCAACCCCATAAAATGAAAAAAAAATAAGACCTCACATTTAAGCAAAGCCCGGGCTTTAAATGCTTACTGTAGATCATTATTTTTGTATTCTCACTGTTTTGTACAAATTTTCAGACCTTGACATAATGCTTAGTCTGTGGTAGTATTATTGTGACCAAATACAACTGTCGATGGCAGCACACTCAAGTATTGTTTTTCACAAAGCAATGTTATTTAAAATCCTTAATATTTAAGCAGTTTCATGCATCTATATACAAATGATTAATGTTACAATATATTTGTTCAATGTTGGAATTAAATAATCACTTTCTCTAGCGAGAGGTCATAATTTGTTTCTTTATAGTCTACGTTGACAAGGCATTCTGAAGTTATCTCAAGTCACCAAAAAATTTATACTTTCTCTACTTAACACTAAGGGTGAACACACATGTACATACAAATAATGAAAATTATATTTTTGGCTTACTTTGATGTTGATTAATTAAATAGAAAAATGTCAAAGTTGGGATTTAATTACTGGTGAATACAACTGTAACAAAAATATTAATTATCAACTTCAATATCTGTAGTATAATATAATTAGTCTTCTTTATATCAAAAGTAGTGGCATCATTGACATGAAAATAATCATATTATTGTATCACTCAATGAAAGTCTCCAATTACTATACATATAACAGGATGGCAATGAAGATTAGGCAATAGAAATTGTGACATTGATTCCAAGGTTCCCATTGTCTGCAAACAGTTGCGCAAGCGACGTGTCAAACACCAGGCAGTCGGAGTTCATGATCGCTGACGAGACACCTTCGTGAATAGATCGCGGCATAGCTTCCCAAGTGAGACGTCTACGATGCCCATTCAGTTCTAGTCTATAAGCAAAATTCTCTGCTTCTTTTCTAGAACCTATAAGTTGGACGATGGCAAAAAACTGTTGGTGCCCATCAAATTTTTCTTGTTTCTCCAGTACTAACATGAAGTGGTGATTGAAGCATGACTGCATCATCACCCAATCCACAGCTCCGGGAAGGTTTATATCTGTCGCAAGGAATACTATGTCTTCACCTTGGAGGGTAGTGATGCTTTTATGTGACATCATTAAATGCGGCATTACCTGATCTAATTGCCCTTGCCATTTACACGATGCTCCTGGGCATGGACAAGAATAAGGCCTGAATTCACAAGCTTCTTCGTGCTCAGCTTTTTCCGTGTGCACAAGAGTAACCGTACAGCCTGTGTTGGAATGTTTGCAAGGGAACATAACGTTGCTGGCAACTTTCTCCATTGCAAGGTTGCGGATGTTGCCGAGAGGGCCGCGACATGTTGGACAGCATGACAGTTTGGGTCTGCAGCTAGAGCATACCAGGTGCCCGCTCTGGCATTGCAGGATAGGAGGCAGCACATAGTCGAAGCATACTGGGCACTCGAACAAAGATGCTAGGTCGGCGGACATGGTTGTGGGCACGTTCACGAGAGCGGGCACCCCAGAAACAGAACAACTGGAACCGCTAGCTCCACGCCTTTTGTTGTTTGTGCTCATGTCACCGTCACGCGCACATAAATCTCGTCGATCAATGATCAACCAGTTCCCTCTCGCTATCGAAATAGCCACGGCACAACTAACAACGATTATCCTTCATTTGTACCCTTCCACTGTTGATCTTTTCCGTCTTGTGGTCGTGTTGATGTATGATTCCATCACAGCACCAGCCTAATGTTTTCGATTGATTTGTGGATGTCGAAATGGGTCCATGAGATTCACGGCCAAATTTTGGTATTCTATTGAAGTTTCCGCGAATCCTATAATCTACCAGCCATTGAATTGGTTTATTATAGAAAAATCTATTTTATTACGAATGTTCTAGCTCATCACAAAAGGATTAAATTCGTCGTAAAACTCAATGACGACCAATCGAACGAAACACAAAGTGACAGAGGGAATCAAGAGGGAGAGGTGTATGATATGACAGTGGATGACAGAATAGCAAGCAACCACTATATTATCTGGCCCACAGTATTGCCAGTACTAGATGAAAATCCCGGTAACCCATAGATTAAAAAAAAAAAATTGCAGACCCGGATCACATAGATTTAAAAAAAAAAACACGCCGCGCGCGATTCGAAATTCTTTGCGGAAACCATAGATTAAAAAAAAAATGCGACCGCGCGCGATTCGAAATTCTTTGCGGAAACCAAACGTGCCATAGTATTTCATTATATATACAAAAGGTGCTGCGTGCTATTTTTGAAATACAGTGGGTCTAAAAACTCCACTTTAGCAATTCATCGAATCGAATTCATATTACGAATTCCTTAGCAATCCTTTAGCATTTTAGACCCCCAAGTGGCTAACCAGTCTTACCACCATCTCTTAAAACCATGCATACAGCGCGATACATGATGTAAGGCGACATCCCCCTTACTCACTGGATCTTGCATGGTTTTAAGAGACGATAGTAGCCCCCCAGCACACGGGAAATGCATTTACCTACGCACAGAGTGTGGGACTCCCAGGCCGAGTGCCCGGACTACTCACTAAAACCCCTCCGGCGTTTCCACGCATGGCC
The DNA here is from genome assembly GCA_947044815.1 of Apomyelois bistriatella. Taxonomy (NCBI): domain Eukaryota; kingdom Metazoa; phylum Arthropoda; class Insecta; order Lepidoptera; family Pyralidae; genus Apomyelois; species Apomyelois bistriatella. Next base: position 14,528,770 of record OX345690.1, read on the forward strand.
GTCGAGGGCGCTATGGGGTCGCGTTAGCATTCTATTACGACGCCCTCCAGAATGGCCTTTCGGTCCTGTCCGATGCGCTAGACTCTCGCCTAGCGCTCCCTCTCGATGGCCTCCCTCTGTGAAACTCTGTTTCATAGAAGGAGGTCTTCCTATAAGGTGAAGCTACGTCCAATCACCATCTAATTAAAGATGTGTTGGAGTGGCCCCATAGCAGGACATTGGCCGACAGTCAATAAGACCCCGACTATAAGGGAGTTATTAACTGCCGCCCAGGGTGCACCGTCCCAAATCACTTGTCAACCCGCTCTCTCACCGGATTCGTATGGATCAAGCGAAAACGCAAAGTTTTCAAGTGACTAGGCACACGAGGAGGTTTCCCGCACTTGGCACCCCTTTCCCTTGGCAATTCATTTCATTAATGATCCGTTCGTAAACAAAGTTGCAGAGAAAACCTTCCCCCTTTATTCCTCCCATTTTCCCTTCAATCAAATAAAGCTCTCGCCAAAAAATTACAAAAAATAATCAATGAACACGTGTGCTAAGTTTCATTAGGATCCTTTCAGAAATGCAACCTCCAGCCCGGAACAAACCGACAGACATCCGGACGAAAGCATGTCACTCTCGAAATGAAGACTCGCTCGCTCGGTCAACTACGAGTTTACAAAGACTGGCTCGTGTCTATACTAATAAACAAAAGGGGCAGACAGAACCAACTTCGTAACTCTATGCTAAATCATTATCAACATTACAGCCCATTTTCAGCCGATGGCAGATAGCTGGACATATGACTTCCCCAAGGATTTACAGAATGACCAGATAACAGCTGCCTGCATACAGCGCTTACCTGCGATTTTGTCATCTGCATGTCCGATGACGCCGCGTTTGCCGGTGCGTGGTCGCCATTTGGGAACCTTTCTGCCATGTGTTTCTGCCCAATCTACTGACTCGTCCACTGCCCTCCATGTGCTAATCAAGGTAATCGCCACTGAGCTATGCTTTTGATTTCCTAACTCCTCATTACTGATTCGGTCTCGCAGGAAAATACCTTGCGATTTTAAATGCTAAATAATAAAACAAGTTTAGGAAGAGTAGGTTTGTTTTTAAAACAGATTAATTCAGGAAAATTAATTCAGGAAGTAAAAATGCTTAGTTTTTACTTCAATAATTACATGAGATCGCCTCTCTTCCTCCTAGGGAATTACCTCGTGGCTCAATAATTACAATTACGATTAACAAGAGATTAATTAAGATTATCGAGGACCGAAGATTATCAAAGGCGGATAAAATGTCCAAACCGCCCTGAGCAAACATAAAATCAACGCCCCTATGATCATCAGAGATCTTTTTCTCATGTCCATAGTATCTACTAATCGCCTTAATTTTACGAAATACAAAAATGTTTCACTTATTGAATTTAATAAACATTAATAACTCATTTAAACAAAATAATAAGAAAACCTAGTCGAATTACTTAAAAACTATCTACAATTTGAGGCAACGTACCCAAAATGCTGGTTGCATTACTTCGCTGGATCGCAATATGTAACTAAGTACTTATTTTTTGTGCAAGATATAAGTCGGAATTAACTTCCAATCATGGATCATTAAGTTCAAATTGGTAAAAGTACTACACGGAGATGTACGTGTACAAATTTTGTAAATCGCCTTTCTTTTAAGAAAATGCTGCAGTGGAGTTTGTGGAATAAACTTTACTATAAGTAACGAATATCCTTTATTTAAATAAATAATTTCATTTCTAGTTTAATAATTCAATGACTGGATTTCGTTTATTTAAAAACTGCCCCTTTGTAACCCCTAGCCCTGGACGTGTTCTTGTTTGAGCTTAGGGATAATCCACCTCTCGCGATAACCCAAAATATTTAGATATGCTAAATATACTCCAGTATAGCATGTGTCCATTGGTATTCTGGTATGCGGCGGTATCAACAGTGTTTTAATCCTTTTGTTATATATAAAAAGATAACTTAGATACGATTAGTAAAATGTATACGATTTCCCGATAATAGCGAACATGTCCTACGTTAATTTAATAAAAAATAAATATAATAAAGAGTTATTGTTAGTGGTTAAAAGAACAGTTTATTAAACAGTTTAAAAAAAAAAACTCGCGCGTTTAGTTTTTATATTGTGGTATACCTACCAGGTAAGATAGTTATAGAGTACTTACGTATATGCGTACTTTCCTCTCCATAATCAAACCAGCCTTCCCAGCATTTTTCCGGTTGTATTCAAAGCTGTATTCTTCGACTTTTGAACTCCAAAGTCCGCTTTTCTTATTTTTTATTTTCCGCGAGCTCTTTAAATAAACCATAGTATTTGCGAATGACTGACCACATTGTTCACACTGTTTCTTTGCACTGTTTACACTCGCTCATCAAGATAGATTAAAAAAAAATTGACTGCCGCGCACGATTCCAAATTTTATGCTGTATGCTCATCACGGCGTAGTGATTACATACTCTTTGATCACAGATTAACGACTAAAAACATTTAAAAACGGACGGGAGCACTTAAATATAAGACGGTGATCACTGTAGGAAGAGTTATAAAATACTTAAATTATTTTACTTTTTCAAATTCAAATTTATTTATTGAGTACATTTTATAGATTGATTGCCTATAACTTTTTGGCCATCCCACCATTTTTTGGCACAATTACCATGTTAGGTATGTTTTGAACACTGTTTCATATATTTTTTTATACCTGTGCACACACTGTGTGTAACACATTCAAACTGTTTTAAAGCAAACGTTTTGTTTGTGCCTAAACAGTTTTAGTAAGCAGGGATTTTAGCGGTAACTGTTTTGAACGAACACGTTTTGATCTAAAAAATATGAAGCCTTTACTTTACAAACAGGTTCAAACAGAAAACGTATAATATCTGTTACAGGTTCAAGAGTGTTTGAAGCCAAATAGGTTTGAAACACCCAAATAAGTGTTACAGGAATTTCTGTAACAGATTTAATGGGTAACCCCTTAGATCATGGGTAACCCTTAGGAAAGTGTTACACTTATTATGGTGTTTTTGAGTCCCTGTCGCATCTATGAATTCGCCCAATACTTGGCCACCAATATTGCAGGGTGATTCGCTCTATAGTGAAAGAATCAAGGCCATAGATAAAAAAAATCTGCCCTTGCTTTGAAATTCTTTGCTCGGGGCATTATTTTTCTAAAAGCTTCAGGGAGATTCAAATACATATAAATTCAAATCATTCATGAATATTTTAGTTTTGTTTGAGTGTATTATGTCCAACTGCTCCATTAGACTAAGTGCTACTTTAAAATCAGTTGCGTAGTTTAGTTTTGTAATCAAATAAAATGGAATAATGTATCGTCCAAGTAAACAAATTACATTAACAAAATTGAATGTTTTGCTTTCATTAGACGTTTAAGTACATTTTTTTTTAAACTAGGTTAAGTACAAAGGTAATGCAATCTTTTCCAGTCAAACTTAGGGTGGATGGAAAAACAAAATAAAATCCAACATAAATAAAACATTAGAATACCTATTACATTTCGTAGGAAGGTTGTGGTGTATTATCACTATCACTACATAGTATAAAATATATAACTTTATCCGTCCCTAAATAACCCTTTGTATCTTAAAACTCTAAAACTACGCAACGGATTTTGATGCGGTTTTTTTATTAATAGATGTGATGATTTTTTTGTTTATAGATGTGTTTGAGAGTGATTCAAGAGGAAGGTTTTTATGCCCATGCGAAGCCGGGGCGAGTCGCTAGTTTTAGATAAAGTTATTTCTAAGTAATAAGTACCTTCTTTCATTATAGTAACGTGCTTAACTCAGATATCCTTTATTTAGGTACCTACCAAATATGTACCTGTTCGTATAATTAGGAATATGAAATCATTTTATACAACAAATTTGAATGATATTGTGAAAAACCAGAAAGGGTAAGACAATTCAGGTATCAGCCTAAGTGAAGCAAAACAATTTTCTATACTTCCCGAGGTTTTTGTCGGTCGTGGGTCCTAACGCATGTCCTAAATCTTTTATACTAATATAATGATGAATGATGATTCCGTGTTTTGGAAGGTACATTAAGCCGATGGTCGGCAGAGGCCGAGAGGCGGTTTCACAGAACGACACCGGGATGAGAATGGTCGATTGACTTAGTCACCTGCACGAAATTATGATGACTAATATAATACACTAATATAAAACACTCAAACTTGGGAACTACTGGTCGGATTTGATTTTTTTTCTGCGTATGAGAGCTTAATTATTTCAGAAAATAAGTACATACACGCCAAGGTCGAATATACTAATTCATAGGTAAAGCCAAAGCTAGTGTGTGTAAATTTAATTAAATTCGTAGGCCACCATAATTATATACGTTTTATTTATCCTTTAGATATATTCCATTTTTGATTTAACAAAATTGTTTCAGATCATGATACACCATCACGATTTGAAGTATCTGTTACTAATATCTTTGATGCTATCAACAACAATTGCTCAAAAACATTGTCCGTTTGGATTCGACATTATTCACGACGAAATTGAGAACAGACATATTTGCTACAGGCTAAAAGAACCAGAAACTTTTGGTGATAAAAACAAAAATTGTAATGGAAACTTATACAATATAGATTTGTACAGAAGGCTCAATATCACTCATAAAACGACTAAACTTTGGACAGACTTTACTAATTCATATCCTGGTGGTCCATTTTATGAATGGATACCAGGCAAAGAAAAACAAGAAGTCATATTCAATGTTATTTATGAATCTCTTGATGATTCTAAAGAATTGTGCCTTATTAGTGAAAATAAGGAGTTCGTTGTAGTTGACTGTGAAGATAGGTTTAACAGATATTGTTTCTTGGAACCTTACACCGTTAAATCAGATTGGGAAAGTTGTGAAAATAATGAGCAATCTTATAAATTCTATAGTCCTGAAGAGACTTGTTTAATGACTTTAAAGATTCAAACGGGGTTGAATTGGGATCAGTCTAAAGAATTATGCGAAAAGAAAAACAGTAGATTGTTATCTAAAGGATGGATTTATACAAATATGGATTACTTCAATGAATCATCAATGTATCCGGTGGATGAAATGTTCGATTCTGGACAATATATTAGAGACGGCACTTTTGAGGTAGGTTAAATCAGATAATGTTACTGGTAATCCATCGTTATCGTAGTGCAAAGTTCGTTATCTTTTACAATACTGACAAATTAGTGGGAGTATTAGCCATTATACTTATTTCTAGGAAGTTGATGTATTACTTTTTACTGGACTAGTACAATGTATGTATCATAACTTTTTGATTCATATGGTACTAAGACATAAGATTCGGGATTGTTTTCTGGAACAGCCATTTGCCTGAACGGGAATGGTGGGTAGTAAGTAGGTGGAGGGAGTAATAATAGGACCTCTGTTGCAAGTCTTTAATCACTTTTTATAAAGATAGAAAGAGAGGGGTCCTATTTTTAAGGTAGTGACCTAACACGGCTCATCCTGTCTGTTTGTTTGTAACTTTTTCAGGTCAGTTTGATTACATTTAAGAATTTAATATAGAGATAGACTAAACCTTGGAGAAGGATGTAGACTACTTTTTTCTATTTTATTTTATTAATTCAAACAACAACAGCCTTTCTTTTAAATACATTATTCACCATCCTCATTTTCAGAGAAAGTTTGATGATCACAGATTTGATTGGGCTGTACAAAATGGATTATCGCAACGCGTGGATAAAAACCACATCTATTCAGAGATTATATGCGAAAAAGATATAAAACGTATTATTAAATTACATCTCAACATAGATTTGTAAGTAAGTTTAAGTTTTTATTTTAATGATGACATTTTATTGGTTGGTAAACAATTATCTTAAAATATTAGATCTTTAATTTACGAATTGAATTTTATTTCAGCAATAACCGAATTGTTCTCACTGCAGACGAAAATTTAGATGAAAACGATGTTTTCTGTCTTACAGATTCCGTATCATATATTCCTTCAAATGTTGACAAAACTCGCATTATTAATGAGAAAACATTTATCTTATCACCCAAAGATGATGGATATTATTGGTGTATATATGTAAACCCAAAAACATTACAAGAAACCAGTTCGAATCGACTTCTATACCTGAATGAGAAAAATAATTTATGGAACATGTATGCGATAAAAATAAAAGTAAATGAATATGATTTAGAAAATCTAGACGTTATAAAATTTTACTGGATAGAGAAACTAGAAGAATTTATTTTTAATAAAACACAAGATACGAAAAGAAATTACAGTGAAGATTTCAAACATGAGTTAGATAGTTACTCAAATGTAAAAACTAATAGAACAATAGTTATAAGAGATTTTAAAATAAAAAGGGTATATTTAGATAAAAAGACAGTTTTGCTTCATGTGAGTTCGAATGTTGATAAGATGTCGCTTTTACCCGGAGTGTGGGACGATGTGGAAATACAATATGTTCGACCAATTTATTACTGCAAAGGTGATTTTTTACTGTTTATTTCATATACTAGTTTGTAGAGACTTAAGAAAAGCAAATAGGCCATGCTTCTAGTGTATGTTTCAGTTTCTCACATTTATGTTTTAGGTAAATTTAGTTTCCCGTATACATGTGTCGGAAATTTTAACGACGGTATGGAGTGGCGACACATAGATTATAGAAAGTCAAAAACTAATGAAGTTGAAGACTTTCTGCGCATTGATAATCTGGTAAGTAAGTTGATATTCTGATTGGTTAATTAGTTTTAATATTAACTATTTTATTACTTCAATCAAACAACTGGGGGGGTTATTACCGTCTCTTAAATCAAATGCAAGATCCAGTGAGTAAGGGAGATGTCGCCTTACATCATGTAATGTGCAGTCTCTCTTACTCACTGAATCTTGCATGGTGGTAAGCCACCTGAGAACGCAATTAACAAAGCACTAAGACGAGAGAGCATGAAAGTAATATAAGAGAGAGAATAGGAATCAAAGGCTACTGACGGTTTGTTTGTAATATGTTTTTTCCTTGCCTTTATGCCTATACAAGATCGGCCCCCCCCAAATACTTTTTCGCCATATTTAGCGATTTAGCATCATTTCTGGGCTTATGCCCAACGTCTTTATGTCTTCGGAAACGGTTCGACTCTAGGTGTTTGGCGGGTGTCCTCTTCCTCTTTTGCCTTCCTGTATGGCCATTGCCTTGCGGGTCATATGGTATTTTATTTTGTGATATGATTATTGCTCCAAAAATATTCAGTAAATACAATATTTCTTCAAATATTTTTTTATTTCCTCAAATTCCTATTACAGATTGCGAAATCGAAGTCACACAGTGATATGATGATGGAAAAATGCTTAAATTGCGATGTACTACCTTTTTCATCCGAAGAAAACTCTTCATCAGAATCATACTCAACAGAAACACCAATAGATTTTTTAACAGAATCAGAAACAGCTTATACAGAAACAGAAACAACTCCAACAGAATCTATTACAACAGAGTCATCTACAACAGAAACAACCACGACAGAAACAACCACATTAGAAACGACCACAACAGATACAACCACAGCAGAAACAACATCTGAATCTCCAACCACTACCCAAGAGGTATGAATTTTAGTATACATATAGCTGTAGGTATGTCTAAGAAAAGAAAAACTTAAACACCAAGCAAGCCCACCAATATCTCCCTGCCGACAATAAAAGCCAGTGCCAATATGAAATTTTGTTAGACTTGTTTAAAAATAGCATTGTAAGTCACTCGTCATTAACTTAATAACTGAGATAGCACAGCGCATTTTCATTTCGATTTATTCTCCAACTTTCATATAACATTTTATATTTTACAGCCCGAAGATCTTATTGCACAGATTTTAGAAGACTTAGAACAATTGTTGCAAGATGAAACGGCTGCGATAACAGTTGATGATATCAGTGAAACATTCGACCAAGTAAGAAAATCAATTTATACTAATATTGTAAAGAGGAAATGTTTGTAAGTTTGTTTGTAAGGGTAATCTTTGGAACTACTAAACCGATTACAAAAATTAATTCTGAATATGATAGTCGGACGCGGGCTACAACTAGTATTTAATATAGTCTTTATTTTACAATAGTACAATATTGTAGAGAAACATGAAAAGATAAAAATTTACAAACAACATATAATCAATTTCACATTTCAGATATGGATATACTTAAGTTAATTTAAAAATTAGTTATCTGTTGTTTAGTAGTTAGTCCGAAGCAGGAGTTCCTAAATCAATTATGTAAAAAAAAATAATACTTAATGTTTACAGTTGGATATCCTTCTAAATCAAAATCAAGACGTGGCCATTCCCGGTGAACTACTACAAATGTTAGACCAAGTTGCTCTAAGAGTTGATCTGAACGGATTTCTTACAGATATGGTAGTAAGAGATAACATTGCTATGTTGATGGCTGACGCCGGTCCAAATCACCCCATTTTGGGAATCAGTGTTTCATCAAGAGACACTGATGAGTTCACGGAGGAATCATTTGATTTCTATACTGGTAAATATCGTTTGAGTTTTGATAATTTAGAAGATAGGATTCTTTCAGACACTTGAGACGACACGATGATTTGATGAACATAATTATAGAAAAGATAAAATGAAGAAATAGTTCAGGTAGACCGAGGCATAGCTATAAGAAGCAGATAAACGGAAAAACAAACGTCAAGAAATAAAGGAACTAATGATAGGCAAAAATGGAAGGACGACCAGAGTCCAGCTTTTAACATTATGATGATAATGATGATTCTTTCAACTGAGTAATAAATATAAAATGCAGTTGTTGCTTTCTTATTATTAATCTAATGTAACAATCCCAAGCTAAATAAAGTTTCAAGCTAACACTTACATTATCTCAAGCTAAATTGCTAACACTAGCTTACAGGCATTGAAAGAATAGTCGAGTTCTATCTCAGAAATTAACCTACATTAGACATAGATTTTCTTATATATCCCAAAAATAACGTATAATAGAACTAAGGTATCATGATAAATCAAAAGAAAATGTAACTAATCTTACAGATGTAATGGAACAGCTATCTGCTAACGAAAACGAGGCCGCAGTTTTTTTGCCTGCATCTCTTACGAGTTCTGATCGTCGGATCAGTTTCGTTGTATTCCGCGATGACCAGGCTTTCAGTGATACCCAGAATGGCTTTGCGGTCAACAGTAGGGTGATCAGCGTCATTGTTGCTAACTTCACTGGTTTTAATGGTAACGAAGTGAGTATAAAGTACAATATAACGAATATAATTTAGTAATTAATGAGTAATAGCAGTACGAAGCTAGGTGGGTCTGCTAGTATTAATATAAATAAGGGTTTGCAATGTACACGTCACACATCTAATGTTTCAGGTGACTACGGAATCAACTATATAAAACCACTTTATCAAAAGTATAATAAGAAACATAAATAAAATTAATTTCAAAAGTCAAATCACTTCAAAATATGCCAATATTTGTTTCTTTGAAATTTCAATTAAAATATTTTTAAAAAGTTTAATATGAAAAATTTCATCATGAGATGAGATATTAAGATTTTTCCCGCTTTTAATGGTAATATTATTTACAGGTTGTTAATATTCATACGAGTCCAATGACATCAGATCCTGGGCGAGATATTAGTCGTGGATGCGGTTACTGGCAGTTCCAAGAAGATGGTTCAGGATACTGGTCTCAAAATGGATGCACATTCATCAGGTCAACAGCACCTGAAACTATGGACATCTGCCGTTGCAACCACCTTACACATTTCGCAGAAATTCTGATTCCACGTCCTGTGTTTTCACAATCCAACGAGGACGCTCTAGAAATAATTTCTGTGACTGGCTGTTCATTATCTATACTGGGATTGTTAGTTATAATTCTAACTAGTGTATTATTCAGGTCTTGGAGAAGAAATTTCCGCAACCAAGTGTGGTTGCAATTGTGTATTTCTTTACTCATCATGATGATCTGCTTCTTAGTTGTCGTATTCGTCAATTTTGATTATCATTATGTTAGCTGTATGATTACCGGAATTATGTTGCATTATTCTCTATTAGCTTCTTTCTGTTGGATGCTAGTAATATCCACAAAGTCATATAGAGACCTGGTATTGATATTTACAAAACAAGTGCCTCGTAGATTGTTATTAGCGTCATCATTTTCATGGGGATTTCCTGCGATTGTCATTGTAATACTAATAGCATCTGCCCCAAGATCTTACTTTGATAGATTTGCAGAGATGAATCCGAATGGAAATTTTTGTTATCCATCTGGTCTTGGATTGTGGTTAACAATATATGCTCCGGTTGCTTTGATATTGCTTGTTAATTGTGTGTTTTTCGTTTTGATAGTTCACAGGATAGGGATTGCTCCAAGGAATCTTCGGTACCAAAGGGCTGGGGACAAGCGAGAGGCTTTGAACTGTGCCAGAGTTAGCGTAGTTCTCGTGTTCTTCTTTGGCTTGCCCTGGTTCTTTGGTTTATTAGCTCATAATATCGTTGCAGCATATTTATTCACCTTAACAGCGACTTTCCAAGGCTTTGTTTTATTCGTTTTTATTGTCATAGGTAACCACGAAACGAGAAATTTGTGGTTTATTAAGTTGAGACCCAAAAGGACAATAAATATCAATACTCAATCAGGAAAATCAGGGACAACGTTATTTTAGTAATATAAATTAGACTAGTAACATAAATTATAAAGTAAAACTAAGTACTTTTATGGAATTAGAATAAAATAATGTAACGAAATCTTTAAGTTCTACTGTCAGATAACCATTATAGGTGCATCAATTTATTGAAGGCGTATGTCACCCTTTCTCTTATAAGGGGTTTCAAATATATATATATATTTTTTCTGTACATGTGGGAATTCTCTACCATTCTTTTGTCATCTATGAACATTGCCAAAACTACCTCGCGTCTAATGACGTCTCTTGGATATGACCACAGACCAAGGAATTTTCATATGAGCGATATGAAGTAGTGTAATGCTTTGCTTTGTGGATATGACTTATATTCCTTTAAGATTATTCACTGCCATGTATAATCAAATTATTTTTGTATGTTTGCTATTTTGAATGTTATACTTAGATGTTAAGGAAATTGATAATTTTAGTGCCAACTGTCGCTACATCTCCAAGACTAATTCATCTAACTTACGAAGGAAATAAAATGTGTGGAAAATTTATCCAGTGGGTACATGGTCAGTCTGCTGACCCTGTACATCCTGGTGGTGTTTCTAAACTGCTTTAGGTATAGCATTGACGTGTTTAATTGACATCCGTTAGATTTATTATTGAATTAGGTAGTTTAGATAGGTGTATTTCTTTTAATCTATGAAGATTGTAAATAATAAAGTTATCTGTAAAATAATTAAAAACATGTATGAAGTACCTAATAAATCAAACTTTAGGTTGATACTAGGTTGATACTATTTATTTTGTAAGGATGTTTGAGTCTAGTCTATAGTATTATTTTGAATAGGCTTGTTTGAGTCTAGTCCTTATTGATAAAAGTACCTAATAAAGTTGTTAAGAAGTATTTGCGTTGTTTTTTTTTATATAATGCATATTTGTTTTTTTGTGGCAAATCGAAGAAATTAAACGATTATTACGAATAACCATTTTAGTTTCACCTTAGCAAAACCGGATAAGAAAAAGTAAAAATTTAGATAAGAATCTTTTTGTGACAATTGTATGAAAACCTTTAATGGGGTATGTCCACAACCCTCCACCTCCCAACCCAAGGCTCTAATAACCTTACCTTTTTTTATACGAGCTGAATTTCAGGATAGTGTAGCTGTACTTGCTTGCCTTTTTCCAGTCGCACCTTCTTGATCTCCCTATAAATTCTTTGTGTCTTCTTATCTGCTATGTATGCCCCATTATTAGGGACAACTGGGAAAGTATGTGTTATACGTCGTGTCACTGGTGACAATCGGGATTATTTTTCCCATTTGTCCCCAGTGGTGACAAAGCCAGTGGTAACAACCGGGAATAGACGGGGGAAAAGTCATTAATCGGCATAGAATATGGAAATCGCGCGTTGGCCAATTTTTTTTTAATCTACCTAAATCTATATACTGTTAACTATATTTAATCGGTTTTACAAAAATTGTTAGTGAAAATTCTAATATAGCTTGAAAAATTTGCTTTTCAAATTTCAACCATGTAATAAGGCCGTAATGACCTATGGTGCGCCACATAGAAATGTATAAGAGGTAGGTATATTTATATTAATTTCATTTCTTCATTCAAAATCCAACAGTGGGTAATCATTTGAGTCAGAGGTTATGAGAGAGTCATACTTACTTAATTGCTCAGCGACCCAACGAGGATCTTCGCCTCCGATATCAAAACTCTCCACCATTCTCTCATCAGCGCTACCTCTTGTGGCGTGATGTGACGACATCTTCTTTACTCGATCGTTCTTGCATAGTTTTTTGAAGTAATTAGTAGATGTAAACCGTTACATCATGTATTGCCCAGTCTCGCTTACTCTTCTGTTCTTGGATGGTTTTATGACATGATACCAAGCTACTAGGTCATGCGCGAAGCGTAAATTGGCTACGGTAACCGCGCGACCATCTATCGCTGGCCAATGCCGAACTGCAAAGGTAAATGAAGCCTCTCTTTCCCTCTCAGGGAATTACCTAGTGGCTAGATTATAAAAATTTGATTAAACAAGAAATTAATGATAGTATCGCGGTCCGGCGATAACACAGGCGGATTTAATGTCGAAACTGCTCTGTGCAAACACCATATTAGCGCCCCTATGTAACGAGATTAAAAAAAAATAAGATTCAACCTCAATTTCAATTCCTTCTTTAAATATTTTTAAGATTTTTGATTGTATGATAGTATCTGTATGCACACTGTGTTCAAAAAGGAAATTCAACAATTTAAGCTACTGGCTGAAAATAATGTCGTGTAAAAAAAAAAATGTTTTTTCCCGCCGTCTCTGTCAATGTTTCTCTAAATGGATTATCTTTTGTTTTTCAATCAAACTAGATCACATTGTAAGATCAACATTTGTCAAATTGATAATAAATAACTTAGCAGTTCAGAATATCTTGTATAAGTGCAAACAGTAAATAAAATATAGTTCAAATTTATAAAATACCTTAAAGTGCATTCTACTTTCTTCTTTCCTCATCGTTTCCGTTTCACAAATAATTTTCAGCATCGGCAGTTCATTTTACACACTGTGCACCCGAATGTTTGATACTGCTGAACGGATTTTCACGCGGCCGAAGTCGCGGGAACAGCTAGTTATTTATAATAAGAAAATATGTAAATGGTGGACTTAACGCCAAAATTTTATACAATAAGCAAATTGAGATTGTGCCAGTTATCTTTTGCATAAGTTCTTACTTGTTGGCTTTTCCTTTTTACTAACTTTTCCAATAAAGTGATCTGGACATCTGTTGACAGGAGCCTATAATTATTAATTTTTTGTTGAAAGATCCCAGTATAAATCACTATCACTACATAGTATAAAACAAAGTCATTTTCTGTATCCCTATGTCCCTTTGTATGCTCAAATCTTTAAAATTACGCAACAGATTTTGATGCGGGAATTTTTAATAGATAGAGTGATTCAAGAGGAAGGTTTTTATGCCCATGCTTAGCCGGGGCGGGTAGCTAGTAATAAATAAATTTTCATCTTAGCGTGTCGAAGATCACGTTATATACCCATCCATCCGCCTCATGGACCACCTTTACAGCAGCGTTCTTCGTAGCCTTGTACAAGTCCTCCAGTGTGCAGGTATCGGGGCACACCGGGCACGCCTAAAGCTGGTTATGGTCAAATTATCTAAAGAGATTCATAAGACTCGCAGGTGGTATCTTCATCTATCTATAATAATATAATAAAGTTGAAGTTAGTTTGCTTATAACTTTAGAACTAATGGTTGATTGAAATAGTAGATTGTTATACAAGGGAAGACAGGAATTATTCCTTTTACCCGTGTTAAACACTCTACTTTTCATTTCGATTATAAGGAAAGTAAATAAAGAAGTTTTTCTAAATTTAATAACAGTAAAAACATGAGTAGTGCCTACATATGATATTGTGTTGGTAATTCAGTTTTTAATTTTAAATATGGAACAAACCGCGCGCGTCAGGGAGGGCTCTCCGTTTCGCTTAAGATCAGCACACACCAAGAGCATTGTAGAGGGGTTACCATCAACTGTTTTAGCAAGTAAGGGTATATAGTACCTACTAAAATACAGGTGTGCGCCCCTTCAAACTACTTGCCCTGCTCTCATACCTACTAGCTTAGTCACGATAAATACTTTAGATAGCTAAATATACTCGTGGTATAGTTATTGTCAATCGGTAGTTTGATAATGCAACGGTATCAGCAATGTATAATCCTTTTGTAATATTAAAAAAGATAAATTAGATACGATAGATACTAATAAAATGCATTAGATTTCCGCGAAAGAGCAAATTCATACGTCTCTTTCATATATAGTAACTTTGTAGATATATGTTTCATAAGTTTTTAAAAAATAATGACGGTTTCGCATTAAGTGCTTATCATTTAATTAAAGTTTATTGTGGTATACAGGTAAGATATAATTTATATAGTTTACCTATTTATTCGTGTTTGTCTTTATTATCATATTATCGTTTTTCCGGTTCATTCAGTGTTTCTGGAGCTAAGGGTTCGTTATATATAGTTTTCTCTAGCGATATGATTTAGCTTTATTTTTTTGTTGTTATATTATATAGGTGGAAAGAGATGAATTTCAAATTAAACTAGCTGACCCGGCAAACTCCGTTCTGCCCGAACGCACTTTTCTTACCGTTTATATCTTCCCTGAACTTCCACAAACTTTTCAAGACCAAAATAAACCAAATCGGTCCAGCCATTCTCGTTAGCGAGACTAACGTACAGAAATTTATTTTTATGTAGGTATATGGGTAGATAGATTACCTACTTATATTATTTTAAGTAAAGTTGTTTTAAACATATTTTTATTTAATTAAAGCACTAACCCAAAATGATTCATTGTTAATATTTTTCTGTATATATTTTTTTAATTTCAGGCGGCAACCATCAACTTACAGTCACAGCTTGAAAATTTGTGGTGTCACTAGTAATAAAAAAATTTTAAGTAAATTCGATTGATTCATAAACACAATTACTTATATTGCACATATTATAAAACAAAGGTATTGTATTTTTATTGGCGAATTAAATAAGCGTAACATTAGGTGTAAAACGGATAGACCAGCTGAGTTCATATTGAGTTTTGGCGGCAAGATAGAAGTCACAATATTGCGCTGTGTAATTTAATTATTTTCCAAAATTTATGTTTTTTCGATTATTTGTGCATAATAATGGTGGATTATTATTCGCTAAGTGTTCGTGAACAAGCATTAGGGTTGGGAAGTGGTACAGTGTCGTTTAAGTGACTAATCCTTGTCACCAAAATCTCCAAGATACTTAATGCTAAGTGAAATTTTTCTTAAGGCAAGTTGGTAATTTGACTTTGAGTAGCTCTTTCATCGACCAGTAGCTTTTCCAGGCATTTTCGACCTGCGGTCGATTTCCTTGTCTTGCCGATCGATGAAAGAGTCTACTTGTCCGAGGTACTTATATGTACTCATAGATGTAATGCATTACTTGCCCATTTACCACAACCTTACGTTTCGAGCCTTTAGTCATGAGCTTGGTTTTGGTCGGATTAATTTGAAGGCTTGCCGCGCTAAGATCTTGAAGCATTAATTCAAGTTCAGATGCAGAGGAAGCAAAGAGTACAATGCTTTTTTGACCCACGACAATGCCTCTAGATTTCCAAGATTCAGCTAGATCTTAAAATACTTCTTCAAGTATGCTAGAGAATAATTTGGGAGAAAGAGGGTCGCCTTGTTTCACGCCTCGCATAATTTGGGAAAGATGGACCTGAATTTTGTTATTTAATATCAGCGGTACTTGAGCCAAATATTTTTTTAATCAATTGAATGTAGGTATATTTCGTCTATTTCTTGATTGTAAAGGGCTGAAAATATGGCTTCATGCAAAATACTGTCAAATGCTTTTGTGTAATCCACAAAAGATAGATAAACTGGTTTGTTAAATTCGGAACATTTTTCTATGACTTGGTTTAGGGCTTGCAGATGATCAGTAGTATAGAATCCAGGTCGAAGGCCAGCTTGTTCTGGTGGTTGATGTGCATCCAGCTTATGTTTGAGTGGCAGAAGTTAGACGGAAGTTGACCAGTAAATAGAATGGAGTTGCACAATATTTTTATTTGTAGGAGTAGAATATGTCTTTCTATTCTTAAGGCTTCTGTTGTGATATCATCTGGTCCTGCACACTTCCTGTATTTAAGATTACGCAAAAAGATTTGTATTTCTCCATCATTAAAAGGAGAAATTAAATTTGAACATGTAGGTAATTTTGGTGTATCAGAGTAAAGATTTTTGTAAAATTGAAACGGAAACGGAAATGTATTAAATAAAAAATAAGTTAAAGAACTATAACCCGACTACGTGGTGTCTAAAAAGGATGAAACAAGATAATAATTAAGATAGAAATCTAGAAATGCATAGGTACAAAAATGGTCATGGTAAAGCCGTGGTCGCACCCATTGTAAATGGATGATAGGAACACCTAAACGAACATTGTTGGTAAACCTAAACAGTAGGTGCGACCACGGCTTTACCATGACCACTTTTGTACCTATGCATTTCTAGATTTCTATCTTAATTATTTTCTTGTTTCATCCTTTTTAGACACCACGTAGTCGGGTTATAGTTTTTTAACTTAATTTTTATTACAGTATGGAATTTTAAGTAAATTTGAAATTGAAATCATACTGCCATCTTGCGTTTTTCTTAACGGACATATATATATTTTGGTTTCGTAGATTAAAATAATGTAAGAAATAAACATTTGTTGCATCAAAATTGACATGAGTCAAGTAGCCTATTCATATTTACTAATTATCTAATCTATAAATCATTAAGTGTGTTAATTAAATTGCTAGATTTATATCTTATTCGTGAAATTCATGATAATCAATAATTAGGTACCTAATAAAAAAATCTTGCTTGGAGCGGTCGCCATTGGTGGCATTTCTGTTTTAGCCAAACTGGACACAATCATCCTGTGAGAATCGAACCCACGACCCCCGGGTCTACAGGCAAATGCCTTAACCGCTGAAACACTAAGGTGGTTTCGAAGGTTGGAGTTAAGCCCCTACTATTTCTGTCTATATAATATTTCTGTGTATATTAAGTTAGGTATCTGTTAGTTTATGAGATTTCATAAACACAATCGCTAGCGACGGCGTAAGGATTTTCAACAAATTTCTTAATAATCTTATTGTCTGCCAGGTGCACTTATATCTTTTATTTATTTGTCTGCGTTTGATATATCTAAATATTGTAGGAGAAAGTACTTTAGACGCTCTAGGGCTATCAAAATCAAATTAATTAAGCGTTATTTTAATTTATTATTTTTATTTTTTTTAAAAACTCATTAGTGTTCTTAACTAAGCTATATTTTTGTAGGTACTTTTCAATGCCGTTAAGAGATATGGAATCTTTTTGTTCCTAACAGCAAGATGCAAGTTTGAAAAATAAGTGAACAATTAAAAAAAGGTAAGTTATGTAATAATTTCCAGTAGGTACAGACCTAATCGCACTTACTAAGTTCAAACAATAAAAAAAAATCTTTATTTCCCATTTTCGTTAGAGCAAAAGTTCCAACTTTCAATACATCTCCAATCAACATTATTATTCTAATATAAAGTTAAATAAATATAAAGAGGGAGAGCAAATTGTGGGTTTGTATAAAAATAATGAAAACCATTGTACCTATTTTAAGAATCTCAGCCTTCATAAGTTTATTCCAATCCAGATGGATGGATGGATGGTTAAATAGCATTAATATGCAGACGAAACCGTGAGCGATAGTTAAAGTATGCAAATTTAATAAAATTCATAGGCCATCACCTTTATTCATACGAAATACGACTAATATTGACAGATTTTTTGTACAAGAGAAAAAAAAACAAAAATTCAAGAACTTCGTGTTCTTACCCATGAAGCATGGTAGCAAGAACACTGGCTGCGTTCCCCATCTGGATACATATGCTAATCCATTGGGCGAAAAAGTAGCCTTTCTTGTCACCAGCGGCGGAGATCAGAGGCGGAAAGGTGTTTTTGAAAAGATCTCTTGCGCTAGGAATCTAAGGTCCAAACGTCTCAACGACAAACGAAAATATAAAATAGACTAACATTTATAAGAAAACATAATTGTTACAGATGACGGTAAAGAAGCACATTTTAAAATTCAAGTACCTGTTACTCATAGGTTTGATGCTATCAATGACAACTGCTCCAAAACATTCAACAGCATGTCCGTTAGAAAACGAACATTTGAAGGATGAGGAGTGGATACATACAGATTACAGAAAAACGGCAGAAATAAAAGAAGATGAAGTGATTATGTCCATTAATGATACAACTCCTAAAGAAATAACTCTAGCGGAATCGACTGCAAAAGAATTATCTATAATAGAAATTCAAACTGGGGATACAGTTCGAATAGAAACAACTACAGAAGAAATATCTACTACAAAAATATCACCAACTGAAACATCTACAATAGACACCTCTATACCAGGATTATCAACACCAGGACTATCTACACCGGAAACTTCTACAACAGAAATACCGACAAAAGAATCATCTACAACAGAAACCTCTACACCTGAAACCTCTACAACAGAAATATCTACACCCGATACTTCAGAAATATCGACAACAGAAACCTCTACACCTGAATTATCTACAACAGAAACCTCTTCAACAGAAACCTTTACACCTGAAACATCTACAAGAGAAACCGCTACACTTGATACTTCTACTACAGAAATATCGACAACAGAAAGCTTTACACCTGAAACATCTACAACAGAAACCTCTACACCTGAATCATCCACAACAGAAACCTCTACACCTGAAACATCTACAACAGAAACCTCTACACCCGATACTTCTACTACAGAAATATCGACAACAGAAACCTCTACACCTGAAACATCTACAACGGAAACCTCTACACCTGAATCATCTACAACAGAAACCTCTACACCTGAATCATCAAAAACAGAAATCTCTACACCAGAAACATCTACAACAGAAACCTCTACACCTGAAACATCTACAACAGAAACCTCTACACCCGATACTTCTACTACAGAAATATCGACAACAGATACCTTTACACCTGAAACATCTACAACAGAAACTTCTACACCTGAAACCTCTACAACAGAAACATCTACAACCGATACTTCTACGACAGAAATATCGACAACAGAAACCTTTACAGCAGAATCATCCACAACAGAAACCTCTACACCTGAATCATCTACAACAGAAACCTCTACACCCAATACTTCTACTACAGAAATATCTACAACAGAAACCTCTACACCTGTAACATCTACAACAGAAACCTCTACACCTGAATCATCCACAACAGAAACCTCTACACCTGATTCATCTACAACAGAACCCTCTACACCTGAATCATCTACAACAGAACCCTCTACACCTGAATCATCTACAACAGAAACCTCTACAACAGAAACCTCTACACCCGATACTTCTTCTACAGAAATATCGACAACAGAAACCTTTACACCTGAAACATCTACAACAGAAACCTCTACACCTGAACCATCGACAACAGAAACCTCTACAACAGAAACCTCTACACCTGAATCATCTACAACAGAAACCTCTACACCTGAATCATCCACAACAGAAACCTCTACACCTGAATCATCCACAACAAAAACCTCTACACCTGAATCATTCACAACAGAAACCTCTACACCTGAATCATCCACAACAGAATCCTCTACACCTGAATCATCCACAACAGAAACCTCTACACCTGAATCATCCACAACAGAAACCTCTACACCTGAATCATCCACAACAGAAACCGCTACACCTGAATCATCCACAACAGAAACCTCTACACCTGAATCATCTATAACAGAACCCTCTACACCTGAATCATCTACAACAGAAACCTCTACACCTGAAACATCTACAACAGAAACCTCTACACCTGAATCATCTACAACAGAATCCTCTACACCTGAATCATCCACAACAGAAACCTCTACACCTGAATCATCCACAACAGAATCCTCTACACCTGAATCATCCACAACAGAAACCTCTACACCTGAATCATCCACAACAGAAACCTCTACACCTGAATCATCCACAACAGAAACCGCTACACCTGAATCATCCACAACAGAAACCTCTACACCTGAATCACCCACAACAGAAACCTCTACACCTGAATCATCTACAACAGTAACCTCTACAACAGAAACCTCTACACCTGAAACCTCTACAACAGAAATATCTACACCCGATACTTCTACAACAGAAACCTCAACACCTGAAACATCCACAACAGAAACCTCTACACCTGAATCATCCACATCAGAAACCTCGACACCTGAAACCTCTACAACAGAAATATCTACACCCGATACTTCTACAACAGAAACCTCAACACCTGAAACATCTACAACAGAAACCTCTACACCTGAATCATCCACAACAGAAACCTCTACACCTGAATCATCCACAACAGAAACCTCTACACCTGAATCATCCACAACAGAATCCTCTACACCTGAATCATCCACAACAGAAACCTCTACACCTGAATCATCCACAACAGAAACCTCTACACCTGAAACATCTACAACAGAAACCTCTACACCCGATACTTCTACTTCAGAAATATCGACAACAGATACTTTTACACCTGAAACATCTACAACAGAAACTACTACACCTGAATCATCCACAATAGAAACCTCTACACCTGAAACCTCTACAACAGAAATATCTACACCCGATACTTCTACAACAGAAACCTCAACACCTGAAACATCTACAAAAGAAACCTCTACACCTGAATCATCAACATCAGAAACCTCGACACCTGAAACATCTACAACAGAAACCTCTACACCCGATACTTCTACTACAGAAATATCGACAACAGAAACCTTTACACCTGAAACATCTACAACAGAAACCGCTACACTTGATACTTCTACTACAGAAATATCGACAACAGAAAGCTTTACACCTAAAACATCTACAACAGAAACCTCTACACTTGATACTTCTACTACAGAAATATCGACAACAGAAACCTTTACACCTGAAACATCTACAACAGAAACCTCTACACCAGATACTTCTACTACAGAAACATCTACAACAGAAACCTTTACACCTGAATCATCTACAACAGAAACCTATAAACCTGAATCATCTACAACAGAAACCTCTACACCTGAATCATCCACAACAGAAACCTCTACATCTGAAACATCTACAACAGAAACCTCTACACCCGATACTTCTACTACAGAAATATCGACAACAGAAACCTCTACACCTGAAACATCTACAACGGAAACCTCTACACCTGAATCATCTACAACAGAAACCTCTACACCTGAATCATCTACAACAGAAACCTCTACACCTGAATCATCTACAACAGAATCCTCTACACCTGAATCATCCACAACAGAAACCTCTACACCTGAATCATCCACAACAGAAACCTCTACACCTGAATCATCCACAACAGAAACCTCTACACCTGAATCATCTACAACAGAATCCTCTACACCTGAATCATCCACAACAGAAACCTCTACACCTGAATCATCCACAACAGAAACCTCTACACCTGAATCATCCACAACAGAAACCGCTACACCTGAATCATCCACATCAGAAACCTCTACACCTGAATCATCTACAACAGAAACCTCTACACCTGAATCATCTACAACAAAAACCTCTACACCCGATACTTCTACTACAGAAATATCGACAACAGAAACCTCTACACCTGAAACATCCACAACAGAAACCGCTACACCTGAATCATCCACAACAGAAACCTCTACACCTGAATCATCTACAACAGAACCCTCTACACCTGAATCATCTACAACAGAAACCTCTACACCTGACACATCTACAACAGAAACCTCTACACCTGAATCATCCACAACAGAAACCTCTATACCTGAATCATCCACAACAGAAACCTCTACACCTGAAACCTCTACAACAGAAATATCTACACCCGATACTTCTACAACAGAAACCTCAACACCTGAAACATCTACAACAGAAACCTCTACAACTGAATCATCCACATCAGAAACCTCGACACCTGAAACATCTACAACAGAAACCTCTACACCCGATACTTCTACTACAGAAATATCGACAACAGAAACCTTTACACCTGAAACATCTACAACAGAAACCGCTACACTTGATACTTCTACTACAGAAATATCGACAACAGAAAGCTTTACACCTGAAACATCTACAACAGAAACCTCTACACTTGATACTTCTACTACAGAAATATCGACAACAGAAACCTTTACACCTGAAACATCTACAACAGAAACCTCTACACCCGATACTTCTACTACAGAAACATCTACAACAGAAACCTTTACACCTGAATCATCTAAAACAGAAACCTATAAACCTGAATCATCTACAACAGAAACCTCTACACCTGAATCATCCACAACAGAAACCTCTACACCTGAAACATCTACAACAGAAACCTCTACACCCGATACTTCTTCTACAGAAATATCGACAACAGAAACCTCTACACCTGAAACATCTACAACGGAAACCTCTACACCTGAATCATCTACAACAGAAACCTCTACACCTGAATCATCCACAACAGACACCTCTACACCTGAATCATCTACAACAGAATCCTCTACACCTGAATCATCCACAACAGAAACCTCTACACCTGAATCATCCACAACAGAAACCTCTACACCTGAATCATCTACAACAGAATCCTCTACACCTGAGTCATCCACAACAGAAACCTCTACACCTGAATCATCCACAACAGAAACCTCTATACCTGAATCATCCACAACAGAAACCTCTACACCTGAATCATCTACAACAGAAACCTCTACACCTGAATCATCCACAACAGAAACCTCTACACCTGAATCATCTACAACAGAATCCTCTACACCTGAATCATCCACAACAGAAACCTCTACACCTGAATCATCCACAACAGAATCCTCTACACCTGAATCATCCACAACAGAAACCTCTACACCTGAATCATCCACAACAAAAACCTCTACATTTGAATCATCCACAACAGAAACCGCTACACCTGAATCATCCACAACAGAAACCTCTACACCTGAATCATCTACAATAGAACCCTCTACACCTGAATCATTTACAACAGAAACCTCTACACCCGATACTTCTACTACAGAAATATCGACAACAGAAACCTCTACACCTGAAACATCCACAACAGAAACCGCTACACCTGAATCATCCACAACAGAAACCTCTACACCTGAATCATCTACAACAGAACCCTCTACACCTGAATCATCTACAACAGAAACCTCTACACCTGAAACATCTACAACAGAAACTTCTACACCTGAATCATCCACAACAGAAACCTCTATACCTGAATCATCCACAACAGAAACCTCTACACCTGAATCATCTACAACAGAAACCTCTACACCTGAATCATCCATAACAGAAATCTCTACATCTGAATCATCTACAACAGAAACCTCCACAACAGAAACCTTTATACCCGATACTTCTACTACAGAAATATCGACAACAGAAACCTCTCCACCTGAATCATCCACAACAGAAACCTCTACACCTGAATCATCTACAACAGAAACCTCCACAACAGAAACCTCTACACCTGAATCACCCACAACAGAAACCTCTACACCTGAATCATCTACAACAGTAACCTCTACAACAGAAACCTCTACACCCGATACTTCTACTACAGAAATATCGACAACAGAAACCTTTACACCTGAAACATCTACAACAGAAACCTCTACACCCGATACTTCTACTACAGAAACATCTACAACAGAAACCTTTACACCTGAATCATCTACAACAGAAACCTATAAACCTGAATCATCTACAACAGAAACCTCTACACCTGAATCATCCACAACAGAAACCTCTTCACCTGAAACATCTACAACAGAAACCTCTACACCCGATACTTCTTCTACAGAAATATCGACAACAGAAACCTCTACACCTGAAACATCTACAACGGAAACCTCTACACCTGAATCATCTACAACAGAAACCTCTACACCTGAATCATCCACAACAGACACCTCTACACCTGAATCATCTACAACAGAATCCTCTACATCTGAATCATCCACAACAGAAACCTCTACACCTGAATCATCCACAACAGAAACCTCTACACCTGAATCATCCACAACAGAAACCTCTACACCTGAATCATCTACAACAGAATCCTCTACACCTGAATCATCCACAACAAAAACCTCTACATTTGAATCATCCACAACAGAAACCGCTACACCTGAATCATCCACAACAGAAACCTCTACACCTGAATCATCTACAATAGAACCCTCTACACCTGAATCATCTACAACAGAAACCTCTACACCCGATACTTCTACTACAGAAATATCGACAACAGAAACCTCTACACCTGAAACATCCACAACAGAAACCGCTACACCTGAATCATCCACAACAGAAACCTCTACACCTGAATCATCTACAACAGAACCCTCTACACCTGAATCATCTACAACAGAAACCTCTACACCTGAAACATCTACAACAGAAACCTCTACACCTGAATCATCCACAACAGAAACCTCTATACCTGAATCATCCACAACAGAAACCTCTACACCTGAATCATCTACAACAGAAATCTCTACATCTGAATCATCTACAACAGAAACCTCCACAACAGAAACCTTTATACCCGATACTTCTACTACAGAAATATCGACAACAGAAACCTCTCTACCTGAATCATCCACAACAGAAACCTCTACACCTGAATCATCTACAACAGAAACCTCCACAACAGAAACCTCTACACCTGAATCACCCACAACAGAAACCTCTACACCTGAATCATCTACAACAGTAACCTCTACAACAGAAACCTCTACACCCGATACTTCTACTACAGAAATATCGACAACAGAAACCTTTACACCTGAAAAATCTACAACAGAAACCTCTACACCCGATACTTCTACTACAGAAACATCTACAACAGAAACCTTTACACCTGAATCATCTACAACAGAAACCTATAAACCTGAATCATCTACAACAGAAACCTCTACACCTGAATCATCCACAACAGAAACCTCTTCACCTGAAACATCTACAACAGAAACCTCTACACCCGATACTTCTTCTACAGAAATATCGACAACAGAAACCTCTACACCTGAAACATCTACAACGGAAACCTTTACACCTGAATCATCTACAACAGAATCCTCTACATCTGAATCATCCACAACAGAAACCTCTACACCTGAATCATCCACAACAGAAACCTCTACACCTGAATCATCCACAACAGAAACCTCTACACCTGAATCATCTACAACAGAATCCTCTACACCTGAATCATCCACAACAAAAACCTCTACATTTGAATCATCCACAACAGAAACCGCTACACCTGAATCATCCACAACAGAAACCTCTACACCTGAATCATCTACAATAGAACCCTCTACACCTGAATCATCTACAACAGAAACCTCTACACCCGATACTTCTACTACAGAAATATCGACAACAGAAACCTCTACACCTGAAACATCCACAACAGAAACCGCTACACCTGAATCATCCACAACAGAAACCTCTACACCTGAATCATCTACAACAGAACCCTCTACACCTGAATCATCTACAACAGAAACCTCTACACCTGAAACATCTACAACAGAAACCTCTACACCTGAATCATCCACAACAGAAACCTCTATACCTGAATCATCCACAACAGAAACCTCTACACCTGAATCATCTACAACAGAAATCTCTACATCTGAATCATCTACAACAGAAACCTCCACAACAGAAACCTTTATACCCGATACTTCTACTACAGAAATATCGACAACAGAAACCTCTCTACCTGAATCATCCACAACAGAAACCTCTACACCTGAATCATCTACAACAGAAACCTCCACAACAGAAACCTCTACACCTGAATCACCCACAACAGAAACCTCTACACCTGAATCATCTACAACAGTAACCTCTACAACAGAAACCTCTACACCCGATACTTCTACTACAGAAATATCGACAACAGAAACCTTTACACCTGAAAAATCTACAACAGAAACCTCTACACCCGATACTTCTACTACAGAAACATCTACAACAGAAACCTTTACACCTGAATCATCTACAACAGAAACCTATAAACCTGAATCATCTACAACAGAAACCTCTACACCTGAATCATCCACAACAGAAACCTCTTCACCTGAAACATCTACAACAGAAACCTCTACACCCGATACTTCTTCTACAGAAATATCGACAACAGAAACCTCTACACCTGAAACATCTACAACGGAAACCTTTACACCTGAATCATCTACAACAGAAACCTCTACACCTGAATCATCCACAACAGACACCTCTACACCTGAATCATCTACAACAGAATCCTCTACACCTGAATCATCCACAACAGAAACCTCTACACCTGAATCATCCACAACAGAAACCTCTACACCTGAATCATCCACAACAGAAACCTCTACACCTGAATCATCCACAACAGAATCCTCTACACCTGAATCATCCACAACAGAAACCTCTACACCTGAATCATCCACAACAGAAACCTCTACACCTGAATCATCTACAACAGAATCCTCTACACCTGAATCATCCACAACAGAAACCTCTACACCTGAATCATCCACAACAGAATCCTCTACACCTGAATCATCCACAACAGAAACCTCTACACCTGAATCATCCACAACAGAAACCTCTACACCTGAATCATCCACAACAGAAACCGCTACACCTGAATCATCCACAACAGAAACCTCTACACCTGAATCATCTACAATAGAACCCTCTACACCTGAATCATCTACAACAGAAACCTCTACACCCGATACTTCTACTACAGAAATATCGACAACAGAAACCTCTACACCTGAAACATCCACAACAGAAACCGCTACACCTGAATCATCCACAACAGAAACCTCTACACCTGAATCACCCACAACAGAAACCTCTACACCTGAATCATCTACAACAGTAACCTCTACAACAGAAACCTCTACACCCGATACTTCTACTACAGAAATATCGACAACAGAAACCTCTACACCTGAAACATCTACAACAGAAACCTCTACACCTGAATCATCCACAACAGAAACCTCTACACCTGAATCATCCACAACAGAAACCTCTACACCTGAATCATCCACAACAGAAACCTCTACACCTGTATCATCTACAACAGAAACCTCTATACCTGAATCATCCACAACAGAAACCTCTACACCTGAATCATCTACAACAGAAATCTCTACATCTGAATCATCTACAACAGAAACCTCCACAACAGAAACCTTTATACCCGATACTTCTACTACAGAAATATCGACAACAGAAACCTCTCCACCTGAATCATCCACAACAGAAACCTCTACACCTGAATCATCTACAACAGAAACCTCCACAACAGAAACCTCTACACCTGAATCACCCACAACAGAAACCTCTACACCTGAATCATCTACAACAGTAACCTCTACAACAGAAACCTCTACACCCGATACTTCTACTACAGAAATATCGACAACAGAAACCTTTACACCTGAAACATCTACAACAGAAATCTCTACACCCGATACTTCTACTACAGAAACATCTACAACAGAAACCTTTACACCTGAATCATCTACAACAGATACCTATAAACCTGAATCATCTACAACAGAAACCTCTACACCTGAATCATCCACAACAGAAACCTCTTCACCTGAAACATCTACAACAGAAACCTCTACACCCGATACTTCTTCTACAGAAATATCGACAACAGAAACCTCTACACCTGAAACATCTACAACGGAAACCTCTACACCTGAATCATCTACAACAGAAACCTCTACACCTGAATCATCCACAACAGACACCTCTACACCTGAATCATCTACAACAGAATCCTCTACACCTGAATCATCCACAACAGAAACCTCTACACCTGAATCATCCACAACAGAAACCTCTACACCTGAATCATCCACAACAGAAACCTCTACACCTGAATCATCTACAACAGAATCCTCTACACCTGAATCATCCACAACAGAAACCTCTACACCTGAATCATCCACAACAGAAACCTCTACACCTGAATCATCTACAACAGAATCCTCTACACCTGAATCATCCACAACAGAAACCTCTACACCTGAATCATCCACAACAGAATCCTCTACACCTGAATCATCCACAACAGAAACCTCTACACCTGAATCATCCACAACAGAAACCTCTACACCTGAATCATCCACAACAGAAACCGCTACACCTGAATCATCAACAACAGAAACCTCTACACCTGAATCATCTACAATAGAACCCTCTACACCTGAATCATCTACAACAGAAACCTCTACACCCGATACTTCTACTACAGAAATATCGACAACAGAAACCTCTACACCTGAAACATCCACAACAGAAACCGCTACACCTGAATCATCCACAACAGAAACCTCTACACCTGAATCACCCACAACAGAAACCTCTACACCTGAATCATCTACAACAGTAACCTCTACAACAGAAACCTCTACACCCGATACTTCTACTACAGAAATATCGACAACAAAAACCTCTACACCTGAAACATCTACAACAGAAACCTCTACACCTGAATCATCCACAACAGAAACCTCTACACCTGAATCATCCACAACAGAAACCTCTACACCTGAATCATCCACAACAGAAACCTCTACACCTGTATCATCTACAACAGAAACCTCTACACCCGATACTTTTACTACAGAAATATCGACAACAGAAACCTTTACACCTGAATCATCTACAACAGAAACCTCTACACCCGATACTTTTACTACAGAAATATCGACAACAGAAACCTTTACACCTGAAACATCTTCAACAGAAACCTTTACACCTGAATCATCCACAACAGAAACCTCTACACCTGAATCATCTACAACAAAAACCTCTACACCTGAAACCTCTACAACAGAAACCTCAACACCTGAAATATCGACTACAGAAACCTCTACACTTGAAACATCTACATCAGAAACCTCTACACTTGATACTTCTACTACAGAAATATCGACAACAGAAACTTCTACACCTGAATCATCTACAACAGAAACCTCTACACCTGAAACATCTACAACAGAAACCTCTACACCTGAAACATCTACACCTGATACTTCTACTACAGAAATAACGACAACAGAATTCTCCACACCTGAATTATCTACAACAGAAACCTCTACACCTGAAACATCTACAACAGAAACCTCTACACCTGAAACATCTACACCTGATACTTCTACTACAGAAATAACGACAACAGAATTCTCCACACCTGAATTATCTACAATAGAAACCTCTGCAACAGAAACCTTTACACCTGAAACATCTACAACAGAAACCTCTACACCTGAATCATCCATAACAGAAACCTCTACACCTGAATCATCTACAACAGAAACCTCTACACCTGAACCATTTTCAACAGAAACATCTACTTTAGAAATATCTTCTACAGAAACGTCTACAGATGCTTCCACTGAATCTCCAACCACTACACAAATGGTAAGAATTTTCGTAAACTAAGGTGCTTGACAGCAACAACAGACAAAGAGATTTATTCCTTGTCACCTACTATGTCTTACTAAGCCTTTAAACAGAACACAACCAGGTCAGTTTAAGAAGGGAAAACATGTCATATGAGAGATTAGCTCAGAAGATACCAGCCAATATGGTGTCTCCCCTCTTATCCACCCCTATCCTCTATCCATAGACTATGGCTGTACCCTCAAGAACCTGAACGAAGCCACTGATATTTATTATTATGCTATTAGTGGTGAGTTTTGGTCATCAGAAATATTATTCAGCCAATCAACTGTCTAAGACAAATATGTTTTTTTGAACGTGGACCTTCTAATTACCATGTTATATTTTACAGCCCGAAGATCTGATTGTACAGATTTTAGAAGACTTAGAGCAACTATTGCAAGATGAAACGGCTACGATTGCAATTGATGATATCAATGAAACGTTTGACCAAGTAAGTACATTGAAAAATTACTTCTGAATACATTTACTACATATAAATATAACATTTATTTATATAACTGGATCAAAATGGAATGGAAAAAAATAACATTCAATGATATTATTGATAGAGATCGAATGCATTCCACGCTGGTAGTTGGTTAGATAGCAACAAAAAATTTAATAAAACTTAGCAGATTTGTTAAGTCAGAGTGGCTTAAATGTGAAAATGTTATTAGGTAAATACATAGTTTCTATCGAATTAGAAAACACGGGATACAGTTTTTAATACGATAGTGAAGTACATAGGTAATAATCATCTTTTAGACGAAGATTGTCTTAATTTTAATTGAAAAAATTTACAGGTGAATGGCCTTCTTGATCAAAATCAAGACGTGGCATTTCCCGGCGAACTACTCCAAATGTTAGATCGAGTTGCTTTAAGAGTTGATCTGAACGGATCGCCTACGGGAAAGGTAGTAGGAGATAACATTGCTATGTTGATGGCTGACGCCGGCCCAGATAACCCTGTTTTAGGAATCAGTGTTGCTGCAAGAGACACAGATGAATTTAAGGATGATTCATTTCATTTCTTTACTGGTAAGTATTTTTTTAATTTAGACATCTCAGAATTATATCAGCTGGTTTATTAATTAAAAATTTAAATGTTGCTTTTTTAAAGTTATTATCATGTATTAAATCTGGCATTTAAAGCTGAATTGCTTAACACTACACATAAGACAAAATCAAAATCGTATACTTACCTCTGTCTTTTACTATATATTCTCATTTTAATCCGTGGATGTATAAATATGTCGAAGTAAGGTTGCCTTATTAAGATGGGTGATATGATAATAGAAATGATGATGAATAATATCAACCACCAAAATGTATTTTGATATAAAGCTCAGATTATTAAAACAAGAAAAATATTAACGAGCTATAAAATAACATTCACTAGTTCAAAGAGTAATCTAAAAATAATAAATGTAAGAAGAAGAAATGACAATAACGTTAGACAAAAAGAAAGGAAGAAAGACACAGTCGACATTGATTTTTTTTAACCTCTAACAATATGTGGAACTGGTGGAACTAAGGTAAAACCATAGTGGGCAAAATCAATATAGAGTCTATATAGCCTTTATGACTCGAAAAGAAGAAGAAGGTAGAACCATAACAATCCTAACAATCAGAAATGTACATATCTTTCAGAGCACACAGAACAGCTATCTGCCAACGAAACTGAGGCAGCAGTGTTTTTGCCTGCATCACTGACGGAGACAAATCGTCGTATCAGTTTCGTTGTGTACCGCGATGACCTAGCCTTCAGTGATATCCAGAGTGGCTTTGCAGTCAATAGTCGGGTGATCAGCGTGAATGTGGCAAATTTCACTAGTTTTGATGGTAATGATGTAAGTATATGAGTAAAAGACAAAGTAACTAATTAAATAATTAAGAAACAAGATAAATACGGGGTCCGAAATGTACGCGTAGTAACATCAGATGTTGCAATTTCATTTTCATACCCTACAGAAACCATTTTCCAATAGATTGGATTAGTAACAAAATTATATTCTATAAGAACTTTTGTAAATGTAAATTTTCTGCAGAACCTGCAATTATTTTGAACCTTTTTGATTTGAAGTTTAGTCACTGATAATTCGTGAAATAATTCTTTTTTACTATGTTTTCTTTTTTATTCTCGTTATAGTTATTTATAGTAAATGTATTAACAATTGGTATTTTTATAAACAGGTTGTTGATATTCATACAATTCCGACCACATCAGATCCAGGGCGAGATTTTAATCGTGGATGTGGTTACTGGCAATTCCAAGAAGATGGTTCAGGTTACTGGTCTCAAAATGGGTGCACATTCATCAAGTCAACAGGACCCGAAACTATGGACATCTGCCGTTGCAACCACCTAACTCATTTCGCAGAAGTTTTAATTCCACGTCCTGTGTTTTCACAATCCAACGAGGAAGCTCTAGAAATAATTTCCGTGACTGGCTGTTCATTATCTATACTGGGATTGTCTGTTATAATTCTGACTAGTGTATTATTTAGGTCCTGGAGAAGAAATTTCCAAAACCAAGTGTGGTTGCAAATATGCATTTCTTTACTCATTATGATGATTTGTTTTTTAGTTGTCGTATTCGTTGATTTCGATTATCATAATGTTAGCTGTATGATTACTGGAATTATGCTACATTATTCTCTATTAGTTTCTTTCTGTTTGATGCTAGTAATATCCATAAAGTCGTACAGAGACCTAGTATTGATAATCACAAAACAAGTACCTTATAAATTATTACTTGCGTCATCATTTTCATGGGGATTTCCTGCCATTGTCATTGTAATACTAATATCATCTGCACCAAGTTCTTACTTTGGTAGATTTGCAGAAATAAATCCGAATGGAAATTTTTGTTATCCATCAGGTCTTGGATTGTGGTTAACAATATATGCTCCGGTTGCTTTAATACTACTTATTAATTGTGTGTTTTTCGTTTTGATAGTTTGCAGGATAGGGATTGCTCCAAGGAATCTTCGGTACCAAAGGGCTGGGGACAAGCAAGAAGCTTTGAACTATGCTCGGGTAAGCCTAGTTCTAGTGTTCTTCTTTGGCTTGCCCTGGTTCTTTGGATTACTAGCTCACAATATTGTCGCAGCATATTTATTCACATTAACAGCGACCTTTCAAGGCTTTGTTTTATTCGTTTTTATTGTTATAGCTAATCACAAAACGAGAAATTTGTGGTTGGTTAAGTTGGGACTCAAAAAGTCAAATATCAATACTCAGTCTAGAGAATCTGTGACAATGTTCTTTTAAGTAATAACTAGTTAACACTGATTGTAAAACATTAAGTACATCTTAGTACTTATTGTTAAAGACATACCTACTTTGTATTTAGGAAAGGAAAGAAAATTGTTTCTTTCTCTCACTGTTTTAGCTAAAATGGGTTTTACAAACGTATATTCCCATATACATTTGTAAAAACGATAGAATAAAAAAATACAATTATCTGGTTCTCATACAAGTTAATAGGTTGTAATTAATAATGTAGATTCATTAATTGAGGCATACCCCATTATATCTTATAATATGAGATGAGGGGGTAATTAATATTTTTTTCGCTTTGTGTATTTTTTTAAAAGTTTTTATCCCTCTTTCGTCGTTATTGACCCTTGGGATATGACTCGGTGTCCGAGTGAGCCAGTACCCCTAGTATTAGCTTTTAAACGAAGACGCTAGCGACTGCATAAGAATTTTGTATGGATTTTCTTAGTTGCCTTACTATCCGTCGCGCTGTACAGGTTTGTCATACAAAATCACTAACGCAGTGGCTTATTTACTGCCATATTTAAGATGATAAATACATCTCATCTATACAAACGTATTGCCTTGTATTGTATCTGGATAGTTTTATATATTTATTTATTAAATTCATGTACTGAGTGTACATGAATTAAATACAAACATATGAAATTTAGTACAAGTAATGTATTTAGAACGCTGGTTTTTGTTTTAAAATCTAGGTTTACTGTAGGTATGCTTCTAGGGTTAGATTTTTTGTATAAATACCAAAGGAAATATGCCAAATACCTAAAACAAATGTATGTTTAGTTTACCATTTTTACATCGCCGTCATCAGCCTTCATACCATAAGATGTTTTAAAGTATCAATTTTGTCTGCCAAATCCCGAAGTATATAAATTTTCACGCTGAGAAGCTATCAACTTATACACAAGTGAAAAAAAAAATTAACAAAAAAAAAAACGTAAAACAACGAAAAAAAATTGTGTGATAAATTAACAGTTGGTATTACATGGTCCGTCCATTTTAGTGTATTATTAAACTGATATGCAATGGCAAATTAAATATTTTAGTTAGATATCGGTAAAGTGGGCCACAGAGAAACGTACCTATACCACTTTATCCTAACATATCTATTGCGGTATACTTTTGTATGTGGCCCATGGTACGTCAATTTGACAAAAATATGTGTATTGTCGACCTAACCATACGGTGTGATAATTATAAAATATTATTTGTGTAAAGAAAAAATAATTATAATATTATACTCAACTGTAAAATAATTAAATGCATGTAATGTTAAGTACCTACACTTAATAAATCAAACTTTAAGTTACAGTACCTGGGCGGCCTAGCTTCGCTCGTTTTATGCAGAAAATCTTTTTGCGTGAAAATATGGGTAAAATGAAATTTCCAAGACATGGAATCTATGTGAAGATAATCTAGCTAGTGATCGTTTTGACTATGAGAGAACGTATTGTTTAAAATTTCAAAAAAAAACCGTTATTGCCCTTTTCAAAAAGGCGAGTACAAATAAATTTATATACTATATTGCTATATACTATATCGTTTAATAGTATGGGATAAGTAAGTTATAGATTTCGGAAGTGTATATTATTTAACTATGTATGATATGAGTCTAGTCTATATTTATAAAAAAAAAAAAAATGTAATAAAGTTTTTAAATTGAATTGGTTTTGTATTTTAAAGCATATCACTATTACTATCATTAGGTACATCCTATTAAACAAAGTCGCTTTCTCTATCCCTCTAGGGATATCCCTATGTATGTTTAAATCTTAAAAACTACGCAACGGATTTTGATGCGGTTTTTATTAATAGATAGAGTGATTCAAGAGGAAGGTTTTTATGCCTATGCGAAGCCGGGGCGGGTCGCTTGTCCATAATAAAATATAATAAATAACTTGTCTTTATCGTGCTCGCACATTTACAGCAAAAAACTTAGTCATCATAGCCGAAGCGGCCTGGGGATATATGCCACAATATACCTATATATTAATATAAATATATAAAACAAAGGCGTGTTAGTTACAACACTTAGGCACACATTAGATGCTCATGCTTATGCACGCATGATGGTTTTCCATCAAACAAAGGGATGGTACTCGAAAAGTGAATTGAATCAACTGATTTCCAAACAAAAATTCCTAATTTTTTTAGTTTAAATCAAGAATATTGCGATGATTTACGATGGAACAATTAAATCAACTGATTTCCAAACAAATCATTTTATTTTTTTTAAATTTATATAAAGAATTTTGCAATGATTTGTTTGGAAATCAGTTGATTTAATTGTTCCATCGTAAATCATCGCAAAATTCTTGATTTAAACTAAAAAAATTAGGATTTTATGTTTGGAAATCAGTCGATTCAATTCACATTTCGAGTACCATCCCTTTATTTGATGGTTTTCCATCATGCACGCATGAGCGTCTAGGGTGCGCCTTATAGCTCAAGATCTACTGGATCAATCTCTTTGAAATTTTGCATACAGGACAGACAAAAGCTAGTATTATTATAATTGTGAAAACGTGGATGTCCGTCTTTTCAAGTAGAAACGGAGCGACGAATTCGAATGAAATTTGATATAGCGATACCTTGAACCATAAGGATGGACATAGCGATAATCGAAATGCCGAGTGTGATAGCTACATAGTACTCAATCTATATAAATAAAAATGATTCGCAAAAATATATGTACGCCCACAACCGTTATTTTTAACCTTAAAATAACGGTTTTTAACCTAGTGTTATTAATATTGAAAATATAATCTATTTTAGGGAACTAAATACCTGAGATCGTTATTTAGGGTAAATACCGCTTAAGCGGAACCTTTATAATAAAGCTCGCTGAAAAAATGAAAGAGTAAGAAAAAATTGCATTATGGTTTCAACCACGTTTCCGTTCTCTGGTAATGGTTCAATAGATACCAAATTACAGTCTACTAGATCGACCACACGCATTGCATGTCGTTTTAGTTAGGAAATAAGTCATTTTATGATAAGGACGGAAACCTACTGAGCTGGCACGACATGTGTGACCGTGCCTGCTCGTGGTGTCAATGTATTAATGTATTATCCCAACTAATATGCTATAACCTTACCGAAGAGGCAGGCTATCCTATGCAGAAAAAATTGCAAAAAAGAAAAAAATAATAAGGAAAAAATAACAATTCTTAATAATTTAAATTCATAATTATAGAATATGAAATGCGCGCGGTCTCTCGCCAGTCAACATTTTTAATCTATAGTATAGGTATTTATCTATCTAGATGATATTTTTTACAGAATTCATGTATTTTTAAACTCTTGAAATTCCAGCCAGTCTCTTTCTGATAAGATAGGGTTTATCAGAACATAACACATGAGACACACGGAGAAATAGCGAACACTTTACCTGTTGGTTATAAGACAATGCCGGACCTAGGTATGCTTTAGGATGGGGCTAGCTCAGATTATGTCACCCATGACACATGTCATTATGTGTTATTGTTATCCAAACTAAGTAAATTTATTTACTTACTTCCTTACTATCCATATTTCCATAAAAATAAATATTCTCTCTTGACCGATTTTGATGAAATTTAGTATGGATGGATTAAGGACGAGAAGAGGTCAAACATACGCTACTTTTCCCACACGGCCGGAGGGAGGGGCAAATCAAGTTAAAATAATTTACTATGCAACCGAGAAAACGCTGTACTTATATAATATTTATATCACTTTAATATACAACTTCTTTATTTGCATTATGACAGATAAAAGACAAAAAGAATTTTAAAATTTTGGTTAAAAAATATATACAAAAGTATTTTATTTTGATTTAAGGTTTGTGTTGATTTATATATGGGTAAGGGACTAGCACAAGACTGTCTCAAAATCACAGAATTAGTAATAGTACTCCAAAATATGAAAATGACGGGTTTATCTAATGCGTTCGTTAGTTTCCATACCTACCTTCTGATTTCTTCATAAGACCAACTTGACGGCACCATATTATTTTTTAATTTATCGTCATTGATGCACAAAGAAATGACTTGATAGATTTTGTCAAATGTCTGCTTAATACGTTGAACTAGGTAAAATTTAACTTGCAAGATTTAATCACACTGAGACTAGGACAGATAAAACTATAAGTAAATCAAAACTTGTAAAAAGCTTGTAAAAATGTATTTAATCTTTAAGTTTAGCTTTGCTTATGAAAAGTATTCAAACAAATAAGCGAATAAAAAAAAGCGGAGAAAAGAAAAATAAATCATGTCGTGTAAAATTTTACTAATAGTGGTCTCGTATTTTACCTTAGCCCTAGGGCAAGATATCGTAGAGCCGGCCCCTACTGAGAAGCTATTAAATATTTACCTGTACCTACCTGTATCAAAAGCCATTGTTATGATATGACGTCTTAACTGTTCCTGTACACTAACTAATAACAAGAAACCTAGATTAAATCTTACGCATTGTTATGCAACCATGTTTGGTTGTATGCAGTTTATCCAAACTTGTTTGCTTTTGTAGCACATTCCACCTTGGTCGGGTTGGCGGCGATAGTGGGTTTTCTTGTCTATGTTTGTCTTGTGGTCGAAAGCGTATCGTGACGGACGTACGGAAAGTGCGCGGGAAAACAATTCTTTTTTCGAATTCCTTGCGTGACAATTTGAAGTTATCGGTGTTTTTTTTTAAAGTGTTCCGTTGCTTTGTGTGTGCCATTTGGAATATGTGATTTTGTTTTTTTTCAATAGAGGTAAGAACATATTTTTTTAAAGTGTATTATATTTTTAAGAAATGCTTGCTGCTGCAAAAAAGATGATTGACGATTTATGTCCGAATTTTAGAACAAAATGTTAGTTGTACCTAGGTGGTGTTCACACTGATAATATTTGGATTTATATTCCGTGAAGGATTAATTCTTAGAAATACTATTTATTTTTAAGGTAATTGTACACATGCATCACATTTCATAGCTATCGACTTCGGGAAAATTGGTGAAATTCTAAAGAAGGAAATGAACTGGTTAATTTATAGGGTTGAACAGAGATACTGAAAAGATCTCCATAACTTAAAGCTATACTCAACACTATCGTCAGTCTCCAAAAAATACTCTTTTTCTTCCTCTTAAATACTCTATCTATTAAAAAAAACCGCATCAAAATCTGTTGCGTATTTTTAAAGATTTAAGCATACATTGGGATATAGGGATAGAGAAAGCGACTTTGTTTTATGCTATGTAGTGATATACATTTCGACTCGAAAAGAAAAAAATCTATATAACAAAAAGTAGGATTTGATATAAGAAGTAGGTTTGACCTAAACGACCCCATCCAACAACACCAAGTATGACCTGTGTAACTCAAGCACTTATTAGTACTTGTTTATTTCAATTCTACACTTGCGTTTATTTGCTTACTTGAAGTGTCAAGATACCTGTACTCTTTATCAACGAATCCACTGAATGCCTTAAAAATATTGATCAAGTTATTGACTTTATAAGTGACTTTACGAAGTGTTTATTTAGTCACAACTCATTTAGATATTTATTTACCGAAATCATGTACACAGAAAAATAAACAAAAAAAAAACTTAGTAGAGTCGGACACTATGCCTGTGCGTTGTTTAATATAATGTTGGTCGATAAAAGAGAATAAAAACGATAGGATAGGAAAAAGATAGCATTTAACGCAGAGATTTAACGGAACACAATTTTGGGCTACACCCGTTAGTATAGTATCTCCTCCCTAGTCTGTGAGCCCCGTCGCGTGCGAAAAGGAACGTCGTGTCAAAAACTTAGAAAAGAGAACATAAGTGCAAGAGTCCTGCTTATTTCTAAAGAAATGTCTTCCAGTAGACCAAAAAGAGGAAACTAGAAGAAAAGGTTACACTTACTCTATTTTAGTTTCACTAAAATAAAGTGACTAATTATGTTGCTAATGGTTTATGTAGTCAGTAGTAGTTCCAAGTACCTAGTTCTAGTTATTTTTGTGGCATAGCATTAAACCGCCAAATGAGAATTAAACATAGCTTATTTTTGCCAGTATCAAGATTTATTGGAATGTTATTTATTTAGTCAATTCACAGTCAAGTCAAGTCATCAGTCATGTCTAGTCAAATTAGTCAGAAGGCTAAGTAAAGCGGTGGAAGAATTTCACTTAGCATTTATCTTGAGAGATTTTGGTAGACATATAAATGTCATTGTACCACTTCTCAACACTGACGCTTGTACACGAACATTTAGCGAATAATAAACAGCCATTATTATGCATAAATAGGTAGTTGAAAAAACATAAATTTTGGAAAAAATGCAACACCGGCAAGTTGTAAGCTTTACCTTCCCGCCAAATCCGTACTAAAGTTGTAAGAAGGATTTTATCTTTCAAATGAACACATTCAAACATATAAAACGGCAACCTCGTATACACACTATTATTAAAGATATTTATATGGAATGGTTATCTTACAAAAATAAGTATCTTAATGTTTCATATTTTTACACCAGATGCGCCTTATCTCTATATAATTAGGTATAATTAGATAGGTAACGCCATGACAGTTATTTGCCTGACAATCGACAGTTTTCTGAGAACTAAGTAAACATAATGTGACGTCACATCTCAGTGTCTAATGTTTGTTCCGTTACAGATTATGTCGTGTAGATTTCAATTTCATAGTAAATGAATGAATTAAAACTATTGCATAATTTACATAAATATACTTATAATGAGGTTCTAAATAATAAGAGAGAAATATAATAAATTCCAGACTTCGTGAAGTCTGGTTCCATAAGTTCTTGCAAACGCGGATAGCAACTGCGTTAGGAATTTGTATTTAAGTCATATCTTTCTATTCTTTACATCTTTTTTTTCTATATATAAAAGTAAATCGTGTTAGTTACACTATTTATAACTCAAGAACGGCTGAATTGATTTGGCTCAAAATCGTAAGGAGGTCGTTTAGAACCAGGAGTAGGACATAGGGTACCTTTCATCCCGGGAAACAGTTCCCGAGGGAAGTTCACATGGGCGAAGCTGCGGGCAAAAGCTAGTACAAAATATGTCAATCAATCTCGAAGCACAAAAATATATAACTTTTCCTCCTGGTAGAGATAGTTTTGATCACTTTCTCGCCTTTTACCACATAAAGAAATGGAGGGGGGGGGGGGGGGGGGGATCTAAGGTAACCACATCATGGAACTATTTGGGCTTTCGCGTCACTGTTGGTAAAGTAATAAACGTTATCAAACTCTTATCAACCCAGCTTGTCGTTCTGTTTCTACGCCTATTTACATATGCATTCAACTCTATTGACATTATTTATTTATTTATAGGTTTTATATATAATTGGTGAGATTAAAACCGTGGGGTTTTACTAAAAGCCTGTTGATTCTATAAATTTCAAACAACAACTCGCTTCTCACATCGCTATCACACACTTCGCATAAGGTTCAAAATGACAAGTGAGAAGTGAGCTTCCAAGTTATGGGGAAATTACCTTACTGAATGCCACATTTTACGTCATCTCATACAAATTCTCACAGCCAATCTAGTTCATCTCGCTGACACGCTCGCAAGGGTAGTGCTAATAAGTATAATTTGAAAATTATAAACCGAGTTTTTAGAATGCCAATCAAGAAACTCACAGCGGATTCAGATTCGAAGTTTAAAATGAAATCTTACAGAATCAAGGCCCTGGGGTCGAAACTAGTTAAAATAAACAACGAATTTTATCGGGCCTCTTGTTCCCACGCCGCCAAATATCAACGGTTAATCCGCCGTGTGTAGGGACGATCGTCAGTGTTGTATGGATCACTATGGAAGCTTGTTGATGGAGACTGCGCAAACGGCACAGTATCTTCTCCGAGTGTGTTTCCCGGTTGCATCTTCAGCTTACGCTTCAGAAACCAGGGTACGCTAATAATGATCCTGATTTGGCGGTACTGGTCATTACAATGGAGCGACTGCCGTCTGACCGCCGTAACCCTTTTATACAGGGAAACCAGATCAACAGAAACATGATACGGGTGTGCTAGTGGCCAACACTGTCAGATTTTTCAGGCTGCCTAAAAGCATCTGACATAGCCGCAGCCGGCAGCCGGGACCAACGGCTTAACGTGCCTTTTGAACCACGGAGTAGCTCAAGATATAAAATGCCACTAATGGCGATCAATCCAAACATTGCCGCGCACTCGCCGCCGCTTTACGCGCGCTATCGTTACGAACACACGCGCCGGGCTAGGCTATCGAGCTCCTCGGCGGCGGCATGTCAACAAGGTGCCAAAGAGCCGAGAAAAAGTAGGTAGTTTATCCACTTAATAGCCAAAATAGCTATCCGCTATCACAGAGAACGTGCCAAATCCACTATTTACCACGACAGATTGCAAACGTTGCGTTTCGCCACCACACCTGTTTGCTCAGGTGCTAATTGTAGTCTCTCGGTATTGTTTTACTCAGTAAATAACTAAGTAAACGCGACCTCTATTCGGTTTTTGCCTATAACAAGGCCTCAGGTTCGATCACCGGCAAGGTAATATGAAATATGCTTTGATCTCTTTTCTTTAGACAATCGGTCATTTAATTGTTTTTATCCTAGCGTTTTACTGGTTGCATCCTCAGCTGGTTGCTAGGGAGACTAGGATTCAGGTGGCAAACTGTCATTGTTTCAGAATTTCTTTCTTAATCTACTACATGCTCAAGAATTGGAAAAAGTATTAGAATATACGTATGTATGTGTACATATAGTACAGTGGGCTGCAGAGAAAACTGACCCCCATGCCACAAGTATCGCTATTGAAAGGGGATCAGATTTCTCTGCAGCCTACTGTATAACTCAACTCACTCAACTAAATAACCGTCTCCAAGAAACAGGCAATCATTATGCAGGTGGCTTCCACCATCCTTAAAACCCATCCACTATCCCACCCAACCACTTTCCACCATCTCTTAAAATCATGCAAGATCCAGTAAGGGAGATGTCGCCTTACATATATAATAAGTATTGCATGGTTTTAAGAGACGGAAGTAACCCCCCAGAAAGAATTTCAATCCGACCAAAGTTCCTGTTATAATCGTTCGAACTGCCTCCGTGGTCCAGTGGTTAAGGCGTTTGCCTGTAGACCCGGGGGTCGAGGGTTCAATTCCCACGGGAAGCATACTTTGTTTAGTTGTTTCCAGTTTGGTTAGGACATTGCAGGCTTGAATCACCTGATTGTCTGACAAAAAAGATGATTCCGTGCTTCGGAAGGCACGTTAAGCCGTTGGTCCCGGCTGCCATCTGGTAGTCGTTAAAGGAACCGTGTCAGAGGCCGAGAGGTGGTTCCGAAGAACTCTGACACCAGGGTGTGCATGGTCGATTGACCATGACACCTACACGAAATGAATGAATGATCGTTCAAACAAACAACTCTTCAGTTTCAATATATGATTAGTAAAGATGAACACAGAAAGCATTGTTATCCTTTTATGGCAGTTTACATTATAACACTCCATTTATGATTGTGAAAAATACAGCATAGAGATCACAACTCGGCCAAAGTCACAATTTCAAAACCTAAAACGAATGTTGACAAACACAAAATGTATGGGATTGACACCCACGTGATTTAACGCAGATTATTTCAATCCCATACATTTTGTTCTTGTCGACATTCGTTAGCGTTTTTAAATTGTGAAGTTGGCTAAGCTCTCATATACTCATAAGATTTAAAAAAATATCGCCTGGTTGGGCGATTTTTAGGCGGTTTTTAGGTTTCTGAACCCAAAAGGTAAAAATGCGGCCCTATTACAAGACTTGACTTCGCTGTCCATCCGTCCGTCTGTCACAGACTGTCTCATGAACCGTGATAGCTAGAGTTGAAATTTTAACAGATGATGTATTTCTGTTATAACAACAAAAACTGAAAATGTGCTCTGGGGCTCCCATACAACAAACGTAATTTATTTGCCGTTTTGTATATAGGTATACAAA
Organism: Apomyelois bistriatella; assembly: GCA_947044815.1. Classification (NCBI taxonomy): domain Eukaryota; kingdom Metazoa; phylum Arthropoda; class Insecta; order Lepidoptera; family Pyralidae; genus Apomyelois; species Apomyelois bistriatella. The sequence goes on from OX345690.1 coordinate 14,571,891, forward strand.
ACGTCCAACTCGCCCTTGGCTGCTTTTATAAATAAAAAAACAACATGAACTACGTTAATAAAAGCATAATTAATTTTGAATTTAGTCATTAAGCTAACAGATTCGCCAGCCACATTAGCTCTACTTAAGGTCCATTAAAATCATATATTTTAGCATGCCCTAGTTAAAATAAGTAGAATTTTAACCCTGGACGCTCCCAGTCATTACAATATCATTAATTTACTATAATAAAAACAAAGTAGCGTTAAGTTATCACGACAAAAAATCTTAATTTCAGTATTGTGGCCGTGAGAGAGATCTCAGGGTTGCCTACGAAAAAAAAAAAACATGTTTTACGATATTCGAGCTGTCGGACTTTTAGCTAAATTGGTCAAGTTCAGGGCTGACCTTAATGATGCGTAAAATGTGGTTTTGAGGGTGTAGCGAGACACTCGCCACTCATAACAAACCTCAACCTATCGTTTGGCAACGGCTGCGCGCGCAATGAAAAACATCGACGGATCGCGGCGTTATTCATTCGTCGGTTCTCTACCAGATGACACGCGTCTCTGGTGTCGATATTCTTATATTGTAAACTGTGTTGTGAAATTGTAATATATCTATCTGTATATACTATCCTCTTTGCTATCAAGTTCCTCTCTATACCTTCTCCGCTTTCTACCTACTACTGCTTCGTCTGCTTCCTACTGCTATACTTAACTACACATCGTGTGCGACTGAATGCCGATCTTGTTAGAAGTTGGTTTAGTGGAAACCCACACGCCACCTTCTACACTGGTGACCACCGACTACGAACAAGAAGCACCTTTTGCGCCGATTTGTGACCTGGAAATCGTGAGCATAAAATAAAAATAATTTTGAATAAAAATTTTTTCCTGTCAAACAAACTTCGTTGCCAATAGCAACAAAGAGGTTGGCCGTGGCCTTACTTACACGAGTGGTGAGCGACTTTTGTTTTTAAAATGTGCGAGTCCGAAAAAGTGATTAAAATTGATGAAGTATTGAGAGTTGGTGTAAAAGTACCACCATTTTGGCCAGAAGAACCGGCTTTATGGTTTGCCCAATTAGAGTGTCAATTTGATCTTTCCCGAATTACTACTGATGATACAAAATTCAATTATCTCGTAGCACAGCTTGATCACCAATACGCCATCGAAGTGAAAGATATCATTACTAGGCCTCCTGAAAAGGACAAATATTTGAAATTGAAGACCGAGCTTATAAGGCGTCTGTCCGCTTCACAGGAAAAGCGCGTGAAACAATTACTTATGCACGAGGAGCTTGGCGACCGAAAGCCCTCGCAATTCCTGCGTCACTTGGAGAGTTTAGCGGGTCCTTCAATACCCAGTGATTTTTTGGCCACTTTATGGACTAGTCGACTGCCACAGAATATACAGACTGTTATTGCTTCACAGATGGATCTTACTTTAGATAAACTGGGAGAATTGGCTGATAAAGTGTACGAAATTGCTCATGCTTCACCTCAGGTCTCCATGGCTAGCACTTCTACTGTCATCGCACCATCTTCGCCTATGGAAGAGCTAACAAGGCAGGTCAATGAGCTAACCAGGCAAGTAGCAGCCCTTACTAATGACAGGAATAACAGAAGTCACTCACGTTCCAAGCCTAGTTTTCAGAGAAACCGCTCAAGCAGTCGCTCGAATTACACACAGCCACCGCCAGACCACCCGCACTGTTTCTACCACTATACTTTTGGAGCTCAGGCGAAGAAGTGTAGGCAGCCCTGCACATTCGAGTCGGGAAACGCCCAGGGCGGTCGGAAGTAGCGGCCAACGACTGCCCTCCATCTACAGGCCGTCTTTTTGTCACCGACCGCGCCACGAAAATGCAATTCCTTGTGGATACTGGCTCAGACTTGTGCGTTTTCCCACGGTCAGCAGTCAAGACGTCCTGCGCTCGTTCCAAGTATGATCTAATAGCGGCAAACGGCAGTATCATCCATACTTACGGGCCTATACAGCTTCATCTCAATTTAGGACTCAGACGCATATTTTCTTGGAGCTTCACAATAGCCGACGTGTCAAAACCCATCATTGGTGTTGATCTGCTTAGCCACTACAACTTACTAGTTGATTGCAGGAATCAACGTCTGGTTGACGGTACTACAACTTTACATGTCGCCGCCATTTCAGAAAGAACAGGAACCACTGACGATATCGCCTCTGTGAAATCTGTTAATGGTGAGTCAGAATTCCATCAAATACTTCGAGAGTTTCCGGAGATTACAAGGCCTGCTGGTGTGCATTCACCGCCAAAGCACAGCACACTACACTATATTAAGACTACGCCAGGACCTCCAGTATCTTGTAAACCACGACGTCTAGATCCAGCTCGACTTCAGACTGCCAAGAAGGAGTTTGAGTTCATGCTTGCCAGTGGCATTGCTCGCCGTTCGGAGAGTCCATGGTCTTCGGCTTTGCACATGGTGAGAAAGAAGGACAATTCATGGCGACCTTGTGGGGACTACCGAGCTCTGAATTCCCGCACTATACCTGATCGCTACCCTATACGACACATTCATGACTTCTCACATCAACTTTCTGGATGTTCCATCTTCTCCACCATCGATTTAGTTAAGGCCTACCATCAAATAGCTGTAAATCCTGCTGATATTCCCAAAACAGCGATTACTACACCGTTCGGACTCTTTGAATTTCCGTTCATGACTTTTGGCTTAAGAAACGCTGCCCAAACTTTTCAAAGGTTCCTTGATGAAGTGCTCCTGGGCCTTGATTTCTGCTATGGGTACATCGACGATATCTTGATTTTCTCAAATTCCGTGGAACAACACAAAGCTCATCTTCGCATACTCTTCGGGCGCCTCAAACAATATGGCATATGGGTGAACACATCAAAATGTTTCCTTGGAAAAGAAGAGGTAACCTTTCTAGGATACTCAGTTTCAGCTGCCGGTACTAAACCCCTCGCTACTAAAGTCCAAGCGCTTCAGGAGTACACTGTTCCCAAAACTGTTAAAGAGCTTCGAAGATTCTTGGGCATGCTGAACTTTTACCGTCGCTTCGTACGAAACGCTGCTCAACTTCAAGCACCGCTGCACGCAGTACTATCTGGCCCTAAAGTTAAAGGTTCACATCCAGTGAATATGACACCTGATATGCTTAAAGCGTTTGAAGATTGTAAGACCTCATTGTCAAATGCCACACTACTTGCCCATCCAAACCCAACTGCAGATTTAGCCATCGTGACTGATGCATCAGATTTGGGTATTGGTGCAGTCTTGCAACAGCGAAAAGGAAAGGAGTGGCAACCTTTGGCCTTTTATTCGCATAAACTGAGCCCATCTCAAAAAAAGTATAGCCCATACGACCGGGAGCTGTTAGCTGTTTACGAGGCCATTAAGTACTTCCGCCACATGGTCGAGGCGAGGACGTTTGCCATACTAACTGATCATAAACCACTCACCTTTGCCTTCACAAAGAATAGAGACCAATGTTCACCTCGCCAGTTCAGATATCTAGACTACATAGCTCAATTTACAACAGACGTTCGATACATACCTGGACCCGAGAATGTGGTTGCTGATGCTCTCTCGCGCCTAGATGAGATCTCCGTGGCCATCGACTACCAAGAACTTGCACGATCCCAGGAAGCTGATCCTGAGCTGCAAGGCCTTCTTAAACATGGTACCGCTCTGAAGCTAAGGAAGATACGAACAGCACACATTAACTTACCAATATTCTGCGACACTTCTGTTCAGCCACCTCGACCATACATCACTCCGAACTTAAGAAGGCAAGTCTTCAATATGGTGCATAACTGGAATCACCCAGGGAATACAGCTACAGTACGACTGGTTACACAAAGATTCGTATGGCCAGGGATTCGTAAGGACTGTAGAGAGTGGTCTAGGCAATGTTTAAATTGCCAGAAAAACAAAGTCACCCGTCATACTCATTCTCATCTCTCATCTTTCATTACTCCTTCTGCGAGGTTTTCTCATATTCACATTGACCTCGTAGGACCTTTACCATTGTCTTGTGGTTACAGATACTGTCTCACTGTCATCGACAGATTTACTCGATGGCCTGAGGCTATCCCCCTACAGGACATCACAGCAGAGACCTGCGCAGCTGCCCTCGTGTCTGGCTGGATAGCTAGATTCGGCTGTCCCGCTCGCGTGACTACGGACCGTGGTCGTCAATTCGAGAGCCACCTTTTCAATGCACTCACGTCTATGATCGGCGCGCGACATCTTCGTACTACAGCGTACCATCCAGCTGCTAATGGCATGGTAGAACGTCTCCATCGCCAGCTCAAGGCTGCCATAATGTGCCATGACTCTTCACAGTGGACCGAATCGCTTCCACTGGTGTTGCTGGGGATCCGAAATACTTGGAAAGAAGATCTACAAGCCAGTCCAGCTGAGCTCGTCTATGGTGAGCCACTCCAGCTACCTGGTCAATTTCTGTCTCCCAAAGATGACTACACGACAGCAGATATCACTCAGTATGTAACCCGACTTCGAACGAATATGGCTAAGCTTTCTCCAAAACCTGCTTCATGGCATGGTACTTCTCCATTTTACATTCCACGCGATCTTCATACCGCATCCCATGTCTTTCTTCGGCAAGATCACGTAAGGGCATCACTCGAACCACCCTATGCCGGACCTTTCAAAGTCCTCGAGAGGCAGGAGAAATTTTTCAAGATAGATGTCCGAGGTAAACCATCCAACGTCACTATTGACAGACTGAAGCCAGCTTATTTGACAAAAGATGTACATAGTCCTATAACGATGCCACCGACGACGACGACAACATCTCAAACAGAGGGACAACAAGAGGTTAAAACAACCCGGAGCGGCAGACGAGTAAGGTTTCCGAATTACTATCGACCGTAGTTACGGTCTGGTTGGGGGAGTGGTGTAGCGAGACACTCGCCACTCATAACAAACCTCAACCTATCGTTTGGCAACGGCTGCGCGCGCAATGAAAAACATCGACGGATCGCGGCGTTATTCATTCGTCGGTTCTCTACCAGATGACACGCGTCTCTGGTGTCGATATTCTTATATTGTAAACTGTGTTGTGAAATTGTAATATATCTATCTGTATATACTATCCTCTTTGCTATCAAGTTCCTCTCTATACCTTCTCCGCTTTCTACCTACTACTGCTTCGTCTGCTTCCTACTGCTATACTTAACTACACATCGTGTGCGACTGAATGCCGATCTTGTTAGAAGTTGGTTTAGTGGAAACCCACACGCCACCTTCTACAAGGCGTTAATGTCAATGTCTTGATGTATATTTCGTTTATCACTTCGTACTCTTTTGTTTTTAAAAAGTTGAATTTGAATTTTGAAATTACAGAAAAATACACCTTTATTTATTTAATGTGTATCAAGTAATCCGGTCAATCTAGACAAAATTTATTTTTAAAGAGTAAAATATACATTATAATTTTAAAAGGTTTGGCTTAAAACAAGATAGTATAAGAACACTACTAGCACGAATATAAAATAATACTTACGCATTAATACCGTCTTACATGACAATTACTTATTAATATAATCTACACTAAAAATAACATATCACACACTTGAAATAAAGAAAGTTAGATAGATAGATAAAAAATATTTGCTCTTTGTGTTATAATTATAACTCACATTAAACATTGACTTCACACGGTATCCATCTTCATAAGATACTATCTTATAAATGTATCTTAGTAAGTGTTGCACAGTGATACAAAAGTATAGCCCTTTATTCTCACAGTGACTCAAACTAAGGCACCTTAACAAAGGTACAGTTAAATAAACTTATCTGTGCCGGTCGCGATGGCGCCACAATCTATGTCTATTGCACAAAGTTGTATGAAGTTTCCTTAGTTCAGGTTTTAGCCACCGGAACAGATAACTTTGCCTCACTGTATAAATAATTTTCGCGATTTAAATAAAAAAGAATATACATTTATTGAGACACTAACTTTCCCCCGCGGCTTCGCCCGCCTGAATTTCGCACGGGAACAGTGCTTTTTCCCGGTATCCTATGTCTTTTTCAATACTTCTATCTATGTGTTTGCGAAATTTAGGAAGATTGGTGCAATGGATAGGGCGTGAAAGCGTAACAAACAAACAAACTCACTAACGCATTTATAATATTAGTTAGGATTCATCACTCATACAAATTATCAAAGGACAAACAAACAAACATGCATGAAATGTGACAAAATATCTCAATCGTATAAGTGCCAACCCTAATACTAATTACGCAGAAATGTGACTGAGGGACATTTCCAGAGTTCTCAGCTATTCGCTAAAAAATAGACAAACGGAACTATTTAGCAGGAAAAACCTTTATATCCGTTTGAGTCATTCAATGTAGTTATATATACCTTTAAGTGAAATTAAGTCACTACCTAAGCAATAAGGTCATAATTTTTTTTTAAAGTTTTTACGGCCATGGAAGTTAGTCCTTTAAGGCCTTTTTTGAATTTATTAGTGTTCTTCAGTCCTACTTTAGTCAGTAAAGTCAAATCCAGTCAAGTAAGGAGATCATCTTCATTTTGTGTACGTGTCACTGTCAATTGGCCATACGCACCCGGTGTCAGTTTTCCAGAACTGTCTTTCGGCCTCCGGCAGCAGGGACCAACGTTTCGTAGTGCCAAGGAGTTGTAGAGCCGTCACGTATATTTAGGTAAATGGATGGCTGGCATAAGCGTGTAACTGCGCAATCGTAGATAACTATTTGCTGTTTTGATATTAAGATGAGAGGAAAACATATCTATCTGTAATAGGGAATGAGTGAAATTTTTTAAAACGCTTGAATTTTTTTCTGTCTGTAGGAAAAGGGTGATTGATAAAAAAAAAACAAATGTCATTCATGTTGGTTTTGGTTGTCATGAATGACAACCAAAACAATATGACAAGACATTTGCTTTTTTTTACCGAACGAAGCAAAGGAATAGACCGCAAAAGCTGTAGCGACGCCATTAATTCGCCATTAAAATATAATATTTTATTTAAAATAAATGGCTGATTAAAAAAATCTGATATTTATTTTCCTACCGACAGAAAAAAAATTCAAGCGTTTTAAAAAATTTCACGCCTTCCCTATTCTATACTAATATAAATATTATAAATGAGGAAGTCTGTCTGTTTGTCTATCTGCCTGTGTATGTGTCTTGTACGCTTTCGCTGGACAGATTTTAACGAAACTTAGTACGGATATAGTTAAGAACCAGGCACATATGCTACTTTTGGGCGCGACATTACCGAGTCCCACGCGGGCGGAGCCGCGGGCAACAGCTAGAGGAAATGAATTAAAAGAAGTCCAATACTGATTACAACATTCCGTCTATTGTCTGTTTAAAAATAAAGTTCAAGGCACATACTACAATTGCATTCATAATGAACTTGAATAACATTGACTTTCTTTGGACTAGATGTGTCCCGAAAGAATGAAGGCGGAATTTGTACGAAAAAAAAATTGAAATACAGATAACATAAAATAAATCGCATTAGTAAGAATACTTCACTAGTAATATGTTTACCACCACAAAAAAAATTTAAACCCCGGGGTTTTTTAGATATTAAATTTTTTTAAAGTCGACTTTTAGCTTCGTTTTCATTCGCCATTATTGTCGCAACTGAAACATTATGTCATTCTGACAGTTTTTGACATTGTCAAAACGATATTGACAGTTCAATATGGTAGGTTAGGTTCATAGATTAAGTAGTTGTACCTGTGATTAAGCAATTAATTTTTACTTTGTGAAAAAGTGAGATGGCAAAATAGCGAAGTCCATGAGTAAGAAAAGGACCAAAGATATAGTTTTGTCTCTGTCAGCGTGGCAATTTTTTCTTTGTTTGGCAAACTCGACGCCATACAAAATCTTGGTGTAAGACTAACAGTGAAATTATTTCTTTTTTGTATTAAGAAAAATATTCATTTTAAGTAGTAGAATTAGTACGAAAAATATATAAAAAGGGCATCTTGTATTGCGCTTTCTCGCTTACTCACTGGATCTTGCATTGTTTTAAGAGGTGGTAGTAGGCCACCTGAGCCACACAATTAATTTAACAAAATAAATGCTAATTTTTTATATATTTTTCGTACTAATATTCTAGTACTTAAAATGAATATTTTTCTTAATACAAAAAAGAAATAATTTCACTGTTAGTCTTACACCAAGATTTTGTATGGCGTCGAGTTTGCCAAACAAAGAAAAAATTGCCACGCTGACAGAGACAAAAATATATCTTTGGTCCTTTTCTTACTCATAGACTTCCCTATTTCGCCATCTCAATTTTTCACCAAGTAAAAATTAATTGCTTTATCACAGGTACAACTACTTAATCTATGAACAAAATTGAACTGTCAATATCGTTTTGACAATATCAACAACTGTCAGGATGACATAATGTTTCAGTTGCGACAAAAATGGCGATTGAAAACGAAGCTAAGTCGACTTAAAAAAAATGTAATATCTAAAAAACCCCGGGGTTTAAAATATTTTTGTGGTGGTAAACATGTTACTAGTTAGGTATTCTTACTAATGCGATTTATTTTGTGTTATCTGTATTTCAATTTTTTATTCGTACAAACGATGTATGGAGTTTCGCCATGATTCTAACTTTTAAAATAACCAAAGGAAGACTCTAAGAAGTCATTAAGGCTCCTTTTTCCTTTGGTCTCACTAGCGCCACTTCCAAAAAAAAAATTTTTTTGGATAGTATTTCAATGATCTAAATTTTTTTTTTTTTTTTACGTTGTCGTTAGACTTTAAGGTATTTATTAATAGGTAGTACCCAAAGACGTTCGAATCGCGCTGTCCAAATTTTTTTTTTAATCTATGGCTAGTACCATTATCTATTGTGTTTTGAATTATAAAAACGGTATAATATTAATATATATTACTAACGGTATAAGTATATATTACTAACTTCGATGTCCGTTATAGCAACCAAAAGTAGCCTATGCCCATCCATATGTCTTAAGGTATCTCCATGACAAATCATTCAAATAAGTCTCCGACAAATTGAACAAGCACACACACTCTAAAATTTACAATATTAGTATAGATAGTTTTGAGTAAAATCTCTCTCTCTCTCTCATCTTAGTGCTTTCCCGGTTGTTTTCTCAGCCGATTGCTTTGGAGCCCAGGGTCCGCTTTCCTGCTTTTTCTCCTCCACTTCGCCCCGTCTTCGGTGTCCTTTGATGTGAGACCATTAGCACGCATATCGTTTACTGCGACGTTGAGCCGAAAGTGTTGAGTAATCACTACATAGTATAAAACAAAGTCGCTTTCTGTGTCCCTATATCCCTTTGTATGCTTAAATCTTTAAAACTACGCAACGGATTTTGATGCGGTTTTTTTTAATAGATAGAGTGATTCAAAAGGAAGGTTTTTATGCCCATACGAAGCCGGGGAGGGTCGCTAGTATGATGTATTCTAATCTATTTAGGGCTTTAGTGTAATTCGTAAAATTTGTTGACACATCTAGTGCACTGTATCTGTGAAGATAATACCACTTGTTGCACTTAAGAAATCGCCTCTTGAGTTGCATTGCGAAATATATTTTTTTGTATGTCGTCCTACATCGTTTCTGAATTGTTATTATGGTTTAATTTTTTTAAATAGGTTTAAAAGTTGGTTTATAATTATTTCTGCGGTTTCTGTACCGAAAGCTCCTAGGTACAGCTTTAAGTGAAGACCTAGTTAACAGCAGATACCAACAACATAACATGCCTTCCGAAATATATATGCTTTTAGTGGCGACCAATTCAAGTCAGGTCACGCTCGCAGTTGCTTGACACGTATCGATCGATCGAACGATCACAAAAGACCACCCGCCTTATAATTATTTCTAAATACTCGTCTTTGTTGCGTGCTAGGGAAACATACAGTGTGCAGTGCGACAGATTGCAAAACTTTTTTTTTCTTTATCACCAGTCATGCGTTTACGATCTTCGAATAACTAAGAGGAACTTTCTTCGTAAATTACTCTCGTTTTTTACAACATTGTTGTCAAGCGTCTATGGTACCTACAGTGCTGGGAATTTGTGTAACTTTTCGTTCTAAAGTCTGTGTGATAAGGTCTAAAATTAGATACGCGTGACTATACAAATTTTAATGCGTGTGGCTAGGTATAATGCAATGCCAAGGAATTAGAACGAAAAAGTTATTTCAGATTATTTTTTTAGGTTTATTAACATTTCAAAGATGAATTTGATGAAAGGTTGACCCGGGACTTCAAAAGTAATTTAAAATATTTTTGGAAGTCGATAAAAAAGGCTAGAGGGAAAACGTCGTCGGTGCAACTGCATGAGATAAGGATAAGAAAAGAATATTTTGAGGGATTGTTTGAAAGAGATGAAAACCGAGGTGTGCTAACTGAAGGAAGTTATGATATAGAAGAATGTAAGGATGAAATAATAATGGACGAAGTTGTGAATGGACTGAATAAAATGAAGATGGGAAAGTCTGCGGGTTATGATAGAATTACTGTCGAAATGCTTAAGGCTGGACAGGGCATCCTGGCTACTCAGTTATGTCTCCTTTTCAATTTGTGCTGGAAAAAAGGCGTTGTACCAAAGGATTGGTGCAGAGCCGTCATAGTACCGCTATATAAAGGAAAAGGGTCACAGCAAGAGTGTAAAAACTATCGAGGCATTAGTCTTCTTAGCGTTGTCGGCAAACTGTATGCAAAAATTCTGAGTGAAAGGATTGTGAAAGAGACGGAAGATAAGATATGGGATGTACAAGCAGGATTTAGAAAGGGGATGGGATGTACGGACCAAGTATTCTCCTTACGATGCATCACTGAAAAATTTTTGGCTAAAGGCCAAAGAGTTTATATGAGTTGATAGGACTTGGAGAAGGCCTATGATAGAGTGGAAAGCAATGAGTTGTGGTCTACTTTGTCGATGTACGGGTTGAATAGCCAACTGATAAGAGCAATGAAATCCCTTTATAAGGATTCCAGCGCTTGTGTCAGAATAAATGGGAGCTACACAGACTGGTTTGAGATCGAAAAAGGTGTCAGGCAAGGATGTGTAGCGTCACCTTGGCTGTTTAACCTGTTTATGGACAACTGTCTGAAAGATTTTAAAGATGCTGAATGAGTATGGTATAAGAATGAATGAGTTATGCATCGAATGCTTTCTTTATGCTGATGACCAAGTGCTACTTGCTCAATCGGAGGAAGACATACAGAAGATGATAACAATAATGAATGTAGCGCTAGTAAGTAAGGGTATGAAAATAAATGTAAGTAAGACGAAAATAATGATGTTTGAAAAGGATGAAAGTAGAACAGTATGTAATGTAAGTATAAATGGAGAGAGAGTTGAACAAGTGAATGAATTTGTATATCTGGGTTGTAAGTTTACTAGAAATGGCAAGCATGAGAGTGATATTGAAAAAAGAGTGGCTGCTGGTAATCAGGTAAATGGGGCATTACATTCCTTTATGAGCAGTAGAGTTGTGTCCAAAAAAGCACGTCTCGCTGTTCATAGGGCAGTGTTAATACCGACCCTTATGTATGGTACTGAAAGTTGGGTATGGCAAAAAAATAATGAAAGTAGAGTGAATGCGGTTGAAATGAGAGCTTTAAGGAGTATGTGTGGTTTATGCTTGAGCGATAAAATAAGAAATAGTGAGATTAGAAAAAGATGCGGTGTAAATGAGGATGTAGTGACAAAGATAGAAAAAGGGATGTTGAGATGGTTTGGACATGTAGAGAGGAGACTGACGAAAAGTATATACAAAGCAGAGTTGGCTGGGAGCGGCGGTCAGGGTCGGCCTCGTAAAACATACTGCGACCAAATCGCAGACCTTATGAAAAAGGGAGACATTAGGAGTACCCGAAATCGGCGAGCGTGTATGAAGAGAGTGATGAGTGTGGAGGAGACGAGAGAGGTATGTAAGGATCGTAGCCAATGGAAATCTCTAGTCTCTGCCTACCCCTACGGGAGACAGGCGTGATGATATGTATGTATGTATGTATGTATTAACATTTCTTTTCTATGACTAGAGTCACTGTCAGTATCTAATCTATACTACAGTTTATACTTTATAGAGTAATATCATAGATAAAAAAAATATTTGCCTCCTTGCGCGAGTTCCGTTACACAATCTTTTACCATTTTAACTAAGATTATTATTGTGAAAGAACGAGACAAAAAAACATATTTAATTTTTACGAATAAGACAAACAACCTTTTTTTGTCGAGAGTCGCAGGTTCTGGCACGCAAATTTTATCAAACTTATCTAAAACACCATTTGTAAGTCCGACAGTCGATTCGTTCGGAAACAGTAAATAAACTATATCTCACGTAGTGACTTCAATAACCGAAGCCATTAAAATTAAACAGTTTGTACGCTCTTAAGGTTCGGACAGATCGGGAACATTCGCTTTCCCTTTAATAATCTTCTTTTTAGTAATTTTTAGTTGCTTCTCTTACCGCGCAAGCCGTAAAAGTCGACTGAGGGAATCGGTAATGAAATCACTTACAATATTAGTATCGATAGTGTTGAATAATCACTACATAGTATAAAACAAAGTCACTTTCTCTGTCCCTATGTTCCTTTGTATGTTAATCTCTAAAACTACGCAACGGATTTTGCTGCGGTTTTTTTAAATAGATAAAGTGATTCAAGAGGAAGGTTTTTATGCCCATGCGAAGCCGGGGCGGGTCGCAAGTATGAGATATTTTAATCTATTTAGGATTTTTTGTGTAATTTGTAAAACTTGTTGACACATTTTTAGTATTGACTAATTATTAATAGATATTCTTCTTTAATAGAATTTAAAGCATTTTACATACATTTTATTGATTGATTAAAGGCATCGAATGTTTTTGGTCAGTAATCACCTTCATCAAAGTACATCAATACAGTGCGTCCTTTACATCTGTTTTGTATAGAATGCGCCATAAAATGTGGTCGACACGGTTTTATAGCTTATTAACGATTTATCGGATTTACGATTTTATTGTCATTGAAATATAGCTTTTGTTTTTACGGATAACAGCTGCTCATTCCATTCAAGCTGCCAAAGTAGGTTTTTTTTATTAAAGATATCAACTTTTGCTTAGTTGGTATTAGCTTAGCCCGCGCGAAATAAGACAAAAATAGGTATTACTCTGTAGTACCCTAAGGTCGGCTGGAAGAAATCGCATGAGCGATAAGTCCGCCTTTGTACAAATTTTTATCTTTGATCCTGTAGAATCCAATGATGTATTTATGTAATTGGTGCAGTAAAGTTTATTCATTCATTCATTCATTCGTTTGTTCATTCATTCATTCGTTCATACTCTGTACTGAAGGTACACTTATATTATAGTACTGTGGGTCTAAAATCGCCACTTTAGCAATTCAATTAATGGAATTCATATTACGAATTCCTTAGCTATTCTTTAGCAATTCCCATTTCTATCAATTTTTTTGAAGAGGAATTGCAAAGTGTTTTGGCCAGTTTACAAAAAATAGAAGAATTGCTACAGAATTGCTAAGGAATTCGTAATATGAATTCCATTAGATGAATTGCTAAAGTGGCGATTTTAGACCCACTGTACTCGGTCTCAGAACCTTTGATTATTCAGAAACTCAGAATATGTAATGGTATTAACCTAACGAGGCTAGCTGCTAATGACGATTGTGCAATTCTGGCTATAAGCCCTTGAATTTGAACCCTGCATTGACGGCAATAGCGTGAGAAATGCAAACAATGGAGAATCATTGACAGATCGTATAGTTACAATGATCTAGAATGTACTATTAAGTAAGGCTTATTTTTAAAATACGATTGAGTTGGCAGTTAAGCATATAGCGGAGAAGGATGAGCCTACCGTAGCCTATTTAGGCTCGTGATACCTTCAAAGTGTCACTAAAGCGCTGCCAACTCACGGCTTTATATATTACGCCAGTAGTTTCCTATCTCTTTTACCCTTCAAACCGGAATACAACAAAGCAAGCATTACTGTTTGGGAGCAGAAAAAGGTGTGTGAGTAACACAAGTCTGAAGTGGCAGTGGGCAGGGCACATAGCGCGACGAAGCGACGGCTAATGAGGCAGAAAGGTTCTCGAATGGCGACCACGCACCGGCAAGCGCAGCATCGGACACCCTACAACCAGATGGTCAGATGACCTGAAGAAGGTCGCAGGCAGGCGCTGGATACAGGCCGCTTCCAACCGCCCGTTTTAGGAATCCTCGGGGGAGGCCCATGTCCAACAGTGGACAGCCTGCCATTATGATGATCATGAGGTAACTCTGTAAAAAGGTCTACCTCTGGAAAATCATATACTGTCGATGACCAAACGTTTCTTGGGACATTTGACCAACTACCAGATGGTCCAACGACCTTATTAAGGTCGCAGGAAGACGCTGCTTAAAATCGGTAAGTCTGGAAATCCCTTGGAGGATACCTAGTGTCTGGGACCCCACATAGATATGAGGGATCCCTATGTCCAGCAATGGACGTCCTATGGTTGAAAAGATGATGATAATGACTTCTTCTCATCTTTCCTTGGGAATGGAGATAAAAAATGCAACCAATTCCTTCCGCATAGCCTGTTGGCTATGCTTGAGTCAACCGTGCTCTTCCACTGGCATAGGAATTTCATCATGAGTGAATACTTACCATAGAGAAACAATATCGTAGTTGAGAATAAAATTAAACCCACGTTCTCAACAATATGTAAGTCCAATTATTTATTGGGTAAATGTTTCCACAAAATAAATAACAGTATATGTTTAAAAAAAAAATTTTAAAAAATATAATAAGAAAGTAAGCTCATCTTTTGCCTCTACAAAATCCAATGCCTTCTACAAATACCCGTGTTTGGCCGCAGAACGAGATTGGGGTTAGGTTAAACGCGATATTATTACACAATAGGTATATATATATAATATATCCATCCATATCCATACTTCCATATCCATCCATACTAATCCATATTCATACTTCCATACTAAAATTATAAATGCGAAAGTCTGTCTGTCTGTCTGTCTGTCACCTCTTCACGGCTAAACTGCTGGACCGATTGTGATGAAATTTGGTATGGATATAGTTATGCACTAGGAGTCGAACAGGGCGCGATATAACCGAGTCGCACGCGGGCGGAGCCGCGGGCAACAGCTAGTATATATATTTACTAGTTTTTGCCCGCGGCTCCGCAATATACCTCTATATATTATTACATAATATATACAAATAAGTTATACTGCGCTTATGCCTGCAAGCGTTCTTTACTCACGCAGCCGCCGCATTTCACAGGGAAGCGAATACGGACACTTAGGAACTGGCAAGTAGCTGTGCACGTGGGAACCTACCATAATAATGGAATTTAATTAGTTCCACACACGACACCGCATAGCTTCCCATTGTGTGATTATTGTCGAAGATTATATCAAAAAGGGTAATGCACTATATTTACTTACATTGTATGACTTAAAGGATTTGCGAAAGACGGAAGAGGACGAAATTACTAGAAATTTTATGTTCTGTGTGTGTTTGACAGTTTTTTCTGTTAAGTTTCTCTGTCATGGGTTCGTAGGTACCATACCTTATGGTACCTACGAAATGGTTCTTTTTTAGACTAGCCCTAAAAAGGACCGATAGGCTGTAGTCCTCGAGAACACTAAACATAAGTAAAAACCGCGTAAGTAATCCTATACAATTAAACAAGCAATAAATTTATTTGTCCTCGCGTTTTCGAAAACGGCTCTAATGATTTCTTTGAAATTTTAAACATATGTTCTTACATAGTAAAAAAGATAATCCAGCCAGTTTCCATGTCTGGGAAAATTCATTTTACCCATATTTTCAGACAAAAAGATTTTCTGCGTAAAATGGTAGTTACAGTACAATAATTTCGACACGACCGCTACTGATTCGATGGTCTAGCGGATTACGCGTCACTTTTGTTTTTCTTGTTCCGCATTGATTTTTCTTTTTTTCATTTTGAAATATATTATATATCGAACTAATACGAGCGAAGCTCGGTCGCCCAGGTACTAACTACTAAGTAGCCATTTAGGGTAGATCGGACAGTATCAGCCACTTACACACCTGGGTCATGTTCTTATTGGTCTGGTTTTCTTATAAAAATAATCACGGAGGTCAGACGGCAGTCGCTGCATTCTCAATATAGAAAATACTATGACGTCATTTACCATCACTTTCAAAGCAGCGGCCGCCGCAAACTCCACTGCAGCATTTTCTGCATAGATAGGTGACACTTTATATAGAGAACTTGTAGGGAGATCAAGAAGGTGCGACTGGAAAGAGATGCGAAATGCAAGTATAGCGCATTCTCCCGAGATTCGGCTCGTATGACCGTCAGGTTGGTATAGCCATAGGAGGTGAGTGAGTAAGCCAAAGTCAAAATATTAAAAGCGTACTGTAGGCTCTGAAGCTTAAGGTAAAGATGTTAAGAAACAGGCTCGGATAATGACGAACTAAGGAAAGAATCCATACTATTCGTAATATTATAAATGCGTAACTAGACAGACATTTTCGCATTCTATCTATTAGTCTGTTACGCTTTCACGGTTTGACGGATAGACCGATATAGATGTAATTTGGTGTGAATATAGTTAAGGACCAGGGGTCAAGCAAATGTTGCTTTTGGGCGCAATATAGCAGAGTCCCAAGCTGGCGGAGCCGCAAGCAACAGCTAGTAATATATGACCGCGAATTTCATTATAAACTATTCGCGATCGAAATTACAGTTTGGCCCCTCCCTAGCTCCCTACTAGGGGGTGGATCAACTCAATACGGACAGTCATAAAAGATCGTTCACTTATTATTTCGGAATTTCATTAACGTCAATTGCATTTGATCAAGTCTAATCTCGAATGATCTTTCAGCGTTAGTTGTTGATTGGAAACGAAAATAGGCTAATTTTACGGGACACGGTCACCTTGACATAAATCTAGGATGTCTTGAAGGTGTGATTGGTTGATTGATTTGAGGTCAGTTTTCTTTGATAGAGTAGACGTGGATATTGAAAAATTGGAGCTCGAAGTGAATTGGGACGCATCTGGGTAGCGAAGTGATGATAGGTGATGATGTTGACGGAGTTGATGGCTTGGATAGCTTTTAAAGATATTATTTTACTATCTTTACTTATTTATGCCAAAAAAAATATTTTGAATTTCTTTGAAAAATATATCGAATTTTGGCATTGGCTGCATAAAGTAAAACAATCGATTGGGTAGAAACAGAATTATTAAATAGAAAATAATTTTTTTTAATCTATACTGAGCCCAATTTAGTTTTTAACCTTTAGCACGATATAATTCGATCGAAAAATTTAAGTACTTTACCTTTTGTTTTTTCTTTAAGTAAGAAAGACAGAAATAGAGTTCGGTAAGACATAGTGCGACGAAGCGATGGTTGACGGGGCAGGGCAGGCCTACTATCATCTCTAAAAACCATGCAAGTTCCAGTGAGTTAGCGAGACAGCGCAATACATGATGTAAGGCGACATATCCCTTACTCACTGAATCTTCCATGGTTTTAAGAAATGGTAGTAACCCCCCAGAAGGTTCTCAACTGGTAACCACCTAACAGTTATTCTATTAATTCGTTACTTATTGTCAGGTAAGGTTAAAATATCCGTTTGCGTATTGTGTATCACAATTATGTGTATGGTTATCAAAATTTCTTCTAATCGGGCAAATAAGTTTATCAGCGGTTGATTAGATTTCATGGTGTGTTACGACTGTCGACTGTAAGTGAGTAAATTGCATATGTACTAACATTATAACTATGTTAGTTAAGTTATTTAAAGGAGTGTAGTTTTAAAGTATACTAGCGATACGCCCCGGCTTCGCATGGGTATAAAAACCTTCCTCTTGAATCACTCTATCTATTTAAAATAAGCCGCATCAAAATCCGTTGCGTAGTTTTAAAGATTTAAGCATACATAGGGATATAGGGACAGAGAAAGCGACTGTTTTATACTATGTAGTATAGTGATAGTGAAGTAAGCACAGTGAACAGGAGGGCCATACGATAAATAAATGAAATCAACTGCAAATATTTTAAGGGCAGATTCAGACCACTATACTGAACAACTTTTCTAAATAAACTTATATCGAAATACGATTTTTTTTTTCACTCTTCCTTCATACTAAACTAGAGGTAGATCAGATGATTCCCAATTTGTATGAGAGAACAATAAAAAAAATTCGTATTTAGATATGTTTATTTGAAAAAGTTGTTCAGTATACCTAGTGGTCTGAATCTGCCCTTAAAATATTTGCAGTTGATTTGTGTCCACCTTATATAATTTGGGCAGGCTTTTCCGTCACTTCAATCTGAGCATCTTATGATATGAGCAGGAAAAGTGTAACACATCAGGAAGCTAGTAATGGACCTTTTTTCTGTCATACTGTGCCGAACCCACATAAGAATGTAGGATAAAAAGTATTACCACCCAATACTACCCATGTTTTGTAAATTGTGGAGCACATCTCGAGTGTTTATTGCAAAATTTGGAACTGTCAAAATGTATCTCGAATCTCGACAAGTACTGGAAGTTCTTGAGAATTTATTTAGCAATACGAACTGTTGTTTTATCGAAACGATATTGCAACGATAACCTCAATTTTGAAGTATAAGTAAACGAATTACCGTATTTCAATTCCGGAATTTCCGGAGCAAAGTCTGTGTTGTTTCCCGTTTTAGTTTCGCGTAACTCGGGATAAAGTTACTCGTGTTTTATTGTTCGTGATTCAATTTTATCACTTTATTATTTACCACGTGTAACTTAAGCTTGGTGCGGAATTCTCCAAACTGTAGGTAGAAATTAACTGATGGTATGTACAATCAGTACATGTTTCTTATAATTTTATTTTTAATTATATTGATGTCTTTTATTATTTGTCATTTTTATTGATCAAAAATATTAATTCGATCATCTTTGATATTTAATAACGTACTTAATGTAATTATAAAAAAAATCTGTTTTGACTCAAATTTTGAAAAGTAACGATTCTGGAGAAGATTTTGCAGTGGAGTTTGTGGTGCCGCTTCTTCTCCACTTGCGCTTTGGAAGTGGTGGTAAACTTAAGGCGCTGTGCATCAGGGGAATACCGTAAAACGTCTATTTTTTCGTCGCGCAGTTAGCTTTATTCTTCATGGAATACAAGCATGAAAAAAATATGAAGTATAGTTCAAAGATCAAAATAAATGGATACATCAAAATATATAAAAAAAAAATTAAAACCTAGCTAAATAAAATTGCAAAAAATCTATATCCAGAAACGGTTTTGTCGCGAATTACTTGATATCTTCAGCGACAACTACCAATTTTTTTACGTCTATAAAAAGAATAACATAATGACCCAGAGGGATACCTAAAAATTTTTTAATATTTAGTCATAATTATTGAAATATTAAATTAAAACTGAAAAATTTCACCCGAAATGGCATTGAACGGAGACTAGTGACAGGCCAACCCAGTATCGCCACTTTCAACGTTATTTCATTACGAGTACGTACTATAATCGCACTTCACCCCTCTCAAATACCTAAGGGTTGGGGATACAGCGCCTTAATATAAGTAATGATTGACGTCAATAAAATAATAAGTGATGATAAGTGATAAAATGTCCTATATTGAGAACTAGCAGTCCACCCTGGCTTTGCCCGTGGTACATACATAGGCTATGTCACTCAGGGTGAATGGAGCTTATTACCAATGGTGAAAGAATTTTTGTAACCGGCACGGTAGTTTTTGAGTTTTTTCATTACACACAAAAATACAAACATTTCCTCTTTATAATATTACTAGCGACTAGCCCCGAATTCGCATGGGCATAAAAACCTTCCTCTTGAATCACTCTATTATAAAAAAACCGCATCAAAATCCGTTGCGTAATTTTAAAGATTTAAGCATACATAGGGATATAGGGACAGAGAAAGCAACTTTGTTTTATACTATGTAGTGATGATAGTGATAGTGAAGTTAAGAAGTATAAATATAGAAGTATAGATAAACAATTTAAATTTTAATCACTCTGCTCTTGCTTGCTCTGTTGTACCCACGAGAGAAATAACTTCGTGTTTGTAGTAATTATATACATATTATCTATTCTGTGGTCTTTGTACATACGATTTATCAAGCCATTGCCATCACCACGTGGACACACCTTACCGACATCTGTGAAACGGAACGCAGTCATCGGTGTGTGACACAGTTTTTATCACACTAACGTTCCGTTTGTGATTCTAATGTTTGTTTCTTGTGAATACTTGTAATTGAATGTCCGTGGACATTCAAGGAAAATACTGCGATTTTTGTTTTTATTTCTTTTTTTTGGAGAATCCAGCCAGTATTTACATCTATTATGAATATAAATTGAATTAAGAACTGTGCGCGAGAACCATAGATAAATTGTCAGAACGAACCTATTAAACTATAACGGGATAGTTACTATTGTACTAAATTAGGACTGAAGAAGATTAATCAATTGAAGAAAGGCCTCAGAGGACTCTTTTCCAGGGCCGTTAAAAATATAAATATAAGGATGGCCCGGTTTTGGCCATCCAAGTAATGTGAACGTTGAAACGATAAGAAGAGAAGAAGTACGACTATATATACTTTCCAAACATGAGTAAACTATGCATGCGCCTACGCAAATGCATTGTAAGTAGGTAAGTTTGTTCTGTTCTCCAGAAGCCACTTTGTTTGTAAATCGAACATCGCCCATAGGTACTTAAGTTATGACGTCATTGTTATTGATATACGTACCTAAATATGTCGTACTTACAGGATGTAAGATTATGAGGTTACCTGACGCATCCGAAATTATTTTGTAACCGGAATTTTATTTTTATAGATTAAACTTAAATGAACAAGTTTTTAACAACAAAATTATTATTGGCACAATCTTACTCTCTGTAAGTACTTCTCAGCGCTTTTCCGGTTGCTTCCTCAGGTGACTGTTTTGGGTTTATTTCGTGACTATTGTTTACACTAAAAGTATATGATAAGAATCTCCATTTAAGCGTTTCGAGTTTGCTGCCAATTATTTATATAGTTAATAACAATTTTAGAAAAATAGCATTTGAGAATCTTAGTGTACTTATCAGTTGATTTAGGAATGTGTGTGTATGTAATATATTTTATAAATAAACATAGGGATTCGACTTCATCTATTTATTCAACTTATAAAAAAATATTTGTTTTTCGATTCAAATTTATGTTTGAAACTTGAAAATTATATTTTATACCGACTTATACGCCCGAGCGGTAATATCTGGACTTGCCGACATGAATTATACTATGATTGATTTATTACCTGTTTTTCTTCGATCTGTTAAAGATTAATTACAGGTTTCGATAATAAAATTTTACTAACACTATCAATAAAAAAACGTAATTTTCTTCAAAACTGTTACTTTTTTCAAAGATGACGTGTTTGTTTGAATGCTTTTTAAAATACTTGTTATTGATAGGCCGTATGACTCGCAATTTCTAAATTTGTTTTTGCCGCGCATTTTTCGTATTTTTACTCCAAAGTCAATCTATGTTTTTAGCCAGTAAAATCGCGGCAAGTAAAATAAATAAAAATATAAATCTTTTATTTCAGACTATTTAAGTCCATAATTGGTTAGAAACAGGTAATCTTAAAACACTATGTTAGTAGGAACCTATACTAAGGTGCTGGCTGATCCAGTGCTTTGTAAAGCGACTGTCCAGCCTATCTGCTATCATGCTTAGGATAGATAGTGTTGGTGCTGCCACGGGCAGTCGGCGCAGTGGTATAATCATCTTAATTTTGTGTAGGTGACGCATTTTATCGACCATGCACACCCTAGTCTCAGAGTTCTTCGGAATCGCCTCTCGGCCTCTAACGTGGTTCCTGTAACGACTACCAGATGTCAGCCGGGACCAACGGCTTAACGTGCCTTCCGAAGCACGGAGGAGCTCAAGATAGAAATGCCACTAATGGCAACCAATCCAAACATGGCCGCGCACTCGCCGTCGCCGTCGCTTGACGCGCACTATCGTTACGAACACGCGCCGCGCTAGGCTATCGAGCTCCTCTTATTAATTCAAAATTGAACTACAAAACCCAATCAATATATAAAGAGACAAAAATTTTGTAAATTGACGTTCTGGAGAAAATGCTTCAGTGGAGTTTGTGGCGCCGCTTCTTCTCCACTTGCGCTTTGGAAGCGGTGGTAAACTTAATAATATAAGTGAAGATTGACGTCAATAAGTGATAAGAATATCCTATATTGGGAATAAGCAATTTGTATTTGAAAAAACCACATGCAGCAAACCTTTCTTTAGAAAATAACTATTGTTTTTCGTTGTTACAGGTTTCATATAACGCTATCAACGAGTGCCTCTGCACATCAACAAAATTGTCTATAGAGACAAGATAAGCCGAATATTGTCATAAAATGCTTGGAAAACGGAGGCAGTTACTCAAAAGCGTTTGAAGGTTAGTTAAAAGTTAATTCGTCATCATCATTTTGTGTAGGTGTCACGGGCAATCGACCATTCTCGCCCTGGTGTCAGAGTTCTTCGGAACAGTCTTGTTCTCTGACTCAGATACCAGCTGGGACCAACGGCTTAACCTGCCTTCCGAAGTATGGAATCATCTTAATTATAAGACAGTCAGGTGATTCAAGCCTGCAAGGTTCCCAAGGCAAACTGGAAACAACTGAACAAAGTATGTTTTCCGTGGGAATCCACGACCCCCGAGTTCACAGGCAAACGCCTTAATACTTTAGCAGACACACGACAGGAAAGAAAGGCCAGGAAAGCGAGTGGCCTACTTTCTAATGTGAAAAAAAAAGTCACATCGCTCAATTAGTATCATTAACTATGATACCAAGTTGAAAAAACTAAAAACAGAAAGGAGCTTTGAGAGCTATGAGGTACAGATAAATTATATATCTTCTTCTTCATTGGTCTCTCAATGCTGAGGATCTATGACCACATGTTTCCAGAGTGCGCGATCGGCCGTACGGCCGTACGGCTACGGACCGTATAATAATACATATAATAATATGCTGCCTCTAGCAGCTCTCTGTATGACTTTCTGTTTAGTCCTAAGGTTTGGCTGCTAAAAATGCCTTATGGCCTTAAAATTTGTGGCCTTGACCACAAATTTTAAGGCAGTGAGTCTATTAGGACGCATATTATGCTGCGGCGTCAGCAGTTTTTGGGTTTCCTCCTTCCATCAAGAGACAAACCTGGCTTGGAGAAAGTGACTTCAGTAGATACTTGTTCCCAATATGTACAAACAAATTACCTTCTCTATAAGCATCATAGGTTAAAAGATATTCCAATTTTCGCTTATCATTCCAAGTGGCTGTCATCCATGTTAATGAGATATTCCCAGCGGGCAGTTGGTAATCAAATGCGATATTACCATAATATCGGTGAAAGCTTTAAGTGGCAGATTACCTTATATTTATTCTAAGCTTTGTTCGCATTGATTAGATAGATAGAGAACATAACAACATGTTTGTTTTTTTTTAAACGAGTTTTATTCTAGTTAAACAAGCTAAATAAACAAGTTTAAAAACGATATCGGTTGTGATCGTATCTCATATTATTTCTCGCCATTGCATTAGTGTTTCATTAAGTGTTCTATCTTGAGCTCCTCCGTGCTTTGGAAGGCACGTTAAGCAGTTTCATTGTATATTACCAATATATAATTGATGATAAATAAAATATGTCCGTAAAACTGTACACGAAGAACATGAATGCAGAAAATATAGGAAACAATAAAAGGCAATTAATTCCTCTATAAATCTTTTATATTATAGTCATTCAATATTACATCGACAGAACAATGAAACTAAAACTAAAAATCTATATTATTATGTATTTTCCAGAAATAAATGCGACTATTTTAATCTTGTTCCAGATGCGTGTCCCACATCGTACGGTCCATGTTATAAGCCTTCTCGTTGTTTTATCATGGGCCCATGGTCTGGAAGCCAAGAAGTCAAAGAAGCAAATATGTCCTATAGGATTCAATGTAGCCTACAACAGGTTTCAAGGGGATTACATCTGTTACAAGAGGAAGGAATTGGAGCCTTTCTCCGCGACGTTAGATGACTGCGACGGAAATCTATACTCATCGAAATTATATCGTAGTTTAAACATATCCAAATTGGAGTATTCCGATACATTATGGGCTGAATTTAAATCCTTCTATCCTGGAGGACCCTTTGTCAGTTGGTCCCGTAATGAAGATGATTGGGTTGTAGTTAATGATGTAGATAACTATCAACCTTATAATCTAAGATATGATATGGACCAAGAACTGTGTTTGATAGTGAATAGAACTGGTGAATATATAGCAGTGCATTGTGATGAGAAGTTTTATAGATATTGTTTTGTGAAGCCGTATGCTGATAGAGAAGACATGAGTAGGAAAGGTTGCGAAGGTTTAAAAGGATCACGGAGATTTGTTAATTCCAAAGATATTTGCTTGTTAGGAGTAACGGGGGTTGGTGGAGGTACGGTCAGAGCGACGTGGAATCAGTCGCAGGCTATGTGTTCGAGGCACGGTGGAACGTTGCTAAGTAGAGGCTGGCAGTATGCTAATATGCCTCTGTTTCATATATCTGATGTTTCTACTTCTCCGACATACCCTTTGGGAATAGTTTGGGATCCTGAGCGCAGAGTTCTGCGGTATGTGTCTGAGGATAATGTTGTCGAGGTAAGGTTTCCTCAAAGTTATTTTTAAATTTCAATTGAAATTCTTTGTATAAACTAAAATAATCCTAAAGATCTGAAAACAGTGAATAATGTCTGATAATATTTTTAAATGTGTCTACAATTATCTAACATTTTGAGAGCAATAAATAAAATTTATTGATTATGATATCATGTTGGTGTACGTACAGTTATGTATAGTTTACCAAGTTTTGGGTATAAAAATGAAAAAAATCAATGCATATAAATGTATAAACGACATTTCTGTGTGAAGGTAAGTAGTTACTACAATTACTGTTACAGAAACCATATGATATGAGCTTCTCATTGAACGATACTGACGACACAATGTTCATGGCAATTAAAGACGGATCTTGGATGGTGGTGAACAGTAGCTACATATTTTTCAACGTCATTTGTGAGCGTTCCGTCCGAGATAGAAATTTAACTTTGACGCTGAGAATAAGTCCGTAAGTATTACTATGATAATATATTAAAAATAAATAAAAACAGGCATTAAAAAACTAGAATAAATATTTTACAAACTTACTCAATAATACAACACAACAAAGACATATATCATTTTGCACTAAAAAAAGTTGAAACCATTTTTCATTTGTATATTTTTCTGTGTACATGAATTTGAAAATACATAAATAAATCTAAAAAACATACTAAAGCAAGCTAAACAAACAGTAAAACATTTTATTTCCAGAGACAACAAGATAATATTAGACGTAAATGATTCCGTAGATAATGATGACATTCATTGTACAACTGACTCTGAGTCATATCGGCCAACTAAAGTAAAGATACATCACGATGACGGCGAAGATAACTATGTACTCTCACCAGCTACTGATGGGTACTACTGGTGTGAACACGTTGATAGATACAATTTCCAAACTGCACAATCAAACAAAGTCCTATTTATAAGAGAAAGAGATTCACTCATAA
Source organism: Apomyelois bistriatella (assembly GCA_947044815.1). Lineage (NCBI taxonomy): Eukaryota > Metazoa > Arthropoda > Insecta > Lepidoptera > Pyralidae > Apomyelois > Apomyelois bistriatella. The sequence goes on from OX345690.1 coordinate 14,597,538, forward strand.
ACCTATATAGTGTAAAAATTAATTTACTTAGTGACAATTATACATTTTCGAATGCTAATGACAAGAAAGAAGAATGGATTGATAAATTGCAAGAATATGTATTCTATAGGACAAGGTATGTCCAAATGTATGATGATTTAGATAAAATACTCAACCCTGAAGAGGTAGAAAAAGCTCTTCTTGATTTTAAGGCGTCGAGAACTGAATTGAGTTGGAGAGACGGAGAAGCAATTTACAATTCTGTTATAAAAAGATTGTATATGAATAAAAATACTGTTTTACTTCATGTTGAATTAAACCCTGAAATGATACCAGTTACTCCTGGGTCGTGGAGGAATATGGAGATTATTTTCATGAAGCCAGCCTATTATTGCAAAGGGTTTGACTCAGTGCCAAGGTTATCAATAGGTAAGTAATACATATAAAGAAGTAATAAACACATTCAACACATGTAACAACAAAGGGTTTGGCTAGGATACGCAAACATAACGAGATTAATTCAATCTTACACGGGAGTAAATTTAAATTAGGGCTAAGAATTTTTTTTTAGTTCTTCCTCGGTTTATTATAATGATGGATCATATTCGTAATTTAGATTCATCAGAAACGCTTATTTGGTAAACAAAGTCTAATAAAGTAACTACAAAACAATTTTAACATTCTTGAACTATATGTATGTAAGTAGGTGCACTACATCGTCCACAGCTAAACGTATTTCGAGAATTGCACAATCATGTAATTATCTCGTTTGCAAGTGTCGAGGTTAAGAGGTGACGAATTCACGCTTGACACCTAATTAACACTCCTTTAGTTAGAATAACCATGTCTATGGAGAGCGGGATTATTTTGCAGCAATAAGTAAAACATTCATCTATCTATCTATCTACATCTATATCTATCTATATATATAAAAATGAAACCCGTTTTCCGTTGTCACTACATAGCATGAAAACGGCTCGACCGATTTGGCTGTTTATTTTTGTAGTTTTCTAATACTCTGTACAAGGTTCGTACGGAAAAAAATATTAAGAAAGACGGTACGAAGTTCGCCGGTTCAGCTAGTTATATATATCTAGATAATCAAAGATATCTAGATAACTCCTTGGGTTCCTAAGAAGCGACTGAGGGAATAACGGAGGTCTATACCGTCTTACTTTACACCTCTGTCCGACTGTTGGCGGATTCAATTGAATTTTTGAAACATTCAATTAGTTGGCTGGTAATAAAATTAATAATTCCTTGATTAAAAGAAAAATAAAATGTTTTAGCGGACCCTAGGCTCCATGTCCCACAATTTCAAATCATTGGAAAGTTTCCGAGAAAATCTATGCGGAATGTGTTTTTAAATATTCTTCCGCATCAATTATTACAATTGTATTTAATTCAATGTCATCTTATTAATGACTGCTTATTATACTCCAATTTCATATAAAACAATGATACGCTTTGGACTTAGAATTCTTTTGAATTGAATGTCTTCATGGCGTAATAGTTAATATGTACTCTAGTTTTTCACTCCAAAGGTATGTTTGAATCCCATTGAAAGTATCTTTGTCGAGTTGTTCAGTCTTAGGCTATCGTTCGATTAGATCCCCTAATTTTTAAACGCCTCGATTACTAGACCATGAAAGTATTACACAATCGGTATGACTATTAACATAGAATGAAGAAGTTCGAGGGCGCACTCAGTTCCTAATTCTATGCTTAAAAATGCTTACAGTAAGGCTAATAATGTTTTGACTTTATCGGGAGCTGATATTAATTTACCGTATTTGAAAATTCTGATCTGTAAAATGCCTAGCATTATGTATTTACTAAAAACCATACCATATGTAGTTAGTTACATTTTGTGCGTACTTCCTGTTGTACCTATAGTACTTAATCTTTTAATTGCACTAAAACAAATGACTTATAACTCATGCAAGACAAGACAAATGTATAAATAAGAGAGAGAGAGAGATTTTCACACATATAAAAGTTGACGTGGGTGTATATTTTTATAGTAAACATATCATAAATATTATCATTATAGGAGAAACAACCTTATCCCGTGGCTGTAGGACATATTCTTGCATCGGCGACTTCAACGAAGGTGTGCAATGGCTAGAATCAGAGACCGCTGACTGTAATCCGTCTTCATCTATCAATACGTCCATAAGCATACAAAATGAAATAACATTGAGGACGCCGACATTAGGAACATTACCACCTATCATCTCGGTAAGCTAGCATTACAACAATCCATTCATTTGCATGACTTTCATGTAATAAACTACTTAACTTTTATAGGCATTAGTTACATGTGACATTGGTTTATCTATTTCGGAATAAAGATTCTCTGGATATTTGTGAGCAAAGTCTGAGAATTTAGCATTTTTAAAGGAAGATTCATACGAATATGAATGATGAATAAATAAAGACACTCATACGCATTTAATGCAAAATAAGCTACCATAGATTTATGATCTGGCAAAAAACTTATTATGAGACTTACTACATCACATTTAAGTACAAAAAGGCCTGAAGGTTCGACTTATTTCCTGTGATTTAAGACCCCAAACAATACTACATAACATATTCATATTTTTTAACTTTCAAAGGTAGCCTGGAAGAGTTTGCATTAGTTACTTTACGCAATATATACAACACAGACAATGTCTCGCGTATGTATTTTCTATGTTGCAATAAACGATTCATAACTTGTGTAGATAAACCAATTACACAGTCAACTTTATTAATCATTATCATTTGGTAATCTTCATTTTCAACTAACGCCATTATAAATAACATTATTAACAATTGTAGACTTTAAAGCATGAATTTCTCGAAATCATCGACGAGGAAGTGGATGGAGATGAGGATGTATCTACTGAAATAAACAATCCTGATGAGGAAATAAATGGAACCAGCACTTTAGAAAGTTCTTATGAGAAAAACGTTATGACTGAGGATCCATCGACACTTGCAACAGACGAAGACATAACAGTAGCGTCTACTGAACGATTTCCAATTAAGCCACCATTTTCTACCACCACAGAGTCAGTTACAGTTGTTGATAATCCACAAACAACACCTGATCCACCTATTTCTGTTAATCCTACCATAACGCCGCCTCCAGAAACTGAGAGGCCAACTCTAGCTGTAAGTATTATTTTTATGTTTTGGCTTACTCATGTAAATCACATATAAAGTAGAATCATCATCATCATCTTAGCATTTTGTATCTAAGCTAAGAATCTACAAGATTATTGCCAACCAAAAATTGCATGTGGACCAAAACTTGAAAAATGTGATGACTTTACTAACAACTAAATACACAAAAAGAAAAGACTTTTTACATGTTTGTTTTTTATTTTACTCGTTTATAACTTACTTCATAATTTCTTCAGAATTTTTTATGGATATATCACTCAATATGTGTTGAGGTTGAAAAAAGATAGCATGAAATATTGGTACCGTTATATCTAGTAATTTATCACCGATAACTTGATAATTCACACCCAAACGCAACACTTGACAATCTAGATAATAATGTGGATTCAGTCAGATATTCTGCTTTTTACGTATATTTACAGCAAAATTATTTTTAGATTATCCATAACATTAATAAAAACGACAACGTCCAAATGTCAGAGAGATATATTATGTTAAAAAATATATAGGAAGGAAGAAATGAATCAAGGTTTTGTAGCCACACATATGTAACAAAAAATGTAATGTGTTGTATCCTCGATTAGCAAGTGCCGAAACAGATTAATGTTAATATTTATGCGATAACAGCGTTTGGCAAAATGAAGCAATATTGAATTACCGTTACAGCGGAATTGCCTCTCGATGTACACCTGTATGCATCCAATTATTAAAAAGGAAATAAAGGAAATTTTATTCGATTAATTAAATTCATCCAATGTGCGTTGAAATAATTGTAGTGCAACTTAAAAACTGGTTTTATAAAAAGGACTATACGATATAAAGGACGTTGAAAAAACTGTTGAAAGCGTAATAGTATTTCCTAGTTGCAATTGTATCTCATGATATACCGTTGGATAATGAAACCCTTTCGACCAAAAACCACTAAATATATTTTTATTTCAAATTAGATTTTCAAATAATGTTACGTTTTCCCTTTTCCAGCCAGATGACCAGTTAATGCAGGTGTTGCAAGACCTGGAACAGATGTTACAAGACGATACAGTGCCTATCACTGTAGACATGGTAGACATCGCTTTCGATCAGGTATTCAATTTTGGTTTCTTTTATATTAAAACTAGCTTTCGCTCTTCCCCCGCGTGAACTTTCCACGGGAACAGTGCCTATAAAAGGAACCCTATGTCCTTCTCAATACTTCTTCTTGTGTATGCGATATTTCAGGAAGATTAGTGCAGTAGATAAATAAATAAAATAAATAAATAAATATATACGGACAAATCACACAGATTGAGTTAGCCCCAAAGTAAGTTTGAGACTTGTGTTATGGGATACTAACTCAACGATACTAGATAGGGCGTAAAACAAACAAACTCACTTTCGCATTAATAATATTAGTTAGGAAGTTTGAATTCACACTATAAAGTTAATATTATTGATTTATTTTGTGATCATAATTGGGTGTATATTATTACTCTATTTGACAACACAATAAAACTGCTTTTATTGCACGATTAAATAATTTTTCAAACACAAACCAAAAACAGATCAATTAAATACATATTTTTTCGTATTTTTTTAAATTATCTTCTTTTTACCACTTATGGTAAAATTAAGCAATAAAAGTATTGTCATTCGTTTCAGGTAAATGACGTCCTAGAACTTGACGATGTAGTTGCCATTCCAGCAGAATTTCTCCACTTGCTGGATAAGCTCGGCTCCAGGGTTGACCTAAATGGGTCCCTCACTGCCTTGACAGTGCGAGCTAATATTGCTATATTAATGGCCGATGCAGCTCCAGACAACCCTGTGCGAGGCGTCAGGATGGCTGTGGTAGATCCCGGCGACGATACATTCACTAATGATACCTTCGAGTTTATTGAAAGTAAGTCCAGTTTTATTAATTTTAATATTGGGTGCTCTATCAACGACAGAAAGCAAATGAGCAATGACACAAATATTATTACTGACTCACAAAAAGTGATAGTTACATTCTTCATGCACATTGATGCTATTTTCAAACTCAATACAATAATGATTTATACGCCTATTTTCATTATTTTATAAAGTCGTTATTAAGCTAATCAAAGATATTCTCAGCCTATGCTGCTTGAAGATTTTATCATGTCAACCTTTTTATTATAAGCAAACTTCAGGATGCAAATTATCATCTAAGCGTTATACGGTTACATTCCATCGGGGTCAGCTAGTTGTTTGTTAAGACCTGACAAAATTTTGCTATTATTTTGACATTTTGCAATTGACAAAAAAAAATCGATTAGGAATAGCTCCTATTCCATATATAAATTTCAATGCGGTCTTTACAACAATTTTTAAGGAATAAGCAATAGTATTTAAATCTGCAATAACGATATTCCAGGTGGAATAAATTCTACACAAATCATAAGCAGCGAGAGCGAAGCCGTTGTGATCCTACCGGAGTCCGTCACGACCACTCCAAGACGCATCAGCTTCGTGATCTTCCGCAACGAGAGAGCCTTCCAAGGGCACCAGGATGTCTCCATCAACAGCAGAATCGTGAGCGTCAAAGTGGAAAACGTCACTGACTTTGAAGCCGGAGAGGTAAGTCTTGATAGTAAAGAGCGGAGAGATTTTGAAACGATAACTCATCAATCTATAAGATATTGGGTATCTTTAATGATATATTTCATAATTAAATTTCCCCTTTGAAAAACGTTATCAAGAAGTTTTGGTAAAAAAATTTAAACAAAGTATATATTTAAAGCTAGCTGTTGCCCGCGGCTCCGCCCGCGTGGGACTCGGTTATATCGCGCCCAAAAGTAGCCTATGTTTGACCTCAGGTTGTTAACTACATCCCTACCAAATTTCATCACAATCGGTCCAGCAGTTTAGCCGTGAAGAGGTGACAGACAGACAGACAGACAGACAGACAGAAAGACAGACAGACAGACAGACTTTCGCATTTATAATATTAGTATGGATATGGATTACAAGGTATTCTTGAAATATAATATTATTATTTTAACAATTTATTCTTAAATTCACCATCATTTTCATTTTAGAATCTCTCGAATTGTACATTGTGTTGTATCTTTATCATAGTAAAGGAACGAAGTTTCTTCCCTTGCTGTAAAGTTAAATTGTAAGTTAAATGCATTATGTAAACCTGGCATCAGTTTCCACGTATGTGACTTATAAAGTAAAATGAAATAATAATATCTGCTAGTACTGAGAAAATAAAATAAGAAAGAGTATATATATTTTAATGCATGATAAAATGCATATTATTGACGAATTTTATGTAGGATTAAATTTTATAGTTTACTAGTTTTTGCTCGCGGATTCGCCCGCGCGAAATGCCCTCTGGAACATTGTTTTTTTCCGGGATAAAAGTTACCCTATATCCTTCTCCAGGTTCTAAGCTACCTCCCCTTCAATATTCAGCAAAATCAGTTCAGCAGTTCTAGAGTTATAAATAGTGTACTAACACTACTTTCTTTTATATATATAAGATGTAGAGAATAAGTAATTTTATTCCATAAAATATAGATCTCTAGATTATTACTTAACATTTCCACACCACCTCATAGTTGACCGATAAAAAAAAAGAAATTGCATCATTGTAATAAAATTAAAATAATTAAGTAGGTAAAGGTATTAAACATTGGAAACTTCGTTCCTTTGAAGGCCTAAGTTAAGATAATTTCATATTCGTTCACACTAGCGTTTGCCAATTTGGATTGATGGGATTGTCATGTCGTATACATACATCCTTGCGCACCATATCACATTGCTTCAATATGTTGGCTTCGATTGTTTTGCTTAGAGTGGGTATGTCATCTATATAAACATCAAAATCAAATTCTGAACAAATGCGAATGTGAATTAGCTCGTGTGAGCTGTCATTTAGTTAATTTCATTAACAATCATCCCATTTGTGAATTTTACATCAATGTATGGCATTATTGTCTTGCTCATACCTTGCTGAATCAGCCCTGATTGGATTAAAACATATGTCAAGTGTCGCTAAGTAGCGAGGCGCACAGTTTTTTTCGGTCGATGAGGGAATCGAAACATACCAAATAAAGAGTGTTCCAAACACTGAAGGCAATCGCGCGCGCAGGCCATTTATAATCTATGTTAAAAAGGGTACTTACCTTTTAAACAATTACACTTTTATAATAATCGCGAAAGTTACTTACATGAAAAAAAGTAGAAAAAATTATAATTATTTATTTTAATTTTTTTATAAAAAAATAAATGTTTGAGCACTGAGGTTTACTTATAATAAACAAAGACATAAAACCTAGGAACTGGTAGATTAATGGAGTTGCTATAAAAAATTAACAATTTTAGAAAGTACGAGTATGTACCAAAATTATTTAATGTTAGTTTAATATTATTTAATTTTAGTACAATATTATGTGAACGAAATAAACATTTTATCAATCGTGCATCAAACCAATGCAGAATTATACAGGATAATATTAACACGACTAACAGAAGTAGGTGCACTCAGACTTATTTATAATATTATTAATAAACGAATTTAACACCTTTAATTAACAATTTCAATAAATTAAAAAGAAATTTATTCACCATTGACTGTGTTCTCTTTAGGTGATTGACATTTACCTGGCTCCTAATATCGAAGACCCAGACAGCAACGTCACACGTGCCTGCGCTTACTGGCACTTCTTGACTGATGGAAGCGGCTACTGGTCGCAAGATGGCTGCGTCTTCATCAAATCCACCATCCCAGGAGTCCTAGATGCCTGCCGCTGCGATCACCTCACACACTTTGCCGAAATCCTCGTCCCACGTACAGCTTTTTCACAGAAAAACGAAGATGTTTTAGAAATATTATCTATCATTGGCTGCTCTTTATCCCTATTCGGCATTGCGTTAATAATCATCACGGCAATCCTATTTAGAACGTGGAGAAGAGAGTTCAGCAACAAAATTTGGCTACAACTTTGTGTCGCTATATTCTTACTCGTGCTCTGTTTCCTAATTATAGTGTTTGCAAAATTCGATGGTTACAATGTTGGTTGCATGCTTGTAGGAGTCGCCTTACATTATTCGGTCTTGGCTTCTTTCTGCTGGATGTTGGTGGCGGCTGTGATATCTTATAGAAGATTGGTGTTGGTATTTACGAGAGATATCTCTCACAAACTTTTAAGAGCGTCGGCGTTTTCGTGGGGAGCTCCTTTTGCTGTGGTCGGAGTACTTTTGTCGGTCGATCCGCATTCTTACGCGGGACGGTACGAAGAGAAGACTCCAAGCGGTAGTTTCTGCTATCCTTCAGGCTTGGGTCTATGGCTAGCAGTATACGCACCCATTGCAGTCATGTTACTCGCAAACTGGATACTATTTATCTTGATAGTCCGCTCCGTGTTTGCTTCAAGAAGGATTCAACGGCACGGAGACGCGAATGAGGCGTTAAGATGTGCATGTGTAAGTTGCTTACTTGTGTTCCTGTTCGGCTTGCCTTGGTTGTTTGGCCTCTTTGCTTACAATGTCGTCGCCGCTTACTTTTTCACCTGCACAGCTACTTTCCAAGGGTTTGTTCTCTTTATGTTCATTGTGTTGGGAAATAAAAAGACGAGAGATCTCTGGCTGGATAAATTGAAGATTAAGCGTACTCGCAAAATTCCTGTCACGACGTCTACTTATACTAACAGGAGTGTGGGCGGAGGGTGGAGGGCTCCCGAGAGAAGTACTACCTCTCTTGAAGCTAAAAACTTGAAACCAAAGTCACTGTCACTAGACGATTCGAGGTTTTCGTGACCTTTAAAGAAGTAGTTAACTTCTGTGCCAACACTGGCTGACTTGCCACTAAATGTATTGGAACATTTATTACTATTAGTATTGTTAGTGCTCGAATTTATGACAACATTGGGTTGATTCTCGTTTATCACAGATGTTTCTGATTCAGAAATGTTTTTAAGAACAGCTTGTCTTGTCACCGTTATCATGCACCTAAAGAATAGCCATTAAAATGATTCTTAGCTTCAGATCTATCATTTGTAAGACACGTAGTTCTCCTGTAACATCAATTTGCTGAAATTTGAAATCACTTCTTTTGTGTCAATGGAAAATGTTGAAATAAGGGTTAGCCCTATCTTTCTATTACTTCCAACATATCGTTCATACAACAGGACTTTGAAATTATTAATACTACTCTTTAGCTGAGTAATAGCGATATGATCTTTATCATTTTCAGTTGTCTGTTTCGAATTATTATTAAGTATACATAAGAAATAATTCTATTAGCAATTTACTTTCAATTGTGGCAGATTTTTATTAAAACATGTTTGATATATTATCTGTCGATCTTTCTAGTCCTTCGTATGGTTCTAATGATAATTTCATTATTATTTAGATCCTCGCTGTGTTCATATTGTGTTTTAGTTTATTGAGGTAATGACTATTACTTAAATGTAAATTATTATTTTCTTTTAGATGAAATTGTTTATGAATTTGAGATCTCTTTACATTTTGTAACAAAGATCTTTTGAATATTGCAGGACTTTCTTATCCTAATCATTATTCTTATTAAACGAGTATTATTCGCTATTCCAAAGATTAAATCTATTGATAAGTGAATCAAATAACCTATTTATTAACCAAGTTAATTTTTAAATTATTTATTAGTAGAAATAAAGTAAAAAAATATTTATTAAAGAAAAACAAGACAGATAAATAAATGAAGTAAAATATGAATTTGGTGACTAAATAGAATTACTGCATTTGAATAAAATAATTGTTGTCTATGCTATTTCATCTACGGCATAAATATCAAAATTTAAAAAAATATCGTTTTTTTGTTTTGTTTTTGTAATATTTACTAAGATAACTTAAAAAAATATATTGCACGAATTATATGTATATAAATTAGTGTGTATAAATAATTATTTTTGCTTTAAGCATAATTAATCAGTATTAAAGTTATAATTGTAAATAAAAACAATATGTATTAATATTATTATAGATTTTATTTCGTACATAAGTATAGAACAAAGTTAAAGAAAAGAGGCATTTAATTTAAGTTAATTATTGTACCTACTTAATCTTATTTTCTTAAATATATAAATTAAGTACAATAATATTGTTTTATTACACGACTGACCAAAAAAAAAGAGTATTTTTTTTACGACACTGACAAAAAAGGGAGTGTTATGTTTTCATTAGTCATGTTTGTATGTATGTGAGATTGTTAATTCCATCACAAGTCTTGAACGGCTCATCAAACAGAAGTGTGAGGTATCTTTGGATTCCTTGCATTCTTCCAAGTTACATTGCTTATGTGACGTCACCATATAAACCAAATTGCGGATTGTATAATACACAATAAGTGACAAACAACTAAGTAGTTAGTTTGTTCAACCTAATCTAGTTGGGCATGAGGTAAAACGCGAATGGGGGAATTATGACATAGGCGATGCGGCTAGCAACCCATCACTACTGATTTCCTGTTTCAACTATCATCATGCTAAACGTGGTCTAAGGTCTCATGGCCCTAGGCTCTGTCTACCCCGTATGGGATAAAGACGTGACTATATGTATGTATGTATGTACGACTTAAAATTCAACCGGGAAAACGCTTAAATGATGATAATAATTGCTGCTTCATAAAATAAAATGAAATTAGGTATTTATTCTCAATATAGCATGTTTGTATCACTAATTGACGTTATTTAGTTAAATTTACCACCACTTCAAAAGCGCAAATAAAGAAGCGGTGCTATAAACTCCACTGTAGCATTTTCTCAAAAAAACGTCAGTTTACAAAATTTTGTTTAAAACTTATTATGGACGTATAAATAAGATTAGGATCCTGCATATATACTGTCAGTGTTTTCAGAAACCACTTTCCTACTCATCTGGGGGCTTAGCGAAAGTCATAAATACAAAACGTTAACGAAGTTCAACAACAAGACAAAATCATTAAATTTGGAAAGGCAATTTTTTTAAATCTACGAATAAAATGTATGGTATTGATATAAGCCCCGCTAAACACGTGGTCAATCTTATATCAAACCCATACATTTTGTTCTTGAGGAACTATGTTTACGTTGCGATTGTGGATCAACGACAATGTATGGGATTGACATAAGATTGACCACGTGTTTTACCGTAGCTTATGTCAATCCCATAAATTTTGTTCTTGTTGACATTCGTTAGCGTTTTGAAATTGTCGTCTTCGTTCAACGCTCTGCTAAATGTGTGCTTTTTATCATAATCATATAATTGGGGGTAAGCGTTTTTTTAATTTTGAATAAACTTGTTTCTTATAAAACATCTTTAAAAGTACTATTTTTTGTATCTGGCTGGTTTTGATGACAATAAAAATATGACAGTAAAAAGGAAACACATAGGAAAAACCGAAGCCGCGGGCGGAAGATAGTAAGTAATGTAATTTTAAATTACAACGGAAATGCAGAAAACTTAGCAAGGGTAAAGGGTTTCCGAAAGCGATGGAGTTGAACTCTTTGACAGAGACGTTTTTAGGGAGATAGGCCTCTTTTGCCCAGCAGTGGGATGAAATAGCTCAAATATTTTATTTACAACAAGACACACAACAGGATTCAGGATTCATAGATTGCACTATAGACCCTGCACTAAGCATAGTGCTTGTGTCGCAGTGGTCCACGAGTTGTCAATAGATGCCCCTTAAAGTAAGAATTTCCAAAAATTGCATACAAGACAACAAATAAATAGAGCCTAAATCGCGCTTGCAAAGTTTCTATGTATAAAGCCGTTGCGCCTATTGGAATGTGCAGAAATACAAATACATGAGCACTGGCATTTATGTATTTTCACCGGGAACTGCATTTATCTATAAATCTTTTAGAGCGTGCAATCGTTGCATCGTATGGCCGTGCACTGAGGCGTGCACGTATGGAGCCTTATAACCTTCGACAAGAAATAGTGGAGCGGTATTCCCCAGGCATGACACCCGGCCTGGCGGGAAGATCTTCCCTTGTGGTGATTGTTCCCATCGCTCCCGCCTCTCTCCAGTTCCATAAAACATCAATTTTCAGAGAGATTATAAAGTTCGACGAAAAAGGCACAAACCCTTTCGAAGACGATGTTCAAAGGACGTTTTCGCTGCTGTGAATATGACACATGTAACATTGTTCCACAACCCAGACTTCTTGTGGACGACACACCCTTTCGTGGCAGGTTAGTTATAATATTTTTGTGTCTGATCAAAATTGAGTTTCAGCCACAACAGAAAAATATTTATATACTATCTGTTACCCGGGGCTCCGCTCTCGTTATAATTCCGGGATAAAATATAGCCTATATGTTGTTCCAGGGACTAAGCAATCTTCATTACAAACTTCAGCCAAATTGGTGCAGCCGTTTTTCTGTCAAAGAGTAACAAACAAACTTTCGCGTTTATAATATTAGTAGGACTACTAATATGTTATCTATCTATAGAAAAATCAAATGCTGTTCGTTAGTCTGGCTAAAACTCAAGAATTTCTGGACCGATTTGGCTTATTATGGTCTTAAAGTATTTGTAGAAGTTCAAAGAAGGTTAAAACGGTCATAAAAGTGAGTTCAGGCGGTACGGAGTTCGGTGGTACGAAGTTATAGATAAAAGTACCTGGGGGCTAGCCAAAGTCACAATCGCAAAACGTTAACGAGGTACGACAAGAACAAAATGTATGGGATTGACATAAGATTGACCACGTGATTTACCGCAGCTTATGTCAGTCCCATACATTTTGTTCTTGTCGACATTTGTTAGCGTTTTGACATTGTCACTTGGCTACGGGTGCTGGGCGACCTAGCTTCTTCGTTTTATGCAGAAAATCTTTTTGATTGAAAATATGGATATGATGAATTTTCCCAGACATGGAACCCAGCTAGATTATCTTTTTGACTATGTAAGAACTTATGTTTAAAATTTCAAAGAAATCGTTAGAGCAGTTTTAGAAAACGAAAATAAATTTATATAAATAAAATTACGTACCATTAAGTTAAGTATAGAATATAATAAATATTTTAGCCTGGCAGTGCAAACAGGAGACAGTATACAACATTAAAAACCACAGATCAAGATTACCAGAAAACGTTTTGAGATCATATCGAAGAAACTTAACGTTGCCTACCTTCCCAACTTGCAGAAGGGACATACCTGAAAATGTTTATGTAAGTGTTTGTTCCTTAGGGTTCCGTACATGAATCCCGAAATAATTATATAAGGTAGACACACGTTAACAGCAAATATACTGATATATAAAAAAAAAAATGTGCGGCACTCGGAGACTGCCGCGGTAAAGCTATTGCATTGTATTTTTTATTAACTCGGCCGATTTACGTGGTTGGCGGATTGGGGGGTGTTAGGTTATATTTTCGTTACGGAATTTCTTGATTCGGTCGCCGCGCCCAAAGCCAGCGATAAAAGCTAGACAAGATTATTTATAATAATCTAAGGCAATAGCTTAAAAAAATATTTTTGACCCGTATATAAAATTTAATTGAAATTGAGCATTATCTGACCTATATTAGTTAAGTATGAAAAGTGAAAAAAATACCTTAGAATTCAGAGATAAATCTTAATCAATGAGTTCCATTATTAAACGACTTGTGGCTCAAATTATGATAACTTAGATACACAGGTGAATAATATTTCTAACCGACTTCTAAAAAAGGAGAAGATCTCAATGCAGCTGATATTTTTTTATGTTTACTGTTTATACTGTTGTTACTTCAAATCTCCGTCATTTTTGAACCGATTTTGAAAATTCTTTTTTTGTTCGCATGGATATAGATTCAATTTAGTTCCTTAGAAAGTATATCAAAATCGGCGTAGTAGTTTGTTGTTAAAATTAAAATAACTGGAAAACGTAAATCGGCTAGTCAAATAAAATAAGTATTGTTTGATTTTTCGTATTGTAACAGTTGCTTGTTTGATCATGAAATAATTAGCAAGGTTAATCGACCCTGTATGCCCCGGTATTAAGCTTTTTAAAACCACCTCACGGCCGCTGGAATGGTTTATACTTGACGTTCGATTTCCCTTGGTACTCATATGACTGTTAATGACAAGCTCCGTTGACCCTGCACACTGCGGTGTCATAGTGGTTAATCGACCCTGTGTGCTTTGGTATCATTGTTTCAATTATACAGCACTGCCACTGTTATTGTTTATTAATTGTAGTCTATTGGGGTACTAGGTCAATTGACCCTGCACATCAAGGTGTCTGAGTTATTCTAATTTGACTAAGTTCAAGTTAGCACCAGTAAACAAATGGAAGTCAGTTTTTGTTTTTTTGGAAAAAAAGTTTATTACATAATATTTGCTTATTTAAATATTATATTTTCTTTTAGTGCTTATGCTGCATGAGAGGTATGCAGCCAAATCAGGTAATAAAAATAGTTACTTTTTTTCTACCTCCGATAATCCTATCGTTTTCCTACTTGCGTCCCAGACAGCTTAACACTTTCGCGGACAGTAAACGAGAAAACAATAACAGTTGATTGTTATCTACGTCGAGAGGCGTTGCTGCCAGCGAATGTGTTTAGTTCGTTCCATTGGTTGCTTTAGTCGCCTCTTACGACATAAACTGAATGATTATAATGACTATATTGAACCCTGGAACGACACTCTTCCGCTTATACCTATTATATGGAAACTACTGGTATAAGATCCTTCTAGCGACTTAAAGTATCTTTTTATCTAGCGACTGGCTTGAATCACCTCATTGTCAGTTGATAACCTCCTCCGACGACCTCCGTGGCGTAATGGTTAACATGCCTGACCGCTACTCAGGAGGTCCCGGGTTCGATCCCCGGTCAGGTCAAGATGAAAAATTATATTTTTCTGATTGACCTGGGTCTTGGATGTTTATCAATTTATGTATTTGTTATAAAATATAGTATAGTTGAGTAAGTATCCCATAACAGTCTCGAACTTACTTTGGGGCTAACTCAATCTGTGTGATTTGTCCCTGTATATTTATTTATTTATTATTATTATTTATAAGTTACTGACTGGCTGGCTGTTGTTGACTATTTGTGTGACTAAAAATCTGACAATGTTGAACACAGACGCAGATGATTTCTTTTTTTTTTTTTGTAAAAAGGACTATGGTTATACCAGTGCCTTCATAATTTAGATCATGATTCAAGCCAACTATGGACTCAACTCAACCTAAGTATTGCTTATCACATACTGCTATATACTACATAATTTACTAATTATATTTATTTTCAGGGTATTTTCGAAAACATCGACTATTGGGATAACCTGTTCCATATATCACCTCTTCCAGAGGTAAGTTTTATTTAAATTAAATATCATTAAGTATACTCACTTATACTCAGGAAATCAAGAAATCTGGAATTTATATCTATAATCTATGGAATCAGGAAATCGCGCGCAGTTTGACTCCAGGCATTTTTTTAAAATTATGGCTGAAAGAGATCTCTTATTGGGATGATCCTCCGTTGCATTTCTTATTAATGTTCTTTTATTTATTACACTAGCTGTTCCCCGCGGCTCCGCCTCGCGTGGGACCCGGTTATATCGCGCCCAAAAGTAGCCTATGTTTGACCTCAGGTCTTTAACTACATCCCTACCAAATTTCATCACAATCCGTCCAGTAGTTTAGCCGTGAAGAGGTGACAGACAGGCAGACAGACAGACTTTCGCATTTATAATATTAGTATGGATTTGCAAGAAAGATCTGTTATAAACAAACAAAACAATTTTTTTTTTTTTTTTTAAAACAAAAATAAGAAATACAAATTTAGATTTGGCTAGAAGCTGCAATTAGAACTCGGCTGTTACCGCTTGATGGCAGTCGTTAGTCTGTGTCAGATGCTTTTGAGCAGCCTTAAAAATCTAACAGTGTGCACTAACATACCCTGTGCCACTAGTATGAGTTTTTCAAAATCCTAACGCAGTCGCTAGCGTCTGCGTTAGGATTTTGTATGGAATTTCTTAGTTACCTTACTATCCGCCAGCGGCGCTGTACAGGTTTGCCATACTAAATCGCTAACGCAGTCGCTAGCGTCAATAGAAATAATAGCGTCATAAGAAAAACTCATACTAGGGGCACTGGTAATGTTTCTATCGGTCTAGTTTCCCTGTAAAAAGTAATAACTGGTATCGCCAATTTAGGACCATGATTAATGGCGTACCCTGGGCTCTGAAACGTAGGTTGAATGCAACTATCTCTTGCACGATGATGATTCTACATACGTTTTTTTTATATACTACCATAGATTTAAAAAAAAGTAGAGACCGCGCGCGATTCGAAATTCTTTGTATACTAGGTACTAATAATTTATTCATTTTTTTATTATCTCGCTATGTGTTCTATTTTAGGATGAGCAATTAAACAATATGGCGTATTGGATAGACGACCTGGAAAATTCGGAGGTGTGTATCATTTATTTCTTATATCTTTTATTCTACTTCCTTAAGTGATATATAGGTGATATGCATACAGTTTTTTTTTTTATACAATTACTGCCAATATTATCACAATCAAGGATAGTAGTTGTAGCCTATTTATGCTCGTGATACCCTGACAATGACACTAAAGCCTCCAAACTCACGTCTGTAGTTGTAACGAGGCTACAAGGGACTTACTATCAGAGATGGGATTATCTGCTTAAAATTTTAAGTGGACTTACTCCTTGTGCTTTATTTTTATAACATGTTATACTATTTGCTTAATTTCTTATTTGCTTAAAAACTTTTTCATTACAAACAAACGATTTCAATACTAGTTTTTATCGTCAAACGTTGTTCGCTATATCCATAGAACTAGGAACGCGGCTCTTTTTTTTAATCTATGGCTATATCGAACATCGGTTATAGGAACTTCAAATTATAATGTTAGCATATTAGTACTGTAACATTTTTTGAAACTCAATGAATTTATGTTTAGCAAAGTTTACAATTACAAAATAGACTATAAATCTGCAAGTTTTTATGTTAGTTATTTCACAGACTAGAGAATTTTTTATTGATTTAATCGTATACATGACGAAGGAAATATTTACTTCTTTATTACAATATACATATTTACATTTCATTTTCGTTTTCAGATATAAAATTTACATTTGATACAAATATTTTTTTTCGTGTGTTTAAAAACATAATTTTCTCTACTTAAGTATTGTGTTCCACTATCGAAAAAAAAAAATACACTAACTAGAGCAAAACTAATAAAAACATTTATGTTGAGTATTCACAAAAACGCGTAAAATTACGTAAGATTAAACAGGACCTAATTAAATGCTTCGTAATAAATAAGACGCTCGCGAATCAAATCATACCACAATATCATTCAACGATAATGGCGAATAGACTAAAATTATTTTCAGTGGTCTAATAAAGCATAAAGTGAATATAGCAAATATAGCAAATTAAGGTGATACCTCGGTGAACACTAGCGCCACCGTCATTTTAAAATCATTACTCACTGAAAACACAAGTTATCAAAAATCCCTCTGCTGTAATTAAGGTTCTGGATCTGAAGTTAATTTTAAACATATTAAATTATTAAATTATAATTCTCTATAGTTACAAATTGCATTATTGCTTAAAACGGCCACTTTTAGCAGTTTTGCAATTGGTAACTATATGGAACTACAATTTAATAATTGAATATGATTAAAATTAACTTCAGGTCCAAAACCATAATTACAGCAGAGGGATTTTTGATAGCTTGAGTTTTCAGTGAGTAATGATTTTAAAATGACGGTGGCGCTAGTGTTCACCGAGGTATCACCTTAAGCAAACATCGTGAACTTAGCTTGCTGGCTACCAAGTCGGTCGCACGCACGCACGCATCACACAATATCATTCAACGATAATGGCGGATAGACTAAAATTATTTTTAGTGGTCTAATAAAGCATAAAGTGAATAAAGCAAATATAGCAAATTAAGCAAACATCGTGAACTTAGCTTGCTGGCTACCAAGTCGGTCGCACGCACGCACGCATCACACAATATCATTCAACGATAATGGCGGATAGACTAAAATTATTATTTTTTAGTGGTCTAATAAAGCATAAAGTGAATATAGCAAATTAAGCAAACAACGTGAACTAGCTTGCTGGCTACCTAGTCGGTCGCACGCACGCACGCATAAAAATATATCGACGCCTTGTAAAAAGTATGTGCCTTTCCTAAATAGTTCACAAGAGATCCAATAGATGGTTCTGAATTGAAAATTGGAAATGTTTACTAGTTCAAGGATAGATGGCACCTGTTGCATAATCAAATAGTAATTTACCAGTGTGTTTGGTGGATGGCGCTATACAAAAAAAAAATAGCATTTTATTATTTTTGCATAAAGCAAATAAGGAAATCTGCTTTAAATTTTAAGCTTGCTTATTTGCTTTAAGTAAAAAGTGGTGCTTCATTGTATGCTTTATGTTATAATGCCCACCTCCGCTTACTATCATCTCTTAAAACCATGTAAGAACGAGTGAGTAAGTGAGACAGCGCAATACTCATGTATTGCGACATCCCGCTTACTCAATCGTTCTTGCATGGTTTTAAAAGATGGTGCTAAGCCACCATGTACCCAGTAGTTTTACTGACTGCCTCACCCTTCAAACGAAGGAACCATTTTTAACCGACTTCAAAAAAAGGAGGAGGTTCTCAATTCGTCGGTATGTTTTTCGTATGTGATATTGAACGTCGGAATGAACATAACTATGTAAGCCCTGCTTTTTGGCAGCGGAAATACCTATGAGGGAGTGAAGTAGCCAAGCAGACCTTTTCTTCTTCTTCTTCATCGTGTCGATGTCTGATGGATTTCTAATTGCATTATCCGTGCCCTGCATAAGGTCCTCGACGGTACACCTTTTATTTAGTATCACCTGTCTCGATGTTTCTCCAAAATCGAATTTTGCGAGTTAAGTTTAACTTTTGCTTGTGGTATAGAGCACACGGCTTTAGTTTCGATTATTTGGACAAGCATGACCTGATGTGTGGCTCGGGAAATCGGCTCCCAACTAGGGAACTCCAATGGTTACCTACGTGCACGGACATTTTGATTGTATCAAAAATTTGAACAATAGTTTTAATTTGTCTTATAATAAGATGATTCCGTGCTTCGGAAATCAGGTTTCTGAATTATTTGTATGATAGCCGTAAATATAAATATTATAAAAAAAAATTCTTGTTTTTTTTTTTCAGTCTAGTTCGGGAGTCGAATTCGTAAATTTTGATGAATTTCTGTCAACAACAAAAGTAACTACTAATTATCCTTCTGATGAGGAATACGAAGTAAGCTACACTTTTTTTAGAATTTTACGAATGAATGTATTTATTTACTATAACAAAGTTAAAAAAACTACAATACATTAATTCATAAAGTTATTTACAAATTGTACATTTCCGGCAAGGTGTCATCCCGCGGTGCGCCCAGAAGGCTAGCAGCATTGCCAAATTGTATAGCAATCCTTATCCTCTGTGATAGGTAATATCCAGCCTGCCGGTCACGAGATAGGTCTATCAACTTTTTGGGCAAAGCCCGAAAAATCTGATAGACTACTATTTTACTTTGTCAAATATATGGGAATGGAATTTGATAGAGATAACAGAGATTTCTAGCGCGTGTTTTGTAATTTGGTTATGATAGAAATGTAAAAAAATTAGATTTTTTATGAAATAAAAATTATACCTTAATAGTTTTTTTTTGGTTTCCAATAAACCCGCCTCTAAAAATGTCTTCTTCTCAGTTATGCCTTTTTAATCCTTTTAGGAATATGCAGAATATGGTGACGATGTTATTGACTTAAATACGCCATTCTCATTTATAAAGACTACCCGGCGTCCCACCACTGCCACCTCATCTTTGGATAATATTATTTCTACACAAAATAATTGGGTAAGGATGGATACAATTATTATTTACTATAACTATTCCCAGCAGTTTTACACTTCTTTGGTGTATATCCCAACTTTCCATCCCATCCCAACTTATATTATAAATGCTAAAGTGAGTTCGATTGTTTGTTACGCTTAATAGTTAGAACTACCTACTAAAAACGGCATGAAATATTTTTCACCTCTAGAACAAGCACTGTTCCCGAGAGAAGTTTCCGCAAAACCAACAAATTCTCGGCAAAAGCTAAATATAAATAAGTATAGATTTTTTTGTAACGTCTGCTGTTCACCAATCTTTTTGTATAGTTAGTTGTTAGTTAGTTAGTGACCTTTTCTCCGTACGACTACACTAACATAAACATATTTTAATAACACAGTCGATATATTTTTTAAAGTTTATGACACAATACTTTCGAAGTTTTTTTCAGTTTGGTTAGGACATTGCAAACACAAAAACATTTGTTTATAATTTTAAATGACATTCTGTGTGATCTCCAGGTGAACGTTGAAGTCAACATACCCACCACTACATCACCAGGTGTTGAAACAACTGTTGGAACTACAACAGTCATGGTAATGATTTTTACTTTTCATTTTCAATCAACATTAATTCGGTTTTATTTCCAAAGCCTGAAAAATCTAACAGTGGTCGATAGACCACTAATATATCCCAATCATTATCCCATTGACCTGGTTTCTCTATAAAAGGGTCACGAATTTCAGAGGCTCTATTGTAATAACCAATGCCGCCAGTATAGGACTATTATTAAACCATACCCTCTGAAGCATAAGCTGAAGAAGTCATGACAAAACTCGCTTAATTGATAATAGAAGCGTTATACCTACCAATATAACGCATATTAATTTACTTACCTTATTCGAAGCTTATAGCTTTATATGAGATAGGTGTCACTACTTCCCGCCGTTTTTTTTTTTTGTCTCTTTTTCCCCTGTCAACCGCGCAGACTAGAGTGGGGGTGGCAAAGTGACCTCGGTTTTACATTCTAGTTTCTTTCCTCATTGCGCTCTCATAGAAAGCCAGGCAGAAAATTATACTATAAGCTACGAATAAGGTAAGTAAATTAATATGCGTTATATTGGTAGGTATAACGCTTCTATTAATTTGACTTGACCGTTATTCGAAGCTTATAGCTTTATATGAGACGTGTTTGTTATCGCCTGGTTGTAGGGGAAAATGGCATGATATGATGTAAAGTAAGTATAATAAGTGAACTTTGATAAATAAAATCCTTATTATGAAGGAAAACATTTATTAATTAATCAAACAAATAATTGTAGGTGTTACATTGGTGAAAACTGGTCTAAAATTATTTTCTTAGTACACGCAGTTACTACCTCGCGTCTGTAATATTTGTGGAACGTGTTAATCGAACGCCAATTGCCCCGGGCCAAAATATCCTCAATTTTAGAATTCTCAAGCCATTGCTTTGAGGCAACAGCTGAACGCACGCTACCTGGAGTTGCGGTTATACCTGCTTGTACTAAAAGAGACTTTATCCAGCCTGCAATAATAGCACGGGAGGCAGGCTTTGATTCTCCCCGAAAAGTTACAAATAAATTATAACATTTTGCAGCTGATCTTCTGTCATCTAAAATATTAATCAATTGATTTATCCAATAAACTGGGTCTAAATTCTTATTATTAGGATTTACTGATAATTTCCAGCCTGATTGGCGGTAGTCTATAGAATCGGTTTTAGAACCGAAGCTAGGTAACAAAACAATATTATCCTCAGATTTAATACAATGTTTAGAATCAACTTTTAACAATGTCAAATCGTGTATTCGTCTACCCGAATACATTAGCAACAACATAGCTGTATGTCTAGAGACTTGGAAGTCATTATTTATATCGATCTCATATTGTTGTAGGTAGGATATCAAAGTATCTGTATCCCAAATAGGTGGTTTATGTATGACAGGTTTTTTAAGGCCAATTGATTTCAACACATGTTTGACTAAAGCGTGATTACTGAGTTGGCTGCTACTATTTACATCACAAAGAGTACAAACTGCCGATTTATATAACAAACAGGTATTATAAGATAGATTGTGTACTAAATGCAAATCAGCTAAAAATTTTGCTAATTGTGAACCATCAGGCGATAAATGATTCATGTTGTTTTTATCACACCATGCCAGCCATTTTTTCCAGGCCACGTTGTATGTTTTCTTAGTCGATGGACGCCAAGAATCTTGTAATAATTTTATTTGTTCATCGGTCCAATTGTTTAGGTTCCTAGACCACCCCCACATTTCCAGACCTCCAATTCCATTTCCTGAACCTTTGGGGGAGGTAACTGTGTCGCCACGTCTATCAGGACTTTGTCTAGGTTCCAGATGGAAAATGGAGCTGCGAGCGCACGAGCTTTCACGTCCGCCCTCCAAAAAACTTTGTGCCATCTCGGCACTACCAGTAGATATATGCCTTTTGCTCGATTGAGGTGAGCCAGAACTTTTGGAATCAGAAACGGTGGCGGAAAAATCCACGCCAGCTGGAAACTCCAGTCCTGGGAAAAAGCATCGTGAAAGAGAGCATGGTGATCTTCTTGATCTATTGTCACGTAATTTGCTACAACATGCGCCTTTTGCGAGGCAAACAAGTCGATCACTGGGATGCCCCACTTGGCAAATACCACTTTCGTAAATCTGGGTAAGAGGTGCCATTCTGGAGGTTGCCGGAGTCGAGAGAGATGATCTGCATGATCGTTGTATCTTCCCGGGATATGATACATTTTGAGGGCAATCTGATATTGATCTAAGAGCTTGAAAATCTGATAAGTGAGTTTGAGAAGAGACCTGGACTTCGTTCCCCCCTCGTTCCTTAAGTAAGCTATTACAGATTTGTTGTCGCTTTGAATTAGGACTGTACTCCGGGTCAAGAGGAAAGCATACTCTTTTAGTACATACAGGATGGCCAACATCTCTTTCTGGTTGCAATGGAGACTCTGCTCTTGTGGAGACCACCTTCTCGAAATACTGAGATTGTCTAGCTGTGCTCCCCATGCCACGTCCGATGCGTCTGTAGTTAGAAAATGGGACGGAGCCGGGAGCTGTATAGCTGATGTGTGGTGACTGTTGACTCGCCACCATCTTAAGTTCTCCAAGGCACCTGGTGTGAGCTGATGTGTTTTGTCTCCCGGAGAAGCTAGCAGGCTGTTTACCAGTATTAAAAGGGATCGGAAGTTCAATCGACCTTTTGGTACAGCAAAACTGGCGAAGTTCATTAACCCCACAAGGCTCTGCAAGTTCTTTAGAGTTGTCACTTGATCGCTGAGCATTTGGTCGATCTTTTGGTTTAGCACATCGATTTTGTCCACCGTCAGGCCTTTGGTATTTGACCATGGGTTCCATTCTATGCCCAAGTATGTCAGAATTTTCTGTGGAGTTAGGAGAGACTTCTGGTAGTTGACTAACCAGCCCAGCTCTTCTAACATTCCTAGAGTAATTTGGACCTGCTTCTGAAGAATGTCTGGGTCTTGATTTGCCAGGAGGAAGTCGTCCAGGAACACTATTATCCAGATTCCTTTCTCTCGAAGTTTTTGTGCGATCCAGTTTGTAAGAGTGGCAAAAACTTTTGGGGCAGTGCTTAACCCAAAGGGAAGACAGGTCATTTCTAACAGTTCGTTCTTGTAGATCAGCCTCAAGAACCTTCTGTGGCTGTGATTTATCTTTAGATGAAAGTAGGCTTGAGATAAATCTATTTTGCACAGCCAGTCCTTGTGCTGGAGAAAATCTGGAACTCGCATTACGTTTATGAGGCTGAATGTCTCCGTTAGGATGAACTCGTTGAGTGCTTTGAGGTTGAAAATGGGTCGCATTGACCCGTCGCTTTTCGGGACTAGAAAGAATTTTGACAGGAAGCTTGGGGACATTGGAGCAGTCGTAAGGATACCTTGGTTTTTCATATCTATAATAACTTCCGTCATTATATCTGATTCTGGTGTTTGATAGTCGAGTCGCCTGAGGCTGGGATATGCAAGAGGTGGTTTTTCCCGGAAGGGTATGCGATATCCCTGTATCATCTTTACAAGGCTTTCTGGAGCTCCTTCTGCTTCCCATTTGCTGCAGTATGCGGCCAGGCGACCCGCTACTGGAACGTTTGAGTCAATATTTGCGCCGTTTTCCGCTCCTGCCCCGCGAAGGAGATGACGGGCGTTTGCGGTTAGGCTGCCCTTGATATCTTTGGTTCGTTCGTGACTGACGTGAGTCACGAAAATTCATTTGATTACTGGATTTATTTGAATCATAATGACATAGGTCCCGATTATGGCAACCCTGAGCGGGGCCATTATGATGGCAGCCCCCCTGCGAGGGTGGCAACATGTGACAGTAGGAGTCTACTTGAACTGTACCAGTGTGAGGGTGCGATACCCTGTTTTTACCCTGCGAGGGTAAAGTGTGCTGTTTACTCCCCTGCGAGGGGCAGCAATTTGATGTGCTAGGTCCCGCCTGCGTGGCGGAACCCCTCGCACCAGGATTCTGCTTTTTGAGCGGCCAAAAGCATCTTTTTACTCCACCTGCTTTTTCAACAACACCCGTAAAGGATTCCGCTTCAAATAAATTGTGGCAGGATGGAGGAATTTTTCTTAAAGCAGCTTTCATCAAGGGGTCTCGCACGTGGTTGATGATTCCGTCTCTGCGCATCTGCACCACCTCCGCTCGATGACCACAAATCAGCTGAAGCAGATCTGATGATGTCTTATGATAATCACCCTCACTAAACCAGGTAGAAACTTTATCTGAAAGAGCCTCAAAGGTAACTGCCTGTTCGTCTTTTGCCCAAGAGAGTAAGTCTCTTAAGGTATTTTGAAGAGCCTCCCTCTGCTTAAGCATACACAAAGTAAGAGCTGCATATGCTTTGTCAGAATATGCTAGTTGTCGCTGGGTATCATAAGCCTTTATTTCATCGTTAGCTTCAAGCTCAACGAAACCTGGGCTATGGTTATAATTTTTTTGTGTTTCGGAATAACGCAACTGACACCAGTCAGAATTTTTAAATAACTGAACATCATGCAACTGTTTTAGGTATGTTTCTGATGTCTTTGGTATCAAAGGATCTTTAAGCTTAGTAGCAATATCAAAATTAAATAACTTATTATTGTCTTCACGACAAGCATCAGGAGTTTGGGGACGCGAATCATCATAAAGATTTCGACTACAGTCCGAGATATAACCGGCATTATTAACAGAAGCTAGTTGCTCTCTGAGTTCCTGTACTTGTTGAGATAATTGATCTAACTTACGATTTGAGCGCCTACCCTCCTTTTTATTATGGTGACGATGTCGCCGCCCTCTTTTTCGGCGTCCATCTGAAGAGCTGGATGAACTTGAGTTAGATGATGAAGACGACGTAGAACGACGCCTGGTTTCTGTCGGCCCAACTTCGGGCTCCGGCGTATTTTCTTTGTTATTCATCACTTTTTAAATTAAAATCGGATCGAACGAAATTTTCGTTAAAACCGTTAACAAAATTATATATTTGGTTTGCTACTATAGCACAGTAAGCACAACCTTACTCGGCGGGAAATGAGACGCCAATGAGGAAAGAAACTAGAATGTAAAACCGAGGTCACTTTGCCACCCCCACTCTAGTCTGCGCGGTTGACAGGGGAAAAAGGGACAAAAAAAAAAAAAACGGCGGGAAGTAGTGACACCTATCTCATATAAAGCTATAAGCTTCGAATAACGGTCAAGTCAAATTAATAAATTAATACATTTACCATCGCATTTACAGGTAGACCAAGAACAAGTGCTGGAAGACCTCGATAACCTGTTGCAGAATGAATCATCCATACCATTGACAAGCATGGAAGGCGCCTTAGATAGTGTAATTATCTTTTTGATTCAGTGGGTTCGGCAATATCCCCGCGAAGTGGATTGATGATTTTCTTGGAAATATTTTGTTCAAATGTTGCAGGCAATTAAATTGAGATCCTATCTTAACCAACAGCTAAAAGCATCCACTTGGTAGTAAACTTTCCTGGGCAGTTTGAAAATTATTAAACAGACCCCGGACTGGTGTCACCCGTGATGCGGGGCAATAAATGACAACTCCTGTCGTACCCCAATATTACTAAAGACTGTGTTACAAATTTAAATTGTTATTTTTTTTTGATGTGGATAATATAATCCACAATATGGCAATCAAACATATAGCTTATTTTTGCCAGTATTAAGTTTTAGAGTCACAGTCCAAGTCAGTAGTCATCTAGTCAAGTTAGTCAAGGGCTAAGTGAAGCGGTGGAAGTTTCACTTAACTTATCTTGGGAGATTTTGGTGACAAGAATTAAAGTCACTTATACGACATTGTACCACTTCCCAACACTCACGCTTATTCACGAATACTTAGCGAATAATCCACCTTTAATATGCACAAATACTAGAAAAAACACAAAAATTAGAAAATAAATACAATGACGATAACTGAGTGACTTTAGCTTGGCGCCAAAAACCCTAAATTGTTTTTCATTTGTTGTGTCAGTTCGTTGATGCTTTTAAATTAGAGATGGGTTTTTGTCCGGGCAAAAAGTCGGAAATAATAAGCCCCCGATTTCCGTCCATTTACGCCCGATAAAAGTCCATGTCACTGGGCGATTACTCTAAAATTAAAAAAAATTACTACTTTATTTACATTTATCGATAAAATAACATAACTATACATTTTTGGTAAAAATAATTTGTTTTTACCCGACTGCCAAGAAAATATAGTGTCATTTTCGCATATTTCTTATGTAACATAATATCATCGATATATCGTACATACGTATCGGCCGCATATTTTCAGTCTGCAGTGCTCTTAAAAAAGATTGTGTACCAAGTTACAATTAAATTATTTGAAATAAAATAAATTATTTATTTTCAACGATGCCAACCATCTAAACCATAGTAATGATTGATTTTTTAAAACATTGTTTTAATGCCTAAGAACAAGGGTTGTACTTTTTTATTTTTAAAATATTCACTAAAGTTATTATAAAAATCTTTGCATTTTTAACAGACTTCCAAAAAGGAGGTTCTCAATTCGGCTGAATGTTATTTTATGTTTTATATCTTCGTTATTTTAAGACATTTATTATTTGGTTTGAAAGGACATACTTTCAATTTGATCCCATTAAAGTTGTATCAAAACCGGTGCAGTTGTTTGGTTTTAAATCTGCTAAGTCAAATAAACTGAGATTTTTAGATTTTTCGTAGTTACTACAAGTTGCTTGTTGTCGATGGAGTATTTTGCAAGGTCAATCGCTAAAAACAGCTCGACTGATTCATCATCATCGTTTAGGCCAGATATCGCAATCAATCAATTATGAACACCCAGTGTCTGACTCCGAGATCTTGACCACACCCAATATCTGACATCGAGATGTAGACCACACTCAGTTTCTGATATCCAGATGTAGACCAAACCCAGTCCCTGACATCGAGATGTAGACCACACCCAGTGTCTGACTTCGTGATGTAGACCACACCCAGTGTCTGTCATCGAGATGTAGACCACACCCAGTCTCTGACATAGAGAGGTAGACCACACCCAGTGTCTGACTCTGAGATGTAGACCACACTCAGTGTCTGACTCCGAGATGTTGATCACACCTAGTGTCTGACTCCGAAAAGTTGACCACACCCAGTGTCTGACATCTGATATCGAGATGTAGACCACACTCAGTGTCTGACTCCGAGATGTAGACCACACCCAGTGTCTGACATCCAGATGTAGACCACACCCAGTGTCTGAGATTGAGATGTTGACCACACCCAGTGTCTGACTTCGTGATGTAGACCACACCCAGTGTCTGAGATTGAGATGTAGACCAAACCCAGTGCCTGACATCGAGATGTAGACCACACCCAGTGTATGTCTTCGAAAAGTTGACCAGACCCAGTGCCTGACTCCCAGTGTCTGATATCGAGAAATAGACCACACCCAGTGCCTGACCGAGATGTAAACCACACCCAGTGTCTGTCTCCGAAAAGTTGACCACACCCAGTGTCTGACATAGAGATGTAGACCACACCCAGTGTCTGACTCCGAAAAGTTGAGCACACCCAGTGTCTGACTCCGAAAAGTTGACCACACCCAGTGTCTGTCTCCGAAAAGTTGACCACACCCAGTGTCTGATATCGAGATGTAGACCACACCCAGTGTCTGACATCGAGATGTAGACCACACCCAGTGTCTGAGATTCGAGATGTTGACCACACCCAGTGTCTGATATCGAACTGTGGACCACACCCTGTGTCTGACTCCGAAAATTTGACCACACCCAGTGTCTGACATCGAGATGTAGACCACACCCAGTGTCTGACATCGAGCTGTAGACCACACCCAGTCTCTGACTCCGAAAAGTTGACCACACCCAGTGTCTGACATCGAGATGTAGACCACACCCAGTCTCTGACATAGAGAGGTAGACCACATCCAGTGTCTGAATCCAGAGAGTTGACCACACCCAGTGCCTGACTCCCAGTGTCTGACATCGAGATGTAGACCACACCCAGTGTCTGACTCCGTGATGTAGACCACACCCAGTGTCTGACATCGAGATGTAGACTACACCCAGTCTCTGACATAGAGAGGTAGACCACACCCAGTGTCTGACATCGAGATGTAGACCACACCCAGTCTCTGACATAGAGAGGTAGACCACACCCAATGTCTGACTCTGAGATGTAGACCACACCCAGTGTCTGACTCCGAGATGTAGACCACACCTAGTGTCTGACTCCGAAAAGTTGACCACACCCAGTGTCTGACATCGAGATGTAGACCACACCCAGTGTCTGACTCCGAGATGTAGACCACACCCAGTGTCTGACTCCGAAAAGTTGACCATATTGCATCCCTATTTAGCAGACGTGATGTGGTCAAGGAAATATTTATAAATTGTAAGCAAATCATTATTGCAAATTCATCGCGTCACGTCTGGCTAATACGTGTTTGTAACTAAGTCTTAATTTAGTATATAAAGTTATTTTATTTTGTTAATATTACCCAGTCGTCGAGAGAATAAACGGTGTACACTTCACCTCGTCTCTCATTTCCTGCCATAATACCCCGACGTGATGTAGCGAAGAACATCCGTCTGCGGTCGAGCACAGCTCCCGCCACATGGGTACCCCGTCAAGACGGGAGCGACGCGATCGTCGTCACAAGGCAGCGGACAACGACTGGGTCAAGCAGCAAAATAGCGTGCGCATTTCCACCGGCCTTCCACAAGCGGAACTCACCGGTTTTCGGAAATTCAAGAGGCACTTTGACCACTGGAACTTGCAAAAATGGATACTATCAGTCCAGTGAAGAACGCCCCGCTTATGGTCGCAATTAGAAGCCAATGTCGCACCGCAGTCACAACGAGACAACCCCAAATCAAGCAATGCGGTATCCAAACTTCACATAGAAGAAAGCGACATCCTCAGCAGCCGCCGAACATGAAAAGTTGGCTACAAAGAAATGAATGATCAACTGCTACTAGGAAAGCGACAAATTGCACAAATTGTGTCAAATAGCTCATTGCAATCAAAAAACGTTATGATGAAAACATTTTCCGTCATAAATTACGTCAGTACAGCTGGCAAACGCTGCATTACCTACGCACAGATCGCAATTTTGCCGACTAAGCAAATGCGATTGCGACGACCAACTAGGTCAGGTTCATTATCGAGGTGTAATGACAAATAAGTAAATATATATTTATCAAAATCACAATGCAAGAATAAATTACATAATATATTATTAGCCTGCACAGAAAAGGAAACTCGAGCGACTTCAAACTCAACGTTGAAAATGGAACAATTATACAGGGGAAAATTCGACACAGATGACGTGAAGAAACGATGTTAAGAGCAAATATATTGGAATACTGCAGATTATTGGTGGAAATCTCCGGAAGGAAAATAAGTGGATCAAGTTACAGAGCTGACAATGCCTGCAAGATTCATCAACCTTCCGCCCATACGCTCTATCGACGAGGAAAATGGCAAACTATGCCAATATGTTCATCCGTTGTGTCCAGAAACGAAACCCTAAAATGAATGGGAATAGATAAAAACTTATCGTCAAGATTGCAATGGAACAATATTAGCCTAACAAGAAGGAAAATTGTGAAAAAGGGATCAAGATGCCATCAGTTCTATTCGGATTACGCTCCAGTTATCGACAAGACCCTGGTTGCTGTCCGCGAACTCGTATATGGAATTATGGATCAACCTATCAAGGCTACCTTCTTCCGCAATGCATAAAGACCACGTTCGAGAGTTGAAAATTAATGCAGAAGTCATCAATATTCAAGAAACAGAAATAACACGTACGAGGCTCACGCGCCATCTTCGATTCAATTTCAAGTCAGATTTGTTAATTTATTGTAATTTTCTTTTCTTTTTAAAAAAGGGGGAGTACTATTGCATCCCTATTTAGCAGACGTGATGTGGTCAAGGAAATATTTATAAATTGTAAGCAAATCATTATTGCCAATTCATCGCGTCACGTCTGGCTAATACGTGTTTGTAACTAAGTCTTAATTTAGTATATAAAGTTATTTTATTTTGTTAATATTACCCAGTCGTCGAGAGAATAAACGGTGTACACTTCACCTCGTCTCTCATTTCCTGCCATAGACCACACCCAGTGTCTGTCTCCGAAAAGTTGACCACACCCAGTGTCTGATATCGAGATGTAGACCACACCCAGTGTCTGACATCGAGATGTAGACCACACCCAGTGTCTGAGATTCGAGATGTTGACCACACCCAGTGTCTGACATCGAAATGTAGACCACACCCAGTATCTGAGATTGAGATGTAGACCAAACCCAGCGCCTGACATCGAGATGTAGACCACACCCAGTGCCTGACTCCCAATGTCTGTCATCGAGAAGTAGACCACACCCAGTGCCTGACCGAGATGTAAACCACACCCAGTGTCTGTCTCCGAAAAGTTGACCACACCCAGTGTCTGCCATCGAGAAGTAGACCACACCCAGTGCCTGACCGAGATGTAAACCACACCCAGTGTCTGTCTCCGAAAAGTTGACCACACCCAGTGTCTGACATCGAGATGTAGACCACACCCAGTCTCTGACTCCTAAAAGTTGACCACACCCAGTGTCTGACATCTGATATCGAGATGTAGACCACACTCAGTGTCTGACTCCGAGATGTAGACCACACCCAGTGTCTGACATCGAGATGTAGACCACACCCAGTGTCTGAGATTGAGATGTTGACCACACCCAGTGTCTGAGATTGAGATGTAGACCAAACCCAGTGCCTGACATCGAGATGTAGACCACACCCAGTGTATGTCTTCGAAAAGTTGACCAGACCCAGTGCCTGACTCCCAGTGTCTGATATCGAGAAATAGACCACACCCAGTGCCTGACCGAGATGTAAACCACACCCAGTGTCTGTCTCCGAAAAGTTGACCACACCCAGTGTCTGACATCGAGATGTAGACCACACCCAGTGTCTGACTCCGAAAAGTTGAGCACACCCAGTGTCTGACTCCGAAAAGTTGACCACACCCAGTGTCTGTCTCTGAAAAGTTGACCACACCCAGTGTCTGATATCGAGATGTAGACCACACCCAGTGTCTGACATCGAGATGTAGACCACACCCAGTGTCTGAGATTCGAGATGTTGACCACACCCAGTGTCTGACATCGAGATGTGGACCACACCCTGTGTCTGACTCCGAAAATTTGACCACACCCAGTGTCTGACATCGAGATGTAGACCACACCCAGTGTCTGACATCGAGCTGTAGACCACACCCAGT
This sequence comes from Apomyelois bistriatella, assembly GCA_947044815.1. Classification (NCBI taxonomy): domain Eukaryota; kingdom Metazoa; phylum Arthropoda; class Insecta; order Lepidoptera; family Pyralidae; genus Apomyelois; species Apomyelois bistriatella. The sequence goes on from OX345690.1 coordinate 14,629,338, forward strand.
CTCTGACTCCGAAAAGTTGACCACACCCAGTGTCTGACATCGAGATGTAGACCACACCCAGTCTTTGACATAGAGAGGTAGACCACATCCAGTGTCTGAATCCAGAGAGTTGACCACACCCAGTGCCTGACTCCCAGTGTCTGACATCGAGATGTAGACCACACCCAGTGTCTGACTCCGTGATGTAGACCACACCCAGTGTCTGACATCGAGATGTAGACCACACCCAGTCTCTGACATAGAGAGGTAGACCACACCCAATGTCTGACATCGAGATGTAGACCACACCCAGTCTCTGACATAGAGAGGTAGACCACACCCAATGTCTGACTCTGAGATGTAGACCACACCCAGTGTCTGACTCCGAGATGTAGACCACACCTAGTGTCTGACTCCGAAAAGTTGACCACACCCAGTGTCTGACATCGAGATGTAGACCACACCCAGTGTCTGACTCCGAGATGTAGACCACACCCAGTGTCTGTCTCCGAAAAGTTGACCACACCCAGTGTCTGATATCGAGATGTAGACCACACCCAGTGTCTGACATCGAGATGTAGACCACACCCAGTGTCTGAGATTCGAGATGTTGACCACACCCAGTGTCTGACATCGAAATGTAGACCACACCCAGTATCTGAGATTGAGATGTAGATCAAACCCAGCGCCTGACATCGAGATGTAGACCACACCCAGTGCCTGACTCCCAATGTCTGTCATCGAGAAGTAGACCACACCCAGTGCCTGACCGAGATGTAAACCACACCCTGTGTCTGTCTCCGAAAAGTTGACCACACCCAGTGTCTGCCATCGAGAAGTAGACCACACCCAGTGCCTGACCGAGATGTAAACCACACCCAGTGTCTGTCTCCGAAAAGTTGACCACACCCAGTGTCTGACATCGAGATGTAGACCACACCCAGTCTCTGACTCCTAAAAGTTGACCACACCCAGTGTCTGACATCGAGATGTAGACCACACCCAGTCTCTGACTCCGAAAAGTTGACCACACCCAGTGTCTGACATCGAGATGTAGACCACACCCAGTCTCTGACATAGAGAGGTAGACCACATCCAGTGTCTGAATTCAGAAAGTTGACCACACCCAGTGCCTGACTCCGAGATGAAAACCACACCCAGTGTCTGACTCCGAAAAGTTGACCACACCCAGTGTCTGATATCGAGATGTAGACCACACCCAGTGTCTGACATCGAGATGTAGACCACACCCAGTGTCTGAGATTCGAGATGTTGACCACACCCAGTGTCTGACATCGAGATGTGGACCACACCCTGTGTCTGACTCCGAAAATTTGACCACACCCAGTGTCTGACATCGAGATGTAGACCACACCCAGTGTCTGACATCGAGCTGTAGACCACACCCAGTCTCTGACTCCGAAAAGTTGACCACACCCAGTGTCTGACATCGAGATGTAGACCACACCCAGTCTTTGACATAGAGAGGTAGACCACATCCAGTGTCTGAATCCAGAGAGTTGACCACACCCAGTGCCTGACTCCCAGTGTCTGACATCGAGATGTAGACCACACCCAGTGTCTGACTCCGTGATGTAGACCACACCCAGTGTCTGACATCGAGATGTAGACCACACCCAGTCTCTGACATAGAGAGGTAGACCACACCCAATGTCTGACATCGAGATGTAGACCACACCCAGTCTCTGACATAGAGAGGTAGACCACACCCAATGTCTGACTCTGAGATGTAGACCACACCCAGTGTCTGACTCCGAGATGTAGACCACACCTAGTGTCTGACTCCGAAAAGTTGACCACACCCAGTGTCTGACATCGAGATGTAGACCACACCCAGTGTCTGACTCCGAGATGTAGACCACACCCAGTGTCTGTCTCCGAAAAGTTGACCACACCCAGTGTCTGATATCGAGATGTAGACCACACCCAGTGTCTGACATCGAGATGTAGACCACACCCAGTGTCTGAGATTCGAGATGTTGACCACACCCAGTGTCTGACATCGAAATGTAGACCACACCCAGTATCTGAGATTGAGATGTAGATCAAACCCAGCGCCTGACATCGAGATGTAGACCACACCCAGTGCCTGACTCCCAATGTCTGTCATCGAGAAGTAGACCACACCCAGTGCCTGACCGAGATGTAAACCACACCCTGTGTCTGTCTCCGAAAAGTTGACCACACCCAGTGTCTGCCATCGAGAAGTAGACCACACCCAGTGCCTGACCGAGATGTAAACCACACCCAGTGTCTGTCTCCGAAAAGTTGACCACACCCAGTGTCTGACATCGAGATGTAGACCACACCCAGTCTCTGACTCCTAAAAGTTGACCACACCCAGTGTCTGACATCGAGATGTAGACCACACCCAGTCTCTGACATAGAGAGGTAGACCACATCCAGTGTCTGAATTCAGAAAGTTGACCACACCCAGTGCCTGACTCCGAGATGAAAACCACACCCAGTGTCTGACTCCGAAAAGTTGACCACACCCAGTGTCTGTCTCCGAAAAGTTTACCACACCCAGTGTCTGATATCGAGATGTGGACCACACCCAGTGTCTGACTCTGAGATGTAGACCACACTCAGTGTCTGACTCCGAGATGTTGATCACACCTAGTGTCTGACTCCGAAAAGTTGACCACACCCAGTGTCTGACATCGAGATGTAGACCACACCCAGTGTCTGACTCTGAGATATAGACCACACTCAGTGTCTGACTCCGAGATATTGACCACACCCAGTGCCTGACATCGAGATGTAGACCACACCCAGTGTCTGACTCCGAAAAGTTGACCACACCCAGTGTCTGACATCGAGATATAGACCACACCCAGTCTCTGACATAGAGAGGTAGACCACACCCAGTGTTTGACATCGAGATGTAGACCACACCCAGTGTCTGACTCCGAGATGTTGATCACACCTAGTGTCTGACTCCGAAAAGTTGACCACACCCAGTGTCTGACATCGAGATGTAGACCACACCCAGTGTCTGACTCCGAGATGTAGACCACACCCAGTGTCTGACTCCGAAAGTTGACCACACCCAGTGTCTGTCTCCGAAAAGTTGACCACACCCAGTATCTGAGATTGAGATGTTGACCACACCCAATGTCTGACTTCGTGATGTAGACCACACCCAGTGTCTGAGATTGAGATATAGACCAAACCCAGTCTCTGACATAGAGAGGTAGACCACACCCAATGTCTGACTCTGAGATGTAGACCACACCCAGTGTCTGACTCCGAGATGTAGACCACACCTAGTGTCTGACTCCGAAAAGTTGACCACACCCAGTGTCTGACATCGAGATGTAGACCACACCCAGTGTCTGACTCCGAGATGTAGACCACACCCAGTGTCTGACTCCGAAAAGTTGACCACACCCAGTGTCTGTCTCCGAAAAGTTGACCACACCCAGTGTCTGATATCGAGATGTAGACCACACCCAGTGTCTGACATCGAGATGTAGACCACACCCAGTGTCTGAGATTCGAGATGTTGACCACACCCAGTGTCTGACATCGAAATGTAGACCACACCCAGTATCTGAGATTGAGATGTAGACCAAACCCAGCGCCTGACATCGAGATGTAGACCACACCCAGTGACTGACTCCCAATGTCTGTCATCGAGAAGTAGACCACACCCAGTGCCTGACCGAGATGTAAACCACACCCAGTGTCTGTCTCCGAAAAGTTGACCACACCCAGTGTCTGCCATCGAGAAGTAGACCACACCCAGTGCCTGACCGAGATGTAAACCACACCCAGTGTCTGTCTCCGAAAAGTTGACCACACCCAGTGTCTGACATCGAGATGTAGACCACACCCAGTCTCTGACTCCTAAAAGTTGACCACACCCAGTGTCTGACATCGAGATGTAGACCACACTCAGTCTCTGACTCCGAAAAGTTGACCACACCCAGTGTCTGACATCGAGATGTAGACCACACCCAGTCTCTGACATAGAGAGGTAGACCACATCCAGTGTCTGAATTCAGAAAGTTGACCACACCCAGTGCCTGACTCCGAGATGAAAACCACACCCAGTGTCTGACTCCGAAAAGTTGACCACACCCAGTGTCTGTCTCCGAAAAGTTGACCACACCCAGTGTCTGATATCGAGATGTGGACCACACCCAGTGTCTGACTCTGAAATGTAGACCACACTCAGTGTCTGACTCCGAGATGTTGATCACACCTAGTGTCTGACTCCGAAAAGTTGACCACACCCAGTGTCTGACATCGAGATGTAGACCACACCCAGTGTCTGACTCTGAGATATAGACCACACTCAGTGTCTGACTCCGAGATATTGACCACACCCAGTGCCTGACATCGAGATGTAGACCACACCCAGTGTCTGTCTCCAAAAAGGTGGCCACACCCAGTGTCTGATATCGAGATGTAGACCACACTCAGTGTCTGACTCCGAGATGTAGACCACACCCAGTGTCTGACATCGAGATGTAGACCACACCCAGTGTCTGAGATTGAGATGTTGACCACACCCAATGTCTGACTTCGTGATGTAGACCACACCCAGTGTCTGAGATTGAGATGTAGACCAAACCCAGTGCCTGACATCGAGATGTAGACCACACCCAGTGTATGTCTTCGAAAAGTTGACCAGACCCAGTGCCTGACTCCCAGTGTCTGATATCGAGAAATAGACCACACCCAGTGCCTGTCTCCGAAAAGTTGACTACACCCAGTGTCTGACATCGAGATGTAGACCACACCCAGTGTCTGACTCCGAAAAGTTGACCACACCCAGTGTCTGACATCGAGATATAGACCACACCCAGTCTCTGACATAGAGAGGTAGACCACACCCAGTGTTTGACATCGAGATGTAGACCACACCCAGTGTCTGACTCCGAGATGTTGATCACACCTAGTGTCTGACTCCGAAAAGTTGACCACACCCAGTGTCTGACATCGAGATGTAGACCACACCCAGTGTCTGACTCCGAGATGTAGACCACACCCAGTGTCTGTCTCCGAAAAGTTGACCACACCCAGTGTCTGACATCGAGATGTGGACCACACCCTGTGTCTGACTCCGAAAATTTGACCACATCCAGTGTCTGACATCGAGATGTAGACCACACCCAGTGTCTGACATCGAGCTGTAGACCACACCCAGTCTCTGACTCCGAAAAGTTGACCACACCCAGTGTCTGACATCGAGATGTAGACCACACCCAGTCTCTGACATAGAGAGGTAGACCACATCCAGTGTCTGAATCCAGAGAGTTGACCACACCCAGTGCCTGACTCCCAGTGTCTGACATCGAGATGTAGACCACACCCAGTGTCTGACTCCGTGATGTAGACCACACCCAGTGTCTGACATCGAGATGTAGACTACACCCAGTCTTTGACATAGAGAGGTAGACCACACCCAGTGTCTGACTCCAAAAAGTTGACCACACCCAGTGTCTGACTCTGAGATGTAGACCACACCCAGTGTCTGACTCTGAGATGTAGACCACACCCAGTGTCTGACTCCGAGATAGTGACCACACCCAATGTCTGACATCGAGATGTAGACCACAACCAGTCTCTGACATAGAGAGGTAGACCACACCCAATGTCTGACTCTGAGATGTAGACCACACCCAGTGTCTGACTCCGAGATGTAGACCACACCTAGTGTCCGACTCCGAAAAGTTGACCACACCCAGTGTCTGACATCGAGATGTAGACCACACCCAGTGTCTGACTCCGAGATGTAGACCACACCCAGTGTCTGACTCCGACAAGTTGACCACACCCAGTGTCTGTCTCCGAAAAGTTGACCACACCCAGTGTCTGATATCGAGATGTAGACCACACCCAGTGTCTGACATCGAGATGTAGACCACACCCAGTGTCTGAGATTCGAGATGTTGACCACACCCAGTGTCTGACATCGAGATGTAGACCACACCCAGTATCTGAGATTGAGATGTAGACCAAACCCAGCGCCTGACATCGAGATGTAGACCACACCCAGTGCCTGACTCCCAATGTCTGTCATCGAGAAGTAGACCACACCCAGTGCCTGACCGAGATGTAAACCACACCCAGTGTCTGTCTCCGAAAAGTTGACCACACCCAGTGTCTGTCATCGAGAAGTAGACCACACCCAGTGCCTGACCGAGATGTAAACCACACCCAGTGTCTGTCTCCGAAAAGTTGACCACACCCAGTGTCTGACATCGAGATGTAGACCACACCCAGTCTCTGACTCCTAAAAGTTGACCACACCCAGTGTCTGACATCGAGATGTAGACCACACCCAGTCTCTGACTCCGAAAAGTTGACCACACCCAGTGTCTGACATCGAGATGTAGACCACACCCAGTCTCTGACATAGAGAGGTAGACCACATCCAGTGTCTGAATTCAGAAAGTTGACCACACCCAGTGCCTGACTCCGAGATGTAGACCACACCCCAGTGTCTGACTCCGAAAAGTTGACCACACCCAGTGTCTGTCTCCGAAAAGTTGACCACACCCAGTGTCTGATATCGAGATGTGGACCACACCCAGTGTCTGACTCCGAAAAGTTGACCACACCCAGTGTCTGATTCCGAGATGTAGACCACACCCAGTGTCTGACATCGAGATGTAGACCACACCCAGTGTCTGAGATTGCGATGTTGACCACACCCAGTGTCTGACATCGAGATGTAGACCACACCCAGTGTCTGAGATTGCGATGTTGACCACACCCAGTGTCTGACATCGAGATGTAGACCACACCCAGTGTCTGACTCCGTGATGTAGACCACACCCAGTGTCTGACATCGAGATGTAAACCACACACAGTGTTTGTCTCCGAAAAGTTGACCACACCCAGTGCCTGACATCTAGATGTAGACCACACCTAGTGTCTGACTCCGAAAAGTTGACCACACCCAGTATCTGTCTCCGAAATGTTGACCACACCCAGTGTCTGACATCGAGATGTAGACCACACCTAGTGTCTGACATCGAGATGTAGACCACACCCAGTGTCTGGCTCCAAGATGTAGACCACACCCAGTGTCTGACTCCGAGATGTAGACCACACCCAGTGTCTGACATTGAGATGTTGAAAGCGAAACAAACAAACTCACTTTTGCATTTATAATCTTAGTATGATATGTATGAAATTTTTTTCAGTAATATAGGCCAAGACAAAGAAAAGAAAAGACCTTATATCTGTGTTTTTTTAGATATTTTAGGTCTAGTAACTTCGGAGATGACGGGATCTTATCGTAATTTTCTTTATTTTACTTAAATAATTTCAAAAATAGAGTTGATTTTCTGATTAAATAATGACAATTGTCCTCATAAACACAATCCACAAACTTTTTTTAAAACTACCTTAAGATATGGGGTAAAGTTACTGTGTAAGTAAACTATACCTAGTACTTTATGTATAAGTGTTCCTAGGTATTTACATTTCTTGTATTTATGTATTTTTACTACATGATTCGGTTTACACATGTGCGCCAAATTTTAAACTCCAAGTTCAGTCAGTAGGTTCAGATAAAGTTGGCTGGAACAGGCGAAACAGACAGACAAAATAGTTATCCTAAAATGGTTCTGTTTGTAATTTTTATATACGGAACCCGAAAAACATTTGTATAATATCTATAATGAACGAATATAATCATAGTTTCATACCTAAGCTGGTGACTTTTTAAGAGTTGCTTGAACATCTAACTAGGAGTTGACCTTTAAGCTACAACCTGATCTGACACAAATTGATAAACCATTTATGATGATTTAGCAATCATATCTCATGTTCAATTGGTTTAAACCATTCCATGACAATATATTATTATAACTTTTGCTCATAAGCCACGTGAAAAGCATTATAATATAAGAATTTTTGTTTCCGCCCAGCGAACGGACGTTTATCGGGCGCATATATTAAATTATTTTCGCCCTTTCCGCCCTTGTTTTTGACCACTGGGCAAAAACGTCGACCCATCTCTATTTTGGATTGATCATTTGATTATGATACTAAAATCGAACCTTAGACCAATACCAATGAGTTTATCGTTTTAGGCAGCTTCAGTACATTCTCAACATTTCCAGGTGAATTTGCTATTTGAAGAAGAAAACCTCAATCTTACGGGAGAACTTCTTCAGAAGCTAGACCAACTTGGCCCCAGGCTTGACCTGGAGGGTTCGCAGTCAGCAGTGTTGGTCAGAGACAATTTGGCTGTGATAGTGGCAGAAACTAGCCAGGAGCATCCAGTGAAGGGGCTCAGGATCACTACTGATAGACATGACGCTTTCAACAAGGACTGCTTCGATTTCCTTTCTGGTAATTGTTTATTTAATTTCATTAGTTCTCTACTGCGAACATAGGTCTCCCCCAAAGATTTTCAAAATGATTGCTAAGCAGTGAGCCTTTGCATTTTGATTTGCTTTTATTGACCTGACCGCCTTTAAATTCTGATCCCCAGATGAAGATTACTCTCAATACCTTTCAAGCAATGAAAGTGACGCTTTAGTGTCTCTACCATCTTATCTATCTGATTCTAATGCTCGTATGAGTTTCGTCGTCTTCCGTGATGACCGGGCCTTCCAGCATAGACAAGGGATGAATGATTCTGTTGTGAACAGCAGAATACTCAGTGTTAATGTTGAAAATGTGACAGAGTTCGAAGAAGGAGGGGTAAGCTTCTTAACATGTTTCATTATATTTCAATCATAATAAAACATCAAGTTATATATCAATGAAACATTCAAAAGTCATTTACAAAATATTGTTTAAATGAAGTATGTATTTATATAATTTTGTGAAAGTCATGATATAATTTTACTAAAGAACAAAATTTGTCCATGAGTTATTGCTTTATCAAACGAATTTTCAAATGGTACAGAAGAGGTGAAATTCTTATAAACTACATCTCTTTTAAGGGTTTGACGTTTAGCTACTGCTATGATGTTATTTTCCGTTTTTCAGATTATAAGCCTCTACTTACGACCAACTATAAACAATGTTGGGCGTAATTTCCGACGCGCTTGTGCATATTGGAGGTTCCTCGATGACGGCACGGGATACTGGTCTGAAGATGGTTGTACATTCGTCAAGTCATCGACTGGAATGCTAGACATCTGCCAATGCGACCATCTCACGCACTTTGCAGAAGTTCTAATATCTGTGAATAGATTCTCTGAACAAAACGAAATGATTTTAGAAATTTTGTCCATTATTGGTTGTTGCTTATCTATATTAGGCATTTTATTAGTTGTTATCACTGCTATTGTATTTGATTCCTGGATAAAGGATTTTAGTAACAAAGTATGGTTACAACTTTGCTTAGCAATATTCATTTTTGATGTTTGTTTCTTGATAAAAGCTTTTGTTGAATTTGACAAAAGCGTTTGGTGCGTGATAGCTGGTGTTGTAATGCATTATTCTTTACTAGTTTCATTCTTTTGGATGCTAGTGGCTGCTATAATATCTTACGGTAGTTTAGTGTTAGTTTTTAATTGGGACATAACAAGAAAGCTATTAAAATCATCTTTGTTTGCTTGGGGAATTCCTTTGGTAATAGTAGGTATTCTTTTAGCCGTTAATCCTAAGAGTTATGCGAATAAGTTTGAAGATACTTCACGCAACTCAAGTTTTTGCTATCCATCCGGGCCGAGTTTATTATTAACAGTATTTCTACCGTTAGCACTAATTTTGATTATAAATTGGTCGTTGTTTATAGCAATATTGCGTTCTATTTTTGCTTCTAAACAGATTCGTCGCCACGGGAATTCTAAAGATGCTTTGAGATCAGCAGTGGTCAGCAGTCTTTTGGTCTTCTTATTTGGTTTACCCTGGGTATTTGGTCTCATAGCGTACAATATCGTCGCTGCATATATTTTTACCATATCCGCGTCGTTTCAAGGGTTTGTTTTATTTATATTTTTTATAGTGGCAAATAAGCGTACAAGAGATCTCTGGGTTAAGAAGTTTAGAACGGAGAAGGGACGCAGTATGCCTACTTCCATGTCTACTGAGAGTACTACAGGCGGGAGGGCTGGTCCTTCGGTAGAATTGCAACCTTTTGGCGCTGTGAAGTTGCGAGAATCGGACGAAATTAAGTCTCTTTTGCAGAGAGGAGTTTTAAACTCAGAGTATACACGACATGCAGAGAAACCAGACGAATACTATGAATAATAAGTCAGTTTTTACTTTTTAGCTCTCATTCTCAATTTTTTTTTTTTTTATAATATTTTATTAGATAGAAAGCCAGTAGTAATAAGAATGAAAGCCTCTACCGACGTGAATTCTAGAACAAATTTTATGTCAGATTATAGTTAAAATTTTTATTAATAAAGCTGATAGTTTTATTGTGTTTATAAATATCACAATCATTTCAACCGCAAGTCGGTTATGCGCGCTAACTATTAGGCTATATTGGTAACTTATGTTCTTATACGGAACTCTACCGAGACCTCTTCATAGCTATATTATCACCTACAATAAATCAAACTGACAACAGTACATTTCTTAAATTTTAGACATACAATAAACTAAAGGCTTGTCATGAGTGTGCTATTTATAGACAGAGGGTTCGCCCTTGTTGGGACCGATTATTTCAAGCTCAGTTGCCATCTAAACCTCTAGTCCTTCAGGTTCATCTAGTGCTAACACAATACATAACATTTTTAATTTTTAATAACACAATATAAGTTATTTTGACAATTATGTGTTAATATAAAAGTGAATTATTGTTATAATTAATATAAAAAATATCTTTAATGCTTGGCTGGATTTAATAAGTATCACGTGATTAATTAACCATTGGTGCAGCGTGCAGTATTAGATAAACCTTGATAGTCTTTATTACAAGCTGATAAGTGATAAGTTCGTTCGTCATCTGCATAAATAACCCGTTGCTATGACAACTCCCTAGTTGCTAAATAAAGCCTCGCTTGAACACAACAAGCAAGCGTTACCATGACATTGATTATTGTCATTTCTCAGTTGACTGTCGAAGTGTAAATACGGAGAGAAATAATGTTCTGGGGCATCAGCCCAGCCTTGGACCTGCAGCAGGAGTACCTCAGGTATGGAGACGACACCGCTTATGAACTAAATTTTCTTATAATTGGAGGCTGCGATGCAAGGCATCTCATCAAAACTCTGGCGGAAGCCTATAAGCACACCAGGCGTTATATGAACCTTTTTGTCGTCGATGGATGCCCTGAACTCGTTGCGCGACAGCTTCTTCTCCTGTCTTTGAGTTTAGAGAAGACCACACGATGCGGATTGCTAGAGAAAACTAGAAGATTCCTGGAAGTCTATGGGAACCTCCTTCTACGTCCTCCAACATCAAGGTATTTAATCGCAAAAGCGAGACAACTAGTAGGAATGATCACCAACCCTGATTACATGAACTGTCTTCTACCTTGCATTTCTATAGATCAAATGAAATATAGAGAACGAGATTATATGGAAAACCTTTTGAATTTTTGGACAACAGGGAACACAAATCAGTTCAATGCCTGCGAATTGTGGGAGCACCGTATTAGACACAGTCTTGGCGTGAGGTACGATAACAGAGTTGGTGTATACGATTGGGACTTTCATATGAGGTTGAGGGAAAACGCCAGCCAGATTTGCTTCCAAGAGTATAAGCACTTTAGAGAACATGGCGTTGCCTTTACCTGGCTGGAGACAGAGGTTTGTCGCCCAAACGTGAGTTTAGCAGCTGGTGTATACAAGTGCGGTGATCGATATCTCCATAGAGGATATTTGGGAGATATGGTAACTTCTCCGTTCATAGCATATGGATTGGATTGTGAAGACAAAGATTTTCTAAAATCATCTCACGGAGTAAATTACAAACGGGCCACAGACGTCTCTGAGAGGAATGTCATGAGATTCCTTTACGAATTAGAAAACCACGAACGGTTTGACCCAAATGCGATGAATATAGACTCTAAACAAAATTTAGGGATGGTCGTACTTAGTGATTTTGATGCTAAGATTTCTCAAAGCGGTCCAGAGGCACCTTTGGTGCTGCATGAAGATCGTGACACTTATATCAATGTCGATTATGGAAAAGTCCATTTCCTGTCGCCTTCAGCATTGGAGCATTATCCCCATAAGCCACAGTTTCAAGGTTTGTTTCATGGAGTGTTTGTAGGTCAGAACATGCTTCCAAGAGTGAAGCCTAGCGTGTGGTCAATGGCTAGAGATGACGCGATCGTTATAATGGAGTCTCGGAAATATATGGTTGAGTTGAAGAGGGATGATGTTAAGGCTTTTGGAGATCAGATCCAGCAAGCAGCAGCTGCAGCACAAGGTGATAAAACGGCTTCTTTTGATCCTCAATCGGATGATTTTGCTAGGTTTTTGATTAAGAGAAAAAGCGAGAGCTTTGACTTGGGTACATAGATATCTTCATGTTATGCTAAAATTACATTCTTAATATATCTTATTGAAGTCTCATTTGTTTCTTTATTACTCGCTTATTTACTTCCTTGGTCTGTAAACATTTGTCCAGTATAAGATTTTTTAACGCAAAGACTTATTTTTTTATTTTTCAAGATTTATATTATGTACTAGCTGACCCGACGAACTTCGTACCGCCTTTCTTAAAAAAAAATTCCGTAAGAACCTTGTACAGAGTATTAGAAAACTACAAAAAAAATCAGCCAAATCGGTCAAGCCGTTTTCATGCTATGTCGTGACAACGGAAAACGGGTTTCATTTTTATATATATAGATATTATTTATTGGTATGCGAAGAATGACAATGAACTGAAGAACTATTTTTGTTTTGCATATTTACTGTCATCAATGTCATTTTTAATATTTTGGTAAGATAAGTACGGTACGAGCGTAAAATAGTTGGGGATTTTTTTTAATAAGATTGCCAGAGAACCTGTTAGTTCATTTCCATCTCATATCATCATGAGGGTATATCTTACCGACCAGGCTGCTTTTTAAAAGTGATCTATGTTTATAATGTAGAGTAAATGTCTTTTTGGATAGCTTGTGTGTGTTCACAAAATTAGTAATATCAAAATAAATATCTTTTTTTGTTCAATAAACTGTTGTATTTTAACAAACACAAATAAAACAACCAATAAAATTTCTTTCATCTATTTTTTTTTTCATTAATAATATGTTACATTCATTTAGTAAATCATATAGCAAATATATTTACAAGGACAAATCAAACGGAAAATTAAAACGTATCAACGTTTTTTTCGTTTAAAATTCGTATTTTTATATTACATAATATCACTTAATTTAACACTTCTAAATCAGTAGTTCAGCAGTGCTGCATCAGTATGCGAATATTCGTAAATTTAAAGAGGAAGATGAAGAATTTTGAGCAATTTAGTTCCTCTTTATTACGTTTTTTATAGATTTAATATAATAAATCTGTTTTATTTTTACAGGAATGTACATCCTATTATTTAGTCGGAGATATATGTTTATTATATCGTAATTAGAGAATTACAGATGGATAATAAGTTGTGACAAGTTGATACTAAATTTAGAGGGGAAAAGGGGGTCTATTTTCTTTCTCTTTTTCGGGAAAGCTGTACTTAAAATCACGGCTCGCATGTTTTGCAAAAATTTAAACAACGCTGGCTTACACTTCTGTTGTGATCTGCCACAGGTATTAGTTTTCCATATATATTTGAAAACCGCCGTCATTCTGGCTCGATTGTGATGTGCGGTAGTCGGGAGTTTTGGAAACTTTCCTGAGAACTTTCCGGAACAATTCCGGGAATTGCCAAATGACTTTGGAAACTTTTGGGAGTGTTTTCCAAATCTTTGGTAACTTTAGGAATATTTCCGTAAATTTCCAAAAGGAATATTTCCGTAAACTGTACATTTCCAGTGTGCATATCACTAGGCTCGAGAATTGAATTTATTCAATACGACCGCAGTCACTATTCAATATTGCACTCTTCGTTGTGGGGTTGAATGTACTTACACTAACATGACCATCTGTTATTACGTTTTATCCTTCTTAAAATGATCTAGGATATATGCGTATTTGTTATAAAATATAGCATCGGTGAGTTAGTATCCCATAACACAAGTCTCAAACTTACTTTAGGGCTATCTCAATCTGTGTGATTTGTCCTTATATATTATTTATTTATTTATTACTCAGATTAACAAAAGATTGATTGATTAGTTTATTTACGAATATTCGCATAAAGAGGTACACTGCCGTGAGCAATGGCGGTGTCCGGCGCCCTCCGCAATTGACGTGTTAGGCCTACGCGTACAACTATCTGTGCGCCGTATGCGTTGTCTCACTCGCAACTGTGATAGGACATATGTTTTGTCACGTTCACGCCCGCAGTTTGAACACGAATTTGGTAAATAGTTGTGTGAGTATAAAGGTAGATTACGCACTAGTGCGGCGCGGTGCGACACTACAGCGGAGCGGCACGGTCCGATTAATATTCTTCTTGGCTCATACAAATTCAAAGAAAGAATATTTTTTCGGGCCGCGCCGTTCCTCTGCAGTGTCTTGCCGCGCTACCTTAGTGCGTTACTACCTTAATTCGAAAAAATCTTCATTTGAAATTAGTTGGTACAAAATAATTGGCAGTGGGTGAGAGCCTTCCTCATGTTGATACAAGTTTTTATTAGGCTACGGTTACCTCGTACTGATTTGGCTGAACTTCCACCCAATCGTATTAAGAATGGTGATACTTTGGAATTTTAATTTACATGCACTTTGTACCAAATTTGAGTGTTTCCGCCACAAGTCAGTTCGTGCAAAGCAAGTAAATCGTGAATTTGCCAGAACTAACTGGTAGCGGTAGCATGTAAAAAAAGTTCGTTCAAAGTGCATTTATTTTGCAGGATAATTAACTGTTGTAAATTTACATTTTGAGTCTCCTACTTTTTACTTCGATATAAAGTAGAAATAATATGAATCATTTCAAAAATGGTGCTAATGCTACGAAATGCGTAGCGTTTGCTACGAAAACATATCATTTGCTACGAAAGGCGTTGCATTCGCTACGAAAGACAGCATTTGCTACGAAAGGCGTAGCGTTGCTACAATATTTGTAGTTCTCGGGCCCAAATCTCGCGCAATCGAAATTTACTTCACCGATTTTCTTCATTTTTTTTCAAAAGTTTAAACCGACTTCTGCTTTTTTCAAAAAATCACAATTGAAAAAGTTCAAACGATAGCATCGATCGATTGAAATATTTCGATTGTAAATTGGTTTGAACTCATCGTATAAAAATTAAGAAAATCGGTGAAGTGAACTTCGATTGCTTGAGAATTGGGCCCCACATTTTGAATAATGTGTGCTAAGAACAGCGTAGCACATGCTACGCTTTTATTTTACAGTTTCATCACCGAACATAGTTTGAAATTCTGTTTTCATGAAAACAGTTATATATAAATACTCGTATTTAACAGACCGTGTTCAAAATACGTCAAGTAAGCTACAACGCACGCGACGCCGCTGGCTGGCGACGCTCGCTCGATCGCGCAATCGTGCAGCGGTTCACACATAAAAGTCACATTTTAAATATATTATTAGTCACAATTGTGTCGCGACATTTAAATGTCACAATTGTGCGTCTACTATCTAAATACAACCAAAATTAACATTGCATATATTTACTGTGGTATATTTTATTTACATATTGGTATCAATGACTGTTATTGGGGACTTATTATTGCAGAGGAATATATAATCGATCATTAGGTATCAAATGACAAACTCATTATAGTGTAGTTTGAATAAAACATGAAATATTATCCGCATAAGGGATCGCGTGTGAACCACTGTCATCTTACATCAGTACCACATAAAACACATTTACACAACTATATAAATATAATATGGTCTTGTCTACACAATGTGCATAGGATTTCATTCTCAGACATAGCGCTATATACAATCAACGCGTATACTGATTCAATACTCTGGAATCAGACACGCCTATTTGACGACTTTTGGTTGATAAATTTTCTAATAAACGAATTCTAAGTTCGCCTAGACGTGTCTGACAAATCGATTGCGCGATCTGCTGATATTCTTACAACACGAAGTCGACGCGAACTACGATAACCATGAGTTGGGACTTTTTTAGAAAAATTCAAAACTCTTTATTTACCCTTGAAACGCAACCCCTCGACAAGCGTCGCCCCAGCTACAGAGTATTGCAACCACATCTACCCTGTACGTGTTCATAGTATCTATTTAGACTTACTTAAGTTACAACGTATATCTATGAGAGTAATTATTTGAAACAGGGCGTGGGGCCTCACAGCGCCAGTGAACATCGTACCAGAGTGATAGCAGCCGATACGAGGCTTATTTATATATTTATTCAATACTTTAACTGTAAGTTACGAATACCTACAAGTTACATTTGTGGCCGCGCCACCTAACCTAGCGTAAACGTGAATAAAACGATAACGTTCTAAATTGTCACAATAAAATAAACAAGAAACTATAACATATTACATTTTATAACATACATCTTTCCACTTCATTTAATCAGCGTAAATTCGTTTAAAGTCAATACAATAATAATAGATATTCTGATAAATCGAAATAACTTTTATTCACATTAAAGTTTTAGAATATGTGTACGTTATGTATGTAGGCTAGTATATACGAAATTATTGTGCACGGTGATACGAGATCTCTGAAGTCGGTTACTGTAACGGGTAACGCAATTATTTCATTACAAAACCTAATAACAAAATTATGAATACATTGTTTTTTATTGGTGTTAGTCATTACCCTAGACGCGAGAAATTGTACATTGAAGTTGGGCGCTTATTTCGGAGAGGTGATACAGAATGAAAGCGATTGGGTCTCTCCGGGGACGGTTGCGTTGTCGCCCTACTTCGTGACATCGGCTAGTAGCCGTGTGGCATAAACACATGAAAACCAAACATCAAAACTGAATCAATCACGACCAAATTATTGTTATTAAAAAACATTCAGATCTAAACGACGTCGAGCTCGTCCACGGGCGTCGAAACGACGTCTCAAACTAAGACATGTTACATTAAAGCTTCGCTTACGATTATTACAGCTCAATTTGTTAATCGCCTATCTAATTTGCAAGCTACTTGAGCTTCGTCTGTCAGAGGTCAAACGAAATCGAACTCGACGCCTACAGGACCTCGGCACCGCACATCACCTTAACGCTATGTCCATAAAACGATAAGTCTTACTTAAAGTTACTTTAGACATACATACCAGCGCGCCTCCTAGAGACCCTGAACAGAGATAAGAGTTTAAAGCGCATAATGGAACAAATATATATTAACATATCAACGTGGTGGGTCCCGAGGCGGCGCGCGGGCTCACACCACCGAATCGGCTTATATTCAACAATTAATTCTACACCTCTCAAGTACTTTAAGTTCAGTCATATTTTTTAGTGCATATTACTTTAGTTCAATATTTACAAGTCACTTCTAACGATAACTATGTATTCACAAGCGGCGGGGCGGTTCGGCCTCGCCTCAATCCAATTCACTATTTAATTTAGCTACGCGTGAGAAGATTTATTGTGTCTTACTAACGGTTAAAACTAGTCGTTATGTGATTAACCTAACAGTGCAAACAGAGCTCGATACATCGAATCTAGAGGCTAGGGTCACAAACACCCAGAGTACAGAGATACCAGTATGCACTTTTCTCTTTGTATTAACACTAAGACGCTCGCTTTAGCACTTATAGTCCATTTGGTTTAGTAACATCGCCTGTATATAACAAAAATGCCGCGGGTAAACGCTGATAGGTCTTTTCATTTCGAGGCACTTGACAGTTGTGAAAACCTGTATTTTTCAGGATAATGGCGTTTAAGAGCTAAGTTTCCGCTTTGCTGTCCACGACGGATTCTGCTAAGCGAATGCGACGTTGTCAGTACAGCGAACACACTTTAAAGTCTGTTACTCTTCATAAGGAGATGCATCAAGTGGCACTTGTTTCCAACGCAAATAAAACATGTCCCTAAAATGGTTGAAATGCTTATACTTAATACACATGAATTCCTTATACATTTAAAACCCTTGCAATATACATTTTTGATAATTTTTCTTTACATTGATGTTTTGATTACATATACCAACTTCGTTTTTAAGCAATCGCATCAATTCCATCTAACATAGAGTTTTTAAATCAATACAAAATAATACTTCGAAACTACAATTAGATACTACAAATACAATATTTCGAGTATAATTACAATGTTTATTTAGCAGGTAAATACTAAAAATTAACCGCAATGTTAATTACATAATTCTCTATCTATAGACAACAGGCCTTCAAGACATGTTTTATTATCGTCGAATCTATGTTTTTACGAATTTTGAATACGGATGAACAAAATGCGTGGAATTAAAATGATGATATTATTTTTTAACGAACAGATATATCGGGTCCCCCAAAGGGACAACTAATTACATGCATTTGACTATCTCCAATCTCTACAGATTTCATCAAGATAGTATATAAGAACTTGGGGGATAGTTCGGACAATTTAGTCATCCTCCTGCCATCCCTGATTTAAGTCATTCTTACTTTAAAAATAATTGTGCATGCCCAAATGTGACTTTGACCATTCCCAGTTTTGTGCAAACACAATTGTGGCTAACCATCCCTAGCAACACTTTGGCCATATCCAGTTTGTGCAAACATAATTGTGACTTTAGCCATCCTTTGTTTGTGCAAACACAATTGTGACTCTAACCATCCCTTGCAATACTTGGGCCATCCCCAGTTTGTGCAAACACACTTGTGATTTTAGCCAGCAAAAAACTGTGTCTTGAGCTATCCCCAGCAACACTTTAACCATCCCTAGATTTTGCAAACACAATTGTGACTAACCATTCCTATACACTGACCTTCCCTAGCAAACACAATTATAATAATCATCCCTAGCAACACATTTGAGCATCTCCAACAGTAACAAGCCACTATCTCCTAGCAACCCTACGACCGCAGACAAGCGTGCCAGTGGGCTAGTGGTGTCGCGTCTCAGCGCGGCGGTGCGGCGGTCAGTGCTTGTACTCGGGGAAGGCGGCGGGCGCGGCGCCGGGCGGCGCGGTGGCGGGCGGCGACGGGAAGTACTCGCGCCGCGCCGCCGCCGGCACGGCGTCTTCACTCGCCCACCGGGCTAACTGTTGTTGAGCTTGAATAAATTCATCACTAGAAAATGATAGAGAAGAGGAACGGAGAGTCGGCGCGCGCCGCACGCTCATTGGCGGGATTCGTTGGGTTGCCAGTATAGAATTGTAATGTTTTTGGTTCGCGCGCACAATTGTAACAGTGTAATAGTTTTTTCTATAACTTTATAAAATAATGTAAAGTGCGGACTTAAAGCCGTAGGCTTTGTATACCAGTGAACTTAAAGAATGATTATTAAGAAAAAACAAAAAAAAAATAGATAGCTTAATTCTAAATTGATGTGATTAAAATTGTTTGATGATATTTTCAGGTGAGCTTGAAGGAAAGATCTTCCTACTTGAAGGAAAAATCTTCCTTTTATAGCGGTTGAGCATATCACCATTACTTAAGTCTTTCCAAAAGTTATATATAATTTTGCTCCCGGAAATTAAATTGGTATTGGCAATACTGATACTAGCAAAATACATTTAATTTAAAATAAAAATATATTTAATGTTAAACTTTGATCTACTACAACAACGTCTAGTTAGAGAGACTACGGGTATGTTACCTGGCAACCCCACCTCAATTATCACTCAGTGCCCGCCAGAGAACGGCGGCAATACGCCAGACAAAAATGTAAAAAACAATTACTACTAAAAGAGATTTGCACTAATGAATTTGATGTTACTGGATATTTTTATCAGAA
The DNA here is from genome assembly GCA_947044815.1 of Apomyelois bistriatella. Classification (NCBI taxonomy): domain Eukaryota; kingdom Metazoa; phylum Arthropoda; class Insecta; order Lepidoptera; family Pyralidae; genus Apomyelois; species Apomyelois bistriatella. The sequence goes on from OX345690.1 coordinate 14,649,179, forward strand.
CGTAAATTAATAAGTACAAATATTAATACAATTAAAACAAAGTTCTGCATTAGTACAATTATGTATTCTACGGTTATGTCATTTTGATTTTAATTCCAGTAACTTAGATTTCACAAAGCTCACGAAGCTGTAATTTTAAAGTGCAACACCAATTGATAAGGTCTTGATGTACAATAATTGCATAAAAGGTGATATTTTTAGTAAGTTTTTTTTTTAGCAGGAAATTTAAAACTCCTGTTTTTTAAATTTTCAAGTTTTTTTTACGGCTATATGAACAGTAAGCGCGCTACTGGGGTGGTAGATGGGCACTTATATGGCCGTGTATATCAAAAATGTGTGTAAGTAACCTGATCTCAGTGTAGTTGTATTTAAATCTTTCTCTGTCCTTTTTCGACTTTGAGCTAATAAAGGACAAAATCGTGAAAATAACTCTAAGAAAACTTTTAGCTTTTCTAACCATAAAAGTTTTTAATTTCTTTCAAGTTTAATAATCATTGAAGGCTAAGTTTGTACACCAAGCAAACAACATCAATAAACAAGTGACACTCACCTCTCGCTATCGGGCACGTCTCTCAAGCGTTCCGCATCAGCGGTCTCATAGAGCGCGTCGTCGTCGGGCGCGCCTCGCACGTGCGGCGCGTGTGGCGTGTGCGGTGCGTGCGGCGCGTGCGGCGCGTGCGGCGTGTGGGGCAACACGCCGGGCGCGGGCACGGCGGGGCCGGCGCCCGCGCCGAATAGAGGCCCGTGGTGCCGCCCGCTGCCGCGGAAGCGGGGGTAACCGAAACGGGATTCCTCCTCGCCGCCGATACGGCCGCGGCACCTACTGTATAGAGGTCGGGTTGTGACTTGTGATGAAAAATATCATACAGACATATTTATACACAAACATACAACTAGCATGTTTGTATGTTAATAGGTCTATACAAGGTGGACACAAATCAACTGCAAATATTTTAAGGGCAGATACAGACTGCTATACTGAACAACTTTTGTAAATAAACTTATATCGAAATATGAAATTTTATTTTTCACTCTCCATAATACTAAAACTAGATCAGCTGATTCTCAATTTGTATGGGAGGTCAAAAAATTTGTTTCGTATTTCGACATAAGTTTGTTTAGGAAAGTTGTTCAGTTTAGTGGTCTGAATCTGTCCTTAAAATATTTGCAGTTGATTTAAATTCACCTTATATATTTAGACACACTATATACGTGCGAGTTTTTTTTAATATTCTGACATAAACTATACCTATACAGTGCAATGTTCTACCATGTAAACTTTATTATTGTGTTACTTATTTAAAAGTTTAATACATGTATTAGTTTGTATACAATTTTTTTTATATCTGAATTGTATTACATTAGTTAAAAATAAGTTTTTGTGTAACAGTCTACCAGGAAGGAGTAACATATACTTACTCAATAAATATTTTCATTTTTTTTTAAATATTACATGTCTTCATTGTAGCACAGGTAAGTAAAATTTTTAGTAGTAACATTAGATATGATAGTATCCACTATGCTCTAGTCTGTTCTCACATCACGTACAATATTTTAAGCAGCCAGAAAGTTTAGGTTTTTAACGACAACTTCAAAATCTAGCACTAAACGAAAAGGAAAGAAATAAACTCAAAATCCTACTCAGTGTCACGCGCTTAGCATTTGAGAGATAAGAAATGGTAACCACTTACCGCCAGGCATATTTCTGTTAGCCTACTCAACAGTCTAAATAAAATATATACTCACGCCGGCACTTCTCCCGGTTCGATCCTGTAATGCCGGTCAGCCTCCGTCTCCGACATGCGAATGTCCTCCGACCCTGACGGGCTCATGTGTCTGCTGGAGTGGTGCTCGAGTTGGCGAATCAGGTCTTCCAGGTTCCTGGAAAATTGTAATTAAAACATTTATAATGAGACTAACTCACGCCCGAATACTCAAACGCTACACAATTTTGAGAGCTGCTCAAGTATCATGCTGTGTCGCGCTGAACGTCATAGATATGACAGTGACAGCATGTTACTTGAACAGCTCTTAAAATTGAGTTTGAGTATTCGGGCATCAGAGACCTTTACTCGTCCGGGCGAAGTGGAAAGAAAAACTAGGAAAGAGAACGATGGGCTCTACAACACCCAGCTGAGGACGCACAATAGGCTACTTGACTCATATCAATTTTGTTCATTTTTTAAAGAATTTGACCCACGAAACCGAAATATATCGATTTCCGCTAAGAAAAATGCAAGATAGCATTATAATTTCAAATTTACTTAAAATTCGGAACTGTCAAAACGCGGGTCGGCCATCAGCCATCAACCTCATGATGTGATGCAATTATTGTGGTAAACTGACGTTTAGACCTATTTTTGACTTCTGTCATTCGTTCAAAGTCATTAATTCGAATGATTTTCATTCGAAAAAACCGTGGAATCGATGATTTTCCTGCGACTCTGTGGTTCTTGGCGAGAATTCAGGTTTCAAAAATAGCACTTATACATTAATGACGTTACAAAACTCTGCAAAAATGGCCGATGGTGTTTTTGATGGAATTCTAAAAGTGAACTTTTGAAATAAAATTTTGTTGCCTTAGAGGGCTCAGAAAAATATGGAAAAAATGGTTTCAATCTAAACAAATAGAGAATAATTATTTTAAACAAAAACATGTCAACTAGCCTATTGTCGCGTTGTCTCCTTATTTTCTTTTGTAAAAATATCTATCCTTATCTTAAAAATCTGCAGCGCTGCAGGTCTCCAAAGCTCCTCGATGTCTGAAGCCTTACGCTGCCAACCTAACCGTATAGCAAACTTACCTGATTCGTATCGAGCCACATGGCGGCGGCTCGTCATCATCATCGTCACGTTGTCTTCGCAATTCCTCGTGTAGCTTCTCAGCACTGGGCGCCCTCTCCCGCTTGTACTCGTAATCCTGCAGCGCTCGGAGGTCCCCGGAGCCCCGTGACGCTCCGCCGGCGGCGCGTTGTGCAGCCGCAGTCTTCAACGCCACGATTATATTCTCGTGGTAGCCGTTTAAATCCTGGAAGTAGAAACATTTGACAATACAGTCGAAGTTACTTAAAAAAACTTGTTTTATTGTAATGGACACTAGAATAAGTAATTGTGAGAATGTCAGTCTGTCGGTACAATTTTTTCTTTAGTTAGAAAAGCTAGATGTACCTAGGCTACGACAGAAGATCGACTGAACCGCACAGCAATCGTTCAGGCTGTTGTTAGAAAAACGCCACTAAGCACAGCTCTTTCGATATGCTCAAAACACTAGCATCAACTCAATAACATTTTTTTTATATATAAATACATCACTGGATTGTACAGGATCGAAGATAAAAATTTGTACAAAGGCGGACTTATCGCTAGTGCAATTTCTTCCAGTCAACCTTAGGGTAGAGAGAAACAAAAAACATTGGAAAGCGAGCGATGCAGAAAGCCAATTAATAAATATTTCTTATTCACATACATTAATTTCGGAACTCAACCAAATTCTTTATCTGAAACATAAAATTTTAAACTTCATACAGCTGAGTCTTACCTTAAATTTATACTCCATATCAGCCACCGCTCCAGCTGGCTCTTGCCCGTCCGACTGTGACCCTGCTTCCAACTGCTCCGATTGCGAATCATCAGCCCACTTATCCTTCCCATCTACAGCACCATACCCATGTTTCTTGAGGATACCTTTTTCGGGAAGTTTGGCCATCGAATTCGGAGCAACGTCGATGAAAGCTATATCCTCTTCACCTGAAATGACATCAGATAGTATTTTAATGACGTTTAACATGAGAGAAAGGACAATTATATATTATATATTTTAAGATTAAATTTAAAATAAGCATACATTTTGAATTTACGATAGGAGTACTTAATAATATTAAAATTTAAATCAATCAGTTTATTTATTTGCAAAAAATGTATTTTTATTAAAGATGGTCGTTTTTAAAATTTATTGACCTCCCTTTTCCTTAAACATATAAATTATTATTATTGTATTTTCTACTTTGATATTACTTACATTGAAATAATCAAAAACCTATTAGTCATCCTTTTATAGACCCTGTATTTCAGTCGTTCGTAATTTTGTATCTACAATATGATAATAAAGTATGAGTTACCTGAATGTGTAGGTTCATCTTCACTACCAGAATGAACTCTCTTCATCTGCTTGTGATCTCTGTAATAATTTTATATAGCATTAATAAGTTAAAACAAAAATATAAGAATAAAAATCACAAATCTTGTTTTAACATCCTCCTTTGTTAGAAATTTTGACAGCCAAATTAATATGAAGTAGTTATTATTATTTCGAAAAAAATATACGGACTTCGACTCTAACTAACAATGATATTTAAAAATCTGATATGTCATGAAACAATGTACTAAAAGATAATATTGCAAATGACAAAGATCAAATTAATTAAAATAAAAAAGATGATACAAATGTAAATATCAGAGAAAAAGATGATGACTTACGGATATCTACTAGTGTTGCCTGCCCCAGACATATGGTTCCCGTGTCTGAAGAAGACCCGCGAGTCTCCACGGCTGCAGGAGTAATGAGGCTTTCAGTCGCAGTCAAAATATAAGATGAAGACTAAAAAAGCGAGTACCTACTAATTGTTGTAGTGTTTACCTATCTTAGCCACTACAATATTGTTCTAAGTGTTATTGGGCAAAATTTTCTTTACTTTAGCTTGGGTGCACATTTCATTTATTTCAGTCGTCATCTTCTAAACATACTCAAAATTTTCATGTCAAATAACAATATACTTATAGCAAATAATAATACTTATTAGATATAGATTTACACCTACCTGCAAAATCTATCTAGTAAGTACGAAATACTATTGAATAAATGTGCACCCTATCTTACAAAAATCATTTCTATGATAAATGTGGAGACTATTAATTGTGATGAAAAAATACAAGAAAGCGTGTCGAAAAACTCGAAGACAGTGTTGTGCTTAGTCATACTAGAAACACACCAAAACAGCGAACTCCAAAAGACCTTATCCTTTAAGCGTTTGGAAGCTGTGAGAAAGCGGGAGAGTGAGCGAGAAAAAAAGATATAGCGGTGAGGAGCCTGGTGCCCACGAAGCTTCGACGTACCTTAAAAGGTTTCTGTTCAGAACACCAGATCCATAAAAAGAGGAAATATAATTTTAATTTGGATAAACTTGGTTTTAAGTCCAGTCACATTTTAGAAACCAAAAGGTTCTGTTAATGTTTTAGAAAGTGCCACTGTTATGTTTTTAGTATTAATTAACAGTAACGTTAGAAATATAGCAGATAAAGAATTATTAAGTAGACAAGGGTTAAAAGAAAGTATTGAAATAATCGGGGTTTTAGAAAAAGTTACTATGAGACTGGACAGTAACGAAGGAGGATCAAAAACAATAGTAATATTAATGGTATTGTATAAATTGTACCTGACTGTGTTGTTGAATGAATGCATCTTGCCACCATCAATGGAGATGTCCTCTTGGGAGTTGTTGGAAGTCGTTGATCCTGCTGCAAAGCTTTTCGCGATGGGCTTCTTCACGTACGGAGGATCGTACTTCGGCAAAGTACTCTTTTTCCTGGGGCAGGCGTGGCGTGGGAACGCACACTCAGATCAATCGATTACGTTTACAAAATCGAAAGGAATCGGGAGATAGCGATCGGAATCGAAAACACCTTGACTGAGAGTTTCGGGGCTCGCTGGTGTCGTCGTCCCCGATTGCTTTGCAGATTGCTCAATTGAATTGCGGAAGGAACAAAAGTTGAAGACGTTCAATTCCGATTGAATAGTGACAAACATAACCAATTTTTACAAAAAGTACGAGATCATCATCTTTTCTTCCATCCCTCATGTTATTGACAGACAGCAAAGACTGGTGCTTTTGGATATGGATAGATCAATTTTTCTATTGAAATATTTTCTTTTGGACTGAATTTAGCTTTTCGTTTCATTCCTCATGGGAATTGATGTCATGTGGAAATATATTGAGAGTCTGATCTTAATTTAGTGATGTGTGAGAATCCTTCCAGTAAAAACATAATTACTAACAATTTTGAATGAATGATGATTGTTATTGTAATTTTATGTTTGAGATAATTAAAATATTTTTCCGGAAAGATCCTATGTATCCTTAAAAGTAACATTAGGCGTTTCTAACTAGATAGAGCTGCTTGAAAGAAGAATCCGTGCATCGCACATTCGCTTCTCGTGCAAAAGTTTGTAAGAATTTGGTGGTAGTGGTAGTGATTGGTGACATTAGTGTCGAGCGATCTATATCTTCTTCATTTCAGTAAAGTCCACCGTGTACATACCCCGCCGGACCACCTGTATCAGTCGCTAACTTAGTATAGCCATAAACCACCGCACGCTGAGGGCACGGCAGTTACTCTGTAATTTGCGTTTAAAATGTTAGCTTAATCATTGGTGGTTTTTATTGTCCGAATTGGAAGATATAGACGCGATCGCGCCGCCGGGTCACAGTCGAGAGCGCCCAGCGGCGCGGCCTCCGACCAAGAAAGGAAACGAAAACGAGTCACAGTCACATAAGCCAATGCATACATCCAAGAGCCCAGAATCTTAAGGGTTTGAGTCGAGGTGTTACTCGAGTACAACAAGGAAAGCCTTGTCGGCATGCAGCGCGACGGCCGGACGGCGGCGGCTCGCGGCGGGAGGCGCGGCAGGCAGCGGCGGGCAGCGGGCCGCGATCCGGCCGCCGGCGCGGACACAGAACCACAGATCAAATGCAGTTGTGGCGCGCCGACACACGCCGACGCGCCACCCGCCAACTCTAGCTCTACGATCACAACGTAAACGACAATGAAAATCTCCAAAAATTAAATAAAAACAAAACCAATCGCCGACGTAAAAACGAACAGAAACACCAACGCTAACGTCTAAAATAAACATACAAGTATACGAAGGTGACGATTTAAATTTCTTCTTAAAGACTACCTTTGGTCTGTTTTCTGCTCACTAACCTTAGGCACAGGGAGAAGTTTTTGTGTACTACGACTGACCTGTAGCAGAGAGCGCTCAGGGCAAATACTATGAATACCCCCCCTACCACAGACATGAGCACCGCCACGCAGAACACCGTGTTCGAGCCGTGGTAGTTCTCTGCGCCCAAAGAGAAGGGTGTGAGTGGCGGCAGCCAATGGGCAATATGATAATAGCGATTCACGAGTTTGTTCCGGCGATCAGTAAGTGTGGGCTATATGACAGCCCACTTGATCGTTTTTAATGCCCAGTAAGATTGTACGAAGGACCAGCTGTAGCAGCAACAATTTGATCATACATTCAACGATTCTGCCTGCACGTACGAATTGGTATTCCTTAGCCAGCAGAATAAGGACGCGTATTTTCTTTGTTTTGTAACTCATTCAAATAAAATGGTATAAAAATTGGTTCAACAAGCCCACGCTCACTGATCCTGCCCGACATAGTTCGCAAATCACCAGAATGATATCACCCGAAGTTGTGACGTGACGTCACGGGCGCGGCCGGCGCCGGCGCGGCGAGCGGCGGGGACACAACACCGTAAGATTAAGATACGATACGATACGACACGACACGACAGGCACGACAGACACAGTGCAACAACACCGAGTTACCGGTCGTTACCTGAAGCAGTACGCCATCCAGGCGAACCCCACGAACACAGACAGGACGACCGCGAGCAACAATATCACCATGTTCATGGTGCTCATCTTATTTCCCTCGTGTTCACCTGCAAGAGAGGGGTCCCGCGCGTTAGAGCGCCGGCGCCGCCCGCGCACAAAGCCACGCCCTTTCCGAGCAATGCTTATTTACACATGCGACAATAAATTCGATTTATGAAAATTTTAGTCTTTTGATGATCGAAATTTAAAATTACTATTTTTGTTCCACGTTTACATAAATTTGGAAACAGTGCTCGGATTCGTTTGGCCAATATTTGAAAATAAGAATAATAGGGTAAAATAAACGGTAACACAGACACCTGGAATCATAAGAATGAATATAGAGTGTTATCATGTTCATGAGTAAATTTTGATGATTGTAAAGACACGAGCAAAAGTAATAACGTTATAGTTAAAGATAACGAACTCAAATTTCGTAGGTATAGCAGTTATAGTCTGATTTTGAATTTGATAACAAAATAAGTACGGGTAAATATAAACCATATAGGTCTAAATTAACTGTGAAAAATATTGTGTTTACGTATAAAATAGTTAATCTTTTTAATATTTCAGTGTATAGTCATGTATCGATATGTAACCAAAGATTTAGATCTAGGCATCAAGCGTACTATAACAACCGTAGAATCATTTAAAAAAGTATATCTAAACTCAAACTGGAATTAATTAAGTTAGAACTCTTAACATTATTTGTTTTATATTCGAAATCTAAATATAGAATTCTGAATTTAAATGTGATTCCGTGATTGGAATAGCAGACTTGAAGCTACGGACACACAAGTTGCGCAATTACGAGTAGGGTTTGATGCATCTGCAAACTTGATTTGTATACTAACATTATACGTACACATTGTCGCTAAGAAATTCTTCCACATGTGAAAAGGGGCAAAAAAAATTGCATGAAATTTGTTAGTTGTAAGAAGTATTTGACTACTTTACTTTACTTATTTCAAAGACTTGAGAATGATGGGTAATGAGTTTTATACACCTGAACAATGCCATTAACTGTGTTAAGACGTCTTTAGTCTTACAATAATCATATATAGGTACAGGACAAGAAACATCTAGTCAACAATTAGTGTACATTTTTCCTTTTTCAAAAAATCTTCTCAGGCGAATATTTTTTTGCCGTATTATCATATAGCTACGCGTTCCTAAGTAGCTGTATGACTTGATGCTTTGACGAAATTCGTATTTTGAAATGCTTAATTCTATTTTTGAAAGGTATGTTACAACCGCGCAACTTCTGTGTGCGTATAGTATGTGAGGAGATTCAATTTCTACATGTGTGTGTTCCAACACTGGGATTGACTCACCATACGGTGTTTCCTTCTTGGTCATGTTGTAGGCGGCTTTGGTAGAGTTGTTCGGGACGTAGGGGGTCGGGGAGGGGGGTAGGACGTCGTGCTGCGAACAGTCGGGCCCGGTCCAGCCGCGGTCGCAGACGCATTTGTTGAGGTGTGAGCACAACTGGAATAAATAAATCGATAGAAAATTAATTTATCACTTTTATTTCATACTAGCTGACCCGGCGAACTCCGTACCGCCTGAACGCACTTTTCTCACCGTTTAAACCTTCCCTGAACTTCCACAAATATTTTAAGACCAAAATTAGCCAAATCGGTCCAGCCATTCTCAAGTTTTAGCGAGACTAACGAACAGCAATTGATTTTTATATATATAGATTTTAGCTAAATCAGTTCCATGGAAATTGAGCAGCAAGAGATTGGGGATTTGCGGTCATTTGGGTACAGTGGTTCTCATATTATCCTTACTAAACTAACACTTTGGGTATTATACTATTCTATGCGGCCTATATACAGTGAAGGGCTCTATTTCTTTAAAGAATTAGCTACCTAATGTTTGTAACAAGCTGGATTTGCAATATTTTTTTAATTTAATATGTGAAACAGTAAAGACCATCAGACGTCTGCTTGAATAAAATTATTTAATTCCAATAATTTCCTGCAGTTCTACTGCCGATATGGGACTCAAGGCTGCCAAATAAAAAAAAAACATAATTAAATAAAATAGATTCCAGTAACACCAAACTAAAAAAACGTAGGAGATATTGATAATGGATAATGGCACCAATATAAAAATATATCATTTCAAACTAACAAATCCGTACTGTTTTACAAATGATTGAGTTCGAATTCTTAGCTTAAAATACAATATAATCAAGAACCTCTTTTTTAAAACCTGATTACAATATGATGACAAATCCCCAATAATAGGTTAACAATGGTGTGACATTTGTTCGTAATTAAAAGTAAAATTACAATCGTACTATTTTGCTGAAATGCATTCAGCCATTAACACAACATTAATTAAGTGGCAGCTGTGTCATAATTACAATATGTTATAAAATAATTAATGTAATGCGCAATTTTTGACATGTGAATGTTAATTATGAAAATGTGACGTGCAATGACCTCGAGCAGAAAATGGTACTTGCTGATGGTAAGTTAAACCAATTAGGTATAAAAGGGATAACTTTGATTGTTATAACTACCCTAAAATGGCGCAAAATCACCAAAAATAAGAAGAATACATAATTCCGATTCTTAATAAGAAAAAGTTAAGAAAAGTTCCTCTATAATTTAAATATCATTGAATATTGATTATATTCCTTCGAACATCTTAATACCGTCAACCCCGTAAGGGACAAGACGTAATTCTGTATTCTGTGAAGCAGTTCAATCTCACAAACAATCCGCCTGGCTCTCAGCTGGCTCTCATCCGTTCAGTTCCCGAAGGATAAGACGGTTCTCAAATCAAACGTATCGCAAACTTTAATATGTTTCTTAGGGTTGGGATACACCGCACTTGTTGGAAATATTGCTTTCTTATAAAGCACGCTGCAAGATTTTATATCAGTCTCTGTACCTACTGTAACGACCTTAAAGCATTAAACTAACTGGAGTGGCCACCGACAGGTGACCCCTCTGCCAAATGTATATGACCGCCGGTCTGCTTGTTTGTGTGCGTGTATTTTTTGCTTGTGTTGGATATTTTTGTCAAGTGTGGGCGTAGCGACGTATTCGAATAATGAATTAGTGTGCACAGAATGTGGCAGACCTTTTCAATTAGATATCAAAGTGCGCGTGCCGTTTTCAGTTGGTTTAATAGGCTCAGGTAACAACTGATAGCCGGTATAATTCAGTCCATCTTCTTGATATGCCTAAATTACCCAGCCTCCTACACGGTTGAGAATTTAGAGGAAGATTTTTTTATAAAACAATGTCCAGCGATTTACCACAATCCCCCCAAATGATACCTCGGTGAACACCAGCGCCACCGTCATTTAAAAATCACTATTCACTGACACAAGTTATCAAAAATCCGTGTTATGTAATTAAGGTTCTGGCTCTGAAATTAATTTTAATCATATTAAATTATAAAATTATAGTTCCATATAGTTACAAATTGCAAAATTGGGTTTCTACCCAATACCCAGACATTTTTTTATCTATGCCCTACATCGTGTAGACAAGCCTTAAGGCTTTTGATTGGTTTGTCAGTATCTAGATTATTCTGCAATTATAGCCTGTTTAATCTATATAGATAAACTAGCTTTCGCCCGCTGCTTCGCCCGCGTGAACTTCCTTCGGGAACAGTGCTTTTTCCCTGAATGAACCCTATGTCCTTCTCCTGGTTCTAAGCTAAGCCGTTCTCGAGTTATAAATAGTGTAACTAGCACGACTATCTTATATATATATATGTATAAATATATAACATAATTTTAATATTTGATTTAACTGTTTTCTTTTATATAAAAGAAAACAGTTAATACAAAAGAAAGAAAACTTAAACAAAAATAATCTAACTTAATATAACTAAACTAAATCTAAAACAAAATAAAACTTATAAACTAAAAATTACCTAAATTGGCCCCCCCTGGCAGGGTTCCCATCACGCAGGCAGCATTCCCGCGCTGAATAGCGATGGCTATCCGCTAAGCGAGAAAGCTGCCCGCGGTAATAACATAATATTTATATAGAGGTAGAAAAAATAGATAGAAGAAGATAGAAGATAAATTTAAAATCCACTCAGTCGGGATCCGTTATGAAATTTTTCTGAACCGTATTTAAAATTAAAATCCGTATGAAATATCTTCATAATATAAATTTTAATATGCAATGCGAATGTTTGAAATTCAATTCAACATACTAAATATTATTAATTTTATTCTCGCATAATTGAAAACACGAAATTAATACGAAGTTCTGATTTAATTTACGCTAAGTCGAGTAAAAAGGATCGCCCATACAAGAATTTGTCCCAATTGAGCCCTAATATGGGCCGAGTTGGGATTTCGGGGAACAAAGTTTAATTGGACCGTTTGGAGTTTTGCATATTCCGCTGATATATTCAGAATAAGTTTGGGAAAATTAAGGTGGGATGTAGTGAAAGCGTGAGCAGTTTTTTTCGTCTCAAATCATTTCGTTTTTTGGGGTAAAATGGGAAGTTTGCCGTTTTAAAATGAGGAGGAAAGAATGGCAATAATTTTTACCTTATCCCACTATCATGTCAGTGTTTTGAAGTGTTATTAAAAGGTTTTATTTAGCTTACCGTTTTTGTTTGGGTCAAATCTAGTAACTGAAATTTAACCCCCTTACTGTTGAACGATTGACCTAAAATTTGGTACACCTATGACAGGCATTCTCGCATATTTCTGTCGCCAAAAGCAGTGCTTAAATATGGAATATTATGCTTTAATTTGTTTTTAATATGAAATCGTAGACACGACTAAAATATACGTTCTTTCTAGGTAGCGTTATTTCTCGCACTAGGGATATCTTGGGTATTTCCTTTTGACCTAGGATCATAAAAGTTGGCACACGGGTGCAAAACCTTAAGTCACAAGTAAAGCAAAAGGTCCTTAAACTGTTTTGTAAAAAAAAATTCTGCAAGATTTTTAAATTATTTATTTTGTTATAGTTATATGCTTTAAAATAACCTTACATAAAATAACATTTTAAAAATTTAAACCAAACATTGTCAGAAAATTACTTTTGAATCTGTCTAATATGGTTCAGATCTTTTTATTTATGGTACTTATACTGATAATTTTCCATCCATCCTAAGGTTGACTTGAAGTGATTGCTTAAGCGATAAGTCCGCTTTTGTCCCTCATTGTTTTAAGTGAAGCTGTTTTATGTAATTTTATTATATTGTGGTGCATTAAAGAATATTTGTATGGTATTTTATACTGAGTAGGCAAACAGGCTTACGATTTCCTAACACCTCATATAAATCTCCTTATTTAATCTGTTCTCCGAGGTGGTATTACCATAATCCAGTTGAGAATTGATCGCATTAGCAGCTACAAATTGCAGTTTTCTAATAATAGCCGGGCAACTTCGATTAATGTATAATTTGGAGTGACCAAAATTAAATAAATAATTATTAATTTATTAATAATTAATTATTAATTTATTAATAATTAATTATTAATTTATTTATAATTAATTATTAATTTATTAATAATTAATTATTAATTTATTAATAATTAATTATTAAATTTGCTTGCCTGTTGCAAGCTTAGCTTTACAGGTCCATTCGAAACTGCCACTGTGGTTAAAAAATAGAAGAAGAAAAAATTGTTTTTATGTTTCCAGGTGACTTACTATCATCTCTAAAAACCATGCAAGAACGATTGAGTGCGGGAGGTGTCGCCTTACATCATGTATTGTGCTGTCTCGCTTACTCACTCGTTCTAGCATGGTTTTAAGAGATGGTAGTAAGCCACCAGTTAGGTTAGGTTCGTTAGGACAACGCAGGCTTGAATCACCTGTTTGCCTGATAATAAAGATGATTAATTACTCCAGGAGGCACGTTAAGCAGTTGGTTCCGGCTGATATTTGGTAGTAGAACCACGTTAGATGCTGAGAGGCAGTTCCGAAGATCTCTGATACTAAGGGTGTGCATGGTCGATTGACCTTGACACTTACACAAAATGATGATGAACTCAATTCGACTGCCTAAGTCATGTGTTCAAAATTTACGGTATACTTTTACGCCAAAGTCGAAAACCTACTTCGAAATATTTACGAAAAGGCCTATAGTCCTGCAGTTTACGAATTAGGATGAAAATGAAGAAAGACATATGTTTGGTGGACAGTTCTACTACATACAAAGTCATATATGGATAATTCCATGTAAAACACACAAAGCCAGCGTGCACTAACAGCTAGCTAACTTCGGAACTTGCACAATGCCGAGCGTGTCAACATTCTACATAATGAGTCCAAGTTGGGATTCATTTGCACAGGGTTTTGTCCTGATTACCTACACATATGTATGCAATCTATACATGCCATGATCTGTTATGTAATATGGATTAGATGTTGGACAACAAAAGCGAAAAGGAGAATGCACCCATGCAACAGAAATACGAATGTTTAGATCAAAGAATTTCGAATCGCGCGCGGTCTCTCTACGAGGCAATTTTTTTTATCTATGGTTTAGATGGATGTGTGGAGTTACAAGATTAGAAAAAATAGGGAATGAGTACGTAAGAGAAAGTATGAAAGTAGCTCTCATAAATAAGGAGCTAGAAAGCTATAAATTAGGATGGTATGGTCATGTCGTGAGGAGGGAGGAAAGCCATGTAACGCAAAGATTAAATATGGACATATCGGGATCTAGGAGTAGAGGAAGACCAAAGAGATGGATGGATTGTGTGAGGGAGGATATGACCAGGAGAGATGTGATCCAGGAAATGGCTGGCAATAGATCTAAATGGAAGGAGCTTACTGTGCCGACCACACATAAGAAAGTGGGATAAGATAAAGAGATGGCAGCATCTATACAGGGTTACTCTGTGCTGTATGGAATCAAATAATGTAAGTAATAATCTTTGATTTTATTTAATCAAAGGTAATAAGATAAAATAAGCTATTACTTAGTTACACCTATCCCGGTGTCTGTAATCAAATCTTGCAAGATTTTATTTACTTTTCTTGTCCTACAGAGTTGAAATTTCACATATGGGTTTTATTTTCGATGACAAAATGCATTAAGTTATCCGATTACAAAATGAATCAAGTATTTTATTAAGCGTGGCTTAATAGTGGCCTGAAAGTTCAATGGACAATTCTATGTACAGTTGGGGGCATATAAATCTGGCCTTTGGTCGCTATGGCAAGTACGGCATCTGTAACCCCCGATTGTATACATGGGGTATAGCATAAGTTGCCCACTGTTCTTCTTCTTCGTCTTAGTGCTTTTCCTGTTGCATTCTTGTTTTGTGACTCGTATATACTCTTAAATATCTATACTATTCTATTCTTATTACATTAGTATATATCTTGTCCATTGTATACTTGTCACAGACTGTAATCCATGTATGTAATTATATTGTACAATAAAGTGTTTTTACTTACCGACTTACTTATTTATACTAATATGATAAAGCTAAATATTTTGTTTGTTTGTTTGATCGCTTATAACTTTAGAACTGTAGGTTAAATTTAAAAAAAAATTACAGTATATGATAGCTGAAGGTTATACCTTAAGTATAGTGCGTACATAAGACGGCGAGTGAAATATACAAACACATATTTTGTAATTATCATCTCTATTGATCCGAAACCCACGGTATGAAAGGAGTGGTCTATCCTGAAGCCGGGAATTAGACGGCTAACAATATAACCCTAATACCATGTAACAGATGTAGAACACAAGTCACGGATCGAAACTTCAAGAAGTTCTGGACCGAGTTGCGAATAATTTGACTATTGGTATAATCTGCTGTTACATTGTCTAGACTTGCGATTCCAGTCTTCTTGTTGAAACAAAGCGCAATAACTTACCCCCGTATTAAGAAACGTGTGTTAAGCCCATGTTAGCTAAAATATGTTGCGTCTCTTTCTTTCACGTGAAGTGTCAGGTAAGAGAAAAAGAGACAAAACATATTTAAGTTAAAATGGGCTTAACAAACGATTCTTAATACGGGGGTTAGTAATTGCGCTTTGTTTGTGTAATAAAATAATAATTTAAATTTGTATAAACAAAAACGAAATGATGGATTGATTTCACACAGATTAAGACTCAAAGTAAGTTTGAGACTTGGTTGGTATTTCCCGTAATATAATGATGGTGTTTTGCGAAGTTGGTATTTCACGGATATGGTAGTATGAGTATTTGGCATATAACGTAGAGTTGACATTTTCCGTTTGTGGTATTAAACGTCGAAATGCTTCAGAACTACTTGGTCGGATTTCTCACTCTTTTTGCATATGCAAGCCTGATTCTAAAGAAAGGTTATAGGTTAGTATATACACACTAAAGGCTAGTGAAACCGCGGGGAACAGCTAGTTTTAAATACATAATTCCATTTATTTGTTCGGTAGGAAGACACTGTGTGGCGGCAGAAATAAATGAGAGTCAATAAAGCGAGATGGTATTTCACGTTTATGGTATGTTACTTGTTAGGTAATATTCGAAGTTTTTCATTTCCGCGAAATACGTAATAAAGTACCAACAAAATGGTCGTTTGTGGGCATTGTCCCTTAAAAGGGTACCTATGCAAATTATTTAAATATACCCAAAAATTTTACCCTAATACATAAAAAATTAAGTCCCATCTTATTCTCTATTTTCTTAATCTGGCTTAAATTATAATTCATCTAATAACTTTTTAACGAGATTACACAAATCCTCTCAACTGACTCGCCAACTGGATCTAGTAAGTTTGAAACATTATCCAAAATGTTTGTACGAGTACTATGTCCGAAAGATGGAGTTGGCGAGAGTAGTTAGTCGAGTAACTGGAACAGGTATGACGTAGGTAGGTACTCACAGAATTTAGAAATATTAAGGTTATACCTCGGTGAACACTAGCGCCACCATCATTTAAACATCATTACTCACTGAAAACACAAGTTATCATAAATCCCTCTGCTGTAATAAAGGTTCTGGATCTGAAGTTAATTTTAAACATATTAAATTATTAAATTATAATTCCCTATAGTTACAAATTGCATTATTGCTTAAAACGGCAACTTTTAGCAGTTTTGCGATTTGTAACTATATGGAACTATAATTTAATAATTAATTATGATTAAAATTAACTTCAGATCCAGAACCATAATTACAGCAGAGGGATTTTAGATAACTTGTGTTTTCAGTGAATAATGATTTTTAAATGACGGTGGCGCTAGTGTTCACCGAGATATCACCTTAACAAGAAGTGGCATAGCGCACGAAAAACGTGTCACTAGTATGGCTTGCAAGCCAACGTTTCGCACAGAAAAAATTGGTGGGGAATTTGATTGCGACATTTATTGCCACTGTTATTGGTCGATGATATTAGGTGGCTTTGTTGTAAACTACGTAATACATTTCTTATAACATTCAACTGGGTACATGCACCGCACATGCGCATATCTCGGGATCTCACAATTGGCCAGAAAAATATTTAGGTTAAGATATATGATACTAACATAGGATGTATTTGCTAACATTTTATGGACAAGGTCCGAAATAAATGAATTTTATTTTTTTATAAGGTGTGGTTGGTTTACATGTATTAATTGAAGATAAGAAGAGATAATACGCTACCACACTAATCCTGGAACTAAATCCGCGTCAAAACATTTCTATTCGGATAATTTCTCTGTTCTGTGGATACTCGTACGTGTACTAGGTTGGAATAGGTAACTAATCGCGATTCACGAAAGTGCGAGAGAACTTTGCGGTCTGTCTTGTTGCATACATTTCAGTCTGTATTAGTGTGGTGTATTCCAAGGAGCAAGTTAGCGGCAAGCTTAGCATGTCACTGAGAAATAGCTTTAAAGATGTTTCAAAAGAGAAAATAAATATTTATTTGGTTGAAAAATTTGAAATTACTTGATTTTAAGGTGTAACGACGCGACCAAGAACTTGTATGCCGTAACGGTTAGGCATGTTTGTCTCTAATAGTGATTTATAAAACCTTACTGTACAACATGTTTACAAGTAATAAATGAATTTGAATTTGAACTTGAAAATAATGCAGAATCTAAAATGTCTTGTTTTTGTGAAGGGGAAAAATTAAATCAAATCTTTTTTTCTGATAAAATATCATACTCAGGACCATGATTAATAGCGTACCTTGGGATCTGAAGCGTAAGCTGAAGATGCAACTGGGTAACACGCTCACGATGAAGAATAATAAAGTAGCATGGTAATGAATAGCGTATGCTTTTGCCCAGCTGTGGAACACTTTAAACAACAAATAATATGGAACCATAGCTAAGGAACATTAAAGTTCCAAATATCACTACATAGTATAAAACAAAGTCGCTTTCTATGTATGCTTAAATCTTTAAAACTACGCAACGGTTTTTGATGCGGTTTTTTTAGTAGTGATTCAAGAGGAAGGTTTTTATGCCCATGCGAAGCCGGGGCGGGTCGCTAGTAATGAAATATAGTGGACTTGTTCATTATTCAATCGGACTACAAAATACAACAATTATTTACGAACCACTCGTTCCACTGACATTTCCAATTTGTATGGAATTACCTCTATGCAAATACGTATGCGAATTAAATGAATCCACTTATTTCACCCGCTCACAAAGGCTCAATAGTATCTGTTCAGATCCACTCCAAAACAAATGAAATGATATGATAAATAATAAAATTGCTTATTAAAAGTTGCCGATGTCGCCCCCATTAGGTAACTTCTACTGCATGTAGCATTTTATTTATTTATTTATAAAAACTTTATTGTTCCATAAGTACAAAATACTTATACAATTGGCGGACTTAATGCTAAGAGCATTCTCTACCAGTCAACCATTGGAAAAGACAGAAAAACTAACATTGTATCTCTATTGCATGTATTATGTATTGATTGCCATTGGGGGCTGCCTCTGTGGTCTAGTGGTTAAGGCGTTTGCCTGAAGACCCATAGCTCGTGGGTTCGATTCCCACGGGAAGCATACTTTGTTTAGCTGTTGCCAGTTTGGTTAGGACATTACAGGCTTGAATCACCTGATTGTTTGATATTATGATGTTTCCGTCGGTCTCGGCTGCTGGTAGTCTTTAAAGGAACCACGTCAGAGGCCGAGAAGCGGTTCCGAGGATCACTGACTACGGTGTGCATGGTCAACTGACCCTGTTACCCACACGATATGATGATGATCTCCCCAATGCTTCGGAAGACACGTAAAGTCGTTGGTGTTTGCTAATATGAAAAGTAAGAAGTGACCTCAAAGAAAAGTACCATTTTACTCTAACACTCACACACTATTGAACGTCCACTGTACAATTAACGATTCATTCGGACACGCACAGATTTTTTAGGTACAAAAAAAATAAGCAATAAATTTTTGCGACATCCTATGCAGCCATCATATTTTTTAGTAGAAAAAAAGAAGACAAAAAATATATTGTAAAATGTTACAACAGCAAATTGGATCTCCGATAGCTAACAATGTTACAGCTTGATATTGTTAAAAATTGAACGAAGCCCGTACAGGCACTCAAACTATTAAAAAGTCACTAAATCACGTTATACTGTGACGCGGTAGTGTACAAAAGTTTTTAGATACTTAACGGGTTATTATATTTACCTAATTAGAAACAACGTGCTCCCAAAATACGCTTTCTAATTTAAATTCTATTCATTTATGTACAAGGTACAATATATTGCACAACAGGCGGACTTCGTGCCATCTTTAAATTGAAATCAGCAAACGAAAATGCCACCAATCATTTTATTTCTTTTACTCTAAAATCAAGTCAAATTGAAAAAAATCTAAGACAGTTCGCTAGCAAATAACTTCTAGTATTCTCGTTCTTAAACCACTTTCGTTTTCGTGAAGGACGGCTAGAGGATCTCTAGATTTTGCATAGATAGGCGACACTATAGAGAACTTGTAGGAAGATCAAGCAGGTGCGACTGGAAAGAGATGCGAAATGCTAGTACAGCGCACTCTCCCGAGATTCGGCTCGTATAACCGAGAGGTTGGTAGAGCCATGGGAGGTGGAGGAAGTGTCTGTGCCTATGTATCTTTGAAACTACGCAACGGATTTTGATGCGGTTTTTTCTAATAGCTAGAATAGTTCAAGAGGTAGGTTTTTATACCCGTACAAAGCCCGGGGCGGGTTGCTAGATGCTAATAAATTTGACTCACCCCTTTAGAGGAGCACTCGTTGTTGTTATGGTCAGTGGGGCACTTGGTGTGGTCGATGTACGGGAATATTGAGGTGCAGGTCTGGTTGACGCAGACCAGGTTGTCTCCGCACGGGGTCCCGTCGCGGACCAGACCAAGCGGACCGATTTCTGGGTGTTTCTGCATACCAGTTGTTACCCTGAAAAAGAATTAAAATAATATTATCCGTGTCATCATTTCAGCCGCAGGCTGTCCTCAGCTGGACATAGGCAGGGATTCCCAAAATGACCGGTTGAAGCGGTCTGCATCCAGTGCCTGCCTGCGACCTTCCTTAGGTCATCTGACCATCTGGTCGGTGGGTGTCCGATGCTGCGCTTACCGGTGCGTGGTCGCCATTCGAGAACCTTTCTGCCCCATCGGCCATCGGTTCGTCGCGCTATGTGCCCTGCCCACTGCCACTGCAAAGAGCTAATCCGCTGGGCCATGTCAGCAATCTTTGTTCTCCTACGGATCTCCCCATTTCTTTTTCGGGCTCGTAGGGAAACACCGAGCATAGCTCTCTCCATGGCTCATTGGGCGATTATCCGTGTAATTAAATCACTCTTTGTACTGCCAGGAAAGCGCCCTAAGTTTTTTCGGACACATCATGCGATCACCTAGGCATTGTCTGGAAAAACTCACAGCGCCAGAGGAAAGCCTATAGCGAGATATAGACAGCGTGAGGAGAGCTGCTGGAGGCAGCATATATAATGCGGTCCGTAGTACTGCCGATCTGCACTTTGGAAACACACATGTGGTCATGATTCTCAGCATTGAGGGACCGATGATGAAGAAGAAGAACTTGTAATAAATATTATATGGACGATCGCGCTTGAAAAGTGAAGCCACTAATATTGATGTCACGGTGATTGACATGTTTTACTCTCAGTCGCTCAGTGTTCGTGAAGACAACGAACGTAGACGGTACCGAAAGAGTAAAAAGTGGGTTGAGGAGATAGCCTTTTTCAATTGTCTTGTGATTGATTCAGACGTGGAAGTCTGAATATCCTAATGAACTTACTACTTATATAAAGTTACTTATAAAAGATCCATGTGAAAGTCTGTCTGTCCATCTATCTGTCCGTCTGTTACGCTCTAACGGCTAAACTACTAGACTGATTTAGATGAAATTTGGTATGAATATGGTTAGGGACCAGGAGTCAAACAAAGGGGACTTTTGAGCGCGATATAACAGTGCCCACGCGTGCGGAGTCGCGGGCAAGACTTTCGTATTTATAACATTAGCATGGATAGTATCACAATAGGTACTCACTTGCACTCATACTCGTTTCCCTTGACGTATATCACTGTTCTTGTATAATACTCGTCCAGTCCCTGGGCCACTGGGTACCGGTTGCCTAGTTGGCACTGGAGTGAGCCGCAGCGAACATTTCTGCATGAAAAAGATAATTAAGTACCGTCCGTGCGCTTTTAGTTTATATATTTATTAAAACTTTATTGGTACAAAATACGAGTACTTATACGCATAAAAAATGGGCAGGGAATTTGATTGCGTCATTTATTGCCACTGTTATTGGTCGATAATATTAGGTGGCTTTGTTGAAAACTACGTTATACATTTCTAATAAGGTGTGTTGTGGTTTACATGGGTTTACATGTATTAATTGACGATAACAAGAGAGAATACGCTGCCACACTGATCCTAGAACTAAATCCGCGTCAAAACATTTCTATTCGGATAATTTTTCTGTTCTGTGTGTTCAAGTATCATGGTGTCACTGTCATATTGTTGATGTTCAGCGCGACAGCATGATATTAAGCAGCTTTCAAAGTTGAGTAGCGTTTAAGTCTTACAAAAAAAAGCATAAGCAACTTACTCCTGTTCACACTTCAAAAAATGCCCATTGCTGTCCTTTCCACAATGCCCAGTCAGCGCTCCCTTCGAATTGAACTGCTCAAAGCATTCCTTATCAGCGCCATCAGACCCTGGTCCCCAGATCTTCTCGCACTGAACGCTCAGTGTAGGGCATTGGCCAGCGAAGCAGTACCCTTTGCCTTCGTCACAGGTCTCTCCGTTCTTCCGGTAGGCGTCAGGAGGACAGGTGCCTGATAGGCCAGTGCAGGTTTCTTCTAGGTCGCATTCGTTGGATGCGTCTCGGCAGACCACTCCTCTTGGTTTCAACTGTGCAAAGGAATATCAATTAGTTCAAGATTTATTGAGCAGTACTAGAGTGCTATTATTTTAATTTATATTACATTCGCAAAATCGGCGAGTCGGATGATTACCGTTCGTTATCGAATGATGTTCACGATGACCGGTGACGCGAACGAAAATCATTCGACTCATCGGATTCGCGTATATCATATACTAGCTGTTCCCCGCGGTTTCACTCGCCATTAGTGTGTATGTACTATAACCTATAACCTTCTCCAAGAATCAGGCTTTCATATACAAAAAGAATTTTGCAAATCCGACCTGTAGTTTTCAAGTTATAAGCGTTCAAACAAACAAACTCTTCAGCTTTATTGTATAGATTTCAAAACTAGCACTCCTGCTATACAAGATTTTGACGTCTTTCGTGGCGTAGTGGTAAATAACACAGAATTTGGAAATCGCGCGCGGTCAATACCGGCAATTTTTTTTTAAATCTAGTCGTAAATGAGCTAGATCACTGATCTAGGTTGATACAAGGCAGCCGATCGGTCTTATAAAGGTCGCAGGAAGACGCTTGGAATCGGTCCGATTGGAAATCTATGAGAGAGGCCTATGTCCAGCAGTGGACGTCTTGTGGCTGATGTGATGATGATGAGGTGTTCGGTCATAAAACTGATACCGGATCTTATAAATGTACTAGATGTTTCCGCGGTTTCACTCGCCCTTGGTGTGTATGTACTATATCTAGCCTATAACTGTCCCCAAGAATCAAGCTATCATATGAAGAAAGAATTTTTCAAATCCGACCAGTAGTTACCAAGTTTTAGGCGTTCAAACAAAGAAACAAACAAACTCTTCAGCTTTATAATATTAGTACCTACAGATTAAGTAGTAACTGATACATACATATAATCACGTCTTTATCCCATACGGGGTAGACAGAGCCTAGAGCCATAAGACCTTAGGCCACGTTTAGCATAATGGTAGTTGAAACAGGAAATCAATAGTGATGGGTTGCTAGCCGCATCGCCTATGTCATGATTTCCCCATTCGGCGATTCCCTCAGACGACTTTTACGGCTTGCGCGGGAAGAGAAGCAGCTGGTACATTCTATGTTTTTCTTTTTCTCCCAGACCAGCATGGAAGAAGTAGTAACTCATGTAGAGAAAATACTGAGACATTTTAGCGGATCACGTGTTTCCATGCTACATGATTATTTAAATGCAATCGGGGTAACGTTAAGAAGATAATGATGATCTAACACAGCTAAGGGTGGGTTGCACCAAAGTACCAGTTATCGTAACAGTTAAAGTCAAATGTAGCAGTAACATTACTGCTAACTATAACCGTTGAAGCGACATAGGTTGCACCGTCGTATTTTGTAGCATAGTTAGTTACCAGGGTTACAAGTACCTATAATGACGTCCGTGCGGAGGTTGTTCGACCCACCTCACAGATAAGTTGACAATAACAATAGCGCTAATCGGTCAAGTTTGGACGGTTACGGTTAGCGTAAAAGTTATGACGTATTTTGACGATTGACAAAATGGTGCAACCCATTTTTCACCTAACCGGTACTTTGACTACACAGTTATTGTTATAGTAAGTTGGTGCAACCCAGCCTAGCATGTAAAAATTAACCGGCGAATTAGTGAAATTGACGAGTAAGAAAACTGACCAATAGTTCGCTCTCTTTCTGAGAATTCCATAGTGTAATCCTGTACTTCTAAAAATAGGTCAAATTAAGAAGAAAAAAAACATTATCGAAACAGACAAAGGAATATCATTCATATTCAGCAGACATTTGGTTCATGATAATAAATTTAAAACTCGGAGCTCATGAAATTTTAAGCTTCAAATAAAACGATGTTTTTGATCTAAAGACCACGATTTTCTTCTGAAAGAATTGAAAAATGAGCACAGTCTAGATACTCGTAATGTTTTTACTGTTCTTTATTGAAACTCCATTGAACCAACTCTTAGTTTTATTCGAGTGTGATTTTAAAGTCGTTTCGTAGTTATTACTCGACTGAATGAATGGCGGCCAGAATTTCGTGTGGAATTATTTCTTTTAAGTTCTGTTTTAGCTACGCTAACTGCTATTGAAATTTACTTCATATCCATTTTTAACATACTTTCTTAGTTTTTAATACGTATATTTTATATAGATTGAATTGTAATAATTTGCTTGTTTTTTGTAATTATGAGTTCGTTAATTTTGTTAAAGAACGGATGGTTTCGTGTTTTCAATGGAATTTTTTTTTTCAACAAGAACGTATTGTATAAATGTTAGGGCGAAAATATTAAATATTTTTTCTTAATTTTTAAAAAAAAAACGGTGTTATTTTTTATATTATATTATACTTACTTCTTTGAGATTGGACAATTTGTCCATAGGCTACTATAACCGCTTATCATCAGGATTGCCGTCCACCTGTTCTCCAAAATCTTAATCCTTTTTTTTTATTTAATCATAATTATATCCATACTAATATTATAAATGCGAAAGTCTGTCTGTCTGTCTGTCACCTCTTCACGGCTAAACTGCTGGACCGATTGTGATGAAATTTGGTAGGGATGTAGTTAACGACCTGAGGTCAATCATAGGCTACTTTTGGGCGCGATATAACCGAGTCCCACGCGGGGCGAAGCCGCGGGGAACAGCTAGTTATATTATAAATCTGAAAGTTTGAATGTTTGCATGCTTGTTAACCAATCATGCAAGAACGGCTGAACGGATTTGGATCAAATTGGAAACACGAGTAGTTTAGTTCTGAACTATGTGGTTTGGATACTTTTTACCCTGAAAAACCAAGAAATTCCATTGACACGTGGACAAAACCGCAGGTAAAAGCTAGTTGTATATAAAAACATAAAAATTGTGTTTAGTACCTGACAGCGCTCACAACACTCCCCCGAAGCACACTGGGCCTCCTTGGTCAGTCGACAGGTGAACGGGTCGCAGCAAGGGTTCAGGTTCTGACAGTCAGACACAGTTCCACAGTCACACTCTTCACCTTCGTCTAGACGGCCATTGCCGCATTGCTGATGGGTCATCAACTGTTGAAAAAAAAAATAGTTACAAAAAGCATACCACCTTTCAACATGTTGTAAACATAGATTTAAAAAAATTTGCGAAAAGCCGATCGAACTTCTTTGGTCGTAAAGAATTTTTTTTGATGTGGCAATAATCCACAATATGGCAATCAAACTTATAGTTTATTTTTGCCGTTATAAATTTTAATTTGAATGTTTAATTTATTGTAGTCGAGTAACAGAGTCAAATCAGTAGTCATGTCTAGTCAAGTTAGTCAAGTCACCACTGTAAGATTTTTCAAGGCGCCTAAAGGCATCTGACATAGCCTAACGACTGCCATCTACCGATAACAGCCGGGACCAACGGCTTAACCTGCCTTCCGAAGCACGGAGGAGCTCAAGATAAAAATGCCACTAATGGCGACCAATCCAAACATGGCCACTAACTCGCCGTCGCCGTCGCTTGACGCGCACTATCGTTACGAACACGCGCTTCGCGCTAGGCTATCGAGCTCCTCAAATATTATTAGTAGACTACATCACATTGATATTTCACAAGAGTTGTTCTTGATACTAACACAATATTAATTGTTATTTTAGCAAAGCCGTCTATTAACCTATCCCAATATTCAATACTGTTCGCTTTGTGTAGTAATAGATTAGTCATCGCAATTAATTATGGTTGATGCCTATTCATTAACGTTATACGCATGGAGGTATATATTAACTAAATGAATATAGGCTGGAATTCACATAATGGCAACTTATCTCTACCCGCTCTTTTTTTTAACTTTATTTATTACTAGCGGCCCGCCCAGCTTCGCATGGGCATAAAAACCTTCCTCTTGAATTACTCTATCTATTAAAAAAAACAGCATCAAAATCCGTTGCGTAGTTTTAAAGATAGCATACATAGTAACATAGGGACAGAAAAAGCGACTTTGTTTTATACTATGTGAAGTGATAGTGATTTACTCGCTCTTCGTGATAATGACTTTGGAAAGAAGCAAGCTCTTGCACCACACGACCTTGAATCGACACGTGTACATCTGAGCGAAACAACTAACCAATGAAACGAGAATAAAGCACTCCAAGCTAGCACAATCATCTCCCGATAAATATGTAAACGTGCCCAATCGAAGCGAGAGTGGAGGCATGCCGCATTATCATTCTGTACTATGTAAATTTATTCCAATAAACCCACAGCGCTCCTGTTATTATATATTCGCAAACGAAGAGATAATTCTCTGCGCGGGCAGGCCGCATTACCATAACTTTTATTAAAGGAGTGGGCCTCAAACTTAGAGTATAAGAAAGATAAGGAGTAGCCATATTTGTAAACAAATTGCATCGATAAATATAAATCGAGATGTGTAAGTTTTATAAATTTTATTTCTTATATCTAACTAGCGACCCGTCCCGGCTTCGCATAGACATAAAAACCTTCCTATTGCATCACTCTATCTATTATAAAAAACCGCATCAAAATCCGTTGCGTAGTTTTAAAGATTTAAACATGCATAGGGATATAGGGACAGAGAAAGCGACTTTGTTTTATACTATGTAGTGATACAAATTATTTTATTTCGTTTATTTTTAAATAAAGATGCCTTTCAAAAAGACGTCTGGCAAGAAATGGCGAATGATAGAGAACTCGCATGTCAAGATTCATTTTGGGCCGCAGAGTCATCGCAGTAATTATCAATGAGATGAATTGTGTTTCATAATTTTAGTAAATTAAGTATTTTAGTATAAAACACTGCATCTTACGACTGCTAAATAAGAGAAATCCAACAGCGTATCTCAAAACAAACGGACAATTATTACGAGAACGTACTTTATTAGCTTTATTTTTTACCTTCATAAATCGTCTTGATTTTATTTATAGTTTTCAGATTAGTTCCACAGAGAATATGTTTGGGATTTGTACAAAACGTATTAACGGTTTAAGTAAGCATGCTAGAATATAATATTTAAAACCTAATAAAATGACTTCTCGTACGAAAATAACGAAATTTCAATTTAATTTAAAAAAGGTTCTCCAATCGCAGTTAAAAATGACCTTAGGTTATTCGTAAAAAAAAAATCGCGCAGAAAATTATGAGACATTTAAAGCCACTCCATATATTTCCTACCTCCACGTCTCCAGTAAGGAGCTTGTGGTCGCGACAAACAATACCCCCCACTTCTGATTTTGTGATTAATTTTCGACGTTGAAATCTGTTTTGCATTCGAATGAAACGGCGTGTTAATGGACGGAGTGCCACTGACGTCTCCGAAGAAACAGAACGAGTTAAGTTGTGAACTCGCGAACTTAAGTTGAAACGTTTTTGGACACCTTTTAAGAAGTTGGTGATTAGGAGTGCAGCCGTCGCGGTGTTTAAATAAATTCGAGTTTTTGAATCGGTTTGTTTGGATACTTGGCTTGTTTGTGGTGGATTGAAAGTCGGAAGTTACCGATAAGTAACCTCTATGATGGCAATGTCACTAACAGTAGGCGGAATGAATAACTGACGCGACTAAAAAAGTATGCCAAATCTGTCGTACATCGGTTACTGTAGATCTTAAAACCGATTGACCATAAGCTGAACTTTTACAAGCGTAGAAATGATCCTTTAGTCCCATTTCGTAGCTATATTTCGTAGGTGGCTTGAAGATGAAGCTAAGAAAGGACTTTAAAAAAAAAAGAACGGGAACTAAAGCTCTAGACTACTAACTGTGAATACTTGTAGGGTTTGGCTAATAAAAATTGTAGCTATATGCTACGAAAACTAGTAGCTCGTCGTCTTGTAGGTCGTTGCTACGAGAACGTGTAGCTCGTTGCTACGAAAACTTGTAGCTCGTTGCTACGAAAACTTGTAGCTTTTAGCTACGAAAACTTCTAGCTTTTAGCTACGAAAACTTTTAGCTTTTAGCTACGAAAACTTGTAGCTTTCAGCTATGAATACTTGTAGCTTTTAGCTACGAAAACTTGTAGCTTTAAGCTACGAAAACTTGTAGCTTTCAGCTATGAATACTTGTAGCTTTTAGCTACGAAAACTTATAACATAAAAAGACCATGCTTACAGCAATCGTTTAGTTAAATTAGTTATCTAAGTAACAATATAATTCATTAATATTTCAAAACAATCTTACGTCATTATCACCATCATTTTAGTCTTCTGTTAAACATAGGCCTCCCCCAAAGATTTCCGGAAATGACCGGTTGTAAGCGGTCAGCATCCAGCGCTTGGCTGCAACCTTCTTCAGGTCATCTGATCATCTGGCCAATGCGTTATCTTACCTCATTAGGCTTGTTAAGTAAGCACAGCCCCTGGCCTATCCTGAGCTCATTGATGTAGTCATTCTTGGAGCAGTCAGAGAACTTGTAAGGCTGCACGTTGTCGGAGCCGACGATCGACTGCGCCATGATGCAGCCGTGCCAGTCACGGCAAAAGCACTGCTCTCTGCCATCGTCGTGGCCCATTCCTATACAAAATTAAGAAATTTTTTCAGTTCCTGTCAAGGGTCTGCAAGACAAAATTCCTATAGAAATAACTATGATTATGATATAAATAGTACCTTTAAGATTCTTTAATGCTTCCGCTTGGATCGCGCACGGATGCGCCACATAACTCGTCTTTAATACGATGACTACAAACTATATTCGTCTTAGTACCTTTTCTTTTAAAAATTAATTATGTATACATTTGTTTGGTGCATTAAAAAGTTTTTCTATTCTATTGTATTCTATATTATTATTTGAAAAATCTGCACTTTTGGCATTATGCATGGCTTCGTTTGTTTAAATTTCTAAGACTAATTCTAAAAGGCAAAATTCCTGGCAATAGATCTCCTGGCCGTCCTCGACGAAAGTGGTTTGATGATATAAAAGATTGGACCGGACTTCGATACAATCAACTAAAAATAGCGGCCCATAGCCGGGAGGGTTTCCGTTTGCTGACCCCCAAACTTTAGTTCGAAGCCCCATGATGATGATGATGGCTTCATGCAGGTTCTTGTGCAGGTGGCTGGGCACGCAGGGCATAGTTTGGAGAGTCACCACACTACTGGCAGGTATTTTCTAAGCTGTAACCCCACTTGTACATGTTTTCCTTGCTTTAGCCTACCTGGGTATAAAGTCAAATCTTCCAAAGCCAACCATGGTAGGTTTTGTTATGAGGGAAGGCTGCTGACAGCGTAATGAGTGACGGCGTGTGTATCTCTTTTTCCAGGGTCCAATCAAATCCATGTTACTTTTTTCTCCAAAGAAATACTACTTAAGAATAGTATATTCTAAAAAGCCTTCATATTATTTTCTTACCTATATTATGTCCGATCATGTGTGCCATGGTTCCAGCCAGGAGATGGGGTTCATACGTGTTGGTGTCCACAGAAATACCTACAGATTTGGGTGTGCACATCGTGTCCGGTACTGATATACCCGACTCGCCTCCCGGAAACGTAATTCCGCTGTAAAAAAGAGAAATTTCATATTTATTTTTATACCTCTATTAGTAAATTATAGTCAATTTAAAAATAATCTTTTATCTAGCAAATGCTTTGATTAAAAAAATTTGCAATGGGCTATTGCCCAATTAGTTTATAAAAATACTATAAATAAAGTAAGCTAAAAAAAAACTAAAAATTTTAAAAATGGGTATGTACTAATAGCATTTTGTATTTAGTTATTATTAAAAACTAGCGACCCGCCCCGGCTTTGCATAAAAACCTTCCTCATGAATCACTCTTTCTGTTAAAAAAACCCGCATCAAAATCCGTTGCGTAGCTTTAAAGATTTAAGCATACAAAGGGACAGAGAAAGCGACTTTGTTTTATACTATATAGTGATGTTATTCTAACATATGGTTGCACCCAAAGCTGAGCAGAGCCCGAATTTAACCGATTTGTCTTATTGTTCCTCCTCTCTAGTCCTAGTCTCTTTCTCTTCTTAGCGCTTTTGTAGCTGCCTCCTCGGCTAACTGTTTCTGAGCCGAGAAGTTCTGCTATCCTGCTTTTTCTCATACACTTTGTCCGGTCCTCGGTATCCTTAGTTGTGAGACCCTTAGCACCACAGAACAGAGAAATTATCCGAATAGAAATGTTTTGATGCGGATTTAGTTCCAGGATCAGTGTGGCAGCGTATTCTCTCTTCTGAATATCTTTAATTAATATCTTTAATTAATATCTTCAATTAATACATGTAAACCCATGTAAACCACACCACACCTTATTAGAAATGTATTACGTAGTTAACAACAAAGCCACCTATTGTTATCGACCAATAACAGTGACAATAAATGATGCAATCAAATTCCCCGCCCATTTTTATTGAGTGAAACGTTAGCTTGCAAGCCAAACTAGTTATTCGTAAAACACTTTATTCGTGCGCTATGCCACTTGTTAATATTTCTAAATTATGTGATAAGCACGCATATCGTTTACTGCGACGTCGAACCAGTACTTTTTATGCTATCTTTTTATTTTCTTTTATGGTTATCCCTACATTAGCACTTACAATAAACTAAGATTGTTGTGGTTTTTAAGAACGGCCTAACAGCAACCCTCCTTGGGAATGCTGTTGTTTGTAGAGCTCCTGAACAGTATCAGTGGTAAAACCAAATTTCAAAACTTTATACGTCCCTAAAATACCTTTTACGATATCTACGGGAAAAGAGGGAGTAATCTATACTCTAGCTAGATACCACAAGATTCAAGAGATATTTATTAAAAATTAATCGCCATACGGACGACATAACTTATACCCTTGTTAGGTAATTACCTAATTTTAATCCCCGAAAATTATAAAACGACTCTATACGCCCATTATTTTCCCGTAAAACAGATTAAGCGCATGTGTGTCCCATCGCAACAGCGCAAATTAAATATGGCGCTGTGATTTTTAATAGCGGCAACCCCAACTGTATATTTAAAGGGTAACAAAGACCTTTTGTTTAGTCAGAATTAATTATGGGCATTTGTCGGAATTTTAGATGGTTACTGAAGTATATAGACAGGAAAATTAATATTATAGGTGAATTGGTTAAATTCAAAACATAATTTATTTACTTCAGTATCAAGAATATTGATTATTAAATAGATTATTTAAATTAAACTATACGTCTTTTATATTATTTATAAATAAATGTGTGTAATCTTGTAAAACAATCCTTAATGTTTAGTTAAGGCGTGAATCACCTGATTGTCTGATAAAAAAGATGATTCCGTGCTGCGGAAGGCACCCTAAGTTCGGCTGCCATTTGGTAGTCATTGTTAAACTTTGACACCAGGGTGTTCATGGTCGATTGACCTCGAAACCTACACGAAATGCTGAAGGTTAATCGCTTCCACACAATTTCTTAGATTCGATATGATATCGTTTGTTAAACTCACAAATCACTAAAAACACACGCTCCAACTGACCCACAAGTGAAATCCGGAGATTCGAGATGTCGTTATAGCTATCGACATGTCGATCGACACTCGTCGACAATTTGAATTATGACGGGATTTCGCTGTCAGCCGGATGCCATATCTCTAACTCACATCTATCCTTAATTTGTTAAAATTACTACGTTTCACGATAAATCCCAATGGAATTTCGCAAGCGGATCTAAAATTGAGCCTTGTGTTACCGAATTATAGTTGAAAACGTTTCAGGTTAGCCCCATCTGGCGGCGTTTATCGCTCAAATTAATATGAAACTCGTTTCGCTTTGGATGAATTTACCAGCTGTTTAGCTGTCTATTTGAGGTTTTAAACGAATAAAGCTGCATTCGAACGTGCCTTTGCAAAAATCTGTGAATTTGCGAGCTGTTTGCGTGTCTTAATTAAATTTTTAAGTTCGAAAGTTAGTCAGTGGTTGCCGTTTAGCTTATGCTGTAAAAGCAAAAAATACACTGCTTGGTTTCCTCTTTGAAAATATTTCTTACTTGGGATTTCGTTACTTAAATACAAATTAAATATTTTGCTTTTAATGTTATTTAATGACGAAATGAGTTTCTCGAGATGAACTTGTAACGACCTTTCACATAACTGCGGCAAGCAAAATTAATTGGATGTTTTTTGTGATTTTTTCTTCGACAAATTCGTATTTAATTCAACAGTGATGTGATTATATTATTATTTCTGATTGGTTCGCGCACAAAAATGTTACGTAATAATTGTTTTACTGTGTCTATATTCTGAGAGACAACAGGTTTTTACTATTACGTTTGTGCTATGACTATTGTCAATTTTAATCTATGAAATTGGTAGTCTAAATCTACAGCTAGAAGAGAATAGAACAGAATATAGCAAATTAGAAAAGGATAGAAAAGACAAAACATAAAGAACTTATCATTAGTTTTTTTTTTTCTGAAATCTATGGACTTACGTCAGCAACTGGGTGGTGTCTTTGTCGACCTTGAACAACTTTCTGGTGGTGTAGTCGTTAAATTTCTGGATGGCCCTGGTGATGTCCTGCTTCTTGTCTATGTCAGCCTGGTCCGCACTCTGCCAGGACTCGATGTACACCAGGGATACCCTGGTGTTTAGCGTCCGGAAGTACTGAGAACAAATAGAAATTTAATTTAGTACTTTTTCCATGACAGTACTCAGTAATGATAGATAAAATTGTAAGGAATTCCTCCGTCAAGAGCTCTCTCTCTTTCCTTTTACATCTTCTCAGATGCTGCCTCAGTTGATTACTTCGGAGCCCAGGGTCGCCTTAACCTATCGACAAGAGCCTAGCTCTTTAATTTAAGATGATGACGTTTAACACGTTTGAGGTTAGATTTAGAGTATTTATTTTTTATTTATTTTTAAACAATTTCATTACAATGATGTAAAAAGCGGAAACGAAAGGAAGGAAATAAGAAGAAATTGGGATGGTTATAGACAATAGATTATCAACACTACATATACATAGCTAGTAGATATTAACCTATAGATCGCATGTCCTGAAAATTTAAGTTGAAATGGCAACAAATTCAGCCTTGTTAGGCGAAATGGATAAAACCCCCTCCGCAGCGTCAACATGAGAGAGAGAGAGTATATTCAAATAAATATAGATTCACTAGCTGTTGCCCGCGGCTCCGCCCGCGTGGGACTCGGTTATATCGCGCCCAAAAGTAGCCTATGTTTGACCTCAGGTCGTTAACTATATCCCTACCGAATTTCATCAGAATCGGTCCAGCAGTTTAGCCGTGAAGAGGTGACAGACAGACAGACAGACAGACAGAAAGACAGACATACAGACTTTCGCATTTATAATATTAGTATGGATTTAAATCATGCGCAAAATATTTGACTAAACTTTACTTTACCGCATTGCACAGCAAAAACAATACAATTTCGCTCTCAACAAATTTACCAACTCACGCCAAAGTATTCACTTACATTCAGCCATACGTACAGCCGCGAAAAAAAGTACAAAAATGGTTTGGGAAAAATTCGCGTCGGATGTGGACAAAGCGTGGCGATAAAACAGGCAGGGCCTAAAACCGCATGTCTGTACCATTCCAGCAATAACCATTTACTCGGCTCCGCTATTATAGTCAAAGCTTAGCAGACCGCGAAACCTCCGCACACAACACAACCTAGCTCTTACTACCTTCATTATAAAGTCCATAATCCCATTTGGAATGTACAGTCTAGAGTTGACCGCTTCAAGACGATAAAAAGCGAGGATTACAGGGCCCAGCTGTAATAATATTAGGGTTGACACTGAGACGGAGGATAAACATAACTGGCATTTTGTGAAATGCAGTGTTTTGGATTTTACGTTAACGAAAGCAGGCACTGTTTTTGCCTACGAAATCCCATTTGAATAAAGTGGATACTTAATGTGATATAAATGGTACTAAAAAGTTATATTGCTTGTTCTATTTGCCCTTTCTTCAGTCTCTTTTATTTCAGGAATTATAACACACTTGATAGTGGCAACCCTATTTAATTACTTTACACTTCAGAGGTCTCAAACCGTCATTATATATTAACATATACTTCGGTACTTTTCTTCATTGATATTTTTTCTTTTCCTTATTTTTATTTAAAATAAAAACTAAATAAAAATATTAAAAAAGAAAGCAAAATAAAAAGAAGAAGAGATCACCCACTCATTAGTGTTTCCGGTGCAAAGGTGCCCAGAACACTAGCGGCATTTCCTCGTTGAATTGCTAAGGCAATTTTCTGCACCAGAAACGAAAATGAGCTGGGATCACCACTTCTTTCTTGTATGCGGTGCCCTATCTCCATAGTATATACATATATTTTATAGATTAAATCTATCTAGAATTGAAAAAAAAAGAAACTACGCTCTTGTCAATGGACACTCTTAAAGACCAAGAAGTAAGATCTGCAGCTATCGTTTTGACATTTTATAACGACACGACTACCACTTGTCCCTTTATTTATTTAAGTTTACTCCTTGTTCTCCTCCATCCCCGTTTTTCATCTGAATTGCATCTTTAAAATACTTGAGTGTGTTTGTGAAACACTTACATAGTATCCCGCAGACAGAGCTGGGGAAAAAATAAGAAAAAAACAACCAAAAACGTATCAGTAACAACCAGGTCAGCCAAATCAGGACCATATTATAATGCATACCCTAGGCTCTAAACCGTAAGCATATACAACTTGAAAATACGCTCGGACGAAGAACTTTAAAGATTCACTGAAAAAAATGTTTTACCTAACTACTTCGGCTATTTGAGAAATAATCTAAGTTCGACAAGAAACTAATGAAGTTAACTTGATTTAACAAAAAATATTTACAAAAAAAACATACTGCAAAGAGTTATTTAGTCACTTTTTTGTGCTATAAATTGTCGAAAGAAATATAAATATAAATAAATAAATATATATATATAGGGACAAATCACACAGATTGAGTTAGCTCCAAAGTAAGTTCGAGACTTGTGTTATGGGACACTAACTCAACGATACTATATTTTATAACAAATACATTATATAGATAAACATCCAAGACCCAGGTCCATCAGAAAAAGATCATTTTTCATCTTGACCTGACCGGGGATCGAAACCGGGACCTCCTGTTAAGTTTAGTTGTGTATAAGTATTTTTTCAGTGTTAAAACCATAGCTTTAAAAAAAATTGCCTTAGAGCCGCGCGCGAATCCTAATTCTATGGTAAAACCAAGCAATCAGAACGCTGGCCGTCTAACTTCCATTAATTTATCAATCATATCCATATGTATGATGCTTTCCACACTGGATAAATACCTAATACATATGCATAGAATGCCGGCGAAGTTCTGCCGATCACTTATGTTCAAGTTGCGCATTATCATTCTCAAGATATGTGTTCGTCGGTTGCGTCTTATCTCGGCAAGTTTGGTAGAGTTCCTTAAGGTTTTGATAGCATGTGCGGTTATTCAGTTCAGGTGCTTTGAGCAATTACGATAATATAAGGGCTGTGTGTGTACGTTTGTTTTGAACTATATTAGGATTCGTTACTGGTATTATAAGGTGGTCTTATTTTATGGTACAGTCACAGAATATAAAAGTACAGTCGGCAAAATAGATGTTGCAGGCAAATGAGGATACCAGAGATACCATAAAATCGCGGAAGATGTCAAATAATATTGATTTTAGGTCTTTTTACTAATGTTTAGTGACATGACAAAATGCTAATATACTTTCAGCATAGAATTAGGAAACTTTAGCGCAGTCAGGCAAAACTAAAAAACTAAACAAAGTATCCTTCTTGTGGGAATCGAACCCACGACCCCCGGTCTACAGGCAAACTCCTTAACCACTGGACCACGGGTATTTTTAATGGATGAGTGGAACTTTAATAATGTATTAAATCAAGTATTAATTTATTATGATTCCAACCGGTCATTCTGTATTTCTTCGAGTAAAAATTGGATACAGTTATGTGTGTAATACTCTAGCAGTAAAATAGAATAAGAAAACCAATTAGAATAGTGTCATCCTAGCATAGATCCTTGAAATTAAAAACCAAAAGTTGAAATTCAATAAACGGAAGTTGTGTATGTGTACTATCATTTAGAATAAGAACAGAAAAAGAAAATAAATAAAGTAGAGATAGAATAGCACTGTAGACAGGAATCCTACCCGTGTAACATCATGAAAGTAACGTATGAGAATACGAGCAGTAGAGAATGCGAGAAATAGTATGAATCCAGGCTCTGTTGGAGGTTATAAAAAAAAATGGAAATCTGTCTACGTCAAGCAGTAAACTGCCTACGTCTAATATGGTAACGATGAAGTGAGGAACTCACCAGATCAGCAATGTTGGCGACTTGGATAGCATCATGGACGACCTCGGACCTAGTGCTGCCGTTCCTTCTGTCGAACATGGCTTTGTCGATCACCAGCGCTGTCTCGATGTACTTCGTGGTCTCTCTGACGTCGCGCGTTCGTCTGTTCAGCGCGAGGTCTGTGTTGTGCCACCAGCGCCAGTCGTTCTCGTCTTTTGAGTGGCTTTTCGCCCTGGGGAACAAATTTTGATTATAAATAAATATATGGACAAATGATACAGTTGAACTAGCCCCAAAAATGTTATAATGATAAGTAACCCAACTATACTATATTTTGTATCAAATACATATAAAGATAAAAACTCAAGACTTAGGACAGTTTCAAAAGACCATTTTTCAATTTGTTATCCGGAGGTTGAACCCAGAACCTCCACGTTGTAAACATAGCGTGTTAACCAGTATGCCACAGAGGTCTTTGAGGATTGATATAAATCTTATTGATATATGGAAGGTGTTGTTGTTGGGCTATGTAAGATGCCTTTAGGCAGCCTGAAAAAGTAAAGTGTTGTCTACTAAAACACCCTGATCCTATTAGCCAGGTTTCCTTGTAAAAAATTTACATAAGTCGCTCTATTTTTATAACCAGTACAGTCAAATCTAGAACCATGATTAAAAGCTACGTCCATTTAAAATCCGCACTGAATCCTGCAACTGAATTCATTTAAAAGCAATTCAACAAAACGGCGCTTCAATTATTCAATTACAATGGATAAAACAGCAAAAATACTTATAAGAAAGCAATTACACCGACTTTGCTAAATTATAAGGATTTGAGAGGAGCAAAAAACGGATTTCTTATCATTATCCCCTTAATTCTGAGTTGGTCTCTAATCAGGTTTAAAGTAGAATTTTTGGCGGGAATAAAA
This sequence comes from Apomyelois bistriatella, assembly GCA_947044815.1. Lineage (NCBI taxonomy): Eukaryota > Metazoa > Arthropoda > Insecta > Lepidoptera > Pyralidae > Apomyelois > Apomyelois bistriatella. Next base: position 14,686,292 of record OX345690.1, read on the forward strand.
ACTGTCACTTTGTCCGCGCTGTATTTAATTTCCAAAACTTATTCGCGTTTCGTGAACAAGCTTGAGTGTCAGGAAGTGGTACAGTGTCGATTACGTGACTTTTATAATAATAATAATAAAGGGTAATATATATGAAAACAGGCGTATCACAGATCTTTTTTCCGATCCATATAAATAGTTTCTCATTAAGACCGATATTTATTATTGGGCTTATACCATTTAAAACACATTATGTTATTTAATGGTCCGATTAAACAGTCAACTCATTACACCACTTTCATAGTCAAAAGGCACACTCAAGTGTGAGCCTTTCGACTTCCATGCTGCATAGAAAAATCCTTATCTTCCAATTTAAAAATTAAAAATGAATTAGCAAATTACCTAAGAAAACAAATAAGAGCGCAAAATATATTCTAAATTTAAATCTAAACAAAAATAAATGGCAGGTAAGAAATTGCGTACAAACGGAGCATTCTGTTTCGTTTGTACAATTTCTGAAAAACTCCTTGTATAATTTAACGAGAAAATTAATCCCCTTTGGGGATTATTTTCTGGGTCGAAATCGGGGGCGGCTCGACGGACCAGAAGATTTGTCACGGCAGCGTCGCGTCTTGTTAGATTTCCAACACACTGAATAAGGCCCATCATCCATAACACTGTCCAGGACTAAAGTTAGAATTATATTATCGTATTTTTTAATACAACTAGCGACCCGCCTCAGCTTTGTATGGGCATAAAAACCGTCTTGAATCACTATCTATTAAAAAAACCGCATCAAAATCCGTTGCATTGTTTTAAAGATTTAAGCATACAAAGGGACATAGGGACAGAGAAAGCGACTTTGTTTTATATCATGTAGTAATGAGGAGCTCGATAGCCTAGCGTGGCGCGCGTGTTCGTAACGATAGCGAGCGTCAAGCGACTACGAGTGCGGGGCCATGTTTGGATTGGTCGCAATTAGAGGCATTTCTATCTTCAGCTCTCCATACTTCGTAAGGAACTTTAAGCCGTTGGTCCCGGTTGTTATCGGTAGATGGCAGTCGTAAGGCTACTATGTCAGATGTCTTTAAACCGCCTGAAAAATCTGACAGTGTTGGCTACTAACACACCCGGACCATGGTTTGGTTTCCCTGTAAAAAGGGTTACGGAGGTCAGACGGCAGTCGCTCCATTGTAATAACCAGTTCCACTACAGGACCATGATTAATAACGTAACCTGGGCTCTGAAGCATAAGCTGAAGATGCAAATAGGAAACACGCTCGGACGAAGAAGAAGAGAACTGTTTAATACAATACAATAATTATTTATCGCACGTAAAAAATATACAAACAAGGACAAACTACTACTACTACTAACTACTAACAATAAGCAAATATATCGATAATGCAACCTCTTCCAGACATCCTAAATATAGAAAAATTTATTTTTTCTGTTCATTTAAATGTTTTAATTGATTCTATCTAAAAGCAAAAATGTTACGCAAAAGTGACTTATACAAGCTGCATCCCGCTATAAAACGCGGTTTAACATAAACGGCAGCGCCATGTACTTTATAAAGTGCCATTTTTTTTTACGGGAATGGCATTTTCTTCGGGACAACGTGTCCTATGTGTTAATCCCAGGTATCAGCTATCTTAATACCAAATTTCATAAAAAATGTCAGTCGTCTGAGCGGCAGAAGAAAAAATTTGAGCTTTCACCTTTATTTCGAAACTAATGTTTTTGTGGGTGTAGACCCTTCCCTGACCAGGGTCCGAAGTCCTGATATTTTAACAATCCAATGGGCAGCTGAATACATTAACTTGGCATCCTTGTTTGTCCGTATTGTTGGCCACCTCGGTATGACGTCGCAAAGTCACTGTTAATTTGGGTCACAATCCGTCGTTTTTGTTTACGGTCGAATAAAAATGATGAAAAAAAATATTCAATACTAGCCGTTGCTTACGGGTTCACTCGCATTGGACTCGGTTACATCGCGGCCAAATGTTATTCGCGGCTAATTGTAGTTTTACCTCTGGTCCTTAACTACATCCTTACCAAATTGAAACAAAATCGGTCCAACGGTTTAGCTGTGAAAGCGTAACAGACAGATACACAGACAGACAGACTTTCGCATTTATATTAAACTAGTTGTTCCCCGCGGCTTCGCCCCGCGTGGGACTCGGTTCTATCGCGCCCAAAAGCCTATGTTTGACCTCAGGTCGGTCGACATCCCTACCAAATTTCATCACAATCGGTCTAGCAGTTTAGCCGTGAAGAGGTGACAGATAGACAGACAGACAGACAGACTTTCGCATTTATAATATTAGTATGGAAGTATGGACTAGCGACCCGCCCCGGCTTCGCATGGACATAAAAAGCTTTCTCTTGAATCACTCTATCTATTAAAAAAATCCGTTGTCTAGTTTTAAAGATTTAAGCATACATAGGGATATAGGGACAGAGAAAGCGTCTATTCACTACTTGTTTTATACTATGTAGTGATAGTGAAGGAAACCGTGCCATGTGGAGAAGAAAAGCAGCATAGCATAACCAAGTGATCCTAAGCTATAACCTTTACACGAGACAAACGCCTAAATGAGAGAGAATCGGAAAAAGACGATAAAAGAAGATATATATAGACAAGTGCCTGTAAGATCTATAAAATACAGACTAGCTAATGGAGCGATTAAATATAAGAAATCGGATCTAAAGTCAGTTCAGAAATGTCAAAGGTATCATTAAAATATATCGGCAAGATTTCAATGGCGGGTCTTATCTCGCTTTCAAAGATAAAACTCCTTAAATCACAATTTAAGTCAAGAAAATGAAGTACAAGATAAGGTAAGATATGGAAGAAACTGAGTCACTTATATAGATTTTTTCGCTAGTTTTATTATGCTTTTAGCCATTAGCTATTTTTAAGCGCTTTCTGAGTTTGACAGCCTAACGATATAATAACGATAACACGCGTCAAGTGACTACAAGTGCGCGGCTGCTCTTAATTTACTCGCTCTTAGTAGCATTTATATTTTGAGCTCCTCCGTGCTTGGGTAGTCACAACTGGTAGCTCACTACAATCTCTTAAAACCATCCGAGAAGGAGTGAGTAAGCGAGACAGCGCAATACATGATGTAAGGCGACATCTCCCTTACTCAATCGTTCTTGCCTGATTTTAAGAGATGGTGGTAAGCAACCTGATATCCGTTTTCGTCGTCTATATGTGTATCTACATTTTTTTCTCATCTTAACGCATCTATGTATTTTTTAGATTTCAGAGTGAGATTTTAGCAAAATATCCAAAATTTCATGGTTGCTATTCGTATTTGGTATAAATTGTTTCGTATTTGGTATAAAACGTCGAAATTTGCGAAATCCCGAACTTAATTTCGTAGTTTCTTTTTATTTGAAAGGCTTGTTCTTTACATTGCGCATAGCGAGGGCAACCAGATCAATAGCTGTGCCTCCATTTGCTTAATTGTTATCAATTAAGTGCTGTAAACTCGGTGATTCGTGAACATTGCCAATCAATTTGTTATCTTTTGATTTCTTATCTATTACTTCATTAATTTTAATAATCTATAGTTTATCTGTAAAATGAATCAGTTTGTTTGTTATTTTTACATTGGAATTACCAGACAAGACTGGTTATAATGCGACGATGATGATAAACAGGATTCTTGACAAATCCGGTCTGTTTCAACTCACTCGCTGCATCTATATCAAAGAATTGAAATCATACATACATATAATCATGTCTTTATCCCATACGGGGTAGACAGAGCCTAGGTCCATAAGACTTTAGGCCACGCTTAGCATAATGGTAGTTGAAACAGAAAATCAATAGTGATGGGTTGCTAGCCGCATCGCCTATGTCATGATTTCCCCATTCGGCGATTCCCTCAGACGACTTTTACGGCTTGCGCGGGAAGAGAAGCAGCTGGTACATTCTATGTTTTTCATTTTCTCCAAGCCAGCATGAAATCAACTCGAAAGAAACATTTCATTTAATCCAATCGCATTCCTTTAAATAAACATGTCAGCAATTCCATCAATATCCGAATTAACATATCTATAGCATCGAAAACCACACACAAAAAATAAATAAATCCCTATATTGTCGATACACGAACGAGGGTCATTACACAAAGAATTCGTACCAGCATTGTGCCGTGAATTCGCCACTTATACCTCATAAATCATTCAGACGAACCCAATTTGTTGCCGCCGACTGATGAAAAGGCACCCTTAATATTCGACGAGATCCCGAAGGAACGTACCGGATTTCATTTCATCGATGGCAAAGCTAGCTCAACATTGTAATGAGATCGGAACCTTGACCTTTTTGACTTGTGTTTGCCTAAAAATAGTCCAAACCCTCTCTTAAATTGAAAATTGAACAGACGACTAAAAGACAAACAGAGGCTTTTAAGCTATCGCATAGCTATTATTGCGGGCTTTGAGCGCACCGACCAAATTAAGAAATTCCGTGACGAAAATAAAACCTAACTCTCCCCACTCCACCTACCATGTAGCTCGGCCGAACGTTCGTACTTATTGCATAAGTTGATAAAAAATGCTATTGCTTTACCGCGTCAGTCCCCGAGTGCCGCACGTTTTTTATAATACTGTTACGGTGGCACGCATACTAGCTCATGATATCTTGGGTGTTTCACCATGATACCAGGGTGTGCATAGTCGATCGACCGTGTCACCTAAACGAAATGATGACTAGCGTGCTGTCAACTTGAAACCTAGGTTTTTCAAACATATACTACATCTAAATCTATAAAAATTGCATAAAAAGTGTAATGAAAGCTATTGATTTACTCTAAAAACAATCTGCCTAAATTTAACAATGCAACTGAAAATCGATTCTATCATCAAAATCGCAAACAAAGGAATCATATCGATAACAAATCGGTTGAATCGAAATCGGCTGTACAAACACCATCGCCGCAAATGTTCGGACAATGACCACCGTAATGACGGGTTTTCATTGCATTTCGACATTATGATCAGTTTGTATGGGATGCATCGATTCATAATCACTTGTTTCATTATATGGCGTCGGATTTCTGGGAAATCACTATCACTACATAGTATAAAACAAAGTCACTTTATCTGTCCCTATGTCCCTTTGTATGCTTAAATCTTTAAAACTACGCAACGGATTTTGATGCGGTTTTTTTTTAATAGATAGAGTGATTCAAGAGGAAGGTTTTTATGCCCATGCGAGGCTGGGGCGGGTCGCTAGTTTAAAATAAAGTTCTGAAATATATTTCTGAAATTATTCCTGGTTTCGAAATTGGTTTTTTTATTTCCAATTTCGAAGTCAGCTAAGAAATCTAGCTATGAAATGGGACTGAGGGGTCTTATACACCTATTCATTAACAAATTTTCCAAACATATGTTTCATAATAATACTGTTAGTGGTTGGGGTACCAGTCTCAAAAAACTAACAAGATAATGGTAAACGTCTCTTGTCGCTTACAAACCGTAGAACCTATTAAATGACTACAACTGCCTCCGTGTTCTAGTGGTTAAGGTGTTTGCCTGTAAAACCAGAGGTCGTGGGATCAATCCCATGGAGAGCACACTTTGATTCTTCATCTTATAGTAGTTCTTCTTAACGAAGATTGAATACCATCATGGCTATCCTAACTTTTGAAGCTGATGCACGAAAGAGCGTCCTAGTAAGAAGTAGAGCCAAGAGGTTTTTCTCCTTCCGGGCTTATGGTTACCCTGGGTTTTCCCTTGCATTACGAGCTGTAGAATACGGTATCTTTCCTTCTCATGATGTGTTCGAAGTATTGCATTACACTTTGATTATTTGTTTCCAATTTGGTTGGCTTAAATCACACATAACTGTCTGAAAGATGATTCTGTGCTTTGGAAGGCACGTTGAGCCGTTGGTACCGGCTCCGGTTGCCATATGGTAGTCGTTAAAGGAACCACGTCAGAAAACGATAGGCGAAGAACTTTGACAACAGGATGTGCGTAGTAAATTGACCGTATCACCTACACGCAATGATTACATGACAAACTTATAACAACTCTTTTTCTGAGGTTAATTACTAATGCGCCTCATTCATCATTCCAAAAGAAGGTTACGAATTTTAAAACTCCAGTTCCTAATTACGGCGGCATTGTCAGGCGTGACGTGCTCACACAAATTCAAATGGAATACACAATGAAACTTGACATTGTGCCGCGACTGGAAGGGTGGAATAAAAAGTGAACTGTGGACTGCATTACTCACTCGACCGGCGTATTCTGAATCGCGATTCACTTCACTTGTTTCTTTCTCAATTACAATGTGGTGTGGTATACCACAGATTATAGAATGCCAGCAATTTCCCCGGTTGCATGATTTTACTACATATTTAAATTTAAGGCTTTCATAATAATTGTGTTGAATAGCAAAACTTACTTAAGTAGGTATACAAAAAGTTTAATAAACACAATAGCATACTAAACAACGAAAAAAACTCCCACTGTATTTTTCGCGACATATAAGTTGGCAAGAAACTGAAATGACCTTGAATGCGCAGTAGCCGATTTTCATACAAATTTTAACGTGCAGCTCCCCGCACGTCCCGTTTGTGGCCAACTTATGTGCCGGGTATTATACCCGAGTAATTTTTATTAATATAAATACAAATCTTAAATAAATTCAATAATAAATAAAATATTTATTTTGAATCATTATTTGTTTTTTCTAAAGAGAGACACCATGAGCTTGAATGGTGTCGCTCTGTGTTTATTCGCGTTTCCGTGCTCGTACTTTGATGGTATCACAACCATGTGATATGATAAGATTTCGTCGACACAACAACGGCTTTCTCTTAACGTGGTCTAGTATCGCCACAGTACTCAGTATTTTCATTCTCAAAAATGTAAGAACTGCTGTTTGGAATAGATGGGATGATCAGGTAGAAGACCATTATGAAATACTCGTGTCATTGTTATATATCTATCTTTTTAAATTTAAGCTACATAGTAACTTGTGCGCTTGTAAAATCTATCGTCTTAACTTCTTCAAATTTCAGATAAGTACGTATGTTCCGAGGCACTAAGCCAGCAGAATAATATATGTAACTCCAAATACAAGATTTTATGTTTACAAAGGCGAGTGGGCGAGATTTAAGTGAAGTGAAGTGAGAGGAACATCAGAATACACAATTTCCAGTTCAGTGGTTAATAATATAACTGTAGTTTTCTCGTAATTTATGACATTATTCATTGCTTTGTTGGTCACTGTTACTGATATTTTCTGTGCAAAATAAAAAGGTTGTTACGTTCCCTCACAAAAGATGCGAAACAAAATTAAAATCAGACACGAACGAAAATTGTTTTATTTTTATGCTTTTGAAAATAATTGCGTTCCAGATTGTTTATTGGGTTTTGGTGAAATTCGAATTTTAAAATGTTCAATTATAAAATATTTTTTTTTGCATAAAGTAAACTTTTTGAGTCTATAATTTTTACTTTACTTTATACAGATGTCCTTGCCTTATAATCTACTGTCTTTGATTAAAAGGTTGAAAAGAAGAGATTTTTAACTGAGATAAACCCACCTTGATTTGTTTCTTGTATTCATAGCTATTGCTAAAATAAATATGAATGTTAAGAGTAAACTAGTTCTTAATAATATCCCAAAATAAATCCTCTCAAGATCCCTAATCATAAATTTATTACATGAAATCTTTCAAACGAAAACAAGCAGCGAAATTCAATCTTCCACGCACAATAATCGTGGTTCGCAAATTCTGAGTATTCCAGGAACAATCAATTTTTCTCTTTGCCTCTTGTGATGTCTAAAAATATGTTTGTTGGCATCCTCATTTCCATATTTTCAAACGCGTGACCGTTGTTTATCCAGCCTTGTATTTTTAGATCCAGCATTTTAAACCCCATTTACACAAAAAGAAAGGTTCTTTTGTTCCACGCAAAGTATGTAGAATGTAGATTCGTACAGAAATGCAGTTTGTGGCGCCGCTTCTTCTCCACTTGCGCTTTGGAAGTGGTGGTAAACTTAATTTAAGTAAAGATTGACGTCAATAAGTGATAAGAATGTCCTATATTGAGAAATACAATTTAAATTTGAATTTACTTGTATTTCCCTCCTACAAAAAACGCCAGATTGATTGAAATAGTATAATATCGCTAAGGCAACTCCATTCCTCCATCCGAAGATATGATACGATGCAAAGCGCTATATTTATAGTATCTCATTAAGTGATTTGCACATCCTGGTGTGGATACGCACTCCTGGTGTGAACTCGAACCAGCGCCGAGAAAACGTGGGAGACCCCGACTCACACGGATAAAAGCTGTAGATTGTGACCTGAGAAAGAATAAAATTGACCCAAAGATGACCCAGAATCGCCAGTTCTGGAGAAAAATGGTTGGGAGAGCCGACCCCAATTAAAACGGGGAAAAGGCCGGTAGAAGAAGATGAAGAAGAGGGTGTGGATACTCACATGGTCCCAGGGTCGTTCGAAAGCGGCGGTTCGACGAACATCACATGCTTCGTTCTTCTACTCTTCGGTCGAAACTCCAGCTTGTTGGCACAACCGTTGTTTGCCTTTGTCCTCGCTTCGAAGATCACATGTGGGTGCTTCTGCTGAAACAAACCGATGTTATGTGTTATTTTTTGTCTTATAGTGAGTCGGTCAGGGCCAGGCCATGTACAGTCGGGGACAGATAAACCTTAGCGCTACCGTAATGACCGGGGAGTCAACTTTATCTGTGCCCAACTGTACCTTGTTTACGTATTTTGAAGCATACTTTGTTTTGTTGTTTCCAGTTTGCTTAGTATATTGCAGGCTTGAATCACATGATTGTCTAATAATAATGATGATTCCGTGCTTCGGAAGGCACGTTAAGCCGTTGTTCCCGGCTGCCATCTGGTAGTCGTTAAAGGAACCACGTCAGAGGCCGAGAGGCGGTTCCGAAGAACTCTGACACCAGGGTGTACATGGTCGATTGACCGTGACGTCTACTCGGAAATGATGATGACCTGTGGGTGTTTTTGACTATGTGTGTTACGGCAACAGTTTCGGTAAAAATTACTACCTGCAAGGTAGTAATTTTTACCGAAAGCACACATAGTTATTCTACCTAGTATAATAACAAAACAATTAACTTTTTAAAAGTTGAAAAGTAGGTTTGTTTGAAAACTAAAGTCGGATAAAAAATCTTTTTTTTTTTATATACGGCCCTTTCCTGATGGAAATTGGTGACCGCAGCCTATGAGACGCCTGCAACACCAGGAGCATTGTGAGCGCTTTGCCGACCCTAGAGGAATCTATTTACGCCCTTCTTGAAGAACCCCGTGTTGTAGTCACTTGAGAAAACCATGGCAAGGAATTTTGCATTCGATAGGCTGATTTTTGAGAAAGCTTAGGCAGTACACCTCATAAGGGCGGTTATTTCACATTTGTAAGTTGGCAAGGTTGTTTCTGTCTGTTTCTTTTGTCTGTTTTCTATCTCATATATTCTACGTGATATAATTTCACCATTGCAATTTATAAAATCATTTAGTACCTGACACTCTTTGTTTTAGTTAAACACTTTATAACGAACATTCTGGAATGAACCGTCGAAACAATAAGTTACCTAACAACTCCCAAGAGAAACAATTTTAAACGCTCGCTTGAAAAATGTACAGTACGTGTGGATTTTCATTTTTAATAACAGAGATTTCTTTGCAGACCCTACAGACTGATGAGCATATAAATTATTGTAATATGAACTTTGTTTTGTGGGCGTAGAGTCGCGTGTCGTTTGGTTCGATAGAAGTCTTTCATAACTCCTAGACGACCTTATTCGGTGTTTTGTGAATTGTGGTTACGAGTGCTTGTGAACAAGGGAGACGAGGTGACGTTAAAGTCGTGAATAAAAATGACAATCTATCAATCCGTAATTAATGGCGGGTAAAACTGCGAGACACAGATAGTCTTATAAGCGCAAGATACGGTCATCATTTCGTGTAGGTGACACGGTCTATGATTAGATATTAATAAAAATATCGATATGGCGATATCGTTACCGTAACCGCGGCGACACGTCAAAAAATAATATGTATTCGTTTAAATTTTCTTTTCTGTCGGCAATCGCAAAGTGCCAATTTGGTAAATCAAATTTATTGTATGGAATACACTTTTTAGTTTATGATACATCTATGAATTGGTGTGCCTAAGCAGTACAATGGACTTTTAATCTCTCTTACAAATGTAAAGTTACACATATGTTATGTTGCATTGAAAAGAACATGAGCACAAAGATATTGCTTTTTTCTTGCGCAATCTCTTCCATCTGACCCAAGAGAAGAAACGAGAAGGTGCATTTCCGTGCAATAAGACTTTTTGTATTATAAACCCGTCCTCTTAAATATTGTTGGTGGTTAAATAACGTACGAGTACATAATAATAATATAATATTCTTAATAAATAAATTCATCTTGTGTTTAAAACTATAATAGTATATAGACTATATACTAGAGTAACGCCCACTGAAGTTTTCGCCTCTCGACATAGAGAACAATTTGTTATCTCGTTTACTGTTCGAGAAAGTGTTAAATATCAAAAACAAAATAAACATATTAGCAACAAGAGCCTGTTTTAGCGGTAGAAGTGACAGATGTCATATTTGCCAGCAGCAAAAAAAGCATAGTACCTGGCATTGGTCACTGGATATACAGCCAAGCCTACTTAAGTCAGAAAATCGCACCGCCGTGTAATACATTTGATTGGCTTTGCTAAGAGTTGTGATGCAGCAATTAACGAGGGCAAAGTTGTTAATGAGAAAAGTTCCCCGTCATACGCCATCAGACGTTTTTATTCCCATTCTACCCGGTGCGCTCTCATTCCACAAAGTAATATGATTAATGAGTTTGTTTGCGCTTGTCGTTTTTACACCGAAATGTGCTATTGTCCTTTTTTTCAACGCGAGTCATGGAAAACAAATGAAATTGTTATTTTGAAAAAATCGACAAAGCGTAATGTCAGATTAAATGATTTCTCAGTCTTGATATAAAAAAAAAAAAAACAAAAAAAAAAATGAAAAATATTTATTTGGTAAACAACCACACACAAAAATAACAATAAAGAATGAAAGTAAGCTTGTACCATAAAGACCTGTATAGCAATGGCATAAAAACGGTTTGTTAATAAAGGACTACTATTATCATTGAATTTTTATTAATATATTTGTCACGTAGAAAAAATAAAGAAATTCTCATGAAAATTCAGATTTATTCAGACATGACGAACCAACGCTACAATACAAACAAGCTGACCGCCAAAATGACCCGTAAAACATCCTGCATCTGTGTCGGCGACAAAAAATAGTCAAAAGTAAACTCGACCAACAAAAAAATGGACGGCACGGGGCTCAGACTGTGAGAAATATCCAATTTAGCTGCGTTTGCCCGGTAAATTGACGCCATTTTTCATTCTGACCGCCATGTTGCGCAGTGGCGCCACCACAACAGTTTGTCAATGAAGTATAAAAAAAAGTTTAAAGGAAGACATTGAAATAATCTAAAAAAAGTTTACAACACTTATTGCGAGAAATCCAATTTATGTCAGATATGTTAATGAAATTTTTGGGTTCTCTTTCTCCTCTTATTAAGTGCGTTATTCAATCAAAACTCAAACTACCTGATCTGACTAAGCTAAGCACCTGTAGGTCGACCGTCTATCTCGGTTCTCTCCTCTCGTAATGGCTACTTGTATCATTTCGCTCCGTTTTACGCACAAAAGGCTTTTAAAATTTTTTTTTAAAGCGTTTTAGCGTAAGACGGAGCGAAATGTGGCGAAAGCGATACAAGTAGCCATTACGAGAGGAGATAATCAAGATAGGAGGTCGACCTACTGATATCTAGCAGCCGGTACCAATGGCTTTACATGACTTCTATATCACTGAGCTCATTATTCTGCACAAAAATGTGGGACAAACTATGAAATTTGCACATACATTAAAAGCCGATGACAGATTATAATAACTGGTGCACAATGGGTTCTGTACCAGCGTATAAGTACAGCTGGAACCAAAGCTTAACGAAGCACCGAAGAGCTCAATTTGACACGGCGATTCTTCATCGCTTGACGCGCGCTATCGAACGCACCGCTAAAGCTATCGAGTTCCTCGAATTTAAGGTTTCTAAACACACAATTTACACAGCTAGGTATATTGTATTAGTATAAATAACACAATTCAATCAATCAATCATTTATTCGCATAATATGTATGTAATATCGCAATTTAAAGTCATAAATGTAGCTCAATTATTATTACGAATAATGTAGCATCAATTTTTATACGCACGTCCTCACTCAGTATTGCTCAAAGAATGGTGGCTTTCATCCCATGTAACTGGAAAACCTTTTCGACGGCGAACGTGATTGGATATTTAATTCGATTTATTTATATTTTCGCTTGGCAACCCCAGAGTATGTTGGGATACATACCTTTTCATATCCTGGCAACACTGCGAGTACAACCGCACTCTTTTACAGGGGATTTATTAGTGTGTGAAGTGAGTAGGTGTTTCAAAAAGGTTATTTCGAGCTGTATTTTTGTGATGTTACTATTGGATTTAGTTTTTATTTGATAGGAAAGGTAATGTTAGTATGGCGTATGAGGTGAAACTTGACTACTCTAGGTCCGTATTTTTGTCGTAAATGACGATTAAGAGACAAAGCATCGATTTTATTTCACCTTTTTTTGGAGCATCTGCCATGCTGGTCTGGGAGAAAAAGAAAAACATAGAATGTACCAGCTGCTTCTCTTAACGCGCAAGCCGTAAAAGTCGTATGAGGGAATCGCCGAATGGGGAAATCATGACATAGGCAATGCGGTTAGCAACCCATTACTACTGATTTCCTGTTTCAACTACCATTATGCTAAACGTGGCCTAGAGTCTTATGGCTCTAGGCTCTGTCTACCCCATATGGGCTAAAGACGTGATTATATGTATGTATGTATGTTTTTTGGAGCATTCATTAAACTGTCATTAAGTACAAAATCTCAAACATATCTCAAGAACTTACGCCTATAACAATCAAAACGGCGACCTTCATTTTTTTTGATAAACCAAGCGAAATTTCATAACTCCTCAATCAACCTAACGGCAATAAGGATCAAAATAAATCCGAACAGGCTGTGCCGCGCGAGAATACTCACAAATTTAAACGCCTTGGAAAATAAGGGGTCAGCCAAGCCAAAAACGACCATCCGACGTAGACAATAAAATCCGATATAAGCGACACCATGCATCATATGAAACACAATATTATAGCGAATAATATTTCTTCATAAATTGTCGTGCTGCCGGGCCAACTCGTTTAGTGGATGGTTGCGCGTTTTAGAGAAATCTGAGAAATATACTTCGGTATGACGTTGGATTTTACGCGGAAATGGAGCTGAAGTGATATAATAATTTAACGCGATGCAAAATGCGCCAAACACCCCCCATTATAGTGTTTTCGCTGAACAAAGCGAAATTGTAAAGCTAAATTGAATTTTTGTTTATTATAAAGATGACGTTATAAGACATAAGAAGTAAATAAGTAAAGAGTTGTGAATTCGTCATTAAAAAAAATGAAAATTCGTCACAGTCATGGATTATTTTCATTTGCCATTACTTCTTTAAAAAAGAATAAGGCCTTATAAAAAACATTTGTGTATAAAATGTCTTCTACTATATCTATGCAACAACGAACAAATAAGAAACTAAAGAACAAATTGAGTGCATTCCGTTATTTATTTCCCAATTGCATCTAAAGCCATTCGAAGGATTGCGACAAATAGACTTCTTAGGATCTGTCCATCCTATACGAAGACTACATGAGAACATAACGAAACACAGAGAAAGGTTCACATAACTGTGATTAGATCAGTTCATTCGAATAGCATATAGCATACATGCACGCTGCTTACTGGTCGGATGGACGGCGGAATGATTGAAAATTCGTTTCTGACTACCATCAGCTTTTGCAATCGAAGACGTTAGCAACTGCATTACAAATTTTGTATATGAAGGGCTGAGAAGTAGTAAGGTAGCTAAGGATTTTTATACAAGATTCTACACTGAAAAAAATGTTTTACCTTACTTCTGCGGCTATTTGAAAGTTTTGCAAGACACTAATGAAGTCAACTTGATTAAAAAAAAGTAATTTGCAAAAAAAAAAAGACAAAAGGTTTGGTTACATAATGAAAAGAATTATGTAGTCACTTTTTTGTGCTATACATTGACGAAAGTTTGGTTGTGTATAAGTAAGTATTTTTTTCAGTGTAACTCTGCCGACTACGCTTGCAATATTTGATGATTTGGGCGGCTTATGTATTATTCACCTGTCTCCGTAGTATAGTAATGTAGGAGTTTGCTCTCAAGAGAGATCAAGATGGCTTAGAATTTGACGGAATCTTGTGCAATTTGTTTTAATCTACTATTACACTATTGCGGGTTTAAACCACCTGAATTTTCGATAAAAAAGATATTAAAGCCATATATTTGACTGCTTTCTGATGATCGAACAAAAAACGAAGTCAGACGTTTAAAAGCAGTTTCCAAAACTCTGATGCAACGGGTGTACTCTTAACCCCAATTGTAATGAAACGACATATTATGTAAATATTTTGAGGGCGCTTGTTGAACCCTTTTTCTCTGTTCGATTATCTACTCGTGCTATCTGTCCGATACGAGAAACAATAGCGCTTGCAATTCTGTTACATTCTAGTCTAGGTGCAGTTTGATTAAAGGCAGTCACGTGTTTACTTAGCCGATACGGTATAGACAGCGTCTCGACATTAAACATCTTGTTTATTGCTTCTATTTTTTTTTATAAGTATCGATTTAATTGTAATAAAATAATAATTTCTAAACACTAATTACAAAACCTGAATTTCTAGTTTGCATTGTCGACATCAGAGGTCACCAAACTAAACTTCTATTTTACTTGTAGCATTTACCGCCTCACCTTACATATTTCGATCACAATAGAAAATCTTCATTTCAGAAACAAAAATTCATCAATAATTTAACTAAAATTTAATGTATCTGCGCTGTAGACAAACCAATGTGGTTTAAACAGTGTCTTATATATGTAACTTTTTTGTACTAATGTTTAAATGTATTGTGGAAAAAACAAATAAAAAAATCTTTTTCTTAAATTAAGCATTTCATTCTCTACTAGTAATTAACAGTGTCTTATATATGCAACTTTTTTGTACTAATGTTTAAATGTGTTGTGGAAAAAACAAATAAAAAAATCTTTTTCTTAAATTTGAAATGCTTAATTTATTGTGGAAAAAACAAATAAAAAAAATCTTTTTCTTAAATTTGAAATGCTTAATTTAAGAAAAAGATTTTTTTTATTTGTTTTTTCCACAATAAATTTAAACATTAGTACAAAAAAGTTACATATAGTGCATAGTCCTAGTAAGCCAACCCATGTAACAACAATTCTTGTTTTTTTAATTTTGTGCCTATTAAGCATATATATATTTTTCACCAAAAGATGAAGTTTAACATTTAACGCATAAAGTATATAATACTTACAAAAAAAAAAAAAAGATTTTGTAAAATCTTCGACCTTTGAAATCCAAACAGAAACTGTCAGTAATCCGAACATAGTTGGTTCAAGCAAATTAGCCCGGCGATCGCTGGCCGGTGCGGCATTTACATTCGCGATTGCCCACTTGTTTCCGATACACTGGATTAGCCACTATAGTTAGCTTAACTTGGTTTGCTGCTGAGATAGCATATAGATAGCTTGCTTTACATTCATTATCTTTTTAGAGAAAGTGCGTGCACATTTACCGCAAGTCAGAAAAAAAAGTATTATTTGCATTTTTTTTGTGTCGTAAAAAAGAGCTAAAAACATATAGATATATCGTTCAGATAACGCAGCCAATGAAGCGTTGGGCTAATAGTCAATAAATTACAGGCAATACGATCAAGTTCCAGGCTTCTGGATTAGGTCGTTCATCATACCCAACTCATTCAGCCATGCTCGGGAGACTTCGAGTGTCTTCGACAATAAATGGGCGAGGAAGGTGTTCGCCACTTCTTGAGTTATGGCCGCCACCCATAATTGGTTTAATGGAAGTGGGGTTATAGACATTAAATTCAATAACGTTTGAGTATCTGTAAAAAGGTTTTGATATCTTTACTATAGAGTTATAGTGGACATGAATTGATCATAGTATATTTTGTTTCTCGTCGTTTTGTTGATATTTATTTTCGATGTGGTACTTAATACAAGATGATCATAATACCTATTTAATAATATATTATCGGCTTTTTCACATATTACTATTGCTATATCAAATTTTGATAACAGAGCAAGAAACTTAAAATATTTTGAAAAAGATAGTAGTCTTAGTCCACCATTTTTATTAACTTTGCCCACGTAATAGAGAACAGAGATACACATTCGTCGTAGAAGTTGCGAATCAATTGCTTATTTATATGTATTTTCTTATTTTAAGTATTATAGTATAGATAATATTGTTCCATTAATAGAGGCATAACCATGTTTTATTATGATAAATAGAATATTGTATCTATTAGCGGGTATAAGGATAGTAAAATTCATTTTTATTTTGTAAAATACTATACTCATCATATACTACATTTATATAAAAAATTAAAAACCGGCTGAAAATTGAACCCAAGACTATTTTAGTTGTCAAAGCCACGGACACCCACTACCCTGAAGCAATAAGAATTAAGCCACTCATTTATAAGCTAGGCAATTTATTTTTGACCGAGAAAAGTGCCTTATTTAGTCCGTCATTCCCTCTTTCCCCCAAAATGCGAAGTGCGGTTAATTTACACAATTTTTATCGGCGGGCCAGAGGGCGCCGTAATTCCTCGGATATTTATGCGATCCCCTATCTACATCTACTAGATAAAGTTGGCTTTAAATAATACCAAGTTTCAAGAGCATTGTGGAAATTATTTAGAGATAATTTACTGATTGTTTCATGAAGAATTCATTTTATTATGTTTCCAGTAGGTAAATGATTGAATATAGATAACTTTTTGTATACAATGTTAATATAAGCGGAGTCTTATTATTGTAATGGGGTTTACGTTTACGAAGAGTTTTGTTGTTTTAACTCAAATTTCGTAATTTTATGGTTTTAGAGAAAATGCTGCTGTGGAGTTTGTGGCGCCGCTACTTCTCCACTTGCGCTTTGAAAGTTGTGGTAAATTAAATATATGTAATGATAGACGTCAGTAAGTGATAAGAATATTCTTTATTAAGAATAAGAAATTTCAATTTATTTAATTTTATCCCAGATTGCAGTGCAGGGGCATCTTGGCAAAATAGAATAAGAAACGACATGACTTCATATTACCTCTTGAAATGTTTATAATAAGTATAGAATTCAGGTAAAGCAAAAAAACTACGACGAACTGAAACTTAAATGGGTAGCAGCTAGAATAGGAATGATGTACTGGTGGCCTACTGTCATCTCTAAAACCATGCAAGTTCCAGCGAGTAAACGAGATGTAAAGCGCCATCCCCCTTACTCACTTGAACTTCCATGGTTTTAAGAGACGGTTTTAATTACACGATTTGAAATAAAATGAAATAAAAAAATTAGCATTCTAAAAACGAATATTCAAATACGATAATTGCATGAGCTGACAGTACAGCTCTAGCCTTAGTTTGAACAAAAACACCGGTTAGAAGTCCGTTCACAGCGCAAATAGTTCTTGCATGCATTGTAGATTAGCCACCGTCCAGCTTCCGAACTGTCACAGAGTAAACAAACGGTGTACCAACTCCAGACTAATTTGTAAGACTTGCAATTTGTCTGACAATAAACAAGAATTTTACTTAGATATATATAAAAGCTTGAAACACAACACAGTATGTATATGATACTGTGTTGTGTTTCAAGCTTTTATATTTATTATTTTACGTTTATCATAAAAATGTTTGAAAATTTGTCACACGATGTTTTCGCACTTTCTAATTCGTCACAATTTCCCTTTAATTAATATGTATAAACATACATACTCCAAAAAAACTAATTTGTCTGTTTTCATCTGAATACAATTTACGAATAAACTTAAATAAATTTATTTACATACGAAACCCGATGTATGATGTGATGGTGTATGCATATTATTCGAATCATAATAAGCAACTATGTTCTATTGACGAAAAACTAACTGCTAATCGTTTCGTAGCAGGGTCTAGGATTAATTCTTTATCTGGTATAGACTATGGTAGAATATAGCATTGATTGAAGATGATTAATAAGACAGGAGCAACAATAATAGTTCTACCATTTGAATAATCAAGAGCTCAAAATGAATGATCTAGATTTCCATACCACGAAGTCTAAAACAAGAAAGACTACTGAAAGTATTCTTATAAAAGAGGTTAGAACAAAGAATTTCGAACTGCGCGCGGTCAAAGACGCGTTTTTTTTAAATCTATATGTTAGAACAATGCTTGATAAGTACTATCCGAAATCTAGAACACAAACTACCGCATTCTACTCTTGGAATTAGCCCACTGTCTTCTATATTCTGTGGCAGGTTCTAGCGTTAGTTGCGGCGGTTGCTGAACTAAACTAATTTGCACTAAGCGCAGACACTTGCCGAATAAGTTCTACGGCTCCGTTTATTAGGGGATTCAATAGTTGTAGTTTAATATGAGACTTGATTTTTGACTATTCAAACTTCCGCTTGTTTTTTATAGAATAAACTTGTATTCTAGCATCCTTCTTGTATAGGACTATAAATATATATAAAAATAAGAAGAAGACAAAAATGTCTTAATAAAATAGTAAAAATATTATGTCTGTACATTTAGTAATTTTGACTGAAATGGATAAATGAGAGAAAAATTTAAAATAAATAATAGAAAGCAAAAAAACATTGAATTTTTGTCTATCTGTCTGTATGATCGTGCTTATCTCCGAAAGTACTGAACCAATTTGCTTTTAAAACTTTTCTCCACCAAGCAAAATTTTCATAGCGCTCTATGGCACAATGGAAATATTTCCATGCTCTGTGGTGTACGCTTTATCGTTATATGGCTAATACCAAAAATAATGATCATTTGTTGAAAGTGCTTATTATAGTAATTGTAATTACTGCTAGAATAATTAGTAATTTTAAAGACCTTGCAGCCACACTCATAGTGGTTTTTAAGCTGCTCCTTAGTATTAGATTTCCTTTTGGAAATCTATAGTAAGGTTATTTTGGCGACCTTTGAGACGTTTTAGTGTTTTAGTTTGAAAAATTTAAAATCCTTTTAAAACCCTATTTTATAATAGTTGCAAATGATACAAAATACATTTCAAAAGTCCTCAGAAAGATTACTGTCGAATAAATTAATAACACCAACGTTATGTTACTACGTGCTTATCTTAAATCAAAAATGTCTGGCATTTATCCCATTTCCTAATTACCTGGGAACGTCCCGTGGGCCGCCGTAATTAGCACCCGGGCGCGACGGGAATAATTCTGATTGGGTTATCGTAAACTTGCCACAAAGTTAATTCGTCACGAAAAAAAGTATGCGTAAACTTGCCACACTTTTATTTTTTTATAGTTAATTCGTCACAGTCTAATATTTAGTATAGTAAATTCGTCACACTGATTATTTTTGTACAGACAGCAAGAAAATTAAACAAAAATTTAAATAACAACATTTATTTCTTTCATCACAGTTTTGGGATATTAACCTTACCTACATCTATTACAAAAATCACAGTTCTATCTGAATGATTTACTTAAATATTACGTACAAATATAACCAAAGAAGAAGCAAACAAAAATAAATTTGCTGTTAATTTCTAGGAAGGTTCTCAAAATTTACAGCTGTTTTATTTAAAATATTATGTAACAATTTGTAAAAATCACAGTTCTCTTTATAAATAGAAAGCGGCTGATTTGCCTAGGTAACATGCACAACCTACCTACTACCTACCTACCTTATTGATATACCTTACGTGTATAACATAAAAAAAAAAACAAAATATATCTACTTAATGAATCACAGATAAAATCACAGTATTTTTTGTCATAATTCATCACTTGCCT
The DNA here is from genome assembly GCA_947044815.1 of Apomyelois bistriatella. NCBI lineage: Eukaryota > Metazoa > Arthropoda > Insecta > Lepidoptera > Pyralidae > Apomyelois > Apomyelois bistriatella. The sequence continues at coordinate 14,706,357 of OX345690.1, forward strand.
TCCCCTAAAATCAAAGATTAAAGTCGTAATTTAAAACTTAAGTATAGGATTAACTACATCTATGTAACAAATTAGAACAACCTACAATAAAACAATAGTAAAAAGAACTTTTATTATATAAAGTAAAGATATTGCTTTTTGTTTATAACATTAGTTTTCCTTTGAAATCATACATTAAAATTATTAATTTAAATCTTAAATGTAGAATTAACTACATCCATGTTACATTTCTTTAAAATGCTGCATATAAGAAATTTTCAATATAAATTCAGACAGGGGCATGTTATTATAATTTTCTAAAAGAGTTTTTAACTCCCTGTCATATGCAATTGACCTGCGCGTTCTTAAGTTTGATGGTATGGCTAGATTCAATTTTTTTATTTTAGTATCTACATAATCAGCTTCCTTTTTGAGTGTTTCCAGAAACTGAAGCATTCTAGGTTTTTTTTGAGGCATCATATTGTTCAAACGCTTATGCCATGCTTCTGCGAGATTTATTGTCCTATGACGAGAACCATGTATATTCCAAATAAATTGTATATTTTTATTTTCTAACCACTGGGATACGAAATAATCATTAAATGTTGTTACTGTTTCACTCTGTGGCGCATATTCCATAATTCACAACCAACCGTCTTCAATGTCTTCTAGCTTTACATGCGCCAATGCAGCACACAAAGCCAAGTGTCTCTTTTCGTTGATGCTGTTCATATTTAAGGCGTGAGCTTTTTAGCCAATGCTTGTTTGAAGTGGAAGTTACATCCTTGTAGTTTAATATGTGGAAACATTTTTTTTATGACGTTGATAACTGCAATTTCAAAATCGACAATCATTGTCACCGGGTTCCAATATGGCAAATTTTTCTTGAGAGCAATAAAAAGTCGCTCATAAGACCGTTCTTGCTTATTAGGCATTAGAACGTATATGAGAGGAACTACGTTTGTAAAGTTTTCGTCACTTCTCACATCACCATGTATGCAGTAAAGCTGATAAAATGGTTTACAGCAGCTTGAAAAAGTTCCATCCGAAAAATATGTTCGAATATTTCTTACAGCTTCACGAGCTGTCTCAGTACAGAAAGCTATTATTCTGTTCTCAGGATCACTGTCGTCGTCAAATAATAAAAAACAATCTGTATATTTGAACGGGATTATTACCTCTTCACATTTAGCAAAATGTGTTTTGGGTACGTTTAATTCACGATTCCTTACGATATAAAGTGATCTTGAAAAGTGTTTAAATTTCGGTAAGGCACTTAATAAATCGTAACCCGCGTCTTTTTTTGGTTGAAAAACTTCTTCAAATAGTTGAGGCATAGGTGTGCTGGTGTTTGCTGCTGCTTCTTTACAAAGATTCTTTGTCTTGATAATCTCTGTTTTCACTACATTTGGTTTACACTTATGAGCCGCTTCATGCAAAACTCGAACGCTATGATTCTCCGAAATTTTTATACTTGCACTGCATGCACGATTCGTACATCTCCAAACAGTTCCAAGCTTAGTTTCCCGATGAAAGGTGTACATATAACCACCTCTCACAAGCATTCTCCGTCCCCTTTCAGTTTTCGTAAATGTGACCTGAAAAGGTGTTGAAATAGTATCATAAATTTATCTATACTTAATACTATAAAGAGGAAAAAAAGCTACTGGACGGAATTTGATAACTCTTTCAATATAAGAATACTCTTTACTCTTAACAACAACGGAAATAAATGCCGCAATTGAAGTCACGGGAAATAGTCAGCATTTTATAAAATCACCATAAAAATTACTACATGCTTTAAAACTAAACGGGTATAGTATAGAAATTTGTAACTGTGTTTGTCTACAGAAAACAATAAGCATAATACATGTCAAATTTCACAATGTATGATTAATCACACCACCGCTGGCGTCTGAGCCGTCGGCCATTTTGTTTAAAGTTTGTCATGCGTCATGTCTAGTTAAGACAAGCAGCATAAAACGGTATGATTTAAAATTATATCTAAAGTTTTAAACTGTACCTTTGCTAATAAATAAAATAAGAAATGTGACTCTTTTATTCAAATATTTATTTAATTATAATTAATAGTTCGTATTAGATCTAGTGCAGTTTAACTTGCAGATTATAATTACTAGAATCAATTAAATAAACACTTGATTAAATTGACATTGCTGTGAAAATAATGAGGGGTCAGTTAAGTATTAATTTTGTTTTAAAACCATAGGCTATCTAAAGTTAAATTAAATAAAATCATTGTTTAATAACTGTTATTAAAATCGAACTCCTTTTATATAAGAGCATTTGAGAGATAAAATAATAAACAAATAGCACATATTTTTTTTTGTATAGAATTAAATTTAAAAATACTTACACCATGTCCTCCCGTACTTGTTCCCGGCTGATTATCCATTTTTTCAAAGATGCACAAATTACAACATTTAAAATTGCACAGTAATTTTGCAAAACACGTCACCACCCTCTCGCAAGGTCATGTGAGTCACTGGACTGATAACAAGAATGCATTGACCGAAAGGGTTAGTTGTTACATTTAGAAAGAGATAGTTGCAGCGAGCGAGAGAGATAAAAGCATGTGCAGGAGTGCTACCTAGCTGTCTGATTGTAAATTTTCTCATCCTCATATAAAGGATTATTTAAAAAGCACCAACAGCCTCCTAGGGTATGAATGAACTCAAGATAACTATCAACATTTTGCAGCTAAAAAAAAAATGATGTCCTATTTGAATTGATCAAGTGATCATTAATTTATTCAATAATAATTCATACATTGCATTCCAATACATAGATCACATGACAATAGAAAAATAAAATTGAGTAATATAGAAAATTAAATGGGTTATCGTAAACTTGCCACAAAGTTAATTCGTCACGAAAAAAAGTATGCGTAAACTTGCCACACTTTTATTTTTTTATAGTTAATTCGTCACAGTCTAATATTTAGTATAGTAAATTCGTCACACTGATTATTTTTGTACAGACAGCAAGAAAATTAAACAAAAATTTAAATAACAACATTTATTTCTTTCATCACAGTTTTGGGATATTAACCTTACCTACATCTATTACAAAAATCACAGTTCTATCTGAATGATTTACTTAAATATTACGTACAAATATAACCAAAGAAGAAGCAAACAAAAATAAATTTGCTGTTAATTTCTAGGAAGGTTCTCAAAATTTACAGCTGTTTTATTTAAAATATTATGTAACAATTTGTAAAAATCACAGTTCTCTTTATAAATAGAAAGCGGCTGATTTGCCTAGGTAACATGCACAACCTACCTACTACCTACCTACCTTATTGATATACCTTACGTGTATAACATAAAAAAAAAAAAACAAAATATATCTACTTAATGAATCACAGATAAAATCACAGTATTTTTTGTCATAATTCATCATTTGCCTTCCCCTAAAATCAAAGATTAAAGTCGTAATTTAAAACTTAAGTATAGGATTAACTACATCTATGTAACAAATTAGAACAACCTACAATAAAACAATAGTAAAAAGAACTTTTATTATATAAAGTAAAGATATTGCTTTTTGTTTATAACATTAGTTTTCCTTTGAAATCATACATTAAAATTATTAATTTAAATCTTAAATGTAGAATTAACTACATCCATGTTACATTTCTTTAAAATGCTGCATATAAGAAATTTTCAATATAAATTCAGACAGGGGCATGTTATTATAATTTTCTAAAAGAGTTTTTAACTCCCTGTCATATGCAATTGACCTGCGCGTTCTTAAGTTTGATGGTATGGCTAGATTCAATTTTTTTATTTTAGTATCTACATAATCAGCTTCCTTTTTGAGTGTTTCCAGAAACTGAAGCATTCTAGGTTTTTTTTGAGGCATCATATTGTTCAAACGCTTATGCCATGCTTCTGCGAGATTTATTGTCCTATGACGAGAACCATGTATATTCCAAATAAATTGTATATTTTTATTTTCTAACCACTGGGATACGAAATAATCATTAAATGTTGTTACTGTTTCACTCTGTGGCGCATCTTCCATAATTCACAACCAACCGTCTTCAATGTCTTCTAGCTTTACATGCGCCAATGCAGCACACAAAGCCAAGTGTCTCTTTTCGTTGATGCTGTTCATATTTAAGGCGTGAGCTTTTTTAGCCAATGCTTGTTTGAAGTGGAAGTTACATCCTTGTAGTTTAATATGTGGAAACATTTTTTTTATGACGTTGATAACTGCAATTTCAAAATCGACAATCATTGTCACCGGGTTCCAATATGGCAAATTTTTCTTGAGAGCAATAAAAAGTCGCTCATAAGACCGTTCTTGCTTATTAGGCATTAGAACGTATATGAGAGGAACTACGTTTGTAAAGTTTTCGTCACTTCTCACATCACCATGTATGCAGTAAAGCTGATAAAATGGTTTACAGCAGCTTGAAAAAGTTCCATCCGAAAAATATGTTCGAATATTTCTTACAGCTTCACGAGCTGTCTCAGTACAGAAAGCTATTATTCTGTTCTCAGGATCACTGTCGTCGTCAAATAATAAAAAACAATCTGTATATTTGAACGGGATTATTACCTCTTCACATTTAGCAAAATGTGTTTTGGGTACGTTTAATTCACGATTCCTTACGATATAAAGTGATCTTGAAAAGTGTTTAAATTTCGGTAAGGCACTTAATAAATCGTAACCCGCGTCTTTTTTTGGTTGAAAAACTTCTTCAAATAGTTGAGGCATAGGTGTGCTGGTGTTTGCTGCTGCTTCTTTACAAAGATTCTTTGTCTTGATAATCTCTGTTTTCACTACATTTGGTTTACACTTATGAGCCGCTTCATGCAAAACTCGAACGCTATGATTCCCCGAAATTTTTATACTTGCACTGCATGCACGATTCGTACATCTCCAAACAGTTCCAAGCTTAGTTTCCCGATGAAAGGTGTACATATAACCACCTCTCACAAGCATTCTCCGTCCCCTTTCAGTTTTCGTAAATGTGACCTGAAAAGGTGTTGAAATAGTATCATAAATTTATCTATACTTAATACTATAAAGAGGAAAAAAAGCTACTGGACGGAATTTGATAACTCTTTCAATATAAGAATACTCTTTACTCTTAACAACAACGGAAATAAATGCCGCAATTGAAGTCACGGGAAATAGTCAGCATTTTATAAAATCACCATAAAAATTACTACATGCTTTAAAACTAAACGGGTATAGTATAGAAATTTGTAACTGTGTTTGTCTACAGAAAACAATAAGCATAATACATGTCAAATTTCACAATGTATGATTAATCACACCACCGCTGGCGTCTGAGCCGTCGGCCATTTTGTTTAAAGTTTGTCATGCGTCATGTCTAGTTAAGACAAGCAGCATAAAACGGTATGATTTAAAATTATATCTAAAGTTTTAAACTGTACCTTTGCTAATAAATAAAATAAGAAATGTGACTCTTTTATTCAAATATTTATTTAATTATAATTAATAGTTCGTATTAGATCTAGTGCAGTTTAACTTGCAGATTATAATTACTAGAATCAATTAAATAAACACTTGATTAAATTGACATTGCTGTGAAAATAATGAGGGGTCAGTTAAGTATTAATTTTGTTTTAAAACCATAGGCTATCTAAAGTTAAATTAAATAAAATCATTGTTTAATAACTGTTATTAAAATCGAACTCCTTTTATATAAGAGCATTTGAGAGATAAAATAATAAACAAATAGCACATATTTTTTTTTGTATAGAATTAAATTTAAAAATACTTACACCATGTCCTCCCGTACTTGTTCCCGGCTGATTATCCATTTTTTCAAAGATGCACAAATTACAACATTTAAAATTGCACAGTAATTTTGCAAAACACGTCACCACCCTCTCGCAAGGTCATGTGAGTCACTGGACTGATAACAAGAATGCATTGACCGAAAGGGTTAGTTGTTACATTTAGAAAGAGATAGTTGCAGCGAGCGAGAGAGATAAAAGCATGTGCAGGAGTGCTACCTAGCTGTCTGATTGTAAATTTTCTCATCCTCATATAAAGGATTATTTAAAAAGCACCAACAGCCTCCTAGGGTATGAATGAACTCAAGATAACTATCAACATTTTGCAGCTAAAAAAAAAATGATGTCCTATTTGAATTGATCAAGTGATCATTAATTTATTCAATAATAATTCATACATTGCATTCCAATACATAGATCACATGACAATAGAAAAATAAAATTGAGTAATATAGAAAATTAAATTATATAATTTGGCCATCATTAAATTCAAATAAATAAACCCCTGTATGTAGTTGAATACTTTAGACATTTGTAGTAAATAAATGTATTTAACTTGTTGTCCGCTTCAGTTCCGCCCATGGTACATACCTTCATCTTTACAAGAGTGGTTTTTTTTTGTAAATCTAACCTGTCGTCATGTCATAAAACCAAATAAACAAACTCTTCGGCATTTTTCATATTAGCGTAGATTTAAACCACTAAATAAATAAATCACTTTGCTTGCTGTCGGTACTTTGCTAATTGTGGCAAATTAACTATAACGCATACCTACCTGTGACGAGTTAACTAATACTTTTTTATGCATGTGACGAATTAACTTTGAATGTATGGAGTTTTAAAAACGTGACGAATTAACTATGTGGCAAGTTTACGATAACCCTTCTGATTCCCGACAGGAACTTATACACGTGTTTGGTTTAATTATAATAGCAGGAGGCCGAGATGGTGGGAATTAGTTGTACATACATACATACATACATACATATCATCACGCCTGTCTCCCGTAGGGGTAGGCAGAGACTAGAGATTTCTATTGGCTACGATCCTTACATACCTCTCTCGCTTCCTCCACACTCATCACTCTTGTCATACACGATCGCCGATTTCGCTACTTTCCTCCTTTTTCAATTAGTTTTATTATGAAATAGCGTGGGGAGATCTGTATAAGGATTGTAGTATGTGGAATCTTTAGTCTTTGCTTACCCCTGTGAGAAACAGGCGAATGAATGGATGAATAAACACTTTATTGCATCAAGTATATAAATAGATCATTGGATATCTTTTAGCGAATTGATTTTGCAATATATAAAATTCCCGTGTCACAATGTTAGTTACCTTACTCCTCCGAAACGACTTTACTATTTTTTACCAAATTTTAAATGCATATTCAATAGGTCTGAAAATCGGCTACTATCTATTTTTCATACCCCTACGTGATAAGGGTTGTTTACCCTTAAATTATAAAGAAATAATTTATATGGAAAAACAACGTTTGCGGGGTCTGCTTGTCTCACCATAAAATCAATCGCTCAAATCCCAGCTAAAAGAAATTATGACAAAGAAGAGAACGAAGTTACGAAAAATTTGGTCACAAAAGTGTGCAGGGTCAATTAAATTTGTTAGAAGGATATGAAAAATTCGCACAAATTCAAATAGACAAAGATAACAAGTAATTCAAAAATGAATACTCGTAACTAAGTCGTGGAAATATGCACAAGAATGAAGGTAATTGGAGGATAACAACAGCTTTACCGACGAATGTTTGTGATTTACAGGAAATTGGGAAACATTTTTAAATTCTGAAAGAGAAATTATTAGTTTTTCAGCTATTTGATTGTGATTTTTTTACTCCGTTTTTAATTAAAAAATCTGTTAAGTTCTTTGTAAGAAGTATCATTGAAATTACTAGCGATTGTGTGGAATAAGTGTAGTATTGTTAAGAAGATTAGGAACAAAGGTCTAAAATTCCTTGTGTTTATGACTGATTCTACCAGCAATTGAATTCCCAAGGAGATTTGAGTTATAAGTCGGCTGTAGATTTTTATGCCGAATGTAATTTCTGTAATCAAGCACTGGAGTAAAAACAGTGAAATGTTGTGTTAAGGCTGATTTTGAAATCAGAAACAGTTAGTTAGACGAGTGAGGAAACGCTAATATAAACTGATAATATAGGCCATAAATTAGAATACAAAATATCATAAGCACAAATATTTAGAAAAAAAAATCACATGATCGTTCCTTATTGAATCAGAAGACTAAGTTAAAAGCACCAATGTTATATATTATTATAAACGCGTTAAATACCATAATTTTTATAATAATAAAACATTATATTTGCATAAAATATCAACGTTCATGATATAAACCGAGGCACATATTTCCGACTATCCAAAATCACTTCCCATCTCTCATAATGGATGATATATCTTCAGGCTTACACAAGATTTTCGTACCGGGAATAAGCGGAGCGGCAGAAAACTGGTTTTGATCATTTTTAGGGTTTCGAGTTCGCCAGAGTGTTAAAACGGAACCGATGTCCTGTCTGTCCGTTCGTCCATCTGTCAACGGCATCTCATAACCCGTGTTGGGAAATCCGACTTGCGGTTAGCCAATTTTAATTTGATTTTCGTACGCTAATGGGAACAGCTAATTAGACCCTTTTGTCACATTTTTGTCTGACTTTCTGTCCATCTTCATATAAAAATTGATGGTAGCGCTCGGTGTTCAGTGTTGTGTCTAGTCCAATGTCAATTTATTAAATACTATTATTTTTTAAGCCGTCTATTATTGTGTCTTACAACTGGACAAAGGCCTACCCCCTATTTTTACCAGTCCTTATTATTTTCCAATATTTATGAATTACTTTTTCGACATTAATCCGTCAGATTAAAAAAAAACACAGTTCCGTTTTCATTAAAATCTGTTTTGTCCCTTTTTTCTTCTAAAGAGAAACAAGAGAAAGCACTTTTTAACTAACCTAGCTTTAATATCAGCTCTGACAGTAACAAATTACACTTAGATAAAATAAAAGATTTTAAATACATTTATCTAAAACCTACGAGATATCACCGGCAATAAAATTCCTGTGCCGAACTTCCAATGTCCCTTTTCCATCATAGTCACTATGACGAATTTGCTCATTTGGAAGGGACAGTGCGAAAACTGCTAGAATTTAACGTGAATTACTGAGGGTGAATGCTGGCCCCTGTATGTTTTAGGTTTTGTTATAATATAATATTGTTAACTAGCTGTTGCCCGGAGCTCCGCTCCTGTGGGAATTTGAGGAAAAAATATAGCCTATGTGTTGCTCCAGGGTCTAAGCAATCCCTATTCCAAATTTCAGCCAAATCGGTTCAGCTGTTTTCCTGTGAAAGAGTAACAAACATCCATACGTTCTTACAAACTTTCGCGTTTTTAAAATTAAGTAGGATTTAGTTATTTGTGAAAGAAACAATTTAATATTGATTAAGAAGCACATGCAAGAAATAATTAAATACAAACTATAAATAATATCTAAAACAATAAAGTACTTCTTCCTCAAAATAAAAGAAAAACCATTTTTCCGTTTGTTTTCTAGGCTTCGCATGGGCATAAAAACCTTCATTTGATTCACTATCTATTAAAAAAACCGCATCAAAATCCGTTGCGTAGTTTTAAATATTTAAGCATACAAAGGGACGTAGGGACAGAGAAAGCGACTTTGTTTTATGCTATGTAGAGATAGTGATTATTTACAACGTGTTAACATTATTGTGTTACAAAAGCTAATTCGCTTTTTCGGAAAAAATAAACTATTAGTTTAATACTAATACACAAAAATATTTTTTTTATGACAGAATATAAAATAAATCCTTCGTTTATAATGTGTTTCATGATTTTTATGCCTCTCGAATAAATAGTGGCAAAACTGAGATTATCGTGACAATATTCACGCAAACAGAACTAAAATTAATTGCAACACCGCCACGGCGACAAGATGTCCAAATTAATCGAGACAATGTGTCGATCCTAATAATTAATGGCGCAGACAAGTTTAACCACGAGAATTAGTGTTTGATTATAAGCGTACTACTCGTAGCGTGTAAGTTAACCATAATATTACAAAGTATATCAAAATACAACTAGCCAATATGAGTTCTTTACCTAGAATTTGGAATCGCCCGGCAACTTTCTTTTTTAATCTATGTATCTTTACAATTAACTTTTTAATCCTTAAAATAAAAGTGTGTATAAAAGCGAACATAAAATACCGCAATAAATGAATTTCTATTAAGTGAATGAGGATGTAGTTACGAAGAACGAAAAAGAGATGTTGAGATGGTTTGGACATGTAGAGAGGATGGATGAAAGGAGACTGACGAAAGGTATATACAAAGCAGAGTTGGCTGGGAGCGGCGGTCAGGGTCGGCCTCGAAAAACATACTGCGACCAAATCGCAGACATTTTGAAAAAGGGAGACATTAGGAGTTCCCGAAATCGGCGGCCGTGTAACGAGAGTGATGGAGTGTGGTGGAGGTGAAGGTATGTAAGGATCGTAGCCAATGGAAATCTCTGGTCTCCACCTACCCCTACGGTAGACAGACGTGATGATGTGTATGTATGTTTTATTTTTATATTTTGTTTTATATTCTATAAGGCGCCACCCACAAATTTGCAATACCTGTAAAAGGTGACTAAGTATTAAAGTGCAAGTACTAGTTTTAAGACCAAAATGACACTTAGTTGGCAAATAAATATTATTATTATTATTTCGTTCTATTCGTTTTCTTCTCTCTTTTCTAAAAGAGGTAAAAATATAGCACGTGCCATAGCCAAGTGCAAGATATATACTAGTATTATTATTATAACTTTTGATTTACGATTGTACCTTTTTTTTATACGATACACTAGAAGTTAGGCATACGGTCTATGGCTAATTACTCTCGTAAAACCTTGTGGGTGTCACTAGCTCTCTGCTAACTCGTGGCCAGGGTATTGCGCCCCAATGCCTAATAATTTCTCTCCTCTTTCGCCCTTCAAACCAAAATACTACGTCACTGCTGTGTATGAGTAAGTGAGTAATCATCATTTCGTGCAGGGCTCACGGTCAATCGACCATACACACCCTAGTGTCAGAGTTCTTTCAAAACCACCCCTCGGCTTCTGACGTGGTTCCTTTTAACGACTTCCAGATGGCAGCCGGGACCAATTAACGTGCCTTCCGAAACACGGATATCTTTATTGTCTGACAATCAGGTGATTCAAGCCTGTAATGTCCTAATCAAAAAGGAAACAACTAAACAAAGTATGCTTCCCGTAAGTTTCGAACACACGACCCCCGGTTCCACAGGCAAACACCTTAATCACAGAGGCAGCAGTAAGTAAGCAGAAGACCTTTTTTCAGAGGTTCTGTCTAGTAAAATATCGAAATCCTTTAGATAAATTGCATTCCCACCCTACATACGGTATCTCACGTATTCAGACTCGATTGTCAGGCGGATCCCTAATTTATTTGACAGCTAAATTAGCGGCCATGTTTCATGACTGACGTGGATTGGCTGATGAATGTACAGATGTAGGTTCTAGATGATTTTGTGCAGTCACACGCTACGCTAATAGATGGCGCTGTCTCCAGTTGAATTGTGTAAAAATTTAAAAATAGTATATGTATAGTGGGCCACATTGCAACGTATACCAATTTATCTTTATACTAGCGACCCGCCCCGGCTTCGAATGGGCATAAAAATCTTCCTCTTGAATCACTATTAAAAAAACCGCATCAAAATCAGTTGCGTAGTTTTAAGATTTAAGCATACAAAGGGACATATGAACAAAGAAAGCGACTATGTTTTATACTATGTAGTGACTAACACCAAACAACAAGGGTGTTTACTTTTTATTGTGGTCCACTGTACACACTGTGACAAATCAAAATAATAACAACCCTTTGCGATGAAGTTTGTCAATTTACCCCCACTGTATTAGTGAACAATAGCAAACACTATACAATGCTACTATGGACAAGGGTAAATTCATACAAAGCAGAAAGCAGCATTAAGACGTATTCACACGTCCACCTACATAATAAATCATGGGGTGTGAATTGTGCCGAAATATTTACAAGTTACTCTTTGTATAAGGTGTTCGTACTGTGAAACGTTTTATCGTTGGGCACAATGTTTCCACATTACTAAAGAAAAGACTGGCTGTACATTCCATAGATGTTTGTTTTGATTATGTGTTCGGCTACTCGGCAATAGATGACACTACTTTTGATTTAAAACTCGCTATGGTTGTCGGTTGTCGTTCAAATTTAATGAGGCTATGTGGTTCTTCTATAGATTACATCTTCGCTTTACTCAAGCAAACTTCTATCTTGGTATATCTAAGGGTAATGGTGTTACAAAACAACAGAACCTCCCTAGGACCCTATAACTGCAATTTACCTCGCTCCGTCGCTAAATATCATATTCTCAAAAGACCACATTCGCAAAACATCATATTCTTATTGTTTACAATGAAGTTAAATAAATAATAATAAAAAAATTGTATATTCCTCTCCTACCTTTAAAATAAATAATATCAGAATAGAAAGACATATAGATACTCCAATGTTCATATTCTGACCAAACTGCCACTCTGTTAGAAACAGCAGTCGAAGGCAAGACAGGCTTTAAAATAACATTGTTTGCAAAGCCCTACAGTTCCGCTGAACAGCTTAGAGACAGGAGTAGACAGCGACACAGAGAGAAACGTTGATACAACACATCGAGATTGGTTCACCTGTAAGAGTAAAACATACACGCTCGATGGGCGATTAGGGGATACCCGAGATTTTTTTGGCCTATATTAGGTCTCAGACGACTTGCTTTCTAGTTTACTTAAGCAAGCCGTAAAAGTCGTCTGAGGGAATCGCCGAATGGGGAAATCATGTCATAGGCGATGCGGCTAGCAACCCATCACTATTGATTTCCTGTTTCAACTACCATTATGCTAAGCGCGGCCTAAGGTCTTATGGCCCTAGGCTCTGTCTACCCCGCATGGGATATAGACGTGATTATATGTATGTATGTATGTAAACTAGAAAAATAAAAGCAGGTAGGTACTTATATTGCTACAAACCCCAAAATTCATCATTATTATGCCCTTCTCGACCGCTCTCTTTAATACAAAAAAAAATACAAATTCTTACTTATATATATTGAGTTGTATGTCTAATAAATTAATAATTTACTTACATGAAAAATAATAATATGCAAAACTAATTTAAAAGAGCAACTTAAAAAAGACAGGTAAAAAGATAAAAATATATTTATTTTTCTTCAACAATCTCAATAATAAAAATGTACTAATTAGTGTACATATTTAAAAAAAAGGCTGTAACTTATATGAAGGTTTCTGTCGTAAGCAACCACAGACAAAATCCTTCATGTAAGCAACAGTCTGTCATTCTGCATGGTAGTAGAGCGCAGTGCCACAGAATAAATACTTAATAGCGGCGCGCACGTTTTCCTCATGCTTGTGTTGTACTGAATAGTATTTAATGCACTAATCTTTCTCTCTTTCGTTATCTACTCATGTGGCTTAAGTCCTATATCAAAATACATTTCAAAAGGATTCCAGTTTACTACCGGGAAGTTATTCTTAAAATGGAATTCCTGTGTTACGCCATATTTTATTTTGTCCATTTTGAAATATTGTAGACTTTTCAGGTGGACTCAGCAGTATTGTGATAAATTCAAATTGCTTTTCTCAGATTGATAAATAATATGTTAGTTCGCTATGCATAATGATAAGCATATTATTTTGAATAAATAATTTCGTTTGAATAAATATCCATTAAGACCTGGTCAAATTTGCTGGAAGTAGTTGGATGAGGAAAGCACAACAATAAAACAACAACATCAAGACCGAGAGGAATGGTGTACATTGCTAGTTGCTTACACTCAGCATTGGGTGACGATGGGCTGAAGAAGAAAAAGAATAAAAATCCATAAACACTTAGAAGAGACTCCATCAAGAGAACAGCTCTTATATTTTTGATAAGAGTAAATATCACTACTAATTGATGTTATAGTTATTCGTATTGTATGTCTCTATTTTTGGATGGACAAAATAAGATATTGCAGTCTGCCCCTTGATCCCATTCCAAGCTGTATGGCAACGGAGCCCGGTGTTCGATTTTTTTTTTCTTTTTCGAGGCAATCTTTTTTTTTGCTGCCATCTTCATCGAAGGTCGAATCGGCAACCATCAATGCGACTTGCACCTTTGAGAAAGCCGCTACCATGTACCATTTAACACGTTGGCAGACACACGACTGCTATAGCCGTTAAAACAATAAAACTTCTATTGTATTTCAAAAACGTCCGCGAACGTGTTAACATAACAAATTAAACATGTTGATCTAAATTCAAACAATGTGTACAAAGGCGGACTTATTAATTTCTTTCAGCCAACCTTGCTTGGGCAAAATTCAAAGCTACCTGAAAATTTAGATCGGATCGTTTTCATGAAATTTGCCATCAGCTGGACAAATACCATAATAAGACACCTAAATCACCTTTTATGAACCACTGAAAGATAAGGAGTGGTCTATTCTCAAGCCGGATAACCCTTGGAGTGTACTGATACTTCATCAGTAAATAACGCTGTCGATAAATACCAACAAATTAGTCTGCAGACACACAATTTAATTGTCTGGTGTGCGACATTCGTCTCGCTCCGGGCTGAGCACAAGATAAGCATTCTAATATTATGGCGCGTGGTACAAGTTACGAACGACCAATGCTAAGTGTTCGAGAAAGTTAATTTCGTTTGTCGATAAATATAGTACCGGAAGGAATAAATAGAGCACAAAACGTTACGTAGTCTCATAAGACCGCAATGAGGATAAAGGTTATTGCACATATTAAAAAAGAGATTTACTGGTTTATTTAAGTTTAAGCATCGACATAAATGAAGAGCATTAAACAATCACAAAATCAAACAGCTACATAATTATTATTTATTGAAAATGTACGTTTAATGCGTATTCAATCTTGTAGATACATGATATTCAAGACGTAATTTTTCACCATTATAAAACTCCATGTCGAATGGAAAATAGATTGGGACCAAAGTCCAAACTTCCAGACGAAAACTTGCTTTCTCTGAATGCAGAAAATAATAACGAAAAAGACACACACAAAGGTAAACGCTGAAAATATGAATGTGAGTCATTTTGAATCAGTCAGATTGAACATGTATGAAAAAGGCCTATGGCCTAAGAGGACAAAGTGATCTCAATAATGAATGGGAAAAAGATTACACGAAAAATCGCATCATCCTCTAACTTTCGCCAAACTCTTGAAGCAACAATGCTGATATCAGTCCCCAGGGATCGGAAATACAGGACTACATAATGTCGCGACATTTCGGAATTTGAGATACAACCGCCAGAAATTCAGAAACTAATTTAGACTACAGCTGTTTTGCATATTAAAGTCATAAGTCGATTTGAATAGACGAATGTTTGATGTAATGTGGTATGTTGATGATAAGAAAAATAACTTCGGGCTGATGTTGGAAGATGTCGAGACAACGGTGTTTAGATGAGGGTTTCTCTGACAGATGTGTTACTGCGGCGCAGTTGATGGCTCACCTTTTGTCGTTCCCCTACAAGTAGTCGCCTTTGCCCCTAGTATGAGTTTTTCTTAACGCAGACGCTAGCGACTGCGTTAGCGATTAAGTATGACAAACCTGTAGAGCGCCTCTGGCGGATAGTAAGGCAACTAAGAAATTCCATACAATATCCTAACGCAGTCGCTAACTCATACTAGGGGCACTTGTCTCTTACACAATGGTGGACCTGCTCGAGGCAAATGACAGCGATGGAGGTGACCAAGTACTGGGCAAAATCAATATAGAGTCCATAAAGCCATTTTGACTTAATTTGGTTTTTTTTTTTGAATGGAAGTTAATGCCTCAGAGCATGAGATTGCCACTTCATGAGACCCACACACATAAGCGGTCACTAATGGCCATCTGTAGGAATGGGTCGATAGGTGAGGGATGAGCATAATATCTACTATACTACTATTATTATCTATTAGAACAATTTCTTATGGAGTTCCCTGGTTAAATAAGTTTATTTTTTCTCCTAGGAACTCACTCTTACAGTGCCACATTTTTTTTCTTATTTAGTTGTGGGTCACACTGCTGTTAGCTCGAACAAGCTACCTAAAAGCTTATTAACGACTGTTATCTAGCGGTAAGAGTCGAGACCAACGGCTTAACAAGCCTTCCAAAACACGAGGGAGTATAAAATAGAAATGCAATTAGTGACGACCAATCCTAGTCCGGCCAACTTTGCCCTCGCTTGACACACAAGATCGAGGCTATCGAAAAGTTTTATAATTAGGTCTAGTATAGACCATTGTTTACACTAATATATGTATAATACTCACGGATATTATTTTGGTGAACACAATATTCTTAAGAGGGGAGGCCTTTGCCTAGCACATGTATCCCACATACATAAGGCTACTAAATAATAAACACTTTACCTTGCAATATTTAGAAAGTCGGCTAAAAAACAGGCTTTTCTCATATTTTGATACCTACACTCTATCTATTTGTAATTTCCAAAGGTTGACTGGCAGAGAATGCTTATAGCATTAAATTTATCTATTGTAGCTCTTGGCTAAACAAAGTTTTAAATAAATAAATAAATAAAAAGGTTAAAAATACACAGTTATTTTCACACACAAAATACAAAGCCACTAGCCTGAACATATCGACTGCCCACATATATACAAAATAAACATCTCAGGTGAACAGAAAGAGGCCATTTTCTTGAATTATGCTTCAATAAATAAGTTGTGCGCAAGGGCTGCGCGTTTTTCAAGCAGCAGCGTTGTTTTTGTGTACACAATATTGAGAATCCTACAATTGTGATTAAAGGTTGCATTTACCTTGTAGGATTTTAATTCTGTGGGTCTAAATCGAATTGAATTCATATTACAAATTCCTTAGCAATTCCTATTTCTTTCAATTTTTTTGAAGAGGAATTGCAAAGTTTAGTTGGCCATTTAACAAAAAAGAATTGCTAAGGAGTTCGTAATATGAATCGATTCGATGAATTGCTCAAAGTGGCGTTATAAGACCCCCTGGTCTAATACTTCTTACTTGATATTTCAAGAGGTTTTATTTTTTAATGCGAGAAATCTTATTTATTTTATACTAGCTTTCGCCCGGGGCTTCGCAAAAACAGTGCTTTTTTTCGGGATGAAAGGTATCCCATATCTTTCTCAATACTTTCATCTACGTGTATTCGAAATTACAGAAAGATTGGTGGAGAACATATGGCGAGAAAGCGTAACAAACAAACAAACTCACTTTCCTATTTATAATATTAGTTAGAATTTAGTTTCTTTTTTATTTGGTGCTTTAGACAATAAAATAAATCATGTAACAATACCGTGTACAGTCAAAAAGTGAATAGGTATACAAAAATATATAGACGAATTAAAAACCTCCTCTTTTTTTGTAGGTCGGTTGAAAAGACATAGCTAGCTGAGAAGCAATAGACTCCCGATTCGGCCTCATCCCGGGCTACTCGTGAAGGCTCCCGTGGGTACAAAATGGGTTATACAAGCTCAAGGGGACATCGGAATATACGTCATCAAACTTTATTGGTTACAAGGTTGCTACTATCGAAAATATGACTCAGAAGACTTATAGGATAGAGAGATACACTACACTACAAGTGCATAGGGACTTTTCTTAAAAGATATCTTTTTTTAAGTTAAATATAAGCATAACTTAGATACAGCTAGCTTCATAGAAAGCATACCTCCTTAAGTGTGAGTGAAAAGTTATATTATTTTATTTTATTATTTCTTAAACACAAAATAGATACACTTACAATTTGATTGATTTAAAAATGGTTTTTTCCCATGTGGCCCATTATACTTTTTAAACTATTATCACATACATAATACATAAAATCACGTCTTTATCCAATGCGGGTTAGACAGAACCTAGGGTTATAAGACCTTAGGCCACGTTTAGCATAATGGTAGTTGAAACAGGGAATCTATAGTGATGGGTTGCTAGCCGCATCGCCTATGTAATGATTTCCCCATTCGGCTATTCCCTCAGACGGCTTTTATGGCTTGCGCGGGAAGAGAAGCAGCTGGTACATTCTATGTTTTTCTTTTTCTCCCAGACCAGCATGGAAGATCACAGAATTAGTAATAGCACTAATCATTGTCCTGTCGAAGAATAGTCCAATGGTGCATTGGCTATAAGACCTATCACCTTATAGCACATAGAATCACCTTAAAGCACATCGTCATTCAATCGCTCCTAACCACACTTATTGAAATCTGAAGCGAGTTATTTTTTTGTGCATTTACGAAAGCAGTGGGCTGGCCCGGGCCTGCAACTCCTGCAAGCGTGACATATCGTGACAATGACAATATTTCAAGCTGTCACATGGTACCGACATTGGTCTTACGACGAGTAAGGCAGACGCCTTACTTATGGAATGAAGCGTGTTCGTAATTGTAAGTCCGTACAATTTTTATATATAAAGTTTTGCATCCTACAAAGCTGCAACATACTGGGTTCCAGAAGGCCGTAGACCGAGGGTCTGCCCCTCGGCCTTCTGCAACCCACGCAAGAAATGACGGGATGACCTGGACACATTCGAGTGTGGATGGCAACAAGCGGCGACGCGTGGAAGACAAGAGGGGAGGCCTTTGCCCAGCTGTTGGACAATTAGGGCTATAAAAAAAAAAGAGTTTCATATACATTATATATTGCCGTGATCGCTTGGAGACTAAAATGGTCAGAATCGCTTGGAGACTAAAATAACGAACATTTGTAAAGCCTTACGTGTTCAAATTTTTTGCTGTAAAAGTGTCTACGCTTGCCCGCTGTCGTCTATAACTTGTACCGCACTGTTGTATAAACTTAGCGCATAGATCCAGGAGATTGGAGATGCATTGCCTATAGATTGGATTCCGATGGACTGTGAACACGAATTCTGAACTAAATGTTCAGGGACATTTCAATAATTCGTATTCGTAGACTAGATGTATATCAGTATTGTCTTAGAATTGGATATGTCTTGGTCATGAACTGTGACTTATCAAAATATGACATTTTGTCATTAATTTATGTCGAAAATGGTAACAGCTGTGCTAATTTGAAAGGCGAGAGAGTGGAGAAAGACTAGGCTACGATTGGCAGCGCGTGAGTAAAACCTTTAAGAAATCACCAGCGTCAATAAGCTACGGTATTCTTGACTGCCAACTTATTGTAAACTAGCAGTTCACCCCGGCTTCGCCCGTGGTACACACTTAGCCTATGTCACTCGGGGATAATGTGGCTTTCCAGCAATGAAAGAATTTTTCAAATCAGTCCTGTAGTATTGAAGTCTATTTGATGCAAACGACCAACAAACCAACTGACCAAATATAACCTCATTATAATATTAGTAAAAAAAAGAAAAATGATTAAAAATTATTGTAATTAGAACTTCTGCATGGTATGTAAATAATAAAATTGTAAATGTAGAATATTTTGATAAATTTGTTTCGAATATTCCCCGCGAAGAGACAAATTCTAATAACAGAGGACAAATCAAATAAAACTAAATCAATGTCCGTACTAGACTCCAGACAGATTTGAACTGATCAATATCGCACATTAATCTCAATCGATTACACTCACGAAACAAGTCGTTGAGAAGTAAATTAAAATACTCGATTCAACATCGATTTGCAATATTCGAGTGCTGATCAACACACATTAATCGTAACCTCTCGATGTCAGTGGTAATTTATTGAGGAAATGAGATCGCGGGACCCTCTGGTGTTGCGTTACCAATATTATCGATAAACAGGAAAATGTTTACATAAACAAGTCTTAATTTATTCTCCGTTAAAAACTGGAGTTTCATTATATCTTGATTTGATTTTTATCCGAATGCCCGAAGGACCAAAATTTTTCGAGCGTGTCAAATCAAATTGTTTATTCTCGATATAGGATATTCTTTTCACTTATTGACGTCAATCATTACTTATATTAAGTTTACCACCACTTCCAAAGCGCAAGTGGAGAAAAAGCTGCGCCACAAAATCCACTGCAGCATTTTCTCAGAAAACGTCAGTTTACAAAGTTTAAGTCAAAACAGACGTGAAATATTTTTATTATAGCAATAAGTTTTTTATTGAATATCAAAGATTATTGAATAAATTTGTTTGATAAATAAAAATGACAAATAATAAATGACGTCAAGCACTAAAAATAAATTATAATAGTAAAAATTGTGTCTTTTTATTCATAGTAGCTTTATAGCCAAAATGGCTGACACTCTTTTGCACACAGTAGTAAAATTATTACATAAAATGAAGGTCTTTTTCAAGACGATGTAGGCTAGGTTATCGAGCAAAAAATCGGATATCTAACCCCATAACATACCTACTATACTGACTGGGAGGGTCAGGTTTATCTGGCCCCGACTGTACATTCATGACCAGTAATTCAAACTAAACAGCAATAATTTCTTTCATATTACTTGGATGTTTATTCCTAAGGCCACAAGAAAGTTATTGGGTAGCCGTGAGTTATTGTGTACTTCATAAAAATAGAGAAAACCCAGCTGTAATTTGTCGGGTAGACTATAAGTCACACGTGTGTGGTGGTATTATTTATTGCGCTATGATTAGGCGTGTTTTATTTGCTTTGGTACGATTTAAAAGGGTAATCATATGTACTACCCATAGTACCCACATTTAATAGACGCTTCAAGAAAGATTAATTTTTCTAGAAGAATTAATAGCATTGTGTAGCGTTGAGAGGAATCTTTGTTTACTCTACCATGGGGTCTTAGTGGCTCTCGACGCATTTGTCTCTTTCTGGTAGATAGCATTCTTCACGCGGATATGTTCTTAGATACTACTGATAAGATGGCTTGATGTAACAATGACTGTTGTAATAGTTAGTACTATTATATATTCTGTGGTAATAGTACAAAACAAGTAAATTACATAGATTAAAAACAAAATACAGGCTTTCAGAAAAATAATCAAACCACATTCTAATTGCGCGGAAAAAACAAAATAATATCTAGTTTAAATATTGAAAAGGTTATTTTACTTAACAGTTTATTTTATTCGAATATCAATATTAGTTAACTACATAGCAAAACCATATGCAAATATAAAATGCGTTTTGAATTGACGCGAAAAAGCAAATACGGCTCAAAATTTATCCCAGAAAATATATAGCGTATTTAAAAAGTAATCTTTCACGGCCTACAGGATGTTGGTATTTCATATTGCAATTTATGATTATTATTTTAAGTAGCAGGTGCTTTCCGCTCTCCCGTTGTCATTTAACAGCATAACATGGCCCAACGGTGACCTAAAATTATTTATGGGAAAATTAAGTTTATTTACGAAGCACCCTGTATTTATGAGCACCTCAAAAATTGCGTAGCGATGGAGCGTGACAGATAAAATTTTACGGCTCAAGTTTAGCTTTTAAAAGCTGAGATTGGCGAAAGTTTTAACTGTTTGTCTTTATGTCGTTGCTGACTTAACGCTATTAGTATAGGCGATTGGGTATCAATTTTAGTTACGAAAAGTTGTTCTATATAAAATTTGAAAAAAAAAATCTTATATTATCTGAGCTTCGAATTGAAATAATAAAATTTTGTTGATGATTGGCCTTATTTTATTTATTCGTTTATTTGCAAAATCTGATACTTACGATACGATGAATTATTTGTATTTTGTTTTCGATTATTCCTTCGGCCATTTATTGAAATGAAACCATAATACCTAAGTAGGTAAAAACAAAGTTTGTCATGACAATGACAAACACAAAAAAAAAATCCAATTTGGTGCATTCGTTCGAAATCAAACATGCCTTGTGTTCATTCAAATGACGGTAAATTTTTTTAAGAAACCGATTTTGATGAAACAAACTTTTTTTTTCCGAATTAAACAAAACAATGGTAAAAGTTTTAAGCAAATCGGTTCATTACTTTCGGAGATAGGCATGATCACAAACAGACAGACAAAAAAAAAATGCATGATATTATTCATTTTCAATATAATTCTGTTATAGGCCATAGTTCATACATACAACGGGCTGGTGACATCAATGCCAACAGTTTTTTTGTTAAGTTTGATAAATAGATATTTAATCCTTCTCACCGGACGACCAGGAAAGCCATACGCATTTCACGTAATGATTCAGCATCCATTCCAGCTGATTCCACTTGGTAACCCCTGGCTTCATTACCCAAAGTGCAGGCTCACCGCTTCATCCGCCGCTTATTTTGTTTCTAAACCAATTTATTTAATGCCCCGAATGGAGCGATTGGTTACAGACGCTATTTTTCAAGTTCTTGCTTTTTAGAAGACGTAACCGGCTTAAAAAACAAACACGGCACATGACGTGAGTTGAAAAAATTGAAAACTTTGAAATGTCATTTTACTGCATTATAACAGACTCCCAGTGAATCCTAAAATAAACAAATGAGTTTTCTACGAGAGAACCCGCAGAATGAAACCATTATATTTAATATCAGAGATAACTTGGAGCATCCCAACAGCAATAAATTGTTAGCAAGTGGAGGAAACTAGCAAACTTATAATTGCTTCCGTCAGGTGCTTAATTGTCGATACCTGCCTCGCAAATTATTATCATGTTTGGAACATTGGAGCAGTGATGAAGGGGTGTGGTTCAGACTTATAATATTCAATAACTAGCTATTCCCCGCGGTTTTACTCGCCCGTAGTGTAATTAGCCTCTTTAACCTTCTCCAAGAATCAGGCTATCATATGCAAAAATAATTTTTGAAATCCGACCAGTAGTTCTTAAGTTACAAGCGTACAAACAGTTGATCCTAGCTGCCAATGGTTAAAGAAACTGTCAGAGCCCAAAAGGCGGCTTTGAAAAACTTCAGCACCTGAGTGTGGAGGGTCGATAGACCTTTTAACAAACGATGATTATCATTTTAAGAAACACTGCAGAATCAAATATATCAAAAATCCATTTATTTACCAGCCGTTGACAAGACACCCATATTCAGACTATTAGTTTTACCAAAAGGTTACTTGTAGTATATATAATACTTTTAATAAAAAAATAAAATCAGTCAAATATCATTCATTTAAAACAAAATTCTGATAAAAATAAAGACATACCTAACATGTAACAACACAATTTAAAAAACTCGTCATTCTTTTTTATTAGGGTTCGCGATACGCTGATACAGGGTGATGTACGAGCACGTTACGGGATAGGTCTGGGCTATCATAGCCGTGGGCCCATTCGGGAACGTTCTAGCACATTTTGGACCTGATTTCGTATCGAGTAATTGGTTGAAAATGTCGCTATCAGCTGTTAACGATTCCGCACAGAAGGGGTTTTCTCGATTTTGTATTTCACTGGGATTTCCTGGGATTAAAGGTGATTTGTGCTCTGCAAATAATTTGGATGTAGAAACCTTAAAACTATATGGGGTGGGGAATATGTAAATTAAGCGAAGTTGCGTTAGAAATAATTTATTTTTGACCAGTATCGATCGACAAAGAAAAAGAACGGCTTTCGAATATAAGTATTAGTACTTACTAATACAAACTTTGTATAAAAAGGGGCATTCCCGGAAATTTCCGAAATTCCCACGTTAACTTGAACGAAGCCCACGCGCACGCAGTCGCGGGCTATAGCTAGTATCTAATTTAAAAAGTTAACCCGAATTCGCAACAACAATAGGTACACACACAAGAAAACATAGCACACTGTCGAAATATCGCATGTATATGAAGACTTTAACACATTCGTCAGAAACCATAGATAAAAAAAGAAAAATTTGTCTCGCGTCAAAGACCGCGCCCGATTTAAAATTCTTTGTCAGAAACTTTACAAAAATGTAGCAAAATTACAGGGTTAACAATACTTAGAAGTGCCAACTCAAAGTGTCAACTCTGTAACTTTTAGCATGTATTAGAGAAGTTTAAAAGCCAATTATATTTAATGAATACAGAAACAAATACTCACATCAAAGGTGCAAACGTCTTATTTACCGTAGATCTAATCCAATATAGAGGCGGCGACGTTAATGCAGGGAAATCAAATTGCCAAGAAGCCAATATTTGAATTGTATTACATGACGCGAGGGGGTAAATTTGAATGAAGATACATGAGTAAATTGGGTTAGGTCCCTCAACTGTATAATTATACATTGATAAGCTTTTGCAAAAGGAGAGACGGAAATCTGAATCTCATGCTAATTAAAACGTTTAATAAAGCTATTTTGCTATTATCAATTCAGTTACTACAAAAAAATGTTAACCGTTTGTTTAAAATGTTTTTACTAAATCACTGTCTTTCAATTAAAACAACTGTTTAATATTCGTTACCACATAACAATGTTTCGTTCGTTTAATAATGCTTTTATTTATTCAGTGTTAGTACAAAGAAATGTAAGACATTTGTTTAAAACATGTTTACTTAACCAATGTCTAAATGTTAACTGTAAGTGCTATCAGTGCCTTTATTCAATAAATAAATGTCTCAATTCAAACAACTGTTTAATTTCCGTTACCAAAACAGTGCTATGTGGATACAAAATTCTTAATATGAGTAGAGTAGAGTAGTGTCACCTGATAAATAAATCTAAACAATTTCAAAGTTTCTAGACTATTAAATTAATTGTTCAACTTAGTCAAACGTTGCAGGAACAACTTGATGACACGAAATTTTTTATTTTACCTATTTGACGTAGACAACCTAACCTAATGCTGATTAACAAATTGCTGACAGTAGATTAAAAAGAAAGGTAAGACCCGAGTTCATTTAAATATGATTAAATTTAAAACAAATCATTTACACTTAAATCGGTAGTTTAATCATAGTACTGCCCTTAATTTCTTTTGTAGAACCTTCGTAACAAAAATGAATTGAACAATAAAAATATTGATCCGTATCATTCTCATATTAATGCGGCTTAGTAATGCGGTTATTCGTTTTTCATGATAATAATGTCGATGGTACAATAGAAGTACGCGATCCCTATTCCGAGCGGCTGTCTCAAAGGTGCAGGGAGGTTACTACCATCTCTTAAAACCATGCAATTTTTAGTAAGTAAGGGAGTTGTCGCCTTACAAAATGTATTGATGATAGTAGGCCACCAGATCGCATTGATGGTTGCCGACCTTCGATAAAAATGGCATCGAAAAGGGGAGAAGAATATAATAATCTTCTTACTTAATATTTACGTTTAATTCCTTTTTTTTTTGTGAACATTAAATGTGAACGGTTGTTTTACGTTAGTGAACTCTGGTCTTAATCTGTTACTAACTGCTTCAAGATAAAAAGCACTTATACACTAAAAATATATATTGCGAAAAAAAAAAATATTGCCTAGCTAATGTGTCCCTTAGCGGAGTACACGTCAAAGCAAATTTGTTAAAATATATACGCTAAAAAAATACAGGAGACACTTGTTCGTCGGGAATGAAAAGTCAACTGAGTAATTTTGTAAAAATTGCCAGGGGGCTTAGGGACTACGGGGCGAATTCGCTCCCGGTGCGTGTTACGCGAATGTATTGTAAATTGCCATATAGCACCACAGTTCTATTGATTTTTTATTAATTTTTTTTTTATCAAGAATGGTGAATATTTTTTTTTAAATATGTGTGATTAAATCAATCAATCAATTGATACAGATGTAGGGTTCTTTTTATCAAAGAACCTTTTACCAAATAACGATAGATTGATACTTAAATTTACAATTTTTATGTACCTGGATTATTTTTGTACCATCCCTCCGGATAGTACAATGTTTGGTAATTTATTTTAAAAATTAAGAATATATACGTGTTAATTTATTTGAAATAATATTGTTGGCAACAGAATCAATTTTCAGAATTATTTATTTTCTAAAAACATGCACAGTCGAGGACAAAAATCTAACCCCCCTACCGTACCTAATATTATGACTGGGAGGTCAAGTCTATCTGCCCCTGACTATACATACTTTCAATGTAAAAATAAAAAAAGACAAAATATTTATGAATTGTTCCTTAGAAATGCCCTCTTCAAAAAGTTGAAATTCAAAAGTAGCCCATTATCCTCCATTTCCCACGTCCTTTTGATTTATTTGAAAAACCATTCCAGTTCATTAATGATCAATTGTGCATCAAAATTCAAAATCAGAACCCTTTTTTAACTCGTTAAAAATCTTAGGACTGCGTCCATTTTTATCAATAAGTAGTCCAATTGGTCCCTTCATCGTGTTCCTTTGATACTTACTCGTTAGGGAGAAAAAAGTTTAAAAACAATGAATTCGACTTTTGATAGATATTTTGAAGAGACTTTGAGGATCAATTGAGGACAAGTAATGAGAGAAAGGAATCGAAAAGGATTTTCCGTAATTGGACTGAGATTGTATTGTGCACAGGATTTTAGTCTTAGTACCAACTTTGCCTTAAAATTAATAATTATATACTGTGGCACCTAATAATATAAATGCGCATAGAATTAGGAAGCTCATGAATGCTTCTAATTAGTTCTTTATTCTGTTTAATCACTATCACTTGCTACACGACTGAAAAAAAAAATATTTTGATCTTGCACTACCTTTTGGTAACGGTCCATTGACTGGTAGAAAATGCGTACCTCCCCACCAATTTTATGCCAAATCAGTTAAGACGATACCTCGGTGAACACTAGCGCCACTATCATTTAAAAGTCATTATTCACTGAAAACACAAATTATTAAAAATCTGTCTTCTGTAATTATGGTTCTGGATCCGAAGTTAATTTTAAACATATAAAATTATTAAATTGTAATTACCTGTAGTTACAAATTGCAATAGTTTTGCAATTTTGTAACTATATCTATAAGATTTATAGAATAAACAAAGTCCGTAATGAAATCACTATTATTTCAGCTTTGTAGTCTTCAGCTTTCAAGTATACTACAAAAGGATTCTATAACCGTCCAATAACACAATTACACTGAGTCAAAAACAAACATTTCTCAGTAGACAATTGGAAACGCACCGTCAGCAGCCCATCAAACGGCACAAATCAACTCGAGAGACAATGGACAAGAACAATGCTTTATTACAAAGACGATTCCTCTCATTACTTGAGAAAACTCCAGTTTATTTTGATCTGTCCAAGGGCTATCGTCTATAGAACATTAAAATTGTATTAAAATTGTCAAACTTCATGGTGTAATGTCTTTTGCATGTATTTAACTGTCGTGGTTGATACATCTATGTATACCATAGATTAAAAAAAAAATGCCTCGCGCGTGATTCCAAATTCTTTGATGTATACCAAAATCTTCCAAACAATTTAATCTGTCTGTTTGATGTCAAAAAAAAACTTTTTACTAAATGCAATTTTAGTACAAAACTAAAAAAATGTCTGTTCCGGGTAATCTTGTTAATGGCTGGACCGATTATGACGGAACTTTTACAGGCAGATGGCTAATATTATAAGCTTTTCATTAGGCTACTTTATTTAAGAAAACATAGTTACGGTACTTTGCAAAAAAGAAGAACAAATCCCATGAAAATAACATAGTAGGGACAACAATTAATAATCCTATACTATTAAACGAGCAATATTTGTAAATTTATATGTACTCGCGTTTTAAAAACGGCTCTAACGCATTCTTTGAATTATCAAACATAAGTTCTTGCATAGTCAATAATATCTTATTGACTATGCAAGAACTTATGTTAGCTCAAGCTAGGTTCCAAGTCTAGGAAAATTCATTTTACCCATATTTTCAAGCAAAAAGATTTTCATTTTTAAACCAAAGAATTACGAAATCGCGGCTGATCTTCAGGCTACCATTTTTTAAATATATAATGTAAACGTAAACCATGCTTTGAATACACATTCACAGGATAGGATCTGTGTGTGATAACGTAAACCACGAAACGTGACGATTCGCGGTTTACTTAAATCTTTTTGCTTCTAATGTTATTTGTATTGCTGATTTGTTTGATATGATAACGCACTTCACTGCCAACTGAAATATATAATATTTTATTCTACAAAGACGCAAAGACGTGGCCTATAACGCGACGATATGGCACTTATTTACCTTAAAATGTCCAAGATACAGGGATTTCATCTCAAAAATTCTTCATAATGATCTACTGATTCGAATCTTGCATCGGCTGCTGTATGTATCATTTGGATCATGACGCTTTGGTTGAATCCTCTTTATATCTTCTCGATCGCTATCTACGTGTGTAATTAACATTTTTACTAGCTGTTCCCCACAGTTCACATTTCCTTTGTGTGTATGTTCTACAGTCTAACCTTTCCCAAGAATCAGGTGATCATATGCAGAAAGAATCTTTTAAATCCGATTAGTAGATTTAAAGTTATCTTTTCTTATGTTTTCGCGATTGTTACACATTAAATTAAACTATTTTATACGGTTTTCTATCGCGTTTATTGCTTACTTATTTATACCTAACGACTTTAAACGTTAGGTATAAAAAAGTAAGCAATAAACGCGATAGAAAACCGTATAAAATAGTTTAATTTAAAGTTATCTTATTCATAAAAATAAATAAACGTTTGTTAAGCGCATTTTAACTAAAATATGTTTGTTAATTTTAAGAATAAGGAGGATAAGAGTTCAAACAAACAAACTTAAGCTTTATAACATGATGATACTATCATCATTATCACCACCATCATCGGGTGCTATCTGCGAATTAAAGTTTGGAGGTCAGCAAACGGAAACCCTCGCGGCTGTGGGTCGCTATTTTCAGTTGGTATATTATTAGTAGAGATATAGTCAAGAGGCAGTGACAAGGAGCTTTTCCAATTAATTCGTTTTGTGATAATTATTAAGACGATATTCTTGTTTTACACAGTGAAATGACCCAGTAACTAGCTGTCACGTCATGGCGTCACATTGCGTCACGATGTCCACGATAATTAATGGAGGCGAAACCGTGACGTCACCGTAATCTGATGGCTTAATGATGCACTCAAGTCTAGAGGGATAATTCAGACATGCAACACGAGAGAGCAATGTTTTTACATAGGATTACGAGATCAATCGATCTTGCATACCCTAGTGTCCTAGACAATACCACTTATGGGCAAAGTGGTTTAATTTTTAGCTCAACAACAAACAAGACCGTTTTCACCGTGCTTTAAAGGTAGCTAAAGAGTCGGTGTGACAGTCGTTAGATGCTTTTAGTCAGCTTGATAAATCTTACACCAGTATTGCCAACTGGCACTCGATTAGAAAGAGAAGGGGACATAGTCAAAGTCACATTTTCAAAACGTGAACCAATGTCGACAAGAACAAAATTTATGGGATTAACATAAGATCGACTACGTGACATAGCGCAGCTTATATCAATTGTGACATTGGCTAAGCCCCAAAGACATACTGTTAACCTCTATAAGCCAAACACGCTAAAAAACTATGTCTTAATAATTAAGATATGGCGAAAATTTTAATCTCCTTCACAGATCAAAAGATGGGAGATTTTTTTTTAGATCTTGGGAGATCCCAAGCTAAAATCCATTAAGCTGTTTAGCTACAAAACGACCCAAAATATACACGCACTAGAAAAACAACCCAGCATCTAACGGAGTCTGATAAAAAGAGCGGTAAATTCTACATATTTTAATCTCTGATTAAAACAGAGCAAAATGTATCTAGAAAACTAAAATAAAACATGTATAGAGTAAGCCGTACAAAGGAAAAGTGGCTCGTGCAGTCTGCTGGGTAGATATACCTAGTTAAAGATTGTACTAAGTAACTAGCATGGTTTTATATTACCTGTACCGCCGCAAACCGCAATAGAGCTAGTATTTTCTGTAGAGTGCGCTTAGTATTTTACTCGTTCTCTTGTCGAGTTTTATATACGGCAGGGCAAAAAAAATTTAAATTAAAAATGCGAAAATAACAACCATGGATAATAGAATAGGCGGTCGTATCGCTTAATTGATTGGGGATGGTATGAAATGTATGGTTTTCCTGACGCGCTGACCTTTGGATTTTTATTGCTGATAGAAATTGTCATGTAGATATTAATCTATTTAATACCAATCAATATGTTCAATTTCTTGACTGCATAGATTAAAAAAAATGCCTGTAGAGACACCGCGCGCGATATCCAAATTCTTTGATTTCCTGTAATATTCGGAGAAAGAAATTAAGTGTTTCAACGGAAATCATATGGCTAAGTGAATTCCACGATACATATGCATCACTTAGTTGTGTCAGGTTTATCAAAAGTATATCGACAGATGGATTTACTCCATCGACAGGATCACAACACGTCTTAATTTACCCTACACCTGTAAGATACCAGAATCCATTCCATTGAACTCACTCTAATACAGATATTATTACTCTATGAGCTCCGCCCATTTCTCATGTAGGTAACCTAGTTTATCTTGAAACCCTACTTATCCAACTTAATACACTGAATTTGATAAAATACTAATTAAATTAATTTCATTAAATTACTGACTATATTCTTGACTATTTACGTGAAGTTAAAGGTTTAATTGATGAACCACCTTATTTCTTATAATATACTCGCTATTCCTCGCAGATTTGTTCTCCTGTAGTGATTAAGTATTGGTATTACTTAAAATGTGTTTTTTTTTATATTCTCAATTTGCGACCCGCCCCAGCTTCGCATGGGCATAAAAACCTTCCACTTGAATCACTCTTTTTATTAAAAAAACCGCATCGAAATCCGTTGTGTAGTTTTAAAGATTTAAGCATACAAAGAGACATAGGGACAGAGAAAGCGAGCTTTCTTATTTTTTTAATTGCTTCTGGCTTTAGGTTAGTTCTGAGGGAATCTGTATTATAACTCCGAAAAAACTGTTTTTTATTTATTCTTTGTGCTCTGAATTGGTAAGTATGTCCTTGAAAATTGTGTACCAAAATCGCTCTTACTTACAATATAACAACTGTCTAATCCTCGAGAGTTGGACAGATTATCGCCGTGACATATGTGGTCCAGAGCGTGACAAGAGCACGTGTTTTGCAATATGTCACGCTTGTGTTTGTACGTGTTCGTCCCCTTTTTGTTTTGATAGTCATTTGAAATAATGGCCAAATGTAGAATATTTCCTTAAAAATAGCACTTACAAAAAAATTCACAAACAATTTGTAAATATTTGTTAGATTCAGTTCAAATTTAAAAATTATCATAAACAAATTCAAAAATACCATTCATTTCGTATAGGTGGCACGGTCAATCGACTATTCACACCCTAGTGTCAAAATTCTTCTTTATCCTTTATTCTTTATTAAAAAGAAGAAACTCGAAACAATTACAGTTTCCCAAAGCGTGCTAAGAGTTAGGGCACAATACATTCTTAATCGCCTCTCGGATTCTGACGTGGTTTCTTTAACGACTATCAGACGGTAGTCGGGATTAACGGCTTAACGTGCCTTCCAAAGCACGGAATCATCCAAAAAATACCATGAAACGCTAACCTGGTCATCACTGGTGACTGCTTACCTAGTTATATCACCTTCGATATCAACGCACATGATACCTACAAGATATTTATCTATAAATTACAATTCGACCTGTTATATATAGGTATACAATTTTTCTGCGCCACCTTATTCTCTTTGTTAACAATCACTTTATATTTAGGTTGTCTGGAAGAGATTGCATTAGCGATAATGTCGCCTATTGTATTACCTATGTTTGTAATTTCCTAATTGTAAATTTTTATTGGATCAATTTTTTTTTGTCTTGTCTTGTCTGATATGTTTGAGTGTAACTAACGAGTTGCCAACTCAGGGCCTAAATGTTTCGCCACATTAGCAATTTCACGCCCCCTCACCCTTCCAAAAAAGGGGGTAGAAATAGTTGAGAGATGTACAAGCAGACGACCATTGTTCAAAGGTCCAATTCTAAGACATACCATAGCTTCCAAAACTCTTTTAAACCCAAGTCGAATTCATCGATAAACGAGAATAATTTACTCTAAATTAGAAATCCAAAACGAAATTAAAGGTTTATAAACGATCGACGCAGCATGGTCACGTATCGCTCATGCATCTCGCTCACTTTGTGAGCAAAACGAGATTTTTATCATTCCCTTTTATGTAAATTCGTTAAAGTTGCTCGCACTGACGCTGTCGAATGAGAAACGTTGAAATCGTGTGAATCTTTTTGCGTTCGGAATCTCATTTCGTCGAGGGCGACAGTTTTAACGCTATTTGCGACGTGTAACAAGTCTATAGCGCTTTGAATGCTTAAAGAATTTAAGCTGAAATAGTTTTCTAAACGCGTGAGATGTGCACTGTAAACTGGCGAGGTATTGCGAGAATAGAGCCCTCTATCGATTCGGAAGCCAAGATCTACTTTAGATTGATGAGACAGAGAAATAAGTTGTATCCAAAAAATAAAAGCGACTCAAGTGCATTCGTTGATAGGGATCAATTTAAATACTGCTTTGACCTTTGTTTACAGGTTTTCAACTTGAATACTTCAACTCGAATAAAAGTGGTTTAGGCATAAGAATATAAAGGAGGTCATGGTTCTAATGTCAGAAGCTGTTACATAAGATCGTGGATTTATCGCCAGAAGTAAATATGTTAGATGGCAGGAAAAAAAATATAACCACAATTATATATTTTTTAAGTATATTTTTAAGGTTTTATTAATAAGTACTAGGTATGTGAATTAATGATCTTCTAATAAATAAATAAAAAACCGCAATGAGAACCTCATCCTATCTGAAAATCTAAACCTCAATTAGGATCTCAGTATGTAGTTTATGAGATAGTTGAGCTTACGAACAAATAAGCTGAGATAAAAGTAGATAAATAGAAGCGTTTCGTTGTATATTACACGTCTAGCACAAATCCTGCGATAATGACTACAGGAGTAATGTCGTGTATTACACTCTAGACCTAATAAACAAATAGACTAAACAAGAGTGTAAAAACAAGAATTTGTAAAAACAATTGAAAAATGTTTTAGTAATCGCGCTAAGGTATGCACTACGGTGGCAGATATTTAATATCAAACTTATTTACAGTTGATAAAAATAAGGTGTGATAAGTGTAGATATATTTATTTTACCTCTATAATTAGATTTACAACACGTCCGACGCTAATCCCGCGGTAGCGCCTGTAGATGACGCCAAAAGATAATTATCTAAATAGACATCACTTATCGTGCTATATAAAGTTATTTTTCA
This sequence comes from Apomyelois bistriatella, assembly GCA_947044815.1. Taxonomy (NCBI): domain Eukaryota; kingdom Metazoa; phylum Arthropoda; class Insecta; order Lepidoptera; family Pyralidae; genus Apomyelois; species Apomyelois bistriatella. Next base: position 14,739,364 of record OX345690.1, read on the forward strand.
GTTAAAACTGTAAGTAGTTAGTTATACTAATAAATAAACACAAAGTTCCGTCTTGATTATCTTGATCTAAAGCTTTTCGCCAAATCGTGCCCAAGAAGTATGCATATAATATGCAAGGTTTTATGCTCTAAGGATATTCTAAATTTGAACGAAATAATATATTCATAACAGAACTCCGACGTTGCTATTTATATAAGTAAGTGTATATTTATCCCTATGAATGTATCGTCTATATTTAGGCGTTGCATCACTTTTAATGTTAGGTATCTATTTCGTTTAAGGTCTACGGCGGAGTGGTAATGTTGTGTGAGACCCGTACGAAGCAAAACGCTTTGTCCAGAACCACAACACACCAAGGAGATTACCGTAAGAGGATAAGGGGTCCTTTGTAAAATTTGAGGAATTCGTCACGTGCGATATTCTGTTTTACATGTCAATTGCGGGTTATATGACGATTAAAAATGTTATTATAAAAATTAAGACTATGGTGCAATGGGTATATGTTTTAGTTATAAGTACATGTGTATAATTTTTTTAATTTTTGCATTTAATTCTTAGACATACTTCCATGCTGGTCTGGGAGAAAAAGAAAAACATATAAATCAAAATCAAATCAAAATCAAATCAAAATCTTTATTTGCCTGAATGTATGTACAAAATGATGTTGTAACAATATGAATGTGCGAATACATTCTACCTTAGTAAGGCGTGCAAATCTATATATAATATCTATATATAATGTACCAGCTGCTTCTCTTCCCGCGCAAGCCGTAAAAGTCGTCTGAGGGAATCGCCGAATGGGGAAATCATGACAGAGGCGATGCGGCTAGCAACCCATCACTATAGATTTCCTGTTTCAACTACCATTATGCTAAACGTGGCCTAAGGTCTTATGGCTCTAGGCTCTGTCTACCCCGTATGGGATAAAGACGTGATTATATGTATGTATGTATGTATTCTTAGACATATTTTTCAACATCACTTGTTGGTTGACTAGTTGAAAAAGCCTAAGGCTTTAAATCCGCCATTTACATATGTATATTGTAATATAGTTTAATAAATAAATAGTACACATATTATGCTGCTTCAATGAAATACGAGATATAAAATGATAACAAATAAACAACACAAAATACATACGAAACATCGGTACTTACATAATTATCGTCTTTTCGTAGTCCTATAGAATTTCCATTGAAAAAATTATTTTTTGATTATGGTCCTTATCGTAAAAATATTATTTAGCAAATGTGCGTTAAGCTTTTATAGTAACAAAAGCTTAAAGTCGACCGCAAGGTAACTTGAGCATTTGATCAAAATATTTACAAAAAATTACTTAAATAAATGTTTATTTTCCCTTAGAAGCTTCACTCCAACAAAACAAGAAACCCTTGATAAATGGAGCCCCTCACGAGTCCATGATGTGACTGAAACGCCAAAGTGGGGCGAAAGAGGCACAGAGGAGGTAGACATAGAGACAAAGCTCCATAAGAGTTATGGACTTGAAACAACAATAATAAAAACTTTGTAAGCGGCCTTGTATGCGAATTACTTTACATTGTTATAGCAGATAAGCTTAAAGAACTAGTTTGGCAGTAAAAAAGGCTTGTAAAAATTATGTTGTACAATAAACAACAGAATTTTACAAGCCTTTTTTACTACCAAACTAATTCTTTAAGATTATCTGCTATAAAAATGATTTTGAACTTTAATATTTTAACGTTTTTGATTTCTTTTTCGTTTCGAAGACCAATATTTACTTAGTCGCTGAGCTAGCGAAGTAAATATGAGTCATTGATTTAATTTAAAAATCGTTCACTATAGGGTTTCGTCTCTGTGTTAAATCTACTCCGCGAAAACAGGCTCTTCTCATCTAAAAGTTGTTAAAACAGCTAGTCACGCCGCCCGACTTGCCTCGTGATTAATGTAACGCAAACTGGTATTCCCGAATTACGTAAATCATTGCGGGTTTCGCGGTGAAATTGTCACGTTCGCTAAGTACAATTTCGTATGTTGTTTTTTAATATTACGGACGCGAAAGTAAGTTTGTTTGTTTCGCTCTTACTGCTAAGCTACAGAATTTACTTTGAAACAATTTGTTCAAGAAAAAGATTTCAAAATTCTAGCCTATAAAGAATGAGAAAGACAAAGATTGACTTTTAAGAAATAATTATGTTTGATGGAGTCCTAGGTGGGAAATACTTAATAAAATACCTTAATTGTTTGTATATAGAATGGAACTTATCGTGAAGAAAATTATGATAATAAAAAACAGAAATAGCATAATAAAGTCAATTATATATAGAAAAAAAAAGATAATGACAACAGTGACTCTCCGTGGGTCAACTTTAGCGAGCTATAGTTTTTTTTTTCCCATCTCAAAAATGGCAAGGTCGACGCGCCTTTAAAGATAAAAGACAAGTTAAAAATATATTACTTTTCTCCAACAGTCTAACAGAATATTTTATATAGACGACATAATACACGGTGTCATCCCGAATTGGAGACTGGAGCCTGAAAAAGGCAGGACCTGTGGTATTAGATCTCCAGTGCTTCCACTTCATGACACAAGTGAGAAAATACAAACTATAGAACTATACACTAAACAATATATAACTATTTATACTATAATGAAACTAAAGGTCATAAAAAGACACTAGCCACATATCATACAAAAACAATAAGAAGGGACTTTCTGAAATCCACATGCTGAGTTGGAATATAAATTCATACATACATACATATAATCACGTCTTTATCCCATACGGGGTAGACAGAGCCTAGAGCCATAAGACCTAAGGCCACGTTTAGCATGATGGTAGTTGAAACAGGAAATCAATAGTGATGGGTTGCTAGCCGCATCGCCTATGTCATGATTTCCCCATTCGGCGAATATAAATTCGCTATAATAAAAACTACTCAAAATAATAAAGCACATCAAAAATAAACACAAAACATCACATACATAAATTAGCATACATTTGCTTATAATTCCGGGTAATTCGTGATATATTTAGTTCTATTCTAGTGTCAGAGGGCATCGCAATAAACGGAGTCCCGGTCTGCATAATGTTCTGCATATTTTAGTGTAATTATTATAAAATTGTTGGTCTCAAGTGATGTAGGTTTTGTTGAATTGTATGTAGACTATTTCTTTTGTTTGTTTTAAGTCCAATGTTTGACTTTATGCGTTTCGTCATAATCCAATAATGTCAGCAGCTGAATTTATCAGTCTTGCGCCAGAAGCCCCATTTTTAATTGCATACTATTATATCCATACTATACCCGCATCAGCAACACAAAAATTTAAAACTTTTGAAATGTACGATTTTATTACTGCCTTAGGTTTCAATTTGTATTCTTTTGACGTTGATGTTAATCTAGTATGCAATCGGTTTAAAAATGAAAAGGAAAACTAAACTAGTAAACTATTTAGTGCATCAGCCGTGTTCAACAATCTCTTCCAGGCAACCTATTTGCTAAGAGGATATGAAGTATAATTTATAGGTATAATTACTACCAAATCACTTGCTTCTACATAACAAACTTTAGAATAATTTACGTCTAAACAATTCACAACTTCAAATAGAGCCGTAGATGGATGTGTAGTACCCGAACCCTTCCGTAATAGGTAACAACATAACATTGTTATATAAATTAGCTATGACTTTTGTCACACCGGCGTCTTACCCTGAAATCTTGTTAGAATGTGTACGCCTCCTAAATAACTGAATTATAATTCATCTCACCGAGTAATGGCTGATGTAAAGCTGTATTCACATTTACAATTAAATTGATTGATAGGAGTAATGAAGTACTGAGTGTTGGGCTTCTTTGCGTGTAAGCTGAAGTATTTATTATAATACTCATTTAATCAACATGCTTTTGAGTAGGTGTTGTAATTACATTAAGCTATAAATGAATATAAACAACGTATAGGATTCGACCAATAGATTAATATAAGTCAACAGGCATTTGGAGTTACGCGACCAACAATGCAGTTTTATAAAATATTTTTTATAAAAATGTCTAAGCCAGAAATTAAAAATATGTTGTGGAAGACTCAGGATTTAAAAGTGATAAACTGAATGTATAGGAATACATTAAGATTAGAGGCAGTGGGTTTGTTTTATGGCGCCACTTAACGGTTTAACTATTTTTCGAGGTTAAAACTTTAATGAATAATTCGAAAATTTACAGAATAGAATTTAGTGCATAACAAGTGTTATGTAAATAATACATAATTATAAAACCTAATTTAGAACTTAATTATACCTATACTGTATATTTTCGAACTATTATTTGATGACAATTTAGACAATTATTGTGAAAACTTTAATCAATCATGTAGGATAAGTTACATTACAGAAATATCATATTCGTATATGTTATACTAGCGACCCGCCCCGGCTTCGCATGGGCATAAAAAACTTCCTCTTGATTCACTCTATCTATTCAAAAAACTGCATCAAAATCCGTTGCGTAATTTTAAAGATTTAAGCATACATAGGGATAAAGGGAAAGAGAAAGCTACTTTGTTTTATACTATGTAGTGATATAAATAATATTTTTTAAATAAAAAAAAACTGCTTGCAATTTAGCTTTAAATTGACCTTGAGCTCAGATGCGTAATCGGCCATTCTCAATTTTGGCATTCTTAGTCTAATAACCACAACCCTTTTAATTTCTTGAACTTATTCATGAAATATGACTGTAGAGAGAATGAATATGAATCAATTGTGAATTTAATCGTATTGGCATTTATTTAGCTTATGTAGTATCCAAGTTATCGGTATCTAAAATATTTGATGGTTGTGACAATTAGAAATTATAATTTTACCTCGTCCCGGTTATTAGAAACATGAATTTTTCCATAAGTGTATTGAATAATGACCGCTTAGAAGATATTTACATATTATATATTAATTTTGTTAAGAAACTATCATATAAAACGCAACAATTCAACATTATAATCAGTTTATTATTGTTTGAGTTTGCTTAAATCTAACGAAAATAACAGCTGTTTTGGTTTTTAATTGACGGTAGCGCTAGTGTTCACCGAGGTATCACCTTAAAAAACAGCTGTTATATACTAATTTTTTAACAACAGCAGCGATGGCAACTAGAAAAGTTGTGGCAATTAGCGTCGTGGCTCTTAAAGAGAAACATAATTTAAAAAAAAAAGCTACTTAATAAACAGAATTCTCATAAAGACACATCATAATCAATAGAGCCCAGAAATCTGCTTTATTTTCAATAAACAAGAATAAGTTAACAATAACTCATAAGTTTTTAATCAAGGCTACATGAACTAGAAAAATCGAAAACCAAAGTCATGACAATTAGATACTTAGGTGTCTAATTGGCGATTACTCGACACAACGCACAACCACACTCGACGAGTACCTCGACAACGCTGACGGCTCGTGACCTGTGCTATAGTGATGTGCCAGAGATTCTTATTTAGGGATGTGTGCCCTCGATAGCAAGTGGTTTTGGCAATTATTGTCCAAGGTCGGACACGTCTTCATTTGATAATTATGACAAAGAATGTACTAGTAACTTGTTGTATTTTTGATATATTGTTGAATATATATTCCTTAATATAAAAAACCATCTGAAATAACTAAAACTCTTTCTCTGAATTAGTATTAGACAAGTTTCCAAACTGGGAGAGCGCGTGGACGCGTCGTGGTAATTTAAGAACAATGTTTTGAAAAAATAATTCTGTTATACTATGCAATATAGAGATATTTTTTAAAGTGCAACACATAGAAATAGTTGTTAGCTACTTTACAAAAAAAAACAGCACATAATATTATTTTGTTTACATGAAAATTTTGCACTGGACGCTCTAAATTAAGCCTTCTGAGAATGGCCGTAATACAGCTGGAACTGATAAAACTATTTGTCCAAAGATTCAAAACATGTAACTATGATTCTCGAAATCCTCGTACAATATACAAATCCATACAAGATATCGTATTTCATACAAACAAGCTTTGCCATTTCCTCAACTTGGAGAATAAACATGTGCATAATTATACGAAACAACAAACAAAATTTCAGATACGTTACATATTAAACGAGTGTTAGCTCTGTCTCAAATATACTGTGTTGTTTGTTAAAGGTAGGGTTTTCATTAAAGCTTTATTAAAAAAAAATAGTAAGATATTATCAATCAATACTAGACTATATTAGGAAATGTACTGAATTTAATAATTTTATGAAACTTCTGTATGAATGTCTTGTGGAAAAGGCGTATTATTCGTATTTTCATGAATGGTAATGACTAAATAAGTAATAAACAATTAAAGTTTTAGATTACAACTATAATAATTATTGTATGCCATAATGGCGGTTCACAGTATTTTACAATAATCATTATGTAAGACCATTTATATAACCTGTGATACACAAATAAACGATTTAATTTTCATTTTTTTGATCAAATTCTAAAATCTATAAGTATGAAAATAGCAAAAATCGGTGACTGCGTCTTTTTGCGAACGCAGCCACTTGCGTCAAGGATCTTAGCTTACTGATCTGTTTAATAAAAAAACATCTAAAAATAAAGTGAATCCCTATTTTTCTTAATTATGCCCTCAGGATACGCCATAATTTGATACAGAATCAGAGATACAGAATTTAACAAGCAGGCTGAACATAAAATTTGTTAGTTTAGCTTGTATTTTCGTTAAGTTTGTTGTTATAGTTATTGATTTATTTAAATAAAACCGAAAACTTTGGTATTATTATTTATTAGATTATCAAATAGGACTGCCAACGTAAAAAGAAAAAAAAAGTAAAATATTCAATTCTTAAGGGGTTTTTATATAACCCTGCGAATAATAGGAGTCCTAAAGTGAATACAAAAAGTTTCTCAATGCGACAAGTTTGTATAAACAGCGGAGGGTTAAACCTCAAGAGGTAGTTGAAAGAACAGTTTTTATTTTGATTGAAAATAATATTTATTTTTTTGGGTGTTACTTTTTATTTTTGAGGTATATTATTTACCTCATTGATGTTCCAGTCGCATTTCAAGCCGTTTGAGAATGTTAGTGTTCGAAATATGTGTGTCAATATCGACGGCAACCCAATAAATATACTGTTTTTTTTTTCAGTACATTATTTATTGAGTGAAATGGTCAAAAAATTTGTTTAAATACATATAAATAAATTAATATATATGGACAAATCACACAGATTGAGTAGTAGTGCCACAAAGTAATATAAGTTAGAGACTCGTGTTATGGAATACTAACTCACCGATACTATATTTTATAACAAATACGTATTTAAATAAACATCCGAAACCAAGATCAATCAGAAAAATAATATTTCTTATCACGACCTGACCGGTGATCAAACCCAGGACCTCCCGAGTAGCGAACTAGCATGTTAACTATTACGCCACCGAGGTTGTCGATTTGAACACTAAAAATAAGAAAACAAAATAATTTTACTTAATAGCGTACTATCATGTCATCAAGGTATAACAAGTACAAACCCACGAGCCCCAATCGTACATGATTTTAAACAATACCCTACCTTTACGGAACAAAAGGTCCCGGATAAAGGGACGAGCACAAAAGATTAATTGTCAATCGCAGACGCAGGTATTTATTTGATGTCGGCCACAACGGGATGATAGAAAATTAGTTCTAGAGTTTTCTTTGTTAGAATCAACGAGGAATCAACTCTTTTGTTCTACGATAAATTCTAAAATCAAACTTCATTCTATTTTACAATAGACGAAACAAGTAATGTAAATTAAAACATTTACTGGCATAAAATAATGTAATTATATTTAAAAAAAAGAATTTGAATCTTGACGGAATTCATTCGATTTTCAATTTCTGTCGCAGAATGGGAATTATTTAATGTGTCTTGTGCGATAGCCATAGATTAAAAAAGAAAAAAATGCCTCGCGTCAACCGCGCACGACTCTAAGACCATAGCAAAGAAAATATTATACACTTTGGGCAAAGAAAATTGTCTTGAAACGACATATTAAAAAAAGTCTAAGTTTGCTAATCGTAAAGAAACATCCGCCAGGACAGAGGCAGTGAAGTTACTGAGTACTATGGTGCAAGATCTTAAGCCAGTTGACAGCGCTCTAGTGAGGCGCTCAAGGTTTAAAGAAACAAAATCTAAGGTGGTGCTCTACCCTGCCATGCTAATGAGACTTGATCAAGAGAATACCCAATGCCTCTCCTTCATCTGTTTGCACATTCTCATCTTATTCAAGTACGTTAAGGTTTCAAATCTTTATCTTTTAGTATTAAACAAAGTAGCTTTCCGCTTTCTGTCTCTATGTATGCTAAATCTTCGAAACTACGCAAAGGATTTTAATGCGGTTTCTTTAAATAGATAGTGATTCAAAAGAAAGGTTGTTATGTTAGCAAAACCCATAATTTTCCACCCAAGCGAAGCCGGGGCGTGTCGCTAGTTATCTGATAAATCCAAACTCACTAATTATCCCACAAAATAGTTCTACTGCCCTTAATAATTTCTTTGGGAAGATAATCCTAAACTTACACTAACAAAGACGTTCTCTATACCCTTGTACCCTTATTACCCCTCTTGCCACCCCGTATCCCATAGCTGTCATACTGGCAGACATTTGTACGGGGTGAGATAATCCGCCCTTATCGTCCAGCCGCATAAATTTTAAGTCACGCACATAGACTTTATAAAGAATAGAGTTGACAAAGAAATTATAATGAGAATTTTAAGAATTATGTTCGTTTTACAAACTAAATACAAAATTAGAGGGAACAGCTACTTTACAAATAAAATTTTTGGATCGATAAATTTTTGACGTGTTTTAAAACGAAGATACAAGAAATAATAATCAATATTTCAACATAGATTTGTAAAAATAGAAAAACTTAGCAATATAAAAGTAAAATTAATTCTATTTTCGCAATATATAATAGGCGTACAATATAAATAAATATAAAAGACCCTAATATAACCAATTAATTCAAGTAGTAGGTACTTTCGAATCGTTAAAGCGTAATCATCAACATTATTTTAATGATTTGCTCTACTAGTTTTATTACGCTTTCACCTCTGATATTTTGTAAGTCTATGGTACACAGCACAGTAGTCTTTCTAAAGCGACAAATAAGCTTACATGGATGAATAGCCATCATTTTTTACCAACTTTAAAAGGGTAATTTGTTTCAAAACGGAATCACAGAAAAAGATGATATCATTATTTATCTTATTTGTTATTTTTCTGAATTTTAAGACAATTTATCCTCTTTTTAATTTACTATATAGCTATACTAATATTATAAAGCCAAAGTTTGTTGGTTTGTTTGAACGTTTATAACTTAGGAACTACTGGTCGGATATATACAATTATTTCTGCATATGATAGCTTGATTCTTGAAGAAGGTTATAGGCTATAGTACATACAAACAAAAGGCGAGTGAAACCGCGGGTACAGCTAGTTACTTATAACCAAAGAATTACAAAATCTCGAAAAAAAACTGTGCTAATTAGTAGGTACCCAATAAATACATTTAAAGATCTGGAAACGAGAACAAATTAAAAAAATATATCCCATTTTGATCTGACCAGAAATCAAATCTGGTGACTGGTAGATTCAACACCAGACAGATACACAAGTAACATCTGCGCCACTTATAAGGTTTCTAAATCTATATCATTAAAAGTAGATTTACTTTCAAATTTACTTAAAAATACAATGCCTATATATATAAAGAATTAAGTCCCTGACCATGTCGTTGGTGTCTTATTTTATCGCCATTTTTAGGTTGTATTCTTCCATGCTGGTCTGGGAGAAAAAGAAAAACATAGAATGTACCAGCTGCTTCTCTTCCCGCGCAAGCCGTAAAAGTCGTCTGAGGGAATCGCCTAATGGGGAAATCATGACATAGGCGATGCGGCTAGCAAACCATCACTATTGATGTCCTATTTCAACTACCATTATGCTAAACGTGGCCTAAGATTTTATGACCCTAGGCTCTGTCTACCCCGCATGGGATAAAGACGTGATTATATGTATGTATGTTTTAGGTTGTAATCTTTTTATAATGTAGAATACTAAGTAATTTATTATACACGCAAAAAATGTTATCATGACATTTGAAACAATTTCAAAAATTACTTTCGAATTGCTTACATTTTTGCGTTACTTTATCTTCAGAGTCCCAGCCTTTTCAATGTTAATTTCAAATCAAATTATTCAAGGAAGCTCAAAAGATTAATGAATTCCAATATAAAAGGACGAAAACGGTAAATTACAAAGAAATGGAATGATTGGGCGCGTTTTGAAATAAAATACTTGACAAAAATAAGGGCAGATTTATTTTTCTAAATGTTTATTGAAAACATGAGGTCGGATGAGCTTTCTAATTGGAGATGAGACTGGCCACTTGATAATTTAAAAGATTTAATTTGAATTAGAAAAAAAAAATAAAAGGGAAAAATGAAATCTATATATATATAAAAGAAAGTCGTGTTAGTTACTCCACTTATAACTCAAGAACGGCTGAACCGATTTAGCTGAAAATTGTCAGGGAGGTAGTTTAGAGCCAGGAGAAGGACATAGGATACTTTTTATCCCGGGAAGCCCACGCGGGCGAAGCCGCGGGCAAAAGCTAGTTAAGCATACATACTTAATCATTGTAAATGCGAAAGTTTATCTGTCGGTCTCTCGGTTACGCTTTTACGGCTAAACCACTGGACCGATTTTGATGAAATTTGGCAAGAATATAGTTAAGAACCATAGGTTAAATATAAACATACATAGGCTATTTTTGAATGCGAAATAACAGAGCTGCGGGCAACAGCTAGTAGAGTATATTTTTTCTTTGGCATAGACTTGTGTAGTTTTTCATTCATAAATTATTATGATCTTTTCATTTCCTGACATGGTCCATCGATCATGCACGCACATTGGTTCATAATACTCCCTGTACCCCTAGTATTAGATTTTAGCGACTATTATATTATATATTTATATATATATACATAATCTGTGGATATATTATATGTAATCTGTGGTATGATGCACCACAGAGCGCTAGTGGAGGGGGTATTTTACGCAGTTTCTGGAGTGCTATTTTTAAAATGTATGACTCACCCAAAATCGGTGAGTCCAATGATTATCGTTCGATTTCAAATAATTTTCATGCAACATAACCGGTGAGTCACACATTTCAAAAATAACACTCCTGTGCCAGCCCCGTCGCCACGCGTGCGTTGTTCCAAAAAAAAAGAACAATCACTGATGTTAAAAGATTTCCGAGCGAATCGTACTTTCAAAAAGAAATCATTTATTTGTACTAAAATACGCCTATTATAGGAAGACACTCAAAGTAGAATATATAAATAATCTCGTATCCTTTGTTTGCTCCATCTTTTCTTCTTTATTAAGCCGTATTTGCTTTATTTTCTTTTATTCTGTGTATTATTTGTTTCTTCATTGATTAAAATTTCTAGACGAGGCTTTTGAGGAGGCAAAGGTGCAATGATTAATCTATACATATAATAAGACACTAAAATGCGAGTGTCTGTACATTTAATATTTTTCAAAAAAACTGATTGAGTGCGGTTAAAAAAGAGTAACAGAAACCAAAAAGACAGTTTTTAGAATTTTTGTCTGTCTGTATGTATGTATGTATGTATGTCTGTCTGGTACGTTATAACTTCGAAAATACTCAGCGGATTTAAACGCGGTTTTCACAGTTGGATTACATATAATTAGGAGCGTTGTCAAAACTTTGTTTCGTCAAAATCGGTTAAGGAAATAAGAAGTTATGGTCGATTGAAAATTTACTTCAAACACTGCTTCAAAACTGTTAATGCGTTTACTTACGTTTAATTTAATTTAGATAAGGCTAGAATTTCTACTTTATATTATCCATATCAATAAAGACGAAAACACGCACTGCAACTATTAATTTTAATAAAATAACACATTGAATTTGATAGTAAAATTAGTAACATAAAATCTCGATTGAAGGCGCTGACTTACTTTACAACTCGCTATGGTTACGTTTTCGCATTATGGTATAGCAGATTGAAATTAACCCTAGCAATGGTTGCTAGCAGATTGTCTTTCTTTTAGTTTGGTTCTTTTCTTTGGTTGTTGTCTATAATTTAACCAACCAACCCGTCCATTTACTAAATGGACGGTTCAGTTCGCTATTGTTAGTTGTCTTGCTTGAATTGGAAATTGAATTTGTTGTTTGACGGAACATACGATCGTGTCGTATATAAGGTGGACACAAATCAACTGCAAATATTTTAAGGGCAGATACAGACCACTATACTAAATAACTTTTCCAAATAAACCTATCGAAATACGAAATTTTATTTTTCACTCTCTATACTAAACTAGATCAGCTGATTCTCAATTTGTATGGGAGGTCAAAAATTTTTTTTCGTATTTCGACATAAGTTTATTTAGGAAAGTTGTTCAGTTGAATGGTCTGAATCTGCACTTAAAATATTTGCAGTTGATTTAAATTTACCTTATATAAAGAACTAGCTGTTTCCCGCGGCTTCGCCCCGCGTGGGACTTGGTTATATCGCGCCCAAAAGTGGCCTATGTTTGACCTCAGGTCGTTAACTACATCCCTACCAAATTTCATTACAATCGGTTTCGCCGTGAAGAGGTGACAGACAGACAGACTTTCGCATTTATAATATTAGTATGGATTTTAATTATTTTAAATAATGCCTTGGAGGAAACGATCTAACCTGTCGCATCATTCCAGAATAGCTAAAAGCAGAAGGTTAGCTAGATCTTAAGAATCGAATGCGGATAGACAGATGCGACTCGATGAAGATAGGCAACACCATGCATTGTCTCGGTCTTTAGAAAATTCTTCTGACAGAGTCTCGGTTGTCCGCTGACTGCGAGCGTCATGCGTCATCTCGGGCTTCGGAAACGTTTACCGAAACTCAAGGTTTTGGCGTGATTTACACGATATATAAATAATCTTTCGCCTAAACTATGCAACGGGACCCGACTCAAAGTAACGGTTTTGCAGCGCAAATTAATACAGAGCGAATTCTCACAGGGTGTGATTCAGGCGAAACGGTGTCATACCTCGAATACCACTCATCCCCAACAATTACCCCTTTCAATTTAAACGCACCCAGTTTCCAGTTGCTGTATGCTTTGCCATGACGATAAATAAGTCGCAGGGACAAACCCTAAAAGCAGCTGGCGACCTAAGAACAAGTCAACAAGATGTTTCTCGCATGGACAACTGTATATGTCTTGCTCGCGGGTCAGTAGCGTCGAAAATCTATTTTTATTAGCCTCTGAGGGAAGAACTGCTAATGTTGTCTACAAAGAGATTCTTTGAACTTAACTCTGAAACATGATATTTGTTTATATTTGAATAATGTCCTGGCTACTTCGGTTGCGTCATTTCATTGCAATGTAACACAGGTTACGCGAAAAGCGACCTACACGCGGGCGGAGCCGCGGGTAACAGCTAGTTTAGAATAAAAATTATCATGATCGTATGGATAATTTAGTAAAATACTAGAGGAACTCGACAGCCTAGCCCTTTAGGCAACTAACGGAAATGAGGAAAAGAACCTCCTGAGTAGCGAGTAGACATGTTAACCATTACACCACAGAAGTCTTAAAGGGGTATTAAGGATAGTCTGTACTGTAGAGTCTGTAAATATAGCTTGATTTTTTTTTTTGAATAGTTTTTACGGCCATGGAATCTAGTCCTTTAAGGCCTTTCTTGAATTTATTAATCTTCTTCAGTCCTACTTAAGTCAGTCGAGTCAATAATTCAAGTCAATAGTCAAGTCCAGTCAAGTAAGTCTAGTCTGAGTCAGATGGCTAAGTGAAGCGGTGGAAAAATTTCACTTAGCTATAACATGTAGATTTTGGTGACAAAGATAAAAAGTCACGTAATCGACACTGTATCACTTCCCAACACTCACGTTTATTCACGAACACTTTGCGAATAATAATCCACCAATATTATGCACAAACACTCGAAAAAACCTAAGTTTTGGAAATTAAATACAGCGCGGACATAGCGACAGTTCACTTTCCCTCCAAAAAACAATATAGCTTGATCTCTGTGACAGCAGTCAAATCATATACATTTTTTTTAGTCTCTGTCGCACTTCTTTATTATCTATATTTCTGTCCTGCTATGAAAATTATCATACTAAATTGGACAAGGTGTCGCCTATTTTTACGCTCTAAAAAGACTAAGAGTGTTACTAGGGCACTGCTAACTAGTAGCCTAGAATCTCCATCTCACTTCAGAATTATTATGTTCATTACACATGGTTCTTAATAAGATTTGAGTGGGCATAAAGCATTTTGCTCCGGGGGTAATTTAATTGAAATATTCGGCCAAATATGTCAGTGAAAATGCGAAGTTGAATTAAATAAGTTGCGAATATGTACCTGCAGTAATAGGGTTTGTTTATTAAAGTGATTCAGTTGGTTTAATTTGATTTAGTATTTTGGCTATAACACTATTTAGTCGTAAAATAAAACAATATGTAGTGGCAATTTATAAATCTATAGGTACTTCTATCTATACTTCTATATCCATATCTATAAATGCGAAAGACTGTCTGTCTGTCTGTCACCTCTTCACGGCTAAACTGCTGGACCGATTGTGATGAAATTTAGTAGGGATGTAGTGCGCGTGTCCCGCGTGTCCCACGCGGGGCGAAGCCGCGGGGAACAGCTAGTAAACTATATTTTTGAAAATCAATAAATATTTTCACAACATGGCAAAAAGAGCGGGAATAATGCAATGTAGACAAAACAATTTAAACCTCGAACGTCATACGACGATTTATTTTTTACTTAGCTGTTCCCCGCGGCTCCGCCCCGCGTGGGACTCGGTCGTTAACTACATCCCTACCAAGTTTCATTACAATCGGTCCAGCAGTTGAGCCGTGAAGAGGTGACAGACAGACAGACAGACAGACAGACAGACAGACTTTCGCATTTATAATATTAGTATGGATAGTATGGATATGGATAAATTGTTTTAGTAGCCAGTGCAATCTTTTACATTTAATTCTGAACAAGTATTCTGGCTTAAATAATACATCGTTTCATAATTAATATTAATTTAATAATAGTTTCTGTGACTTAGCAAAAAAAAAAAGTTTCAAAATGTGTGTTGTGGATATCCACATTTCTAATCGATATTTAAAGTGAAAGAAAGAGACGAAACACATTTAAGTTAAATAAGACAAAGCGAATATTTGTTAGAATGTATGATAAGGGGTATTGCGGTGCCGTCCAGTCTATGGCTCATGTCCTGATATGCCCTAATTGCCCACTCCTTGTACATTTGAGGATTTGTAGGAGGCAAACGACAGAGCGGTGGACGTGGCGTACTGGTCAAAACATATTTAAAATATGTATTTATATACAGTACAGCCATTTCGACTCAAAAAGAATAAGAACGGGATATATGTATTTCATCAAACAAATAAAACAATATTGACTTTCAATAACTGTGAACGAACGAGAGAGAGAGAGAGAAAATAATATTTTTCCTTTTGTAAAAAATGATTGTATAGTTTCAACTGTTGTGTTTTATTAACCTGAAAAGGAATATATTTTATATAACATGACATAAATGCGTTGCTGTAAGTTTTTGGAGAGAAATATACTTAATAATATAAAACTATAAAGCTGCTCACATTTTGTAAGCACACACACAAATAATAATGTAAGATAAAAAATCAACAATTTAATGCTGTTTATAAACAATAAATTGTGACGAAAACCGTCAAAAATAATTTAAAACACAACACATTTCCTAGAACCATATATTTCCGCTTGCGCCCAGGGACTCAAAAACACCATAATAAGTGTAACACTCTCATAAGGGTTTCCCATTAAATCTGTTACAGAAATATTCCAGTAACACTTATTTGGATATTTTAAACCTGTTTGGCTTCAAACACTTTTGAAACTGTAACAGTTAATACGTTTTCTGTTTGAACCTATTTGTATAGGGTTTCAAATTTATTTTTAGATCAAAACAGTGTTTTAAACATGTTCAAAAGAGTAACCGCTGAAATTCCTGCTTACTAAAACTGTTTAGGCACAAACAGTGCTTGAAAACAGATTGAAAGTGTAACAGGTTTAAGGCGCTGTATCCCCAACCCTTAGGTATTTAAGAGGAGTGAAGTGCGATTATAGTACGCACGCGTAATGAAATAAGGTTATAAGTGGCGATACTGGGTTGGCCTGTCACTAGTCTCCGTTCAATGCCATTTCGGGTGAAATTTTTCAGTTTTAATTTAATATTTCAATAATTATGACTAAATATTGTAATTTTTTAGATATCCCTCTGGGTCATTATGTTATTCTTTTTATAGACGTAAAAAAATGGTAGTTGTCGCTGAAGATATCAAGTAATTCGCGACGAAACTTTTTCTGGATATAGCTTTTTTGCTATTTTATTTAGCTAGGTTTTAATTATTATTTTTTAAATATTTTGATGTAATCATTTATTTTGATCCTTGAACTACACTTCATATTTTTTTCATGTTTGTATTCCATGAAGAATAAAGCTAACTGCGCGACGAAAAAATAGACGTTTTACGGTATTCCCCTGATGCACAGCGCCTTAAGAAAACAGAAATGGAAAACAGTGTTGATGAAAACAGAAATGGAAAACACTTTATTCGGATGCCGCTAAAGTCCCTGCTTGCGCCTTTAATGTGAACAGCGCTATACAAAAGCATGCATTACTGACCGATAAGTCGCCGCCGTAGAAAGGATGTATGACGAAGGTTTCGTTGCCTATGTGTATGACACCGGACACCCCGTTGCATGTGTGGAAGGCTGCCGATGCTCCAGGGTAGTCCTTGACAGTTCCGTGGTAATAACAGTGCTCGATTTCCTGGAACAAATAAACAGTGATAAGTCATTATCATCATTATCTAGGATTTATTCCGGGTGAATACCAAGTAGGTAGATGGCAGTTGTTAGACTATGTCAAATACCTTTAGGCAGCCTGAAAAATCTGACAGTGTTGGCCACTAACACACCCGGGTCATGTTCCTGTGGGTCTAGTTTCCCTGTAAAAAAGGGTTACGGAGGTCAGACGGCAGTCGCTAACCAGTTCCAAATCAGGACCATGGTTTAAAGCATACCGTGGGCTCTGAAGTGTAAGCTGAAGATGTAACCAGGAAAAACACTCGGACGAAGAGAGAATACCAAGTAGTCGAGCTGGAGACACTCCACCCCGCAAAGGATATGCAAGTCGAACGCTCTCTCACTTTTCGGGGTACCAGATAGACATAACCTAACCTATGACCCTATGCCGCCATCCCCTCACCCTTTCTGGATAGTCGAGAGCTAGGCTCTTGTCGGAGTTTCATCCATTTTTGTCAATGATTTGCGAATTTCTTTATATATTACTTCAGCTTTAACATGTAAGTAAAAACAATTACTTAAAAAATTGTCAACGAGTTTAAGCACTAATTGATTGGAGCTACTGAAATTGAAAACCCACCAAACGCCAATCAAACTAATAATGATTAACGATCAAAATTAAACGAGAATATACTACTTTTGAAGAGGATAAGTAATGGATCTTAAATTAATGAAAACTGAAAATGGACTGAATTTAAATTATCTCAAATATATCCAAAGACATTTATCTCAACAAAAAATTGAAATAATACACAAAAAGTCAATAAAATAATATCTAAAGACTAATAAGTGTTCATGTTATGTGAAGACTGCCCGTGCTAGGTTTCCAAAGAAACCTGTCATTACGGGTCACCAGGATTCGTCATTTATAACCATAGAACTAGGAATCGCGCGCGGCTCTAAACCCTTGGTTTGGAGTGGAAATTCAGTACATTTGTACTAAGCCTTAATCCATGTGTCATAAAGTCATTTTTGTTTGTTTTTGCAATAAGAAAAGTTTGTGAACTCATTCCATATGTGTGTATTTAGTGACGGACCCCCCTTCCTACCCTCCTTTACCTCAGCCCTTTCGCTTCCTCTCAGCTCGGTTCCCATACATTTAATGTCTTAAGTTACATCTATTTGAAGCGAGGCAATTTTTTTTTTAAATCTATGTTTATAACTATGAAAGCTAATCTAAAATATAGTTCAATAACAAAGTGTTTCAGTAAAATTATGAGAGACTTGTGGGGTGTGTAAGAGCCATCAATAAGTGGTGTATGATATTGCTTCTTACAAAATTTCATGATTCTAGTTCAATAAGTAAGTACCCTGTAGGTTTTGATTCCCATATGAAATCGAAAAATTTACGAAAATCGAGTAACAAACGTTACGATCGCATTGACATTTTTTTTTTATTTGACAGCCAAAATGGACCGTATGCATGGGTATATGTTATGAATTTCAACTTGATACGATCATACAACCCTCATAAAAAATGATTTGACAGACAGACCGACGGACAGACAACAAAGTGATATTATAAGATTTATGTTTTTACCTTTTGAAGTACGGAACCCTAAAAAAAATTTTTTTTTTGTAAATTAATGTTTTTTATCCCCCGACGCAAAAAGAGGGGTGTTATAAGTTTGAGTGTCTGTCTGTCTGTCTGTGTGACTTACGGGCAAGTGTTCTCAGACATGTTTGATGAAAATCGGTTGAGCCGTTTAGAAGTTGTGGGGGTGAAAGTGGGGAAGAACAACCGAATATCTGCAAATATACTTGAGTGGAGTCTCAAATGAAAGCGCATCAGGTGCACATTACAAAATAATATGTAAAATGAAAATCGGTTGAGCTGTTACAAAGCTCTGGGGGTGTAAGTGGGGAAAATAGCTAATGTCTGCAAATAATATGTGGGGGGTAAATCAGTCGACCACTAAAAAGGAAATGTGTCGTGGGGTTTTTTAAATTTTAAATTTAATTTTAAATTTAATATTTTCTATTTGGCGCCGCTAAGATCACATGGTAGAGCAAACAAATATTCCTTGCTACAACTCTTAATTTTAGTAAGTAAAATTTGTGCAAAGCAGAAGCGAGACGCTAGTGCTGCTGAATCTCCAGTTGACAAGCTTCTCAGTAGAACATCACGTATTTCATCAACGGTGTTTGTTGCCAATCAAGCCCAGTGACGACTTACGTCAATACCAACAATGTTTAATGACTACATTGAAATAAATGTGACTAGAAATGACATTATCTTTAATTGAATTGTGTTTCACCGCACATCAAGAATACTGCTACAAGAAGACAAAGAAGACGAAGAGAAAAACTGAAACTGAGACGAACTCAAAGACCTAGAAGACAGAAGCTGGCCTCAGGCCGAGAAGAAGGCAAGCGAGGCGTACGTGTGAACGTAAGCCCCCTAAAGATGGGGAAGAGTTATTAAAATGCAATTATTGTATAGATAGGCGACAATATAGAGAACTTGTAGGGAGACCAAGCAGGTGCGACTAGAAAGAGATGCGAAATGCAAGTACAGCGCACTCTCCCGAGATTCGGCTCGTACAACCGAGAGATTGGTAGAGCCACGGGAGGTGTCATCGCGCATATGGTTAAAGAAATTTAAAGAAATTTATTCTCATAAAAGAATCTACAAATTCACTTATAATGAGAACTTAAAAAATATTACAATCAGTGGACGCGTACAAAAGGTCGGTAGGTAAACAATAACAAATATTCGCTCCGTGCTGGTTACTTGCGCGGAACTAGTTTGTCATCGGTCATCTTCAATACTCAACACAATAGAATGTGTCGATGTGTGCGACTGTGCGTGTGCTATGCTATGAACGGAGTAAGTGCAACTAGATGCGGCTCGCGTTATGGATATGATTATTTTTAAATATAATGGTTTTTTTTTTTCCTTTTTTTTTAATTGTTTAGCGTATGTATGTTTTTGTAGTTATTAGTTACTTAGTTTTTACAGTATATTTATTCGGTTATTTAGAATAGTCTATTTATTATAGTTCAGATATAGGTACGTTTTATATTTTTTTTTTTTTCTATTCTAATTAATACGTTTAATATTAAAGATAAATCATTTAAATAGTTGTATGTATTTTATTCATTAAATAGTGCTTAAGAGTTTTTTTGAAAGTAGTAAGGGTTTTGCAGTCTTTTATATCTTTGGGTAGTTTATTATATAGCTGAGCGCCTTCATACAAGATGTTTGCTTTACCGTAATTTGTTCTAGGTACGTGTAGGTTGATGTCACTGGCACGCCGGAGTTTCATTTTTGAATATTCCTTCTTTTTTGTAAAGGTTATTTGTGAGTGAATGTCTTTTCGAAGTATTTTACGTATAAATATGCACGTGTAGTAAATATATGTTTGTTTTATATTCATAATTTTTGTTTTTGTATATACTGTTTTGCTAGGTGTTAAGTAATCTAAATGAAACAGAGATTTAATGAGTTTGTTCTGAGCTATTTGTATTATTTTAAGATTGGTTTTGGCTGCGCTGCCCCAGACTTCAATTAAGTAGTCTAAGTGCGGCTTTACAAGGGTGTTATAGATAGTGTATCGAATTTCGAGGGGTATAAATTTGGAAATACTTCTTACTAGGCCTGATAGCGACACAAGTTTTGATTTAACTTTTTCTATATGTGTTTTCCAAGTAAGATGTGAATCGAGTATTAAACCCAGGTATTTTTCTGTTTTTACTTTCTGAATTTCTTCGTTATTTATGTTTAACGTTGGAATGTCTTGAATTTTTTTGTTCTTTGGAGCAAAAATCATGAAATTAGTTTTAGAAACATTAATAGTTAGGAGATTAGATTCAAACCAAGTATTCAGTAATGTTAGGTCACCTTGTGCATCAGACATTAAACTATCTATGGAAGAGCCATAATAAAATAAACAGGTGTCATCTGCATACATTGTGACGTCACCTTTTAGGCCTATTTTATGTATGCAATTTATGTATATCAAGAACAACAATGGCCCTAAAATGGATCCCTGAGGGACCCCGCAAGTAATTGGTTTCGAAGTACTCTGTGTGGAACCAATTTTCACTACTTGACGTCTATTTGTCAAATATGAATGAAACATATCATATGCCTTACCCGTAATACCAATATCTCGCAATTTTTGAAGTAATAGATTATGACTTATAGTGTCGAACGCCTTTTTGAGGTCGATAAATATTCCCAGTACTATTTTTTTGCCATCAATGTTCATTTTGATTTTAGTTATAAGATCAATCGTGGCACTGGTAGTGTTTGATTTACCTCGAAAACCATATTGCTGATTGTAAAGAAAATTTTGTGAAGCCAAGAACTTTTCTAACCTATCGTAAAGCACTCTCTCGAAAATTTTTGATATAATTGGTAGTACGGATATTGGGCGATAGTTATTTGCGTCTAATTTATTTCCAGATTTGAAAATTGGCGTAACTCTTGCAATTTTTAGGCTATCAGGAAATTCTCCTAATTCAAGACATTTGTTGATACAGTTGGTAAGTTCATTTATAAGTAGTTCCTGTAGACATTTTATACTCTTTGTGTTTATACCGTCGAGCCCGGAGCTAGTATTTAGTTTTAAGTTATTTATGATTTTATTTATTTCGTCTGTGGTTGCAGGAGTAAAGTGTTTTAATGTGTAGGTGTTACTGACGTGAGAAGTAGTGGATATATGGGTTTTATTTGATGACTTTGGAATTCGACTAGCCAGCACGGCGCCAATGGTTGAAAAGAACATATTAAACTCTTCACAAATCTCTTTTTCATCAGTAGTAATATTTCCTTCAGCAGTTTGGAGCTTACAGGGCAAAGTTGCTTTACTTAATTTGTTTTGTGTAAGGTTATTGATAAGGGTCCACATTTTTGCTGGTTTTTTCTTACAATCTCCAAATATTTTATAATAGTATTTTTTCTTGGTATCTTGGATGGTTTCTGCTACTTCATGCTTCTTCTTCTTAAATGCCTCAGATAATTTTTGGTCCTTTGGATTCATTTTATGATTATGGTATAATATATTCCTTGAGTTTATTTCATTAAGTATCTCTTTATTTATCCAATCTTGTTTGGGTGGGTTATATATTTTAGTTTTTGATATCTTACTGTTTTTAATACATTTTGTCAGCTTTTGTTCCAGGACTGCATACTCAGAATCAATATTTGTTGGCGTATTTTTCGAAAAGGTTTTGTGCAGTGTGTCGTAGTTAATCGCATCATATTTAACTTTTTTTCGGGGTTCTGGTTGAAACTGCTTTAATTCACAATATATCTGCTTGTGATCGGACATCGAGGATTCAATTATGCAAATGTGGAAATTGTTTCCTTTTAAATTGGTACAAACATGATCCGGAATGGTCTGTTTCTCATCAACATGGCGTGTACAATGACTTTTAGCTATTTTATTAATAATTTTAAATCCATTTTCCTTGACACAGTGCTTGTATTTACTTACTGGTGACTTTGTACTCAATAGGTTAAAGTTGAAATCTCCCAGTATTAGTGTTCTGTTACTTTTATTAAAAAAATTTGTGTACGTTTCTAAAAAAGTATTTGTATTTTTCTCAAGAGGCTGTCTATATACGGCTCCAATGTCAAGTGAGTACTTGTTGATATGGATCCAAAGGAAGTGGATGTTATCAATAGTAAGCTTTTCTACGAGACTATGTTTCAGATTGTCACTAGCAAAGATAGATACACCACCACCCGTACTTTGTCTATAGTTATAGTAGTGGGTATAGCCAGGTAGCTGTAGTCTTTTTGCATCATCTTCTGTCTTGATCCAGGTTTCAGTCAAAATTATTATTTCAATTTGAACTTGAAATGACTGTATGATTAATCTTAGTTCATCAAACTTACCACTTTTCATAATGCTTCTTGTATTAGCATAAAAAACTTTTAATGATTTTTTTGTTACAGTTATATCTTTATAGTTGTTAGTAATTTCATAGGTTACTTTTTTGGTGGTACATACCGTTTCTTGTGAAATTGTAGATTCTGTTGTTAGTTTTTTTGGTTTAGCTCAATAATTTTTGGTACCCCTTTGAAATATTTTATCCCCAGGTTTTTCTCTCCATTTTCATCTCTATGTTTCAGTTCCTCTTTGAGTCTTTTCATAAACATTAATTGCTTAGGAGTTTGATCGGAGTAAATTTTAACCATTTTAGATTTAACTTTATTCTTGTTTTTTAAAATAAGTTTTGCAGAAACTTCTGATTTTAAGCAAACTTTCAAGGGTCGACTTTTGTTTGGGATATATTTTCCTAGGCGATATGTTTTTTCCACTTCAATAGGATCGGCATCTATGCTTTTTATTAAATCTGATATTTCCTGCATATCTGCCTCTAGCCTTTCAGCCACAGACGTTGAATTAATTTCATTGATGCCAGTCACGATAATATTTTTACTTCTTTTACTCCTTTCTTGTAATTCTATCAAAATATCTTCTTGTGAGTCTGAGTTGTGACTTATGGGAGAAGTTCTTGTTGTATCCTTTAATTTCTTCAGATTATCCTCAAGTGCTGCAACTTTTTTCTCTGTTTGTTCATGCTTTTGAATTAAATCTGTAAGATCTGATTGAATAGAATTCTGTTTCAGCGTTAAATTATCCGTCACGGCCTTTATTTCACTCATTTGCTGTTTGATGTCACTAACATCTTCGTTCATTTTATTGGAAAATGAAGTGAGTAAGGACATGATTTTTGATACATCCCTGCGCAGCTCACTAACCTCGGTTTTGGTAAAAAGGTCATCGTCAGTATGCTTTCGCTTATTACGAAATGTAATCTGTGAGTTGTCGTTTTCGCCCATATTCGCATTTGCAACCGTTAGATTTGGTTGTGACCCGCTGCGTCCGGCAGCCAGGCCACTTCCAGTAGGTGAATGCATGAGGCTCATTTTAATTCCGTGGCCGCTTTGCACGGGTTCATTAAGTGATGAGCGAAAGAGTTAAAAAATATGAGTCCGTTTCTTTTACCCGAGGGGGTGAGGGGGCAAGCCAGTACCTCGAGACACAGCAGCGCGTAGCGTAGCGTAGCTCCGAAGGGTCTTAACAATTTGATGTTAATTGGTTTGAATTTGGCACTAGTTCACTGTAGTACAGGAGTTTAAATTGTTTGCAAGTATTTAAATAATTTTAGAAAAATTTTGTGCACACGTCCACTCAGTAGGGCGATAAGCTCACATTATACGTGCAATGATGATTGGGCGCATAATCGCCCAATCATCATTGCACGAAAATGCATATTTTTTAAAATAGTATTAGTTCAAGATTCACCTTCGCACATCATTGCCGCATATGGCGTTTGTGTACTCACTGGCATCTAAGTATTTTGAATACATTTGCATTTTTTGTTTATCTTATTAGCATCAGCTACCCAAAGGTGATAACCTACATAAATGCCCTTAGTCCCATTTCGTAGCCAAATTTCGTAGCTGGCTTCGAAATGGAGGTGTGTAGGAGTTTAGCTTAAATTTAAGTTGACGAAATTAAACAGAGCATAGCCATGTTTAGCATTATGGTAGTTGAAACAGGAAATTAATAGTGGTGGGCTGCTAGCCGCGTCGCCTATGTCATGATTCCCCATTCGCCGATTTCCTAGGTCGACTTATACGACTTGCGTGGGAAGCGAAACAGACATTATATGTTTTACTTTTCTTTTAGACCAGCATGGACTTTTATACACAATAATTATGTCGCTACTACTTTTTTTTTTAATAGATGTCGATTCTAGTATCTAATAATAAAATAATCAATGTACCATGTATAGATAGGTATATACATACGAACTTACGATTACATTAGAAGCTTATTTATAACTGATACAAAAACTTTCTTTCAGATTGAATGAATGAAACCATTTCGATTCCCCGCAAGCCTCCGCCGGTCACCGTTCCATTTGAAATGAAAAAGGACTGAAGCCTAATTGCAACCGAAGCTTTCACGCATGGGCTTTGAAAAGAGCGTTAGCTTTTCAAATAAAAATGAGACTTAACATTAATATTACTTAAGTTTCCTTCTTTTTGTGACGATTAGCTTAAAACGGTCTTAATTTTGTTATTTCGAAAAAGTAACACTGTTTACTAATTTATTATACAATCATCACGGATCAGCTGATTCTCAATTCGTATGGGTCAAAATTTCTTTTTCGTATTTCGATATAAGTTTATTTGGAAAAGTTGTTCAGTTTAGTTGTCTGAATCCGCCCTTAAAATATTTGCAGTTGATTTGAGTCCACCTTGTATACCATAATCGTGCTATAAAGATTAGATTGTACCAGCATTCTCCGACAGTTGTTTCTCCTTTGGACTGATCACCAACAGGACGATTCGTTTTTGAGTAATTCGCCGTCGGAATCTTTCTCATATGGACGTTTCACCAACAGAATGTTTCACATTTGAGAGTTTCCTCGACATGACTTTTCTCCTATGGACTGTTCTACGACAGAATCTTTCATCTTCTGAGGTTTTGTCTACAGAATAATTCGCATGTACAGTATTTCGACGACAGTTGTTTTCCACTATGGAATGAATCCCCAAGAGAATGTTTCGTTGGTTGTTGTACATAACTAGCTTATGCTCTTCCCTTTGGAAGAGTATAGGTGTTTTCGGTATGAAAAATAACCTATGTAAAATTTTATTTCAATCCCTAAAGCCTACCTTCCAAACGGTTAGTAAAGACTACGGAACCCTATTTTATGTATGGCCTGACACGCACTTAGCCGGTTTTCTTTATATGTTCTGAAGAAGGTTCTAGTATTTGAAAATAAGAAAAAAAAACAATATCATGAACACGAAATGATTATTTATTAACTTCTTATGCATTGTACATAAGTGCATTCAAATCTACAAAACATAACTTTGCTACAGTAGTAGTAATCTCTTGTAAATTTAAGTAAAAAAGTAAATAATGATTTAACCCAAATCTTCTTCTATACTTATACTTACAATAAATCTGTAGAGAGGTCAATTCTGTACATGAAATTTATTTTCAAAATAACTATCAGGGGGTGATTAGTGATCGATACTGATGCCAAAAATGCAATCAGTAAAAATTTTGTCTCTTTCTGTCTGTATGTTCCTTATAGAAACAAAAACTACTCGACGAATTTTAACGAAAGTTAGTACAATTATTCTTCATACTCCTGGGCAGGTTATAGTATACTTTTCATCAAGCTACAACTAATAGGAGCAGAGTAGTGAAGGGAAATGTTGGGAAAACGGGAGAAGTCACTCCATTTTTTAAGCTTCCGTCACGTGTGCAGTCTTAATGGTTAAAGTTACATAGAAATCATATATGACGGAAATGCAACAGGATATTGCAAAATTCCCACGGGAACGGGAGTTATTGGGAAAAAACTTTTGTATGTAAAAATCACGTAAGATAGATGTTTTCAATCTAGCATGCATGCATACCTTAGTAAATATAAAGTTTAGTTATGGCTGTATTTTGAAAATTAAGTTAGCGGGAAAAAAATGTTGTATGAAAAAATCTAAACTGTATAAGTTAGATGCTTGAAATATGATATGCATATACCTTAGTGTATGCAAAGTTAAAAATTTCCCTGGGAACGGGAAGCGAGTTAGAGGCTTAAAATAGTTCGCGGTAGTGGCAACCAAGAAACGACGCGGTCGCGGCGGCGGCGGTTGTGGAACGGCGACAGCGGTGGCGAGGCGCGGAGGGGAGGCAGATACCCGAGTGAGCAACCGGAACACGGCAGACGCGTGAGGGCAGACGTCGTTGATGGTCGTGTCAAATATTGAATTTTGCGGGCGAACTTTTCACTATTCTTGGACGGTTTAAATCTTTAGTAGGTAGTTTTCTGTTGTAGATTAATGTTAAATTTTCCAGGCGGACGTTTCACGGCCCTTGAATTATCTTATAATTTTCTTTTGTTGTAATTTCTAAATTTTGTTTAAATAATTGTAGCTTATAAGTCTTTACGATGTTTTTTTGTTAATTTTGTACGGAACTCTTCGTGCGCGAGTCCGACTCGCACTTGGCTTGTTTTCATGTGGTCAAACTTTTACTTTCATACCGACTGACATCCACATTCTTACCTCTGAATTCCAGACGAAAGCCAATACGCCAATAATTTTGAATACGCAATACCTTACAACTAAAAATTTGTAAATACGTTGCATTTTGGAAAATCGGAAGGTTGATTGACATAGAATATACTAAAAAATACCCAAATCGCAATAAAACAATCTTAATCTTAATCTTGTAATCTTTGGGAGTAAACTCCTGTCGTCGAAACACTCTACATGCGAATCATTCTGTAGACAAAACCTCAGAAGATGAAAGATTCTGTCGTAGAACAGTCCATAGGAGAAAATTCATGTCGAGGAAACTCTCAAATGTGAAACATTCTGTTGGTGAAACGTCCATATGAGAAAGATTCCGACGGCGAATTACTCAAAAACGAATCGTCCTGTTGGTGATCAGTCCAAAGGAGAAACAACTGTCGGAGAATGCTGGTACAATCTAAAGATTATGTCAACCGATCTAGCATAAGTACTCTAAACTTTAGTAAGTAAATTTTGCACATGGAGTATGATATTTTTTTCTATGATTTTGCATAAACGACTCAAAAGTCATTTCGCTTTGACATATGTGCGTGGTTACGCAAAAAGGGACCTGAAGGGATTGGTACCTTGAGGTTCCTTTTTGCGTAACCACTCACATATTCTATGGCCATACTACACCACATCTTTGCAAAAGGACGATACTGTTGAATGACAAATTAGAGCCGTTCGTAGAGCGCAAAATTGCGTTCGCTATATTTTATTGAATTCCTCCATTTTTCGGCTTCGCTCGTCTCGACTGCGAATCGTTCCGAATTTATCATGTTTCATGAAAACATCTGTCACAAATTCTTTAACAAACGTTTTATCTTGTTACTCTTTTGCTTACTGTCCCAGGAGAGGTTATGTTTTTGAGGTTATATTATTGTGGATTTCTTTGTAGTCTAAAAGGCCGGGCTCCATTAAATTTTTGAACCTACGAAATAGAATGTGCTTTCGATTTGACTCAGATAAATTGAGGGTGCGTCCTATTTTAGAGTCCTGCTTTGATATTGAGAGATTTTTACTAATCTACGAGACCCGGGGATGGAGATTGCCCAAGACCGACAAAAACAGTATAATTTGAAAAAGACCTATACCACAAAATACATCATAGTACTAAAGCCTACACCCTTGCGATCTTAAAAGGCTGAAGAAAGAGATATCAAATGTAAATCAGAGAAAATACAAAGACATTGTTCTCAATGCAATAAATACAAAAAAATAAAGGTATAAAAAAAGTTTTGAAATAAACTTATACAGGTACCAAGTGCACCACGAGAAATATATTATTAAATAGGAGATCCGGAATAAGTTTACGATACAAGGGCTTTATAAAACTATTAAATTTCCTCTATAATTTTCTATTAAAAAACACCAAAGAAACTACGCGACCGCCTGTCACTCCGATGACAAATAGTCGAAGAGCTTGCGATTAAAATTGTCTCGACAATTTATTACGCTGCGAATTTTTATAATGCGATTTCATTTCTTGTAAGAGTCGATTAATTCCATCGCATTAATGAGGGCGGGGTTTTGACGAGTGCCTTTAAAAAATATAAAAAAACGGATGATGCTTTAAATATAAACTGCTTCCTATCTGCTGTTGCTAGATGGCAGTTATTGTTAAGTAATGTCAGATGCCTTGAGGTAGCTTTAAGATCTTTTTTTTCGCTAATACCGTTAGAATTATTATCTACTAGCTGTTCCCCGCGGCTTCGCCCTGCGTGGGACTTGGTTATATCGCGCCCAAAAGTATCCTATGTTTGACCTCAGGTCTTTAACTACATCCCTACCAAATTTCATCACAATCGGTCCAGCAGTTTAGCCGTGAAGAGGTGACAGACAGACAGACAGACAGACAGACTTTCGCATTTATAATATTACTATGGAAGTATGGATTATGTGTCATATGTCTCTCTCACCAGACATATTTCGGCCATAGCAATTTGACATCTGGCAACTGCGTGCAACGTTCATGAGCTTTCAGTTGACGGACATAGACACAATTTTTGCAGAGAAAGTGCGTCCACATTCACTGCAATATGTGCTATAATACAAACGGATCATAACACTATTTGTTCCCCAGACAGTCTGACCAGTTTCCCTGTTATAAGGGATTTGAAGGTCAGACAGCAGTAACGCCATTATATAAAAACCTAAGCAGCCACAGATTGTTGAAAACTTCCAATCTAGCACGCCATGCTGTTAAAATACCTTTGTACCTAAAATGGCACATTTAAAATTAGAACTTTTGTAATAAAATAAAATAAAATAAAAATGGCACTTCTGTATACACGTTGTATTTGCGGCCCCGTTTTTTCCGCTCCAGTGT
The DNA here is from genome assembly GCA_947044815.1 of Apomyelois bistriatella. Lineage (NCBI taxonomy): Eukaryota > Metazoa > Arthropoda > Insecta > Lepidoptera > Pyralidae > Apomyelois > Apomyelois bistriatella. The sequence goes on from OX345690.1 coordinate 14,768,695, forward strand.
TTTCGTGATCCGCCTCCCGGCGTGTTTTTGTCGTTGCACGAATTAATTGAAAGACGTGAAGCCTCCGTAAGCGACGTCTTAGTAAAAATTTTTTCAAGATTTTACTGGCGTACTTTACAATTACTTTTTTAATGATAATTGATTATTTTTGTCCCGGATACCACTTGGTGATAATTTAAACCATGTGAATGGATGAGAAGCCGTTTCAAAAAAAAATTAACACCAGTAGACAATAAATGTGTTCAAAATTTAAAGTTCTTTTTTTTTAATATTATCATAGTTTGTAATGAGCGTTGACTGTATTTATTTTCTTGTAGGATACTAACTCAACGATACTGTATTATATAATAAACTAGCGACCCGCCCCGGCTTCGCATGGGCGTAAAGGCTCTTGAATCATTCTATCTATTAAAAAAACCGCATCAAAATCCGATGCGTAGTTTTTAAGATTTAAGCATACATAGGGATATAGGGACAGAGAAACCGACTTTGTTTTATACTATGTAGCGATACATAAAACAATATTTAAAACCCGGGCCAAACTGAAAACGATCATTTACCATCTTGACCTGACCGGGGATCGAACCCGGAAGCTCCGGTAGCCTGGCATGAAAAAGGTCACAGAGTAAAATGTCACAGACCTTTTGAAAAAGGGAGACAATAGGAGTACCCGAAACCGGCGAGCGTGTATGAGGAGAGTGATGAGTGTGGAGGAGGCGAGAGAGCCTACCCCTACGGGAGACAGGCGTGATGATATGTATGTATGTAAAATGTGGCCATAAATAATGTTAAAGTTTTACCTACAATTGCAGAAGTCATGCGTAATATGTGTGATGATATCCGTTTTCAACTACTCGTCAAAGAAGGAAGTAAATAAAAGTCAATATGGCGGATTCGGAAGTTCGATTGAGTAGGGTTGGCTCCTAAGCGGCCTGTCAATGGAGAAGTGTTGACGTCTTCGAAGTTGTCTTGAGCCAATGATATAAGCAGCAGGAGGGAGATAGGTTCACTGATATGTAAAAGTGCTGACGTAGGAGAATAACTGAATTAGGTATCCTCGTTATATTTTTTGTGTCAAAAGCTTTTTGTGTTAAACCATAGCTTGGATGGTTACACAATTTAGAATCAATTTACATTTACACCTTGGCGTCAGGATGTCGTAAATTGGTCTTGCTTTCACTCGTATTATATTTATGAACTAGCGACCCGCCCCGGCTTCGCATGGGCATAAAAACCTTTCTCTTGAATCACTTTATCTATTATATAAAACCGCATCAAAATCCGATGCGTAGTTTTAAAGACTTAAGCATACAAAGGGAGATAGGAACAGAGAAAGCGACTTCTTTATACTATGTAGTGATGACATAAATACTAATAGTACCTAGTAAAGTTTCTTTTGCAATTATTAAGAAATTTTGACTTGCATTTTAATTGTAAGATTGGAAATCTTCTGCCAGCTAGCGCAATAATTGTAAAGGCAAAAATAAAAAAAAAATCTCGTTTTCTCCATAGAGCTTTATTGGTGTGCTCTATAAATGATGAATGTATTTATATCCGAGCGAATTTCAATTAAATTTAAGATCTGTGCTCTTGTCAGTAGAGTCAGTTCCAATGCATCTATCTTCTGCTATTAGACTTTTCACAACCTGTAACACACCTCCCACGGAATCATCTTTATCATCAGACAATCAGGTGAATCAAGTCTTGGATACCTTAACCAAACTAGAAACAACTAAACAAAGTATGCTTCCTATTGGAATAGAGCCCACGATCTCTGGGTCTACGAGGCAAAAGCCTTAACAACTGGACCACGAAGTCAGTAAAATATTCTACGTACTAAACTTCTTAGTCTTCCGCTGCCCCGTTTCATGAAAAAACCACACATAATCAAAAAAGAACCAACCCACATAAAACAAAAAAAGAATACGAAACAAATCTTCTCGAAATTCGAATCACGCAACGACACCCTTAATCCGGGAACAGAAGCAGAGTTTTTCATGCAGCGATCGAACGCCCATACTAAATTAAACAAGGTGGCAGGAAAATTCAATCCAATCTAAGTTCCTTCAATCCAATTTGAATTTCCTCACCTTCTCCCCCTTCTTCCTTCACCCGACGCCTTGGGCGTTCAATAAATACATTTAGTACATGTCAATCCGTGTACTCGTCAACATCAGTGAATAATGCATCGGTTTTAATTATTTTATCTGCTGTTTTTGTTTGCGTATTGAATTATTTATAGATTATATGTAAAATCTTGAATACAGCTTTTTTTGTAATCTGTAGACGTGATTTTGGAAAAGAGACGGATGTCTACATTAGGAAGATTTTGATGGCTGATATTTATGACCAATGAGCGCGCGTGATGATAGAATTAGATGTCACATTGTAATAGGCAGATATGTAACTCCCAGTTTAGACATTGCCTGTGTAAATTACATAATTATGATATTATTTTTATTATTTATTTCAGAATACTTAAACATACAAAAGACATACATAAAAAAGACACTGTTTAAACCACAGAGGTTTGTCTACAGCGTTTAGTTCTTAAGAGCTTGTTTAATCTTCCTATGACAAATCTAGTTAAAAGATCCGACATTGCTTTTATACACCAGGATCCTGAAAGGGGTGTGGGGTATGTAGGTACAGTTGACTTAATGAAAACGTATATCACCTTACGTGTAAATGTAAGGGTAAGGTGTCAATCTTTTCTATGTGGCCCTCTGTACACACAGTATTTACCAAAAGCCAAGTGAACAAATACAGGGTGTAACATGTAAGTGTAGTCATATTCAAGGAGGTATAAGTGTAATCGATGTAGATCTTGTGTGCAATGTCATAAGACACAATAAGTTAATTTAATAAAAAATGAAAATTTAATTAAATATATTTTTTTGTGACGTCATAATCAAAACAATCGTGTCCCATCACTAGTGGGGTCATGAACTCTACTAATCAAACCTACTTACGTGATGTTGAGATATTGTTAGCTCTGCCTGTTCATGCGCGCCTGGTATCAAGGAGCGAAAAACACAATGGCGGCGCGGTATCTTTGGCGGCGACATATCGTAGCCACCATATCACTTGCCGCACATAACACATTGAATTTTCTTTTTACACCCAGTTTAAATTTAACTTCACACACCACACACATTATTAATAAAATTACTTATTATTGTAGTGGACTACCGCAACGTAGGTATTCAAATAAACACGTGAACATAACCAAAATGCTCAAGAACGGCTTCTTCAAAGTCCGGGTCGATGGTGCTTGCGCGTTCATGGGAAGTGGAGCCACGGTATGATCCAGTTTCACGCAATCGAAGCACCATCCTACGGAAGCACTCCAAAGATGGGAGCTGCCTTTGCTCAGCTTCTGGACGTCCTTCGATAAACCTCTCACGATACAATTCACGAGCTCCACGAAGACTACCATCGGCAGCCCCCACTCAAAGAATCATTTCGTAGTATTCGGCGTGACTTAAAAATGACATTTTCAAAAAAATTTAAGTGTCACGCGCGCGGTTAAAATAAAAAGTATCTTTACACCACGTTCAGATGCAAGCAACTGATCGGCGGCCCGACTGATTGAAGGATCATGTACATACAAGATCGATTAACCTGCTTGCTATTGGCCGATCTTTACATAAGGAACTATCCCTACCCCATATTTTGGCAGAAAACAATTTAGAGTTCCTTATTAAAACTAACTAAAAAGCTTCCGTGTTTACTCTCTAACGCCTATGTTATCCTAGTCAACATTAAAAAATTTTAGTGAAAAAATCACTCCGTCTACTAAATGAACCGGTTTTATTCGCATGATTTTAGTAATTTCAAATTATCTTATTACCAATTTGATCGGTCAAGCGAACATTATCACTGAAATTACTCATTATTAATAAACAGAACCCTTAGATCATTATTTCCAAAAAACAGTAATGGCCGAATGAGAAGTGGGCGTTACTTTAATTAGGATTCAACGTGTAAGGGTTTTCTTACGAATTTGTACTTACTCTTTACTTTTATGCTATCCTAGTACTAGTAAGATGACCGCGTGGTATATCCAGCTCAAAAATACTTTCTCAGAGGGTTTTTTCACGAATAGTTTTTTTTCCTTTCCAATTACGTACTTTAGGAATAGACCACTTTCTCTCTTCACGTGAATGTCGTACAAAGGAGAAACAGATATCTGAATTCCCATGTTTTTCTTCCTGGCTGTTGGCAAAATCTCTCGCCGCCGCCGGCTGGTGGCATTTTCTACCAACAGCAGCGTTCGCAAAGAAGGTTAACGGCAGGCAGGCGGCCGGTCATACAAACAATTTAAAAACTTATTTTATGACTTCAGTCGATGTACCTCGTATTAACGGATCTCGCACTTATTTCTAAAGCTATGCTGCAGAATGCGACCGGTAAACGCGGAGGACATTATTTTTATGATCGGCCGCCATCTTGACGTCAAATCTCTTAATGTCGTTTTATTAGAAAGCTTTGCGAATTTTCTTATTACCCATAATACCCAAAATAACCATGCAATTTTAATAACGCAGTCCATTATTCATAGACAGAACCCTCATAATTATTTTAATAATTATTTGCAAAGAAAGAGATGGCAAATGTGTATGTGAAGTGGGTGTGGCTTTAATTAGGGTTCAATATGATTTTTTTCTTAAAAATTATGTACTTGCTCTCTAACACTTATGCTATCCTAATACTATTGATACGTTCTTGCAAGCGCGTGGTATATCCAGCTTAGGAATAGACCACTCCCTCGAACTTTCTCCCTCGAGAATGACGTAAAAGTCTGTTATAGGACCACGAAGCAAGTATGGGACAGGGATTTGAATTCCCTTGCAATGCCTTTGCATCTTTTGCCTAATTTGTACAGAACCAATAATCAAAATAAAATTAAACAGAAAGAGAAAGAAATATCTTCTTTTCTTACAACACATAAGTAAATAGGCGTAGCCTTGGCACATAAATAAATTTAGGGTTCTTTAATTTTTATTGCTAATGTACCAGGTGTCACATGGGCATATCATATTACATGTGCGCATACAATACTTCCGCGGTGCTTTTATGGTGTTTTTTTTTAAGTAAGACAATGTTTATGACAAAAGTTCATTAATTTCGTGTAGGTGTCATAGTCAATCGACCATGCACACCCTGGTGTCAGAGTTGTTTTCTTCGGAACCGCCTCTCGGCCTCTGACGTGGTTCCTTTAACGAATACCAGATGGCAGCCGGGACCAACGGCTTAACGTGCACGCACGGCACGAAATCATCTTTATTGTCAAACAAATCAGGTGATAATCAGACGATTCAAGCCTGATATGTCCTCACCAAACTGGAAACAACTAAACAAAGTATGCTTCCCGTGGGAATCGAACCCTCGACCCACGGGTCTACGCCTTAACCATTGGACTACGGAGGCAGTGATATGATATGACAAAAGTGAAAGATGGTGATGGAAACAAAGTACTGTACATCTCTGTTCTGTTTGTCTGTACCGTGTAGGCGACAGCGGTCGAACCTTCCTCCGGCTCCGAAATAGGTAAGTGATGTACGCAACTGGGAAAAAAACTACAACGTCAACTAGCCAGTTCATCAATTTCTGTTTGTTTCATTTTTTTTTGTGTCAAGTTTATCTCTCTTCTAAGCGATTTTCCGGCTGTATTCTCCGATCGTCGTCCCAAGGTCGATTTTCTTGCTTTCTACTCTACTTCGCTCGGTCTGATCGTAAGACCATTTATTTGTACACATTTACCAAGTAGTTTTTGCGTTTACCCTTTGCCGGGCCGCTGCTAGGGAGGCGGCATAATAACCAGACACTTGTTCAAGCCACTGATTGGTAATAAAATCCCTTAGTTTACTTTTTGGCTTTTGTCTTAGCAAAGAAGACATATCAAATTTATTAAAAAAATAAATCATACAGAACCTTAATTTTTTTGCTTAATTTATTTTGCATTAGATCTCTTACCAGGAGAAAATGTGTGCTCGACAGGAGGTGGTTAAGGCTTAGGTAAAAAAGGTCATTCACATTGTCAGCTGATACAGACAGTGATGTCTGTTGACACTTATCGATATCGATAATACGTTTAAATTACGATAGAGTAAAATTCCCTCGATTATTAACTTTTCCATTTAATACCAATTGGAATACATTGCTTATGACCGACTCTATCGGCCCTGAAAATATGACTACACTTACATGTTACACCCTGTATAGATCCGATATAAAAGTGTATCGCAGACATTATTTCCGCGTCGTAGCCAGTGATGGCTTCTGACGAGCTCGTATACTGTTTTATGGTCATCCCCAATGTCTACGACACTTTTGCCACATGATTAGTTAACTTAACAGAGAATCCTTTTGCAAAACCTGTTGACGACCTCCGTGGCATAATGGTTTACATGCTTTACCGCTACTCAGGCGAACCCGAGTTCGATCACCGATCAGGTCAAAATGAAAAATTATATTTTTCAGATTCTTGGCCTTAGATGTTATCTATATAAGCATATGTGCTTGTTACTAAATATAGTATTGTTGAGTTAGTATCCCATAACGCAAGTCTCGAATTGACTTTGAAACTACCGCAATCTATGTGATTTGTCTCTGTTTATATTTTTAATTCAATACAGTGAACTTGAGCGACGCGAGCAACCAGTGGTGGCCAAGTACTGGTAAAATTCAATATAGCCGAAAAGAAATGTCAATTTTGTTATTTGAGTTCTTACACAGTTATTATAATATGCATTCTACCTTAGAAGTGACATCAGGTGTGATGAATTCCGTTATCTACTCATGTGCTTGTTCAGAAGCTCTATGGTTTACACGCCGTTGGGATCATACTGTTAAATCATGAAACCACTGGTTTATCTTTTTCTCTTGTGGCTTCTGCAGTCGATTTCAATATAAAACTCTTTTACTGTTTAATACACAGTTGACCTACATAGTTTTAAAGAAAGTTCGAAATTTGTATAATATCCCAGAATGAACTTGATCAATGATATTTTGTAAATACTTACTTATATTTTTCTATACTAACTAATACTTAAAAATCAGCTTTGGTTTGCCTTGTATACTAAATAATAATAATTTAAAAATAATAGGAAAAATTGTGATTTGTTCGCGTTTCATAAAAATCCAAAAATGAGCAAGAGATTATAATGTACAAAAAATCGACCAATAAATTGAATCACGCCATCCGCTCCAATTCTTACGTTTAAGCAAAATCGATAACACGATTACTCGCACGGCTAAGTACGTTCCGCCTGGTAGACGGGTATCCTAAGGCGGTTGTTTTGACTGCCAGCGACAAGCGACTACGAAATTTGCAATAATTTGGTTCTAGCTTTAATATTTTGTTATAAGCAAGTAATTATAAGAGTTGATTTCGTACTAAAATAGGCCACATAAAAAAATAAAACCACTTCACCCTTTCAATCACGCTGAGATGATATACATGGACTCATCGCTATTATAGGAATCGAATCGAATAAATAAAAGTTTTAATAAGTGTTTTGAGTCTGTCGCGTGTATTGTCGATTAGTGAGTTACTATTGTAATAATTAAAACTCAGTATTAAAGAACTTATTCTTGTTATTGGTTCTTTCTTAAAAAAAGATCCAATAGAACTAGCTGAGGCAATCATTACTTATTTATTTTTAACTTTTGGTTTACTCAGGCACGAAAATAATTATACACTTTATTAAATTTTTAATAATTCATTTACATAAAATAGACCGATAATCTGAAAAGAAGCTAAACAATAACTCTTCTTGTATGTCTGCTTAAATACATTGCATCTTGTATCTAACTTTTTGCTGGCAGTTAAACTGGTGCCTCAAGCTTGCTTAGCAGTTTTAAGAATCGTTTTCTTTCGCCGACTTAATCACTGCCCGAGAGATAATCTATCGCAGGAAAATCTTGATGATAAGGAGATTTTAACTTTTTACATAAGTTGATGCAAATAATTTAACCGCAAATCCAAATGCTCCAAATCAAATAATCCAAATGATGCACTCATCATTTGGAGCACACGTAAGGTTTTCATCAGATTAGCGCAGTACAATTGTTTGTCACAATGTCTTGAATTTGAATGCATTTTCAATATATATGCATAGTTTACGAAATAGACGGAAAATATATTAAGCTGAGCTATTTTAATCATCTACAAGCCAGAAATGTTTCATAAATTTTAGCTTTTTAATAACAAAATATCTTGACGATGCTTTAATTCTTAGTCGGTATAAATGCATGTATATTGTATATAGAGCAAAGGCAATATAGGTTTTTTTAGTTGAAAAATATAATAATTGTTTTGTTATCCCAATTTTTTATAAGTGAAAATTTTATTTATTTATATCCTTATACATTAAATGAAATGTTCAGTAGATATTTCAAACTAAGATCGAAATAGGTGATTTTTTAAAATATTTTTACACGTAAACAATCTTAAACATCTTTGTTTGTTTCAAAACGTTAGAAAATCGAGTATCACTTTAATAAACCATAACGTTGGACTATTCATCAGTAAAGACAATTAAAGAGTTGAGACGATTTTAATTGAGTTTTTGAAATTCCGTCTAACTTCCAATCTAAAGATTAAGATTGAACAGAGTTCAGGGATTGCTCGTAAAGATTTCTTAGGTACTGCAAAAGGTAATTTTAAAAAGCTTTTGCTTAATAAATTAAAGTATATTTTTTGGTTTGTTGTCGTCTGGGATAAGAAACGTGGTTATAATCATAAACTAGCTCATTTTCATCGACCTTTGGCGTTTCCCCAAAAAGACGGTTTTAAACCAGGTACTTAGAACTAAAATGTACCACTTTACCAGGTTTTGGTTAGGTTCATTTTAAGATTGATTTTTTTTTATGTTCCTCAAACCAAAACAGTTAATTGCTCTAAATGTTAGTTGATAAGTGAAGCTTTCGATAATAATAAATAAATTTTATTGCAGACCGTTGAGCTTAATATCTAAGTCAGGTCAATCACGGTACTGAAGTACAGACAAGGCAGATCTGGTGCCAAGTTTCAATTGTCTGATGTTGATTTAGTATTATTTCTGACTCGAGATAGGTCGTAGTACAGTAAGCAGCAAAAACTCTTTTACAACTTGCCATACATAGATCTAATGATGTATAGTGAATTCTGTCGTTGTGTTTAAGTAGAAAACAGTATTTCTTTTGTTCCTCTTACACACAAAAGTTTCAAACTAGGTGGCACAATCAAATTGGTTGAATTTACCCATGACCAGAGGGCTGGCCTTTACTTCACCCAAAAAATCAGCATTCTGGGCACCCTATCTCGGGGTAATGATTTTACTTTTCAATTTAAGTAGTTTAGGATTTTAACTGTGATAATTTTTTTGTTGCGTGATTTTCATGTTCATATTATTGTGGTTAAAAATTAAGTTATAAAATAAATAACAATCAAACTGGACACAAACATACTGAATAGATCTTACCACCGCTTCCTAAAGGCTAAAAAAACAGGGGCAAATTAAAAACAAGGAAATGTCGCGTCGCGTCCATTAGACTCGTATTGTAAATGGATCAATATTGTAATGTACCTACGTTTTATTGACTGTTTGTATTGTAATGGAATTTTAATAATATCAGAAAAATAGGCACGTGTACATCTTTTATTTACAAAAAGATACAAGTTTTACAAATTACATAAAGCAATTTCATGTTCACATTTAATACCAGGTTGTTTCGCAAAAGTTTTGACATTTGAAATTTAACACAAGCTAACTCGAAAAACAAGAAAAAAATTAACGTTACATTGTTCTACATCGCAGTGAAAACTCTTAGTTTCCGATTGTGAGATTTTTCGCGTATTTGCTACTCAAACTAGTGCTAAAGTTTTAATGTAATTCAGTGAAATAACTGAGTTTTTTTTATGAGAAAGTCTAGAATTTATTATTTGCTTCAATCTCCTACAGTGCAATAGTTATTTGCCATCTGGTTTACAGTTTAAAAAAATTAACTTGCAATATTTTATTCTAAGCCGACAGACAGACATTGGGACAGGTAAACTAAATAAAAGCTTTAAATAGACTACCCCCTCTTTTTGTGGTTGCCATATAAGATAAGTAAAGGAATAATTTGAGGTCTCATTTTCACTTGTATGTCCGACTGGTGATAATTTTATCAACATAGGTATTTCCAAGAAAGATAAGATTAAATATAATACAAATTTAATCAATAAATAACAATAATAATTAATATTTATTTAACGTCCCTGCGGCATTGTTATGTATCTTCTACTACTACCATTGTTTCAATTTCGCCGGTAAATTATTTTTATAAAGTAATATGTGGTTGGCAATGTAGGTGATGCAATTACATTCGTTTTTATGTATATCATTTAGTTTTAAGAACATTATTGTATTGTATCACTTTTCGCTAATACTAATAAAAAAAAGGAAAAAAAAAAGACAAGAAGGATTTATGTGACCGTGTGTGTGTGTCTTCCACCACTTCCCATGGCTTTATTAACCTTTCGGTTATACGAGCCGTTTTCTCAGTCACACTTTTTGATCTACTTACAAATTCTGTAAATTGTCTTATCACACTTTACAATACCGCTCGAACCATTATTATTTTAAGTTTTTTATTATTGTATGTAATTGGTGAAATAAAGTATATCTTTACAGAATTTGTAAGTAAATCGGATGCTATCTAGACATGATGGCTTTTCCCCAAAAATTAACTTGCGCAACGCTTCGCAGGCCTTCTGTTTAGCCGCATTAGCCATTACTAGATAAACGAACGATGTTATAAACATTCTAAAAATAAACAATCCAATTAGTCAAAATCATTGGTCGAAAATGGCCTAAACCTCGAGAAAAGTATGGTACGGCGGTGATGCTTTTTTTTTGCTCGACTTGCGATAAAATTAAACCAAAAACCAATTAGTTATATAACTCGATGAATCTACAAAGTAAAATTATAGTAGTTTGTTATTGTGGAGTATGAATAGAGAATTTCTTACCAACTTCTTAAACGTAGAAAAAGTCTGAGAAACTCTCACTACTCCAGCCGTTTGCAATTAAATAGAGATCTCTAAGCATAAAATATAATGGATATAGAAATAAAAATTTATAGAAACTGTAGCTATTTAAACAATTTATGATTTAGAAGCTTGTGTATTATATATTGAAGAAATATAAACAAATCAAAGAAACTTAATATCGGAGGCCAAACCTCACTTTGGTTGGGTCATTGAGGTATCGCAGTAAGTAATAGTACAATGCGGTTTCAAAGAACTTTAAGACCAGGATATGATGGGTTAATTGTTGATGAGCGTCAACAATTTACGCGAAACATCCTGGTGACTGACAGCCTCTGTGGTACAACGTTTGCCTGAAGATCCGAAGGTTGTGGGTTCGAATCCACAGGAAGTATAGGTACTTTGCTTACTTGTTTCCAGTTTGGTTAGGACATTGCAGGCTTAAATTACCTGATTGTCTTATAATAAAGATGATTCTGTGCTTCGGAAGGCAAGCCGTTGGTTCAGGCTGCCATCTGGTAGTCGTTAAAAGAACCATGTCAGAGATCGAAAGGCGGTTCCAAAGAACTCTGAAACCAGGGTGTGCATGGTCGATTGACTGTTATACCTGCACGTAATGAATGAATAAATAACTGACTTATCCTCTTGTATAATTCCTATTCAAAGTGAGTTTGTTCCGATACAGTGTCTCTTCTACTTTATTTTTATTTGTGCCCGCAGTGCAGTTTCCTTACTAGTTTACCGGACACAATTCATTCCGTCGCTTAATCTCCTGCAGTGGTGGTAAAACTATTAAAAGTTTCGTTATAAATCCGCTAGATGGCGTGATATACGCGAAGCCTTGCAATAGTTTATTAACAAACATTATAAGTACTTAAGCACTATTACGTAGTTACTCTTAATTAATCTGTGGTATAACTTATTTCCTTTTTGTTTGTGTTTTTAGTGGCCAAGTGTTACAGTAACACGTCCAAAACTGACTTAACGATTGCAATCTAGCAATATCTAGAACAAGCAAACTAATTAAGACCACAGAAGGCTTAGCCAATGTTACATCGCTCTTTGAAGAAATAATATTAAAATTCGTCAGCTTTTTCAAAAACACTGAAATGTAAACTTTATAACTATTGTATTTGTATTGACAATACAAAATTAAATCACCACGATAAAGTTTGTACATGTGTTTAAATTTCCACTGCCCATATTCAATAAGTAAATTTTATTAGGTACTAGCTGTTACCCGCGGCTCCGCCCGCGTGTAAGTCGCTTTTCGCGTAACCTGTGTTACATTGAAATGAAATGACGCAATCGAAGTAGCCAGGACATTATTCAAATATAAACAAAATAGCTGTTCCCCGCGGCTTCGCCCCGCGTGGGACTCGGTTATATCGCGCCCAAAAGTATGTTAAGCCTATGTTTGACCTCAGGTCGTTAACTACATCCCTACCAAATTTCATCACAATCGGTCCAGCAGTTTAGCCGTGAAGAGGTGACAGACAGACAGACAGACAGACAGACAGACAGACTTTCGCATTTATAATATTAGTATGGATATCAGCGTTTTAAAAATTTCAGTGTCGCCATCTGGCAGTCGTTAAAGGAACCATGCCAGAGGCTGAAAGGCAGTTCCAGATAATTCTGACACTAGGGTGTGCATGGTCCTACACGTAATTGTGATGAGTTTTTTCAGAAAGTGCTGACGAATGTCAATATAATTTCGCAAAGAAGCGTTGTAACTTTGGAAAGGCTTTCTGAAATGCTATTATATATTTACATCCTTTATATTAGATTACCTATTACATATATAGGTACTCGTATATATAAAACAAAGACGCTTTTTCTGTCCCTATATCCCTTTGTATGCTTAAATCTTCAAAACTACGCAACGGATTTTGATGCGTTTTTTTTTAATAGATAGAGTGATTCAAAAGGAAGGTTTTACGCCCGTGCGAAGCCGGGGCGTGCCGCTAGTCCATATCCATATCCATATCCATCCATACTTCCATACTAATCCATGTTATTATATAAATGTAGATAGAAACATAAAAACTTACCGTTCTGATGTCGCTTTCGGCACCGTTCGCGAGGTATTGTGTTTGTTTGAGGTTAGGTGCTAGCAATTGCCTGTGAACAAACAAAGTTAATTATTTAGTAGTATAAATTCTCTCATTTTTAGAATTCCGTTTCCAAAGTGTAGATTTTCTATTCTCGATGATATTTTACCAAACCAAGCTATCCTCGATATTGGGATTTCTAAAACAATGGATGTCAGTAATCATGTTAAACCGGTTCGAAGCTCATTATTGCTGCTTTCATCAGATGACGTGCCCGAATTATGTCCCATATTTGATTTTGTAGGCCTATATTTAAAAATTAAAGACTAATCTAAAACTTAAGTGCTATTTTTGAGATGTATATCATTTGTTTTCGATTGATTTTCATGCGACATAACCTGTTATTCGAAGGACAATCATTTAATTCACAGATTTTACGTATGTCAGGCACAAGCAATTTGTTCAAGAAGGTCTGCTAATTAACTAATTTTCCTACTTTTTTAAATCAAAATCATAACTACAAATGCTAGCAACTGCGTTTTTAAAATATCATTATTGAGGCACTTGCCATTATTCCAGGACACCAAAAGACATTGAGTTTTATAGTGCTTTGTCCTACTTCATATTCGTACTAATATTATAAACGCGAAATATTTTAAGAATGTTCGTTACTCTTTCACAAAAAAACGGCTGAACCGATTTGGCTGGAATTTGGAATGGAGATTTCTTAGACCTTGGAACAACAAATAAGCTATATTTTTTCCCGAAATTCCCACGCGAGCAGAGCCCCGGGCAACAGCTAGTCTTACTAATAAGTGAGAAACCCGTTGATAGTATTCAAACAGTTCGATATTGTGCTACTGTAACACCTCGGGGCGTGAAATGTACATACGTGTATCAGAACGTACACATTTGAAGACAAACAGTGTTGGTATTTATTCCGTACATAGTCGCTTGTATCATCGTGCAGCGGACGAGAGTAAATATAATGTAGAGCCCAAGTCACTGTATAGTTACAATATGGGTACTATTGTAGGTTTAAGACATTTACTCTCAAAAATAATTATAAACTCACTTACTTGAGAACTTACAGCATTTTCTTATAATAACGCGTACAAAATTCATCGAAAATTCACGATGAAACATTGCTGAAATATTGATGAAACATCTCACTATTCGCACTTTATGCGTTCGGTCGTATTCATCGATTGTATTCGATCGACGATCGATTGTAAACAAAAGGCGAGAGTTTGTATATAATTGTATGTTCCCTACATTCTGGTTTATTAATGTTATCATTATCGCATTGAGTACTAAAATTAGTGCATGGTGTATTATTATAGTGATGCAGCATGATGGGGGCGCCTAGGCTATCGACTACCATTGAAATGGCTGGTGGCGCACCATGAGCGACCGTAGGCCGAGAAAAGCTCACCGATGCCGTCGTGAAGGCAGCATGTGTATAACTAAATATGTGTGAAATTATGTTAAAGTTTATTTTACATTGTTTATTAGAAGCAAGTAATAGAGAAACCATGGAAATGGTAAGGGTCAAAAATTACTCGAAAACCAGTGTTACCAAAGTCACACATTATTTTACACCGATATGTACGTAGCACAGAACAAATTTGATTAGTCAGGTAATTTTTGTCCAATTTTATGCTATAATACGTCGACATAAGTTTCATTTATCTTTGCAACAAACATTGTAATTTATACTGAGGATCGTTGCATCAAAGCGGCCTATCTGAAAAAATATCAGAATGACGGACAGTCGGCCGTCCCAGATATCACTGGAGCGATGTTGTGCAGGCTGACCTGCATGAGATGGGTGCTGTAAACTGGCGAGTCATCAAGTAGGTGGCTTACCACCATCTCTAAAAACCATGCAAATTCCAGTGAGTAAGGGAGATGTCGCCTTACATCACGTAGCGCGCTATCCCGCTTACTCACAGGATCTTGCATGGTTTTAAGAGACGGTAGTAACCCCCCAGAATATAAAGCTGTGGTGCTCTCTCGTTTCGTAGGCCAAGATCCATTTCGGATCGCTGTGCTAGCGGATTAAGAAAGTAATACTTAAATTAGGATGTAAATGATTCATTTTGTTTTCTTTTTTTCTGGCACATAGTAAGTGACGCTTGGTCTCTGTTTTATTGCCTACTCTGCCATGTATTGGACAGTGTGCAGAGCTTCTGCGTACTAATTGGCAAGTGATTGCGTCAAAGGGGTGTATCATTAAACTACTTTGATGATTTTACATGGAAATTAAAAGGTATTCGTGTTTCATTATTGCCATTGGATAGTTTCTTGCACTGCTTATTTTTCTTATATGCTTTAATTTTAAGAGCTGAATATTTGTAGAGCAATTTTAATAACGCAAAAGTCTAAAGTTGAAAATTTCATGGTTTTTTTTTTTCAATAAAGCTATAGCTTTATTGTCTACTAGTTCATCGCAGTTTCACCCACCAGTTTAGTATACGTACTATAATAGCCTTTAACCTACTTCAAGAACCAGGCTATCATATGCAGCAAGAATGTTTGATATTATATACTTTATAATTTTTTCCGGGAATTATATCATCTATAAGTGATAACCGCATGAAAATCCGTTGTTACTTTTTAAGTTTTGCGCTCACAGACAGACAGACACAGTGCGGGTGACTTCACTTGTACTATGTAATATAAATAGAAGATTCCAAATAACAATTATATAAGTTTATATATATTAAGTTAACAACTCATAACACAAATTTAAAAACTGACTTTTTTTGGGACTTTAAGTATGTGGTTATTGCTCAATTAAAATAAATTGTGATTAATATAAGCTGGTTATATACTTAAAAATAATAATAATAAAAAATAAACAAATAAATTATTTACAGAAGTATAAACAGTTCCAGCCGTAGAGGATGCTTTGCTTTAAATTAAGTAAAAGTTATTTTATTTTATTTATTACTAGCAGTCCTTCCAGGCTTCGCCCGTGGTACATACATAGCCTATGTCACTCAAGGTGGATTAAGCTTTCCAATGATGAACGAATTTTTTACAAACGTATATACAAAAAAATACAAATCTTTCCTCTTTATCATCAATATCATCATTTCGAGTAGGCGTCACGGTCAATCGACCATGCACACCCTGGTGTCAGAGTTCTTAGGAACCGCCTCTCGGCCTCTGACGTGGTGCCTTTAACGACTACCAGATGGCAGTCGGGGCCAACGGCTTAACGTGCCTTCAGAAGCACGGAATCATGTTTATCATCAGAAAATGACAGGTGATTCATGCCTGCAATGTCCTAACCAAACTGAAAACAACTAAACAAATTATGCTTCCCGTGGGAATCGAACCCACGACGCCCGGGTCTACAGACAAACGCCTCAACCACTGGACCACGGAGGTAGTTCTTTCCTCTTTATAATATAAGGGATCTGTAATAAAGTTTAGTGCAGTAAATATTTGTTCAGAACTAATGTTATATGCTAAACATTTTTGGAAATATCTAGCGGGGCGGATGGTAAAATCTTCGAAGGAGCAATTTTTCCACAGAAATTGTCTGATATGTCACTACAATTTATAAACTGAGAGCGGGCTTATCTATTCACAATGAATATTTGTATCTCTGTTAAGAATCACGGGTTTATATACCTCGGTTTAAACGGTTTGCGAGAGATTTTGATCCATTACATAGGGCCATTGGAGACGTTATGATGTTAAGTGTTATAAATAAAATAAAAAAATATATAGGGACAAATCACACAGATTGATTTAGCCCCGAAGTTAGTTCGAGACTTGTGTTATGGGATACTAACTCAACGAAACTATTTTTATAACAAATACATTTAGATAAACATCCAATACCCAGGCCAATCAGAAAAAGATCATTTTACATCTTGACCTTACCGGGGATCGAACCCGGAACCTTCTGAGTAGTGGGCACGCATGTTAACCATTACGCAACAAAGGTCGTCAACCTGTGTTCGTGTTGCTCCTATGAAAACCTATTTTCGGCTATAACGATAGATGATAAGCAGAAATCGACAGAAGTAGGAAGTAACTAGATCTCGGCAAAGTCAAGTCGAAACAAAAAATCTTTTGAATCGTTTTCTTTCTCTGTCATCTTACTTTGCATGTTTACTTTGCAGCCAGAACTTCGCTTTTTTGTGTTTTTTATTTTCTTTTGCTCTACACAATTTGTATGAATCATCACCTCGATATAAATCCAGCTGACCGTTAAAAATATAAAGAAAACCGTCTTTTTGTTGCTTAGAGGATATTATTGCTATACAGGTTTTAATATTGGGAAATTTAGGTATTCACTCAAAAAATATAGAAGAATACAACTTTCATGCCAATAACGAATTTATGAAAACCCATTTCAATATTTGAACACCGCTTACGCTCGAGCCTTGCGCCAAAATATATTTGTTTGACATATTTGATGTATTCCCCCTTTCACCCCTGGGTACCTTAGGAAGAGTCGGGGGTATGTAACAACAAAATCTTGACTCAAACTGGATGTAAATCGCCGGAGGTGGTTTTTAAAACGTGTCTCGCTCGTTGCTCTATTTTGCTTCAAATATGTGCAAGGATATTTGTAAGGAAATATGCCTTTCCTTTTATTAGAAACTGGTTGCACAGGCTAAAAATTTTTGATTCTATGACTTGCCTAAGTAAAATTCTGTTAGACGTGATATGTATTATCAAAGTGATATATATTTTATCTAATAATACTAATTTAACTACTTAATGGCGCCCCTTTTGTCTTGGCGCCACTTGCACACAAGGGCGGTGCAGCCCGAGAGGACTCAGAAAATAATTTTGTAGATCTTAGTGAAACCTGCATCTTTTTAATATTCGAGTCAAAAGTCATTTACTAACACCGATGAACTACCACAAAGTTTGGTGCAAACTCTACCAGTGTGAACAATACTATCTTCCCGGCCAGATTACTTACCAGTCAGGGAACCGCGTTAATTCTGAGGTCACCGCTTAATATGATAATCAAGTCATTACCAGTTCAAATGCGGAGCTTTTAATGAGAAACGGGTAATTCTGAACACACGAATGTGAAGGTCGTATCGGTTGGTAGAAATCAAATTGTGAAAATTGTCTTCATCATTTCATGTGTTTTATGTTAATTCATTCATTTCGTGTAGGTGTCGCAGTCAATCGACCACGCACACCCTGGTGTCAGAGTTATTCGGAACCGCTTCTCGGCCTCTGCGTGGTTACTCTAACGACTACCAGATGGCAGCCGGGATCAACAGTTTAACGTGCCTTCCGAAGCACGGAATTATCTTTATTGTCAGACAATCAGGTTGGTCAAGTCTGCAATGACCTAACTAAACTGGAAACAACTAGACAAAGTATGCTTCCCGTAGGAATCGAACCCTCGACCCCCGGGTCTATAGGCAAACGCCTTGACCACTGGACCACGGAGGCAGTTATTTATTATTTTATGTTGTCTTAAGGTGATTTTAAAGTCTGAGATCTTCTTAAATGTCATCTCTAAGTTTTCTCTTTGTATAAACACATTAGTTAAGATAACGTTTAAAAGTATCTGTATAGTAATATAGCTGGTCAGCCCTCGAATCTCCTAAACTCATTAAAGGTCTTCTTCTTCATAAACGGTCCCTCACTGGTGAGGATCGTGACCAAATTTCTTTATTTATTTCTTTAAAAGAAACTCACACTTACAGTTTCCCAAGGCGTATGTACCTTATAAGGTACGATAACATTAATTGTAAGATTTGAAGATACTTCCCTGCTGGTCTGGGAGAAAAAGAAAAACATGGAATGTACCAGCTGTTTCTCTTCCCGCGCAAGCCGTAAAAGTCGTCTGAGGGAATCGCCGAATGGGGAAATCATGACATAGGCGATGCGGCTAGCAACCCATCACTATTGATTTCCTGTTTCAACTACCATTATGCTAAAGATGACATAAGGTCTTATGGCTCTAGGCTCTGTCTACCCCGTATGGGATAAAGACGTGATTATATGTATGTATGTATGTAAGATTTGACATTATTTTACTATCAATTTAGTTTTATTATGAAATGATACTTACTACGATGGTTTAACGACCCAAAGAGTCGATCTTGGCCTCCGACATGAGAGATTCAACGAAACCGACAAGGAAAACTAAACTAAATTTCAATGAACAGCAGAGTGACAAGTAATAAATAGTACCCCAAAGCGGAAACGCGCGCGGTTTTTTCAAATTCTTTAATCTATGTAGTGCCCCTATAGACCAACTCTGCTTGACCCAAAGGTTGACTGTCAGATAATGCTATATAATTTGACATACAGCTGTATTTTGTACAATAAAAGTTTAAATAAATAAATAAACTACGTCAGACTCCAGAGCAGTGTGTCAGAATGTTAATGTGTGAGGTGAGAGCTTGTTTATCTTTCACATCTTCGGAGGCTGTGCCGGGGATCTCAGACCGCCTATTTTTCTACTTGCAACCGAGGCTTCTATCCTTAATGAAGAAGGATTGTGAAAACAAAGGATCCTTTCCGAAGCGAGGTTATTTCAGGCTTTGAATGTTTCGACTTGGCTTTAGTATTACTGGTTGGAAGGAAAACGAAAAAAGATTTTTTTTATTTTATTGTTATGTATAATCCTTTTTTCCCAAAAAACAAAGACCAATTCTATTAGTTCAAAGGGGCTAACTTGTACTTCGTCGGATTAGAAAAACTTAGATATGTAAGTGTGCAGGGTCGATTGATCTAGTTGACAGTGGCAGTGTCACATTTTTGAAACAATTACACCAAGGCATACAGGGTCTATTGACCACTCTGACACCACATTGTGAATGGTCAACTGAACTTGCAACCAACACAATATGAATTTATCGTGATTAATCCCAATGGAAATAAAACGTCAAATATAAACCATTGCAGATAATGGCACATAGCGCTATAAAATTATCAAACAGAAAGTTCTCAACATTTCTAAATTTAATAATAACATGACGATTTTGAATTTTGAATATATCTAATTGACTGAGTTGGCAACTTGGCATCAAAACTTGGCAATACACACAAATAAAGAAACAAAAAGTAAATATAGACTCAACTCAACTGAGTAATTTAAAACTAAAAATAAAGAGATTGCATGTTGAAAACAGAAATCCGGCATTCACATACGGATAAAGTTTTCTGGCGTCTCTTTGAAAACTCTGCCTTTATCTTGGGCAAAGGAAAAAGTATGTACTTTTTTTAAATTTTTTGAATTTATTGGCTGCCAGTTCGTTTGGAATATTCCGTTAATGAGGTATTTAATGTTGGAACGTTGGTTTAAAACGTTTATGATAAGGCCCGCTTTTTTGGGTATTTTTTTAAATTTCTGATGTGAATTAAAATCTAATAGATATTGTGCCTAACCTAACCAAACCTAATTTTCTTTATTTGGAGCAGTATTTCCCTCTTTACCATTAAGGAACAAGCTGAGATAATTACAGGAAGCAGGACCGACGCCAAATGTAGCAGGGGATTCCTGGGGGAAATATGGCGTCCTGTTAGGCAATTGTGGAATTAATCAGGCGAATGTGGGACGCGGGGATGACAAATATCATCGCCGGTGGAACTGTTGGGACGGCAGTGATAAATTCTTTGAGGTGAAAAAATAAAAAAAAAGCCTAAAATTCCGATGACCATGTGCAATAGTAAAATTATAGTAATTCATTCATTTCGTGTAGGTGTCACGGTCTATCAATCATGCACACCCTAGTGTCAAAGTTCTTCGCCTCTCGGCCTGATGTGATGTCTTTAACGACTACCAGATGGCAGCCGTGATTAATGGCTTACGTGCCTTCCGAAGCATGGAATCATCTTTATTGTTAGACATTCAGGAGATTCAAGCCTGCAATGTCCTAATCAAACTGAAAACAACTAAGAAAAGTATGCTTCCCATGGGAATCGAACCAACGACCCCAGGGTCTACATGCAAATAAGTACCTCAACCACCGGACCACAGAAAAATAAATAAGTGGGAATAAAAAAAATCTAATCATGTCGACAGAGTCCGTGGAAAATACGATCTAGAGAAAGCATGTACCTCAAAACCAGATGACAGCCTGAAAAAGCTCTTGGTCACTGGCAGAATGGACGGAGAGACATCCAGAGGACGTAGCCCGAAACGATGGTCTGACCAAATTATTTCAATTTGGACTACTATTGGCAAGAAAAGGAACTAATTCTTTTTATTAGGCAATGCATAGAATTTGGAATCGCGTGAGACGCCAGGCAATTTTTTTTTAATCTATGATGTTTATCAAACTTTTGTTTGTAGCTAAGACTACCCCGTAACTATCTTCAAATACATCCAACCACTCAGTGCACTGTTTCAAACGGCTGTTTCCTATCTCAATCTTACCACATTCCCTGAATGCACACTCAGACCTTCCTTAAGGCGATGTTCACGCTTGACAGATTTCGAAAGCCCGTTGCCATGGCGACACGGAGACTTTGATATCAAACCAACTGAATACGAGTGCACTATTGAATCAGTGTAAAAGTAGCCCAGTATAGTAGTATCCAATTCAATGAGTTTATGTTTGTAAAGAAGGAAAAAGGAATTCAACTATTGGTCACTATTGTAACATAAGGAGTTATAAAGTATTGAGTATTGGTAAGCACGAAACCATATTGGTATTAATTCCATACATCTTATTGAAATGTATGTATAACTAACTACTGAGTAAAGTATCAATTTCTGCAAATATCGATGTCCGTAGTATTTCCAACACTTAATTTAACTGTACCCAAGTTTTATTTTACGATTTCATTGAAAGCAACGACTAACTACCACAAAAAAAGTTGTAAAACACATATTTTAATACCAAAAATCCCTTTTCATAACCTGTGACGACTGAACTCGTATATACTCATGTTCATTATGAAAAAAGTACTAGTACTTCAAACGAGTATAAAGCTGAGAGCACAATACGTAATTATAACCAAGCTTTGATGAAACGAAACGGAGGTAGAGCGGTTGGCACAACTGGGGTACTGCATCGCTGCGTTCCGTTTTACTGTTAAATTACTATACGGCCATGTGGTTTTCGGGAGGATAAGCGAGGCTTTTTCTTTTGGTGGATGTGAAAAAGCAGACAAAAGACGATAAGAGCACTTATGTCTTTTGTACCTCTCTCACGACCAGTTGATTTCACCAAGAATAATATTATCAAGCAATGGGTGTAGGTGCCGTAAAAATATACCTAATTACCTAGTTAACTCCTTATGTTTTACCTATATAAAAAAAGAGAGAGTAAAGAGCCAGAGAGTTCCATCTCAGACCATATCTACATTTAAAATCTGGTGGGTTCGTGGTCAAACGCTAGACATTGTGAATATAAAAAAAAAAAAAAAAAAAGATTATTTTATGGATATGCTCCTGTCATTAGAAAACCACCGGAAAATGATGAAACGTATCAACCACTTGAAAAAAAAGATTGAAAAAAATAACTTTGTTTTTAAATACGGTTCACATCACACATGATTTTAATGAGTAATAACATAAACGTTAAACGGGTTTCATTATAAAATAACGGTAAGCAGTTTCAAATAACGTTACTGAAGCGAGTATGCAATTTAGTTCCAAATTTGATTGCCAACATGCGCATTATTGGATCCAACGCTGTTGATTATATACGTAATGTAATCTAATTGGAAATATATTGGAAATTGTTACGGCTTGCTTGACATTAAATAACAGTTGTTGTGCTAGTAGTCAATTTGTGGCGTATTAATATTTCATTACGTAGATTTATAAGTAGATTTTTGGCATTTGAATATAAATATTCGAGTGAATGAATAAATGAATAACTACTAATAATAGCTATTGCATCAATAACTCAGTACTAATACATCATTAGACTGTACATTATTGGAAATACAATTAGTACAAAGGCGGAATTATCGCTAATGCAATTTCTTCCAACTAGCATTTGTTGTTATGTGCCAATACGAAGAAAGCTGGCTGTTGTTGTCTATTTTTATTGCTTAGCGACACCTAGCCTATTGGTGCCGGTCGGCGCAAATAGTTGGACGATTATTGACGATTAAATAAATGATAAAGACTGTTGGCATCATTACCTGTGCCGCTCGACGTCGATAAGCGCTAAAAACGTGTATACGCGCTTAGGGTAAAAATAAACAGAAAATATTGGAGCGCGAGCGATGCAGAAAGCCAATAAATAAAAATGCGTAAATATAAATACATAACTATATTTTTAAACGAGTGTTTGGATAATGATTAATTTGCTGATAGCATTTAGCATTAACATGACCTTTCAAAGATAATTCCTAAGTCTTATGATTTTCAGCTTAGGAAAAAAACACCCAATCTCGTCCCTCAATGTTGGATAGATTGGGTTGTTATACCTTGGATAGGCTTCATGACATTGTGGATACAAAAAAAACTGTAGATAATTAAAAGACAGATAAAAGGCCAAAAAGGATAATCCGATACAAATATTAGGAAAATTTTCAAGCGGATAACAAAAGTCCCACAATTATAACTTTTTTGGTTGCTCTGTTGATTACATCATCTGTTTTTGGCTAAAAAGCTTCCACATACTTACCTTACATCAATGTTTTAAAAAGTTTTCTTATTAGCTGTAATGATAAGTTTACACTTCGATTGAACATTAATGTATAGTCTATCGTATAAAGGTACAATTAATTTAAGGGAAAGAGTCCTTTATCGATATTGATGAATACTTGTTCTGATAATGATTAACACGACTAAATTAAATAAGTTTCTTCTGAAAGCCAAGAAAAAAAGATCTCGCCCGTAAGGTTTTTGATGCAAAGGTGCCCGAGACGCTGGCTGTATTGCCGCGTTAAATCGTAATGGCGGTCGTTTAATTGAATAACAGTTTATAATAAATAATGTTGATCATGACCTGAATACTAGAATAATCTGTTTTGTACCCTATTACTGCAAATAAACGATTTGATTTGATTCGATTTGATTTGATAAAAAATGCTATTATCCAAATGGGTATCATCTATAGGACTACATCTTCTGATATCTGGTCAAATAGCGAACCAGTCCAATGGAGATTTGGTCCAACTGAGATTTAGTCGTACTGGCTATCTAGTCATATCGAGACGTAGTCCTATAGATATTAACCCATCCAAATTGTATTTCCTGACCCAATTTCTATAGCAGCAGCAAGGAAGTACGAGTAACATGTTTCTACACTAGATCCCCCTTCTCAAACCCTCGTGTAGTAATACCGTGCATTAATTAACCAGTGGTGTTTGTGCTGAACACGCTTCGTACTCGTGATTAACGATTCCACATTTCGGGTATGGAATGACAAAGCAGCTAGGACATGTGTATTGTAATGTTACATTCAGTTTCGGAAAAATGAAACGTGTTTCATTTTCTGAAGAGAGTAACATTTAGATAAAAACATGTGCTCCCATTGTCTAATAAAAAAAATATTGTTCTTATTTTTCTTGTTAATAAATGGCACTTAAAATTTAAAATTAAGATCTCATTAATTGTTTACTAAACGTGTAAATCATTAAACGCGATTTTTTTTATGCATCGTTATTCTACCACAACTTGATTTGGTGCTTTATTTAATAAGTGATCGTATTCGAATCACAGTGTCTCAAGTGATCGATAAATGGCGATGACTTATATGAAAAAAGTCTATTAAACGTGGACGAATTCATCAAATCAAATTCAATACATGTCTACATTATGAAAATACGATTTTTTATAATATTATGTAGAAAACAAGCATGCAAGCCTGATAGAAAGCGGTTACCGCAGCCCGCTGGCAATACCAGAAGTATCACTGGTACGCTAAGAACTAGTGATGTGCCGGTTGGCAATGTACAGTTTACACAAATATTCCCTAGGGAAATTTACGGAAATATTCCCAATGTTACCAAGGAATTTGGAAACTTCCCAATGTTGCCGTAGTCATTTGGCAATTCCCAGAATATTTCCGGCCATATTTCCAAACTTCCCGGGAAAGTTTCCAATATTCCCGGCAACGGCACATCACTACTAACAACCATGAAGGTATTTTTTCATGCCCTTTGATGTCCAAATCGCCCGAAGCAAAGATAACATGATATCAGTACCTAATAAACACGCTAAAAAGAAGACGTTGTGTGCTTCATAATAACTTATTTAAAGTTTTAGTTCTGTCGCTTCATTACTTGTCTGAAAATCGTGCTAAATGTGTCTACTGTTTTGCTGTTTACGAGTCACATACAGAGTATGTTTTTTTATAATTCATGTTTAAGAAATTAAAGGGATAAATTATAAACCAACCATGAACCCTAATTTCCATCTGCGTAAAATAGATAAAAATGAATCTGAATAATATAATGAAACATATAACCTTCTTTTTACTTCGTTATAAAACATACAAAACAGCAAATATAATAAAAACAAAATTCGTTATCTGTAAATTTAAATCGCAATTCATGTAAACACACATACGTCGTTTAGTTATTATACAAAAAATGTAATAAAAAATAACGTCGTTAAATTAACGTGCTATAACGTTATTATTTTGCCTCAGCCCTTATACTCGAGGCGTTAAAACACGCGTGCGATCATAATCAGCCAATAACTGTTGAGAATAGCTGCTTAATAGCAGCCGTAACAATAAATAGCGGTTGTTTTATAACCTGTTACGTTATAAAGTCTAAAGGGCTGCAAAATATGGATTCACATATTTTGATGTTACTGATATAAGTAGATATTTAATTTATATTAGTAGATATTACCGGCAGACATATAAGATGAAAATACCCTGAATGAAGCGTAAGCTGAAGATGCAACTAGATAGGTACGTCTGAATTATCTATACCTACTTCTTCTTCATCCGAGCGTGTTTCGCGGTTAAATCTTCAGCTACACTAAACCGCTTTTTACTAAAAGCTTATGGATGTGTACACGGTACATATAACGAAATAACATTTTTTACAAATTTTGTCTGTCTGTCTTTTTGTTCGGGTAATATCTAAACGGGATTGTCACTGGCTGGCTGATGTTATAAGGAGTAATTTAGGCTACGTCAATTTTTCTTATTTTTTTTTTGTTAACTGCGAACTTAATAATATTTTTTTTAATTCCATGCGTGCGAAGTCGCGGGTACAGCTAGTGATAAATAAGATGTGTTAAAGCTTTTTTTAGCAATTGTTTGTATTTAATAATAACGATGCAATATAATATTCCTTCTAATGCTTTATATTATCCTTATAGTGATCTTATAAGGGTCCCGTTTTTGCCTTTATATGTACGAAACCCTAACAAGGTACCTAAGTATATAAAACAGGACTTATGCACTACGATGATGTACCATTTTACTACTTAACTAATAGTAAATTATCACGAACCAATCGAATGATATCACGAACGTTTTCACCAAACAAGGTACATCCTGAATACTAACAAAGTTCTCTATAACTAAGTTAATTTCAGCTTTGTCCTTTGTCCTTGCTTTGTAGACAATCATGGTAATATCCGGTTCAAAATCACTGTTACGAAATCTCTTTTAGCAGAATAAAGGTATTTATCATGTAGATATTATGAACTTTCATGGAACTCAAATTAAAATTCAAATTCAAATTGTTTATTTTCAATATAGGATATTCTTATCACTTATTGACGTCAATTGTTACTTATTTTAAGTATACCACCACTTACTACTATAACTATATGATTTGCTCATGCCTTTCTTTTTCTTCGTTCGAGCGTGTTTCCTGGCTGCTGCCTCAGAGCTTTGAGAACGCCTTTTTAATCATGGTCCTGGTTTGGCGGTACTGTTTATTACAATGGAGCGACTGCTGTCTGACCTCCATAACCGAGAAGGCAAGCGAGGCGTACTTGTGAACGTAAGCCCCCTAAAGATGGGGGAGAGTTATTAAAATGCAATGATTGCATAGATAGGCGACACTATAGAGAACTTGTAGGGAGATCAAGCAGGTACGACTGAAAAGATGCGAAATGCAAGTACAGCGCACTCTCCCGAGATTCGGCTTGTATAACCGTGAGGTTGGTAGAGCCATGGGAGGTGGAGGGAAGTATGACCTCCATAACCCCTTTTTACAGCGAAACCAGACCAATAGGAATATGATTTGGGTGTGTTAGTGGCCAACACTGCCTAAAGGCATCTGGCATAGTCTAACGACTGCCATCTATCAATCAGCCAGGACCAACGGCTTAACGTGCCTGCCGAAGCACCGAGGAGCTCAAGATAGAAATGCCAATATATCAAGCCCAAAAGCAGCTTAAGGTTGACTGTTAGATTATGCTTCTAGCATTAAGTTCGCTTATTGTGCTATACAACTATATTGCACAATAAAGTTTAAATAAATAAATAGTTTGACCCCTGGTCCTTAATATACAAATTTCATCAAAATCGATCGGTTTAGCTGTGAAATCAAAAAGAAAGACAGACAGATAGACTTTCGCATTTACAATATTAGTAGGGATGCAAGAATACATGCCTTTAAAAAGCAATGTCGAAAAAGTGGCCTCTTTTATGTCTCAAGATGTTTCACGGTGTGGATTTATGTGCGTTTTCCAAGCAATGTTTAGCTTAAAAGCTTGGCTTTTACACGAAACATTATTCGTTCATTTTTGAGTTCATGGTCTATGTTTACCATGTACAGCAATCTTTTAACTGTAAAACGATCTGACAGAGAAAATTTCTAAAAAAAACTTCGTTATCGGACGATCGGACAAATTGGTCGAAAAAAGTGGCTTAAAATATTTTTGCAATTGATGATCAAGTTAAAAAAATCGTAGAATCAAATGAGTACCTTTTAATATAAGAAAGTCTTGAAATAAAGACAAACCTAGAAAATAGTTAGTTAGGTTTGTTCAAGGAGAGATTTGATTAAAATGCCCCTAAATGTAAAAGCCGCTTCCAACCGGTCATTATGGAAATCCTTAGAGATTGGTGAATTACCAGCAGTAGATAGCCTGCGGCTGAAATGATGATGACGAAGATAAAATGAAAAGAAATTTGTTTACAGATTTTTCGCGGTCTCTACCTTTGACTAAATAGAACTTGTCGGCCAGTGGCTGTAGAAGCGAATGAGTGAGAGAGATGTCGCATTACATTATGTATATTGCACCATCTCGCTTACAGACTTGACTGATGGTAACCCACCAGGATGAGTAGTAGTGAGTTCGTCAAAAATTATCTGTGCTGTGTCCGTGATTGATCAAAAGGTGGCGACTGAAAGTCGGTACTAGACATTTCTGCATGACTAGTAATTTTTTTATCTTTGTCCTTAATTCTTTGTTGATTTGTATGTTTGATAAATGTTTCAATAAATGTATATTCTAACTTTTATGATATCCTTTTTTTACCTAAGTAAACAGTATAATATTCTAAATGAAAAAGTGGTTACCGATTACCGAAGCATAATTACAAAACAGCATTGCTCAACCTAAAGAAATCATTTTAGAAAACTTACAAACTATTGGAAATGTTTCGAAGTTTTCGCCATTCGGCCTCGCCTTCCCGACTACCCTTTATATAACATGTGGTTTGTATATGGTTTCCCTCACGTGTTCCATAATAAATCGGCTTGGTGACACGCCTAGTACAAACGTCTGCTTGCTTCAAACAGAAATTAACTACCCACGAGCTTAGAACAAAATGTAGAGTGTCGATTTTCTTGTGAATTTCAAAAATTTGTGAACTGTTTGCAGTCCCTAGCGTTTGTTTGTTTTTATATCTTTTGAATACTATAAATGCATGTCCCATTTGTTGATGACTGGAATGTAATTTTTTATATAATCCATCATGTAATTTTATGTGCATGCTGGTGCTCACAGAGGACTGTATGCATTTCTACTAGCACCTATTGTAACCTGTGTACTTATGACAAAATAAATGAATATGATTACTTTTGTATGGTGATTCGTAAGCGTTCCTGAAGGTAAGGTTACCTTGTAATGTTAATATGTAAAAAACCAACAATATATTACACAACTTTTTGTATAATGCACGGAGAATAAGTAGATACTAAACAATTCTTCATAACTATTTTAATAAATTGCCTCTTAAAACTCAACTATATCATAGTAAAAAATCTCTTCTTGGGCAAAGACCCGGATTGAAAATGAAAACAGGAATTAACATTATTAATTGAAACTAAAAATATAAATTCCATTATAGACTCAAATGATATCGCAATAAACATAACTAATATTGGAATGTATAGTCAATGTGCGAACTCCACGTAATTCAAGCTCCTTGCTCAAACGTTTACTTGGTCTTAACATAAATTAACTTGTAACCAGCTAGTTGACAAGCCTAATTATTTTAGTTTGAAGTGTGTGTGTGACACTATTTATAGGGTTGTGTGGTTGTGTCTTGCAAAGTTGTAAGTGGTTTTGGAATCCAATTTCTCGATAGTAGATTACAAGGTGCCAATGCCATCAACTCAATTTGAGTTACTTAATATGTGATTAGATCAGATGTTTGGCTTAATGTTATATGAGTAAGTAATGATATTATCTATGTTACTTAATATATTTAATACTGGCATTCCACTCGCGCAGTAATTTACAAAGAAAAAAATAAAGTTCAAATTAAACGAGAATATAAAGAATAAGAACCCAAACAGCCAGACCATTTTACCTTCAAAATTGAATTCCGAAACCGTATTTTAAATAACGAAGGAAAAGATGTAATCTTCTTATTTTAAATGAATTTTGTTACACACGAATAAGCAATGTCGTTTACGCACTGAGGCCAAATATATTATGTGAGGTCACATGGTATTGATAAATTACAAAGAAATTTAATAATTATTACCTACGAGTGAAACAAAAATTATTATGTCGTTTTTTTTGTGTTTGTATCGGATAACAATCGGCTGTTCTTTTAAACAGTCTGTTCTTTTAAACTGAAAGTTAACAAACATACAAAATCCATGTAAAAACCTATATTTTATACAGCATGGCATTCCCTGAAAGTCCTATTTGCTCTAAAGTCTAATAGAGTTATTAATACTTTATTTAATATATACCTAAAACATAATTCTCTAAGAATATGTATTTTTTGAGCGCTCAGCTATGTATCATGATAATGAAAGTTGACATTTTATATTTTAACTAATTGACGACTAAACAACGAAGACGGTATGAAATTAGAATTTTCTTTAAGTAAATTGTTAGTAAAGATTAAAGTAGATTTTTACTAAGTGGTCATCGAATTATGCAACGTGGTCATTTGCAAGCTATCTTTTAAGAAATTGTCCTAACGATTCAAAAAGAAAGAGACAAAAATACATCTCTTCTCTAAATTCATAATAAAACACGAACCTTGAATTAAAGTGTAAGTAAATCTTCCAAAATCCTTTCAAATGGCCTTTGAGGGTTTTTTGGAAATGAAGGAAAGCTGCGAGTGAAATTGGATCGGTTTATTTCGGTGATTGCGTTACACTTACCACTTCAAGTCTTTCTTGTAAATAGAAATAGCCCAGGCGATGAAACGTGATTAAAGGAAAATTCGAAGTATTTTCAGAGCTCTCCTCAAAAGGAATAATCATCTTTATACGAGTAAGTTGAATTTGGCTATCCCGATTCATTACCACAACCTCTATAAGCACTTTAACAATATTGTGCACTTAATCTAAAAACGCGATACCCAAATTCAAATCCTTTATTCAGATAACTATAAGATCCAATTTAGAAAGGTTCGGGTATGTCATTGTACATTGGTCCCAATGTACAATGACATAGGTAAAATTCACCACCTAAGGCTCCCATGAACATCATCAACGTTTTTCTATAGTTCATTAGGTCTTAACGAGCTGCCGGAGGATACGCTCCGAGATTAGTTTGATGAGGCAACCCATGGAAACAATGAGTGGTTATTGAAGGGATGTGTTGATAGAAAATTGAGTCTATTTAAGGCGTATTTGTGAAGACTGAACAGCAGTTTATTTAGCAATTCGTGGATTTCCCTTTTGATTTTGTAAGCTCATTGAATTTGATGGTTTCGGGTTATCAGTTTTGGTAAATAATTACACGTTATCTGTAAACCTAGGTTGATTTGATCAAAATTAACTGTTAGAATTGTTCTTAACAATAAAGATGTTGGGGCTTCCTCACTTCTGTAGCGATATGACTAGATTAGCTCGTACGACTAAATCGCAATTGGATCAAATTCCATTAGACTTGATCTCGATTGGAGGTTCGTTATTTAGCCAGATATCAGAATGATTACATATCAGAGAATCATGGAATGATTGGCCATATATAATCTATATATATATAAAAGAAAGTTGTGTTAGTTACACTATTTTTAACTCAATAACGGCTGAACTGATTTGGCTGAAAATTGGTGGGGAGGTAGCTTAGAACCAGGAGAAGGACATAAGGAACACCTTTAATCCCGGGGAAAAGCACTGTTCCCGAGGGAAGTTCACTGGGGCGAAGCCGCGGGCAAATATAGTTTGTAATAAATCAAATGATTTATTATCTATTTTTTTAACTTGTGCAAATATTAAATTTGGAAGTTATAAATGCAGGCGTGGCCGCTTGTAACAGGCAGCGTATTAATAAAATCGTTTGGCTCCCATTCGAGTTAGCAATTAAAAGTTCGGAATAACTTTACGGCAACCCAGCTGGATGTTATGACGGGTGAGAGGCATATACGATCTTATATGAGTTGAAAAGAGATGCAAGATCACAATATGAGGTTCGCGGTGCTTCGCGGGTCAATTATTGTAAAACGGGATCAACTTTTAATAAGCCATTACTGGATCGTTAATACGTAAAATTTTTACGCCTATATATGAAATTGAAGATTAAAAATAACTTCTTGTTTGTTTTTAATACATATATTTAATTATATCATCATCTAACACTGCACACTCCGGTGTCCGAGAGTTTTTTCGAAACCGCTTATCGGCCTCTGAAGTTACGACCGTCAGATTATACCAATACCTACCAGGAAATACAGGTTTGGTTGACTTTGCGTCTTCATACGAGAAAGTAACAAACTTGAAAATGTATGACGATGTAAAACCTATGTATAAAAATATAAGATATGCATTATTGAAATCGGCTTTTAAAACAAGTAAATTTTGAAATGCCACACTCGATTAGATTGATCTATTTTTTTAACTCGCAACTTATTGCGTATACAATCCGCCATTTTGTTTTTGTGTTTCACTCTTTTTGGGTCTTGTTAAAATAACAAATGCCCCTGTAAAAACATAAACAAGAGATCAAGCGTTCGGCAATTATGCAAATATCCGACCATAAAGAGACAAAATCGGTTGTCCGGCGATTGAAACGCGCGATTTTATCGCACAATTGGAAAATTAAATTAATGGCAACATTTGCATTAAAGAGTGTGTATCACACAGCATGGAGTTCTCTTATGGCTCGAGTAAAAAATTTTTATACTCTGTGGTGTGTTTTCTAGTTATTATTGTAAACTGCCTCCTTGTTCCAGTTGTTATGGCGTTTGCCTGTGATCCGAGGGTCATGGGTTCGATTCTTAAATTGAAGGATTAGCAAATGAGGAATTTTTTTAATTATATTCCCCTATAACTGCGTATTTATAAAAAATCGGTTGTCTGTAAAGTCGGTTTACTGACGAAAGTTGAACGTGACAACGTCATAAGAAATTCGCTTGCACTTTAATCCTTAAATGGAACGCCTCAGAGCGAGGTAACGCCGCATAGCGTCATGTTTTTTCGTGCGTGCAGCCGGTTCCATCGAATTATAAGACGTTGTCACGTCAAAAAAAAAAATCACAGTTGAAGTGTTCCAACTGGTAACATATCGTATCTGTAGTATCAAGAAATAAAGAACTCGCATCAGCGACATCATTAGATAAACAAGAATTTTAAACTTTATTGTTCTATATCAATAAGTTCAAAATACAATTATCGAACTTAGGGCTAAAGCATTCTCTACCAGTCAACTATTGGGAGAAACAAGGAAGAACTCTACTAACAAGAGCCATATTTTAAATTTATAATGAATACTATATTATATTGTTCCCGGCATATAAGTTGTTAATAAACTGAAGTGATATTGAATGCGCAGTAGCCGATTTTCATACAAATTTTAACGTGCGTAGGCCCGCACCTTCCGTTTGTGACCAACTTATGTGCCGGGTATTATAATAAACTCTTGCTTCGACTCGCGCATGACTAATCACTACATAGTATACAACAAAGTCGCTTTCTCTGTCCCTATGTCCGTTTGTATGCTTAAATCTTTAAAACTACGCAACGGATTTTGATGCATTTTTTTTTAATAAATAGTGATTCAAGAGGAAGGTTTTTATGCCCATGCGAAGCCGGGGCGGGTCGCTACTGTTTAATACAACATGTCTCAATTCACCTTAACAACTTTAAAAGCTCAATTATGTTTCAGTTAAATAAAGCCCGATATTATTTTAATGAGCGATCGATAAACTTAATTACAAAAAGCTGGAATTAATTCGCCATTACGGACTAAAAGGATTTAAGTGGAAAATCTGTATTAAATTGGTCTTTCTTCATGCGAGCATGTTTCTCAGTTACATCATACGGCATCATCATTTTTAGAGCCCCTTCGTCCAATTTGGTAACTTCTTCTTCTACTTTTCGAGTGATAATGACTATATAGACTACCAAGGGTGTCACATGCTCGTTGCCAACCAATTAAAATTTTGTTTCGATGAAAGAAAGAATCTCGTTGAGAAAATTTCGGCAGTGGTGGTCAACACTGAAACAAAATTTATTATTGGTCGGCAACGTGCAGGTGATACCCCTGGTGTTTCAGGAGTCTATAGGCTACGGTAACCGCTTCACACTAGGTGTGCCGTATTCCTATTTGCCTAATAAATGGTATAAAAGTAAAAATTTTAATCAATGTGGATTTACCGCTCATAATTTATTTATTTTGACATTTAAATAAGATAAATTCAAATTATTACCTAACCTTATTTAAAAATTATGAGGATTTCTCCATTCTTTGTTTCCTTTGATCCTTCTCAGTTCCTAAAAATCCAAAAGGGTACCTTATAATGATATAAAACCTTAGAGCATTAAACCAACCGAAGTGGCCACCGACAGGCGACCCCTCTGTCTCGTACTATTTGTACATGTGTGCGTGTATTTTTTGCTTGTGTTAGATAATTTTGTCAAGTGTGTGCGTAGCCACGTGTTCGAATAATGCATTAGTGTTAATACTTATTGTGCGCGTTTCCTCACCCTGCGCTCAGAATGTGACTTTTTCACGTAGAAATAAGTGCGCATGCCGTCTGTTACTTAGTTTCTTAAACCTTGAAAACATTCTACGGGCATAGGAAAGTATGCCAATAATATTCTTGGAAGACAGTTATTCTAGTATCTTTGGTAAGAACGCTGAAACAATTGTGATAATATGATTGTGTAGTGTGAAGTTTAGTACATACATGTAATCACGTCTTTATCCCATGCGGGGTAGACAGAGCCTAGGGCCATAAGACTTTAGGGTACGCTTAGCATAATGGTAGTTGAAACAGGAAATCAATAGTGATGGGTTGCTAGCCGCATCGCCTATGACATGATTTCCCCATTCGGCGATTCCCTCAGACGACTTTTACGGCTTGCGCGGGAAGAGAAGCAGCTGGTAAATTCTATGTTTTTATTTTTCTCTCAGACCATGCTGGTTTAGTTTAGTATTATATTTTGTATCTGTCTAAAGATGTAAAAAGATAGTACAGTCAGGGTCTAATATAAGTGACCTTCTACTATACCTGCCGTAGTGACCGCGGTCATGTTTATCTGCACCTAACTGTACATAAAAGAGAAATAAAATAGCCCAGAAATCTCCAAAAAACACGTCTATTCTCACAACAATTTCTCGACAAAAATTCTTATAAGATTTTCCTCGACATCCAAGCATATTTATTTGAGCCTAGACCCGGTGATAACGTACCTCCGTCTTATTTATTATTTCCTAAACATGCATGGCCCTAAGTGCGAGTAATATTTCTGGGAATTTCGGGTATTGCCCGGGGGAAGCGGTAAATTACCGTGTCGCCCGGGGTGCGGTGAATTATGCGGTTGTCGGGGACATTTTAAGCAGTGCGATCACGAGAATTTTAAAAAGCATCCTTTGTTAAAGGTTCACGGTCTAGTAAAGTTTGGAGGACAGTTTATAAAGATTTGGTAGCGTTTTTGACAACTTCTTTGTAGGAATTTAATCGAATGGAAAATCAGAAACATTCGTCATATTCTGTATTTGATAAGAGGATGTCAGTCGCCGAAAGAATATACAGGGTGGCAGGGTAAACACCATTGTCATTCAAATAATGGATAGATAACTACATGATAAAATATCTGTTCAAATAAAAATTAAAAATCTAATTAATTAACTAGTGTTTTCTTACTCTTGTGAATAATTTTTAACGATCTTTGTTGGATTGAAATATTTTAATATTTAATTTTATTATTAAATAATAAAATTAAAATGTTTTATTCCCTCAAAGATCGTTAAAATTTATTTACAAAAGAAAGAAAGTAAGTACTTTTGTTATTATACATTCGTCAATTCCTGCACATCAACTTATTTAAAAGTCTTGTTTTAAAAAAAGGTATCGAGAATATTCCATAAAGTTAGTAGTGCAGACTATAGCCATTTTGAGTCGTCAAGAAAAAGAACAAGCTAAGCATTTTGGAATTGCTCATAGAAGTATGAAATTCGCGCGTTCCGGGCAATTTTTTTAATCAATGGAATTGCGACACATTCACTGTCGATGCGAAATCTGAGCGACTGAGAATAAAATGTATATTATGTTGAAATGTTGTTATCATTTGGTAGGTCCACTTTTCAAGTAGTGTTCGTTCGCTAGCAAATAAATAAACTTAAAACTTCACCTAAGTAATAAAAAAGATTCAACCTTAAATTTTCACCAAAGAGCGATCTATTCAATAATTTTATTAAACTAAAAATAGTTTTTGAACTATCCCAAAGGCCTTTTCAATTTGTTTGCCAGTTCTGTAAGTCTGCGGGTTGTGTCCCCTCGCCCCTTAATGTGGGGATCGATTTAGGGACGTTTTGCATGCTCCGCTTCGGATTCTCTACGATTTTCAGTTGACTTTCTCTTTGACCCTTTTTTATAGCTGTTTGATTGCGTTTTTGTAGGAAAACGTGTGAGCGATATTTAAGATCATTATGGAAATAAATTCAGAAGTTCTAAAAAATAAACAGTAGTACTTTGGGAGTGTCGACAGATATGTAAAGATAATAATATGTGTGGTTCTTGAGGTATCGGTTATGGTAACCGTGCTGCGAGATCAATGGTTTTTTTCTTATCTCAAAAAGGCTCATTTCGCCTCAAAAAACGGGCATTAATCCTATTTTGGATTGGCATACTGCGAATAAATGAACCTAAAACTTGAGTCTACCAGTATTTGGCGGGTCTGTCTATACGAAAGATGTCTATGGTCAAAAAAAGACACAGTTACACAATACACAGGCTATAAAATTATCTTTGAATTAAAAAAAACAGTCAATCTATCTGGGGTGCAGCAAAGGTTGATATTTATTAATAAATCAATAAAACTTATTTCACTGCATGCTTTTTCTTCAAACAATACTGGCCACTAGAACTTTAATAGAGATAGTAAAAAA
The DNA here is from genome assembly GCA_947044815.1 of Apomyelois bistriatella. Taxonomy (NCBI): domain Eukaryota; kingdom Metazoa; phylum Arthropoda; class Insecta; order Lepidoptera; family Pyralidae; genus Apomyelois; species Apomyelois bistriatella. The sequence goes on from OX345690.1 coordinate 14,805,401, forward strand.
GGAGCGTTAAGGCGCTGTATCCCCAACCCTTAGGTATTTGAGAGGGGTGAAGTGCGATTATAGTACGTACTCGTAATGAAATAAGGTTGAAAGTGGCGATACTGGATTGGCCTGTCACTAGTCTCCGTTCAATGCCATTTCGGGTGAAATTTTTCAGTTTTAATTTAATATATCAATAATTATGACTAAATATTAAATTTTTTTTAGGTATCCCTCTGGGTCATTGTGTTATTCTTTTTATAGACGTAAAAAAAATGGTAGTTGTCGCTGAAGATATCAAGTAATTCGCGACGAAACCTTTTCTGGATATAGCTTTTTTGCTATTTTATTTAGCTAGGTTTAAATTTTTTTTTTTAAATATTTTGATGTATCCATTTATTTTGATCTTTGAACTATATTTCATATTTTTTTCATGCTTATATTCCATAAAGAATAAAGCTAACTGCGCGACGAAAAAATAGACGTTTTACGGTATTCCCCTGATGCACAGCGCCTTAATAAAAAAACAAAACCGCAGATACAACGCAAAAGTTCTTTGCACATTTTTGCTTGGAAACCTAAAAAGGCTGCTGTTAAAAGGGCGTGTTTAGAAAACGTTATGTTAACTACTAAGCCAGACATTTGCAGGCCCCGCTCCGAAAGATTTATATTCTGAAGTAGTTTCCGGGATAAACGCTCGGAAACGTGATGCCACACAAGGAATAAACTTCGTATGGATCTAGCAACAAATACACTAGACGTCTAGTAAATCCTTACTATCGTTACTTCTAAAGATTTGATTGACAGAGAATGCCATAAGTCATTAAATGCATTGTATTTTTAAGGTGCAATAAAGATTAATGAACGAGAAAAACTTTTAAGGTGAAAAAAAATTTTTTTTAACTATTTTTTTACTATTAAGCAAACAAGCATACGGCCCATTTGATAAGAAACTAATCAGAAGTTAATCACATAATTTCTTAAAGCTCATAAAACTAAAATATGTTTTGTCCTTTTCTGTTATAACGTAAAAGTACAAGAAAAACACTTTCACATGGGCTGATAAATTTAATTATTTTTTCTGAAGAAGATAAGTATCTACGATCTACTTACCATGATCTTTTATAGAAGCGCCATATTTTTTTTGCCTCACAATGCTTAAAGTGAAATTTCTAGAACCTCGTTGTTTTACGTCTATACTATACGGAAAACATAGCCAATTTATCTATACTCATATCTGAAGAAATGTAATAATCTTTATTGAATGAGAGGCCTGTTCATGATCGCTTGTTATTATAATTTCGTCGATCTTATTTTTGCAAGCTGCTTCACTTATTACATACATTATTCGTATATGACTGATAATACATCCAATACCAATATCACTACATAGTATAAAACAAAGTCGCTTTCTTTGTCCCTATGTCCCTTTGTATGCTTAAATCTTTAAAACAACGCAACGGATTTTGATGCGGTTTTTTTTTTAATAGATAGAGTGATTCAAAAGGAAGGTTTTTATGCCCATGCGAAGCCGGGGCAGGTCGCTAGTTTTACAATGAATTATTAAAACTTTCGCTGGCAGTAACGCCTCTCGACGTAAATAACAATTAACTGTTATTGTTATCTCGATTATTGTTCGCGAAAGTTTTAAGTATGTTCTTAAAAAGTGGTGGCTGGGGTCTGGAACCAAGTCTACAAGTGATCACCCACGAGGTGAAAATTACAATAAGTACTAAAATTCGTTTAGACAAAAGAAAATTGCTAAGACTGAGATATAGGCATTCCTTATATTGAAATCGTAGAGATGTACCTAGTCCATACTAATATTATAAATGCGAAAGTCTGTTAGTCCGTTTCGCTTTCACAGCTAAACCGCTGGACCGATTTCGACGAAATTTGGTGTGTATATAATTAAGGACCATGGGGCACACACAGGCTACTTTTAAGCGCGATATATCTGAGCAATAGCTAGTAATATATAAGGTGGACACTAATAAACTGCAAATATTTTAAGAGCAGATTCAGACCACTAAACTGATAAACTTTTCCAAATAAATTTTTATCGAAATCTAGTTTAGTGTGGATTGTGGAAATTTTTTTCGTAATAAGTTTATAGAGTAGAAGAATAGAAATACTCTTTATTGCACCAAACAAATGTATATATTTTTTTTAACTAGGTTCAGTACTAAGACTTAGTTCACAACACTCAGTAGTGAACAAACGACTGAAGGGAAAATTAAACCAGACGCATCCAATACGCATATCTTATCCAAGATTTATAAAGCCACAATCAACGCCTTTTATTCGCACCACACAAAACACCAATAACTAACCAGTCAACACCACAGTACAACGAAGCACATTTTATCAAACAACAAAGGGTTAAAAATCGCGTGACGGCGCGGCAGTGCGACAAAAATTTGATTGGTCTACAAAGACTCGTATGTTTACCAGGGCCCCGACGTTTGTTTGTGCCGCTTTTAATGAAGTTGTCGCCAAACCAGGCGTACTAGCGAACAACACATGGTACAAAGAAAGGCTAAAAGCGGATTTATTTTTAGGAAATTTCTAGTAAAATCATCATTTTAAGTCGCATTAATCGGATTAATGAAATAGACTACTTTTCCGCGAAAATTATTTATATTTAGTCGGTTTATACAAGGATCATATTTTGGTCGAATTGGGCGTGTAACAACTACGGATGGTATAAAGAAAGGCTTCTAGCGGAATTGTGTGTGAAAAAATGTATTTTTTGTCCTAAACCACTTTACCACGTATTTTATTTATATTTAGCTGGCTGATACTAAGGTCATGTTACGGTTGGTTCTAGACGCTACAATTGGTAAAAAGAAATAGCGATTTCGTTCAGCAAATATGCTCGTGGCTTCTCAATTATCGCCAAACCAGTTATGCTGCAGAGCAATAACGAGAGTAGTACAAATAAAGTGACAGTGGATTATTTACATTTTATTTTTAATTTACATTACCCCACTTAATATTCTATCCTTTACGTCGTCCTGCGAGTTGTGACTGTGAGCTAGCAGGTCGTGAACAAGCCGCTATATTGGAACATGTAACTTTAATGTCAAATATATTATTGTATTTTGATTTACCGCCATTTTTTGTGTTGATCCAAATATCTTAAGACTTGCACCAAACGGCAGAGTGGATGCGAGCGTAGCCTAGTTCGTAAAGGCAAAACGAAGGGCTGTATTCGAGCTACACAGGAGACGTGCCTGTTTTGTTCGCTTAAAGGCAAAGCAGATACAATATTACATTTTTAAAGGTTTTGAGTCAAGTCAAGACATACATACATATAATCACGTCTTTCTCCCGTAAGGGTAGGCAGAGACTAGACAATTCCACCGGCTACGATCCTTGCATACCTCCCTCTTCCTTCTACACTCATCACTCTCGTCGTACATACTCGCCGATTTCGGTCACGGATTTGAGTCAAGTAGTCTAAAAACGCAAAACTTCAGGGTCAAAAATGCTTTCGTGACTTTTGTTAGGCAACGTAAAACATTTTGTAGCATTATTAATCTATTCAATAGTAGGTTTGGTGTCTTTCTGAATTTTAACCGTTCAATATTACAATAAGGTTATAATTTTCTATGAAAAGGTTAGATTGTCATATGAAGAAATAAAATATCTACGATACAGTGTAGGTACGGATCGGCTGAAAGCATATTTAGGAAATCGCGCTCGGTCTGGAAATTTTATTTGTATTCTATGGCTGATAGGAATTTGAAAATATCTCGGTTTAAATTTCAAATTCAGAAAATAGTCAAGTCTTTAAAAAATATTGGTCTTTATGGCGCAATATGTTATTTGATCCTGGTTTTTAGAGGACTTCCATTCAAACCGCCTAACCAAACAAAGTTTTTACCTTTCAAAAATCCTGGCCATTTTTGTAACCATGAAATTGTTGTAAGTAATGGAATTTTCATGGTATTAACACACACAGTGAATTAATAATCAATCAACAAAAATAAAGCAGTTTGATGGTTATTAATCATTTCAATGTTTTCGAATATGCTGTAAAATGTCGATGATAATTCAGTTTCAATTATTTATTTCATATGACATTTAACGAACGTCGATTAAACAAAAGGCTTTCAATCATTTTGAATGTAGTAAATTGAAATTTTATTAAAAACTAGCTTTTGCCCGCGGCTTTGCCCGAGTGAACTTTCCTCTGGACCTTTGCAGTTGCCTTACTATCCGCTAGAGGCGCTGGACAGGTTTGTCATACAAAATCGCTAACGCAGTCGATAGCGTCTGCGTTTAGAAAAACTCATACTTGGGGCACTGTACTTGCATTTCGCATCTCTTTCCAGTCGCACCTGCTTGATCTCCCTACAAGTTCTCTATAGTGTCGCCTACCTATGCAATTATTGCATTTTAATAACTCTCTCCCATCTTTAGGGGGCTTACGTTCACACGTACGCCTCGCTTGCCTTCTTCTCGGCCTGAGCTCAGCTTCTGTCCTCTATGTATTTGAGTTTGTCTCAGTTTCAGTTTTTCTCTTCGTCTGCACTGGCTGTCAGTCGTAAAACCCTATCTCATTCTGTTTCTTTGGCATCTCCCAATAATCCGGAGTCTATTAAAAGATATATATAAGTATATTATAAGACTTCCAGATCGGCCAGGGATTCCAACAGGTGAAAGTTTTTCGACCGGTTATAAATCCATTGGTATTTATTTTATCCCTTTAAGAGTGTAATGTGTTAGTACAGTGTTATAGTAGTCGTTAAAGGAACCATGTCAGAGGTCAAGAGGCGGTTTCGAAGAACTCAGACACCAGGGTAGCGAGCTATGATGATTTTTTTATCTATAAGTAAAATTTACTAAACAAACAGGCACAAGACCCACCTGATGGGAAGTGGTTACCGTTACCTATAAACGCCTACAACACCAATGGTGTTACGTAAGCGTTGCATCATTAAGCAATAATATCACGACCCTTTTTAAACTTACAGCAAGTTCTCATAAAAATGAAAACATATTTTTTCAATATCACCCACCCCTTAAAACGATAATCCCTGAAACACCGTTTTCGCTCCATCGATTTCGCGCCAAAACATCCGCCATATTGGTGACGTCATCTCAACAACCCCCGGGCCGGGGGATGATTGCAAAACAATCCAGAACAACAAGGCAACATTGGTAACAATGTTGAGAAAAATAAATAAAATAAAATAAATATAAATATATAGGGACAAATCACACAGATGGAGTTAGCCCCAAAGTAAGTTCGAGACTTGTGTTATGGGGTACTAACTCCACGATAATACATTTTATAACAAATTAAAAAATTGATTAAATTATAAAACTAATATACTAAAATGAAAAAACTTAGGTTAGAAATTGGATAAAAGTTTCTAAATGGAACTCAGTTCTATTTTTGTAGAAGTAGTTTTGACTCAGTTCTTCTTTTAAGTAAAATATTTTCAAAATTACTTATTAGTAATTTATTTCATCTTTTAAACAAAAATGACCATAGTTTAGCCGTACAAATCCACTGCTGGTACATAAGTTTCCCTCATAACTCCTCATAGACATTCAAACTAACATTTAAAAAAATCTAAAGCTTGGCTAACCATTTGATAGGTAAATTCTCTAATCAGTCAAAATCGTAAAAAAAAACATAAAAAATGTATGGCAATATAATTTTATAGATAGAGACTACTAAGAAACTACGTACATTACATGATATGACTACCAAAAACTAAATAAATCCATACTTCCATACTAATATTATAAATGCGAAAGTCTGTCTGTCTGTCTGTCACCTCTTCACTGCTAAACTGCTGGACCGATTGTGATGAAATTTGGTAGGGATGTAGTTAACGACCTGAGGTCATACATAGGCTACTTTTGAGCGCGATATAACCGAGTCCCACGCGGGGCGGAACCGCGGGGAACAGCTAGTATACCTATATATTATCAATATTTCTATTCCCAAAGGTTTACTCAGCTTACCTGTCGCGAAATACAAACAAAAAACAGAAAACATGAAAGGGAGGCGTCTCATATTACCAGCTTATCGTAAAAGCTCAAATCGAAACGATACCGTGGCAAGCTCGTAGCGATATTGCCTTGCTTTCTCCTATTCCAGATTATGCATATTGCTATTGCCCCTTAGAATATCAAACCAACCGGAGTGGACACTGACAGGCGACCCCCCTGCCAAAAGTATAATATCACCGGTCATACTGCTTATGCTTTTGTGCGTGTATTTTTTACCTGTGTTGGATAATTTTGTCAAGTGATTGCGTAGCCACGTGTTAGAATAATGCGTTAGTGTATGTGTTACCTCACCCCGCGCGCAAAATGTGACACACTTTTTCACGTAGAAATAAGTGCGCGTGGCGTCTCCGGTTAGTTTACTGCTATTGCCGGTAAATGGTTGTAGATTTTGATATTAAGAAATATAATCTTTGTATTTGTTACCACGTTATCACTCGTACGTCAAGTATATATACAATTTGTTCTTCTACTTCGTTGAGATTTTGAAATTGTGATACCGAAAATATAAGGCAGAAATTGCCGAGTGACACATGATGGTATCATACTCGTATGGCGAGCAAGTCGACGCGTGGATGAAGGGCCTTTGCTAAGACCCCCTGTGTCAGAGGTCAAAATCCTTTACCCTCGCAATAAGTGATCTTCATATTGACATTAGATTAATATTTTAAGTTCAAAAAACCCCTTACACTAGAAATGTAATTCTTTCAAGTCGTGTTCCTCATAGATGACGGTCGTGACCAAACCCAAACTGGCAGTTAGTATTCTCCAGTCATATCTATTCTGGGCCCGGTGTATGGCCTCTCGGGTGTTACATTTCGATGCTGCAAGGAGAGGGTCAGTCCAGCGCGTCCAAAAATGACATACATACATACATATAATCACGTCTTTATCCCATACGGGGTAGACAGAGCCTAGAGCCATAAGACCTTAGGCCACGTTTAGCTTAATGGTAGTTGAAACAGGAAATCAATAGTGATGGGTTGCTAGCCGCATCGCCTATGTCATGATTTCCCCATTCGGCGATTCCCTCAGACGACTTTTACGTCTTGCGCGGGAAGAGAAGCAGCTGGTACATTCTATGTTTTTCTTTCTCTCCCAGACCAGCATGCAAAAATGACAATGCTTAGTTATGTCTAATTGATAAAGGAAACCTTACAAAATCTTAAATTATTTAACTTTACTCACGTGTTAAGCTCAAGGTCCAGTCTAAACTTGTGGTTGAAAGCTTTGATGAGGAGTGAAGTGCGATGAAAGTGTTTGCCAGTCTGGAACAAGAAAAAAACACATTATGAATAAAAAAAACTTACTAGCTGTTTGGGTCACAATGCTGGGCAAAAGCCTTTTGGCCCAGCATTGGGACCTCTCAAATCATCCGCCCATCTCTTTCTGGGCCTCCCTCTCCTTCTTCGTCCATCTGGATTCCAGTTTGTGGAAATATATGCCCATATTTTAAGATGCATCCAATTTACAAACATACTGCAACTAATCCTTGCACAACAAGTCTCTCCATCAAGTCCTCATTTCTAGAGTTCAAAGAACAGTTCAGTATTCCAAAGAACTTTGACACAAGGGTGTGCATGGACGACTGACCGTGTCACACTACACGAGATGTTGATGATGATTCATTTACCAGGTAAAGGATCGTTATAATTGGATTCTTAAAATACCGGTTTCTATTTTAGCTTAGGTACTGCTTTTAATTATGCGTACTGTGAAACGGAAGTTATTCTGTATGGTATTTCCGCAGAATCGGAATATATCTTTGAAGTCCTTGTTCTATACTGTAAAAGGTTACATTACGACATAAGAAGATTATAAAAATGGCATTTGTTTGAGGAAAAAATGTTATCCTGTTTTGTCTAACTAATTCTAAGTCTTTTGTAGAGTAAAAACAGAGTTAATTCCTCATCTAATTTTCTTTTAGTAAATATTATTATGAAAGGAATTGGGTTCCGATTTTTATAATAGTCATGAATGGAAATCAGCAGCTCGTATTATCGTTATTGGTGCCGGCTGTCAAATAAACCAAGTTAGAGGTCGAGAGGCACACCTACCTAATTCATCACCTAATCTTATATCCCCATTAGGAGTGCAATGATATAGAATGCAAGATGTTCAACTTCTGCGGCTCACTGTACCAACTACCAATCGCGTCACAGCATAAAGTCAAAGTTATGATAATCAGCACCCTTGCACTATGATTATCATATTTCCACCACGTCGGTTTTCGCACCAAACTCCACTATCAAAACCCGTATTGCATACGGAATCGAAAATCGATGCCAGAGGGGTTTGAACTTTCGGATGTATTATAAGGTTGACGTTTGCTATTTAATCAATAAGTTGAGAAAACAGAATGATTTCTTATGTTTTCGTGATTGTTACACATTAAATTAAACTATTTTATACGGTTTTCTATCGCGTTTATTGCTTACTTATTTATACCTAACGTTTTAAGCACTTTACAGGGCTCATGGTCGCAGGCAGACTGAGTTGACATTCGTCTGTGTAATTTGTTTCTGATGTCACAAGAATACAAAACCATAGCTCATAAATCATTGAAAACTATTTTGATTCACACAGTATTGGCTGACAGTATCAGAAGACTGCAAGTGTTTTTTTAAAACGTTAGGTATAAATAAGTAAGCAATAACGCGATAGAAAACCGTATAAAATAGTTTAACTTATTGAGAAAACAGGGTAAAATAATTCCTTTAGACCCATTTCGTAGCCAGATTTCGTAGCTGGCTTCGAAATGGGAAATTAAATGGGAATAAAACGGTCTCATTTCGAAGCCGGCTTCGTTATGGGACAGTTGACGTTCTAAACACTTTCAGGTGGCTTACTACCATCTCTTAAATCCATGCAAGAACTAGTGAGTGAGCGACGCAGCGCAATACATGATGTAAGGCGACATATCCCTTACTTAATCGTTCTAGCATGGTTTTAAGAGATGGTGGTAAGCCACCAGAATCTAGTTTACTTTTCTCTTAAATAATTAAAACTGACTTTCCGTTTTGATTTATTATACTACGAGTATTTATCAAAATGGATCATACATTTGAAGGTACAGGCAATTTGTAAGGCAAATGCTGTCTTGAGTCATCAGTCTAATAGATAGTTAAGAAAAACACAGATACCAAAGTATGCAGGTTTATTTGACCTTATATGGTCTAACAGACTACACATAAACGATTACAAGTGGCGGTAAGATGGTTCAAAAACAATGATATAAGAGATTTAAGATTTACAGTTTATTTAAACGCCAGACAATGAAATGAATTCCCGGACACATCCAATTTTGGTCTTTTTAAGGCTATAGTTAGGCTAGTAATATGCCAGCGAGCTCCATCTTAGATCGCATCTGCATATAATATCAGTCCGATCGTGGTCAATCGATGGATATTGAGAATAAAAATAATAATATCGAAATACACAAAGGCTTGACCTTGCCCATTTTTATTCTAACATAAAAAAAAGTTAATACGCTTTTAGCAGCCAATCTCATAACTCGATTACTAGGGAACAGCGTCACAGTAACAAAATCAAAAATTCCTGACTGATATGCAGGAAACACTATCAGGGGATAGGGATCGGAGGGGGTGAAAGGGGGGAAGGAGAGGAGGGATATCGGATTATTGGGGCCATCGGCCATTGGCGAAATTGAATAACTCGCCGCTCCGGGCATTCGCTACCGATGTTGTTGCATGGCGGAATCAGAGTTTGGGGTCAAATGAAACACTGTCTTATGTTTCGAGTAAAAATCGAATAAGAATCGAACCAGATTCTTAATCACATAAATATATACCATCAAGCACAAAACTTGTAAAAAATCCAAGTCTCGCTTAGTTTTTCTACCGTTAAAAGTTGTGAGATCCATGTAATACCAAGTTGGATATATTATTCAGTTTCTTCTTAAAATACGTTCTGTCTTTGGTTATTACGTAATAAGCTAACCTAACAACATCGCATCGGTCACATATAGTGACCATATCAATATTAAAAATCTGTTATGTTTTAAATAAACAGTACGACTTGGCCATCGACAATCTAATTTAATATAGTTAAAGCCATTCAAAGGGGGAATGCTGCCAGTATCTTCGGAACTTTGCCTACAGGGACTCCTTTTAATAATATATTTTAATCATTTATATATATATATTTTTTTTGTTTTTAGCATAAAATTTAATTTAGGTTAGTTTTTAATTATTATTTTTTAGAATAAAATTATGTACGTATTACATGACATTAATAAATTTATATAGTTAATATGTATCATATTATGTAAGATAATAATGTATTTTCATGCGCTGGCACAGCGTTTATGTCTTAGTAGATATTATGTAGATAAAAATCGTCAATAAGCCTTTTTGGATAGAGGTGGGAGAAAAGGGGATATGCTCATTAGCTCGAGCCCATATAATTATCAATTAATTTTGTTTTTTTTTTTTTTTTGAGATGACCTACAATATTAGCAACTAAGAGCTTTAATATTTACAGCGGGACGGTTTGAGGCGAGGGCTTGACGCCACTCAGCCTTTTCAGCAAAAGCGCAAGGGGCTCCCAGTTGGGACGAACCTCGGCCATGGGCTTTGCGTTTGAGCAATGGCGAGGGATGCAAACGCTCATTGCCTTAAGGGCCGACACTAGGGTGCCTAAGAAGAGCCTATTGGTGGCGAGAAGCGCCCTGGTACATTTTGGTACCTGGAAAACGAGCTACTGTTCCTACTTCGTCGCACTCGCCGGCGACTCTGACTCGACCGCTCGGGTGTTACTTATAACTTTTTACTCTAATATATCTGATTTTCTTACAACATTGAATACTTCAGTCCTAAATAAATCCAACGTTACAGTGTGTACAGACACTAAAATTATGAAATATGTTTGCCAATAACTACACGCCGGGACCCTTGCAAATTCGAGCGAGAGTGCGGCCCTGTCAATTCGCATTTTAAGGGTCATCCCGACAAGGGTCCCTAATTTAATAAACAATCACCCATTGGGTAAATTAGTGCGAGATTCGACGAAAAGTGTGTGAGTAATCACGCCAGAAATTTTGGGAATATTGAGTGGGTACTAAAAGGTAAGGAAGGTTGGAACAATTTGTTTGAGGGACTTTTCCTTTGAAGTTTATTTGCAAATGTCTTTACGTTTAAGGGATACTTAATTTAGTTTTACATAGGATAGATAAATAGTAAGTACTTTTAGGAACGTCAACCTGTCTGCCAGTTGGTGGTCATTAGATAAATCAATCACGTCAGATGCAGCGAGGCGACATTTGTCGACATTCAGTGTCAGTGGACGTTACAATCTAAAAAAAATAATAAATTATTTTTATTTATTTGTTTATTTATTTAATGACACATATACAAAACAATACATATCATACTTAAATGAGTTATGTTATGAGCTTATGGTTTGAGCGCACATCTATTAATAATCAAATGTTAATTAATTAGTGCATTTTTTTCCGAAACAGTGATGCATTTTTTTATCGAATAAATATACTAACTCACGAACACCAGATTCTAGGTCATATGCCTAGAGTCCTAGACCATCTGAGATAACGATGAGAAATCATCATCATTTTTTCGTGTAGGTGACGGTCAATCGACCATGCGCACCCCGGTCTTAAAGTCTGAAGAAATGAGCTAAATATTAATGATTTTGAGTAGGTATCACCTTTTCTGCTGCTAGAGGCAGTGAAATGATGTGAACCGTGGCGAAATATTCTATAGGCTTCAGGTTAGAAGCAAGCTAGTAAAAACCACTAGGTATCTCAAGCATCACTATCACTATCACTACATCACTACATAGTATAAAACAAAGTAGCTTTTTCTGTCCCTATGTGCCTATGTATGCTTAAATCTTTTGAACTACGCAACGGATTTTGAAGCGGTTTTTTTTAATAGATAGAGTGATTCAAGATGAAGGTTTGTATGCCCATGCGAAGCCGGGGCGGGTCGCTAGTTCTTCTATATGTACAAGTCACCCAACTGTATAGCACGACGAAGCGATGGCCGTTTTGAATTTCAACTTGATAAGTTCATGCATTCCTCAGAAAAAACAGACAGACAGACAAACGGACAACAAAGTGATCTAAAAAGGCTTTCATTAAGCAGAGTTTCCTAAGGCAGCCCAGCATATCAGAGAAGCCTCTAAAGCTAGAATGGAATGGTAGAAAAATAAATACCCGCATATATCCATGGGTCTATTACCAGTCGAAAAATCGATAGTAATCTCACCAGGACAATCTGAAAGTCTTTAAATATACTCCGGACTAGTGTTGGGAGCCAAGAGAACAGAGTTAAATGGGGTATTTCGACTGATAGCCTGTGTGATTGCGGTGATGTCCAGTCTATGGCTCAACTCCTGATATAGTTGCCCAGTCTCTCGTAAGTTTGAGGATTTTGAGGAGGTAAATGACAGCGGTGGACGTGTCTAGGTACCCTAGGTCGACCGCCTATCTCGATTCTCTCCTCTCGTAATGGCTACTTGTACCGCTATTGCTACATTTCGCGCCGCCAATCACAAACACCAGGAATGTACGGTATAGGATTCATTATAAATAAAATCTTTAACTAACAAACTAAAAAATAAAATTCACAAAAAAGCTTACCTAAATTCTAGTATTTTCAATATAGATTCGAACTTACGACCTGATTCTAAGGCTTATACCAAGACCTGAAATGACGATAAGAGATCATCATTTCGTGTAGGTGACACGTTCAATCGACCATACACACCCTGGTATTAGAGTTCTTCAAAATAGCATCTCGGTTTCTGAATATTTTTTATTATCATACAATCAGTTGATACAAGCCTGCAATGTTCTAACCAAACTGAAAACTAAACAAATTATGCTAATTACTTAATAACAATACTAGACGGTGTTGCATGTATGTGTGTGATACAAATTCTTAGTCCATAGCCTCTAACGGCGTTCTCTTATAGGAGGGGTATCTCAACCAGTATTTAAAAAAATATCAAAGCAAAGTTTTAGGGCAATTTATTATGGTTACCAAAGTTTTCCACAATATCGACAATTCGTTAGTAAAATTCTGTAACTATATTTTTTCAACCGGTCTGTGTATTTTATTTAATTTGATTTATTCAAACAAAAACAACCTTTCTAAAAAATATGATACAATAATACTTAATTTAGTTTATACATATCCGGCCAAAAAGTTGTTTACAGAAAAAAAAAACATTAAACCATTTTTTTTTCTGTGTCGTAGTGATTGAGGGCTGAAGTACTATTTTTGAAATGCATGACTCACTCAAAATCATTGGGTCGAATAATTATCCTTCGATTCCGAATAATAATCTAACAGAGTGAGGCAAACATTTGAAAATAGCACTTAGATACAATAGACAATAGCTAGTATTGTACTCTATTATTTTTTGTTGCTAGGTGGATGCTAACGTAAAACATAGCATGTAAATAGCAAATAAAACGAAACAACATTTTCACTCGCAGACAATAGTCTAGCGTTGCGTCGATTTTTTGTGCTAAGAAATGCAGTGAAACCACAATAAAACTTACAAAAGTCAAGCTGCGGTGAAAATATATAGTCCTTGGTAAATGCATGTAGTTAGCGAACTTACAGAGATAAGAAATGTGCAGTTTCGTCCGAGATTTTATTTTTAACCGCCTTAAAAAAAGGAGGAGGTTCTCAATTCGTCAGAATGTTTTTTTTTTTATGTATGTTACCGGATTACTCGAAGACGGCTAGACCGTTTTATTTATTTTTTTGTTTGAGAGGGTATACTTTCCTAATGGTCCTATATTCAGCAGGTGACCATGGAGAAATCGAGGGAACTCTTCAAGTTTTGTATTGGGCATGGGTATTTTTTGATATATTCTTTATTAGACACATAGGATATCATTGGACATAGGATATTTTTGGTCGTGATAACCGACATACACGCGGGCGCAGCCGCGGGCTGAAGCTAATAAAAGATAAAACTAACTTTTAAAGATTTCGCCTGTTCACAACGGTTTCCATGCTGTGTATTTGGGTTTAAGTTATGACATTAGATCATAGTGATATAATGGATTTAAATATTATCGGTTATAACCTGTTATGTATACGTAATTTAATAACCGTATGTCCGTTTACCTACAAAACTAAAAAAATGCACATTTCTCCTTACCCCTAGGCTCTAAGCTGAATAAAATGCAACAACACTAAGACGATGTTGATGGTTTAATAGTTAAAAAATAGATACAATGTAGAAAGAGTAACATTTAACAACCACGTATTAAAATGCATCAATTGCGGAACTAGGGCGTAAAATTTTTATTTTCACTCTTAAAAACACTCGTAAAATACAGGAATACAAATGGTAACGAACCGCTACAATAACACTGTAAAATAACGTTTAACCTCCTCGTTTGGGAAAGTGTAAATCGTTGGGTTTTGCATCAGCGAAATATTAAAATTTATCGGTTGGTTAAAAGCCCGACTAAACTACGATTTCGGCGAGATAATAGTTTAACTTTTTGTATGCTAGAGTTTTTACACAAATTTTAATGCAAATGGCTGCAAATTACTTTTTTTTTACAATAATGGCGTTGTTGTTTACTAAATTGGCCAGTTAATTGGAAAACTAGCCCGTTGAATTAATATAAATTATTTTATCACTTCTTCGTCCGCGTATATTTCCCGGTTACATCTTAAGCTTACGTTTCGGAGCCCAGGGTACGCTATTAATCATGGTCCTGATTTGGCGGAACAGGTTATTACAATGGAGCGACTGCCGTCTGACCTCTATAAACCTTTTTACAGGGAAACCAGACCCACAGGAACATGACCCGGGTGTGCTAGTGGCCAACACTGTCAGATTTTTCAGGCTGCCTAAAGGCATCTAACATAGCCTAACGACTGGCATCTACCGATAACAGCGGGGACCAAGATAGAAATGCCACTAATGGCGACCAATCCAAACTTGGCCGCGCTCTCGCCGTCGCCGTCGCTTAACTCGCATTATCGTTACGAACACACGCGCCGCGCTAGGCTATCGAGCTCCTCAATTTTCAATCACTAAACATCTGAAAACTTAGCCGCTCCGGTTGGTATAATGCTCTAAGCACCCAACAGATGTTTCAATTGTTTTCGCGCACTAATTTATCCCCGTCGTGTCTTATCGTTGCAATTTCGCATTGCATCCAAATTGCATTTTCTCCCCAGACTATAAATCATCTCGTGGGTACAGTGGGACACATAGAAAATACCACTTTACTCTATAACCTACTCCTTAGGTGGTATAATTTTATATATGGCTTACTGTACCAACGTACGTAGAGCAATATGGAAGCGAAAATATATGGTGACACTTACAACTAGTTGTGAATGTGTAGTTTTGGTGCACAGAAACAGCTTTTAATGATAAAAAGAAACTTTTGATGACGCCAATTTATCTATATTAAACTATCTGTTGCCCATGGCTCCGCACGCGTGGGACTCAGTTAAATCGCGCCCAAAAGCAGTTTTTTTTTATATCCATGCGAAATTTTATCAAAATCGGTCCAGCGGCTTAGCAGTGCAAGTGCAACAGATACAGCAGACAGACAGACTTTGATATTTATAATAATTAGTATGGATTAATGAATAAACAGGGAAACGAATTGTATTTGTTAGAAAACAAATAATGCTGGCTCTTATATTTTTACATCAGCTATACTGCAGTGTAAAAAAAAGTTTGTGTGTTGGAATCATTTTATTACTACTCATGAAAAGTAATAAAATGATTCCAATACCTCTTAGAAATGTAGGACATTTGTCTACATCTCAAAACGGATAAGAAGTTTGCTTTGAGTATCATAATCCGAGTTGTTGGAACTTTCCATTGCACCTAGAGATTGCTATTTCCATTGAATTGGAATCCTTTCCGTCGTTCAATCAACTATACCTCCGTAACCAGGGTTGTCCATGTAGTTTTTGTTTATCGTGAATTATTTAGTCACAGATCTCTTGAAAAAATAGAGATGTACCCGAAATTGACGAGTGTTTAAAGACAAGTGATGTATAAAGGAAGCACTTTTTAAAGAAATAAATCCTACTAATATTATAAACGCTAAAAGTTTGTAACGGCCGAATCTATTTGGTTTGAATTTGGAAAGGAGATTGCTTAGATCCTGGTACAACCCATAGGCTACAATTTATCCCGGGAGCGGAGCGCCGGACAACAGCTAGTAATCTTACCGAGTCTGTAAGGATCGTAGCAAATAGAAAAGGTTAGATTCTGCCATCCTTGCAAGAAAAATACGTGTATTTGTTAAATGTACTTATACTATACTATTAAACGGACAATAAATTTATTTGTACTCGCGTTTTAGAAAACAGCTCTAACGATTTCTTTGAAATTTTAAACGTAAGTTCTTACACAGTCAAAAAGATAATCTAGCTATGTAATTAGTTTTGGTTTTTTTTATTTTTAATTAAATACTTCAATTACGACATTCATTCTAAATTTAAACAGCGTTAATGTGTTAAGTACTTACAACACACAATTAAAACTCTTGAACGTTAGTACATAAGCAGCATCTAAATATACTCAAATTAAATTCCGCTACTATTACCAATGCATAAGACTCAGAAAAGCATGGCTGCATCGCTGCCGGCGTACTTGTTAATCAGCATGCACTGAATTCAATTCTGCGGTTAAATCAAACTCTACATTTCGTGTTTTTGACGCAATCTAGCGATCTATTTTTAAAATCCACTGATTTATTTTATTATTTTTAAATTCACATGTGGATTACTTCTGTTTAAGTGAATTAATTATCAAATTGTTCCATTCAAATAGTGAGTAACAAGTAGATAACGATTCGAAACTCTCAACTCATTCCATGAGTGAAGTTTGAAACGGATCATTTTACAACAATTAACGCAAAAAGAAAATTAATAAAATATAATTTTAAAACAATCGATTTTTGAAGCACAATGATTTTTAATATATTTATTGCTGTTTTTAAAATAATGTCTTTTAAAATCGGTGAAGTAAATGATTTTCATTCGAGCGAAAAGTGGTCTCGAGCAAATTGCGAATCCATACTCGTATGGTTGAAAAGACGGGTCAAAAATATAATAAAACCAAAAAATTTCGAATCGGCAATTTTTTTTAAATCTATGAGGACTACAAATAAAAATTATTCACCGATTTTGAGAATAGAATACCTGGTTTTTTAACGCAACCTGCCACAACCACTAAAGCCGCGGGCAATGATTTTAAAATAAAATCCCTCATCAAATTGTGGTATTTTGTTGCACTGTTTTAATCATGAAATATCAATTTGTGTTCATTGATTTTGTGAAGTACTAGCTATTGCAATGGGGTCTTCTCATGTTGTTTAAGAAAATTTGGAAAGCTTACGTTTTCTTATCTATATCCATATTAATATATCACACTAATATTATAAAGACGAAAGTTTGTGAGTGTGTATGTTTGTTACTCTTTCACAGGGAAACGGCTGAACCGATTTGTCTGAAATTTGAACATAGGTTATATTTTATACTGGAATTCCCACGGTAGCGGAGCCTCCGTAAACAGCTAGTAAATTCTAAAGGTAAGGTGGTAGATGTGTTGATTTATTATACTATATATTTATAATACGTATATCCATACATACATTTCAATCAAAACATTAATACATTGCTCATCAATCACATCATACAACTCAAATTAAGGCACACAAGGCGGCCTTTATCACATAATCAGTACAACCTTTAATTAATAATTAAACTGATATCGATACTTATAATGCGGATCTTAGTCGTAAGTCTTAGACAGAGCGAATAACTATTATCCACCCAAATTAAGTTAATATTGACAGGTGAGATTGTGTGATATTACTACATGTCCATTGTCCATGTAGATAAGGGTGGGCATGGTCGATTGACCATGACACATATGAATGAACTAGATGTCAACTTGATTTGGGCGGATAATGGTCTTAACCTAGTTTTAAAGGTAGACTTGCTTTTGTAGTAAGACGGCAAATGTTTTAAATGAGAGCCATGCCCAACAGGAGACTACTGTCGTTGGTCACAACAACTCGATTTCGAATCGGGAACTCGTTGAATTTCCCACCGAGTGAGCACAGATCGATACGCACGTCCCTATTTCCCTATATTTTTCCAATAAGGACGCGATCATTCGAGCGAACACATCGAGTAGAATGCTCGGGCGCGCTCCATGTTTGAACACACCTGCTTCGTATGTCTTGCTCTTTTTTACGCTCAAAACAATGTCAAAGGAATCGAATCTCTATTCCGTAGCCGGTAAGTGACAATTTCCCAACAAGAGATTTAGTTAAAATTGTAAAACGAATTTTACGCAGAGAGGTGTCGAAATGTTTAAGTCTGAAATTACGGTTTTTTATGGATCAAATCGCTGGGGGTTTTGCGATCATTAACTTTTTGCGGAAAGCGTTCGTTCATTCGGTATTGGTTCAGAATTGTGGAGGTAAAGTATTTTTGCATCAATCATTTTCTCGAAAATTTACTTACATATAAAAAATCTATTTACATTAGATAAAATTAAAGCTCAAATTTTGTAATAAAGCACGAATGTAATAAGTCTTTTTTAAAATATAGCAATTGGATATTATATTTATTTTTAATACTTTCACTAATATTAATGAAAATTTACTGAGATAAATATTTTTATTTTTACGTTTCAATTGGGGTTAACAATAGTTATCACCCTTGACGTCGGCTACCATAATGTGTTTTGGTCTATGTATTTTTTATGTTGACTACTCTGCAGCACACTGCAAATAAGAATAGATATTAATTAAGGAATTTGTTTATTTTTTTATATAACAAAGGCATTCTTAGCTTTTTTTTTATAATGCTCTGAGAGCAAAACGTCCTCAATTGAAAACGACTGCTAGTTTTCAAAGCAAAAGGTCCTTAATGTTGCTGGCAACGTATGTGTCGATTTAAAAAAATGAAAATTAATTTGCGCGTCCACAAATAAAAAGCAAGTAAGTATAAAATTTAAAAATCGAAGTGTAGGGTATACCCCTATACCCTCAGTATCTCACCTCAAGAAGTTTATCATAAATATTAGAAGTTAGTAAACTTGAGTTAGGTAGGACCAACTTGCGCATTGAGTTCAAAACTTTTGCCAGCTTCAACGGGCCAGAAGATTATCAAAACGATCTTGTTATGCTTGTTATCGAATTTGTCTAGAAAAGTTTCATTGTACTGGATATTCAAATTCATCATTTGCCATGACATTTACTGATAGAAAAGATATGAAGCGTAAGGTAACATCATTTTATTTTTAATAGTTTTTATTGATGGCCATGCACAAATGGTTTTTCCGACCATTAGAATGATTTATTAGAATACTAGGTAAGATTACTTAGGTTTTACTTACATAAAAACCTTGCTTTTGAAACACTCTATCTATTAAAAAAAAACCTCATCAAAATCCGTTGCGTACTTTCCAAGATAGCATACATCGGGATAGACAGTGGAAAGCTACTTTGTTTTATACCATGTTTAGATAAAGATACTTAAAATATTAGCTCCAAAACAACTTAAAAACAACTCAATAAGTAGGTAATATGTCAAAATTATGGTAGTTCTATCTAAGTATTCCAAGACAAAAAAATCTAGTAAAATACTGAGCCGCCACTAATTGAGATATTTGTGAGTGCATGTTTGTATATAATTTTGTTTGTTGCTTTTTATTTGCAATCAAATATTTCAATAAAATGTATACTCTATTCTATTTTCTAAAAAAAGAAATACCACACAACGATCCTTCTCGGATATAGATTAAAAAGATTCACACACAAATTGGTAGCTATTATTTGCAGAGTTGCGGCCCCGCCATTGTGATATCCTTATAGAAGTCTATTTATAGAAGACCAGGTGGGTACTAAATGGTTTTATTTCCAAGAAATGTCGGGATATGAGGATGCCTTTTGTCAAATAATGTTATAATTCTGTTCTGGTATTTGGTTTAAGAATAGACATATAGACTCAAAAAACTACAGACGGATCGTTGGTAAATATGCTGGGACATATATATTTTTTTAATTTGCCACATGTATATAACTAACTTATACAAACTTGTGCAATTCTTTTTAAAGTATATACTTATATATTAAAATGATAAATCCGAGTTTTAGAGACACGACATTTTTGTTTTATTGGGTATATTAAGAAACGAATCAAACCAGCAAAATTGCTAGGCAACCAAAAGCGGCCTTTAGCTCTATTGCAGTTAAGTATAAAATGTTTTTAACAATTCTAAAATAACACACATATACAGGTCGAACTGATAACCTTTTTTAGAAGGTTAAAAAAGTCAAATAGCAGCACGTTCCCAAAGGAATGGCCATAAAGAGTCCCGTAACCAGCACAGGGATAGAACGCCACAGTTTCGTCAAATTGAAAAAGTTGTGAATACGCTTGGTTATTTAACTTATTATTTCCGCGTAGTATTTTCTGTTCCATTTCGTTACGCACGGTCTGAGCCGAATATTTTTTGTAGTTTCCATTTTGTTTTTTTTTTTTACACAATTAGTAGCAATTAATGGGTCTGCTGTCACTGTTGCCTATTTATGCTTATATGCTGTATATTGTATTACGAGTATTTATCTATATTTTTAGCAGTTGTAAATTCGATCTAATTTGATAGATATTTCATGTAATCAACAATAAGGCAACTACCGATGCACGGTTAATCTCGAAAGAGATTGTGATTGCATTGTAGAATTAACAAAATTGTATTTGTAAATATTGTGTTTAATTAATTAAAAAATAAATAAATAAATAATTTGTAATTTCCTAATTGTGTATTTTTACTGGTGCGCAAAGGATTTTTGTCTTATCTCTCTCACGCTTATTAACAGACTTCAAATGACGACAGATATATAAATAAAAATATATGGGCAAATCTCACAGATTAAGTTAGCCTCTGGGGTAAGTTCTAGACATGTAGATATGGGATGATAACTCTACAATAACTATATTTTTACCAAACACACATAACCGGACCTGACTGGGGATCGAATCCGAGACCTCCTGAGTAGCGGCGTATTATGTATTTCCCCACGGAGATCATCGATCCAAGGAGAGTGAAGAACCACGAAATTAGTTTCATATTTCTTAATTTGCATCAGTACATGATGAACTGTTTTTGTGCAATCGGTTAAGATGTTTAACCTCTGCTGATTGCAAAGAACAAATCCAAAACAAAAATTGTTAAATAATGGTTGGGATGATTCGTTGTTATTGAAGACGGAAAATAATACTTAGTTCAAGTTATTTATTTCTTTTAATATGTAATTACACATATATATTGTAAATAAATTATTCTTTACTAGCTGTTCCCCGTGGCTTCGCCCCGGGTGGGACTTGGTTATATCGCGCCCAAAAGTAGCCTATATTTGACCTTAGGTCTTTAACTACATCCCTGCCAAATTTCATCACAATCGGTTCAGAAGTTTAGCCGTGAAGAGGTGACAGACAGACAGACAGACTTTCGCATTTATAATATTAGTATGGAAGTATGGATAATATGGATATGGATACTAATTTACATAATCCGTTTCTACACATTTTTTCACTTCGTACTCTCTGAAGGTTATCTACTCTATAACCCTCTTGTACGGGACGCAATCTGTTCCGGATTTATTTGCCGTGTATTAAAGACAAACAACCAGGGGATTTTATCGGAAGATATTTTAAATACAACATAAAGGTGTGTTTGCTGCGAGCAAACGCAAAAACTGTTTGCGGAGGACCTTGCAAACATCACTGCTCATACTCGCTGAAAGGTCGCCTATTTGTGACAAAGGAATAAATTTTTGAGGTCCTATGATTTGGGCCGAATATGTTTTTTAAAATGAAACTAGCTGTTCTTAAATGTTTCATTCGCCCTTGTTGTTAGGTAAACTACCTTCCCTAAGAATCGGGCTATCATATGAGGAAAGAATTTTTCAAATCCGACGTGGCTTATCCAAGGTAACCAATGTCGACAAGAACAAAATGTATGGGATTGACATACAGTACTCCCTTACTGAGTCGTTCTTGCGTGGTTTTTGGGAGAAAGTGGTGAGCCCCCAAAAAGAGGTCCCAACGGAAGACCAGCGCTGGATGTTATAGAACTCATATATATGCTGCCAGCATATGCTGAGTCTGAGCCTATTTTTGAAAATATTTGTTTTTTTTTTTTATATATATATTTTGTTACTTTTATTTAGATTTCTCAAAAATAAATTTATTATTATTTATTTTATATAAGCCGCTAAATCAAATGGTCAGTCCTTTGATTATTTATTCTCTAATCAAAGGGTCAGTTATATGTCAATTCTTCCAAACGTTGGGTTGTCAACCCAAAGTTTTGAGATTGTGACTCTGGGTAAGACCCCAGTGGTTCTAAAATCACTATCACTACATAGTATAAAACAAAGTCGCTTTCTCTGTCCCTATATCCCTATGTATGCATAAATCTTTAAAGCTACGCAACGAATTTTGATGCGGTTTTTTTTAATAGATAGAGTGATTAAAGAGGAAGGTTTACCCATGCAAAGCTGGGGCGGGTCGCTAGTTGTAATATAATTGTTTAGTACTGCAGTAAATAATGTAATTACTTGTTAACTTGGTGAGTATAGTAAGAAATAAAAAAAAGAAATGAGTATCTAAAATTCCAAAACTTCGTGCTCTTGCCCGAGAATTATGGTAGCAAGAACACTGGCTGCATTTTCCCCCTGGATAGCAATGCTGTAATGATCCAAACTCAAATGATCTACGACACAAAAAATTAACTAAACTAAAATTAGCTCATCCTATCTACGATACCAGAGACAAATACCTACACAGGTACACAGACAGACACTTTAAACTTATAACACCCCTCTCTTTTTGCGATGGCGGTTAAAAACAACTATAAACATCACAATTTCCAGTTTAAAAACAGATTAAATTCATCCCAAAGCAAAACTTATCTTATAAATCACTGAATGTTTTAAAGCGCAAACAGAACGTCACAATATTTCAACGAAAGTTCTAGACGTTTTCAAACAATTCCAATAAAATTTAACATTCAAAAATATACCTTGTGTATTAGAGAATTCAATCTAAGAAGCGTTGTACCGTAAGAGTTGTATCGGCCAAATTGTCGATGTGATTTAGGGGTGAGAAGGGATGAAAAATAGTGGGAACAAGGACACAAATCATAGCCGTTAGCCGATCGGTGTAGCAAAATTTACTGCCTACTGATACCCGTTTTGGGATAAAATGGTTTTCTATTGATAAAGATTTTTTTTTGTCATGAAATAAATATGAAATGAGCCTAGGTTTTTACTTTTTGTTCTAATTAAAAATGCATTTTAAATGTTATTATAATATAATATCAATACAATTTAAGTAAATAAAATTTCCTCGATCCACATAAATCAATTGCAAAAATTCAAATAGATTTTTATTGCGCTCCTATGTCCACTTTCAACCTTGATCCAGCATTATCTACAAGAAATTGATTATTTTTAATACCCTTAACTTTTCATTTATCTTTATATTGAAGCATAAAAATAAGAAATCACCAGCGGTCTCTACAGGCATTTTTTTAAGCTGTGTATTGGAGTCAATTATCTTTTCTAATAAAATAAATGGTATTTTATTCGTTTTATTTAATACTTGATAGATAAATAAACTATTGAGTGTGAGTATCACCATAATTTCCTTTGCGGTAGACAAGAATGAAAAAGACTTCAGCAACAAGGGCCTAAGTCTCAAATTTATGATGTTGCTCTAAGCTGTTCCCTATTTATCGTACATACTTCTACAAGAAAAATACTATGATATATATAGTACCTATAGTTTATTATAAAACTTATTATTTAGTAAAATTACATGCCGAATGCTTTTTAAACTCCTTATCGCGGGTCTGCTGGAAGAAATTACTATAGATAAAAGTGCAGCCTTGTATTCAGATACTTGTATTCAGATTAATTTATTTCTTGTCAACATGTTGTACAGTAAGATTTTACAAATAATTATTAGAAACAAACATTCTTAACTGTTACTACTTTTTTGGACTAAATATCCAAATTTTAAGATTTTTATGTTTGTATTTGAATATGAAATAAATAAATATTATTAAATACTAAAACCAGGTTAACCATGAGTAATGATCGCAGGAACTCTCAAAAAGCTATTAATTTCACGACAGTCAAGAACAAGCTATCCAATCACAACTTTCTAGGATAAAGTCAATAACCCTTTGGGGGTAGTTCATCAACATACCCCCTCTATCGTCCCACCCCATTTAGGAGTATCTAAGACGGATAAACAATAATATTTGTTGAGACAAATGGTAATAGAAATTGAGGTAGGAATCTACTACATAAAGTAACATCAGCAAAAAAATCTGTAATTATCAGCTATTTAGAAATTAATGGATAATTCAGGGTGCCATAAGACAAATAATGCCACATGCTAACTTCGTCTCATTTTAGTTCTAATAATAAATATATATTGTTTTTATGGCGACATTTAGTAGTTTTTTGAAAGTCATTGAAAACTGGCAACTTAAAAAAGTGATGACAAATTTGAGAAGACAGGTAAAAAGTATTTTATTAAACAGGTACTTAGTACTATTTTAACGGTTTTCTCAAGATTGTAATTAAATTAGCTTTTGACTGCTTTTATGTCAAATTAAGAAAGAAAAGGTCCTCGTGATGAATGTTAAACTATTATTTTGAATCAATAAAGACATTAAAAACAAACTAACAAACACTTTTAAGATCAAGTCTCTACACCACTGTAGTAAGTTTAAATTAAAAATGATATGAAATAAATGTTCAAACCGCTTATATATTTAAGAATATCAGATATTTTTCACAATATTTCGTCAATTTATCGTTTTCTCGGTTACATTTAAATCCGATTGTATGGCTTTGAAGCTTATGCTTAACATGTTATTTAAGTCGACCCAGCTAGAGGATCTGCTCCAAAGTTGATCTTGATTTTTTTTTCTATTTGGAAAAAAGAGGGGAGGCTTTTGTCCAGCAGTGGGACACATACAACTTGACTTATGTACTAAACAAGATATTTTTTTTATTACTACAAAATAAACTTTTAATGCTTTTTTGCCGACGCTACCACAGATAATACATCACAACAACGCTAGGTCAATCAGGGTCTCATTCCTCATTCCAAACCGTAAATAACATTTGTCCTAGTGATTTATAAACCGGCTTTGTGTTTCGTAACAATTAAGCAAAAATAAAAAACATTTTTATGTAAGTATTTATTCTAGAGAAACACAAAAAATAAATAAAAAATCTATTTGGACGGTGTTTCCCAGCAGCATTTTCGATTTTAGAACTCTTCTCGCGAATATTGTAAAAGGCAGTTTAGAGATTAGTGAATTTCTTAATTTAGTAATTCTTACTCCTTGCTAATGCAAAAATCACGTTTTGACTAAAATGAAGAGTGAAGATTTAGAAACATATACATATTGAGCTGAAAATAGACACGTAGGCACCTCAGTCTCAAATTACATAAAGACGCAAGAGCCAAGCACAGAATCCGCAAGATCGGATCTTCAATGTCAAGCGGGTTGCAGCGACAAAAGCTGACACTAATTGGAAGTGTCGACGCTGAATCGACGCTTTGAGACAGGGCATAATATAATGACGGCACAGAAGTGAGACTTCGAAGATCCCATTACGTTGGTGAACTGGTGAACCGGGCAATCGAACATCTCGCGTCTCACAAAAAACAGGGAATTTCCATAGGCAGACTCACATACCTTACTAGCAGAGTTCGACGAAGTACTCGTATGTAGGAAATGTAGGTTGATTACCCGTTACCGCGATGTGTCAGGGTAATTCACGCTGTTAGTAGGCCCATCTGGATGTTGGAGGATGGAGTCGCTCGCGTCCGCAGGAAATACCTTCCACAACCCTGCACGTGTCCTCCGGGTGGTGCTAAACGAGCTGACAACGCCGAGCATCGGGCGGCGGATATGATAACCCGAACCCTTTACAGGGACATCCCCTGAAAGGGCAGGCTACAGGGGCCTTAAGGAGTTAAAAGGCCTTTAAACATCCTGGCGTAGAAGGCAACGGGAAACCACTACGGCTAGTTCTCCCAAGAGAATGTCCCGACCTCAATATGACAAGCAACACAGAGAGACATGCGAGGTCGGACGATCCGACTGACAACCGGCGCTCAGGGATAGCCTGAGTGTGAAATTGGCTACCGAAGGCTCCGTACGGGTTCGGCATCAGGCCCGAATGATAGCAAATGCTACTGATGGCCGAAAGCGACGTGGAACGTTCGAGGTTTACTGCAGGACGGGAAGCTCGACATCGTGGAGAAAGAAATGGCTTCACATCGTCTGGAGATACTGGGGCTTGCCGAAACACATATAAAAGGATCTGGCCACTACACTACATCTAAAGGTAACATCATGTATCACTCAGGACACGCCACTGACAGTGTGCATGGAGTGGCATTTTTGATACCAAAGAGTCTCCAAAAGCACGTTCTTGGGTACAATCCAGTAAGCGATCGAATTATGACCATCAAGTTTAATTGCAAACCTGTAACTCTTAATATCATACAGACATATGCACCGACAGCTCAATCGTCAGAGGAGGACATAAATAATTTTTACATAGTGCTGGAAGACACCATCAGAATGCTACCCAGACGTGAATTACTTATCGTCCAGGGAGATTTTAATGCTAAAATTGGCGACACCCGAAGCTGTGATCACATTCGTGCAGTTGTGGGAGAATATGGCATTGGGCGGCAAAACGATAGAAGTGAGCGATTTTTAGAATTCTGTATAGAACACAGACTTGCTATCACAAACACTTTTTTCAAAAACCACATACGTCGTCTCTATACGTGGAAATCTCCTGGTGACCTCCATAGAAATCAAATTGATTTCATTACAATAGATCAGAGGTGGCGCTCAGGTGTCACCAATGCCAAAACTTACCCGGGTGCTGATTGTGGTAGTGACCATCAGTTACTCGCCGCTGAAGTACGAATCCGTTTTAAAACACCGAAAAAATCCGAAAAGAAATCCATGAAATTATCCAAAAAGGAATCAGAACTCTTCAGAAACCACACAGAAGCTGCCTTCTTAATAAACAGCAGAATAGAAAGAAATGATACGGAACAACAATGGAAGTATTTCAAAAGCGAAGTCACGGAAACTCTGGACCATATAGCAAGGCAAAGAAAACCGCTCGGAAAGAAGAAGGACTGGATAAGCGATGAGACTTGGAATGCAATTGAGGCAAGGAAGCTCCTGAAAAAGGCCGGCCTCCAAAACGCTGAGCATCATAATAAATATAGAGATCTTAGCCACAAGATACAAAGACTCTCCAGGCGCGATAAGAACTCTCATCTCACAGAAATGTGCAAGGAAATTGAACGCCATGCTGAGAAATTCCAGACTTCTGACCTTTTTAAAAAAGTGAAACAAATCACCAAACAAGCTAAAAGCCAGTCATGGTCAATTGAAGACAAAAATGGAAACCTCATGCACGAACTTGATAGGGTCGCGGAACGATGGAAAGAGTACTGTGCGGAGTTGTACAGTGAAAACACTTCCGGTGTCCCCATCGTTAATTTCAACAACTTAAACACTGCAGACCTAGAACCGGATATTCTGCAATCGGAGGTGGACGCCGCCATACAAAAGTTGAAATGCGATAAGGCACCTGGTAGGGATCTGATCACGGCTGAGGCTCTGAAGGCCTTAGGAGAGAATGGCACCGCCAGGATTTTGAGGCTTTGCAACACAATATGGAAAACATGTGTGTGGCCTCTGGACTGGACTCACTCAACAATCCTGCCACTACATAAGAAAGGATCAACCAGACGCTGTGAGAATTATAGAACTATCGCCCTCATCTCACACACGAGTAAAATTCTGCTACACATTATAAACAACCGCCTCCGCCACTTTCTCGATTTTCAAATTCCTCAAGAGCAGGCGGGATTTGTGAAGGGCAAAGGGACAAGAGAGCAGATTTTAAACATGAGGCTTATCGTCGAAAAATGCTACGAGTTTAACATCCCAGCCGTAATGTGTTTCGTCGACTACCAAAAAGCGTTTGATTGTGTGAGCTGGTCTCATCTCTGGCGGGTGTTACGTGAGATGGGTGTGCCTCTGCATCTGATCATACTTATCAGAAACCTGTATGTCACGGGTCGTGGCGATGTCAAACTCGGAACGGCGAGGTCTACGGAGTTCCATTTTGAGAAAGGAGTAAGGCAAGGATGCATCATCTCCCCGATTCTGTTCAACATATATGGCGAGTACATCATGCGGAAAACACTGGAAGGGTGGGATGGTGGCATCACAGTGGGAGGCCTGAAAATTTCTAATCTTCGCTACGCCAACGATACGACACTTTTGACCACGAGTGAGGCGGATATGGTGCAGCTAATGAGTCGGCTGGACAGCATCAGCAGGGAAATGGGCCTATTGGTCAATCGAGCCAAAACCAAAATCATGATCGTCGATAGAGCCAGAGCCCTTGACCACCACCACTTGCTCGGGCAGTATGACATTGTGCAGGATTTCATATACCTGGGCTCGAACATTTCTAACAAGGGTGGCACTGAGGAAGAAATCAAACGCCGCATCGGAATGGCCAAATCAGCAATGACCCAGCTTGGAAAGATATGGAAAGATCGTAGCATACATACGAAAACAAAACTATACATCGTTAGAACTTTAGTATTTCCTATCTTTCTATATGGCGTGGAATCCTGGACCATGAAAGCAGCCGACCGACGCCGAATTGACGCGTTTGAGATGTGGTGCTGGAGACGCATGTTGCGTATCCCCTGGACGGCTCGTAGGACTAACGTATCTATCCTGGAAGAACTTAAGGTGAAAAAAAGGCTATTAAGTACTTGTCTTCAAAGAGTGATACAGTATTTTGGTCACATAGCCCGAAAACCAGACGACAACCTGGAAAAGCTTTTGGTCACTGGCAGAATGGACGGAAGGAGATCCAGAGGACGTAGCCCGATAAGATGGTCTGACCAAATTAAGCAGCAGCTAAACATCCAGATCTCCAACGCAATCCACAGGGCAAAAGATCGCCATAAATGGAAAGAGATCGCAAAGAAGATAGGTCGGGCACATCACGACGCTCAGTAGTGAGCAAACGACTGGAGGAGGAGGAGTAGGCCCATCCCGAAGGCATTAGATATGTATTGGAAAAAAAAGAATCTCTCAAAGCAATTAATTTCTTTATTTACATTATCCCATTGAGAGTCATGGTTTCTTTTATCCTAATCGCAATTTGTTTATTTTCTGAGCCTGGTGTAAAAGTGTTAAGGGTTCAAAATAAAATAAAAAGCTGCTAGAAGATGATTAGTCTAGTGGGCTTATGATCTGTCTTTATTCTTTTTCTACCATACAAGCTACTAATATCCATAGAAAGCTTTTTATTTCAGACAACGAAAAGATCCAAAAATAATCAACATCACAACGTAAAGATAAGCAGCATGAATATTTTTCGAATATAACAAAATTTTCTAATTCGTGTTTGCGTTCTGTATTGATTTAAGCTCATCGAAAAAAATTGGAGAAAATCGGTGAAGTGAACTTCGATTGCGCGAGAATCGGGCCTCTGTATTCTCGTCATTTTATGCTCTGAGCCAGAGGACGTGACGATGTCTACATAAATATAGTGCCGGGGTTTTTGGGAAACAGCATAGTAAGGAGTTTGAATATACAATCATACAGCACCCTCCCTCATACAGCACGTATGAGGGATTTTGAATAATACGGTTGTAAGCGAATCTTGAATTATGATTATTTTTGAATCTTCTGCTTTTTAACTGTTGTGTCCGACATCAAACGTTTTGCTATTAAACTATTTTGCTTTACTAAAAGCAAAGATTCACTCAATTAATCACAACCACTCTAAAATAATTGTTATTTTTAATTTGCATACTAAAATGCTGAGTGATAATATAAAATAAAAATAAACTTACTCATTTTTTCTTTGAAATCAAATAACAAAGAAAAATTAATCCAAATGTTTCTTGGTTTGCTCCTTTTTGCACTCCATTCGCCAATAACTGGTTGTAACAATATTATTTTTTATTATATTTTAAATTATACTCAATAAACATTATGTTGAAAACGCCAAAAACAACAAAACACAAGCGAACAAAACAAAAATTATAAAAAAAGCTAGGGACATATTTTTTTTTTAATCGAGTATTTTTTAGACAACAGAATGAAAGGTAGGCTTTAGGTGGCTTTAGGTGAGTGACGAACAAAGCGCACCTTGGGGAAAATTATCCAGCGTTTCAATCCCCTCCACCTTAATTACACCCCCTCTCCTACCTGATCGGGGACGGCCCTTCTCAGTAATTATTTCCCCTTTACGATATTTTCCCCATCAGAAAGAGAGGCAAATTCAATCAAATAATTGTAGAGGTCAAGTTTTTTTTATTATAATCAAATTTTTTTGGGCATAAATTACGAGTACAATAGGTAAAATTAATGGCAATCAACTTAAGAATTAAAAAAAAGATAGTATGTAGGAGTCAAATATATTTTTTCTTTTATAAAAAGTTTTTTCTTCTAACGACTTTCTTTTATATACCTATATATGTATAAGGTGAGTTTAAATCAACTGCAAATATTTTAAGGGCAGATTCAGACCACTAAACTGAACAACTTTCCCAAATAAACTTATGTAGAAAAATGAAAAAAAAAATTTTGACCTCCCATACAAATTGAGAATCAGCTGTTCTAGTTTAGTATGGAGAGTGAAAAATAAAATTTCGTATTTCGATATAAGTTTATTTGGAAAAGTTATATATAAGTTTATTTGGAATAGTTATATAGTGGTCTGTATCTGCCCTTAAAATATTTGCAGTTAATTTGTGTCCACCTTATATAATAATATAATACTAAGAAGATAATACACAGATAAGAAAATACATAACATCTCCAATCAACTATGACCTGAATACTCTTAATCAAAGACTCCGGACATCGAGAAATCATTATTATGTTAGGTACTTCTATTTATAGACATGTGATTGATAAATGGGGAAAGTGGGGGAGATATAGATAACGCGACGTGAGTGAAAATATAACTTGTTTCTCGTATTATTCATATTCGATTATCTCGTTTCTTGATTTTGTACGAAATCTATCTTACGTTAGTAATATTTTAACTTTATTCAAACTTATTAACGGGTGCTGGGATTTGGATATTTATCTATACATTGGTACAAGTGGAAATCTTGTCCCTGTCTTTACCTGCGAGAATCGGGTGTGATGACAATAGTAAGCTTGTATGTGTACTAAATATAGTATCTGAGTTAGAGAGAACAATCTTGAACTTACTTTAGGGATACGATAAGTAAGCGATTTGATCGTATTTATTTATTTTTCTCGTGGGAAATAAAGATGCCTTTGTACTCATTCTATTTTACGTTATATCCTGTGTTTATATTTTTGTATAGTCAAATAATAAATAACTAAGTGCGTTGATGCCTCCTATGCCTTTAACTTTTACAGAGTATGTTTTAAGAAATTTAACTACGAATAATTGATAATGATAGTTTGTGTATTATTTTTTTACGTTATTATCTTTATAAAAATATTTTTAAGCTTATCTTTAAAATCATAATATAACTTTAACAAGACATGTTAATGCACAAAATAAAAACTTAATTTTAAAATAAAAGCTCGTACGAAAGCTTCTCGAAATTATTCGCCACGCAAGCACATAATTACGTTCACGAGGGAAAGGGCTTAAAAATCATGCAAATTAAATCTCCTACAGATGTTGAAAATATCTTGGAGTAGGACGGGGCCAAAGGGTTCTAAACGGAAGCCGTTGTTCTTGTATTTATTGCTGGTCCTTTCCGTAATGACGGGCATTAACATAGGTTATTTCGGGGTTTTCAGAAAAGAAATTGTTCGTTTTTAGAATTACGTATACAAAGTTTTTGAAAGTGTAAAAACGCATATCGTTTCGAGGGCCAAGATCCACTTCGGATATTTGAGTCAGTGGTTATTTAAAAAAACGACTTTCGCTGTTTGTCTGTCCATGTGTTCATATGTTTGTTCATCAGCGGGTTGTATCTTGTGGTGTAAACATGAAATAAAAACTGAAGTTGACGTACCTATTGTTAATTTTGCATAGATAGGCGACACTATAGAGAACTTGTAGGGAGATCAAGCAGGTGCGACTGGAAAGAGATGCGAAATGCTGGTACAGCGCACTCTCCCGAGATTCGGCTCGTATAACCGAGAGGTTGGTAGAGCCATGGGAGGTGGAGGGAAGACCTATTGTTAAATTTAAATAATTAAACCCTTTAAATAATTAAACTGTATAATTTCAAGACTGTCTTTTATAAAAAAAAAACGTCAATCTCATCATAGACAATACAATTTTCGGATCTAATATATTCTTTTTTGTCTGCGATTTGGTCGCAGTATGTTTTTTAGAACCGACCCTGACCGTCTCTTTCAGTAATTTCTGTTTGTATATTTCCTTTGAAAGTCATCTTTCATCCATCCTATATACTTATATATATTGCCCTAACTAATCTGTCTTGCTTCACTTCATTCACCCATTTTATTAATTTCACAATTATAGTGAGCAACCAAAAGGCAAAAAATTGGCTGGTCTATAACGAAATGTCACCTTCAATCTTGATTATACGTATAATTTTCATAACTTTGTTGGACCGTAGTTCAAAACATGATTTTATTAAAAGTAGTGGTAATAGCAATGTCAGAGCCAGACAAGGCTATCATAAAGGTCGAGAGAGATCGATTTTTTTCATTAACTCAGCGAAATGAACCACCTCTCCTGTGACAGACTGCCGATGCGATTTATTAGTCCATTCGCATTAATTTAATCTGTTTGAAATGATATTTTCCTTCAATGTTGGTTTTGGAAGAAAAGAAAACCATAGAATGTACCAGCTGCTTCTTTTCCCGCCTAAGCCGTAAAAGTCAGCGAATCTGGGGGAATCAGAACATAGGCGATGCGGCTAGCAACCCATCACTATTGATTTCCTGTTTCAACTATCATCATGCTAAACGTGGCCTAAGGTTTTATGACCCTAGGCTCTGTCAACCCCGTATGGGAGAAGACCTAATTGTATGTTTGTATGTAAATGTTATTTTTGTCGTTTCATTCTCAACTGGTTGCTTCGGAAACCAGGGTCCGCTTTACTGCTTTTTCTACTCCACTTCGGTACCCGTTCTTCTTGGTGGCCAAGCCTATTAACAGGCATATCATGTGCTGCGACGTCAAACGCGCATGACATGCCAGATAGTGTTCCCATGTAGCTTACTGGTTTTCGTAAGGCGTGACCGCACCATCTTTGTGCTTATGCATCTTCTATCGAAAATAGCAAAAGTAAGAAGTGTAGTTTTGGGCAAAGAAAGAGAGAAAGGCCAAGATCTCTCTTCAAAATAGATCACTTGATTGTTTCCGTGGTTAAGTAGTTAAGGCGTTTGCCTGTAGACCTTTAAGTCGTGGGTTTAATACCCATGGAAAGCATACTTTAAGGCCGCCCCACGTTGGGCGCCACGTTTGAGCTATACGTGAGTAAGAGATAGTAAGATAACCTAAAGGTATCTGATCATTCTGATTATTATAATAGGTATTGGAGAGAATTAGGTTGCCAAGAACAGGAACGCATGAAAGAAAGAAGGGGAGTAATAAAGAGCTATAAAAATAACGTATTGATGTATAATAATTGACAAAGCCTTAAAACATTTCCTTTACTTAAATGGAACAAACAGGATAAGTATCAGTCACTGTTAAACCAAAATAAATAAATGAAAAACTATTAAACGGGGCAAGTATACCTATATTTTATCAGCTCCAATATCAGATTGAATAAAATTGCATTCCGTTTGCATATTCTTAAACACGATTTGATGCATAAATTGAAAGGTACGAATATTTGAAACTTGCAAAAGTAGAAAAGGAAAATCTCAAAGATCAAAGCTTTAAAGGCTTGAGCTTTTAACCATTTTTTGATTATAGTACTCTATTTTTATCATTCATATCGATATGGTAAAATGGCAATTGATCCTGCATAACGTTGTATTAGAATTTTTGAAAGGGTCTCTAATCCTTGGACCAATGGTAGCCGCGAACAATAACTTAGTGCACGAAGCGCCAAATAATGACTAAGAGACAATCATGCGAACAAACTAATTGCAAAACAGAGGTTAAGGCATTTGCCTACAAACCCGGGAGTCTTGGATTCGCTTCTCAGGGGAAACATTACTTTGTTTAGTTCTTTCCAGTTTGGTTAGGACAATGCAGGCGTGAATCATCTGATTGTCTGGTAATATCGATGATTCCAGGCTTCGGAAGGCGTGTTAAGCCGTTGGTTTCGGCTGCCATTTGGTAGTCGTTAAAGGAACGATATCAAAGGCCAAGAGACGGTTCCGCAATCATTTAAACTAAACAAGAATGTGCTTTTCTCGACTTAGTTCTTGATTATAATAGGTTAAGTCTTCTGTGATGTTTAAATATCCTAAATATTATATACTTCATATCTAGGTAGTCGTGTAAAAATGTGTAGTGCATCTTTAAGTTAAGAGTTATGAAACTCTAGATTTATCGCGATTCCTATCTGTTGGGTAGAGCATTACTAAATTCCAACTTAGGCTTCTACACTGTTTGCTTTGCCCGAGTTTATTTAAAACGAAAATATGCTTTGAATTTTGCTTCATCATAAAATACTTCGAATGCTCTTTCGACTATAAAATGTAATATTGAAATATGCATTTAAGTGTTACTACTTTTTGTACTAACAAGTCAGAAAGTATTTGTGAAAATGCACGTTACATACCTATTTAAATGTTGTAAGAAATTATTACTATTACTACATAGTATAAAACAAAGTCGCTTCCCGCTGTTTATACCTGTATGTATGTTTAGATCTTTGAAACCATACCTAACAAAGTCACAATTTCAAAACGAAAAAGTTGCGTCATTCTTATGTCAATTCCATACATTTTGTTCTTGTCGACATTCGTCAACGTTTTGGAATTATGACTGGGGTTAGAGTAAGAGTGAGTGAAACCAAATATGCGATATTATAACTAGGTATTAGAGTATAAATTGGGCAGCAGACGTTTGTACATTTGATTGCCAATTACGCGTACAGTTGCCCGTAGGCGTAGCTATTTTCCAATGAGCCAGCAAAATTGGAGCTAAACGTGCTCTTTTCTCAAATATTCGGATTTAATAAGGAAAATTATTATGAAAATAGTATGGTCTCTTCAAAATAGATCACTTGATTGCCTTCGTGGTCGAGTGGTTAAGGCGTTTGCCCGTAGACCTTTGGGTCGTGGGTACAATACTCACGGAAAGCATACTTTAAGGCCGCCCCACGTTGGGCGCCATGTTTGAGCTATATACGTAAGAGATAAATAAAAAGTTTCAAATGGAAATCTAGCACATTTCCAGAATATTACAATTAGAATCTGGTCGTGAGAAGTTCAAGCACAAAGTCGATGTAAAACAACAAGATATGTATAACTCAACTGGCAGATGTCTGGGCAGAGATGCCCGTAATCCACCAGTCGCCGTTTATAGCATTCGGGACGGTCGCGGCACGGTGGAAGCGGATGTAGGTGGTGATAGCAGCGTCACGTCAGTCCCGACTGCCATCTGGTGGTTGAATGAACCACGTCAGAGGCTAAAGGCGGGTCCGAAAAACTCTGTCACCAGAGTGTGCATGATCAATTGACCTTGTAATCCACACTATATAAGGATGACAAATATATCACCATGGTAAAAGGAATAAACATAGATTCTGTTAACAATGAATGTACCTATATGATTGGTCGCACATTCAACTACTTACAGTATCTCTAAGGATTTTCGACGGCAGACTAATATAAGATCATAAAATAATGCTATATCTAATTTTATATACCTACTTACCCACATATATAATTTTTTTCTCGTCCTCAATCTAGAGCAAGTAATTTGCGAAAGTAATTATAAAAGTGCAGGCCGCATCGCTTTGCTAATCCATTTATCAAATTAGGTTAGTTAGTCAACTCGCCTGTTGGGATTTCTCTACTAATTTAAAAAATACTTGCTGTATAGTAAATAAAGTTAACCCATATTCTCAGTAAGTAATTATCAGTTTCTCTTCCAAATTTTTAAATCAGAATGTTTTAAATTTTCTATGTGTTTGGTTTTTGACGAATCGGCACAATATATTTGAAATCTAAAAGGCACTATAAAGACCTCATGACACCGACAAAATTTGCTTAAAAATGTTCTCTATTTCCTAAGGAAATAAGGAGATAAATGATAGACCCTATAATCATTTCTCAATATTATCGCGGAAATAATCTGTGACCCTAAAAATTGTCAGTGACATCATTGGATGCATAAAATTTTACTTCCTTTGAATCGACCCCCGATTCGGGCGCAAATGTTCGATCAATGCAATCTAGTGAAAATAGAAATGGAACAGAGAATAACTTCAATAGGCATTTTGACTGAAAAATGTACAGAAAGATGATAAAAATATTCACGTAAATGTAAATATTTAGATAACCAGTGATAAATTGAAACAAAATAATAAGAAAACCTAGGGTCTAAAGAATAACCTAAAAACTATCTACAGTTTGAGGCAACGTGTCCAAATTGCTGGCAGCATTCCCTTGCTGGATCGCAATACAAATTTATATAAGCCAGCATTCTGGTCACTAGTTGCCTCTTTAACCTTCCTCGACAAATCTTTAAATATTAAATGTACAGTAATAATCTTTAAAATGTACAATATGTACAGTACAATACAAAACAGTAATACAGACCAACAAATAGAAGGACCACAAAGTGAAAATGAAAGTTAACAAGTGACAGTAAATGATAAGAATTCCGTTTTTTTCTTTTGAGATATTGAACCATGAATAACAACTTTTAGTTTAGTATATTATTATCTTTACTGTGGAATAGATACACCGTCGTAAAATCATTTTTTATAATAATAATTTTCGAACCCAGACTGAGTGTGGAACCTTCGATAGAAATACGCTCTTCATTTACTCATCAAAAAATGAAAGTAACCGTTTCAAAAAGTAAAACTAATTCTAACTGAAAACTATCGAATAAGTGTATAAAATAAATATTATTTTGTCCATCTAGGTATAGGTATAAGTATACTGCAAAGAGTTGTTGTATAAAGCTTACTCTCTGTTCCATTTTTGTTCTAGCGTGCGCAATCTATGGGGGTAATATACGAAATTGCTTAGTATTCAGCACAGTAGCCGCGTCGGGTGTGCAATTTCACCTGGGATTTCAGCACCGTAGGTCCATCTCTACCTAGTCTAGACTAATGTGTATATAGATGTATACATATATACAAACAAACACATGTTAAAAAAAGTTAAATTAAGGTAACAGAATTTAAATATTCATTGACTGCCTCCGTAGCTAACCACTGGTTAAGGTTTATGCCTGTGGACCCAGGGGCATTTTCGATATCCACGGGAAGCATACTTTGTTTAATTGTTTCAAGTTTGTTAAGGAAATTGCGGGCTTAAATCACCTGATTGTCTGATAATAGAGATTGATGAGAACGAGGGTAAGGGTATAGCTCGTTAGCTAGAAAAAAAATAGAGAAATAAGTAGCACCCCGGCACTAAATTTAAGTTCCTATTGGGTACATTAGGGTGTTGCTTATATGTAGAGAAATAATATCTCTTCTAGACCCAAGAAAGGAAACGAGAATAAAATGGTATCAGGTCTGGAGAAAATGGATAAAATGCTGCAGTGGAGTTTGTGGCGCCGCTTCTTCTCCACTTGCACTTTAAAAGTGGTAGTAAACTTAATAATATAAGTAATGATTGATAATAAGTGATAAGAATGTCCTATATTAAGAATAAACAATTTGAATTTGGTCTGTTTATTCCCATATTTGCTTCTTACAATACCAACGAACACTAGTTAACTAAAACCGGAGACCCCTCGGCTTCAAGTTTAGTTAGTTGGTGCACTTTATATTAAATCCATGCACTTTACATGCCAGCATCTGTAAGCATACTATTATCTGATCTAATAAAGCGAAGCGGAGCTCTCTCAGCTAATACAACGATATTAATTTTGTTCAGCACACTACACACCTGTATGCTACACTACAGGTATATTCAACAACGCGTGCCAAAAATTTTAAATATATTGTAATTTTTTTAAAGTGTAATCGTCTTTTGAGACGCTTTTATATTACCGTAACAGATACCTCAAAATATATTCACTTAATTGTTCAAGTTTTTACTTCTGGTGGCACTCCCGGAGTGGAAGGTTTGTTTTTAATTAAAAAAAAAAATGGACAAATCACTCAGATTGAGGTGGCCCTAAAGTTAGTTTTAAAGTATATTCTTTTTCCGAATATAATTAATATTTAAAAAAAAAGTATTTTAATTTTGAGACCAGCCAGTTCCATTTCAAAAATGAGGATTTGAACGTAGAATTACAAAATGCAATTTTTTTTTTTCAATCTGTGGCATTTGAACCAAACTATTTATTTAAGCTGTGCGAAAACAAAACAAAATCGATTATAATCGCATACAAAACGTTTTGCGTTAAACTCATATCAGCCGTAATATTTAAATATCCCAGCAAATAACATTTAAAGGTTAATAATTTATGCCCCATTATGAAAATGCGTTATGAACGTTATCGGATGACGTAATTATTTCGGCGATAAAATCGTACTTTACTGTAATATTCAATTATGGAAAGATTCCGTGCGAATACCAAAATACTGTTTTTTTTTTTTTCAATCTTTTCATATAACTAGTTATTATATGTAATTATTATATTAATCATTTAATCGACTGAGCGAATCGGCGGAAAGGTAATCATGATGGCGATAAGCGATGCGGATAGCAACCCATCACTATTAAATTCAACTACCATCATACTAAACGTGGCCCTAGGCTCTGTCTATCTCGTATGGGCCGTAATTATATGAATAGATATTTCTGTGTATAATGAAAATCATCAAAATAAAATAAGTTATCCTAAGTTAAAGATTCAGAGACAAGCGTACGGTTTTATCTTTTGATTATATGGTTTTAGACACGTCGGTACTGGTTATTACAATATGGAGTAAAAGTCGTCGAACCTCTTTAACCCATTTTACCAGAAAAAACTGAAATAGTGTCAGTGATTAACACAATTTTTCATTCTTATCGTAGGCGGATCCACTGCTCGACTAAGCCTCCTGCAAGGATTTCCAGAATGACCGGATGGAAGCGGCCTCTAACTAGTCCTCACCTACGACCTTTTCCATACCATCTGATTATTTAATCGGTTGGTGTCTCCGCACGGTTTACTTTATTTGCCGCAACCTTAGATCTTCGTGCTATGTTGGGAGAAAGAATGTAAGTATGAAAAAGTACAATAATATTATGAAAAAAAAAATTAACTTACCCTTGCTCGGGACCTTGTTCCCTGTTGGTAATCCGAACCGTAGCCCCGTCCCTGCAAAAAAAAACATTCGTCTTAAATTTGTTATTTTAAAATTAATAAAACCATGGGGTAACAAAGTCAAAACTAGTTTATAATTAACTTTCTGGTGTGAGACCTTTCTTGTCCTAGCACCAGATGGCAGACGCGAACAAGGCCTCACGCTCGTTTGACTGAAAAGAAGTTGTACCAATTTATGGTACAGTGGGCTGCAGAGAAATCTGACCCCCTTTCAATAGCGATACTTGTGGCAAAAGGGTCAGATTTCTCTGCAGCCCACTGTACCTACCATATAGCATAAAAAAATATTGCTCCCGAACGATATGAAAATTTCTTTCTCTGTAAAAATAAATACATTTCAATATTATAAATCTATCTAGAATATTATAAATGGATCTAAATGAGATGAAGATCAAACAAGAATTAAGTTAAAAAACTATAACCCGACTACGTTAATAAAATAAAATATACGTGGACGAAGTTACGGGCAACAACTAGTCATATACATTTTTCTAATGTGCTCGCCAAGACCTTTCTTTTCATACTAAACACGTGATACCAATCTCAGTTTAATTTTTTTTAAGGTAAGAATCAGAGGTTTAAATTCCGTCAGTTGAAATTTTGATACAATTTATACTTATGGGTCTTTCGTCGTTTCGCACCACAAGCGATTCGAACCGCGGTGCGAAACGCCCAAGAGCCGTTTTTGAATGGGTTCTTTCACACCACGGTTCGAATTACAAAGTAAGTAGTTTTCTTTTTGAATTGGTGAATTCTGAGAAAATTAATGTATTTTAAATCTCATATAGCTAGTACAACCAGGCACAAAATTACAGGACAACCATAATAATTCTTAATATACAAATTGATATCATAAGCCCACTAAGTATTTTTTTATTATGTGAACATCGCCGACGCCCTTTTAAGTTTAGTTTTAGTTTACAAGTTTTATATTTTTGTTGATTTTAGACTGTTTCCATGCTGGTCTGGGAGAAAAAGAAAAACATAGAATTTACCAGCTGCTTCTCTTCCCGCGCAAGCCGTAAAAGTCGTCTGAGGGAATCGCCGAATGGGGAAATCATGACATAGGCGATGCGGCTAGCAACCCATCACTATTGATTTCCTGTTTCAACTACCATTATGCTAAACGTTGCCTAAGGTCTTATGGCTCTAGGCTCTGTCTACCGCGTATGGGATAAAGACGTGATTATATGTATGTATGTATTTTAGACTGTTAGTGATTAATGACGTAGAAAATGGCTGGCTATAGATCTAACTTACATAGTGTGACGACCCCACATGATAAAGTAGGATAAGGTAAAGGAAAAGAAGACATTCCAATATTATAAATGTGAAAGTGTGTTTGTTCGTCTTTGACGTCGAAACGGATTTTAATTAAATTTAGCATGAGGATATCTTGAATCACGAGAACCAACATAAGCTACTTTTGTTCACGATAACAGACATAAAGGCGGTTGAAATAAAATAAAATAAAATAAAAATCTTTCCTAATATTGAAATAGGAAAATAAACCAACAGACCAGAGAATTTCAGTTCTCGTTGCTAATTTAACGGGGTATTTAAAACATAACTGCTTCTAGTTAAATGAGCGATCAACAAGTTGCTTATAGTGCCGTTAAAGTTAACTGCCTCGGTGACGTTATTTGCAAGTTGGTAACTTAGCAAGACTGCGTGTTTTATGCAATTGCTTGTTTAAACTTTAATTTTAGAAAATACTAGTCTGTGGCTTCGCCCACGTAACTTCTATGCCAAGGCCCCAGAAAACAAAAGAAAGTAAGGTTTTGTGATTTTTTTTTAAATATAGAGATCATTCCTATATTTATACAGACAGACACACAGATACACAGACATTTAAACTTACATTATATTTACGTTTGGATTAAAAAGAAATTCATACAATGACTCCGCGTAACTTAAGTATAGTCATCTAAAAGATAAAATATGAAAATTTGTATTTACTTCAAGACTGCAACACAATTCATCTGGCATTATAAAAGAGACTGTATTGACAACCACTAAGGCTTAAACTCGCAACATCGTATCGTTCCTGTCAAAGATAAACCTGAAAATATCGTATGTACAGTCGGGAGCAGATAAATCTGACCCTCCGATCACTATGGTAAGTACCGAAAGGGGTCACAATTCCCCCCCGACTGTACTTCAAACTGCCATACAAATTCATCTCGTATAATAAAATAGACTGTATCGAACCACCACGGCTTAACCTCACAACAATATTTATGAACTTTTCAACTTTTACAGCGAAGCTCTGAATTTCCTGTATGCGCTTGTTCAGTAATGATACAAAGTTTCTATAACAAATGTTTACATAAAATTTCTCTATATGACGATATTGTGTTGTGATCAAGTATGAAAACCATACATAGTATTAAAAAAGCTTTCTCTGTCCCTATGTTTCTTTGTATGCTTAAATCTTTAAAACTACGCAACAGATTTTGATGCGGTTTTAAGAAGAAGGTTTTTATGCCCATGCGAAGCCGGGCACCCGCCCGGCTGTATAATTTTTTACTTTGCCACAAAATACAAAACCATAGATAAAAAAAAAAATTGCGTCGCCGCGTTCTTAGTTCTATGTATAACACTGTGTCGTGACTCATACAAATGCAGTATGTTTACATGTGTGTGTGTTTTTAATTATTTTGTAGGCGAAAGAATCATCCGGCAAATCAATGAAACACGGTTATCCCAGCCTATGGTCGCATGCAGCATTGCCGAAATCATGGAAAACACATAAAATGTCAAAGGTATTATGACGTTTAACCACAACAAGATCAGGTAGAAAAGTCACGCCGCATTTTGATCTCTTGGAACAACGAGTTGTACTAATAAAGAATGTTTCGTATTAGCTACTTAGATTACTCTGTTTTTCCGTACTTTAGAACGCACGTTAAGCCTTTGGTCCCTACTGCTTTTTAGGAACCAGATCAGAGGCCGAGAGGCGGTTCCGAAGAACTCTAACACTGTGTGTGAGCATGATCGATTGACCGTGTCATCTACACAAAATGATGGTGATGAAATAAACTTAAACATGATACATAACATCGCATAACCCCTAATACATCTCAACAAAACAGTTAAAATGAAGATGTCCAGGATTCCCGTACTACTCCCCGTAGGTACCGTGATTACGGACAGACAAACAAACGGAGGTTCGTTTGCCTACGACTAATTCTGTTTACATTAGCGCCGGATTGCTAATGCGAGATTTTTTCGGCGGGCCCAAGTTACGAGAGGTGCGGGTTGAATTAATTAATGAATATAAGTTAATTTTTTTAACGGCTCCAAAAAAAAAGAGTAGGTTTAAATAATTCTTTTTTGAGTGATATCGTATAAATGATGTAGATACCACCTGCGAGTGTGGTGCATCCCCCCAAATGATGGACCACCTCTTGACGTGCCCAGCTTGCCCCGATACCTGCACGTTGGAGGATTTATACAAGGCTACAGAGAAAGCTATAAAGGTGGCCCAATTTTGGACATTCAAGGGTATAAAAGATGAAATCCGACACGCTAAGAAGAAGAATCGATGATGTGTGGTTATCGTGATATCGTGATCTGTGTGGATCAAATCTCTGAATTTAAATACCTGCCAGTACCGGCGAGGTGTGAAATTATGGTCCTCCTTCATTCCAAATGCGGAAAACGAAAGTGAGGATTCGTTGCCATATGGAATAGGGTCTGTTCTGGTACTCCGAAGTCGCACTGGGTGATTCCTTTAATACCCGATGGTGGTAAGGTTTTCCGTGGTTTAATTAGTATCGAATGAAGTCTTCAGTTTTCTCCCAAGACAAGACAAGACAAAAACTCTTTATTGCACCAGTAATAATATACAAAGAAATTATAAATATAGATAAAACAATAGGTCTTCATAAACTGCCATAAGACATTTTAGTTTTCGTCTGACAATTACTCTTTCTTGGTAATTCTTTTGTTAGTGAAAACTGTCATCAATCAGAGGCACAAGTTAATTTTGATTCACCTCTTACGAAACACTAGGGAAAAGAGATGGATGTCGATTCTAAAGCCAAAGAATGCTACAAATGACAACGACAGAAACAATAAAAACATATCTATGTTGCACTAATAATAAACATATAACATAATGGACAAAAAATGAAAATAAAATGAAGCGTACAAAGGCGACTTTATCGCAAAAGCAATTAGAATTCAATTCTATTGGTATAATAGTTGTTTAATGATTTTTACGATATACACGGAAAGAAGAGGAGTGGTCTCCTAAGCTGTGTAATAAAATAAAATGATTATCAGTTTATAACTAGGACCACACGAAGACACTCCAGAGCGAAATAAATTGCGTTTCGAAGACTATTCCTTGATTCGGAGCCGTTTGTTTAAAGGGTTTAAAGTAAGACCTTTTTGAATTTTATTCTTCTTTTTTTCCAGCCTAATTCTTCAGAACATGAATGCTGGTCATTGCGAATCCGAGATTATGTTTATACAGTGCAAATTCTAATTAGGTGAATAGTTAGTTTTATGTC
Organism: Apomyelois bistriatella; assembly: GCA_947044815.1. NCBI lineage: Eukaryota > Metazoa > Arthropoda > Insecta > Lepidoptera > Pyralidae > Apomyelois > Apomyelois bistriatella. Next base: position 14,849,465 of record OX345690.1, read on the forward strand.
TTACATTTCTTGTCATTTCATAGAATTACGAAATCGCGGGGCAAAACGTTTTCTAAATCAATAATGAATTCATCATTATCATCATTTGTAGGTGTCACAGTCAATGGATCAGGCACACCCTAGTATCAAAGTTCTTTGGAACCATCTCTCGGCATGTGACCTGGTTTAACGGCTACCAGATAGCAGCCTGGACCAACGACTAACATGCCTAAAATATTGATATCTTCTTTGTTGAATGGTGGTACTACATTGTCACCATCGTCATCCTGCACTTTCCTAGTTATTTGTCAGCCTTAGATATGTGTATTTTTCTGTTTATTTCTTATATTATTAACTAAAGTATTTTACAAACTAACGCGAATTTAAAAGCGCCACTAAACTATGCAAAACTAATTGTTGCTTCGAATAGTTTTTGATGCTTTGGCAACCCTTTCGGAGTTTTACCACATCAAACAGACATTTCTTGTAAATCTATTTTCAATAATAATTATAAAGTTTGTTTGTTGATAATATCATCAATCATATCAAATTAATACATAAGTAAGTGGTATGAGTATGATGAACCTCTTGTACCAAGAGAGCTATAGTGAGACCTAGACCTGAATCGACATAGACTTTTTGTTTATGGTAAGTAAGTCAAACCTGAGACAGAAGCTTGTTTAACATAATTTGAGGCCTTGTCAACGAGCAAGTTATATCTATAGTCCCGGTTATCCTCGCCACTGATCGAAGCAGAAACTCGAAAGTTTTCGCTTAAGTTAAATTGGTTCAGGAATATTTAGTGCGGTTCACCGTGACGAAGGTATGTGCGGGCCTTTTATGGGTAGCTTCAAAGAAGACCGATAATTTGATTATATATTAAATACTGTTTTTAACCAGCGACGCAAAAATGACAGGGTGTTATAAGTGACTTTTCTATGTCTGTGTGTGTGTGTGTGGCTTTGCAGCTTCCGAATGGATAAATCCATTTTGAACTTGCTTTTTTGAGACGGATAACATATTTTTTCACAATACACTATGACAAATTTTGAATCCAAGATGGCCGCCACCACAAAAAGGCGAATAGCTTTTTTCACAACTCCCTAAATATGGGTATCCAATGGCTTGATGTGTTGATTTTAATGGTTCTTGGCTAAAAAACTATCTCTAATGTCAGAGATTTTTGTAAAATTTTCAAATATTTTATTTTATATAGAAATAGCTCTAGCTAGGTTTATGTAGGAATATCAGAATTTGGTTCTTAGCTGATATCTCCTTATAATAAAGTACAGTAGGCAGCATATAAAAGTGTATCACCTAAGGTGTAAGCGTAAGGGTCCAAATCATAGCTACATAACTAGTTTTGTTTTATTGTAGCTAGCTGTTTTTCGCGGCTTCGCCCGCATGGTACTCGGCGCCAAAAAGTAGTTTCTAGAACTCTCCCGAGGTTATTGCTCATATAATTTGAAGGTTCATAGAACCATGAGAGTTGGTTTGTTGATTCTCAAAACAGAAAAAAATAAGGAAAATCAATACTGCCTTCTATCTTACAACTCATTTACTCTAATTCCTTTGCTTGTTTAAAAAAAAAAGAATGGAAAATCTATGACAGAAAATAAAAAAGCCCTAATGAGCGGGGTAATGAGGGTTGCGTAAAATAAAAATGTTTAGAATCCACGACCTTGTTTTTTTTTTATTCTATGCTTAATTAGTGACATAGTCGGCAGAGGAAAATTTAATATTTTACTAAATATATAAAAATAAACTTAATATTTTTCATTATTAAGGAAGATATTTTTATAAAACATTTTTTTAATGTTTTTACTTAAAATAGCAGCTAAAAAATGTTAGATGTCGTAAAAATCGTTCATTGAAGATGTGTCCTCATAATTTAAGGTCATATGTATTAGAATAGACTGCCCAATGATAAGCTATCTTATTAAAATCTTTCTGTCCTTGCATAAGTACTAGCTGGCTGCGTAACCACCCGCGCTGAAATAAGCTATATCGCACCAAAAAGCAGCCTTTATATATAACCATATATGAAATTTGGTTTGTCAAATATAAACTACAATTAACCAATTGTAGTTTATATTTGACAAACCAAATTTCATCGAAATGTTGATGAGTACTTCTTACCTTGGGTGTGTTGACCTCTCTGGTGGAGATACCCATTTTCTCGTGGTGTCGCAGCTGCACTGGGTAAATGATCTGGTAGTAATGAGCTCCGATGTTTCGTACCAACTCCTGGTTTTGTCTGTATTCACGCAGCAAACGCTCCACTTCGCCTGCGACAAAAGAAATTACAGTTTTTGATGATATTTCAACTAAGGATGATGAGGACCATACCGTACCGGTACAATTTTGGAAAACAGACCGTTCGTGAAAATTTACCTATCGGGATAGTAGACCGATTGTACCGGAGGTCAAGATCCCCGGTCAGGTCAAGATGAAAAATGATCTTTTTCTGATTGACCTGGGTCTTGGATGTTTATCTATATATGTATTTGTTATAAAATATAGTATCATTGAGTTAATATCCCATAACACAAGTCTTGAACTTACTTTGGGGCTAGCTCAATCTGTGTGATTTGTCCCAAATAAAAAAAAATGAGCTTTGCCTAAAACAATGAGGCACAAAGGCCGACTTATCGCTAAAGCAGTCTCTCAGTCAACCTTTATTAATTAATTTCATTTATCGTCCTGTTGCAAGCAGTCCACTGCTGAACATAAGCCTCTTAAGGTGATACCTCGGTGAACACTAGCGCCACCGTCATTTAAAAATCATTACTCACTGAAAACACAAGTTATCAAAAATCCCTCTGCTGTAATTAAGGTTCTCTATCTAATCTTAAGTTAATTTTAAACATCTTAAATTATTGAATTATAATTCCCTATAGTTACATTGCTTAAAACGGCCCTATATGGAACTATAACTTAATAATTAAATATGATTAAAATTAACTTCTGATCCAGAACCATAATTACAGCAGAGGGATTTTTGATAACTGAAAGTGAGTAATTATTTTTAAATGACGGTGACGCTAGTGTTCACTGAGGTATCACCTTAAAGGATCACCAGAATGACCAGTTGAAAGCGGTATGCATCCAGAACTTGCCTGCGACCTTCTTTTGGTTATTTTATCGTTTTTTCTGGTGTTTATTTTTCATATCAACGTCTCAAAGGGCGGACTCAAAGTCGAAGGTACTAGTTGATTATGGGTACATATTAGAATCTAGAAAAACATAGTGCCTTTATTTAAAATACCCTAACTCAAAATACCTTCAGATTTAAAATTCCTATCCTTTACTGTACATTGTACAATGCCAGAATTAGAATTATCAAAAACATTTATATGTCATTTTTTTAAAATACCACGCAAACCTACAAATATTAAATTTACAATTAACTCTACGACTACAAAATATTATTAAATATGTATATAGAATAGATTTATGACAAACCATTTCCTGTCTTTAAAGATACGTTATAAGTTTACAGCCATTTTGAATAATGTATCTTAAAGTCGATCATGAAATCTTTAGAAGTTTATGAGCCAGAAGAGTCAGTTTTTATCGATAGTTCGAACGTTGGACGTTTGATCGACAGTCGTAAAATGGCAACAGGAATCAGTTTTAAACTTTGAAATTAAAATGATCTACGCTCCCTTCGACTAGGTGGCGCCACTTGTTTTTAAGGCGAGCTATGATTAGGAGAACTATTTTTGTGACATGAAATAATTTTTATTTCTGCATAAGGACATCAGTGTAAACAGGCTTTCCTGCAATATTATTCGAATTTCAATGTCCCGAAAATGCCCAATTGTGTTGTGAAAGGCTGCAATAATTAATACTCAATCTCAACATTTAATTCAGTACAACCACAATATTTTTTTCAAAATGTATCATCTGACATTTTTTTTATTCTACTAAGTGCGGAGCATAAAATCTTCCTCAAAAACCTGCTATTAAGTACCCAGATGAGCTGGAGTCTGGAAAAACCCGGAATGGTCATATAGCCGAACATTATTGGGCGTGTTTAAATCGCAGCGACTGCGCTGGCTTGGACTCAAAGCAGCCTATCTGGGAAAAATATCAGAAGGTTGGCCAGTCAGCCCAAGATATCAATGAAGCGATGCTGTGCAAATTGATCTGCGTGAGATGGGCGCAGTAAACTAGCGAACCATCGCTCAGAATTGAAGACTGTGGCGCTCTCTCATCCATTTCGGGTCGCTGAGCCAGCGAAATAAGTAAATATCATCACTGATTTTTTTTTCTTTTGTAGAGAATATACGTAACTGGTTCCGCTAGATTCATCATTAGTAAAAACGAGTAATTTATCATTAAAAAACTTTTATCAAACCAGTATCGTAGGAATTTTGTGGTATAAATCTGAATTCAGCCATTCGCTAACCGCAAACACTTTTCCGATAACCCGTACGACTGGCATTCACTATTTCCTATATAAATGTTAATCCGGGCGTTTACGTCCAACGGTACTTATGACCTAAATGAGTTTCAATCTAGCCTATTGTTCGCTTAAGGGCCTCGTAAAGGAGTTTACTGCGATCTCTGATCTTATAACGTGCAGTTGCAATTTCATGTTCTCTTTGTAAAGGAGGATTTATTTTTGTGATTTTATTTGTGATATGTCAAGTGGTAGAGATTAAAAGTTATAGTGGTAGTTTTTTTTTAATGTGGCAACATTTATTGGTAGTAATTATGGAATCCAAGCGCATTTATTACTTTGTAAAAAAGTCTGCCAAATTCTGCGCTCGGGGTGAGGTAACACACACAATAAGTATATCACTACTGCATTATTCGATAATTCGTCGCTACGACAAAATTAATCCAACACAACGAAATACATGCACTTTGATTGTCAGTAGCCACTCCGGTTGGTATAATGCTGTAAGAAAAAAGGTCAGACGATAGTAGTTTCTCGCTCCATCTAGCACTTCGACTGAAAGCATACCCTTAGCTAAGTATAAGCTGTTAATGTGACGAAGAAGAAAGAATACGGACAGATATACGACTACCTAACTTATTCTACTATATACTAATTGGTTTTATGCTGTAATAAAAAAGGTCAAACAATAGTAGTTTCTTGCTCAATCTAGGACTTCGACTGAAAGCATACCCTTGGCCCCTTGGCTAAGCATAAGCTGATAATAGGACAAAGAAAGGAGGTGGAAAGATATCCAACTAACTTCTACTACTAATTTACATTTTTTTTTAAATATAGAACGCAAAAAATGACGTCAATAAGTGATAAGAATATCCTATATTGAAAACAAATAATTTGAATTTTGAAAATTTTTGGAATGACCCAAAGAAGTTCGAATCGCGCGCGGTCTTTACTACGCAATTTTTTTTTAAATCTATGGAATGACCGCTTATCTAAAACAATTCAGGCGTCCATAACGAGCGTTTAATACGTCCAGTTGATACCGTCTTTCAATTTGTTTAACGAATCGACTTGGCACCGAATACCAATTTAATCGGACCACTTGAATCGGATGGACTCTGAATCCGTAATGTGCGGCGGATAATGTTTCTTTTTTTTTTAACGATACGTCTTTACTTTTAATGTATCTCGTTATCGAGTCGATTCGAATTTGGAATGCAAATCTATTCTCGATTGCAATCGAGAAGTCGAAATGAAAGGACATGCGATATTGTTAACCTAAGTATATTTTTTACGTTTAAAGTAATGTGATGATGTTCTATAGGGGAATTAATTTTTGTGAGATATTTTTTGATTTGAGATAAAAAGTAGTGATAGGAGTAATTTTTGAAATAAATACTTCTTTAGTGGCGTTGTGCACTTTTTGGGACGAGCAAAAAATTTTATATTCGCGTCAGGACACGTGACCTCATCGAAAATTCGTATGATGGAGGGAGATAGACCGCCGGCGTGACGTAGGAGAGGAAGTAGGTAATATCCCCCTCTCTTTCTACCGCGCAGTGAAAATGTATGCCTGCTCCAGTTTTCATTTCAGCCAGCACTCGCGGAGTGCAAATTGTTATATATTTTTTTTATATTATAGAGCAACACTGATCGGGTATTTCGCACGTGCGTCATTATTTTCCTTTTTAACATGTAGACGTTCACCCTTAAAAGCCTTGGATGCCAAAAATGCCCATACAGCGTTCTTTAGTCTTGTAGGTAAAAGTCCTCCATGGTGTATTTAGGTTTATTTGCATAAATTATCTATGAAATTGCAAGTAGCGCTCGCCACAAAGATCAGCACCCGTAGCCAATTGTCAATTTCAAAACGCTAACGAATGTCGACGAGAACAAAATATTGACATAATCACGTGGTCGATCTTATGTCAATCCCATACATTTTGTTCTTGTCATACCTCGTTAACATTTTGCGATTGTGACTTCGGCTAAGCCCCCAGATGTCTATTGATGACTATGCACAATAACACCAGCGTGTGAGGAGTCTAGTTCTCACGACATGAATACATACACACAGGAAAACTATATATATATATATATGTATAACTAGCACATCCGACGATCTTTGTCTCGCCTTAGAATCATAAGAATTATATAACCTATAACCTGACCTTAGAATAGCTCTTTATAGTGAAAACTGCATTAAAGTCAGTTTGTTAGTATTAAAGTTTTGCGCTCACAGACAGACCCAGTAGTGGCAAATTAATTTTATACTATTTACATAACATAATAAAACGATCAATCCTTCTTAATTAACACCAAAATTAATAAAATCTTAACTTTGAAAGTTGGCGATACGTAACGCAAACTTATCAATTTACATTTTATTGTTCGAAGTAATTAATTAATAATTTGATTGACAGCTGCTTAATTTTATAAGTTTATAATGAGTTTATTGGGCGCAACTTTCTTTAATTATCCTGCAGATTAACAAATGAAAAAAAAAAAACTAAGTAAATTTAAAAAAAATAAGTAATAAATAATATACTAGCTTTTGCCCGCAGCAACCTCTAAATAAACATTATTAATCGTGTGAATCATTACGCTAGAGTTCTTGTTTATTTATTTGCTATAGCTTTATTGTACGAAAACAAAAGTGAATACAAAGGCATAGATAATAAAATAAAAGGACAATGGCGGACTTATCCCAGAAAGGGATCTCTTACAGTTAACCAGCGAGTGACAGAGATGATTCTTATAATATAGTAGTAGAAGGTAGAAGTTCTTCTTCGTCCGAACGTATTTCCCGGTTGCATCGTCTGTTTACGCTTTAGTGCCCAGGGTACGCTATTTATTATCATTAATATTAAAAATATCCAACACAAGCAAAAAATAGAAGCACACAAGTATAAATTGTATGACATGTATGATTGTTTGACGGAGGGGGTCATCAGGTTATACTAATGCCCGAATACTCAAACGCTACTCAATTTTGAGGGCTGTTCAAGTATCATGCTGTCACTGTCATATCGTTGACGTTCAGCGTGACAGTAAACTTGAGCAGCTCTCAAAATTGAGTAGCGTTTGAGTATTCGGGCGTAAGTTACATACATGCATGCCCCGCTATGCTATTAAGAATGCATTATAACCTACAACTACTACTACCAAAACGCAATCTCGTAATGGATCTGAAAACAGTAGAACATCACTCATCAAATAACAGTGCACAATAACAGGTCATCAAAAACGTAACTTGCGGAGCGTAAGCAAGCCCGTGCCGCAATTTGGGACACGTAGAGTGGGACAGATTATTGTGCGACAGAGACGTAATGCCAGTATTGTGGCGCAGAATTGGAGCGTAGGCAGGGCTGCCACGCTGGGTTTTACGTCAAGTTGAGCTCCGATTTGATTAAAGTGCTCTTGTCCCCGTTCGGATGTTAAATATTGAATTTGGAATACATTATTTCGGGATTTGAATTTTTAGATTTAATGTTTATAACATTCTGGCGCTCTTTTGTTTCGGCGACCGAGATCCACTTTGGGACGCTGAACCAGCGAAGTGAGTTATATTTTATAAATTCGAATTCTTTACTTGGGGCCAAATTTAATAGAAAATATTTTAGATAGCTTTCAGATTCGGTAAACAGTAAAAAAAGCAAATCTCATAGGTTGGAATTCTCATTGGAATAGGGGTTCGGATGGCAGTTACTTTTTTAACTACCATGATGGAAAAACAGTTAATTTTTTTTTTACTTATTTATATTATATTGCTTTTTATTCTTTATTTTACTTAAATTTTCAAAGATAAAATAACATACGTGTCCAGTAAAACATAAAAGAAAATCTGTTGATAATTTTTGAAAAATTCTCAAAGAAATGACACTACGCAGTTATTTTACTAGACTAAATAATGGAAATTTGACGGTAGCAGCCCTATTTCATCAAACTGCTCCGGTAAACCACCATCTTGAAATTCGCGTCTATTAATCGAATAATTAAATTTCTAGCCCATTAAATGGGTGTAACATTACTTGTAAACAATTTGACACCCTATCTTACACTAAATTAAGTGTAATTTTGAATAGAAAATTTAAATCTATCTTAATACCTATTAACTTAAAACCAAAATGCTGGTGGGGATTTTGGAAAATTTGAGTAGATACTCCTATTGCATTTCAGCGTACCATTAACAAAAAATTTAATAATGCGGCCAGCATTAATAAGCAAAATAATGCCTTTTGCAACTTTCATAAAGATTTTTTAATATCGTTTTTTATTGGCTTCGAAACGTATTAAGATCAGATTTATAATCACAGTTTTTCAAGTGATCGATAGATGACGTTAATATGTCTCAGTATGGAGAGGACTCTATTAGTACACAAAAAATCGGTGTCTTTGTATGGCGGTTGAAGATCTCTCTTAGCATATTATTCTACAATTTGTAACTATACGATAATGATGATAATTTCCAACTCTTACAACTTCGCAGTGCCCTGAGCAAAACCAGGTTTCAATAAAAGTAAAAATATAACGCTAAATTATTGAAATGATAACGTTACACCCATTTTCCAATATTTTCCAATAATTTCCAAGTCATTACCAACTTTCAGATAAAGTTATTTATTTATTGCGAATCAACCACTCGACACTGATAGGAGTGGCAAGTTTCAGCAAGTCGGCGAGCTTACTTAACTTAATAAAGCGGGTCAAAATATAAAGTTTGAGATTAGTTTCTAATCCAATGTGGAGGGAGGGCTGGATTACACGGGGCTCAGTGCTACTGACACCATTTTGTAAATATGTGCGTATGTGAGATGACTGTTTAGTGAATAGATGACAAATTCTAAATTGATATTCATAGGTACTGTTTGAGAATTCCGGTGTCACGAAAAAAAAAATTTAATTTCTTTTTTATTTAATAGAAAAGTACAATAGTTTTTTAATCTAACTATTGATCAATATAATTGGAATAAACAAGTAATTTGAAGCTTTATGCCTCAAATTTTTTTTTTGGTTATTTTGACTTTTCATTGTTAGTTTGTAATAACTTGATTGTACAAAAAAAAAGAAAGCAAATAAAAAAAGCATACAATTAAAAACCGAAGTACAATTGCGGGCTTCTCCCAGGAAGGGATCTCTTACAGTCAACCAGCGAGTGAGAGAGGACATGCTTGTGAGGAGGGTAGAAATATAATACTTATACTATTATAGGAGATATACGTCCAATTAGTAGTCTTAATTAGATATACTTAAATACAGAAATAAATCATAAAAATACTTATCTTTTATTCCTTTTTTAAAATATGCTCTAGGTACGATAATTAACGAAACAAAAAACCTATCATTATCTGGTATCACGTTTCTAAGGTCTATTATTTTGTACTTTTGTCTACGTGGTAAGTTGTCTACGCCACATATTTGTCTTCTCAGTTATAACTGGCGGCGTAATCCTAACTAAATTAACTTAACCCTTAAAATCTTGACATATAACAAGATTGCTCTTATACAGCGCTAGGAAAACATCTCGTTAGCCAATTATAGAGACATAATTAGTAATTCGATTAACGGGGTGTTGATTTCAGTATTTTGTAGTTGATCAGCTTATTTTAGGAATAAGTCGTGACGTATGTAATACATATCAAATAAGCAACTTTTAAACATACGAAAATCAAAATATATGCTCATTTTATTTGACTTGACGATTAACGATTTTCAGTTATTTTGATTTTAAAACCAAATTACTGTGCCGATTTTGATAAACTTTCTATGAAACCAAATTAAAACTATATCTATTCGAAAAAAAGTATTTTCAATATTGGTTCATAAATAACGGATAAAACAATATTTATTCAGCCAAATTGAGAACCTGCTCAATTTTTTGAAGTCAGAAATTACTTTCTTTCGGATGCTAACACTTTTATTACTTTAACATAACAATTGAAATATACTACCCATCATTCCAACATACAATATAACACATAGTTTGCGATATACCATTTCCTTATTACAACCTCAATCAACATCAAATCTAACATAAGACCGAAATTTCGTATATATCAAGAAAACTCGGAAAACGTTCTTGGTAACCACAACCAGTAGCTTAGACCTCTCATAAAACGCGTAAAACCTCCTCAGTCGTCTGTTTTCCAAGAGAATTTGCGGGGCGAGGTGGGTCTAGTAAAACTGGTGGTTGGCTTCTCAAACTTACAATGGGTTTTGTCATGACGCTCCCTGAGATGAATCGCTTAATTAAAGCAAAGGAAGAGGCTACAAATAATACACTATCTACTTGTGTAATTAATAGGGTAGTGATTACACTTGGTGTGTGTGGTTTTGAGGAGATTGCTCATTTCCTTGCCTGTTCGCTATGTTTGCTTGCAGATAAATCGCGTGATTTTTGTTTTTGTCATGATGGTATAATAATAAAAAACAAGACCAGGTGGCTTACCACCATCTCTTAAAACCATGCAAGATCCAGTGAGTAAGGGTGATGTCGCCTTACATCATGTATCGCGCTGTCTCGGTCACTAAGTACTGAGATTTGAAGTAACAAAAATCATACGAATTTAGAAACTATCTTTTTGTTGGAAGTCGGTTGAAAAAAAAAAAACATTCTGACGAATAGAAAACCTCCTTATTTTTTTGAAGTCTTTTAAAAATGCATGGCTATGTATTGTAGAGGTAAACGCTTAGATAAGTAAAACGTAAGAAAAACCACTAATAAACGCCAAAGCTATTCAAACTGTATAAATATTCATTAAGGCTCCACTGTTAGGCACTTACTGTGCTAAAATCCAGGTGGCGGCGAGCAGTGGTTGTAAAACTATGCCTTATGTTACAAGTTTGAGAACAGCTGCCTAATTTATACGAAGCTAGCGTTACGGCCGGATTGCGTCGGCCGTCGGATGATTTACATGAATCTGTTAGTTATGACTCTCTAAGCGCCTCTCCAGTGGCCCTGAGATGTATTTTTAGCCTGAGGTCAATGTCCCCGAGTGATCTATACATATTAGTAAAAAATAGTTTGTCTGTGTACATTTAGTTATTTTGATTAAATAGTAGAGGGAGATCTAAAATGAATAATAAAAAGCAAATATTATTTTTGGCTGTCTGTCTTTCTGTATGTATGATCACGCTTATCTCCGAAAATACTGAACCGATTTGCTTAAAACTTTCACGAATTGTTTTGTTTTCGGAAGAGTGTCTAAAGTTTGTTTCATCAAAATCGGTTCATTAAAAAGAAAGTTATCGTCACTTGAATGAACTCAAGGCATGTTTGATTCCGAACGAATGCACCAAATTGAATAGTTCTATTTTTTATGTTGGTTATTGTCACGACAAACTTTGTATAAAAAAAGGAGAATTCCCTGTCAATTCCCACAACGGGAACAAAGTCCACGGGCACGAAGTCACGGGCTACAGCTAGTAGTCTTATATTTCTATAAAAACACATTGTAGGTTCATCTTCTTCTATGTCTATGTCTTGGATAACACTAGTCACAATTTTCTCCAGGCGAATTCATCTATCCATTGTAAGGTTAGTAATATTATAATTATGATTTAACAACTACCATTAAGGGCCCCTTTTTCTGAAGGTGTTGTCCGTAAGCCGCGTAGTCGCGGCGCTCACTCATTTTGTCGTTATTTAGACATCATATTTGGGAAAATAACACTACAACATTTACTTCAGCGGTTTTCACTATATAAATACTTTATATAAAGGCTGGTATAAAAATCAGGCCAATAAGTTTACTATTTTAGGCATAGTATTGAAAATTAACTTTAAAAGGAGGCAACTTTGATTTTTTTTTTATCGAGCGAATTTTGTCTGATCGTATTACTGTAAGCGAATTTCACTCTGCTAGATCCTCAACTAAAAACATATATTTTATTCAGAATTTTACGACTGTTTAATACTGATTTCTATTGGTTTTAAAAACGGTGTTTAAGAAATAAGGAGCCCTTAATGCTACAAGCATTAGGAATGATTTGCTTTAAGTGAAAAAGAGATACATTAATCATTATCATCATCAGTCTACAACCCACTGCTGGGCATAAGCCTCCCTCTGTCTACGCCATCCGTCCCTATTCTGAGCCACCGCAATCCAGTTGTTGCCAGCAACTTTTCTAATATCATACCTAGACCCATCTAGCCGCTGGACGTCCACTTCACATGGAAAGTGAAGTCTAGGTCACTACGGAATGGATAATGGGTATTGAGACCTGTAATCTTTCTCCACTAAAAAGAGAAAGAAATCTCCACTTAAAGAAAAAAATCTTTCTCTAGCCTGAACTTTTTCTGCTGACAATTCTATAATTACTAGATATATATACTGCTGGAAACAAACCTTAAAAATAAACGTTTTGTATTCCACTAACACACTAAAGAACTAAAATTCGTCCCAAACCCATCCATTTGGCTTGGGATGCAATCATAAAAACACTAAGATATTTTTTTTAACCACAGGATGTACAGTACAACCCGTAATTTTGTATGGCTTCATGGAAACTTCTCAAAAATGTATAGCGTTAATTCTTAAACGTTATAATCAACTAATCGTATTTGTCTCAAAAGTCTCGTTAACGCCTTAACTTAAACGACAACTACATATAAACAAAATGTCGACAAAATGCCTATTCACTGAGGCACAATAGCTTTTGTGGCGTATTAACGAAAAATCCCATTATGAATTTCGCGTTTCACCGTCGAACAATTTCTGAAACAAAGTAGGCTTTTTTCGACATAGTAATTAATAATAATGTTTGGTGATAAATCATATGTGCTTGGTTAGATTTGTTTGTCATTATCATTGACTGAGCGTTATTTACGGTTAGCTTTAAAAACAAATTTGGTATGGCTAAAAGTATGACGACCTCCGTGGCGTAATGGTTAACATACCTGTCCGCTACTCAAGAGGTTCCGGGTTCGATCCCCGGTCAAGTCAAGATGAAAAATGATATTTTTCTGATTGGTCTTGGTTGTTTATCTATATATTTATTTGTTATAAAATATAGTACCGTTGAATTGGTATCCATACATATCTTAAACTTACTATGGGGCAACTCAGTCTGTGCGATTTGTTCGTATATATTTATTTAAGAACCAGAGATCAAACAGAGACTACTTTTGGGCGTGATATATCCGAGTCCCATGCGGGCAGATCCGCGGGCAATGGCCAACATTAATTTGATAAGGCCCTCTTCACCCTTATACACTTTGTCAACTTAACCTTAATTTGTATCGCCTCAAACAAACCCAGGTAAACGTAGCCTCAAAACCGAACAACTAAATTTAACACACAGCAGAAGCTTGTTAAAACACTATTTAAACTAGAAATTGAGGTTTTCGCGACACGCCCTCACTTTTACGTGTTTTAGACTGCCTTGAAGTTGGATAACAGGCTGTGGTGTAACTTTGGTTGATGTTATTTAACTGTTTGAGTAATTAAAAATGTGAGGCATATTAAAATAATTGTTTGGAATTTCTACGGTGCCTATTTAGTCAATCTCTCCTTGTTTTTTATATTACCTTTCGCACGGGGTTTTGCTAAAATTGTTAAAAATAATAAATTTTAACAGTTAACAAAATTTCTTTCAACTCATCTCATCAAAACATAGATTAAAGAATTTGCCTGCGCGCGATTCCAAATTCTTTGCATCAAATTCAATTTGAGGAAACGTTCTTTAATTGAATCTTTCTTTATTTTCTTGTCAAGTGTCTCACTGGCCAGCACTAGTGTCAGCACAAAGGACCTCACAATAACATGCTTTTAGGTTTAGTAGCGGCGACTAATCCAAGTCACAGCCACGCCTTAAGTTGCTTAACGTGCATTATCGTTACAAAGCCACATATACAGCTCTGCAATAACGATAACTGAATTCAAATGCATTTCGATCACTAAACCTCTATCGCTTTAATATTCATTATCGAATTAATATGCTCTCCGTTCTCCATGGTCCCAGGTTCTCCCCGTACATTAACCACATATGAATGACAATAGTGCTATGCACGCCTTGAGCTCGCATGTAGTGGGGCGCTATCGCTAAATGCAGCCCTATGCATAATGCACGCGTCATCTGTGCTATGCTTCGGGCGGTCGCTGGGTGTGGTGTGAGTAGCAGCGAGTTGTAAATAATATTTATTTAAATACTAGCTGATTTGGTAAATTTTTTGTCGTTGTTTATGTTCGCTTTTTGAATTTCCATTATTCTAAGAAATTGGTCAAGCTGTCTTAAGTTTGAGTCAGACTATCCTAGTAGTGTAAATAATCGTAGGAATTTCACAAGCCTCCTTTTTCCTGATATTTCATGAATAAAAACTAGCTACTTACCAACCAACTTTCTGTATAATAGGTACTTAAATTCGATTCTAAGAATTCGTATTTACTCCATAAATAAATAGGTCACCTTAAGATTGAATTTATATACAGCTTGATATCAGATAAACTACCAATTTAATAATGATTCAGATGTAACATTTTGGTTTCAAAATGCCCTACAATCTTCATCGACCTTAAAATAAATAAAACAATATTTATTTAGCTTGTTCGTAACTCCAGAGGTATATTATCTTTATTTAACTTCAAGACATAATATGCAAATGGCAGCCTCAAACCCTTGGGCTTTTTCTACCAGTCTACCAACCGTTGATGTTCAGAAAGTCTCAGGTAGAGTGCATAAATGAGAAAGAAAAATGAAAAAAAAAAAGAAAGTGTTCAAATTTTAGCCATATTTAAATGCGAGTTTTAAATGCTATTCTCTTCTTATTTTCTGTTTTCCAGCTATATTCTACAATTATTATATCGCCGTCAGTAGCACACCGCCCCAATAATTCATACATTCCGCTCTGTACGTCCGCGAGCTTTAGTCCAATCTTAGCGTTTCACTTTTACGACCACCTCGCCGTTTTACTGCGCTCAAAGTTTGCAGATTTTGAATATAAAATATTACGACATATTTAGAAAAGCTCTTAGAGGTAACATCCAAACTTCCAACTTTACACACGAGAGATATAATGCTAAGATATAAGTATTGTTTAAGACATTGCTTTTATCATGAAATATTAAGGTTTAAAATAAAACTGGTCAAGCGCGAATTGGATTTTAGCACCAAGAAATCTGTGTTTAGCAACTTAGTGATAAAAAATATTTATATATCCTTTTTTATGATAACGTTATTAAATTTATGAAGTTAAAAGAAGAAAGGTATTCTCTTTTTGTCCAGTTCACCAGGGGTTGGGTCTCCTCGGGCATTTGCGCCAGAGATTTCTAATCCGGGATGTCTTTACGTCTAGCTTCGCTTTGTGTGTCTCTTTCTCCATGTTTTTCACCCATGTAGCTGGTGGTCTGCATACACCCTTAGGTTTTTCAGATAAGATAGGTATTATAATAACAATAAAAATACGTCGACCTTAAAAATTTCCAGCCATTCCACCAGAAAATGGGGGAAACCTTTGCCCAGATGTGGGACATTATAGGTAAAATAAAAAAAAATCAAGTGCTTACCTATATCGGTTTATAAATCCGCTGACAGACAGACGGAAAGTAAACTTATTCATAGATTTTTGAAGAAATTTAGTTCATGCATAGATCATGAAGACTACTAGTTACCTATCTGTTTACTTCTTTTTTTAGCCCACTGTACGGGACTAAATAAAGAATTCAAACGTTATTGCTTTCGCGCGGGCGAATCCCTGGGCAACAGCTAGTCCAACTAATATTGTTAATGCGAAAGTGCATTTATTTGTTTATTTGTAACACTTTCACGCCCTATCTACTGAACCGATCTTTCTGAAATTTCGTATACACATAGTTAGAAGTATTGAGAAGGACATAAGGTACTTTTCATCACGGGAAAAAGCACTATTCCCGAGGGAAATTCACGCGGACGAAGCCGCAGGCAAAAGCTAGTATCCTATAAAACAGGAAACGGCAACTCGTAATCCAAGTCCCAGAAAGTCGAAAAGCAAATTAGAAATATTTACAAGAAGTGGCATAGCGCACGAAAAACGTGTCACTAGTATGGCTTGCAAGCCAACGTTACACACAGAAAAAAAGGGCGGGCAATTTGATTTCGTCATTTATTGCCACTGTTATTGGTCGATAATATTAGGCGGCTTTGTTGTAAACTACGTAATACATTTCTAATAAGGTGTGGTTTGCATGGGTTTACTAACATGTATTAATAAATATATATATATATATATATATAAGAAAGTAGTGTTAGTTACACAATTTATAACTCAAGAACGACTGAACGGATTTGGCTGAAATTTGGAATGGAGATTGCTTAGACCCTAGAACAACACATAGGCTATATTTTATTCCGAAATTACCACGGGAGCGGAGCCCCGGGCAACAGCTAGTTGAAGATAAGAAGAGAGAATACGCTGCCACACTGATCCTGGAACTAAATGAATCTTCGTGGTTTTAGGATAGCATGTAAATTTAAATTTTCTTTTTTATTTATAACTAGCTGTTACCCTAGCGGCTTCGCCCGCGTGTAGGTCGCTTTTCGCGTAACCTGTGTTACATTGAAATGAAATGACGCAATCGAAATAGCCAGGACATTATTCAAATATCATGTTTCAGAGTTAAGTTCAAAGAATCTCTTTGTAGACAACATTAGCAGTTCTTCCCTCAGAGGCTAATAAAAATAGATTTTCGGTGCTACTGACCCGCGAGCAAGCCACATATAGTTGTCCATGCGAGAAACATCTTGTTGACTTGTCGATGCTAGCTGTTTTTAGGGTTTGTCCCTGCGACTTATTTATCGTCATGGCAAAGCATACAGCAACTGGAAACTGGGTGCGTTTAAATTGAAAGGGGTAATTGTTGGGGATGAGTGGTATTCGAGGTATGTACACCGTTTCGCCTGAACCACACCCTGTGAGAATTTCGGCCTGTATTAAGTTGCGCTGCAAAACCGTTACTTTGAGTCGGGTCCCGTTGCATAGTTTAGGCGGAGAAAGATTTCTTAGGAGCATAATGGGAACGCCGACTTTATGTTATGAGCAGGAAGACCACTTGCAGCCAATGAACTCAAAAACTCGATAGGGTAGGTGGTAGCATCATCCTGATCCACAACACTGTTATATGACGTGTAAATCACTTCATCCCCGACAATTTCCGCCAAACCCTTGAGTTTCGGTAAACGTTTCCGAAGCCCGAGATGACGCATGACGCTCGCGGTCAGCGGACAACCGAGACTCTCTGTCAGAAGAAGTTTCTAAAGACCGAGACAATGCATGGCGTTGCCTATCTTCATCGAGTCGCATCTGTCTATCCGCATTCGATTCTTGAGATCTAGCTAACCTTCTGCTTTTAGCTATTCTGGAATGATGCGACAGATTAGATCATTTCCTCATAGGCATTATTAAAAATAATTAAAATTCTTTATATAATATAAATTTAAATCAACTGCCAATATTTTAAGGGCAGATTCAGACCACTCAACTGAACAACTTTCCTAAATAAACATGTCGAAATACGAAAAAAAATTTTTTGACCTCCCATACAAATTGAGAAACAGCTGATCTAGTTTAGTATGGAGAGTGAAAAATAAAATTTCGTATTTCGATATAAGTTTATTTGGAAAAGTTGTTCAGTATAGTGGTCTGTATCTGCCCTTAAAATATTTGCAGTTGATTTGTGTCCACTTTTTATACGACACGCTCGTATGTTCCGTCAAACAACAAATTTAATTTTCAATTCAAGCAAGACAACCACGAATGTTGCTTCGTGAAGACAACTAACAATAGCGAACCAAACCGTACATTTACCAAACCAATCAATGGACAACAACCAAAGAACCAAACCAAAAGAACCACAAAAACCATCAATTTTTTTAATTTGCTAGGATTAATTTCAATCTGCTGTACCATAATGCGAAAACGTAACCATAGCGAGTTGTAAAGTAAGTCAGCGCCATCTATTGAGATTTTATGTTACTAAATTTACGATCAAATTCATTGTGTTATTTTATTAAAATTAATAGGCTGGTGCAGTGCGTGTTTACGTCTTTATTAATATGGATAATATAAAATAGAAATCCTAGCCTTATCTAAATTGAATTAAACGTAAGTAAACGCATTAAAAGTTTTGAAGCAGTGTTTGAAGTAAATTTTCAATCGACCATAACTTCTTTTTCCCTTAACCGATTTTGACGAAACAAAGTTTTGACAACGCTCCTAATTATATGTAATCCAACTGTGAAAACCGCGTTTAAATCCGTTGAGTATTTTCAAAGTTATAACGTACCAGACAGACATACATACAGACAGACAAAAATTCCAAAAACTGTATTTTTGGTTTCTGTTACTCTTTTTTAATCGCACTCAATCAGTTTTTTTGAAAAATATTAAATGTACAGACACTCGAATTTTAGTGTCTTATTATATGTATTGATTGATAAATAATAATAAAAGAAATCCGCGTCAATACAATTCTGTTCGGATAATTTCTCTGTTCTGTGTATAATACTTAGCGGAAAGTACAAAATACAAATTAACTACGGGTCCGAATAATGGCGGCCATAATTTTAACTTTCCACCGCAATCTGAAAGTCAAACGCGGTAACCTCGGCAAAGTCATATAAAAAGGCGGAGTTTTTAAAGTAAATAGACTTCAGTGTCTGACAGTAGAAGTTTTGACCGACCTTGTTAAATAGTGGTTCTCTTACGCTGTGACAACTTTGCTGTTGTCCGATCAAATCAATTTTCAAATTATTTTATATTATATAAATTATAAGTATAGACACGAAAAGTAAAATAATTTGAAAGACTAAAATTAATGAACTACTACTAAACTACTACGACTAAAATTAGTAATAAATGAAAAAATCTTTTGACTAATCAAAAAATATTTTTCCTTTAAAATGAAAATAGTATTTTTTATGGGTCCACAAACACCTTGAAAAGTAAAATAAATCGAAAAAATAATTAACTACTTGTAAAAATAAAAATAAAAAACTTGAGTACATATATAATTCATTTCAAACAAATATAAGATTTTTAGAATCTGTCAACAAGCTAAATTTAAAAATTACAACCAATTTGAGAACCCCTATTTTGGAAGTCGGTTGAAAGTAGATAGTTTTGAAATAAACAAAACAAGTTGCTTAAGTATTTATATATTTAGTCAAAAGATTTATTAATTACAACCGCGCAATAAACTGGCCATAGTTTAGGCCTTGTATCGCCAGACTCGGAAGTCGTAAAACAAACCCGAGCTTTCGAAGCTTTAGCATATTCCCAAAGTCATATATAAGCAGATTTATGACCGAAAACATATAATCCGCCTTCAATATGTGCCAATTCTGGGCATATATCTTTAAAATGAAGATGCTGAGCTCGTAGCACGTAGACCCCGCTACGCCGTAGCACCAGCTACGCCGTAGCAACTAAATCACCAGGAAGTTTATTGATTTCAAGCGCTCTATTGAGATGGTAATTTCAAAAGTCATGTCCTTATTCACCTTATTGCTCGGGTAATAAAGTTTAGATTAGAATTTGTATTCGAGACTCGTACTTTTGTAGATAAGGGGACTTAGTGATTAAGAAAGTTCGCGGAGTTGTGACTTTATGTACGGTCAGGCGAAAAAGTGAATTGTAAACGGAAGAATTATTTAGTGTTTTTTTTTTTCTTGGAACTGAATTTACTTTTTTATAGTCGGTGACATAATACTTGGTGTTGGTGTGGTGGTGTTGAAGACGTTTTTCTCTATTAGGCTGTGGTAATTAATTTCCATCAGGTAGGCCTGCTTACAGAAAAAAAAAGTATTTCCCAAAAGAATACATA
Source organism: Apomyelois bistriatella (assembly GCA_947044815.1). NCBI lineage: Eukaryota > Metazoa > Arthropoda > Insecta > Lepidoptera > Pyralidae > Apomyelois > Apomyelois bistriatella. The sequence continues at coordinate 14,869,649 of OX345690.1, forward strand.
TCTACTTTATTATTTATTTATTCTGTATGTATAAATTTATTTTTAGCCATATTTAAGCTAACATTGTCTAGCGTTATAGATATCCTCGACGCCTTCTCAAAAAACTATTTCTAATTTACTAGCGACCCGCTCAGGCTTCGCATGAGCATAAATACCTTCTTCTTGAGTCACTCTATCTATTAAAAATATCTCATCAAAATCCATTTCGTATTTTTAAGCATACATAAACGGACAGAGAAAGCGACTTTGTTTTATACTATGTAGTGATTAGTTTTCGCATTTGTCAAATTTGTCAAGTCAGTTACTTTGGCAGTCAAACATTCGGACAGCATATTAAGGCTGCCTAATTACTAGTGTAATTTAGTGATGGGCAAAAAGTTAAAAAATAGGTTTCAACCGTTTTCCAACTTTGTTAACTATAAACAAAATAAACTACGACAGAAAATCTTGTGGCTACCAATTTTCCCCATCATTAGTATAATCTCAGTCAGTTAATTAAGAATTCAAACAAAAAAAAAACTATTTGGAACAAAATATACAAATATCGTTAATACCGTTTTTGAAAAGGTTTTTCTGACTGACTGTACCTACGATTCGAACTCGTTACACATAGATACTTCTTTGAGATGATACCCGCTGTTTAGTTATTAAGTACTTAATTATTAAGTACTTGTTAGGCTAGCCCTAGGCTCTGTCTACCCCGCATGGGATAAAGACGTGATTATATGTATGTATGTATGTATGAATTTTGTGTAAAATTAGTAAATTTACTTATTATAAATAACTAGCTGTGGCACGCGCAACACGGCTGTGTTGCACCCGAAAGAAGTCTTTGTTTGACCTCTCGTCTTTAACTATATCCATTCTAAATTTCATTAAACTTGGCATAGCTTTTTAGCCGTGAAAGTATAATAGACAGACGGACAGGCTCGCATTTATAATATAATTGTGGATTTTAGAACTGATAAAATCAAATATATGGATACATATAAAATGTTGTAGGAATGTAGAGTTCATTGACCTTGTTCATGATATGAATGCACTAGTGAGTTTGACATTGAACAAGCTTACGGCCCACATAGAATAGCAATTGAAGCATTTGACGCCCTCAAAGCTATAAGAATATCACTTGTAACAACAATACCTTGAATAACTCATGGAGTAAAAATAGTTCAAGAGCCATTTACGAACCGACAAACTTAGGCTCTGACTCTGTTAGGCAATTTAGGCTAGTTATAAAGAGTATAATATAATACGACCTCAGTGGCGTAATGGTTAACATGTCTGCCCGCTACTTAGGAGGTCCCGGGTTCGCTCCCCGGTCAGGTCAAGATGAGAAATGTTATTTTTCTGATTGGCCTCTGTCTTGGATGTTTATCTATTTATCTATTTGTTATAAAATATAGTATCGTTGAGTTAGTATCCCATAACACAAGTCTCGAACTTACTTTGGAGCTAACTCAATCTGTGTTCTTTGTCCCTATATATTTATTTATTTAATACACTTGAAAAACATCCAGACTAATATTATAAATGCGATGGTCTGTCTGTCTGTTACGCTTTCACAACCAACCCATTTTACCAATTTTAATGAAATTTGGTATGGATATAGCTAAGGACCAGAAGTCAAACACAGACTTTTACTTTTGGACGCGATACCACCGAGTCCCACGCGGGAAGATCCGTGGGCAAACGCTAGTACATATATATAAACTCAAAAAATGTAAACAAATATAAATATTGTGGACGAACAAAAACACGGTATTCCGTAACCAATAGTTCTAACAATTCGAACTCTCAGTCGTAAAAAGTAAAAGATATTAATAACTTTACATCCCTATTAAGTACGCCATCATTACTATCCCGTTCTTGCCATAAAATTGTACCGAAAAGTAATGCTGTGGCCGCATTATCAAGAAAAGACGTTAATTATCGTAATTTTGTACAGTGAGCCACATATAAAAGCATACCAGAGTTGACTATTATTCGCAGTGAGTATTCGCTATATGTGACCAAACCTTTAGCGAAGCGTAAATTAGAATCGGTTTTTACCGTTCGACTTTGTCACTTCTAAGCCCTCATGTTATTTAAGCCTGTAATCACTACATAGTATAACACAAAGTCGCTTTTTCTGTCCCTATGTCCCTTTGTATGCTTAAATCTTTAAATCTACTGAACGGATTTTGATGCGGTTTTTTAATAGATAGAGTGATTGAAGAGAAAGGTTTTATGCCCATGCGACCGGGGCAGGTTGCTAGTATCCTATAAGACTGAAAACAAAAACACTACTTTCAGATTGTAAGAGAAATGGCTAGACTACAAGATCATGGAGACATCATCAGTATTTTTAATACACACCGACCTGATGATAAGCGGTCGCCGTAGCCCATGGACGTTTGCAACATCTGAAGTGTCATGTGCGCATTCTATAGGCCACTTTACCACTAAATGTTTGTTAATTCTGATTTCGAATATTTCTGACGTATCGATAGTGTGTCCCCACCCTAAAACTGTCGCCATAAAACAACACGACAATAAACACGTATGCAAAGCGTGTCGTTCACGTAACGTATTACGTCACGTTTCCCCGTAACGTCTACGTTAACGTTAAGCGTTCCGATTTATATTCAAGTTGCAGACGACTTATTACACGGAGCGATTGAATATCGCGCAATTTTGTTAACTCCGAGTTGGAAGTTAGAGGTTACTGTCAAAGGAATTAGACTGAGGGGAATGATAATGTTGGATTGTAGTTTGTAAATATGGAAGCGGTAGGAGTTTCTTTGTCAGTAGTGTCTGAATGTTGATTCATGTTTTGTAGCATAAGTTTTTCATCTTAATGAATATATATGGGGAGTTATGGCGCCAAGCTAAAATCACTCAGTTATCGTTTAATTATTATATAACATTTGTGTTTTTTCGAGTATTTGTACATAACAAAGATGGATTATTATTCGCTATGTGTTCGTGAACAAGCGTGAGTGTTGGGAAGTGGTACAATGTCGTATAAGTGACTTTAATCCATGTCACTAAAATCTCTCAAGATAATGGTAAGTGAAACTTCTACCGCTCCACTTAGCCCTTGACTAACTTGACTAGACATGACGCTGTGACTTGACTAAATGAAGAACATTCAAATAAAATATGATACTGGCAAAAATAAGCTATAAGTTTGGTTGCCATATTGTGGATTAATGCCACATAAAATATATATATCTTACTATCATTAACTTCGAAAATCTCTTCGGCTGTGTAAAGGACCAAAGTTTTAGAACTGGTTCCCTAGAAGGCTTTTATTCATAATGAAGATAATTTATCACTGGTTTCAAATAATTAATTTAATGAATTTAATTTTCACTACCTTAATAAAAATACTGAAATATGTTTGCTAATTCACTTTTATCGACAATTAACTTGTATATACAAAATATATTTTCCTTCGATACACCTGTTTATTGGACCATCACGGTCTGGAACAGTCTATCTGCCTGGAATGTTTAAATTGAACTGGAAACGACATAAACTATTTGTGTTTACAATTTATATTAGTATCGAAATATAAATAGACGGCTGGATGGTCAGCGAACACTCAAAATCTAAATTTTTTTTTTCATTTTCGTTTCTCTAAAATACTAACAAAAGGAATTCCACGAATGCTTATAATATTGCTATTTACAAGTAACAGGAATTTCCAAACTTTGCAAACCTTGCGTCTCCCACATCAAAGGCACACAGTTTTGATTTGAAACTAGTTTCAGCCAGTTCACAGCGGTTAGTATCTGGTTTTCAGGTTGGTTCTGGGACGTTTGATACCAATTTTGTTGCTGCATTTTTAGAGAGATTTCCTTTGAGTTCTTACAAAACGAAGAATGTTGATTATTTCATTTTTTTTGTATATTGTTGTTGTGAGACAAAAACCTATGCCGTATGATATAATTTTAGCTATGTACAATCCTGCTTAAAATATTTAAAACATACATTCTTCGAGGAAATCGTAAAAGATTTTCTTTGAGAATCACAGGTATTTACTTATACTCCAATTCTTTGGGAGGCTTGCGCTAGAATAAAGACTCAACGCGTAGAGGCTTTTTTGAGAAGTAGATCTTATGTGACTTTGCTGCCAAAAGTAGAGAAAAATCTCAGCGAGAAGAGAAATTGTTCTTGGTGAACGAAGAAAATATAGTTTTTGTATAGCCTGTATATTTAAACTGAGCTATAGTCATAGATGCTATTAATATCAATGGACAATATATAAGTATACCTGAACAGCTCTCGTGAAGAAGAGAAGCTGTTTCTAATATATTTATTTAAAAGGACGCCCAACTGCAAATATATATACAATACATACAAATACAATATATACAAATGAACAACAAGTTAATTATTGAAAAATATACACGGTCGAATTGCTATAAAAATGCATACGATCGAATTGAGAAATTTCATTTTTTTGAAGTCTGTTAAATACATGAAAACACGACCGAAAACAATACAAATAAACTATTTTTTTTTGTTCAAATATATAAAAACAATATAATATTATACATATTTGAAATCGCCTTTTTAACCTTAGCAAAAGCGGGTATAAAAAAAAAAACAAAAAAGTTACAATTTATTTAACACAAATTAGTTGTGTAATCCTTATAACGATTAAGTATCAACAGTAAGACCCTTGCGTCGCAAAACTGGTACATGTCACGTGTCCACCCTCCACCCCTTCCTTCCCCCAACCTCCCCTATTGTACCGTATCACGTTTTTGGGAAACTTTACTGGGAGAAATTACCCGTTCATTTATTACAGCTCACTTGAAATATTGTTTCCGGTCCCAGTATATATATTACTATAATGTTTTAGTTGTTAGTATTTTTGTCACAATATCTTCTGCTGCATTAAGGTTGATATATTTACGCGTTGAGGAGTTATTTTAAGCTCGCGTTTTGTTTAGAGTGTGACGCGGGAAATGGCTGGAAATAGATCTAAATGGAACTTACATACTGTGCCTCATATAGGAAGTGGGATAAGGTAAAGAAAAAAGAGGTTATGTTATACTTTCAGACAGGAAAAAAAAATTATGCAAAGTAATGTTGTGAAAATTTTCGTTTTTACATTTCGCAAAGATTGATTTACAGGCATTATATATTACACAAAAATAGTTTTATTTTTGTGGGTAAAATAAAAAATACCTACTAATGATATATTTAATAACAGTGCTATTATGAAACACTGGACTCGCGTTCATCTAGCCAAAGACACTACGCCGTCAAAAAACTTTTATGTAGATTTACTAACATAGTTATAAATTCCTCTGTTACTAACACTTTATGGGCTATGCCTGCAATAAATGATTTTTTTTTAATTTTTTTTTTTTATGTAAAAAAGTGTACTTTCAATTAGAATAAGATAATACAGATTGTTAAGATATAGCAAAACAATGTCAATTTCAGCGGGCATTTAGATATATTACATTGCATTTGCATGACTGCAAGTACGCAAAGAAACTTGATGAGTAATTTAATCATATTGTGTGAGCTTGGTCAATTGAACCTGCACTGTCAATTCCTTGAACTTTGAAATAAAGAACTTAACTCTAAAATAACTGTTGACTGAGAGATTCCTTCCTGGGAAATAAGTCCGCCATTGTATTTAAATTTTAGTAATTTCAACACTACAAACAAATATATGAATGTCAACTTACCAACTGGGCTCTCTTCATTCCAAAATGAATCATCCAATGTGTAATCAGCTTCTGAAACAAACAGACAAGCTTGTTTACAATTGGATTTCTAATTATGAGGAGTTAGTCCAATTGAAAACCATACTACAGCCTGGAAAAGCTTTTGATCACTAGACGGAAGGAGATCCAGAGGACGTAGCCCGATACGATGGTCTGACCAAATTAAGCAGCAGCTCAACATCCAGATCTCCAACGCCATCCACGGGGAAAAGGTCGCCATAAATGGAAAGAGATCGCAAAGAAAATATGTCGGGCACATCACGACGCTCAGTAGTGAGCAAACGACTGGAGGAGGTCGAATCGAGATACTGAGCGAAACTGTTGTTCTATGACGTTAACCAGTACCCCTAATAATATAGATTTGAACGAAGACACTAGCGACTGCGTTAGCGATTTTGTATGACAATGTTTGTGTCTCTGGCAGATAGTAAGACAACTAAGTAATTCCATACAAAATCCTAACGCAGTCGCTAGCGTTTGCTTTTATAAAACCTCATACTTACTGGGGTACTGATATTATATGAGGGCTTAGACTTGGTGCTTAGAGGAGTTTAAAATCGAGATCTTACATACGATATTTTTCAAAATTTTTAACAATCTCGGACCAAATTTTAATTATTACGTTGATAGTTAAAATTTTGGTTACAAAATTGTAATAAAATTGCGGCCCACGAAGGTCTTTGCGCTTTTTGGAGGCAGAAGTGCCAAACAATGCCACCCTTTTGTATTGTATTGTATTGTATTGTATTGTAGTGACCATAAGTGCGACAACAGATGCGGCCCAAGATAGCAGCGTAGTGGCCTCACAAAATTAAAAAAATATCGACACACGACGTAGAAGAAAGCCGCAGAAATATTTGAGAGTAAGGACCAAGGAGACGACCAATGTACAGTACAATATCTCTGATGAAGTAAAATATAACCTCGCAAAGTATTAATGTATAAACTTCCAGCACCTTTGTTTCGCTAACGAGGTAATTACAATAACAATGGAAATAAAAATGCCATTTCAGTAACAAACCATTGTAAAATTTGAAAACTCACTGTGGCAATTATTTCTTGTCGCTTTTTTTTTTCTTTTTTGTATATAATTACTAATGACCTTCGTGGTTTGCCTTCTGCCTAACGATCTGGAGTCAGTGGGTTCGAATCCCACATCAAGCTTTCTTTCTATACGTATTTACGTGTTATTATAAATAAACAAGTCTGATAAGAAACAAAATTCAATGGTCGATGCGGCAGAAAGGTTCTCGAATGGCGACCACGCACCGGCAAGCGCAGCATCGGACACCCACCGACCAGATGGTCTGATGACCTTAAGAAGGTCGCAGGCAGGCGCTGAATGCAGGCCTCTTCCAACCGGTCATTTTGGACATAGATATTTGTGACACATGTGGGACTTACATAATAATGCAGATAGAATCTTGTTCAAGTATAACATCAGAGTATGCTCTATGTATATCACTAATTTAATTGACTGGTAAATAAAGCCTTAGCGTTTAAGTCCACAGTTTACAGCTGTGTCATAAAGTTAAATATATTAATTGAATAAAAAAATTAAGTGACTCGGCCCAGTTTTTGCATAACATTCAACATTTTCAACAACATATCTCTACACATATCAAGTTTTTGGAAGAATTTCTATTTAAATTCATTAAGTGCAAGCCAAAAATCTCTTAATTATTTACAATTGTTTATACTAGTATACCACATAAAGTAGCGCTCCTTAAACAATATTATTCTGAAATGCCACCATTACGTTTTATGATATACTCGTAATAAGAAAGTACATGTTTACTTTGTAAATAGCCTTCGCTGAGAGAAGAGCTTGTACTATCATTACATAAAACCACGAAAGTTATTCAAGATTTGTATGTATAACACATAATATAACATCCGTGTGAAGCCGGGGCGGGTTGCTAGTATACCTATAAAATACTTTTGATACGATACGATAATTTCATGTGAGATATTATTCAATAAAAGAAAACGGGATCCCAGGCATATTTTTATTTATATTTTGTTTCTTAGTATATGTTATATAGATTTTTGTAAAAATCTAGCTAGTTGTGCGTATTCATAACATCGCATTGACATGTAAGATGTGATGGTCTTTATTGTTTCTTTATTAAAATAAATAAATAATTATATATATTAAAGAAAATATAAAAATAAAGGCAAATCAGTACTAAAAATAAAACTCATGACTTCAAATCGACATCTCAATGTTATTGCAAACTATCAATCACAGGGCAGAGGGCGGCCATTTTAGTTTAATAGTGCGAACTGGCGATCGTTTCGGGTAACCGCTTGCTATTTGGGGTTGACCCAAATGGACCCCGAGGTTATTGCATTGTATTGTTGTTTTGATAAAGTATTAGTGGATTTTATAGATATACTTACCTCTATATTTAAAATATCAGCATGTAACATGGAAGTCTTACAGACTCCGGACCCAGGTTTGGCCTAAGCAAGGATAATAGTACAGGTACAGCTCAGATGATACCTGCAGGTGTGTCTCTCCCCAGACCAAGGGATATCTTCTATCTTGGCCTGCGTGCTCAGCCACCTGCACGCTCGGGGACCTATACGAAGCCACTGACAACGCCTTGTCGGTGGCGGAGTTCTGGTCCTCACAAATATAAATTAGCCAGAGTTGATTCGCTGAGAAGAAGAAGCATGTAATAGGCTTTTTCAAGACCCATAATTATAAAATACTAGCTTTTTCGCCGCTGTTTGCTTGTTCGCGGCTATTTGGAGGTTATATAACACAGATAAAGGAATAAAGAAAAGGCAAAGAATAGACAAAAATAGAAGGACTGACAAGAACCTAGTTCTTAAATTCGTGATGGTGATTCTATTCTAAGTATGATTCAGAACTGGTGAGTCAAATAATTTTCATACGACACTGTTTATTTCGAATGAAAATATTTGAAATCACAGGATAATAATTGGACTCACCGATTTTAAAAGACGCATTTCAAACAAAACACTCCAGGACGAGAAGCTTGTCTAATACAGCGTATCATCTTAGCCGGCCAGCTAAATCACTTCCGGTGTCCAGCAGTAATGGCCGCCGCACTTCCGGCCCGCCGAGCCGCAAATTATCCGCCCCGTCGATTAATAGAGATAGATCAGTTAGTTTAGAAATGTTATAATTATAGTTTTGTGAATTGAGACCTATTTATAGATACTGCTCAAAAATATGGAAAAAACTGCCTTAATATTATCTATTTTAAAGTAAGCGTTTTATTCCGTTCACAAAATCTGATAAACTAGTAGATTTTATTGACCGAGCGAGCGAAGCGAGCGAGAGTCTCCATTTCGAGACTGGCAAATTTTGTCCGGATGTCTGTCTGTCTGTTTGTTCCGGGCTAGGGGTCGCATTTCTGAACGGATCCTAATGTAACTCGGCACACGTGTTCCTTGATTTATTTGCAATTTTTGTTGAGAGATTTTTTTGATTGGAGGGAAAATGGGGGAAAAAAGTGGGAAAGTTTTCTGTGACATTGTTTACGAACGGATCTTAATGAAACTTGGCAAACGTGATCCTTGAATTTTTTTATTTATCTATTTACTTTTTATTTTTTTAATTTTATTTTTATATATTTGGACCGTCTGAGAATAGGTAGTAGAGTTATGAAAAAAAGGGAAAGGGGGGTCTACTGTTCACAGAAACACTAGTTTTATAACTAGCTGTTGATGGCGGCTCCATCCTAGTGGTACTCGGCTTTATCGCGCCACAACTGCAAGCTCACTTGCATTCTTCTCCAAAAGGGGCAAGCCTAAAAAGTGCTGGCTTGAGTCCAGTAAACGATATGCGTGCTAATGGTCTCACAATTAAGGATGGCGAAGACCGCGAAGTGGAGGAAAAAGCAGGTAAGTGGACCAAAATCAAACAAAATAATCAGCTGAGGAAGCAACCGGGAAAGCGCTAAGATTAGAGAGAGATAATCAGAACTTTGCTCTCACAATTTAATAGAGACTCTTTTTTATTCCTTTTGTGTTCTTCATATTTTTTTATTGCCTGTGAATAGTTAAACTTTGTATCCATACTAATATTATAAATGCCAAAGTCTGTCTGTCTGTCTGTCTGTCACCTCTTCACGGCTAAACTGCTGGACCGATTGTGATGAAATTTGGCAGGGATGTAGTTAACGACCTAAGTTCAAGGCTACTTGCTTGGGCGCAATATAAACAAGTCCCACGCGGGGCGAACCCGGGGGATCAGCTAGTAGTTAAATAAATGATTTAGGTGTGCATGGTGATTGACGATATCATCTATACGAAAATAGATGATGAATGATTTATCTATTTATACCTGTAATTATCGCAGTTCTGGATGCTAAATGCGAGAGAAGTTCTAGAGAATTCTAAATTCCTGATAAACTTAGTACCGAGCTACTGCATCGTAATTTATGCGACAATTCATGTCCTGACTCGTCCCCTTGCTACAATTAACTTCTAAACGCAGCGTAATTAATTTTAATTAGGAACACTTGGCAAAGGAAAAAAGAAAAAAAAAACAATTCAACGAAAGTACTTGGAAGGGGATGTCCTCGGAAATGACAGGCATTTTGTATTGTAACAGTTTTGGTAAAGTCCCGAAAAAATATATTTTTAAAAGAAAATTTTTGGTCGCTTTCAGTTTTAGTGTGAAATTATTACGAGGGTTTCTAATTTTTGTAGCTAATTTGATGGCATTGAGAAAGTACGTTGTGTAACGGAGCTGGCTGGAAAGAAAAAAAAAGTTGTTCATTTGAATATTTCAATGGAATGTGAGAATAATTTAGCCCGCATTCTTAATCAGTCTTAAAATAATGCCAAGCTATAAGCATCATAATCAAATCTTTAATTTATTATAAAATATAAAATACTAGCGGACCTGGCGAACTTCGTACCGCCTTAGAATTATTAGTATTAATAAAAAACTCTATCGTATTATATACCAATAACCTTCCCTGCGAATAATTTAATCTATTAGTGAAAACCGCATGAAAATCCATGTGTTCTTTTTTTATAAATGCGCGTACAAACAGACAGACTCAGTGCGGGCGACTTTATTTTATACTATGTACAGAAGTGTAAATTTATTAAAAAATATCGCTTTTATCGCTTATACAACATCTGACAATAAATTCGCTTTACTGTAAAGTACTGTTTTAAATCGCAAAGACAGGCAACTCACATATTCATGAGCGAGTCCTACTCCATAGATGCAAAATAATGATTTCATAGAACGTTTCACTTTTCTTGTCAATAATTGATTAGCGTACATGTGTACATGAATGTTAAATTTATTTTGATTAGTCCATGTACAGAGAAAGTTAAATTAATTGAAAAAAAGACTGCATTGTATGAATATAATTAGTGTCACACTGTTACGGTCGTTACAACTTATACAATGATATTGATAAAGTCATATTTAAAACTTCGGATACATATATAATTTGGAACATATAATCTTTCTTGAAAAAGCAAATTTTAAAAGCTCAGCATTTCATTATTCTGTAAACTATCATGAAATCAATTATTAAAATACCTGGCAGTGTTATTTTAGAGTTTCAAGCCGTATGCTTGATGATTGTACGATTCGGCAATTTTTTACAACCGACCGCATCCTGATCCTCTCTCCTCTATCCTGAAGGGGAGTAGACTTCTTTGTAATGGTATCGTAGATATATATTGCCGCCAGTTAGTTGGACAGTGTAAACAAAATTATTGAGGTCTCTGTCATTCCCACAAGCCGCCAAGAAAAAAAAAGGGTCTCTTAGTTAGCTTTATTCTTAAACGAATACCATACAGCTAGAGCTACACCCGACAAGCTTCATATTGTACCTACTTAAAAAGGATAGTGAATTCAGTGAATACTCTCTAGTTATAACGTTTATTGTACAATGTTAATGCAATAAATAAATATATAAGAATAGAGGTCTAAAATGCTTATGTGAAAACAAAAATGTTTATTTTTTTCGACCTATTTTCGGACCTCAATGTTTCGGTGATAGTTCTGTATTTTCATTATTTTATACGATGGTGCTGAGTAACTTTACGAGAACGCATAACACAACTCTTGTTATAAGTAGTCTTCCCACCCTTCCCGTTTCTTTAAGGATAAATTTACGGATGAGTTTTCTGACTTTGTTTTAATGTGGCTTAAAATTGGAGAAAAATGAACTGAACATAATAAGAGTTTAGGGCTAATTCAATTAGAGTGGCGGAATTTTGTTCCTATCACTACATAATATAAAACAAAGTCGCTTTCTCTGTCCCTATATCCCTTTGTATGCCTTAATCTTTAAAATTACGCAACGGATTTTGATGCGGTTTTTTTTAATAGATTGTGATTAAAGAGGAAGGTTTTATGCCCTTGCGAAGCCGAGGCGGGTCGCGTATCATATAGAAAGAAAGAAAAAAATTGACATCGACACGACGAAGAAGAAGAATATTAGCCAGGTATGGCTGAAATCAAAACTAGTTTCATTCGAAGAAATTAGAATAAATGCTGACTTTATCCATACTAATATTATAAATGCGAAAGTCTGTCTGTCTGTCTGTCTGTCTGTCTGTCTGTCTGTCTGTCTGTCTGTCTGTCTGTCTGTCTGTCTGTCACCTCTTCACGGCTAAACTGCTAGACCGATTGTAATGAAATTTGGTAGGGATGTAGTTAACGACCTGAGGTCAAACATAGGCTACTTTTGGGCGCGATATAACAGAGTCCCACGCGGGGCGAAGCCGCGGGGAACAGCTAGTTATTTATAATGTAGTAGCGACCCGCCCCAGTATAAAAACCTTCTTGGCTCAATCTATTAAAAAAATCGCTTCAAAATCTGTTGCGTTGTTACAAAGGTTTAAGCATAAATAGGGACAGACAGCGGAAAGCGACTTTGTACTATGTAATGAAATACACACAATTAACAAATATATAAGACAGACAGTTCATAAAAAAAATTGCCTCTCCAATTAATACTAGTCTCACAAGTGTGCATAATTCTAACGAATATATATTTAAAACTAGTACCAGTTATATTGCGCCGAAAAATAGTCTATGTTTGACCTCTGCCTTTAACTATATCTATTCAACATTTCATTTAAATCGGTCCAGCGGTTTGGCCGTAAAAGCGTAACAGACATTCGAGACGGACAGATTCACATTTGTAATATTAGTATGGTAGTATAGATACTACTAAGTGTAGAGAACAAAATAAAAAAATATCTATATATATCTAATAGTGTTCTGTAAAGCTGTGTACACATCTATCTATATCCATACTATCCATACTTCCATACTTCCATATCCATATCCATACTAATATTATAAATGCGAAAGTCTGTCTGTCTGTCTGTCTGTCTGTCTGTCTGTCTGTCTGTCACCTCTTCACGGCTAAACTGCTGGACCGATTGTGATGAAATTTGGTAGGGATGTAGTTAACGACCTGAGGTCAAACATAGGCTACTTTTGGGCGCGATATAACCGAGTCCCACGCGGGGCGAAGCCGCGGGGAACAGCTAGTCTATATATATATAAAAGAAAGTCGCGTTAGTTACACAATTTATAACTCAAGAACGGCTGAACTGATTTAGCTGAAATTTGAAATGGAGATTGCTTAGAAACTGAAACAACACATAGGCTATATTTTATTCCGGAATTCCCACGGGAGCTGAGCACCGAGCAACTGCTAGGTATTTTTAAAAGTTATTTTTTAACTGTGCACACAGCTTTAAACCGTACATTGACATGAACGGTATAACCCTGAAGTTTATTCTCTCGTTTATTTTTAATAGCGTTTGACGTTTTACTCACGACGACGGGGTTATGTCAAAATCCATATCCATCCATACTAATATTATAAATGCGAAAGTCTGTCTGTCTGTCTGTCTTTCTGTCTGTCTGTCTGTCTGTCTGTCACCTCTTCACGGCTAAACGGATGGACCGATTGTGATGAAATTTGGTAGGGATGTAGTTAACGACCTGAGGTCAAACATAGGCTACTTTTGGGCGCGATATAACCGAGTCCCACGCGGGCGGAGCCGCGGGCAACAGCTAGTGTTAAATAAATTAGGACAGTGTCGTAAAATTGTTATATCGTCTATCTCTGTACTTTTTCATATCGTATATTTTATGGATTATATTACTTTAAAAACCAAGAACACTAACAGATATTTTATTAAAATGTGTCGTTAATTTTATAATTATTAAATACACTAAATCGGTTTGTGGTAAGATGACAATAATTTAAAAATAGTGTTTACTCTTTTTTCGCCAAAAATATACAGGATATTAACTAAATTGTTATTTTTTTTTTATCAAATCTTGTTGTGCCACCTATTAACAAGAAAAAGAACTAAATATTTTTCTTAGGCAATGGGACCACGTGCTTAAACAAACATATAACTTAAATGACTACATCATACGGGCCTGTTTACCAGTTGGATCTTCAGCTTACGCTACAGAGCTATAGTCTACTTTGAATTATGGTCCAAAATTTGGAGGTAATAGTTTTTACATTAAAGACTGCCGGCTGATCTCCGTAACTTTTTTACAGGAAATACACCATCCTACCCTACATCCTGCCTAATATATCAATAACTAGCTTTTGCCCGCGGCTTCGCCCGCGTGTACTTCCCTCGGGAACAGTGCTTTTTCTCGGGATGAAAGGTACTCTATGTCCTTCTCCTGGCTCTAAACTACCTCCCTGACAATTTTCAGCTAAATCGGTTCAGCCGTTCTTGAGTTATAAGTGGAGTAACTAACACTTTGTTTTATATATAAAGATATTTATTACTATTGGTACAGATCGAAAACGGTCAATCAACATTTACAAAATCTGTTACAGGATCATGTCATAGCCCTAATTATAGTCTAATCATGCATCACGGCGTCACGTTAAATTATGAGAACAAACTAATTTATTTGCATACCTACTTTGCATATCCGCACCACTCATAAATGTATGTCCACACTGCACGTTTAAAACGACGAACGTAAAACAATGAGCGTTTTCAAAAACGACTTACGCTATAACACAATACAAAATGCGTTCAAATACTCTATTTTTAGTTAACGATTTGATGACAAATTCAACTGATAGCTTTGACCCATTTCCAAATTTTCTGGACCTTAAGCTGCTGGCTACTATTAGTAACTCAGATAACGATTTATTTACAACACCGTCATTAAGGCGTAGCATAGTAGGAAGATTACAAATATCAATAGTTATAATACATTTTTTACTTAGTAAATAGTTATTAGAAGAAGAGTTAGAAACGTTTGAAAAGCCCATTTTAACTAAAGTATGTTTTGGCTCTTTCTTTCTTACCTGACACTTCATGAGAAAGAACGAGATGAAACACATTTAAACTAAAATAATCTTAACAAACGTTTCTTAATACGGGGGTAACCCCCGTAAAATAACGATAACTACTCCAAGCTTTGTTTACGTATTGAAGAGATAAAAAGTCAGTAAAAAATACCAATTTAAATGCATATCACTTTAGTTCAGACACACCTACAGATCTAGACGATCACATCACAACTGCTTAATCCCCCGCCCTGTGTGAACACATCCTTAGGTTTTATAATTACGACACATCAGTATTCTGTACGCGTTGTTTGTATATGCAGTTTTATGACTGAGCTTAATGATAGCAGAATGCGTACGATGGCTTAACTACTATATAATTTGTGACAAAAATAATGACGACATGAATATTTGTGGCGACAACTTTTCATGCTGCAATAAATCTATTAACAACGAGCAACAGATGGCGCTAAAAAGTCTATAAAATACAAAAGAGAAATGTAAATAATATGACTGATTAAAATTTTGAATTAGAGAATTAAAATTAAAAATCATTTGAAACCACTAGCAGTCGCATAAGAACGCACCTCCCCGAACAAAATTAAAATTTTATTTCTAAGTAACTAAGGTCTAATTTTATGTTGTAACCAGCTATTTTGAAAGATTTTATAGGCTACAAGTTGGCAGCTCAAACGACTCTTAGTTATTATAAGTATCAATATTTTAGGAAGGGGCCGTATGCTTGACTTTCAACCTAGCGTATAAAAGGGACGATAAAATTATTGGTCATTATCAAATATCAGTCCATTTCAATACAAAACATTGGATCTTCATGCTGGTCTGGAAGAAAAAGAAAAACATAGAATGTAGCAGCTGATTCTCTTCCCGCGTAAGCTGTAAAAGTCGACTGAGGGGATCGGCGAATGGGGGAATCATGACATAGGCGATGCGGCTAGGAACCCATCACTATTGATTTCCTGTTTCAACTCTCATCAGGCTCTGTCTACCCGTATGGGATAAAGACGTGATTAAATGTATAACATTGGATCTCTTAAACAATTTTGACAGTTAAGGCCTCAATTTTATAAAAACTGATTACATTTGTGGGACAAAATGAAGCTAGTATCGATACAGGAAGGGTAGCCATTCGATACTTTTTCCAAGATTTAGTAAAATAATTTCATTTACATTTAAAAAAAAATATTTTGAATTTTTACTTGCTCTTGGTAAAAGAGCTTATCATATTTGCATTGTGATAAAATGTTCCGGTTTTAAACAATTGTGATCTTATTTATTGGTTTAAATTATAATATTGTAGTTATTTGGGAAAATAAATATATAGTGACAAATCACACAGATTGAGCTAGCCCCAAAGTAAGTTCGAGACTTGTGTTATTGGATACTAACTCAACGATACTATATTTAATAACAAATATATATATAGATAAACATCCAAGGCCCAGGCAAATCAGAAAAATACAATTTATCATCTTGACCTGACTGGGGATCGAACCCGAGACCTCTTGAGTAGCGGACAAGCATGTTAACCATAGCGCCACGAAGGTCGTCATACCTAGAGAATGAACTAGATACACAGGTAGACTTGATCTTTTTACCATGTAAGTATGACACTACGTTATTCTCAAGCGAGTGGAGCCGCAAGCAATAACTAGATAATATATAAATTTGTTCAGAAATTGGCGGGCAGTCACCTTTATTTGAATAACCTAAAAACTCAAGCACCTTAAATGCAGAATACCCTCCTTACAGGATTATTGGATTACTTTTGAAATGAAGACACCATTGGGAATGAAATATAAACTGAGTTCGTTCCAAAGTCAGCAGGAATTTTTCATTTTAATTAAGAGTAAGTATTTCCCTTTTTTTAGTAAAAAAAGCGAATCCACAGTCACGTTTGCGTTTTGATTATGCTAAATGTATTTACGTAAACCGGAGTATTTTTGTGAACGTCATGGTATACTAACTTCAGCACAGCTTTTTTGGTGTTTTGGGATTGCATTAAAATTTATTTAAATCGTTTTCAGGGTATAGGTGTAAAGTTTGTCCAGTTAAGAGTCGGTAAGAGTCGGTCTTAAAAACCTGTATACTGCAAAAAAATTGCAGACCTTTTGAAAATGGAAAACATAGGAGTACCCGAAATCGGCGTGCGATATGACGATAGTGGAATGGAGGAGACGAGGAAGGTATGTAAGGATCGTAGCCAATGGAAATCTCTACTCTCTACTGCCTACCCCTACGGGAGACAGGCGTGATATGTTTGTATGTATGTATTATGTACAGTGGGGTACAAAGTAAAGTAAGCATATCGCTTTACAATTACACTTACATCTATTGGCACCATGGTTATAGTTTGGCAATTTAAAAACAGTTTTCCCACATATGACACTATGGTGCCAATTTTTTGTGGGGTCAGTTGATGAAAACCCCTAAGGTATCTTCATTCTTTTTAGAAGGCTGGCTAATTCAAGTTCAAGTTACCAGACTTCAATCGTACCTATAAAGGCTTTATAAATAAAGCGATCAGTAATCAGAAAAATTAATCTTATTCCCATAATCTTAAAACACAATGCTAAGTATGGATTAGTCTATTCCCTAGCAAGATAGTATACTACAGAGTACGAATTAAAAAATATTTTGCTTCAGTGATCCAAAATACTAACAGCGACGGCTCGACGACCCAAAGTTGATCATGGCCTTCGACACAAGAGTTCACTCCAAAAATACTTATTTAAATTCAAAATGTCAGTTTTTATCAAAAAAGCCAGCAGTATAACATTTAAATCTCCGCCATGTTGGTCCGGAATCAAATTACAATTTACCGAGCACATGTACAGGGTAGGTAACCTACATGTTAAAATTAATAATTAAATACGCTACGTGACTTTCGCGCGATGTGCAAAGCAGGATACATAAGGGATTGGGATGGGGTTCGATTTTTTTCATTCGGGAGGGAACACCTTATCGTGTGTTGCAGTCCTGACTTGATGAATAGGAATTAGGGGAAAGTTCTTCATCTGAATACTACATCTTCATTAAATTAAACTATTTTATACGGTTTTCTATCGCGTTTATTGCTTACTTATTTATACCTAACGTTTCAAGCACTTTACAGAGCTCATGGTCGCAGGCAGACTGAGTTGACATTCGTCTGTGTCATTTGTTTCTGATGTCACAAGAATACAAAACCATAGCTCATAAATCATTGAAAACTATTTCGATTCACACAGTATTGGCTGACAGTATCAAAAACACTTGTAGTCTTCCGATGAGTTTGAGATTTTATTAAATTGATAACTGGGTCCCAAGCTGGTGGTACTTGCCATCCATCCTCTCTATTGAAATTAGGATGTTTTTTAATTTCGATCGCTTCACGTATCATCCTTGGTATAAATCTGTTTTCTTTTGCAAGGACTTGAGGATTATCAAAACGCATGTAGTGGTTGGATTTGTCAAGTGAGTGTTCACAGACTGCAGACTTGGTTATTAACAAAACTTCGTGGTCATACCAATACTTATGTCAAGGACTCTTACCATTTCATCAGCTTAATTAAAGACCTACAACTAACTGATGATGACACAATGGTTAGTTTTGATGTACAGTCATTATTTACCAGCCTTCCTTTGCATGACTGCATTAACATTGTCAAGAAAAGGCTTGAGGACCAGCACCTACCTCAAGAATATGCAGAGTTACTTGAACATTGCTTAACATCAGGCTATCTATACTGGGAAAACAAATTTTACATGCAAATTGACGGTGTGGCTATGGGGTCTCCAGTCTCTCCCATTGTTGCTGATATATTCATGGAAGACCTTGAGGAGAAGGCTCTTTCAACCACCCTGGCTATGCCGAAGATGTTCAAACGGTACGTAGATGATACTTTTGTTGTACTCCCTAAAACTCAAGTCTCAGTTTTATTAGATCATTTAAATTCCATTAATAGTAAAATTAAATTCACAATGGAATCTGAGAATAATAATTCTTTAGCTTTCCTTGACATTTTAATAATGAGAAATCCTGACAATAGTATTGGTCACACCGTGTATAGAAAGCCAACCCATACCGATAAATACCTCAATGGAAAATCTCATCATCATCCATGTCAGTTGGCTACCGTAGGCAAATCTTTGTTTCAGAGAGCACAAGGCATCTGTGACACCCACCATCTCAAAGAAGAGCTTCGACGAGTCAAGTCTGTCTTGAGAAGCAACAAACTCAGCCTTCCACACATACGACACAGATGTCGACCCAAGCCACACACAGTTGACCGTTTCCCAGCCATCTTACCTTACATAAAGGGAGTCACAGACAAGATTGGTAACATACTTAGGCGAGCTTCAATCAAGACTTACTACAAGCCGCATAAGAAAATAAACCAACTTTTAAGACCTGTTAAATCCAATATCCCATTGCAAGATGCTGGAGTTTATAAAATTGACTGTGACTGTGGTTTATCATACATTGGGCAAACAAAGAGAAGCATTGGTACCCGTATCAAAGAACATATTGCTGACATGAAACATAGACGCTCAACCAAGTCTGCAGTCTGTGAACACTCACTTGACAAATCCAACCACTACATGCGTTTTGATAATCCTCAAGTCCTTGCAAAAGAAAACAGATTTATACCAAGGATGATACGTGAAGCGATCGAAATTAAAAAACATCCTAATTTCAATAGAGAGGATGGATGGCAAGTACCACCAGCTTGGGACCCAGTTATCAATTTAATAAAATCTCAAACTCATCGGAAGACTACAAGTGTTTTTGATACTGTCAGCCAATACTGTGTGAATCGAAATAGTTTTCAATGATTTATGAGCTATGGTTTTGTATTCTTGTGACATCAGAAACAAATGACACAGACGAATGTCAACTCAGTCTGCCTGCGACCATGAGCTCTGTAAAGTGCTTGAAACGTTAGGTATAAATAAGTAAGCAATAAACGCGATAGAAAACCGTATAAAATAGTTTAATTTAATGTGTAACAATCGCGAAAACATAAGAAATCATTACTACATCTTCAGTTTGCTTTATATGGCCACTGGTTATTTATTAGATTATGGTTTTAATTTGATTTATTTCTAACTAGCGACCCGCCCTGGCTTCGCATGGGCATAAAAACCTTTAACTTGAATCACTTTATCTATTAAAAAAAACGCATTAAAATCCGTTGCGTTGTTTTAAAGATTTAAGCATTCATAGGGATACGGGGACAGAGAAAGCGACTTTGTTTTATACTATGTAGTGATGATAGTAAATGTAATGTAATTTATCTATGTATATGTAAAAATTAAAGCCGTTTTCCGTTGTCACGACATAGCATGGAAACGGCTTGACCGATTTGGCTGATTTTTTTTTTGTAGTTTTCTAATACTCTGTACAAGGTTCTTACGGAAAAAAATATTAAGAGGGGCGGTACGAAGTTCACCGGGTCAGCTAGTATTGAATAAAAATAAAACCATTTTTGTGTACTGCTATATACACTATGTTATTGTCAGATTTCTTTATTTTATTAATGTTTTTGTGCCACAGTTAGGTATACCAATAATACTACCATTCTATATATCCATCTGCCAGTACTATGCTTTTGACGGATGGATTAAACCTTACTAATTAAGAGATTACAACAATTCATAGTATCAACTGCGATTAGCTTTTCATATAATCATATAAACGTTCCATTACCAATTTGACAAATTACCCTTAACGACACAATCATTTTGCCGCCGCCGTGAAACTTTTACCCCTTTCACAAACAGTTGTTCATTTTGTCGGTAGTTTTTACGCCTTAACTACAGTAATTTGTTAAATTTGTTAGGTTTAGAAGGTAATTTGTATGCGGGCATAGTGCCGCATCATGCCGTTAACGCGGTTCGCGTAATACTGAATTAGAGTTTAAAATTAATAATAAACTTTGCTAGTGCAAGTTGGAACGGCCGTCAACACACGGCATTAGTTTGTATATATTTTTTTTTTTAATATGGATGGGTACCTATTTAAGCTTTGCATAGCTTTTATCGCGGGCTTTGAGCGCGACGACCGGTTCAAGAAATTCCGTAACGAAAATAAAACCGCCTACCATGTAGCTCGGCCGAGCGTTCGTGCTTATTACATAAGTTAACAAAATGCTATGCAATAGCTTTACTGCGACGGTCTCCAAGTGCCGCACGTTTTTTTATTATATTTTAATGGGCAAAATCTGAGTCTGTATACTTATACCGATGGCTCACCTTCTGTCGTGCCCTAGCTGCCCTGTCTTCTTCATAATGGGGGAATTGAACGAAGCAAACGACCGGGCGGAAGAAGTGGCCAAGTACTGTGCTAAGTGAATAGAGCCCATACAGCCATTATGACTCGAAAAGAAGAAAAAGACGGGAAAAATATGTTTCACGTTCCGCTGGAGTGAAGAAGTTGTAAAGGATCTGGAAGCTCTCTAAAAATCAGACTGGCAAGTGGTGGCGCTAAGCAGAGAACGATGGAGAAAACCCTTAAAAGACAGAACAGGGACGCGTGGAAAAAAAAGAGAAGAGGCTTTTGCCCAGCAGTGGGACACATACAGTTAGGGAAAAAAGTACAAATTATTTAGCAGTCAAGCATAAGGCCGTCATTTGGGCACCCAGTAGCTCAATACATTACGCTTGAGATATCACAAAGGTGTCACTGGCGCATTGCCAACTTATCGTGTAAGATATTTAGCCACGAAGTTTTCTTATTGATAAATTGTCTACTAGTGATAGTGGTAGTGCTATGTGTCTTTTCCTTTATCTCTCGAAAACTACGTACTCGTAAGAGCAACTTAAATATTTAAAAAACTTCAATGTCCACATCATTTTATTTTTATTCATTGAATTTTCATTCTTCATTTCCAGCAAGACATTGAAGGTTCAAAAATAGCATGCCATTAATGCTCAGATGAGTGGAAATTACGATCAATTTTCAAACATTTCCGATAGAGGCACAATTTTTCGTCTGAAATTCGTAATTATGTCACCAGGCCGGGGGTCTTGTAGACGCGGAGCTATGGTGTGGGTAGGAAGGAAGGAATAAGCTAAGGGTTGAACAAATATCTTTAGCGTCACCCCTGGAATATCCTGGGTGCTTATCCAAAGGCACAATTTAAAAACGTTGACGAAGTTCGAGAAGAACAAAATGTATGGGATTGACATAAGCCGCGCTAAATCACTTGGCCAATCGTATGTCATATTATTTCTTGTTTTATAGTTTCATCAAAAATTATCTGACCAATTTGCGGCCCAATTGAAAAATTAAGATATTTAGGAGTATCCGATATCGGTGATCGTTAGGGTTTAGTATAGAGGAATAAAGTGTGAAGGATGAGGTCCGTAAGGTTCGTAGGATCTGAAAAAAAAACTAAAGGCCCGCAGACCTGTGGGAGACAGGCGCAATGATACGTATGTATGACCAGTCTCTTGCTTGATTTCAATAAATAAATATATAATAATATAAGGGACAAATCACACAGATCAATACTGCTTATCCTTAGCCTAAAATAATAAATGTAAGTAAAAATTAATTCTAAATGAATATCAATGTTATTTTTAAAATAGAAAAGTTAGGACACCGTGTTTTTATGAACCCTGGTTCCAAAGTCATTTGAATTGGGATACAACCATACAAAGTAGAATAAATCCCTCATTGTAACAACATATTTCTTAACCCAAGTTGCCAACCCTATAGACGGATATGAAATGACAAAAGACGTATCAAGTAACACGCGAAATCTCCGCACAAGCGGCCCTAACCTAAATAATATTATTTATTATTTAAGCGTTTTTCCGTTACATTCAAGCGATATAAGCATAATAGCTCGGATTCTATTAATATGAACATTATAATTAAGGCCGCCTATTGTATTATCTATGATTGTAATTACCTAATTGTATGTCCTTCCATGCTGGTCTGGAAGAAAAAGAAAAACATAGTATGTACCAGCTGCTTCTCTTCCTGAGCAAGCCGTCAAAGTCGTCTGAGGGAATCGCCGAATGGGGGAATCATAACATAGGCGATGCGGCTAGCAACCCATCACTATTGATTTCCTGTTTCAACTATCATTATGCTTAACGTGGTCTAGGGTCTTATGACCCTAGGCTCTGTCTACCCCGTATGGAATAAAGACGTGATTATATGTATGTATGTATGTATGTATGTAACTGTATGTTATAAGATGTTTTTTGTTGTCCTGTAATATTTCCTTTGATGACATTCATGCATTATTATTATAAATATTTACTTGCTCGGGTAGAACGTCAGCCTTATCTCATTGGAAATGCTATAGTCTAAAAGAGGCACAAACAAAATTAGACCTATCATTTATAAAATCATAGATAAATAAGCTATTGATGAATCAGCGAACTTTATCTTAAACCACATCGCACTTCATTCCATATCGTAATATGTCGCTAGTGATCACTACATAGTATAAAACAGTTGTTTTTTCTGTCCCTATGTCCCTTTGTATGCTTAAATCTTTAAAACTACGCAATGGATTTTGATGCGGTTTTTTTTAATAGATATAATGATTCAAGAGGAAAGTTTTGCCATGCGAAGCCGGGGCGTATCGCTAGTAAAATATAAAAAAATAGTAGCGACACCAGCAAAATTACTTTTATCAAATTCTCTCGTTGCCAGCCCTATCAACGAATATGAAATGACAAAAGACGTACCTATATAGTGACACTCGGGAATCCCGCACAACCGACCCGAACCAGTTTTTTTGTATACGAACACGTGATAATAAGGTTATTAAATATATTTAACACTATGAACGCCGCAAGCGCAGACACAATAGTTTTTCAATGGTTTGTCGGTCATCGGTGGGCCGCTGGGCGTACAAAATTTTGATCTATTTATAAAGTTATTTAGTTGAATAAATAGAGGTATATAGGGACAAATCACACAGATTGAGTTAGCCCCAAAGCAGGTTCGAGACTTGTGTTATGGGATACTAACTCAATGATAATATATTTTTATAACAAATACATATATAGATTAACATCCAAGACCCAGGTCAATCAGAAAAAAACATTTTTCATCTTGACCTGACCGGGGATCGAACCCGGGACCTCCTGGGAAGCGGTCAAGCATGTTGCCCGTTACGCCACGGAGGTCGTCCTATAATTAACCGGTAATGACATAGAACGTACCAAAATACTATACATATACTGCAGAAAAATAAAAATCTCTTATTGCCAGCCCTATCAACGGATATGAAATGACAAAAGACGTATCGAGTGACACGCGGGAATCCCGCACAACCGGCCCGAACCAGTTTTCTTTATCTACAAACGTGTCAATATTGGATGTTGGGTTTTTTTGCAGTCCCTTAATAAATCTAACGGTTGTTTTCTTTACAACGTTTTTTGTTGAGTGGTAATAACAGAATATTCGGGCAAATGGCTGTGATACTTATGGGATTGTTGTAAATCTCCCTTCTCTGTGACCTTGCTTGGGTTTTTTAGAGGTGGCTTCACTATCACTACATCACTACTGTAACAAAGCATCAACTATCATATTAATAATTATTTTGATTAATCCTAATACTAATTATATTTAAATAGTTTATTAAGCTGGCAATACTTTTATTCGAATTGTTCGGTGTTCAACGATATCTCAAGTTGTCAATGTCAAGCAAATGTCAAGTCGGTCGTCTTCTCCGCCATATCAGCAGTCGTGATTGAGCTGATTGGGAGTGAACACTAAGGTCAGTAAGTTAACATTTATTTTATGTATTTGTGATGTGATCGGACATTGGAGTTAATTGTTTTTATTACGAGTAAATCGTATACATAATAATAAATGTTTTTGCGTTGATTTCTGGATTTTATTTCTAGATTTATTAAAATATTCCTCTATTTATCTGAGATGTTACACTACATAGTAAAAAACAAAGTCGCTTTCTCTGTTCCTATATACCTATGTATGCTTAAATCTTTAAAACTACGCAACAGATTTTGATGCGGTTTTTTTTAATAGATAGAGTGATTCAAGAGGAAAGTTTTTATGCCAGTTAATATATATAACTAATTTGATAGAGGGGAATGAAGCGTATGGGTTCTCCCTTCCGGTACGGAGGCCGTGTTGCTCAAAGTGTCAAAATGATGAACCAACTTCTAAGCAATAGTTAAAAAAAATAACATATACTAAAAATATTTTTAAACGTTACGATCATCTTAGAAATTATAAACAATTTAACTTATAAACAAATTAGGTATATAGCGACAAATTCTACATATTGAGTTAGCCCCAAAGTAAGTTCGAGACTTGTGTTATGGGATACTAAATCAACGATACTATATTTTATAAATACATATGTAAATAAACATCCAAGAACCAGGTCAATCAGAAAAAAACATTTTTCATCTTGACCTGACCGGGAACCCGGAACCCTTGAGTAGCGAACAGTCATATTGACTGCTACGCCACGGAGGTCTTCAAAAGTACGACTAATAAGTAAGTCAAAACTCCTCATTGCAGTATAATAAATTTATATAATATAAATATTGTCTATGACTGTCCAAAGTGGTCGCCGCCTTAAACCGCTAGAATTTTATAAAAGGATGTTTTTCAAAAGTCATGAAGATTTTGGAATAATCATCTCTTCTTTCCTCTCTCCACTAAAATATTGTCTATATCGCGCTATCCATAGAGCATCTACCTATATTAGTTCGGATATCACAGTTTGAAATTGGAATAACAATAATTAAATACATAAGAAATAGAACGACACAGTTCTACCGGATCCCCAAAAATAACAAACAATGCGTAACAGCCCAAAAGTTAGGAAGGGATTAAATAGCAATCAGCCTATCTGGAGCACCGTAGATACGGAGCCAAAACTTTGACTAATCGCCCTTTAATTGGAATTTTAATTAATTTTATTTTATTTACAGACATAATCTGGAAATAAAATTATATAACTGTAATCATACGCAATATTTATTTATTAATACCCAATTGTTCCATAAATACAAAATACTTACCTATACAATTGACGGACCAAATAATTTTTTTATTGTTACATATAACACTTACTTTTATATTATGGTATTTCGTTATTTCTATTTGGAACATTATAATTATTATTTATATATGTACAATTTAAGTCCATCTATTTGCAACAGGATTGAAAAAAAAATTAATGAATTACGACAAACTATGACGAACAATATGATGACGATAAAAGAAAATAAATATATATTTTTTTGAGAAATGTTGGCAAAACATATAAAAATAAAAACAATCAACCATTCACAGGCCCCCGACACAGCATATGACGATGAATATATATCGTTTAGCACAAAACATGTTTGTATTTGTATATCAAAATAATAGTTAAATATTAAATAACATATAGAATTTCGAAATTTTTGTTTCTTTTTGACACTTCTTGCAATAATAATAATAATATTGAGATTTATCTACCAACTTTAATTTTGAACAAATCAACCTCTTGCTAAAGTACGTAGGGTAAAAGGACATGTCACTAATTAAATCAGAGGCTAAGTGATCAGGGATGTAATGGACAAAAAACCTCTGGTCTCCCCAGCCAACTTGTCATTGTACTAATTACATTAATTAGTGGAGTGCAGACACGACGCTCGGATAGTGTCGTTATTTTTTTTAATTACTGCCCTGGCACTTCCATTTTTGGACTAATGAGGAAAGTCGATTGTAAACTATAGTTGTATATTTTGATTATAACATTCAAATCCGCATGGACTTGGATTTGAAATCATAAATTTCTATTTAAAAGATTATTAACATCATTTGAACCACATCAATCAAGAATGCTTACAAAAAGAAAAGAAAGTATGATGATTGGGACAGACATATAGATCGACATTTTTACCCCCTAATTTTCGAAGGGGCGTAAAATAAAAAAATAAATAAAAACAAGACAGGGTTGATTAAAAATTGAGTTACGAAACTCATTCAAGCAGCTCCACGGAAGGGTTAAGTACGCTCATCTCCAGTAATTACTTGTGACATCATAAAAATTAAATAAACCTATTTACATGACAAATTACATCAGCATCCGCCGGATTAAGCGCTCGAAGTGACAGGGGCGCAATTTAAAAAAAAATATACGGTTATGGTGACCTGGTTTGGGTTCTGTAGAAATTATTAACCTTTTATCATAGAATTAGGAATCGGCGACGCATATTTTTTAGTCTATGCCTAAAGAAAAATTAAAAAAATATATATATACATTAATAATTTTTATATTTTTAAATTTTTTTGAGTCAGAATTAAAGTTTAAATTTGATGGTTCTCATAATAATTTTCGAGTAAGCGTCAGGTCAGGGTTCTTCAGATTCCCCCGTCTTGCATCTCGCTTCGCTCGTTCAGACGATGAGTAATATTTTTTTTTGCTTGTCTGCTTTTCCTCATTGTCATACTTCATTTTCATACTGCATCTGTGCCAGATAAGAAACTTAAAAAAATAACAAAGGACCAGTCAAAATATTCAATATTATTGATGGTCTTCTAACAACTCTAATCATAGAGTTCTAAGCATCTTAGTCTCTTAAAAATATATCTCAGTGAAAGACTAACGATGTCCTACTTAACAAAATAACAATATTCTTTTTTTAAGTATTCCAAAGGAGGTAACATGTAGCATAGGTTCCTCATGGGACCTATTTCAGGAACTAGTCTCTTTACAAAGTGATACCAAAATTATTAACAATAAGTATTACCTAGCTAGTTACATGTTACTTGTTTGTAAAGAGTTTTTTTTTAACGCAACGAACCCTAAAACCGGATAAAGTTTGTCCGGGACGCTTGGTTACGCCAGTAATCCGGGGCGGCCGGACGAAAAACTCGTGCGAAATGGCCGGAAGGACCGCACTCGTAATGAGCGGCTGAGGTCAAGATTTGCAGGGTTAGGTTGTTTATATAGTATGTAAGGAAAAAACTTTTAATTCGAATATAGAATAGCAGATTCCCTTTTTTAAGAGTATTTCTTTTTGTTATAAACTAGCGACCCGCCCCGGCTTTGCATGGGCATAAAAAACTTCCTCTTGAATCACTCTATCTATTAAAAAAAACCGCATCAAAATCCGTTGGGTAGTTAGTTTTAAAGATTTAAGCATACAAAGGGACATAGGGATAGAGAAAGCGACTTTGTCTTATACTATGTAGTGATAGTGATAGTGAAGTGATATAGATAAATATACATATAGTGACAAACATAGAAAAATAAAATCGCGTGCGGTTGATATTTTTCAGATTAACCTAACCGGTGATCGAACCCGGGACCTCTTGAGTAGCGGGCAGGCATGTTAACTATTACGCCACAGAAGTCGTCTCTTCATATTGTACATGTTATCACGGGTTCATCAGGTATCAGAGACTAAAAGATTTCGACACAACCTTTACGAAGCTCCTCCGCTTTCTTCAAACTCTCTTCGAATGCCTGATGATTTCGATAACTCCTAACGGTCTCTGATCTCCACTCCGATCCATCCTCTGGAACATACTCCTTATAATCTCCCCTTTTAAAGAGCTCTACGATTTGTTCTAAGTACCTAAGTTTTTCGAGGTTTACCCCGATTCTCCCAATCGACATTCAAATAAAACCATTTCACAAACCAAATTATTGATGCTTAACAATTTGGTTTTGCAGAATACTCCAAATAGGTTTTTTATTGTAATGTAAACATTTGTCAAGTCAATTTACACAATCATCTAATATCAAATTATGAAACATTTTTTGTTATTTAGTTCAAACGAAAATCACTTTTAAATAAGATTTCAAAAAACTCTACTACTTAACTACTATCTAATTAACTATTTTATAACGAGTGGGTGTGTGTTCTGTCTAATAGTCAGGGTATAAATATTTAAGCATTTTTATGTAAGTTACAGTATTATTTTCGTAACGAATACAAACAAATAAAAAAAATACTACACACATTTCATTTTGTATACCATTGACTTATAAAAACATTGCCATTTTTATTAAACGCACACATTTTTTGCGAACAATATCAAAAATATTGGCACAAAGTCCTCATTTTTGTTCGAGCCGTGTATTTTACAGCCTGTTTGCATGGGAAATACAAACAATGACATCACATAAAGTTAAATTACACCATAATACATGGGTAACTGTTGCATTTACGTTTGTACAGTGGGCCGGTTAGAAAAGTGTACTAGCTGAGCTGTAGGTAAGGTGGTATGTTCTCTTCAAATTCAAATTGTATATTTTCAATATAGGATATTCTTATCACTTATTCTCATTCATCTGTTTGGCCCACTGTTAATTTGTTATTTTTCATTAGAAATTGTATTGTATGGTTGTTTATTAAGAACTAGCTGTTCCCCCTCGGTTTTACTCGCCATTAGTGTGTATATAGTTCTATAGCCTATAACCTTCCCCAAGAATCAGGCTTTCATATACAAAAAGAATTTTGCAAATCTGACCAGTCGTTTTCAAGTTATAAGCGTTCAAACGAACAAACACTTCAGCTATATTATATTAGTATAAATTTGCCTTGGAGAACTGTCACAAAAATATGCAGTACCTATATAACGCTGTTTTCAATTACTAAGGACACCAGTATCATTGCTGGTAAGCGGTTACCGAGACCGCAAATGAGTGCTTACACAGGAGCAAAACGCTTGTAATACAGATGCTGTTTTTTTTGTTATGCGTCTTACAGCTGTGCCTCTGTATGCTTTTGTTAAATAATTGCCTTAGCACCCAAGCGGTCACTGGTGGACGCGTAACGTAATGATTATAACTGTTATCTCTATTGAAAATCAATGATTTTCTTGTGGAGTGTAACAGTGACCAACCAAATGAAATTGCTTTATTCTTATAAAATATAGTTGTACCCCCCCCCCCCCCACCTTTGCCCAATACTTGGCCCCCTTTTTTGATTTTAATTCATGCCCGATGATTCGCTATATTGTTAAGTTTTGGGAAAAAATCTATGCAATATATTATATTACCTACGACAAAGTACGAAAAAACTAGTTAATCGAGAGATTTCAGAACATAAAAACAATTTATCGACCAGGCAGACTATCGATAGAGGCCTATCGAACATCACTAAACTTAAGTAAATCAACTGTTTGTTTTCACATCAAAGTTTATGTTTGCTTATAAGCCAACCTGACTTGATCAAAGGTCGTCATGATTGGAATTTGATTTAATTAATTTCGAAATGGTAATTGAGATTTGAAATAATATTTTATAGTATACTAGCTGTTCCCCGCGGCTCCGCCCGCGTGGGACTCGGTTATATCGCGCCCAAAAGTAGCCTATATTTGACCTCAGGTCGTTAACTACATCCCTACCAAATTTCATCACAATCGGTCCAGCAGTTTAGCCGTGAAGAGGTGACAGACAGACAGACAGACAGACAGACTTTCGCATTTATAATATTAGTATGTAGTATGGATTAAACGCCAATATAAAATTTATATAATATTTTTTTAGCATCATGCTTCATCAAATCTTATAAATATATGATCCGAAATTTGCATCGATATTATTATATTCGATTAGTGAAAAGATAGTTTGAGGTTGAAACAATTATGTGTATATCTCAGTTTCAGTTTAAAATATACCAAATTTTGACAGCATAGTCGTAACACATTAGCAGACATACGACTGCTATAGCAGTTATAAATTGTTATAACTGCTATAGCAGTCGTATGTCTGCTGTTGACAATTTCTATTGTGTTTTCAAAAACGTCCGCGAACGTGTTAGTTATAAACCGCTCCGCCAATGAAACCGCTTATTCTGTAGCCACAAACCAATCGCGTGATAGACAATACTCACGCTATCGCGTGACCCACTATTTGATTAGCACCATCTTCGGATTCTACCAATCTCCATTACTTTTTACGAAGTTTAGCCCCGGAACCGCTTTGCCACATTCAAGAAAATCCGCCCAGCAATTTGATAATTGAACGCGATTTGATTGGTATAATTTTGTTTTTTTTTTTTTAGAAAGTTGTATGTCTGTATTTTTTAAACAATATAGAGTACTAGCATTTGCCCGCGTAATTTACCACGGGAACAGTGAGATGAAAGGTATCCTATGTCCTACTCAATACTTTTATCTATGTGTATGCGAAATTTCAGGAAGATTGATTCAGTAGATAGGGCGTGAAGAGGTATCAAACAAACAAATACATCATATCACTTTCGTATTTATAATATTAGTTGGGATAGTTAGGATTAAAAAATGAAGTTTATCATTAATATTGATGAATATTTAATCCAAAGTACAAGTAGCAAAATAATCCTATAAAATCAGCATTTAACTCGAACTTAAAACTTAATGGTAGGTTCACTTGAAAGGATCGAATGAAAAAAAAAGAAGAAAAAAAATCTTTCCAACTGCTTTAATTACAAACGAGAGTTGCGAAGTTGTGACTTCTTAAATTGTGGTCAGAATTCAGTTGTGGGCAGCTCTGGGTAGGAAAAAGTTGGTCCCACGTTCACACTTCTCAGGTGAGTTAACTTTATGAAGTTATGTGATTTATTCTTTTCTTTGAATTTAAATAAAGAATGCTCCGCCGTGCTGGCTGGAAATTTTAAAAAGTTTGCGAATACATTGTTGTGAATTAAAACTATTTAGGATTAAAAAAATATATCAGAGTGTGTTATAATATTTTTTTTAATAAATTGGTTTTATGTTACTCGATTGGGCTGATTGATAATTTAAAAATTATTCCCGTTTAGTTTGTGCGTTTTTGAACAACAATCAGTTCAGATTTTTAAGATGTCAACAGTTAATACATTGAGGAAATAATATAAAGGATAAAATAAAAAGTGACGATTTTCAAATAATACTGAAAAAACGGGACTTTAAAAAAAATACCCTTCTATCATTGTTTTGTAGGCAAAGCTACGTCCACTTATACCTATCCTGGCAAACCTCTGGCCACTGTTAAAAAAAGTTTGTGTAAAAAGTTGTTTAGATATTAAAAAGGTCCTTTTCTTTCATTATTAATAACTAAATAAATCTCCACATAAACATTCCAAGTAGGTACACAGTCACAACACTATTGACATAAGTACTTCTGAAATTCGGCTTTATTTCAGCCCAAACTAAGCCTTTGTCCAAAATTTACGGTCGCAAGGCGTTTTACGATCCAACCCACATTTACATGTGTGTATAAAAATGTATGAAACACATACACATGCAACCGCAGTTTCCGAACCATTACCCCGATGGAATCATAAACTAAACAATAACTAAGTCAGCCATCGGTTTTCTACATATTTATGAGAAATAATCTATGTCTATTACATTTGGGGTGAATGGTCAGCTCATGGACGGACAGTAATATTTTATGACATTAGAAGAGAGCAAAATAGACAGGAATTAATTAATTGAATTTATCTTGTACCTATTCTTCTGATAAACTCAATAGCCTAGCGGGGTGTATGTGTTCGTAAAGATGAATTTAAACGAGCGATCACTTCACTATCACTACATAGTATACAAAGTTGCTTTCTCTGTCTCTATGTTCCTTTGTATGCTTAAATCTTTTAAACTACGCAACGGATTTTGATGCGGTTTTTTTAATAGACAGAGTAATTCAAGAGGAGGTTTTTATGCCCATGCAAAGCTGGGGCGGGTATCTAGTATGGTATAAATTATACTTATAGCTTTTCCTGATAAATGTTAAGCCTGACAATTAGGCTTATGTCGTTTGTTTCCCTCATAATAAAATAAGTAATCTTATTTTTGAAACAAAAGACGTTCTATAACTACAGAGATTAACCGCCAATACAAAGAACAACAATTGTAATAACCAGTTCCGCCAAATCAGGACCATGACATAGCGTACCCTAAGCTCTGAAGTGTAAGCTAAAAATGCAACCGGGAAGCACGCTCGGACATAAAAGACAAAATACACAACAATTAATAAAACAAAGTGAAACATGATATAAAAAAAAAACATTTTGCTTCAAATGAAGAAAGCAAGCAAGACACACCTGACCAGATTAATCTGAGCTCCCAAATACATACTCAAATATTTTTCAAACTTCCGTGGAGGGATCTCACTTTTTGGTCGCATTCCACAATGATACTGGCACAATAAAAGAAAATATTATATACGCTACAGAGTCAGCTGGTGTGCCTATGATTTTTCCGTTGGAAAAATGGCCGCTATTATCAATTTGACTGAGATAAGATCTTACAAAACGGATCGTCCTTCGGCTATTTTCGGATGATATTATTGAAGCTTGAGAATTGGTTTATATTTATTTTATTTAGATCAAAGTTGATTAATTAAGATTAAGAAACAAAAATTTCACAAGCAAGTACCATCCTTGTTTTAATTTACAATCAAGCATGATGCCATTATATCTACAAGTTTTTTACACATTATCTATTATTATCTACAAGTTTTTTACACAAAAAATATAATTTTCATTTATCATATTAAACAGTCGTCTTGCATACCTACATAAATAAAAATTATTTATTTCAACAACACTTACCAATTCATATTTGCATCCATACTTCCATACTAATATTATAAACGTGAGTCTGTCTGTTTGCCTATTTGTATGACTGTTACGCTTTCACGGCTGGACTGATTTTAATAAAATTTATTATGGATATAGTTAAGGAACAGCGGTCATACATAGGCCACTTTTTGGGCGGGATGATTATACTGTAATTTTTTTTTTTACCTCAAATCCAAACTCCCCAAGTGTTTGTTTGTTTATAATATCTTTATTGCTTTAAAATACATAGTAAAAGGAACATTATTAAAGTTGTTACCTACACTAATATAATAAAGCTGCAGTTTGTTTGTCTGTTTGCTTATAACATTATAACTACCATAAGATTTCAAAAAATATTTTTAATTTGACAGCTCATACTTGAGAAACGTTAAAGGCATAGTACATAAAACCACTGGCGAGTGAAACCGCTGTGACCAGCTAGTTTTATCTTAATTTAAACAACATAGCTATCGATATTGATAGCACATTTCGTGAAATAAATTCTATCGGGTCAGTCTCATACGAACGAACATAGATTGTGGATAGATAGAGACAGCAAACAAATATCTAGCGTATAGAGCGAGAGAACAATATACGATTCCAGAGAGTTGTTTGACGTGGTCCAATGCGGGGCTTATTGCGGGTCTATTGTGAAAGTAATGAGATGTCTTGTACGGATCTAGAAACATTTTCTTTCGGTGGAAAAAAGAAAAGAATTCTGTTATCTATTGTTTTGCTGATACTACAAATCCATATTCATACTTCCATACTAATATTATAAATGCGAAAGTCTGTCTCTCTGTCTGTCTATCTGTCACCTCTTCACGGTTAAACGGCTGGACCGATTGTAATGAAATTTGGTAGGAATGTAGTTAACAACCTGAGGTCAGACATAGGCTACTTATGGGCGCGATATAACCGAGTCCCACGCGGGGCGAAGCCGCGGGGAACAGCTAGTCTATAATAAAGGCGAAAGGTCACTGACTCATTCGTGTAGTAAAAAAAAAGTGTTGGTCAAGCTCATTTTAACTAAAAAATGTAGACTTTCTTATTTTAACTACCTACCTATATTCTTAAGAACGAGACAACACATTCTAGTGAAACTGTAAGTACACATGTTTGTTATTTTTAGGAAATAGAGGGAGGGGGGATCTCAAAATCTAATGGAAATATGCGGAGGACTTGGTATTTAAGCAATAAATTTTCCCTTAATTTCCCTTTACAACTTTTACTGTATGAAATTACGTTGGGTTGACGTTATCTACTTCGAAAGATACGTCAAGCTGTTGATTCCGGCTGTCATCTGGTATACATTTAACTGAGGAAGGATTGTACACAATAATTCCTAAACTAGTCTTAACTGTTCTTTGGGAGTCAAAACAGAAGAGTATACTTGAGTTTTTAAATTGTAAGAAATATTGTAACGAAATGGGTACTAACCCATTTCGTCACACACAAACACTCAGTCTTACAATTTCTTTATCGACTACGATAAAGAAATTGTAAGACTGAGTGTTTCGAAAAACAAAGATATGCATGGTCAATTGCTCCTATAACCAAAACGATAAGAATGATTTATCTGCTAAGAATTTCCCCGAATGAA
Source organism: Apomyelois bistriatella (assembly GCA_947044815.1). Classification (NCBI taxonomy): domain Eukaryota; kingdom Metazoa; phylum Arthropoda; class Insecta; order Lepidoptera; family Pyralidae; genus Apomyelois; species Apomyelois bistriatella. Next base: position 14,904,820 of record OX345690.1, read on the forward strand.
TTACCATTTTACGTAGTATTTCCTTGTCACCTGCATTTATCTTGACTGACATGATCGTCGTCAACCCTTCAATAATCGAGGTTGGGAATAGAATATCGACGTACCGTTAATACCTATCAAATATTACATTCGGGCGTAACGTTATTGGTTATTTGGCGGGAGATCTCAACCGTGCGTGATTCGTTTTCCATCTTGCGCTTATGGAATTCATTGATAGAATTTTTCATTAGTTTTTGCATTGCGTGATTCGTTGTGACTTGTTATCGTTACTTGTTTTGTATACTATACTAACTTATGGTTAATGATCTGTAGTCAGGATAGATGATAACCAAAGAATTTGGAATTGCGACCCCGGCAAATTTCTTTAATCTATGATAATAACGGTAGTGCTCAATATTCTTATAAACAAAATTCTATGCTGTTTGGTAGTCTCGCTAAAACTCGAGAATGGCTGAACCGATTTGGTAAATTTTGGGTTTAAAATGTTCGTGGAAGTTTAGGGAAGGTTTAAACGGTTAGAAAAGTGCATTCAGGCGATACAGAGTTCGCCGGGTCAGCTTGTTGCAATCTTAAATTATAATTTGTAAATTTTGCGTTACTGAGTACTAGGTACCTATATAGTTATCCAGGTGTGCCGAACGGCGAATAAATATCACTCAAAGAAGCTTCCTACATTCCATCTCTAAAAACTATTGATAAGTAAAAATAAAACTAATTTTATCAAAAATTATTTGATTCAAAGACAATTCACGACTCCCACTTTTTCTTTTGATATTCTTCTCTCTCTTTTTATATCTGTTTCATAACTTTTTCTTGGTGAGATCCTCGGAAATTAGAAATGTAGATTCATATCAATGTAAGTAAAAAACACCGCTGTTTACAAATCAGTTTTCGTCAGATTGAAAGTAAGTATTTTTCTCGGAAACCATAAATGCGACCGTAAAATATTCGAAACGGAACAAATAACCGGTATTGTTTTCAATGCGAAATTCTATTTTTTCACGATTTGAAGAACAAATACTTTTAAGATAATAGCGCTATCAGCGTTATCTGTTAAAGGTCGCATCTTTATTTTTGAAAAAAGAAAAACGTTTAAAATATACATTCTATTGCGAGTAAAGAATTTGGAATCGAGGCAAATTTTTCATTTTTAATATATGATTGCCAGTATATTGAGCAGGTTGAGTCGATGAGTGTTTCTTATATTCTAAAAAAGACATTCTAATTTTTTTTATTTGGATATTCGAATACAAATACAGAGTCTTAGTATTAGGGTCCCGTATTCACTCTTTGGGCACATCCTACAAACGAAGTGCAACAACAATGAAAAACTTGTTTTTATCTTTTATTTCACAAACAAACAAGTTTCATCGAAAGCTCGTAATTTACAAATTCGACAATTGCAACGATACAGGGAACCGGAGTTAAGCTTCTCGGCGATTCCATTTAGAAAGTTCTATTTAGAAAGTTTCACTTGTATGTTCTAAAGTTTCGAAGTGCAGCTAAGAATAGATTCAAAGGTTACTTCTATATAAGGTTGAGTAGTTACAATTATATAAATTGGCGATTATTTGTTTTAGTGGTTTTGTTGAATGACTTACAAAATGTCAAAACTTGGAAAAAAATTACATTACATACATGCATACCTAGATTTAAAAAACAAATTGCTTGACAGTGCGCAATTCCAAATTCTATGTATCCATACATATATTATAAATGAGAAAGTCTATCTGTATATATATGTAATTTGGTACGGATATAGTCAAGGACCAGGGGTCAAAAATACGCTGCTTTTGGGCGTGATATAACCGAGTCCTACAAGGGCGTCTCTGTCCCTATGTCCTTTTGTATGCTTAAGTCTTTAAAACTACCCAACGGATTTTGATGCGGTTGTTTTAATCGATAAAGTAATTCAAGAGGAAGGTTTTTATGCCCATGCGAAGAGTGGGGGGGGGGGGCAGTATTTGTTAAAATAATTATGCATATGCCAAAATGGTAAAAAACTAGCCAAACCGTTATATTATCAAGGCGAAAATCACTTACTCATCACGAAATCTCGAAAACTACTTAGCCAATGAAGATGAAATCTGACAGAAGGTAAATAGAAGACGTCAGCTAAAAAAGGATTTTTGGAAATTTCGTTTAAAGGGGTCAAATTAGAAGTTGCCATAGTAATAAAACTTCGTAATTTAAAAAAAGACACATGAAGTTTTGAATTTATTTTAGTAGTTTGTATATAAAATCATAATGCATTTATTTGATTTAGTTAGTTACATCCCATACATATATACATAGGGGTTGCAAGATTGTATGAATCTTCGCCATTTTTAAAGCGAGACACATGACATTTTTTGAATTAGTGCCATGGTAGACTACCTAACAGGGTCCCACGCGGGTGGAGCCGCGTGCAACACCTAGTTTACTATAAAAAACTAGGTAAACCACGGTAGAAAATAATTGTGGTTAATAAACAAAGATTACTAGTTATTTATTATTATAACCACAGAACAAAGAAATTATCCGAATAGAAATGTTTTGACGCGGATTTAGTTCCAGGATCACTGTGGCAGCGTATTCTCTCTTCTTATCTTCAATTAATACATGTGAACCCATGTAAACCACACCACACTTTATTAGAAATGTATTACGTAGTTTTCAACAAAGCCACCTAATATTATCGACCAATAACAGTGGCAATAAATGACGCAATCGAATTCCCCGCACATTTTTTCTGTTTAAAACGTTGGCTTGCAAGCCAAACTACTGACACGTTTTTCGTGCGCTATGCCACTTCTTGTTATTATTTATAAATTCTGTGATTATAACCCATCACTTACCACATCATTTGACCGCAACATTTCAGCCTAAAAGCACCGTTTCGTAATCGAGATACAAGTTCCAAGCTAAAATAAACAGCACCAGAGAACTTCTCAACCTCAAAGTGCTTGCAAACTCCACAGTTTTACCGTGAGGACTTTGCGCTGAAAATTCCAAATTGATACAAGGAATAGTTGGCCCCGCGCCAGATTCTTGGGTTTTTGTCAACGTATTACTGACTTCTGAAAGCCTGGTAAACATAAATTGGGAAAGTGTGGATAGCGAAGTACGGATTGCTATTATTACTTATAATTAATTACAATTGCACCCGCACTTGCTGAAAAAATTGAAAATCAGTGTATTGTCCTTAGGTGGCTTATTACCATCTCTTAAAACCATGCAAGATCCAGTGAGTAAATGGGACAGCGCAATACATGATGTAAGACGACATCTCCCTCAACTAGATCTTGAGATGGTAGTAGCAACCCTGGATAATATAATATAGCACGCGCATAGCACACGCATACTTAAGTAAGTACGGACTATTATTTTGTATTTTTTAAATCCTGTGCATTTTTTTTTATTGCCGTGTTGTTCTGATTTATTGTGTGTGTGTATTTTGTATTAGTACAATAAATGATTTATCTATCTATCTTCTTTCTCGCCCGCGGCTCTTCCTGCGTGGTACTCAGTTAAATTGCGCCAAAATTGTTTGATCCCCGATCTTTAATCCATATCAAGTTTTAGTGGTTTAGCCGTGAAAGTGTAACATACTGACAGACCGAAGAACAAACATTTACAATATTAGTATGGATAGATGTTCTACTTTTTGTCATAGTTCATCCATCTGTTGTGTCCATGACTCCTCAAAGGTGGCGGCTGAAGAGTCAGTACTAGACTAGACATGTGTAGTGAGCCGCCACCTATTGAGATATTTGTCACATTTCATGTATGTTTGTTTACTATCTTTGTCCATTGTTGTTTCCTGTGTGATAATTTTTATTCTATGCAGTAAATAATCATACTATTGAACAAAACAACAGCATTTTTTACCAATAAAAACATGAAAGCTGAGCAATTCACTCATGGTCATCCATAGCTTTCGAGGCTACACAGCGTAGCTTTCAGAAGTTCCTCGTAAGCATATCGCGACCGACAAAAGCACACTCCACGGGAAAAAGGGAGCTTGGCGCAATGCCAGAATTCGTTCCCTTGTATCTCAGTTTGAAACCACTAGGGCGCTATTCTAGATCCGCGAATAGGTACTTCGAATTCGACCTTGTATTTTGATATGTGATCCAAAACATAAGTAGGTACTATCAACGTCTATCACACTAATCAAACTAGAAAAGTTTTTTATGTTTGTATTTTTGTTTGTTATTCTTTCACTATTATATTGATACATTATCTTTGAGTAACATTAGGGTATAACGTATGCAAGTACGGGCGAGTGGTACCGCGAAATACAGTTAGTTCTTTATAAATTAAGAGTTTAATATTTATATAATTAAAAAAAAACAGAGACCACCGACAAGAACAAATGTTCTTTAGTAATAGATTTAGGTAAAGAGAATCTAGTGTTTCATTTTTCATGTTGTCTGTTTGGTGCAAAGGTTGTATTGGGAGTGAAATCCTACTATTGCTTTACGGCATTAAGTTCATCTATTGTAATTTTTTAAGTGAAATGAAATCAAAAGTATAATAAAATAAGAAATCGATGGTTTAATTTTATACACCACTAATCTTGTATGTTGTTTTACTACTATAGTTGCTTTACCTTAAATTTTATAACTTCATGAAAGTTAATAAAATGAAATAAGTTAAAATATTGACCTAAGCAATATAAACTTGATTGAGTTAATAATAATTTATTTTCTATGCCTAAATATAACTTCAACAGAATTTATGTATTTAATTTTAGCACAGCCTATCGATTCTATAAATTTTAAACAACATCTCGCTTCTCATGTTGATATTACACTTCGCATAATGTTTAAAATGACGAGCTTCCAAGTAATGGGAAAATTATCTTACTGAATGCCACATCTTACGTCATGTCATACAAAATCTCACGTCCAATCTTGCTGACATGCACGCAAGGGTAGCGCTAGTATAGATTCAAATTATCAACCGAGTTTTTAGGATGCCAATCAAGAAACTCACAGCGGATTCAGATACGAAGTTTGAATTGAAATCGCACGGTAAGTTTGTATCATACTAGCATGTTATTTAAAAAACATTTTTAAGAAAAATAAAGTCATTTCTAATTTTCCATTAAACTAATAAAATTAAACCGATCAGTGCAATACTTTTTTCTAAAAAAGAACTGCAAAGTGCTGTCATAAATTAAGATTTTCTTAATTATGCTAAACTCACACCATCTTATAAAAAATTGCAAACTCTTTAAATTAAAATTTAGATGCAACAGCTCAGTGTTGCGGTATATTGACCATTAGGTTCTGGTAATAGAGTACAGTTTCCTGTGTAGCCCAGCTCAGTTTAGGATTAGTGGGCAATGCTAATGGCTCTCATTAATGGTGGCTAGATAATGCTTGAGAACTTTTTGCTTGTTTTTCTTAAAGCGCTTAGTTAACGATAGTGGTGAGGAGGTTGCTGTAGAATTTTCGGAAATTATACGAAACCTATCTTGGGTTAACTCGCAAAATTTATTTGTTTGTAATTTGTATGCCGATCCTGGCTGAATATGTTTATCTGTCTCTTTTGCTTAACATCGACACTGCATGTAATTTATGTGTATGTTACTATAATATGTTCAACAAATAAAGCATCTTATTTATTTATTTATTTATTTATCTTGAATCTTGAAAATAGTTGCTCAGTAGGCAAATAGGTTAAAAAAGGGGGTGCAAGAAAAAGTGTAAACTTATGTATTTTTGAAGTGTCTGGAGTCTTAAGTCTGTGTTATACACTAAGATTCAGACGGAACGTCGTCGAATTATAGTTAAGATCAAAAAATAACTGACTATGAGTATGTATCGCGGGGTTGGATATGTTGATTAGCGCCAGTGGTCACTAGTTGCTTTATTTGTGTCAGTGAAAGCCCCTATAATAAACGAAACGGCTATAGTTTGCTGGCTTTACTCATATGTGACTACGTCTGGTCTTTTTAGAAGTCTTTTCGTTTAAAACATTTTTTTTTAACATACTTAGTGTAGTATTTAGTACATTACTAGTGTTTTTTTTTTAATATAAATTCGACTTAATATTTATTTATAGCGTTTTTACACCGTTTTTTTCTAGAGGTAGAGTTTTGTGAAAAGCTATTGCTCGGAGACAGTGGGCCACATATTAAAGTATAACAGTTCACATTTTTATATAGCTGACTGTACATTATTCTTACCTTCTCCAAAACAGCAGATCTGCATTGTTTATATTTCGGTTAAAGGGAGTAATGTTTTTTTTACAAATATAATTTGCCAGTAGACTCGCGAAGAAGATTCAAGTAATATTCATCATTTCGTGTAGGTGACACGGTCAACCGATACTACGCACCCTAGTGTTAGAGTTCTCCAGAACCGCCTCTCAATTATATTGTTTTTCGCGTAGTATGGAGTTGAAAACGTGAACTCAAGGAGAAACAATATGAAATAATAACAAGATAAATACACCAATAACTTCCCGATACAAAAACAACCGAGTAGCCTTCATTCGGCTTTTATTGTGCTCTATGATACGTGATATTATTATTTTTTATCACATACAATGATATTATATTTACGAGGGCACAATTTATGACATTTTTATTTTCAATTTTATTTACTATTAGATTTGTGTAATTATCTCTGAATTTTTTAAATATTATTGTGCACTTATTTTTATATGGACTATTTAATCTGAAAAAAAAAAAAATATTATTACAAAATTTTTATACTCTGTTTCTTGCATCTTAGGGCTTTCCCGATTGCTTCCTCAGCTGACTGCCTCGGAGCCTAGGGTCCGATTTCCTATTTTATCTCTACGACTCTTTGCCCAGTCTTCGACATTTTTACTTGTGAGACTATTAGGACCATAGAAATGTTAATATATTGGCAATGTTGCTGAGTAATATTAAGATTTCTGTGATTAGGACGCATTATCGTTTACTGCTACGAATAGCCAGTACGTTTTAGGCTTGCCCCTTCTACCCTTATACCTATCCTTCTTTTTCTTTTTTTATATTTTGGTTCTAATTTTGAGTGCGTTACATTACAAGATCAGTGTTCGGGCACCATCGGCTCATCCCGGCTGCGCTCGCGCTTGGCGAGCCACAAGACCGGGCCGCCCCCACCACCCAGCACTTCTCAGCTAGACGCCGACGAAGACGCGCGCTTACATCTTTCTTTTTAATGTTTGTTCGGGCCATAGGCCGAATCTTGTAGACGTACATTATACTTTTCAAATAATAACTATATACAGTCCATTGCTTTTATTTATTCGGGACCTGCAAGGGCCCCGACAGTCAGTGTACTTTGTACTTACCTTAGTGTTCGTTTTTAAATACCGCCTCTAGGCATTTGATTTAGGTAATCAGAAAATTTACACAGAAGTGCTTGCTATTTTTGAGTTGTACTTACTTAAAACCGTAAGTAAGTGAAAAAAGTGAGTCTAATCATTTACATTTGAAGTTTGAATCACAAATTTCCATAAAAAAAAAATAAAACATTCTGACGAATTGAGAACCTCCTCCTTTTTTTTTGAAGTCGGTTAAAAATAGCACTTCTTCTTGTTCCTTTGTCAACATCAACGGAAAAGGGAGTGATCTATTTTTAACGCGAATAACAAACGGCTAAGATGTATTAGTATAAATACGAGTAAATTTCGTTTTAGGATTTCTGTCAATCGTATATATGAGTAATAAACGAAACCTAGCTAGATCAAAGGCACTTGATTTTGTACAGACAAAGCTTTCTAATCTAATCTAATCTAGATTCGTCTGCTCTTGTTAAGGCTGTTGTTGAAAATTTTAATTAATTACAATGGCTTTGTGTTCACCTTTAATTTTGGTAATTGCCATTCATTAATTACATTGCCATTATTTTTCAGAATAGTTAGACAACAACGAGTTAAATTTAGTCTTTAGCCACGTTAACTGACCAACAAACTTATTTGTTTCGTTTCAAGCGTTTAAGTACCAGTTGGGTGGTATTGAGTTAAGACTGTATTCAGATAGTTGAACAAATGGTTGATCATAATCATATAGAATTTAAAAAACCTCACTTTTCACTTTGTTTACGTGATTTAAAGATGTAAATTGTACGAAAAAGTAGCCGTTTGCATATTCAATTAAAATAAATCAAAATCTTAAATTGCTAATTCTTCACATTTTTCATAAATATCTAGAAAATTAGAATCTGGCTCTTTTGCTAGGAACGCCAAGTTTTGTTTTGTTTTTTTAAATTAAATCGAGTGTTTTAGTTTTGTTAGTACCTCCGTTAGGAACTACAATAATATATAATAATACAATAAGAACTCTTTTAAATTTACGATAATGATGTGTAAGTGCCACTGGTGTCCGATTTTTCACAATCACTGAAAGACTGAGTTACCTTAACGACTTCCATCCAGCCGTTGTATCCGGGACCAATGGTTACACCATTCATAGCTTTTTTACCATTATCATAAAGACATTGTGAAACAAAAAAATAGTAATCACGAGAGATCCTGATGCGATTTCCGAATAGTTCATAGTTTTTACATTTATTTTATTTAAACACGCAAAACAAATCACAGCGCAAACATCCATCAGTGTGTTCGTTTCGTAAAATTCATCAAATAAATTCCAATCCAATTCATTCGGAATGCAATCACGAATCACGAGTATCAATAACAATCCTAACATTTTATTAACCGACTCTCAAAAAGATATCGTTATTAGTTTAATAATAATTTTACTTCCTTTGAAAATTGCCCAGAAAGTCAATATCAAATCTCGAGTAGGAGATTTTCGTTGCCCGAATTTGTTACTAAAGTGACCATAGAAAAAGCGGAATAATGACAATCTTAAGGCAATTATTCTTCTTCTTGTCGATTAGAATAAAGAAGGCAATGAAAATAGGTACTCAAGAAATTGAAAGAATAGGGCCTTGGCTACAAAAGATGAAAAACCTTCCTTTCATTGACAAATACTAAAGCTTTAAGAAGAGGCCTGACTCCAGTCGAAATAGGAAAAGAGCAAGGGAAAGAAATAACAATATAAATTTAATAAACTATGGAAATATTAAGCATCTATCACGAAAGAACAGAATAGAACAGTCTTAGTAATTCTTTTTGTCTAGTCGAAATGATCTTCTTATCAGTTAGGGCCATTATGTGGTTACCATTAATTTCACCATTTGCACTGCACTATAGGTGTCTAGGTTATTGTTTATTTTGAATCAGCTTAAAGTCTTAATAAGGACTTATCACTGAATCGAACAGAATATATTGCCCACCCACTATTGTCAGTCTCAGCATACCCTTACGATTAGTTTGCACACACAATCCTTGCCATACTTGTAACTTTGACTTCTGCAAAGTAACGCCTGAATCTTGAATCCTTATTTATATATGTATTTGTTATAAAATATAGTATCGTTGTGTTGGTATCCCATAACACAAGTCTCGAACTTACTTTGAGGCTAACTCAATCTGTGTGATTTGTCCATGAATATATTTACACACATATAATCTTCCATGCTGGTCTGGGAAAAGGAGAAAAACATAGAATGTACCAGCTGCTTCTCTTCCCGCGCAAGCCGTATAAGTCGTCTGAGGGAATCGTCGAATGGGGAAATCATGACATAGGCGATGCGGCTAGCAACCCATCACTATTGATTTCCTGTTTCAACTACCATTATACATTGTACATACATACATACATATAATTACGTCTTTATCCCATACGGGGTAGACAGAGCCTAGAGCCATAAGACCTTAGGCCACGTTTAGCAATATGATAGTTGAAACAGGAAATCAATAGTGATGGGTTGCTAGCCGCATCGCCTATGTCATGATTTCTCCATTCACCAATATATATTTATCTATGTAAATATAATAAAGGTATCACTATACGCATAAATATCGTAGATCAAAACAATGGCAGTGGATATAAATCAGTCACGGAACACCGGTGGGATCGTATTTCTGTCGGAATGCGATTTTTTTTATTTATTCCCTGTTATAATTTATTACCCGGCCCAGTTCAAACGTTGCGTTGTTAAGGGTAATAAATATTAAGGCTTCTTCATAATAAATACATCATACGTGTATTAATGAATACGTTTTGGGTCCAGGCTCTGTAGGAATACACAAAAATATAGGGGACAAATAACAAAGATTGAGTCAGCCCTAAATTAAATTCGAAACTTGTATGGGATACTTACTCAGTTACTTTATTACAAATACTTAAATAGATAAAACTTATATACGGTCGAATTGAGAAACATCATTTTTTTTTAAACGGTAAAAAAATATAGAGTAGGATAAAATATATTCTTTCTTTTCAAAATAATTATATTTATTTATAATAACATTGATATCCATACTAATATTAAAAATGCGAAAGTCTGTCTGTCTGTCTGTCTGTCTGTCACCTCTTCACGGCTAAACTGCTGGACCGATTGTGATGAAATTTGGTAGGGATGTAGTTAACGACCTGAGGTCAAACATAGGCTACTTTTGGGCGCGATATAACCGAATCCCACGCGGGGCGAAGCCGCGGGGAACAGCTAGTATTGCTATAAACTGGAATCCAGATGTACGAAGAAAGAGAGGGAGTCCCAGAAAGAGATAGATGAATGATTTGAGGGACTATGATAAGGACTGAAGGGTGACATCAGAATCGAGAGAAATGGAAACAAAGAGTAGAGGCTTTTACTTAGCAGTGCGACCTAAATTTCTAGAAAAACAAAAATTACAACGTTTTTAGAAATAGTGACATAATTCGGGCCACTTACACAACCGGACCATGTTCTTGTTCGTCTGGTTTCCATGTATAAAAGTGTTATAGAGGTCAGAAGGCAGTCACATCATTGTAATAACTAGTACCGCCAAATTAGGACTATGATTAATAAGTCCTTGCAAAAGAAAACAGATTTATACCAAGGATGATACGTGAAGCGATCGAAATTAAAAAACATCCTAATTTCAATAGAGAGGATGGATGGTAAGTACCACCAGCTTGGGACCCAGTTATCAATTTAATAAAATCTTAAACTCATCGGAAGACTACAAGTGTTTTTGATACTGTCAGCCAATACTGTGTGAATCGAAATAGTTTTCAATGATTTATGAGCTATGGTTTTGTATTCTTGTGACATCAGAAACAAATGACACAGACGAATGTCAACTCAGTCTGCCTGCGACCGTATAAAATAGTTTAATTTAATGTGTAACAATCGCGAAAACATAAGAAATCATTATGATTAATAGCTTACCCTGGGCTCTGAAACGTAAGCTGAAGATGCAACCGAGAAACACGTTCGGACGAAGAAGAAGAGGTATTCGAGACACTGGCAATCGTTTTGTCAACACCCTACAAGATATGAACGAGCCCTATAATTCTCACCCGTCCGTTTTCAAGTGTCGCCAATATATCAACGTCAAAGTTAATATAATTAATCAGCTTTTTGCTAGAAACGCTTCTTTTCAGTCGCAAGGGAATGGAGTAATATTGTATATGACGACTAAAATTGTGTGTTTATTTTGTTCTGAATATAAGAGGTTGATATTTGGTCTCGCCATGAAAATATAATTCAGCAATGTATTATTAAAACAGTAATTTTAAAGGAGGGAAGAGTAGCAGCCATTTAGTGTCGAAAAGGAATGAGTTCTATTGTTTTGGTGAAAGATTAAGAGAATGTGAAGACTTCTGAGGGATACAAAGAAGAATCTTGTGAAAAGAACGTTAACAATAGAAGACGTGACGGAAGGATAAATATGTCTTTTATTTTACAAAACCTAGCCTAGCCAGGTCAAAGTTAAGATGGCTAAGTATTCTTAATAGAGACGATGCCGAAGACCGGGCGAAATGGAGGAGAAAAATTCAAAGTGAGTTCGAGACTTGTGTATTAGAATACTAAATCAACGATAATATATTTTAAATTAAATTAGCAGTCCACCCGGCTTCACCCGTGGTACATACAAAGCCTAGGTCACAGAGTGCAACTTTTTATTTTTGTGTTTTACAATCATACACACTTATTTAATTAAAGTAGGTGTATTATAATTTAATTCTAATGTTTCAAGAATCCAATATATATATTAATTATTTAAAATTTATTGCAATGTAATGTATTAAAATTTAATGAATCTATATACTTATTTTCCAATTTATATAGGTAATTTTTGTTTATAAAAATATTAATAATTCTAATAATTTTATGTTTTAATTTTAATTAAGTATTAGGCATGTATTTAATTATGTACGGTACCCGCGGAAGACCAGCGTCGTGGCTCGTACTAACGTCCACGACACATGCTGAGCGGGGGCCCTTTTGGCGTTTGTATATTAAATGTTTGTAGTTAATGCTCAGATCAGCCAAATAAACTATTTTTCTTTCTTTCTTTCTTTCTTTCTTTTTCACACAAAAATACAATAACACAAATCTTTCTTCTTTATAATATTAGTATAGATACATATAGATACACATCTAAGAGCCAGGCCAATCTGAAAACGATGATTTCATCCAGACCGGGGTCTGAACCCGGGACCTCCGGTGTGACAGCCTGGCATGATGACCACTAGGCCACAAAGGTCCCAAAGATCAGAGCTTGTAAACTTTCTTGTGAACCAAACCACCATTTACATATTGAAACAAATCTAGACTGTGCAAATAAACAAACATTACCAACCCGCCATTGCCACTACAAAAACGAACTCTATTATTTGGTTCAAAAAATGTCCTTTGACAGAATAAACGCCAATAAACTTTACTACCACTTGGTGTCCCTTTCAGATTTTATAGCGACAGACAAAGACGGATATTGAGATCATCAACCTTGTTTGTTTTATAGGCAATAAATCTAACGTGCTCAAAAAAGACGAAAAACAAAAGTTTATAAGAATGTTTGGCTGTAGTCTCTGCTGATTATTATAATCATTTTGAAATTGTCTTTGATACTCCACTCGATTCGATTGATCTAATTTACTTATAACACGCCGTAGTTAGTAAACCGCAAAAAAAAAAATGTATTATAAAACTACTTCAAGAAAAAGAGGTTTACAGTTTGAATATTTTTGGCAGAACCGTTTTTGATGCGGGTTTCATCAGACAAGTATTTATAGTTGAGTAAATTATTTCATTTAAGAATGAGGAGATATGCAGGAGAACAAATTTTGCTTACATAGCCCAGAGGTTAAGTAAGCTGTTTGAAGTGGCAGTGGGCGGGGCACATAGCGCAAACAACTAATGGCCGATGGGGCAAAAAGTTTCTTGAATGGCGACCGCGCGCCGGTAAGCGAAGCGTCGGACACCCACCGACTAGATGGTCAGATGACCTGAAGAAGGCCGCAGGCAGGCGCTTGATGCAGGCCGCTTCCAACTGGTCATTCTAGAAATCCTTTACGAGAGGCCTATGGTCAGCAGTAGACAGACTGCGGCTAAAATTATAATGATGTTAATGAAAATCGGAGTTGTACATAGTTTTTATCGCAGGCTTTGAGCGCGGCGACCGTAACGAAAATAAAACCTATCACCCCCCACTCCGTAAGTATACCTTGTAGCTCGGCCGAGCGTTCGTACTTATTTCATAAGTTGATAAAAAATGCTTTGCAATAGCTTTACCGCGGCAGTCCTCGAGTGCGCACGTTTTTTAAATTTAATTTTTACGTTTTTGCTTATAAACCACGGATCCTAAAATATCCCAAAACGATGCCTTGAATACAAATAGGTATACTCGCTGCAATAGTTAAGCCATTCTGTAGCAGTAATCCCCTCTGATTGAGGGATCAAGGTTTGAATCCCGGGAAAAACAGCTGATGTCGGATCTCGGTATTGTTTTTAAAAATAGAATTGTTTTATTCTTTTATGTGTGTTTTTGTTTTGTTATGTTTTTTATTTATTTATAAAGTTTTAGGAAGACTTACAGCTATTACACGAGAAAATTGCAACTCAAATACATGACAAAAAGCCAATTAAAAGTCTCCACAGATTGAATTAGATTAAAAATAAGCAAGGTCAATGCTGCATACACACAAGTACGTTAATAGGTTCTAAGGTAACGTTTAATAATATTTCTAATATATTATTATTTTATTAACTGTTGCTTAGAAGTTTGTTCATCATTTTGGGTACGAAAGCCGTGTTACTCGAAATTATCTAGACGTCCACAGCTAGACATAGACCTATCTAAAGATTTTCTAAAGCCGCGTCCATTATCTTCCTACAACCTTAATAAGGTCATCACGAACCTTCAATAACTTCGTCGTTCAATTTTGAAAAAGCAGCTTACAATCCTACTAATATCATAAACGCGAAAGTTTGTATGGATGTTCGTTACTCTTTTACAGGAAAACGGTTGAACCGATTTGGCTGAAATTTGGAATGAAGATTGCTTAGACCCGGTAACAACACATATGCTATATTTTATTCCAGCATTCCCACAGGAGCGGAGCATCGGGCAACAGCTAGTAAATTTATAAATGTTAAAAGTTCAGTATTTATAATTCAATTTTTGTTGACACAATTGCGTGTATGTGTATTTTTTTTTATTAATTCTATAAAAACTAGAAATCAAACAAATCAAGTTTTAGAATTTAGAAAATGTAAGAACTATTTAAATGAAATACATAAAGCAATAACACATAACCACATAATAATATGGTATTCATAGCAGATTTTTAAATTATTAAAAAGTTATTTATTTTAAATCTAGCCTTAGTTCGTAATTATTTTAATCAATCAAAAACAAATATATATAAATACTATCTTCCTTCTTTTTCATAAAAACATAATAATAATATATCACTTATGGAAATGCGACTCAAATTGAGAACCAGATTCTGACAATGGATAAACTCGACAAAAAGTAATATATTAAGATTTGTAAGGGCGAAATGAAATTTATATAACAGAAAAGACGTTTTCAACGAGTAAATGGACTTCATTTCAAATATAATTGTGTGGAAATAATGTTTTCGGGTCAGAAACGGAACAATGAGAGTTCAGAAGTATGACTTACATTAATCTGTACAATAGCCAACATTTTTGAGTCAAAATTGCACTGGTTGTGTGATGTTGAGCCGACTGGCAAGGGGTGGCGTAGAATAGGAGGAGTGGAGAGCTTTTGAGTCGTAGGCCAGGATCCACTTTGGGTCGTCGAGCCACCGAAGTAAGTAAGTAATGTGTGATGATGGAATTTTTCGTCGATCTCAGAATACGGTATATTTCAATTGTTTATTATTAGCAAATGATATTACCTAAAAATATGCTCATAACTGTTAAAAAAGTAACTGAAAAAATGCTTAAATGAAATGCAAATATAAATAACTACTTAGTTTTATCATCTCTGTAAAAGGTAATAAGAATTTATTAAAACATAATTTGAATAAGTACTTATTGCGAGTTATATACGAGTTTAAAAATAGACTTATTCCTTTTTATCAGTTATATCTTAATTTTAATATAAATAAATATAAAATGGGTATGTCATAGGTCAAATTTCAAATAGTTACATTGTTACAAGCGAACAAGTTCAAATCGCGCGCGTTTTGAAGCGACGCAATTTTTTTTGAATCTATGGTTACAAGGGACAACTCTGTACTGACATTATTTTTGGTGAGGTTCAGCCTCTTCGCATTCGGTACTTCCATTTTTATTGCCAGGGAAAAATATAAGCTGTTTACTGGTTTTTATTGCTCAAAGGGCCAAACATAGCCTCGACAATTAGAGTTGTAATATCCTTTGTATCCAGTTGTGGTAACGATGTAAAAATAAACGGTTTCTTTATGAAAAGGCCATTTATTTTTATTTATGGTATTTTGACATTTTTTATTAGTACAATAAAATATTGATTGCAAATAAATTCACATTGATTTTTATTCATATTCAATATTTATATTTTTATATAATAATTTTTATATTCAATTGATTCATAGTGATTTTGCAGACTAGCTACGACATTTTCTGGTTACCTTCTGCTACTATTTTGCCTATGAGGGTTTGGTTTATTCACTGTCAACTAAAAAAACTGTTACTTAGGTTACCAAACAAATTATCTCTATCAGTTTGTGTAATTACTGTCATCACTATCACTACATAGTAGTAGCTTTCTCTGTCCATTTATCTCTATGTATGCTTAAATCTTTAAAACTACGCAACGAATTTTATTGCGTTTTTTTATATAGATAGTCTTTCAATAGGAAGGTTTTTATGCCCATGCGAAGCTGGGGTGAGTCGCTAGTTAACATTAAAATATACTAAGTAAGTATCTTTACGTACTATCCATCTGCCATCTAATGATCGGGAAATAAACCACATCAGAGGCCGAGAGGCGGTTCCGAAGAACTCTGACACCAAGGTTGGCATGCTCGGTTGACCATGTTACGTTCGTGACATGATGAAAATGATCTTATTTAATACTACTATTTACATAACATACATAATGAAAAGAGCTAGGCTCTTGTCGGGGAGTTCGTATAATACTACCTACTACATATTGAAACAAATCTAGCTATTTGTTTAATAAACCATTTTTGGAGAATGTGACGGGAGCGACAGGGATATGCTCGACCGCCACAAAGGGAAGATTTTCCCGCCAGGCTAGGGTGTTATGCCTGGGGAACCGCGGCTCCGACGATGTCTTGTCGGAGGTTGTATTTATGCTCCAATCCGTAGAAACTTTGCAAGCGCGATTTAGACTTTCATAGTAATTTGCCATCTTGTATGCAATTCTGAGATTGTTGCTTTTTAACGCCATCTGTGGTGCGTCTTTGTAGATATTGTTGTGGTGCTAGTGTCGCCACACATTTAATCATATTCTGCATTACCTAGTCCTTAAATAAGGTTGAGGATACTCTCAAACAACATTGAAACAAATAAAGGAGGAATTTGGAACTAAAGTGCCATAATGCAGTCAATTACAATAGCTGGGTGATTATCGGCAGTGACTTCATCCCCTTCGCAGTTCCTATCACCATTACCATTCCGAAATTGCCGGCAGTCTTACAACAAATGGCTACTGGTTTATATTGAAAACCCTACAACAAAATAGAAAAAGTACAGAAATAAAAACTATCCTTTAACCAACTTTATTTGTCGTCTTTTTATCCATTTGCAACTGTGGTAACTCTGGCTCCCCTGTACTTTTGCTTTGTATTTTTTGGAATGATTTAGATAAAATAATAAAAATTTAGATTAATCTAAATAGGCAGAACTTTTAACAGATTATTTTATCAACATGCTAGGTAGGCTAGGTTCTTTTAGTTTTAATTACCTCGAAATCTTTATATAAAGACGCAAAAGTATTTATCATGGAGAAATCAATTCTTAACCCTGCAGAGATAGAGCCGTCTTATATTACAAGTTCAAATGAGAAACCTACTTACCTTAAAAAGCAGAACTTACTATTGAGGTATGCAGCTAGCAGTCCGGTAAAACCTAATTTGCATTAAACTTTAAATTTCTTTGTAATTTAAGATCAAGCTCTTTTTTACATTTGGTAAATCTCAAGTATGACTTAGTGTAAAAACTGTACAATATACTTCTTAATGCATGATTCTGTATGAAAATAATTCTGTATCAATACATAAAAAAAATATTACTAAAAAAATTGTTCTACGCAGTTGTCATTTAACCATTTTTCTGTAATGTAAATATTTTGTAATTTATATATCAACATTTAAATGCATTAAGTCTTCGATTATTGTAAAAGCTATCCTCAGTGCTTTATGAAGCGGGGCAGTTCTATATGGAATTTGAGACAGAATCTTTTTAGTTAGAACCAAGAGTGTTATATTTTGTTTTTAGCTTTGTTAACACCACAGTCAACACAACTATGTATTTGAATATATGATAAAATTATAAAATGTTTCAGGTTATATGTGTCATAATTTAAAATATTTCCAATCACCTGGACCCTTAGGCATGTTTCCCTAACAAAACCATATTCACTTAAAAATAACATACAAAAATTGTAACCGGCCAAAAAGCCGACATAAAAAAATAGTAAATTGCGATGCAATCAGCATTTCAAAATTCCGAGAATTCCATTCCATTTTAAAATTGCTAAACGTAGTTATGACCTGTTATCTCCCTTTAAATTAACTCTAAAATACTTGCCCGTTTATTCCAACGTTGTATTCAGCCAGTTATTTCGTTTTAGAATCCAAACGCTTTGCCCAACTACTTGGCAACGGTAAAGCGTAGGAATTCTAAAACAAAACGACTGATTTTCTCTTCGCTCGGTGTTTCCTCTTGAAGACATTATTAAAGCTTCTTCTAAATGTCTTGTTTCTGCCTGTTTATATCTTTAAGTTGCACGCTGCTACTTACAATTATAAAATGGTATTACAAAGGATTTTTTCTTAAAACATTAGTGAGAAAAATATTTTTTTTAATTTATTACAAGATGTAGACTTTTGATGAAACTAAGTTTAAAATAATAATGAAAAATTTAGGTCGCGTTTTATTAAAAACATTCATATTACATTCTTGAATATTATGTTGAAATATCTTTTGCATTTTTATCTGACATCAAAAAATTCTCAATTCTCAATAAGTTGGAATGTGTTTTTTTATCGAAATAATAAAATTAATAAAAGGAATGACATACTCTATTCCGTATTTATACGTTTTAATATATCACCCACAAAGTACCAAAATGTGATGTTGTTAACTCACCAGTCAATTTTGAAGTTATAACTAGAAGACACACGAAGAAGCTCATCTTACCTGCAACAAAAGATACGATTTATTTTTCCTGAGAGCTTTATGTAAGCAGTGGAAAAAATGAACTCGAAACTCCAATGCCCAAGTAGATTTGCACGGTGGATGTCAATGGAAACTTGGCTGTGACGACAGATATGTGCGGGGATGGTGCACGCATTCTAGACGATTAAATTAAAATTGATCTTTATCTTGTTGGTTAACTTTGTCTTTGTACTCATTGCTATAATGAGCATACTGTTAGCAATATATATACATGTCGCCCGCACTGTGTCTATCTGTCTGTGCTCGCAAAACAGATTTTCATGCAGTTTTTACTAGTAGATAGTGATTCCCAGGGAAGATTTTAGGTACATACTTATACCTATATATATACTTATATATTTACGCAGTTTACTATGATATCTTTTAAAAAGGCCCCTCGTGGTAAATTTATTTATTTTTAAGTACCTATTTACCCCTGTATCATTTTTGCGCCGCACAGTTTTTCTGTTTCTCCCAATGGTTGACTGGTAGAGAATGCTTATAGCTTAAGTCCGCCAATTGTATAAGTATATTGTACTTATGGAACAAATATGAAAAACAAGTTTGGATAAGTTATTATTTCCTGTTTTCAAGATAACCTTAACAGTTGCAATTACAAACAATACTAGGTTAAAAAACTGCCAAGTCTCTGTGACGTGAAAAGTGAAAAGTATCTTATAAAAATATATTTATAGTTAAAATTTCTTTGACATAGCGTGTCGATAGTATGGATATATCAATCCTAGTTTTAGAAAGGCGTCGTCATCTACCCTCTATTGTGTCCCACAAACGTTCCTTTGTGTCCACATTCCCCGGAGCCTTAATAAAGGTTCGCGTCAGATACTGTGGGAACAATATTGAGCACCGCGTCTCATTCTGAAGACTTGTCTTTTGTTCTTAAGGATTTCTAATAATTTTTAATTCTATTTTTAATGCAATTTATTACTTTGTATGTTTGTATTTTTCTTACTAATCGAAATTGTCGAGTGCTATTTCAGAATGCACTATTTTTTGTTTTCGTAAATTTTTTTTAACACTGTTTCGAATGGTGGCGGGTTTGGTGACTTACACCAAATACATTCTTAAGAAAATATAACGGAAAGCAGATGTTCAGACTACTAAATTTGATTTTTCTTTTTCTTAAATTTTCATATCTTTAGTAAGTACAAAAAATAAGGTAAATTCAATCAAATTTGCCTGTTATCAAACACTGTTTAAAAACACCCCTTAGCCCGACAAGAAAGATGACTCCCTGCTTCCGAAGGTACATCTCCGCTGCCATCTGATAATTGTCAATGAGTTTCAGAGGCCGAGAGGCAATTTCGAAAAACTCACACTACGCTGTGCAGGGTCAATCGCCCTTACAAGCCACCCGATATCAATAAATTGAAATGAAAGCAAAATAACATTATGAAGATAACTCCGAAAAAACGTTTATAGCGGTACCAATTAACTCGAGTTTTGTATATAAATGAAATTATAATTTTGTACAGGAATTTATTTGAGAGATTGCTATCAGTATGGGTCCTTTCAAATGGCACGGTAGGTGCAGTGGGCCACATAAAAAGTATACTTACCAAGGTGTAAGTGTAAGGGTGAAATGGTATACTTTTACATTTGGTTCACTGTACTGATTTAACGATTGTCGTAAAAGAGATGGCGCTGATAATTTTGGTACCGTTGTCAGGTTTGTCATTCAGTAACTTTATTTAGTTGTTTTTGAAAAGTAATGATTTTATTACGTTTTATGGAGCAGGAATGCTTGTTTTGAAATATGTGCTGCACGAGATAAACTCGACGTCTCTCTAAAGACTCAACGATTTTATTGACACGCAGATTTCAAAAATAAAGCCCCAGTAAAAAAAAATACATACCGGGGATCTTTGGACATTTGTGAATGAAAAATTAAAAGGTAAGTATATGAGCTCTGTAAAGTGCTTGAAACGTTAGGTATAAATAAGTAAGCAATAAACGCGATAGAAAACCGTATAAAATAGTTTAATTTAATAAGTATATCATTCAAAAATCTGTGAGGAAAGCTGAAGATTAGCGACTTCAAAGTACTACTAACTTCTGGTTAACCTAAAGGATTTGATGATTGAACCAAAAGACGCTAAGTAAAGCGAGGCAGTCTGCAAAATCTTACTATGCTGGCCAAAGTGAAACTAAAAAAACCTAATGTATAATAACGTGTAAATTAAAAACCTCCATTAGCAGCCGGCAATGATTTTTTTTAAATGATATAGTTGTCTTAGGCCAGCAATGAGTCTATTGTCGTATTGTTTTTTTTTTTTAATAATGAATCTATTTCCGAGCAAGAGGAAGAAAAAATAACAATTATAATCTCTAGTCTCTGCCTACCCCTACGGGAGACAGGCGTAACGATACGTATGTATGTATCAAAATAAGATATTTTGGCCATGGTTTTTGCTTTTGCAAGAGCGAATGCAATCCTACTTTTTATCCCGTGGGAATAACCCAACAGCAGAGCCTCGTCAGTCATTCAGCAAGCGCAATGCCTTTTGAGGTTATATAGGAAAGCCCAAAACATGTTTATTAATATAACAATCATCTTAATGTTTCTTTGTATTCCCACCGTATATCCATACTAATATTATAAATGCGAAAGTCTGTCTGTCTGTCTGTCACCTCTTCACGGCTGTACTGCTGGACCGATTGTGATGAAATTTGGTAGGGATGTAGTTAACGACCTGAGGTCAAACATAGGCTACTTTTAGGCGCGACATAACAGAGTCCCACGCGGGGCGAAGCCGCGGGGAACAGCTAGTACTTAATAGATAATACTGTATTTGATTTTATACCATACTAGCAACCCGCCCCGGCTTCGCATGGGCATAAAAACCTTCCTCTTGAATCACTCTATCTATTAAAAAAAAACCGCATCAAAATCCGTTGCGTAGTTTTAAAGGTTTAAGCATACAAAGGGATATAGGGACAGAGAAAGCGACTTTGTTTTATTATATGTAGGTACTTAGTGATAGTAATAGTGATTCCATTGACTTAAGAACCGGTGGAAATATGTTGATGTTCGTGGGTGTACCTAAAAATGTTATAAATCTTAACCTAGACGCAGTGTATGACCTCATTTTTCATTCAAACTTAAGAGCTGTGCTGTTGTAGCTTTAGTTTCTTTCTCAGCTTATTGTTATGTGTGGTTTGAAAGGTTTGGAGATAGAATATATACTTCTGATATTTGTATCTTTGTCTTTCTAACCAATCTGGAACGAGATTTTGTTTAGGTACATTTCTTGTCTCATCAAGTAGGTTTTTGAAAAATCCAATACCTAATTGAATTTTTTTTCTTACACCAAGCATGTATTCTGGTTGCATTTTCAGCTTTACGCTTTCTGGGCTTTTGAGGGTAAGCTTTAAATCCTGGTCCTGACTTGACGGTACTGGTTATTATATAATGGAAAATTTTTTGATAATATATAAACTAAATATTGAATAGATGTAGGTATACTCAATTTTAATGGCTCTCATAGAAACACAAAGTGCGTCAGTTCCTAATGCTATTTATTTATTAATTTTATGACAAAATGTGTTAATAGCAGACTCAAAGCTATCTATGATAAATCTACTAAAACAATTTAAAATGTAAAGCTTATTCGTTCTCTTCAGAAAACCAACTACTGATGAAATCTCCATAAGACTAATTCATTTTACATTCAACAGCTAACTTCAAGATTCTCACTTAGCACAGCAAAGATTAAACCCAGCTTAGTTCATACAACGAGATCTGGATAAAAATCCATTCGTTTCCAGTAACCCTTATCTGCAGAGACAGTTTAAACAGCACTAGCGCCACTGCAGATTTGGAGATTTGCGCAGTTACATAATGATAGATGCTGGCTGGCAAAGCGAGAATTCTTCACTGAATTGTTTTAAATTTCGAACAGTTTTTGAATTATTTTTTAACGAGATCGTGTAGTCGTGGAAAAATCTAGAATATATATATGTGTGTGTAATAACACGTCTGGTATTTATTTGTTGATGATTGAGTGTATTATTTACGTATTATATTATAACATATTATCTTATCTCAAGTATACAATGAAAACTTACAAAAAACCCCGACATCACCTAGAGATAAATTATGGCTAACGGGGGTTAAAAATAGCACTCCGAACAGTGTTATACCCAAAGGAATACACTACCCTACAAATGCAATAATAAATCATCATGATACTCCTCGCTAAGTATAATACTTATTACGAATGATCTAAGAATTTTCTCTCCACAGAAGGGAAAATCGCGATCTCCCCTCTTTCGATCATATTATGGCAGGACTTGTCAGGCTTGCATGTCAATGGTTTCCAAATATTTTGAGTCGGTATAATTATATCTAGCAAATATTTCTTTTATTTTATTTTACAGAATAAAATTAGATATTGGAATGATCGAGATTGGATGGCAATAAGCGGCGAGTGACCGGGACGCGTAGAAGACAAAAGGGAAGGCCTTTTCCCAGCAGTGGGACAATTAAGGCTATTTAAAAAACTTGGAAAAATTTTGAGGCAAAATCCAAAAAAATCATGTTTTCAAAAGTTTTATCATCTAGTTTTTTTTTTATTAGTTTTAGTAGCAAACAATTGTGAACAATGTTGCTATCTGTTACTTACGTAGTAATGGTCATATAGACATAGATTTATGAATTTATTGATAATACCGATGGTAAAAAAAAGCTTGTATTAGTGGGTCAAACAAATTTACGACAAAAATATTCATAATGATACCAGTTAAAACTAGTGCCATTATATTTCATCATCATCATCATTTCAGCCGCAGGCTGTCCACTGCTGGACATAGGCCTCCCCCAAGGATTTCCAGAAAGACCAGTTGGAAGCGGCCTGTATCCAGCGTCCCTTATATTTAAGAAGTATGATTAAATCATGCTATCTGGTGCGTACATGAAAATAGCATGTAATGCAAAATAAAAATGAAATCAAATCAAAATATATTTATTTGTAAATACAGGTAAAACCAAGTAGATAAAATGGTGATAGAAAATTAAGATTTTTATAATAATTATTCTGGCATTTTGGAATTAAAAGGCTTTTCTATTTTATTTATTATCTAATCTTAGAAGTGTAGGCTGAGGTTGTAATTCGATAAGGAATACTGAAAGTGAGAGCTAATTTTACCAAAATATTAAAATAAATCTGTCATTCTTAGCAAAATTGTTCTTGAAATCCGACTTGGGCATTCCATACACTTTGAGAACCACTGGCAGTATTGATGAAGGGAACTAACGAATCCCCCTATATCTGTCAATACCAGACTCGCGATGTGATAATTATTAACAAGACTCTTGCCTTTGACAAGCTCGAATCTCCTCCATTGTTCTGGTTGAAAGGTTTCCCATTGTTACGATAATTAAAGGAAGGATATTTTATTTGTATATGATTAGGATTTGTTAAATGATATACATTACTTAATTACAGTAAATTACATCTAAGATTAAATTATTAAATTGTCACAAGACTGGTTTTGGTTCAAGTAGTTACGTCATTGTATCGTATCCTACATCAAAAATTTAACTTATTACGAAGGGTCGAAATCCGCTTACTCCAAAACTGTGCCTACGCGATCAAAATATCAGTACAAAACGAAAATTGTCCATAACATTCAGATAGTGAATAATATACGTAGTAACTACCTTAGACGTGCCCTGCCCAACGCAACGTGAGGGGAATGTGAAGCGATCCTTTGACCTAAACAATGCATCTGAAAGCCTTTCCAACCCAACTGAATTTTCACTTTATCACACTGTGGATAAGTCCTATTTTCATCTGCTGAAAAATTGGTGTTTAAAACTTTTTTGTGCTGAGAATAAAGTTTTTTAAACCCAGTGGTTTTCTCAATTTTCTGGGTAATTTCAAGTTGGGGCAGAGTATTGTCACTTTGAAATGTGCGGTGGAAATAGTCAAATACTCATAGGGTTTGGGCTTATATAATTTATGTTATTTTGAAAGGAGTGAGGTCCCTTTTGTGTGATAGAACATATTTCATAAGATTTGAATGAAAGTTATATACTAAACCTCAATTTTCGTTTTAATGTCATAATTAATTCTATTCAAATTATAACAGGATGAACAAGACTATGGTCTGAAATAAAAGATTTTTATTTATTTATAAGTTTTGTGACCCTCATCAAAAAGAGACTAGTTGTTTAATCCTTATCATCAACGGTCGTCACATAGATTGATGAGGGTACTTATTCTAGTTATGTGACTTTGTGAATATACTTACACTTGTAATAATGTTTTAGTGTGCCTTGTTTAAAAAAATCTTTTTGTTATTTTTTTATATGTATTATTTATACTAATTAATATTATAATGTTATGAATTCTGTACTGGTGCTGCCGGTAGTCAAGTAACCGTCCGCTCAGTCTGAGACTCTAACCAAGAATGTCCCTCGATCCCTTCTTGTTAGTACCATCTCCACTGCCTCCCCACCGCTATGCTTGTGGTGTCAAAGCGGGGAGTTGATCAACCAATGACAGACTCTCGTAAGATGGCGCCACGGTTGTTATTATTTAAGCCTATTATCACCATCATTGCGTAGTAAATCATAAAATATATAATATAAATAAGCATAACCATAAAAATCATGACATTCGGCCATCGGACAACGTGCAGACTCCGGCGCACGTTACAAAAATTGTACAATTGGATGATCAATACAAAATATACCTTATTCACCTTTTAAAACATATCTGAGTCTATTTACATAGTGTGACAAAGATATATAAGTATTATTAACATAGAACACAATAATATCAAAATTTAAATATTTACAATTATTTCCTCTAAACATTTTAAATAATAAGCCAAATCAAATGAACAAATCTTTTTTCAAGTATAAACTAAATCAAACACAATAAATCATATCATGACATTCGGTTGTTTTTTGTTTGTTATTATTTAAATGTATATTCTATCTGAATCACCATGTCCAGATTCAATCAACACGCAGAACAGCTTTAGTGGATTACCCATACACCCTACAGATGAAGAATCTGAAGATCAGCCAATAGTAAAATGACCAAGTAAACCACCATTACTCTTATAAGGTGTACAGGAAGTCAATAAGCTGGCAGAATTACTTCGTTCATCTGGCAGTGCGGATAGTTTCACCCTAAGGATAATAAATAAAAATCAACTTCAAGTAATCAGTGCCGGTATAGAAACTTATAAAAAAAATATCTACTCGACATGGTTGGATTGGGTATAAATTCATCCAAGAAGATCAACGATGCTACAGAATCGTTATTTAAAAAAAATCTACACAGCACCTTCCAAAGCAATTGAAGCAGAGATAGAAAAAACCGGAAACATCATTCAAGGATAAATTATCAATGTGAAATTTGGACTAGAAAGAAAACCAACGTCAACTTTTTTTTTGTAAATATTGCTCCAGGTCCTAGCAATAGTGCAGTTAAAAATAACGAAAATTCACCACCAAGCAGTAAAAATAAAAGGTCCTCAAACGAGGCATACAATTCCTTAGTGTCAAAGATGCCAACAACATTGTCATTCAAAAAAAATACTCATAATACTCATTTATTTTTACCCGTCAATACAATAGATTAATAAAAATAATGATAATAATTAACATCAAGTCAAATAGCAGCAGTCAAATTCAAAATAAAAATTAAAAATGAGGAATAAATCAAAAATTGATACACTGACATCATTAATACTGAAATATTACTACATTAATGTACATCGTACCTTTTGTACAATAAAACTAATATCAGTCCATTAATTCCTCGTTACTATAGTAAACTTTGTCATTGTCAATTAATTAGTAATAAGTTTTAATTTTACTATATCAGTGTGTGAAATGTGCTCAAGGTCATCAAGCTTCAGAATGCAAAAAAAAAGACAGTAGTACACCAGCACTATGCGCCCTTTTCCAAGGTGAGCATCCTGCAACTACTAGGAATGTAGTGTTTACAAGGAGATTCTAGCAAGTCGAAAGCCAAACCAATAAGGCTTGAATGCCCAACGAAAACTTCAAATGCATATATTATACAAAAATCTAACACTGATTTCATCAGATGCTACTCAAATGAAACTAAACTTTTTACACATGATATTAAAAAAAAAGAACTTTCTATGCCAAAATCCTAAAAGGCAATACTGAAGTGTCATCTAAGTTAACCAATAAAATTGAAGAATAAATAAAAAAAAAACTGCTTAAAGCATCAACCTCAATAATTAGACATGCTCCTACAACATATGAGTGCACTTTATAAGCCTCTTCGCTCTACTTAATTCTCAGAAGAATAAAATGACTACTGATTAAGAATTAGAAGACATTAAGAATTACTACCTGGAACATAAATGGCTAGCTCCAAATAAATCTGAACTTGAAGTACTTATTGCAACTCACAAACTAGATGTGACCTTAATCTCAAAAGCACACTGCATCAAGCAAAGTAACGTTCCATCAAGGACTACAACACTTATATCACACACCACCCTGATGGAATGAGTCATGTAAGTCCATAAGCATTACCTGCTGCCAGAGTATAAATACTCCGAATCCTAGCAACCACCATAGCTATTAAAGGTAAGCTTGGAAGTCTTAATCTGTCTGCAGTTTAATGCCATCCAAGGCACAAGAGTAACTGTTCTACTTACAGTAAGTACGTTTTGACACTAGGAGGCAGACTTATTTCAAGTGGAGATTGGGGTGCCAAACATTCTGGGGATTAAGGTTGACCTCAACCAAAGGTACACTGCTCAAACTGTGCCATGGCAATAACAATCTTAATGTAATCACGACTTGTGAACCAATACTGGCGATATGTTAAAATTCTCTGAATATTTTTTTTTTTGCAAAAGGGCCAGAAGTACACTATCTGAAAGCAGAAACTTGCTATGATAGCGGCTCTGATCATAGCCCTATACTGTTGACAATTAGTTCCACTATTATCTGCTATAATGAAATATAGTACAGAGACGGTGATTGTTTAAATGATCAAAATTTGATTGACTGCTGTGAAAGACGTCCAGAACAAAACAATTGGACACCAGCTAGAATACCTTACTGCGATACCATCCACCAACTATTCACTGTGGAAAACTACTAAAGGTCCATTTAAACCACAGGCATGAAGTTTCCATTTAAAACTAATACTGGGTGGACACATACTGGAAAAGAGAAAGCTGATATATTTGCAAGACATTTAGCTGACGTGTTTGCACCAAATGAAGGCTATGAAGACGTGGAAACTGAAATAGATAGAAGAGCTGAACCAAGTCTTCCAACTATCTGTTCCACTTAACCCAGTGATAGTACAAAAAGTTAAACAGGTCATCTCTAATTTCCAAAGACATAAGTCACTTGGTTTTGACTTGATCATCAAAGAAGTTCTAGAAGAGTTAATCAAATCAAATCTCTTTATTTGCATGAATGTATGTACAAAATGATGGTGTAAAAATATGAATGTGCGAATACATTTTACCTTAGTAAGGCGTGCAAATATATCATGTCTAAAAATACTCAATTATATAGATACACCATTTAAAACAATGTCAAATTTAAAAAGATATAGTCAACATGGTATTTTATCATAATTTCCAACTTGCAATGATTCCAATAAAAGTATAATAATCTGAGTAGTCATAATGTGTTAGTAAAATAAATGTTTATCTATTAGCAGTGTTCGTAACTTTTCTTTAAATGCTCTATATCTTAACTCTTACATACTGTCAGGTAATTTGTTAAATAATTTCGGTTCCAAAACATATATTGTCCTACTTTACGACGCAAGATTAGATTCATATACAATCCAATGATGTATTCATTAATTGATGCAACAAAGTGTTTATTCATTCATTCATTCATGTTGAGGAAGTATTTGTACCATAATTCTTGTTGGTTTTGGTCGTCTATTAACAATTTGATTAAAACTATTTATATTTTGCCTCACATACAATCATGCCTCAAAAATGAACAGTGAGGGTAAAGTCTAAGTTCAATTTTCTAAAAACTGATACACAAATCTCTTTGTTGTCTCTAAACATGGCTCGGATACATTTTTTTGTACCCTAAATGTGCAGCAGAATGTGTATCGTTGCAGCATTTCCCCAAAAAAGTATACCATATCTCAATTTAGAGGCAACACAATAATAGTCAGCAAGAAAGGCCATAGTCTATCTCACTACTCTATTCAACAGAATATTGAGAGTCCAATTCATTCTATGCCTGTGAAAAGTATCAGTTATAACAATGCTCTACGAGGCAGGCAAACCACCTCATTCTGCAAGCTCTTACAGTTAATTCGTTTCTTACCAATCTTGTCTAAAATCTTCCGAAAGATTTCTAATTAGAATTTTGCGTATCCTCTCGGAACCTGATGCAATACCAAAACACCAATTGGGCTTTAGTAAATATCACTCTACAATATAACAGGTTCACAGAGTATGCGATACTATTAGAAAATCTACTAAGCAGCTTTCTTGGACAATTAGCGGGCATTTTACAAAGTGTGGCACAAGAACTACTTTACAAAATCAGGCTTTACAAGTGTATCCTCACAGTAACTTTTTGCTAGTGGATGCATAGCCGAAATACATTATTCCAGGTTCAAATAGATGAAGAGACATCAGACTTCTATGAAATTAAAGCGATGTTTCTAAGGGATTAGCCTTAGGTCCCAAATTGTTCACGATCTATATATCTGATCTCCCTGAAGCCGATAATATCACCAACCACCGTTACTAAATTTGCCGATGTTACGGCTATATTATCAGGTAACAAAAATCCAGGTTTGGCGTCAACTATTGGCATCACAAGATTGCCTTGATAAGATTGATGAAAAGCTCCACAAATGGCGATCATAGCAAGTGACTCAAAATTGTACCCATATTATCTTTGCTTAAAAAAGAGAAACTGCCCACCATCAAACTAAGGGACATGAGCTTACCACAGAATGACTCCGTCAAGTATCTCGGAATGCATTTGGATCGCAAACTAACATGGAAGAAGCACATCAAAACAAAAAAAGATGACATCTATCCAGTATCGAGGACTGGCTGATGGCACGCAACTCTGTTCTATTTATAGATAACAAGCTCCTCATATACAAAACAATCTTGAAACTCATTTGAACATACTGCCTCCAATTGTAGGGCAGTGCTTGTAATACAAACATAACCATCATGGTTCCTCACCAATGCTAAAATCCACGACACAACACTTAGGAAACTACAGAAATCGATTCTTGAACCACCCAAATGAGCTGGCACTTAATCTTATAAATTATGATATGATATTCAAGGACTCGCTTCAAGATTCTAAGAGAAGGCTACTTCTACTGAGCCTTTACAAGGGACACATATTTTTATCTTATTGCTCATCGTCAAGGCTCATAGTCCAGAGAACTGATTGTAGATAAAACCAGAAAAAAAAAAAAATGTATGCATAAGAAAATACATTAGCTCTTTTCACTAATTTCATAAATATAATTAATTAGATGGACTTCATCTGTACATAACAAGACATTTTTACCCATAACTTTTAACATGCAGCTCGTCAGAACTTTAAGGATGTACGATTCCATCTATATATAAAATAAAGCACGCTCTTGCTAATAGCAAACTCAAAAGATGCACATTAACATCTAACATGATCTAGCGCACGCTCGCGCTAATAACGAACTTAAAGGATGCTAACTTTCATCTAATATAATCTAACGCATGCTCACGTTAGTACATGACTCAAAAGATGTACTCTCACATCCAACATAATCAAACGCACGCTCACGTTATTACAGAACTCAAAAGATGTACTCTCACATCCAACATAATCAAACGCACGCTCACGTTATTACAGAACTCAAAAAGATGCACTCTCACATCCAACATAATCAAACGCACGCTCACGTTATTACAGAACTCAAAAAGATGCACTCTCACATCTAACATAATCAAACGCACGCTCACGTTATTACAGAACTCAAAAAGATGCACTCTCACATCTAACATAATCAAACGCACGAAGTCATGGGCTACAGCTAGTTATCAATTTTACCAATAATATTATAAACCACTAACAATCTTAAATCAACCATATTAACCGCTCACTACTTTATTCGGTCGGACATGAAAAATCCTTTTGTTCATGATAGCATGATTACTGGGGAAAGCCATCGTCATCATTATCATCGATACGATCTATAAGCATCATATCTGGCCTTACAAAACTTTAAATTTTCATAAAAGTAACGCCCTTTGTACAACAAATAATAAAAACAATAAAAAAATAAAGGCTAAGCAAATTAATATTTTAACCACAATGTATTAGCAAGAATGAAATGAAAGCAGAAAAACAAGCATAATAAAATGAGTGTGTGTTCTGTGGGCCCGGCCAGAAGCAGGCCTGGCTGACTGGCTGGCCACGCAACCTTAGTCACAATTCATGTGATGTATGTATGATGTGAGTATTTCATTATTTCACACAAAAGCGACACTTTAACAATGTCTACTTAAAAAGTACGATAAGTTTAAATTCGACAATTATAAAAACCTTTACTTTTTTAAAATTATTTTTACTGTATTAATAATTCAATTAAATTTATTAAATTAAACTTTACACTACATAAATGTAAAATTAGAATAATTATTCCATCAAAATAACGAAACCACTCTTTAATAAAAAGGGCTTACCGCAACCACACGACTGGGCAATTCGAACAAGATTTTTTTTTTTTCTTGTGATAAACATACGTTAACTAACACATGATTAAAACACTATCATCAATAAATTTGCACTTTACTAATCTTTAAGCTAACCAATCTCACTATTATCAGTCCAGAAGAATAGAAACAAGGTTCCACCATTAAGGCTTCAAAACAAGTAAATGTAGGTAGGACGTACTAACAAAACTGAGGGTAGCAATCATTAACAACAAATCTAATCATGAAGCAAAGCAAAAATATAACTTGTCAGCCTGTACTGATGGCTTGAAATAAAAACATTAACGCGACACACATATTATAATAACTTAGTAAAAATAAAAAAAGTCTGAATTTTAACTTTTATCTGTAAAGCTTGTAAGCAAAAACTCATTATATTTATTTAAAACATTAAAGTACTTACAATTTCTATCTTTTTTCCACTTCTGCGGGCGAGATAAGAGCACTTCTGAAATGTTATGAATTCTGTACTGGTGCTGCCGGTAGTCAAGTAACCGTCCGCTCAGTCTGAGACTCTAACCAAGAATGTCCCTCGATCCCTTCTTGTTAGTACCATCTCCACTGCCTCCCCACCGCTATGCTTGTGGTGTCAAAGCGGGGAGTTGATCAACCAATGACAGACTCTCGTAAGATGGCGCCACGGTTGTTATTATTTAAGCCTATTATCACCATCATTGCGTAGTAAATCATAAAATATATAATATAAATAAGCATAACCATAAAAATCATGACAATAACATGCCTCATGTTTCAAAATTAAACCAACATCCTTAATTTCGATTGCAGGGAAAATACATTTTATTGCTTTTATTACGGCCTCTTTGAAATCTGAGATGATTTTTATCTTTGATCCTGTACAATCCAATGATGTATTTTTGTAATTGGTGCAATAAAGTGTTTATTCATTATTCATTGATTCATGTTCTTTTTGGGATTTCAATTGGGTATTTATTATTTTAAAACGCCTAAATTATTTAAAAAACCACATTGTACGCTTTGGTTATTTTTTCGGGTATGACTGCGTAAAATAGTGGTACTACATATTTTGTATCGGTGAAATTGTTCCATGTCTGAAAACACATTTCATTTATGAGAATAGAAAACAATGACACACATGTTAGAAATCGAATCTCAATTATCTGATAGGTACAATTTTGTTCACACCAAGATTTTTATATTTAATATAAAATTGGCACCAAGTTCCCAGCACCCCATGGTCCAAAGCCTAAAAGCAATATTATATATTTTTTATAAAAACAACGTATTCAGAAAGTTCTTATTTTGACTAAAATACTATCTGACAAGTCCGCCATAGCCACTATTTTAGTTATTGTACATAATCAATTTAAATTGTATATTGAAAACAAACTCGCTTACATAACATACACTCAACAAGTATCCGAAATATATTAAATATATATAATAACCGGTAAAACACACAAACATTTTCGTGAGCTTTCAACATGGTAAACATTGACACAAGTAATAGCTGCCGAAGGAGAAAATGAAACATAAATAAAACGGTTTGGAATAAACGATAGTCGATACAACGCGATAGATATGTCATATTTGTAATGGACGTTGCCATAAGAATTTGTAGGGTTCCGTAGCAAACAATAACTAATACTGTCAAATCTAGAATTATGGCTAAATTGTGTGTATGATATTAGCTTTAGTTGCTTCTGTGGTTAGGTGGTTAAGGCGTTGTCTGAAGGCTCAGATCGTGGGTTCGGTTCTCTTGGGAAGCATTATTTACTAAGTGTTTTAGCGTGCTACAAAATAGTAATTTCTGCCTCTTTCGTCCTTTGAACCAGAACACAACAATTCAATACAGGTGTTGGCCGGTAAAGACCTTAGCCCTCATTTAGAAAAAAATAACAAAAATATTAACAAAAACTCCAGCAGCCATTCAAAAAGATACAAAATTTTTCTTCAAAATTTCACAGCACACGATATTTTAAATTAGACGTAACATCCTGACATAACAGCGGGATAACGAGAAGTGCGCGCTGTGCTTCTCTAATGAAAAGGATACAAGAACACAACAAAAGCTACTGAGGAAATAACAACGCACTTTCATCTACAAATTTGTCCTTAGCCAATTGTTAAAATATACTTTATAAAAGGCCTTTGATATGAGTTCGGTGAGTTGTGTATTGCAGTCACGCGCGCACCCACCTCGGTGTTAGGTATATGAAGACCCAATTCGGTCTTATTATCTTACTTCATAACACTCTAGAGGATTCTTTTCTGTTGGACGTGCTCGTTTGTTAATATAGAAGCATGAGATGAAATGAAGATTTTCCAGTAGGTACTTCAATATTCTTAAAGGTATAATCAGCTGGCCATTTTCACGGTAACAGGTATTACAGTTCGTATCGTTTCTTCTCTCGACGACTGAATGATATTTACAATTAAATATTTATAATTAGTACTTATTAACAACATCGTGTCTGCTAATAAGGGTTCGCTATAACATTAAGTTCCATATCTGTAGATTTTGCTTTCCTATAATATTCCGGTCACTGGGTGTCCGATGCTGGGCTAGTTAGATGTAGCCCATTGAACTTAAATCTATTTACATAAAGTGGACGAAGATATTGATCCGTTCGGACGTTGAAAAATGCCGGTATATTTCAGGTAACCGCAGGTTTCATTAAGATAATGTTCGAGGTTAGGGAATCGATTTAACGGTACATTTTCGTTGAAATGAGGAAGAGTTGGGTTTTTATAAAAACGGGAGGTTTTTTGAATTTTTAACACATTTTTAGGGATTTCTCTCTCACTCTTTCTCTCTCTCTCTCAACTAAGCGTTTTTCAAATTGCATCTTCAGTTGGTTTCTTTAAAGCCTAAGGTTTGTTTGCGAGGATTGTATCATAATCACTAGACCAAAGAGGTTCAATCAGCTAAAGATATCATGGTTCTGCTGGAAAAGATTTCTTTATAAATAAGCAGCACCCTTGAACTCACGCACTCTATTTAAGATTTATCCCGTGTATGTTTTAGTGTAGATACATGAATAAAGTAAATAAATAAGAATAAATTATGCCTGTGCAAAACTAACTTAAAGTTCTTTGACTATATACGCCAATTGCTAAGCATTTGGTACTGAACAATAACATTATAATAAATAAAATAAACATACCAAAAAACCCTAGAATTTAATTTGGAAAAATCTTTATTATCTTAACTAGAGACCAACGTCTGCACTGACAAATTTATTATTCCCGCAAAACATTAAAAATTTGGTGAAAATTCCTCTTTTCGAAATCTAAAATGCATTTTATAAAATATTGTCATCGCTTCCTTGCAGCGGACGCAATTTGTGGCAGATTAAATCGCGTGTCCGGCCAACCGTGGTCTGGCCTGCCTCCGGTGAAAATATGTATATATAGGGGACCCTTAGAGCATACTTGAGTGCGTGTATGTTTTGCTTGTGTTAGATAATTTTGTCAAATGTGTGCGTAACGACATAATCAAATAAAGGTCATTAACACACGTAGATCGTGTTTCTATTGTGGATTATTTCCAGTTAATTTAGAACTCTTTAATGTAAATGATTGACCCAAAGGATATGGTCTAGATGAGATTAAAAGACTCATAACAGTTGTATGATGTACATGTTGATGTTGTATTCAGAAATAATATCTAAGCTGTGTATGACTCAGGTAACAAAACGAATGAAATGTAACGTTGTTTGAAATTAAATCCAAACACACTTGTTCTACGGTACTATATTGAATAGTAAATCTAAAATCAATCCTTGCTGTCGAATCCAATGGCGGTATGGTCGTAAAGGGATGCCTGACGTGAAACGCTTCAATTCCCGAGCGACAGCACAAATGTGGTCGTTTTGTACTGTCATATGGAATGCACGGAATCAGGTGGCATTGGTGGTAGCGGTGGGATGAATTTTGAATAGTACAGTATCACCTTTCTTTATTCAATCTAACTACATACATTAGTTGAAAACCCTAAAATTGTAGGCAGACCACCAGTTACATGGGTGAAAAACATAGAGAAATAGATACACTAGGAAAAGCTAGACGTAAAGACAACCCGGAGTATAAATATGGCGCAAATGCACGAGGAGACCTGACCTCAGATGAACTGGGATAAGAGGTGGACAAAGAAGAAGACATTACAGTAATTCAACAACCAAAGTGTTGTACAACTTAAAGTATGACAAAGATTCATCCATCTCTTGCAGAAAATAATGATATTTTTCTCACCAAAGCTGTCAGCAAATAGATTTCATTCAGCAACTTGTACTCATGACAGGAACGCGTTGAGTGCAGTAAGTTGCAGCACAGTTCTAAATAAAAATATTTCATTGTTTTTTATTATGCCTGATATTAGATGCCAGTCAGTAGATGAGAGACAAGAAAATTAAAACCTTGGTTTGACTTTGTCACTTGTGTACCTAGTTGCCTCTTACGAGCATGCGAAGAAAATAAGTGGTTTATTTTTGAACTACATAAATGATATATTTTGATTAAATAATGAAGTCTCTACTTAATGCATAGAATGTCTGAAATAAATACCTAAAGTGTTCAGAATTCGGTCCAAGTAATTGTCTTAATGTAGTTGTGTTGTACTGATCTACGACTCTGGGTATTACGTAGGGTATGGTGTCAGTTAGAGCGACTGAAACACATATAATTAGAGCACAGCCATTCATGCAACAAGGTTAATGTCGTAACTTACATTTTATACTTTTAATACGTGATTATATAAAAAGCGTGAAGTCAATAATAAAATTAGTCCTACTTGATACTATTTTTTTATACCATTAAGTAGGCAAATAGCCATAATATAAGGTCTCTGATTATTTAATCAAAGTATATGTATGTATATATATTATTAAATACATTTTAATGATTTAAAGGCAAGAAAACGGATTCAGGGCTCTGGGGAAGCACTAATATGAGACTATTACCTGGTTGTTTCTTGGTGTTTATATTTTATCTGTAAATTTCAAACTATTCTGTCTGAAATGATACATTGTAATTCAAATTCTTTAAAATATGTTCAGTAGATTGGTTTCTAAGTTATGTTTTTATTAACTAGCGTAAAAACATGTTTTTGCCTCAAACATGCCTCTGCAATTGTTTTCAAGTTTAACTAAAAAAAGATTCCAAAAAAGAAAAGAAATGAATGCATTGCTTACAGTGGCACCCTACGCTTTTCCCAGGTGCTAACCAATACATCGGCCAGCCGTCCACGGTCTAAATTAAACTTTATCCAGTACACAATTGAGACTAATTCTCTTTATTTTGTTCCGTGTAATTGTTACTAAACTACTTAATTACACCTGCCACGTGAGTTGTATAGGAAGTGGAATTAGTGGGATTAAGTTTTATACAGTTGAATGGCTTTTAGAAGATTGATTGGTATACATATTGCATGTATTTAGCGTTGAAAAACTTATGATTTCAAAAGAAAAAAGCAGTTATCTAAAAAATCTGACATAAGGGTATGCCAGAATAATAATTGACCTTATAGTAAAGGACTCAAAAATATGGAATAAAATCATGTGGAATTATACCTCCCAGGTGATTTGTTATCAGGAGTGGTATTTTTGAGATGTATGACTCACCCAAAACCGGTTAGAATGATTATCGTTC
This sequence comes from Apomyelois bistriatella, assembly GCA_947044815.1. NCBI lineage: Eukaryota > Metazoa > Arthropoda > Insecta > Lepidoptera > Pyralidae > Apomyelois > Apomyelois bistriatella. Next base: position 14,941,887 of record OX345690.1, read on the forward strand.
GTTTTTGAATGATTTTCATGCGACATAACCCACCGGTAAGTCACACTTCTCAAAAATAGCACTCCAAGTGATTTTAAGACAAAAATTTGGAATAAAATCTTGTGGATTATCTCCCAAGTGGTTTGTCATCAGGTGATTTCAGAACCCGAAAATGTGGAATAAAATCTTGCGGATTTGAATATAAGGTGATTACGAGATACAAAAATATGGAATCAAATCTTGTCTATTTGTTTAAAATCGTATCAAAATAGTGTTTCAATAGTAGTGCTTTTTACACACTATTTACAAAAGTTATGACAGTATGATGTGATATGAATGTAGTGTGTGGTGTGATCATCAGAAGTGATATAAAAAAAATATAAATTTCTTGTATCTAGTGTGTAAAAAAGCACTACCATTGAAACACTATTTTGACACGATTGTGACTTAACGTTAGCAGAATCGACGCTCTGGTCATATCACCCAGGTGAAGTAGGTTGAACAGTAAAATCTTTTTTAGACTATGCTGAATGTAGGCATTTATCAATACATGCGCCTTTCTCAGCCTTGTGTTTTCCTCATCCTACTCCTTCCGTCAATTTCAACTGAGGTCAAGTGCTAAGAAAATGTACTCAAAAACTCTTAGCATAGAGGAGGCATCTAAATATAATATATTGCGAACAAAACTTATATTTTTTATGTAACGGCAGGCTTACTCATTAAAGTAGTGCAAAAATATTTTGAGAAATCTTATTGAATTTTCTACTAAATAAATAATTTAATTGCAATTAACATCGTATTAAGTAAGTAAAGGTGCTTAATAAATAAATAAATAAATATTTTTTTCAATCCTTGTAGCGCCACCTTATAGAATTAAAAAGAACTAAATCTTTTTTTTAGATAATGGGGATACATGATAACACTAACGTTTTGCATGCCTCTCGAATAAAATTGAAAACTCCAGGCTGAATTCAATTTGATAAAAGCATGCGAGTAATAGACGAAGATGGCGCACTCTCGGGAAATCAGTTGCAGCCCAGGTGACCGCACTTTGTTAACTTTATTAGGGAATAAATAAGGCTACACTGAATCCGCTTGTTTATTACAACTAGCACTCCGAAACTTATGGTAGGTACCGTACATAAGATTTGTAAGAGACTCCTAACAAAAAGGTTACCAAATGAGATTTTTTGTAGCAAAGTTCTAATTTATTATTTACTGATAGCTCACCGACCCAAAGAGGAATTAAAAAGAAAAGTGGAATTCTGATTTATTTTTATTCAAATAATTTCTTAAATAATTTCAAACTATATAAGCGAAAAGTGCAATATTGGAACACGTTGTAATACACGACCGATGCTAACTGCTTCAATTTATCATGTTGCGAAAAATAGAAGACAACAGAATAAATAAGCAGGTGGTGGTAAAAAGATGACTGAGAAATATCAGGGAGTGGACTGGAATTGCCAAATTAGAACAACTGTTTCAACTGTTTCGTTTGGCGATGGATAGAAGATCTTCCTCTTCTATCGCGTCAACGGCTAAAAACTATATAAATTTACCAGTAAGATGCAATATTCAGGGTCGAGTCAGAGGCCACAGCCATGTCACCCTTTGTACATGAGAAAGGGCAGTCAGTCAATGTCCTTCGCACCAGCACCCAAGTAGCCAAAGTGACAATTTCAAAACGCTAACGAATGTCGTCGAAATGAGCTGCGGTAAATCACGTGGTCAATCTTATGTCAGTCCCATACATTTTGTTCTTGTCGTACCTCGTTAACGTTTTGCGATTGTGACTTTGGCTAAGCCCCCTGGTAGTACTCGTGACGCAGTGAGCGAACCAATCTCGACACCACAATGGCTAAAACAATCAGATGGATAGATATTTGCGAGCTTGACGGCCAACCTTCATTTATGTAGAGGCACCGGAGGAAGATCATATATTTTTGTTTTGAAGTTAACATCTTAGCGATTTTTCAGTTACATTCCAAGCCAAATGACTACGGAGCCTGATGTTCTCATGGCCTTAAAGGTTTTGCAGTGAAATTACAGTACCCCAGTAATTTCACTGTCACTTTTATTCTTCAAATCGGAAGACAACAATGCAAGCACTGCTGTTTGTTGGCAGAAATATTCCAGAGTAAGGTGCCCAAATGGTACTAATTTATTCCCGTTGCGAAGCCAGCTTCGAAATGGGAATTCTATTTCCCATTTTGAAGCCAGCTACGAAATCTAACTACGAAATGGGACTAAGGGAAAAAGACGACCTTAGTCTTGCTGCTCTATGGTAGATATAGACGATGTCTAGTCTATGATATATTGATGTAGCTTGTACATCTGTCACCCAGCAAATCATAATAGGATGGGTGCCTCGGGAAATCATGTAAATTGAGTCTGAACTTGCATCGCATATCAGGACCGTCGCACTTGTATAAAAATAATGTTACGGTGTGTTACTTTGTAAATTACTTTTTGACTCCCTACTTAAAAGAGGCGTGTTAGAGCTTAAATAATCCGATTATGTTTAAGGAAAGATTAACTTGTAAGTTTTTAAAAATTTCAAATCTAGTAACTTTACAGGGGGTAACATGGGGTATTTTTTTATATAAATAAAAAAGAAGTGCGATAAAAATTGCCAAAACAAACTACTTTATTTTACAAACTATATCTATGGCTATTTATTTATCTGAAACTTTTAAGGTCAAAAACATACAAAAAATTTGAGAAAATCGGCTGTGACAGACAAACAGATACACGAGTGATTCCTCATGGGTTCTGGTTTGTCATAGGTATCATATTCATTAACGAAACACTTTAAATAAGAAAAATACAGGTTAAAACCGTCGTAGAGTTACTGCACTTAACTTTGATGGCTGGTTTAGCGACCACGTCTTTTTGCCTATCTTCAGGTAGTAAATGTAGGTGACGCTTTGAGCAAGAACCAACATTCTAGATTGTTCGCCTTAGGGGTTTGGCAGACATAGACATAAAGTTGCTTGATAGGGCCCTGCTCGTCTGTACTAAAATAAAACCGGACAAGTGCGAGTAGGTGTCGCGCACATAGAATTCGGTAACATTAGCTTTACAAAATAATCATGGGCCCTAGCGACATTTAAAGTGACTTTTGGCGCCATTTAGAAACACAAAACTATAACATATAACAATATTATTTAATTTTTTACAAATAGAACAGATGTGCCCCTCACTCATGAGGTACCTCATTTGAGGTACTCGTTATAACGTAGGACACGACAAAATGAGGGATCATTTAGCTCCTCACTTTTTTTTAGAGGCGTCGCGTTGTTGCGAGTCCTGAGTGAGTCGATATCGATACCTTATGATGAATGAGGGAGGGAGTCATTCCGTTCGAAATGGCAAAGACTTCCTCACGACTCACTTTGGTATGCGTTTATTTTTCTCTTTGCCTCATCTCAAATGAGGGGTACTTTACGAGCCCCTCACGAGGTAAAATAAAGTCCTCCCTCATATTCAATAAAAAAAGAGCAAGTTACACAACGCTATTCACAAAGTACTATTGCATTCCTGGCACATGTATTTGCAGTAAGTCTCAGATCAAATTGAAGCCAACATCGGGTTATCCCGTTATTAGTATTTGAATTGTTGTTTATGCAAAATGGCGAATTGAAACTAGATAATCCGATTAGAAGCAAGCTAATAACTGTGGCACTAGTCCACTACTAATTGTGTTAGCGAAATCATCATTCAGTTGTGTATAGTCACTATTATAGAGGTGACATATCTAGGTGTTAGGTAGCAACTCGAGCCGAATGACTTCGTACTTAAGGTCCTTGAAATCGCGCTGTCTTATAATTCGATGGAGCCGGCTGCACGCACGAAAATGACGCAATGCGGCGTTACCTTGCTCTGAGGCGTTCCATTTAAGGCTTGAAGTGCAAGCGAATTTTTTATGACGTTGTCACGTTCAACTATCGTCAGTAAACCGACTTTACAGACAACCGATTTTTTTTTCCAAAGATAGCACTGAAAAAACTACAGATTTTTTGTGGCCTACCTAATGACTCTTATGAGAATGCTTTTACATTAGTGACATTATTTCTTTCTCCCTCCATACTTTCTCTTTTCAGTGTCTTTACCCATCCTCATACGTTAGATGAAACATCACGCGTAGGTAGATTAGGCTTCTAGAATAATTCCTCTGGCGCACCCTGCCTTATTTCACCATGAAAAGGGCCTGAAAAGATTTTTTCAGGGTTGGTATTCATAACTCGCGCATGATACTTCTGCTTATTTAAGTGGCTGTATAGTCTATATCCATATCCCAACTAATATTAAAAGTGAATTTGTTTGTTTATTTGTTTGTTACGAACTTTTGCATAAACATAGTTAGAAATACTGTAAGGGACGTAAGATACCTTTCATCCCGGGAAAAGCACTGTTCTTGAGGGATTTGCGCGCGGGCGAAGCTGCAAGTAAAAGACCTGATTTTTTTAATTTGCATCAATAATTTGGACCGATTTGCAAAATTCATTCACCGTTGAAAAGCCACACTATTCCCGAATGACATAGGCTGTGTACCACAGGCGAAACTAGGGACTGCTGTGCCCCTAGTATGAGTTTTCGCAAGCGACTGCGTTAGGATTTTGTATGGAATTTTTTAGTTGCCTTACTATCCGCCAGAGGCGCTGTACAGGCTTGCCATACTAAATCGCTAACGCAGACGCTAGCGTCTGCGATAAGGAAAACTCATACTAGGGGCACTGGTAGTTCATAGTTTACTAAACTTTTTTATGACTTTTTATACAAAAATATGAGTTTACAGTCCCCTATTTTAAGTACTAAATCTGCTGAATAAAACATGAGGTGATCATATTTGCATACACGAATTTAATTAAACCAACAGCGTTTAATATGTAATTACAAAGTGCTCAGTCGGTAATGAGCGTAGAATAGCTTAGGGTGTGTGTGCACAGACTAGTGTTACAAAAACAAAAGATAAATGTGTAATTGTGTAATTTTTTTTTTTTTTGGGATTTATGATAATTATAGTGTGTATGTACTTATGTATGTATGTTTATTATATCGTTTATTCTAGTACACGCCTGTTACACTTTTCTTATCGTTTCTCCTCTTGGGTCTGCTGGAAGAGATTTCTTTAGAAATAAGCAGCATCCTTGTACCATTTTATTTATATTCTATGTTTTTTTCTAGTATATTTTTGCATGTACATGAATTTGAAAATTAAATAAATAAGTGTGGGCTGGGCATGGTCGATCGATGAAGATGATGATGTAATATAGAATATCATAGTGCTCTCTGTTAGTACAAATTGTTTTTATCAATGATTAAGGCAATGGCTTGGAATTATCTTAATTATGTTTTACCAGTATATTATAAACTTATTTTCTGTCGTGCCCTAGCTGCCCTGTCTCCTGCATAATGGGGGACTTAAACAAGACGAAATGGAAGTTTATTAGTTGGGGATATTAGTGTGTTAACGCCCTTACAGGGATCCTAATGACATAGCACAACTTAAAATATCATTTCGTATTTTAAAATAAATTATAGCAAGTAAATATATATTTTTACATAGAATATTTCCATATTAAAGTAATGTAAATCTTAAATATTTTATTTTAAAGAATATAACGCCATAAACACTCGCTACTCTCAAAGTTATTTATTTAAGGTAGAGAAGGAAAGTCTAATTATTTTTATGCTTATATAGTTTAATTCACTTCTTTATCTTGCCGAGGCAAAATGACAATTGCATTTAATTATCCCAAACTACAGGATAAACAGTGAAACTAAACGTTTCGAGGACACCAGTGACCGCTTGGTGCAGAGAAAATATGCTCTGAAGCTCCGATGCTCTGGTTTCAATCCCCCTCTCACCTCATTCCAGTACAGCATTCCAAATCCTCAAACAACCACAGCTCAACATTTCAGCCGACTGCCGACAAATTAAACTTGAACTTCGACTACAACTTTAACCAAACAAAACACCAGATTTAAATTTGACACTGGATTTTGGGAAATCCATTATTTTGTTTGAAAAGGTACCCGTTATTGTTTGGTTAGACAAAAGAACACAATTAATACTTCTCGCAAACTTGATAATGTCTAAAATATAATTTGTTGTTATTCATAAGAGGGGTTCTATTTTTGAATTAGTATAAGATCCACGTTGTGGATTTGTTTTCAAGTGAACATGCTTTTTTTTTCTCATGTACTTTGTGAATTGTTCCCTTTCTTTATTCTAAATAATGTCTTCAAATAAAATTTGAATGATTCTAAAAATGTAACGTTTAAAAGTCGCGCTGTTGTCTTTTTGATATTTCTCATCGCGAGTACATTAAAGGTAATTAGGATAATTAGGAATACATTTCTATTCCATAATCTGTCACACGTTTTCTCAAAGAATTAGGAATCGTGCGCGGTATCTAGGCAATTTTTTTTTTATTTATACTTTTTGTAGTCAACCTTTTAACTAACTAATTTGATTTGTTCATAAGATTTCTTAAAATATAACCGCGTATTGCGTAGTTTTGAAAATTTAAGTATACATAGGGATATAGGGACAGGGAAAGCTACTTTGTTTTATACTATGTAGTGATTATCTTCTTTTTCTTTCAAGTCGTGTTTCTCATAGCTGAGGGTCGTGACCACCATAATCCAAATTAGCAGTTAGTATCCTCCAGTCATATCTATTCTGGACCCGGTGTATTTTCTCTTGGGTGTTACATTTCAATCTTGCAAGGAGAGGGTCGGTCCAGCACGTTGGTGGTTTGCCCCTAGATCGTGATCCAGCCATACGGCCAACCATTATAAGAATTTGACCTAAAAAGTTATTTATTATATATTGTTTTCTAAAATAATTATCTTACCTATTTAAATCAGATAACGGGACGGAACTATAAGATAAAAAGGGACAGTGTGCGTATCGATCGCGTGAGTGCATCAACTGTGCTGTGTGTGTTGCTAGGCGCACGCAGTGCATGCCTACCTACGTAGTGTACCTATATCGATCGAAGACCACAACTAGAGTTAATAATTTCATAGAGTGCGCTTCCACAAAAATGGAAAGAACACCTACAAAAGTTTTAGAGCACTGCAGTTCTGAAACAAATATAAACAATATTAAAAAACCAATTCCGGTAGAAGAGTGGGTTCACTATCGTCAAACAAAGAAGAAACGTATTATGACGTTCGCCCACTTCCTAAAATCCCTGAACCTTCTCGGTTGAATGACATTCGTCCTATCTCCATCCTCTCTTTCCTGTCTAAAGTTTTAGAAGCTACCGCTTTTAACCAGTTTTCCAAACACTTATTAAACAATAATATCCTAAACACTCATCAATCCGGTTTTAGGCCTGGTCATAGCACAACCACAGCTCTAATCCGACTTACTGATGATATAAGAACAGGAATGGAAAACAGAAAAGTAACAATTATTGCACTAATTGACTTCAGCAATGCTTTTAACACAGTGGATATTGATATTTTGCTCGCTGTCCTTTCCCGTTGCAACGTCTCATCCTCAGTGATTGCTTGGTTCTCTAGCTATCTTCATGGTCGCCGGCAACAGGTTCGTAATGGTATGGACACCTCCGATTGGTGTGATCTAAAAGCCGGTGTTCCACAGGGTGGTATTCTGTCCCCTATCCTTTTTTCTGTTTTTATAAATCTTCTTTCACAACACTTGTCTTGTTCCTACCATTTCTACGCTGACGACTTGCAGCTTTATACACAGACAAACATAGATGATATTGACCAAGCCATTTCTCTATTAAACCAAAATTTAAATAGTATTTTAGAATGGTCTATTAATTTTGGAATTCGTGTTAATCCTTTAAAATGTCAAGCTATAATAGTAGGTAGCTCATACCAAATTAACAATATTGATTTGAACCTTACAAAATCACTTAAATTTGACGGTAACGTGATTCCATTCAGTCCAGTAGTAAAGGATCTCGGTGTACACATCGATAGCACGCTCTGTTGGGACACTCATATCAACCAAATCAGTAGAAAGGTATATGGTACTCTTCACTATCTGCAACGTCTTAAAAACTTTTTGCCCATTAGAACAAAAATTATGCTGGCTCAAGCGCTAATACTTCCTCTAATTGATTATGGTGATGTATGTTGTCTGGACTTAACTGAAGAACAGCTGAATAAATTGGAACGTCTTGTAAACAATTGCATCAGATTCATTTTTTGTCTTCGGAAATATGACCATATTTCAGAACATCGTTCTCAGCTTAAATGGCTACCCATCCGTCAACGCAGGAATTTGCATATATTATGCCAACTTTATAATATTCTCTATAATCCACTTGCTCCCGATTATCTCAAAATTGATTTCAAACTTTTAAGTTCGACTCATGAAAGAATCCTGCGTTCTTCCAATACTATGACCCTTGCTACTCCTTCTCACCGTACCGGTTTTCTCTCTAATTCTTTCGCTGTGACGGCTGTCAGACTTTGGAATAAGCTTCCAGAATCCATCAGAACAGCCTCTAGCCGCGCTAACTTCAAATGGCTTGCCTACAGGTTCTTACTATCACAGAACGCCACAGTTTAAGGAGCAAAATTAGGTAATAATTACGGGTACATTTTGAGTTGCTGCTTTATCTCGTAAATATTTTTGTCATATATATATATATATATGTATATTGTTATTTATGTATTTATATATCTAGGTATATATGTAAGTATATGTATGTAAGTTTATGTAAATTTATATTACTATTATATTAAACCCACATTACGATCTCTGCTTGACCTAAAGGTTGACTGTTAGATAATGCTTTTAGCATTAAGTTCGCCTATTGTGCTATACAACTGTATCTTGTACAATAAAGTTTAAATAAATAAATAAATAAATAAATATGAATGACTCAGACAGTGAATCGAACATGTCGCATACAAGTAGTAAAGGATCTAGCCGCAAAAACTATGCCCAAATGCTGGAAACAATGGCAGGATTTCGAGAAGACTTTAGACTCGTACACAAGCTTCTTACTGAAATGAAAGAAGAACAAGAGGATCGCACCAAAAAATTACATAAAGATATAACTGAAATTAAAAGCGAAGTGAATGAGTTGAAAAAGGTCAATAAAGACATTGAGAATGCAGTAGACTACCTCGGAAAGAAGTTTTGTCAATTTGAACAGTTTAAAGAAGAGGCTATAGAAAATACGAAAAAAATTGAGAACAAAATTAAAGATTTACAGCAAAAGGACTTACACCAAGAAAAGTATAAAAAAGCATTAGAAGAGCGCGTAGGATATTTGGAGCAAAAAGAATTAGAAAGGAACATAGAATTGATCAATGTACACAAAGAAGAAGAAGAAGAGGTGATTAAGTTAGCAAGAAATATTGCAGTTGAACTGAATCTTAATGCAGATGATATAGACAAAGCGTGGAGAGTGAAGATGATCCCTAACCGAGGACCAGCTCCTATAATAATGAAACTGAGATCAATCGAGTCAAAAAAACAATGGTTAAAATGTCGAAAAACTCCCTTATACAATAGTACTATATTTGGAAATAATGACTCCACTAGAATATATATAAATGAAAACATTACAAGACAAACTAGACAGCTTTTTTGGACAGTCAAGAATAGGTTGAAGGATACCTACAAATTTATATGGATTCAGAATGGAAGAGTATTAGTCAAAAAAGATGAGATCTCAAAGGAAATACTCCATATTCGGTTTGAAAGTGATATTGATACATACACTCTACAAGATAAGGATATAAACACTCAATAGCTGTAGTCTATAGTATTTCAACCAACGTGGTTTTTTAATAAGAGATGGAACCACTTCCAAAAGATATAGAATACTTAAAATACACGGATTTAAAACAATGGACTGATAGTATAAATAAAAATAATCGCGCCCTACAATGTATACATATGAACGTAGGATCGCTGAGGAAACATTTTGGAGAAGTACAATTACTATTTAGTGACTGTATATCAAAATTAGATATTGTGTGCCTGACCGAAATAAACATAACAGCGGAAGAGGTCTGTATGTACCAGATCGATGGCTTCAACATGTACTCGGACACAAGATCAAATCAAAAGGGAGGGGGTATTCTAGTATATGTGAGGAATAATATTCAATTTGATAAACAATCAACAGCTACAATACATTGCGAGTTGTTATACGGACGAGCTTTAGTTAATGGATCCAACATAAATATAATTACAATATACAGACCCCCTCGTTTGAGAAAGCCACAGTTTATTTCAGAAATTGAGGCTCTTCTGAAAACATTGCCAACGAATGAAGAAGTAATTGTTATCGGCGACTGTAATATAGACATTTTAAAATCGGATGCTAACTCGATTAGGTACGTTAACACGCTTGCTCAATATGGATTGCAGTGCGGCATAAGAGACATTACGCGTGACGTTATTGTGAACGGGCGCAGGGACACGTCATGCTTGGACCATATCTTCGTGCGGAGTAAGTGTTCAGCGGAACTGTATGCGTATGTACTTACGCGCCGAGTGGCCGACCACTTCCTAACTGGTTTGACGGTGCAGATGTATAAAGAGGTAAATGAACGTTTGATAAAAAATTATCTTGATAACAAATTAATTAAACAACAACTACGAGTAGTGCAATGGTCTGAACTTTTAACAATTAATGATCCTGTAGAACTGTACATGAGATTAAATGGTATCTTTAGACCTATTTATGAGTCTTCAATAAAAAAACGAGTGGTTGAAAATAAAAGAACGTCTCGTAATTGGATGAATAATAAGCTTAAAGAGATGATTAATTATAAAGATAAACTATTTAGAAAATGGAAAAGTCAACCAAATAGTAGTACTCTAAGGCTGGAATATACACAATATAGGAATAAAACGCAGAGACTCATAAATGGGGCTAAAAACAAACACAAATCTGACATAATTAATAATTGTAAAGGTGATATACGGAAAATTTGGCATAACTTAAATAAATGGATGGGAAGTAATACTCTTTCTGTAGATGGGGTGATCGAAAGATACATGTTAGGGAAGGAAAGTATAGAAAACGTTTGTAATAATTTCTGTTTAACGTTTACCCAAGAAATAGATAATATTAAACACAACTGCACTGATAAAATGTTAGACAAAAAGTGCTACGTTTCTGAGGCTAATGTAAGTTTTCGATTTTCCAAAGTATCTGCGACGGATGTTAAAAGAATAATTGATAAACTGGACTGCAACAAATCGCCGGGGTCAGACGGGATAAGGCCCTGTGATTTAAAAGAAATTAGTGGTCAAATAAGCCCGGTCATAGCCCACTTCATAAACATGTCAGTATCTCAAGGTAAATACCCCGATGAATTAAAAATTTCAATAATTAGGCCAATTTATAAACAGGGATCACATTTGGATTACACAAATTTTAGGCCTATAGCAATTCTGAACTTAATAAATAGAATTACCGAAAAAATAATTATGGAACAGATAACAAAATATCTCGAAGATAATAAAATCTTAAATGAAATCCAACATGGATTTAGACCAAATCGTAGCACCGCCACTGCCATAGCACAGTTCTCAGATGATGTAAATAACTCCTTAAATGACAGAAAAATAACAGTAGTAATATTTATTGATTTTAAAAAAGCTTTTGACACACTGGACCACGGCGGCTTGTTGCAGTCTATGGAGGAGTGTGGAATAAGAGGCCCTATGCTCGAATGGTTCCGAGGATATTTGGAAAATCGAAAACTAAAAGTGAAGGTTGCAAATACAGAGAGTAGACTAGGAGATATAAAATATGGTGTTCCTACTGGATCCATATATGGCCCAATAGGGTATATATTACATGTTAATAGTATATGTAATGTAATAAAAAAATCCAAGTGCTACATGTACGCCGATGACACGTGCCTAGCGTATAGTGGGACGGAAGTAAATGAGGTTTTAAAAATATTACAAGAAGATTTCGAAAATATTATACGCTGGGCACATGACAACGGACTAATAATAAACAATTCTAAAACAAAATGTATGGCTATATGGTCACCCCACAATAACAAATATAAAAACATAAATATCGAAATTAAGGGTCATTCTTATGAATGTTTACATAATAATAAGAATAGTTGCAAATGTGAGTCACTGGAATGTGTAACGTCATTTAAATACCTAGGTGTAAACATAGATAGTTCGTTCATATGGGATAAACATGTGGATTACGTTTGTAACCGATTGCGTAGCATTTTGAGTAAATTAGTTAATTTGAGCTATTACATAAACAAGAAAATTATGTATATGTTATATTATTCATTGGTTGAATCAAATATCGACTACGGGTTGTGTGGATATGGACTTACTGCAGATACACACTTAAATAAAATAAAAAATCTGCAAACGAGGGCCTTAAAATTATTAGTAAATAAAACAAAGAAACATAGTTTGAACGGTCAGTATGATAAATTATTTAAGATATGTAATGTATTACCAGTAGATAAAAAAGTTAAAACGGCAATTTTAATTGAGCAATATAAAAATGAATTATATAAAGTAAAAAAAGTTCATAACTACCCAACCCGTGCCGCCAAAAGAGGTGGTAAATTAGAAGTTCCGAAAGTCACCAATAAATATGGTAAGCGTACAAGAAAATGGTTAACACCCACCTTTTGTAATGAACTACCGGTTGATCTTATCAGTAAAGCAGCCTCCAAAAATCACCTAAAAGGCCTACTCCGTAAGCACTATCTGTCCATGTGTCCATAGGTACATACAAGTTAATTGGATTTCAAGTCTCTGTTTGTAATGTTAAAAAAGTAGCTATGGCTAAATGTTATGATATTATTGTAAATTATCTAAAAAAATAAAATAAAAAAAAAATTGTCGGTCTGTGCGTCTCAGTCTTTCTGTTTGTTTGTCTGGCTTGGTCTCCAAAACGGCTGAACCGATTTTGGCGAGACCACTAGCAGATGGCCAACATTGTGTGATGTAACGAAGAATGTTAAGTGACAACTAGGTAATACTGTTACTTTTTAATTACATATACATGGTCATAAGTACTTTAATATGTTAATCAACTTATGTAGTTCTAATAACTAAAAATGTTTATAGATGTAACTACTAAAATATATGTTTTGTTTTCCAAGTATCAAAAATAGGCAAAATAATAAAATTGAATCTTATCATTTTGCCGTTAAACTATTATGTAGTTTGGCAAAAACAATATTGTAATTAGCCTGTAAATTATGAGAAATAAATAAATAAAATAAAAAAAAAAAAAAAATTACATGTTTTTAATCAAACATACCTTAGGTTTCAAAATGGTTAATATAGAATTTCAAAGCGTAATAGTACAATGTCTATAATTATGGGTCAGTCGTTACCAAGCCGAAATTAGATGCTTCGGTTTCGGGCTTAATTTCATAAATTATTGGGAAGATTGAGTAAATTTGATATTTCTTGAAAGTGTAGGTTTCATTTGCTGATATTTTTCTGATAATTAATAAAATCTTAAAGATAGAAATAATTTGAAAAACAATCAGAAATATAATTTTCTAATAGTAATTGACCGAGCGAGCGAAGCGAGCGAGAGTCTCCATTTCGAGACTGGCAAATTTTGCTTTTGTCCGGATGTCTGTCTGTCTGTCTGTCTGTCTGTCTGTCTGTTTGTTCCGGGCTAGAGGTCGCATTTCTGAACGGATCTTAATGAAACTTGGTACACGTGTTCCTTGATTTATTTGCAATTTTTTGTCGAGAGTTTTTTTTGATTGGAGGGAAAAGGGGGGAAAAAAGGGGGAAAGTTTTCTGTGACGTTGTTTACGAACGGATCTTAATGAAACTTGACACACGTGTTCCTTGATTTATTTGCAATTTTAATTTTTATTTTTATTTTTATTTTTATTTTTATTTTTATTTTTATTTTTATTTTTATTTTTATTTTTATTTTTATTTTTATTTTTATTTTTATTTTTATTTTTATTTTTATTTTTATTTTTATTTTTATTTTTATTTTTATTTTTATTTTTATTTTTATTTTTATTTTTATTTTTATTTTTATTTTTATTTTTATTTTTATTTTTATTTTTATTTTTATTTTTATTTTTATTTTTATTTTTATTTTTATTTTTATTTTTATTTTTATTTTTATTTTTATTTTTATTTTTATTTTTATTTTTATTTTTATTTTTATTTTTATTTTTATTTTTATTTTTATTTTTATTTTTATTTTTATTTTTATTTTTATTTTTATTTTTATTTTTATTTTTATTTTTTTTTTTTTTTTTATATGACTGTATATTATGACCGTCTGACCAGAATAATATGGCAAAATAAAAAAATATAGAAAAAATCCTTTTGAGAATATAGGAGGGAAAAAATTAACAGAATAAGAAATACCTATATATACTCTATATAGAGTAATAAAAAAAACGTAAAGGGGGTTAACGGATGAGGTTCGCGAGGTCTACTGTTCACAGAACCACTAGTTGGTAGATATACTGGAAAAAAGTATGTACCAGTTCAATCGAGATTAATTTCAATGGAGATTTGTTCTAATTGCAATTTAGTCGTCCCGACTATCTAGTCATATCGAGACGTAGACCTATAGATACTAACCCGGTAGTATGACCTAGATTAGCATAAAATCATAGCCTGCTATTAAAAGTTTCCGTTAGATGGACTGTACCAATGTTCTTCTTTGTATTTCTATAGTACAATTCCCGAAAAGAATTGACGTCAGGCCGATTTCAAAATATACGTAGTTATTGAAAAAAAATATGAAACCCCGTGCCCTTAAGCCAATTGGGAATGGAATATAACTAAATCGCTATACATCTTTCTATCTTTTTTTAAGATAAACGTTTTTAATTTTGTTTTTTATTATAGCCATAATTGTCCCACTGCTGGGCAAAGGCGTCCCCTCTTGTCTTTCTCTGTCTGTTTGTTTATCTTGGAAGACAAGATAAACGTGATAACCAATTAAATCAAATTGAGTCAGTACTTCAGACTCGTTAAATTAGGAAAGAATCAATTAATAAAATGCTAATACATAAAGCCATTTCAATACAAAATCGAACCCGCTCCGAATTTCGGAGTCAATCATACTGCAATATTGCTACCGCTCCGTTTTTCGTCAAAAAAACTTCATCAAATTAACAGTTCATAATCTCAATATTATTCCACTTCTCAACATTTCCTATTTGCAAATGTAATGAAATAAAAAAAAACATTATTTCCGCCGTGGCTCGCTCGAACGCCCCAGAAAATACCGGATGCATGGACAATGTAATGAAGTATGAAACATAGACATTATAACATATAGACTCGATTGATGTTATTAATATTTATTTATTTTACAACTTACTTCTATGATTACAGTTATCACGAATTCGATAGAAAAGCCACTTCAATTACATAATCCTACATATCCTTCGTCTTCTTCACACGATCTTCTGCATCCTTGGTTGTACATACCATACATACAATACATATAGTCACGTTTTTATCCCATACGTGGTAGACAGAGCCTAGAGCCATAAGACCTTAGAATACGTTTAGCATGATGACATTTGAAACAGGAAATCAATAGTGATGGATTGCTAGCCGCATCGCCTATGATATGATTCCCCCAGTCGATCGATTCCATCAGTCCTTGGTTGCAGTTAAAAATTGCAATATTGTTTAAAACAGCCACTTTTAACAGTTTTGCAATTTGTAACTATAGGGAACTATAATTAAATATGTTTAAAATTAACTTCAGATTCAGAACCTTGATTACATAAGACGGATTTTTGATAACTTGCGTTTTCAGTGAATAATGATTATAAATGATGGTGGCGCTAGTGATCACCAAGATATCGTCTTAAAACAAAAATAACGGAGCCTGTCTTTATGTCCAGTCTGTGAGTTCATATATCTACAGCGAATGCACCCCTAGTAAGGGGGAGAACGGGGTGGTCAGGAAATGAAAGGCCTAACTTTAGATATTCGAAAGCATGTATGAACAACTTTTGTGTACTGTCCGTCCGTACGCGGTGACAACTGGCTTATAGGATTCATATTTGTTAGCGGGCATATAAGTTTCGCATTTTTTTAATTCCCGAACCGGTATATTAAAAACCCAAAAATAACGGTCGTAAAATAAATAAAAAAGAACAAATTGTTTTATTTGGACAAGGAGCCCATCGTATCGTTCTCCAAAATAGCAATAAATTTTGAAATGATTAACTTTTCGCCAAGCCTAGCTCTAATTCAAATAACAAAAAGGCTGCTCAAAATGCGTAAACCCTATACAAAACTTTTCTTTCTTAACTCTGATTAGGTCTATATATCTTTTTCTTTGTATTCGTCTTATTAAAGAGCTAAGGTAACCGCGGAGGGCGAACTTGGTAACTTCGTTATTTTATTTATTCAATTTGTATAAAATTAGTCTTTTTTTTCGTTTCACCAAAAAATTAGGGACTTTATATATTTTTGAATACCTATTGGTTATTGTACAGGTTATTAAAAAATAATTGCCTTACTATAATTTGTTTGTAAAAATTAGTTGTATTTATTTACTAATCCCTACATAGTATAAAACAAAGTCACTTTCTCTGTCCCTATATCCTTATGTAAGCCTAAATCTTTAAACTACGCAATGGATTTTGATGCATTTTTTTAATAGATAGTGATTTAAGAGGAAGGTTTTTATGCCCATGCGAAGCCGGGGCAGATCGCTAGTGCTTCATAAATTTTACAACAAATTTTGGATTTATTCCTAAATAAGGGATGTCTGACTAAATATTACGATTCTACTTCAGCGGGAAGTACAAAAGTTTTAGTTTCTTCCTGAAATCGCAAATTTTCAGAATTTAATTTCATATTGTTCGATCGCGTTGACGTATAATATTTATTATTTGACAGCCGAAAGAGGCCTGAGTATTCGTTATGAATTTCATCTTGATACGTTCATGAGAGCCACAGTAAAAAAAGGTTGTCAAACAGACAGAAGGACAACAACTTGACCTTATGGGTATTTGTCTTAAAAGATACGTAACCCTAATATAGATAGATAAAGATACAATATAATAGAGGAGCTCGATAGCCTAGCGCGGCGCGTGTGTTCGTAACGATAATGCGCGTTAAGCGCCATGTTTGGATTGGTCGCCATTAGTGGCATTTCTATCTTGAGCTCATCCGTGCTTCGGAAGGCACGTTGAGCCGTTGGTCCCGGCTGTTATCGGTAGATGGCAGTCGTTAGGCTATGTTAGATGCCTTTAGGCAGCCTGAAAAATCTGATAGTGTTGGCTACTAACACACCCCAGCCATGTTCCTGTGGGTCTAGTTTCCCTGTAAAAAGTGTTACGGAGGTCAGACGCCATCGCTTTATTGTAATAACCGGTTCCGCCAAATCAGGACCATGATTAATAGCCTGGGCTCTGAAGCGTAAGAAGAAGATGTAACCGGGAAACACGCTCAGACGAATAAGAAAGATAAAATATTATTACACTTCTAGCTTCACAACGCTACAATAGAAGTGACTATGAATAGTGCTCACTCACCTTTACGACGCCTCAGTTTTGATAGCAAAATAAAGGTTATGTCTCCATAACTTGGATGACCATGCCTTAAATGCGGACGTTTTTATTTGGCAGTTAGTCTTAACGCCCCCTTAAGTGGGATAATCATTTCTGGAAGCCTTTTAATGATGGTATGCTTTTAATGCTGTTTGGTGAGATAAGTTTTGTGATGTTACAGCGTTTGTTGATAGCGAGGGATTAATTTCAGCAACTTTTATAAACTAGGTTGTCGATTCGCTTGTATTTTATGTAAACTTTGAACGCTGGTTGTAAGATAGATTCAATATTAGTAACTAGCTTTTGCCCGCGGATTCGCCCGCGTGAACTTCCCTCGGGATCTTTTTCCCGGGATAAAAAGTATCCTATGTCCATCTCCTGGCTCTAAACTGCCTCCCTGACAATTTTCAGCTAAATCGGTTCAGCCGTTCTTGAATTATAAATGGAGTAACTAACAAGACTATCTTTTATATATATAGATATACTAAATAGTCCACGGACAGACAAACATTCAGGAAGATAATAGCGGAAGTTTACTAAAAGAACGTTTTCATGATTCATTTGTAATTTATATCAAAGTTTTAACCGCATCTAAAAGTCAATACTAAGTACATATAATCTATATATATAAAAATGAAACCCGTTTTCCGTTGTCACGACATAGCTTGAAAACGGCTTGACCGATTTGGCTGATTTTTTTTTTGTAGTTTTCTAATACACTGTACAAGGTTCTTACGGAAAAAAAATTAAGAAAGGCGGTACGAAGTTCGCCGTGTCAGCTAGTAAAATATAAATTTAAACTAAAAATAACTATACTTTCAAATTATTATGAAGCTCTAATAAGTAAGTATATTAGTCAATCTAAGCGCGCAAGTGAAACTCTATGCTTAGAAGTTTACGCGGGAAAAATGCTTGTATGCAATAAATAAGCTATTCTGAAACTCCTCAGCCATCGTCGACAGTATTATTAAAAATATTAAACTATCTACGGCTTAGCTGCAACGACTCTGTAGCAGCGGGATTTAACCGGATTCAACCAGATCTAGCGAATCCAGCATCCCTTGCCAGATTTTCAGTAGACTGCGCGACTTGATTGTTTTATCTGAACTGGGTGAAAAATCTAGATCTATTTGGAAAGTGCCGTAAGCAATGATGTTTTAGGAACTCCACCGAACAGAGCCTAAATTTATTATGATGCCTTTAATTGTATTAAATTTCTAACCCCCGTATTAAGAAATATTTGTTAAACCGATTTTAGTTAAAATGTGTTTCGGCTCGTTCTTTCACATGAAATGTCAGGTAAGAGAGAAAGAGCCAAAACATATTTTAGTTAAAATGGGCTTATCAAACGTTTCTTAATACGGCGGTAAGTGTAATGAAAGAAGTCAGTCCTTATTATTCTGCCAGTTATTTACCGCACGATTATACAATATTTAGTAAGAAAATTATTATGTAATTTTTTCAACTTTAATTATTAGAATATTGAACAAAACTCTATTTATACGACATCATGCTTTGGATATAATTTCGGATGACTTCAGTTAAATATAATTTATCATCATCATTTTAGCTGCAAGCAGTCTATTGCTATATAGAACTCCCCCAAGGATTTATTTTAGTTTTATTTGATGTATTTCATATAAAATTTATAAGTCTGTTGAGAAAGTAGCGACAGGATAAGGATACAACCGAGAAAACGCTAAAATGAGATAATCTATTAAATAAACCAAATGTATAAAAATCCAGAAATAAAAAAGCTGGCTGAATAAAATTTAAAGTGAGTAATAAAAAATTTAAAACGTTTAAATTCAGAACTGAAAATCATCATGGCTGTTATAATTTTCCATTTGAACATCGAACGCGATCTCGCTGTGTTTATTATGACTGGCGTTAACAAGCCATTCAAGTGTGCTGTCGTTACGGTATACACTAATTGTCAGGACTGGCGCACCGCCAAACTGCATTTTACCTGCAATGTCGATGAGTTCTTCCATAACTTATTTATTTATTTTATATTCGGTGATACATCATTTTCGATTTTGCAATCTTATCCTTTATTTTCTTTGGCCTTCTTTATTTTTTCTCAATTTCTATCAATATCTTTAAAAAAGTTTAAAGACTTCTTTAGCTAGGCAATGTATCTTTACATCTTGAAGATTGCAACATGTTATTTTAATATATTTTTGGCGGGAGTTTTGACTGTCTATAATGGTATCAAATAATATTATAAAAATATTTTTTCACTTGAATATGGTAAATGGTTATAAGAAAACACATTATCATATCAATTTTTCAATTAAGTGATAAATAAAATAATCGAAAACATTTTCTTTTTCCAGACTCAATACATCTAAAGACACTGAAAAATCCTCATTATCCGATCAATCAAACCAGCAGGAAACAAAAGTTTCCACTAGGCCAAAATTTAAAAAAAATAAATTAAATTTTATTACAATCAGTACAGTTTTAGTCGTAAAATCAAATTATACACACAAACCAAAAAGTAAATTCGTATTAACATTATTAGTTAGTATATACAATGACCGAAGTTCTTGAATAGCGCTTGTTAGCGACATGACTACAATGAACATTTGGCTTTGGCGCCGATGCAACGATCGAGACTCTAATTAAATTTCACAGTCAAAGCACATATTTAGCAAACCATGTTAAATATAGGAGGGTATAGTGTGACTTATTATTAACTAGCATATGCTCGCGGCTTCGCCTGCGTGCAATTCCTTCAAAAACAGTGCTTTTTTCCGGGATGTATTACTATGTCCTTCTTAATACTTCTGACTATGTGTGTCCAAAATTTCAATAAGATTGGTTCAGTAGATAGGGCTTGAAAGCGTAACAAACAAATAAATAATCATACAAACTCACTTTTCCATTTAAAATATTAGTTGGGATTGGTACGGGATTACATAATAGATAGTTTAACAAAATACAACGGTCTAATACTTGCACGCTCTTAACTAAAACTAATATTAGTCAGTGTCACTAAAATAGCTCGTGCAATTTTAAAGCTGTTACATTAACTAACATTATTATAGTGTAAGCCGTATCATCAAACACTAAGCCGCGGGTACCGATAATAATACGAAAATCAATATGGCCGGCTCACGTATCGCGGTTATTATTTTACTAATTGAGTTGCGAAGCGTGCCCGTTGGCGACCGGCCAAGCGCGGGGCTTTTCACTTTAGCCGGATTATATGGTGCCATGTATTGTCTATTGATTTTGAATTTCGAATTAATTTCTAATTTAAGTATTGATCTTTACTTTTGATTGATTTAAAATGCATTTTTGCATACTCAGTCGAAAAAAAAATTAGGAACATGGCCAGAAAATTGTATTTTAGTAAAATTATTTTATTTTAGTCTTTTCTTTGTTGCTTCTACAGCTTCAAGAGTTTAGCATTTACCGTATAATTCTTAGTAAAACAAATGGACATTAATGACCTAGCATAGCTTATAAAAATGTGAAATAATATTAAAAAAATACAGTAAATATTTACACGTAAAATATAAATCCAATTTAAAACACTGTTACAGACCGCTCTGTAATGGAATAATTTAAAATATTAATCCGCATTTTTTTTTAAATGCAATAAGTTAGAACGAAGAAAAATTTATTCATCTTGCGGGACTGACGAGGCTAAGCTGAGATGGTTTCCGCGAAAATTTATTATAAACGGTGGCTTTACATAATGCCCGGTTAATATCTGGGCACTTGAAATACTTTTCTTTTTGCTATAACGAGTTTTTTTTGTGTTCTATACACGCGACTTTTGGACAACTAACATTTATTCATGTTTACTTAAAGTGTATGGTGGGTTTTAAAGATACAACTTGGATGGGCTTGGAACTCGGATAAAAAAGACGATTTTAATAAAATATTCGTTTTTTTATTTAAAATTTAAATGATTAAATCTTAACTTAGATATATAAATATATATATATCTAATCATCTAAGGTACATATTTTGATAAAGCCAGTTTTTCTACTAGTTAATAAAAATGATTAATTACATTAATGTATTTTTCAGCAGGATAGTAGACACCGAGATCCAAAGCAATCTGAAAGCATGTTGAGACAAATACTTACACGATAGCCAGAAAAAAACCCCGGGCAGAAGGTAGTTTATTATAAATTCGCGCCAACGTAAAGAAATATAAACTCCGAACCGGATGCAAAACCCGAGGACAGGGCGATTTCCCTAAATGAAAAACGAGCTAATTTGTTTTAACTTCGGCGCGCAATAAATTCATATTTCGTGGCTTAGCGAATCCGAAATGGTTTACGAATGCGGGGTAAGCAAAATATTTGATCGCACGGCCTGTTTCGCCAGTTACTGATAATTTTACAACGTGTTTGTATAAGATCGGAAAATCCCATGCGATGGGAGGGCCACGTTTTACGGAAACCGGCATGTTACTCCGCCAGGGCCGAGTAGAAGAGGCAAACCTAAAAAGTGCTGGCTCGTGATCGCAGTAAATGATATGCGTGCTAATGCTGTTGATTAAACTGTTAACCACACTAGAAGGAGTAAAGGTAAAATAAAGTTAAAAAAAAAAACTATAAACCGACTACGTTAAAGAGGTGTAAACTTAATTTTTATTTAATACTTTCTCGTTTCGCGAACGGAAATCTGGACCACGTGAAATGTACCACTTTACGTCTGCATTTTAAACATTCCTACCTTGACATAAACAATGCGAATTATATACATATTTGTAATGTGCTCGCCAAGACCTTTCTATTCAAACCAAATACGTGATGACAATCTCAGTTTAATTTTTTGAGGTTAGAATCTGAGGCTTAAATGCCGTCAGTTAAAGTTTTGATAAAATTTGTATAGCTTATGTCACCCTGGCTATTTTTACAAATCTTTTGACACCTCATTCATTTTAATCGATGCTGTAGTTTAGGCGCTATGGCGGAACATACATACATAGACTGGCAAAATCATTACTCTTCCTTTTGGCTTCGCCATAGTCGGGTAAAAAGGTGGAAAGTCACAAACGAGTTCTTTAAATAGAAGTCGAGAATCACAGCTGTTGCAAATTACCTACTAACATGCGGAAGTGAAGTGACCCGCGCTGTGATTGACACAGGTTCGGACTCTGAAGTCTGACGTCACGCAGTCAAGATTGCTACTTCGTAAAAGAAAGCCAGAAAAATGGCAATCGTGAAAATATGGCAATATTTGTGAATGAAAATTCCGTTATTTGTATGTTAGTGTGCGCCTTTATTTGGTTTTAATTTAGCTGACTGCTGCCTCTCCACCGTGCTCTTTCAACCCTCCACCTCACATGGCTCTGCTGTATGTGTTGTACTTACTTGGCATATCAAATCAAATCATTTATTGCTTCCTTAAAGTACAATACAGATGTTGTCATAAAAATAGGAACAATTAAGGGTCCTGACGGGTCCAGTAGCACCTTTTTGATCTTCGTTCAAGTTCTCTAATGAGTTTTCTTATTTGCTATCAAGCATTAATGACTCTACCATAATGCTCAGTTATATCATGCTTAAAATTAGCCAATGTACAGTGGGACACATAAAAATGTATACCACCTTAGATGTGAGTGTTAAGGTAAAGTGGTATACTTTTCTCTGTGGCCCACTGTATTTCCCCCGATTTCAAACTATCCTGATATCAAAATTAATTTAAATCAGTAAAAAGCCAGATATTTAACTTCTTCTTCTTTTCGAGTCATAGTGGCTATATGGACTCTATATTGACTTTGCCTAGTACTTGGCCACCTCCACCGCCCGGTCGTTTGCCTCCTTCAAGTCCTCCATGCTTGACTGATAAGGATTCGTCTCTTACGCGTTAATTATATAGTTGTTTTTTTTTTTTAATTTTCGCTTACCAACCAGCAAAATTAAATAATTACACTCACAATTTAACACAAAGAATTACCGATGCTACGGCAAGTCGAAAACAATGAGGAAATATGGCAACATTCACAAAAACTAATTCCCATTATAGCGGTGAGGCGTTTATCTTCATTAGTAGAGGTGGTGGGCCCGTAACCGCATGTTATTGCCTGTTCAATGTTTAATGAACTCTTAAACGAACATGTGCTGTAAAGAATGGGAATGATTCTTAGATAAAAAAATCGGTTGTCTGTAAAGACGGTTTACTGACGATAGTTGAACGTGACGACGTCATAAGTAATTCGCTTGCACTCAAAGAAATTCGAATCGCGCTCTCCGCAATTTTTTTTTTTAATCTATGCTTGCACTTCAAGCCTTAAATGGAACGCCTCAGAGTGAGGTAACGCCGCATTGCGTCATGTTTTTTCGTGCGTGCAGCCGGCTCCATCGAATTATAAGACGTTGTCACGTCAAAAATTAGTTATTTATAGATTTTATAAATTAGACCGCTGGCCCCGGTCACCCGGAGGAGAATGGAAGAAGATCTCACTTTGGGTCGGTGTGCCATCTTAGTTAGTTAAGCGAAGCAATACTTATTTCATTGAGAATGTTTGATATAATTTCGCATAGAGCTCCAATGAATCGAGAGTGATATACCACAAAGTTGGTGGAACAAAGTAGGTATATTATCAAGTAGGTACGGTACATTAATCAATCTGCAACATACATCGTCAAAGATCAAGAAAGACAAAGAAGAAGTACAAAAAGCATTGTCAACGACAATCCCAATATGTATTATTTGTCAAAGTACTTTTTAAAATCGCCTCGTATAATTAGTACCTGGCTCAAAGGTACTAATTATACTGTACAGCATTTTTATACTTATTATTCTCTTCATGTCAATGGTATCATATGTCTGCTTAAAAACAAACCACATAGCTTAGACAGAGTCTACGAAAATCGCTCGTAATTTTCCCACTGTTTAGCTATTTCGATACAGAACGGTATTTATTAAGTTTTATGAAAGTAAGGTTATTAAGCCAAATTACGAGTACTTTTCTTCCGCCACCAGTAAGTTTATGCAAACTACTGCCGGCTGGCGTATACCCACTACTGTTAGTCCCAGTAGTTTGCACGCACATTCCTTCCGACACGTATTTCACCTCTACACGACGAATCCTCAAGCACCAAGGCACTAAGTTGTTAATCGTTCGACGAACAAGCAACGAATGACAACCAACATCGCATCGCTGCCCATCTTTCTTTTAAAAAATGTGGTGGGGATCAACTTCACTACTTAATATAGTACAGTAACTTTGACTTCCGCAAAATAATGCCTAACCCCGTATTAAGATTTTGGTTAAAATGTGTTTCGTCTCGTTCTATCACGTGAAGTGTCGGGTAAGAGAGAAAGAGCCAAAACATATTTTAGTTAAAACGGGCTTATCAATCGTTTCTTAATACGGAGGTAAATCTTTTAATATGGTAAGGAAATAGCTACTTTATACCTATACTTTTGAACAAAATATACGCACGTATGAGTATCGAAGATTAATAACCAGTCATGTGGTTGGTATCAATGATGAATATCTACATATAACTAAGTATGGAAGTGGAGGGAAATTGAAAATGAACCGCAGGTTTTGTGATGTTAGGCCCAGAGCACCGGGTCGCGGTTTTCAATTTACATTCAATTTGCACTAATATAAACTCGTATTAGAATTAGAACAAACGGTATTCATGCTGTAATCAAACAATTCACTAGTTGGTTCACGTCACTCTGCATGCGCCTTATTGAAAGAAGTATTATATTCATTCAGGATTTCAAATTCTAATTTTCTATTAAAATTTGAATTATGCGTAGTACTACTTAAGATATTCTTTTTAATGTGCGCGGTTCCTACTTAATTTAAAGCTTTTAATAGTAATATTAAAGACAGTCCCATTAAAATTTAGGTAGGTATAATAATTTGCTGTAACTTTTCAAAATGTCTTTGAAATTCTACTACTAATATTTGCGTTCACCATCTATTTGGGGTCAGTCCTCCTCGTCTATCTCTACCATTTTGCACGGTTTTGAGCCATATTGGCGGTCAGTTGCTCTAGATTCAGCTCTTTTTCGATCTTTGAGACTATTCTGAAATATTATATATAAACTATACACTACATTGTATTAAATAAAGTCCCTTACCGCTGCTTGTCCCTATGCCTAGATCTTTGAAATTATGCAATGTTTTTGATGCAGTTTTAATTAATAGATTCAAGAGAAAGTTTTTTTATGTATAATCCTTATCCCCCTCATCATCATCATTTTGTGTAGGTGTCACAGTCAATCGACACACACACAGTGGTGTCAGACTTTAAAACCGCCTATCGGCCTCTGACGTGGTTCTTTTTTAGACTACAAGTTAACAGCCGGGACCGACGGAATCATTTTTATTATCAGACCAATGTAATATAAGATTACTTGAAAGATATTTTGTAGAAATAATATTTCAACATGTACAAGTATACGTATTTAAATGAGATACTTCTCTTTGAACCGCACAGAGTAACAAAAGACAGATTCACACAGATAACGTCTGTACTCTGTACCGAGTCGCGGAAGCTGGGCGCGCTCGTGCGTTTCCGCCGCAGGTGAGAACGTGGCTTGAATCTTCTTTGAACTCTCATTTTATATATACTTTAACCAAAATAATTATGTAGTTTTCCTATAATAAGGCAATGAAGATTTGTCGGCAATTGGTAGATTAAAATTACCAGTGTCGCCATATTAATATCTAGGACTAGCGACCCGCTCTTCGCATGGGCATAAAAACCTTCCTCTTGAATCACTTTATCCATAAAAAAACAGTATCAAAATCCGTTGCGTAGTTTTAAAGATTTAAGCATACATAGGGATATAGGGACAGAGAAAGCGACTTTGTTTTATACTATGTAGTGATAGTGAAGCGTGGCTAATGAGTAAGATATGATTCTGGAGATAAAGAATATCATATGTCCATTTCCATTTAGTTATCACAAACTCTCAAAAGTTTGTTCGTTTTGGCTTGCGCGGGGATTACCTCCAAGGTTAGGGCTATATTTGATAGTAAATATAATGATTAAAATCCAACTATGTACCTTCATCATAAAGTAAATTTACATTACTAACCAATACTTAAATTATATTTGTTCCTGCATTTGTAAACAAACTAACAAAAAACTTAATACTACTTACCTTATCTTATACCTTTAAGATAATACTACTTAACTACTACTACTTAATACTACTAACTTAATAAATCCATACTATCCATATCCATACTAATATTATAAATGCGAAAGTCTGTCTGTCTGTCTGTCTGTCTGTCTGTCACCTCTTCACGGCTAAACTGCTGGACCGATTGTGATAAATAAGGGAAGTAGTTAACGACCTGAGGTCAAACATAGGCTACTTTTGGGCGCGATATAACCGAGTCCCACGCGGGGCGAAGCCGCGGGGAACAGCTAGTCTAATATATATTTTTAGCAAAGAAGTTCAAATCGCGTGCGGTCTAAGTGACGCAATTTTTTTTTAATCTATGATTTTTAGTGATTTTTATAAGATAAAATATAAGATAAGATCTTCTCTTAAATAAGATAATACTACTTAACTACTACTACTTAATACTACTAACTTAATAAATATAATATATATTTGTAGGGATTCCATGCTGATCTGGGAGAAAAATAAAAACATAGAATGTACCAGCTGCTTCTCTTCCCGCGCAAGCCGTAAAAGTCGTCTGAGGGAATCGCCGAATGGGGAAATCATGACATATGCGATGCGGCTAGCAACCCATGACTATTGATTTCCTGTTTCAACTACCATTATGCTAAACGTGGCCTAAGGTCTTATGGCTCTAGGCTCTGTCTACCCCGTATGGGATAAAGACGTGATTATATGTATGTATGTATGTATTTGTAGGGTTTTTTTTTCTTTGATGGTATTCTGTCGTCCGCGTTTACTGTTTATACTATAGCAGTACTTTTAAGTATAAATTACTCAGTAGGTCCCGGGTTCGATCCCCGGTCAGGTCAAGATGAAAAATGATCTTTTTCTGATGGACCTGGGTCTTAAATGTTTATCTATATATGTATTTGTAATAAAATATAGTATCGTTGAGTTAGTATCCCATAACACAAGTCTCGAACTTACTTTGGGGCTAACTCAATCTGTGTGATTTGTCCCTATATATTTATTTATTTATTAATTGTGCTATAACTTAAAACCTTGGCCAAGAATAGGGCTTTTAAATACAATTAAAGGTGTTTCAAACAAACAAATTTACTTTATTTGTATTATATAATGCAGAGCTTCTAAATCTGCGAGAACGCAATGTCCTCAGTTTCCATAACTCAATCATTAAAACAATATGGTTTCAGAGTGAAATCCAGACGTTATTAACCCAACCACCTTTGAGCCTGTACTCGGTCTGGAAGATTCGAGATCTTTCATTACGGGGCCATTCAATTCGCCAAGTTCCATAATTGGTTTATTAGTCGGCACTGTCTCGATGCCGAGGCTTTTACGCCTCTGAACTTTGAAGCTTTTATTTGTGTGTTCTGAAAGCTCCGTTTGTATGTTTGGTTGAAAACTTCAAAATTAATCTGCTATTAATGAATTGAAGTGAGTTTGAGATTGATATTTTATGTAAGCCATTAGCCGATTCTTCTTTTTCAACCGACTTCCATAAAAGGAGGTTCTCAATTCGACTATTTTTTTTAAATGTTTGTTACCTCATATCTCCGTCGTTTCTGAACCGATTTTAAAAATTTCTTTTTTTTTATTTGAATAGTCATAACTTTAATTTGATTCCATTTACATTTTAAAATCAAAATAACTGAAATACGTAAATCGGCTAAGTCAATAAAATAGGCATTTTTTTTTTCTTCTTATGTTTACAAGTTGCTTGCTAGACAATGGAGTAATTTTAAATGTCAGTCGACCATATATGACCCTGTATTAGCTATCTAAACCTCCTAACGGAAGCAGTGCAATAATGAAATGCAAGCATGCTACGCAACCCTTGGTATGCAAATCTGGATTGCCCTTGACCAAATTATTCCTAAATAGGTAGGTATTCCTAAATACCTATTTATCTCTATGTTAATTCCTTCTATGATCACTTTTCCACGTACCTATCTTATTCGCCCCTCGTGTCAATTCAACGGCCATAGGATTATCCCCACTAAAACCAACCTCAGGTTAACTGTGAACAATTTCGCTTATCCCCACCAATCCCCTTTTCACCTTTCAGTACGTAATTAGCTGACGGAACATAATTTTCGTATTAAGCCTAGCTAATACTGTAATAAGGATGGATCTAGGGCGTCGTCTTAGTAGAAAGCGAAAGATTACTACATTTTAAGTATACGAGTAACTTTAACCTTTGGTGATAAATAGAGGTATTATGTTTTTTATTCTTAATGCTCTAAGATTTTACTAAAGTTGCGCTTATAATAATTGTGGGAACAATCGATGTAGAAAGAATTTTAGAATAGAATGTGGAATAAATGAATCAGAAATATCTTAGCCGTGTGGTCTCTGGCTAAACAATCATCATTTTCTTTTCGTGGGTATTTTAAGAGGCGATTTCAGATAAATAGATAATAAAAATTTTAAAATTAATAGGAAAGTTGCTGGCAACAACTGGCGGTGGCTAAGAATAGGAAAGGATGGCGTAGACAGAGGAAGGTCCAGCAATGGGTTGTATACAGCTGATGATGATGATTAAAAAGAGATTTCAATTAACTTGTAATTTCGATCATTCGGACATTTGACAGGCTGCAGATTCTACCAGAAGAGAAGAGACTTAAGTCGCTTTTTACGACGCCAAGAAAAGCTGAATATTCTTGAGGACATTACTCTTGTTTTGCCACCATTTGAACAAAGGTACTAGTTAAAATTTTGACTCCTTTGGAAAGAGAGTGTGGTTTATTCTTAAGCAAGAAACTACACATCTTAAATCGCTGTCAGTTAAACAGACTCTTTATCGCAACTCTGCTAATGACACTGGAATAGCATTATGCATATTCAACCAGTAAGAACGAGATAGAATATTGGCTGATCCTTCAAGTCAGACCTCGGCTCCTCAGTCTAGAAATTTGATGTTATTAATGCTAATTAGAGCAGGGCTGTATGCATATTCAGCAAGAAAGAAAGAGATAGGACATTTGATACTCTAAGAAATTTACAAACTAAAAATTGGACAGAAATAAAGGTCTATAAGAAGCATTCAAACTTAAGGCCATTTTCGCATGTGATTCTTTCTGAAAGGAAATTGTTATAAGAATAATCAATCGCAAGTGAAATTTTTGTACATCCGCTTTTTTTTCCCAACAATAACCTGGATTTGTTATTTTACTGAAAGAACAAATTTTATGTGGAACAAAAAACACCTTTTACATGGAACGAACCATTACACTTTACTGTAGGAACACACATATTTTACCTTAAAAGAAATACCTATTATGAAAATATTTCCGTTGTCTAAATTTAATTTCAGACAAACTAACACTTATTATCATTTATTAACTTTCGGTTTAAAATTGTGATTTTATGTGATAAATATAACATCGCTTTATAATAATTTCAAATGGAGTTTGTTAGAATTAAGCCTCATGGTATCTGGCTTATCAATATAATACATAACAAATAAATCCCTTTCTTTAATGACAGTCGTAAGAGCGAATCAATAAAAAAAAAATCTCAAGTCATACCATATTCCGACTGGTGTTGGTAACCACCCACAACAGCGATCTTAATTATATTTGAGGCAGGTCATAAAACAATACCAAAAAGAAAAATGAACCGCTTTTGAGGGAAACTCTCGGCAAAACGCTAGGATGATTAAACTTGATCATGTTTCATAAAGTTTTATTTCTGTAATATTTCCATTTTGTGATTTGTAAGTAGTGACCTCGGCGCAAATTCAACAGTTCTCATAAACTTGAATTTTCGTCGCACATAAATCTTTATTAGCTCGAATCGTCGACAAACAAAAATGTTGTAAATAAAAGTAAAAAGGAGCGTGGAACGAAGTTTTCGAAACCGTTATAATATAAATTCATCATAATATTTACTGATGGATGAAAAATAATTGTTTTTTATCAACTTCTGATGTTATAAAATTATTTGTTATTATTTAATAAATTTTCGTTGAAGCTACATGAAAAAACAGAGCGTTTTTATAAGTCAGACTACCTAAATAAAAAAACTTGTAGATGAAGAAAGACGTGTTATATTCGTCTTATGAATATATTACCTCTTTTCTTATATCTCCCGCTATCAGGCTTGATAAAATTATTGTTGGTATAAATCCTAATCGGGTCGACGTAAAGCAGGTGACCATAAAAATAAATATATCATATAGAGATGTAAAACGGTTGGCTGAAGTAGTTAAGGCGATTGCCTGTACCCCTAGTATGAGTTTTTCTTAACTCAGACGGTAGCGACTGCGTTAGGGTTTTGTATGGAATTTTTAAGTGCCTTACTATCCGCCAGAGGCGCTGTATAGGTTTGCCATACTAAATCACTAACGCAGTCGCTAAACTCATACTAGGGGCACTGTAGACCGGGGGTCGTGGGTTCGATTCCCACGGGAAGCATACTGTGTATTTGCATCCAGTTTGGTTAGGACATTGCAGGCTTGAATCACCTCACTATCAGATAAAAAAGATTATTCCGTGCTTCGGAAGGCACGTTAAGCCAGTCCCGGCTGCCATCTCATAGTCGTTAAAGGAACACGTCAGAAACTGAGAGGTGGTTCCGAAGAACTCTGATACCAGGGTGTGCATGGTCGATTGACCGTGTCATGTACACGAAATGATGATGATTAATCAACCTGTGGCTAAAGTCAAGGAGACACAGAAATTACTCCAACAACAAGAACAATGTTACTGTTTATGAATTCTAAATATACAGAGATAATCTTATAGAGAGAAAATAATAAGAATGAATGAATAAACACTTTATTGCACCAACTACATAAATACACCATTGACATCGCTGTTAAGCAGATTTTATTCCCCAATCCATTCATATGCCGAGGGAACCGCTAAGATGATGAATATTAACCTGTACTATAACAGAGCCACGTACCAAAATCCAATTTGGTAGACAGACGGTTTACTGACACGAAATAATCGAGATACTCCCCTATTAGGTGATGCCTATAGAGAGCTCTACCATGAAGAAGTTAATTTGCATGTTATGTAAATGAGATCTGGCTTTATAAACAAACCAGCTTTCGCCCGCGGCTTCAACCGCGTGAATTTTCCTAGGGAATAGTGCTTTTTCCCGGGCCGAAAGGTACCTTATGTCCTTTTCAATACTCCTAGCTATGTGAAATTTCAGGAAGATTGGTCCAGTAGATAGTACGTGAAGAGATAACAAACAAATATACAAACTCACTTTCGCATTTATAATATTAGTTGGATATCTATGAATATGACACCATTTATTTTTCTCCATAAAATATGGTGCTAATTAACAAAAATACTGACAGGGCTGTTCAAGGGGTGTTTTTTTTTTGGTTGATTAAGACATGATTTCACCAACATATTAATATTTTCAAGTTTAAAACCACAGAACAGAGAAATTATCCGAAAAGAAATGTTTTATTATGTACTACCAAATTGAGTAAAAAGACGCATTGAGTACGACAAAAACCTGTAAGCCAAATATATATAAACAATGGCTAGTAAAGTTGCCCATTTATATTTTTAATTTGTGCGATAGATAAATAACAAAATGAGCGAGTTATAAATAAATTTTTGTCACTTTATCACTGCATCAATTTAACAAACTGGTAATAACAAGATCATCAATGTATAAAACTTGAATTTGATCAAATGCATACATCGACCCAACAAAGGAAAGATCACTCAACAATGACTTATAATATATTCGATAAGAATTTGTTTCATGAGCTACGTCTGATTCAATAAGGACCGGTACGGTGTCTCTTTTAAGGGCTAACAGAATTTCTGATATTCTTGGACCTTTTCCTAATAAAATCGTCCGCCCAGGGGCGAACTTGGGGCGGATGTCCGGCGACTTTTATCGTTCTCATCGTCTGTTGCCCAATTAAACAAACTCAAGACAACGCAAGTAAATTCTTAAATATTAATTCGCTTTTGATGTTGAAAGGATTTTTCGCCTTTGAATTTTTTATTAGCTTCCAAGTTATTTTTGTTTTTCTTCGCCTCTAATGAAAAAGTAGAAGGCTTATCGGCCATATTGCTGCCGGATTGTTTGCCGTTTCGAAATTTTATGCTCTGTTTGGACTACGTTCGCATTTTAATGCCACAAACGAGGTGGGTACCTGTGCATCAGCTCAATTAAGACGCAATCCTTAAAACAGAATCACAGTGTTATTTTTTTTAATGCCTTAATTTTCCTTATGATCTATTAATAACTATATATTTACTTCGTTTTGAAAATTTACATTATTATTATACTCTTTATATATGGTTTCGTTTAATCATGTGTTTGGGAATTTATAGCAAAATAACGCCAACTTAAGACCCAAAAAAATTGTTCTTTTAATATTCAAAAGGTTCGTTGATTGGCAGCTTACGGGTTTGCGGCATAATCTCTATGCGTGTTCCAAATAAGAAAAGTTGGGGGAAACTTTTCCCCTAAAACTTCAACGAAAAATGTGTTTCCTTTTTAAAATGCCCCCACGACGTCTATCATGTCACCCCTCCGCGCCCCTTACTCCGTCCCTGGCCCGTGTTGATTTTTGACAACTTTATTGGTTCGGTAATTGAATTTTCACAAGCTTACACAAAAATACCATGTTGGAATTTTCGAGCACAGCCTAATTTTAAGGGGCGCGTCAATATTGATGAGGAATCGCCAATTTCAGTAAGGCTTCGGTTATTTTTTGTGATAATTAAAAATACACATATTTTTTTTTAAATAACAACTAAATTGACTTGGCAAAGTGATATCTTACAGCCTACGTAACTTCATCAAAATGATTTTACGTAGGCCTAAAATATTTGTTTGTTCTAGGTAAAAATATAAAAAATCTGCATTTTCAATTCCTCAACACGTGGCAAAGTGAGCTTCCTATTAAGCTCCACTAACAAATGCGCAAGGAAAAGCTAAGTTTCCCGGCATTATGGCCAAACTTTTCCGCATAAAATACTAAACAAGTGTGCCTCAGATTTTAAGTGCAACTATCTCTTAACTAGTCAGTTGAGGAGCTCGCAGCGAAAAATTATTATCCCGGAGCGCTGCAGTTACTTTTAAACTGTTACAAATAATGTCTTAAGGAAGATCAGTTTGCAAATTGTTTTTTTTTTCTTTACTCATGTATTTGTTAATGTGTACGTAAATTTAGTAAATAAATAAGTATAAATGCCAAATGGAATCACAAATAAATATTTGGCATTTTAATTTTAGACTTTAAAACAAATTAACGAAAAAGTGGGAGTCGTGTTGTATCAGGATGTGAAAAGGCTAGCGGAAGATAGAGACACTTGGAAGTGACTCCACGGACAAGAGCACAGCCACAGAATTAGTAATAGTACACAGCTCTTAACTTTTAGATATAGTGTAGTCGGGAATTTTGTTTTTTTTTTACCCGACTACGGCGAAGCCAAAAGGAAGGGTAATGATTTTGGCAGTCTATGTATGTATGTAAGTATGTATGTATATATGTATGTATGTTCCATCGTAGCGCCTAAACTACTGGACCGATTTTAATGAATGAGGTGTCAAAAGATTTGTAAAAATAGCGCGGGTAACATAGGCTATATAAATTGTATCAAAATTTTAACCGACGGAATTTAAACCTAAGATTCTAACCTCAAAAAAATTAAACTGAGATATGCATCACGTGTTTGGTATCAAAAGAAAGGTTTTGGTGTGCACATTACAAATATGTATATAATAAATACTGTTTAAGTCAAAAAATGGGTAGAAATGTTTAAAATGCATTCGTAAAGTGGTATATTTCACGCGGTCCAGTCATTTCCGTTCCGTTCGGGAAACGGAAAAGTATTAAATAAAAATTAAGTTATAAAACTATAACCCGACTACGTGGTGTCTAAAAAGGATGAAACAAGGAAATGTCCGTGGTCGCACCCATTATAAATGGATGATAACGAACATTGTTAGTATACACTATACAGTGGGTGCGACCACGGCTTTACAATGACCATTTTGTACCTATGCATTTCTGGATTTCTATCTCAATTATTTTCTTGTTTCATCCTTTTTAGAATCGGGTTATAGTTTTATAACTTATTTATTATTTACTTGTTTGCGAACAATCAGCGGGCTTAGCCAAAGACATATCTCAAAACGTTAACAACGTTCTACAAAAACAAAATGTATGGGATTGACATACGATTGACCACGTGATTTAGCGCGGCTTATGTCAAATCCATACACTTTATTCGTGTCGAGTTTCGCTAACGGTTTGAGATTGTGACTTTGGCTTAGCTCCTTGGTAATTCAAGCCTGATATGTTACATATCGAAATGTTTACCTCTTAACGAAATACTTAGAACTTATTATACTTACGAAGTCGAATGCCTGAATACTCAAACGCTACTCACTTTTGAGAGCTGCTCAAGTATCATGCTGTCGCGCTGAACGTCAACGATATTACAGTGACAGCATGATACTTGAACAGCACTCAAAATTGAGTAGCGTTTGAGTATTCAGACATTAGACTACAAGAAGTCTAGGAGTCATAATAAAATCAATTATACAATTTGATGAAGCATGTCAGTGTAAATTTCTTTGCCCATTGAGACGTTAAATACATTTCCAGATAATTCGACCATTCGTGTAAGTACTTTTGTTTGACGAGGGGTCAGACAGCTGACTTTTTGGTTTCTTCGACCTCTGCTTAACTTACGCCTAGTAAGCCTAGTAATACAAGTTACAAACTTGTTTCGAAGAAGTACGACTTTTGGTTCTTTTACCCTCTTACATGATTGCAACAAGTAGTTACAGGCTGACTTTTTAAACACTAGAGAGTTTAATAGTTAGAATCAGTATAGGTCTTATTTTTATACGATTATTAGCTGACCCTGCAAACGTTGTTTTGCCATAAAAATTATTTCTATTTAATTTAAGGGTCATCATTGCGTATGGCATTCGTCCTGCATGGATCAGACGTCTAAGGGAATTTAAGGGTAAGCAACCCTTATCACTTAAACTACTGAATATGCATATAAAATTTGGTAAAAATCGGTAAAGCCGTTTCGAGGAGTAAGGTAACTAACATTGCGACACGGGAATTTTAATAAAAAAAAATATGTAAGTTTGAGATTTGTGTTATGGGATACTAACTCATTTTTACTATATTTTATAACAAATACATATATAGATAAACATAGAAGACCCAGGTCAATCAGAAAAAGATCATTTTTCATCTTGACCTGGGCGTCGATTCTGCTAACGTTACGTCAAAATCGTGTCAAAATAGTGTTTCAATTGTAGTGCTTTTTACACACTATTTACAAGAATTATGACAGTATGATGTGTCGTGAATGTAGTGTGGGGTGTGACCATCAGCAGTGATATAAAAAGATATACATTTCTTGTAACTAGTGTGTAAAAAAGCACTACCATTGAAACACTATTTTGACACGCTTGTGACTTAACGTTAGCAGAATCGACGCCCTGACCGGGGATCGAACCCGGAACCTCCTGAGTAGCGGTCAGGCATGTTAACCATTACGCCACGGAGGTCGTCGGAATTTTAATTATTAGGAGATATTGGTATGTTATTAGAAATATGCCTAAGAATGATGGCCGTGTTGTCAATATAGCCAGCAAATTCAAAATTTAGTTCATCGACACATCGAAAAAAACCCAACTCATTTAGAGCAATAAAAAAACAAATTCACCTAAAAATGCCATGAACGTAAATTCTCAGAATAAATTTAATAACAGTTTCAATTAATATCAACATCAAACGAATCCATTAGAATACACAGATATTACATTAAAATAGCAAGGTATCATATTTCCACAATTTTCCTCCATCCATAGATTAAACCTTATTAAATCCCTCTGTATTTTCAAAAGGCCTATTATTATTGAAATTTAACCACTTCTAGCTCCGTGGTGTAAAGGTTAACATGCTTGACCATCACTCAGTAAGCCTGGTTCGATTCCCGGTCAGGTCAAGAATTATCTTTTTCTGAATAGCAAAAATGGAACGATCTGGGTCTTGGATGTTTATCTATATAGATATTTGTTAAAATAAAGTATGGTTGAGTATCCTATAACACAAGTCTCGAACTTACTTTGAGTCAAACTCAATCTGTGTGATTGTCTTTATATATTTATTTATTTATATACAAAAATACTTGTCATTGTCCATTTTGTAATCAGTGCTTCTGTATTCTGTACGATTTTCATTGACAATATGTAGCATGATAGCACATTTGATACAATTTCATAAAGAAATACTTTATAAAAAAATATAAAAAAAGAGCTCTACTAATTTATAAGAAGTAAGTAAATGTCGTCGTATCTTATCAAGGAAAGGAAATTGTTAATAAAAGACAAGAATGGAACCACCCATGCAACTCCACCAAAAAGATCCTTTCTCTTTCCTTTTTTTTATTTGTTACTAAATAACACAATTAACATTTAAAATACGGCGCCTCAATTGTCTGATAATGACGAAATTTTTACTTCTATTGACAATCTTACCTACAACCCGCGTAAAATAGTTTTTCTAAGAGTATGTTCAAAATCATTCATTCATTTCGAGATTTCGACCAATATTATTGAACGTTTCGAATTTGTTCAACTCACTATCTACGCGGCAAATTGCTTTGCCACTGGAACTCTCGACACGGGCAGTATTTTTCTACTATTGAGTGAAAAAACCGCTTGAAAAGGATAGGGCTATCTAAATTGTTTTTTTCAAATCTGGCAAAGAGCCAGCTACCAAATGGAACGATCTGCCAAACAATTGGCCTCTTATAGTTGAATTGTTTTTTTTTTTTGAAACAATTACTTCTGTAGAAAAGGAAGGGTGCGAAAGTCGACTTTGATTACAGTGTTGATTTAACTAAAAAATCCAAAGCTCCTCTTAGATTTTAAATTGGAAATAGAAGCATTTTTATAGAACACTAATTGTTTAATGCCAGTTCTTAACAGAATGCAGTCTTTGCATAACGTAAAAAAAAATGTATTAAAGTTCAAAAACCTTTTTCTTTTGCAATGGAATATAGTTAATTTAAATCAGTCATTCATTATTAAATAAGAAATTGGTTAGCCTCGTCAAAACATACGAAAACTTAGATCTAGTAAAGACAAAAAATTTAGAAAAAACTAAACCGTTCGAAATTCAAATCGGAACGTCACAGAAAACGAAAATAAAGGATTCCGTCTAGAAGATTTATAAACGCGTCTCTCGGAGGACTGGTGGACCGCTACCATTTAGATTGATTTTGAATTTATTGGCAAAATGCTGCCACTCCGAAATATAGGGGCTTTCATCTAAGATAGACGATTTATCTTGCAAACCTAGATATATAAGAACCATTTGCTGGATATTTATGTGAAATCAGCTAAGGATTTTATTTTTGGCAGTTACATTTTGAATTTGGCGGGGACACCATTTTGTCTATTGATATATTGCGTGTTGTAAAAACTGGCATGGTTTTGTAGGTCACTGCAGTTTTGTATGCTCTCGTGTATCCTGTTGCACTAGCTGCTGATAGATGTGCTGATAGCTAATCTGTTTTTAGGGTTCTGTACAAAAATGTAAAAACGGAACCATTATAGGATCACTCGTGCGCCTGTCTGTCCGTCCGTCCGTCTGTTACAGCCAATTTCCTCCGAACCTACTGAACCAAAACAGATGAAATTTGGTAGGATGGCGTAATCCTGTGACCCAAACACAGATGTACAAAGAAAATAAATATATTTTTTTAAATAAGGGTCATTTTCGGGGAACAAATTAGGAATTAAAAAAAGAAAGCTTTGCAAACCTTACCGTGTTATATATCAAATGAAAGAGCTCGTTATGAGGAGCTCAAATATATTTTTGTTGTTATTGTAACAGAAATAGTTTTCATTTTATTCACATAGATTTATTATTAGGTAAGGTAAAGGTAGTTAACCTTTAATGCAAGATTTTTGTAGTCTTGATTTGTATTTATTTTTTCATATATTTCAACACAAACGAATAATATACAATTTATAATGTGTAAGCTGTTGCCCGCGGCTCCACCCTCGTTGATACTCGATCAAGTCGCGTCAAAAAGTAGCATTTGTTTGACCCCCGGTCTTTAACTATGTCCATACCAGATTTCATTCAATTCGGTCCAGTGGTATAAGAAACAGACAGATATACAGACATACTTTCGTATAATATTAGTATGGAAGTATAAATCTAACTGTGTGTAGAAATAATATAGGTAAGCAAATATAAATACATGAAACAGGTATCAAGTTTAATTTAATAAATAACTTAAATTAGCTTACTGCAATATACGAGTTTTTCTAATGTATAAATTTATATCACAAATATTATTTCATTTTTACGATTCCCAAATAAAAATAAATACATGACTTTCCTCCGAGTACCTCAATCGAAAATTATGATGTTGTTTTCTTCCATTTAGAAGATGCTGGGAGAGCTTTGCTAGGTGGGGTTTCTCTGACAGCAGCCTGTGTGACTGCGGTGCGGTGCAGTCGATGGTTCACCTTCTGTCGTGCCCTAGCTGCCCTGTCTCCTGCACAATGGGGGACTTGAACGAGGCGAACGACTAGTCGGTGGAGGTGGCCAAGTACTGGGCAAAGCCAATATAGAGTCCATATAGCCATTATGACTCGAAAAGAAGAAGATGGAATATAATGTTATCCTGGAGTTATAAATAGTTTGCCATACTTACGTACAGCCATCGTAGATATCTCACGGAAATTGGACTTACCTGAAAAAAGAAATAATCATTATATTATAATCTTAATTTTTCTTTACATAGTATAAAACACAGTCGCTTTCCGCTGTCTGTCCCTATGTATGTATCTTCGAAACTACGCAAAGGATTTTGATGCTGTTTTAAATAGACTGATTCAAGAGGAAGGTTATTATAGCCGAGCAAATCCGGGACGGGTCGCTAGTTTTTTAATAAAAACAAAAAAATACAATATTTTTTAGTTGATATTTTCTGTTTGGATCTTGGATAATTATCTATGTGTTGTGTATTTGTTATATTTTATAGTATCTTTTTGAGTTAGTATCCCATAACACTAGTCTTTATCTTACTTTAGGGCTAACTCGATCTGTGTGATTTGTCCCTATATATTTATTAATATTGCCCCAAAAGCCCGGTCCTCAACTATATCCATACCAAATTTCATCAAAATTGATTTAGCCGTGAAAGCGAAATAGACAGGCAAATAGACAGACTGACTTCGCATTCATAATACTATATGGATATGGATTTTAGTAGTTATTTCAAACTATTTTGCTTATAAGCCCATGATCCATTTCTTCGTGACCCTTTTAGTTAGAAGAACTACTCTACATAATATTATTAAAGTGAGTACCGTATCAAAATTATTTGTTTAGTTCAGAAGATGTTAGCATATAGACGCGGATAGTTTCTCTGTCTGTCTGTTTCTCTTCAACCCTAAGGTTGGCTGGAAGAAATTGCATTAGCGACAAGTCCGCTTTTGTGCTAATTTTATTTTCGATCCTGTGCAATCCAATGATGTATAAATGTAATTGGTACAGTAAAGTGTTCATTAATTCAATCATAGAGACTTCTATTAAAAGTAAATTTTATATTGTTTGATTCCATGAGATTTTAAGTATTTACTAAGAACCTTCCTTATATTCGTAACACCAAAGCTACATTTAGCACGCCCCAGTCCTCAAACCCATCAATTTCCTCGCCCACAGCTTACCATTGTACAGTAGAGCCTCCGATAAGCCTCCCTAGTGTCAACGGCATCGCATTCAATTCAGAATGCACTCCGATACTCGATATCATTGCACTTTGGTATAACACGAGGATCAGAAAATAATATTCCAATTGTTATTGGCTTGGAAAATACAAGCGTTTTGCTGTAATTGTTTGGTCTATATAGTAGAAATGTTTGACTGCCTCTGTGGTACAGTTGTTAAGGTGTTTCCTTGAGACTCGGAGGTCGTGGGTTCGATTCCCACGGAAAAACTACTTTATTAAGTTCTTTTCAGTTTGATAATCGCCACTAATATTATAAATGGTAAAGTGAGTTTGTATGTTTGTTTGTTGCCTCTTCTTTGTTCTTTGTTGACACGTTTGACATATCCATACTAATATTATAAATGCAGAAGTCTGTCTGTCTGTCTGTCTGTCTGTCACCTCTTCACGGCTAAACTGCTGGACCGATTGTTATGAAATTTGGTAGGGATGTATTTAACGACCTGAGGTCAAACATAGGCTACTTTTGGGCGCGATATAACCGAGTCCCACGCGGGGCGAAGCCGCGGGGAACAGCTAGTGTATGTATATGTATAAGTGTTATTGTAAAAGCGAGACACAATTTTGCCGAAAACCTGCCAAGCAGTTTGGCAAAGTAAAAAATATGAACATATTATTTTGGTGCTGGTAATAAATAAAAAAATAAACGCCCTTTTTACTGAACCAATCTTCCGTGTATACACATAACTAGGAGTATTGAGAAGGATATACTACTGCCGGCCAACAGCAGTTTGCATGAAGTCACTAGTAGCGGAAGCACACAAAGTAATTTGGTAAGTACTTGTAACTTTGACTTCCACAAAGTAACGCCTTCTATTAAATACTAGCTGTCCCGGCGAACGCACTTTTCTCACCGTTTAAACCTTCCCTGAACTTCCACAAATATTTCAAGACCAAAATTAGCCAAATCGGTCCAGCCATTCTCAAGTTTTAGCGAGACTATCGAACAGCAATTTATTTTTATATATATACTAGCTGTCCCGGCGAACTCCGTACCGCCTGAACGCACTTTTCTCACCGT
The DNA here is from genome assembly GCA_947044815.1 of Apomyelois bistriatella. Taxonomy (NCBI): domain Eukaryota; kingdom Metazoa; phylum Arthropoda; class Insecta; order Lepidoptera; family Pyralidae; genus Apomyelois; species Apomyelois bistriatella. Next base: position 14,983,287 of record OX345690.1, read on the forward strand.
TTAAACCTTCCCTGAACTTCTACAAATATTTCAAGACCAAAATTAGCCAAATCGGTCCAGCCATTCTCAAGTTTTAGCGAGACTAACGAACAGTAATTTATTTTTATATATAGATATATAGATCTGTAAACACATAAATAAAGGCAAAGGCTACGAGGACATACATTCCAATTAATAAATCAATATTTTATGTACTATATCAACATTTCAATTAATAACATGAGATTGTGACGCCCTGTTCATCTTAATGAAGTCTCATAACATAGTGTTAACTATAAAGTAAATATTTAAGTGTTGAGACCGTTAACTTGCTAGGAATATGATATGCAATTATGGCTTCGGGTTTGAAGGTGCGAGTTAGAGGTGTTACAGCATCTTAGGGCTTCTCAAAGCTAACGACTTTCGTAATTGAAAAAATCTTACTAGTTACTAGAGGTAGAATTTGTTTAATGTACAGGTTTGTGGTCTCATTGCCTAGGAAAAAGATTTAGTTCACTTTCTTGCTAATAGGTGGCGCTGCAATGATTGAAAAAAAAAACCTTTTTGTAATAGTTCTGTTCAAATAGGGTGCAACCAATAGTAAGTTAATAATACCTAAGAAATGTTTCAGCGAACGTGAAGTTATAATCTATAACATAGATGTTAAGCCAAATAAAGCATAGTTCGATCCTGTGATTAATCGGATCTAAATCCGGCCCCTTATAATTTTCTCTCTGAACGGATCTATTCCAAATGAAACGTGCGCTGAATCCGGCCCCGTTGACTGGCTGTTAATTGGAGAACCAAACAAATTAATCGAGGGCAAAGTTGGATGTTATTATATAATCTAATATCTTGTGCAAATACACGAAATTTAGCTGCTGCGAATTTGATTACTTGCACTAAACTGTATCTTTATAGACCGACTCTATTATTTTCGAAACTTAGAGCCAGAGATTGGCTGCAATATTCAATCGTGTGCAATTGTTATATTCGGCCGATACCTTTAATAAAAAACCTACAGAATTTAATAGATTCAGGCGTTACTACATTATTTCACTTTCACTTCTGAATAAAACATTTATTTATTTATTTGATAACCTTTATTGACTATCAATACAAAATGTTACGTTCAATATTCGATCGTAATGCTAATAGTCAACCATTAAACCATCTTGCAAACGGCTAGTAAAATGAAAATAAACATTCACAGAGATATAAATCACCCCATGAACAAAAATTTAAAAACTAACAAAAACTTAAAATAAAATACCTATTCTAAATCTCTAAATGTACAATCCAATGATGAAATTCGTGCAATAAAGTTTTTATTCATTCATTCATTCATTTTAAAAAATATTGTACTAAACGTACGTACGTATTGTAAAACGTGCGATGCTAGACTTTCCTTGAATGTTCCATTATCCGCAATGGTATCGAACCACAGTGCATTTAGAATTGAATGCGCTACATTGATACAACTGAGGCTTATCTCAGACTGTACAATGCTTGAGATATTCCCGCAACTTGTTATTATAGAGAAAAATACATGTGGATTGGCCCTTATATTGTTGAAACATTATAGTATGAAAATGAAAACTGATATTTTTATAAAAGTATGCATAATTTCATTATAGTACTTAGAGCAATTGTACTACGTAATGTAGCAGCTGGCTTGCGCTAGGATACTAACGCCCAAATACTCAAACGCTGCTCAATTTTGAGAGCTGTTCAAGTATCATGCTGTCGCTGTCATATCGCTGACGTTTAGCGCGACGGCATGATACTTTAGCAGCTCTCAAAATTGAGTAGCTTTTGAGTATTCGGGCATTACCCCCTTATTGATAAATGTTAATCCTGCCATCTATGAGTTTGCTCATAGTGAACAATGAAATATGCATTGTTATAAAATTCTGGCAGTGAACGGTTAACAAACGTTTTAAATGTCCATTTTAACTTAAAAAATTTGGTATAACTGGTGGCAGAAGCACGCGAAGTAATTTGTTTAGTACTTGTAACATTGACTTCCGCAAAGTAACACCTTAATCTCTTATTAACTAAGTGAAACATGTTTTTGACGTGACAACGTCTTAAATTAGGTTGCGGCTGGGAGTCACTTATGAAAAAGTGTAACGCTCGGTAACGTTACGATGCGCTCACAATGAGAGCGAGTGAGAGGCACGCGTCCCCTAAGAGCGAGAGAGACAGACTCAAAGTCGTTGTCACGTAAAACTTTCGCCCGTATACCGACTTTACAGGCAACCAATTTTTTTTTAAATTTACCGCGAAAGAAAGAGTCAAAACACATTTTAGTTAAAACGGGATTAAAAAACGTTAGTAAACATTTATGAAGAAGAGGGTATTTCATAGGGAAAACCCCTGCATAGGTAAATTCACCAGTAGTGGGTACCTATACACAGGAAAAACACGAGATCCAATTGTTATCCAAAAACTAGAAGCAAATACAGCAGAAAATAAATAACGTTTCCTGAGAAAGCATAATTTTGCTGCACTATTTCAAAATGATTGCAGACGTGCACTTGTTTTACTGGCTCAAACACCTGCTTTAGTATCACAAACCATTGAGACTAGAGAAATATATTTTTTATACTTACCGAGTCTCAGAAGAAAACACCGTGGCAGGAATTATGAGACAAGGTAGAGTGAACACGATTTGTAATAAATCTCGACGACTAATTAATATTTAGAAATTATAAACCATAATTTCTTAAAATAAATAAGTTAGTACTAAATTATTTGCACGTCGATGAGTTCACAATTAACATTTGTTAACAATTTATCAAAATTTGCTGGAGCGCATTATGTCTGCCAATTTTTAGTTTCGTTATAAATTCCCCTTTTAGAAAAAAATATAACATCATAATTCAATTGCTAAAACTGAGGTTGTTTGTCTAAAGAAGGCAAATAACATAACATAATAGCTGTTAAATAAAATAAGAATATATTTATTATTACTATATTTCTATTTATTAAACAGTTTATCTGTTTCGAATAGCAATAATTTTGAAAATATATTAAGTTGTTGTAATTGTAAAGTTGAGTCCACGTTTTTGATAACACGAATTTTAGCTCTTACTTTTCTTGTTTTTCCCGTATGTATGCAATTTGGCAGTAAGTTTTCTTTGTCTTGTACAAAAAACTTTAAGAATATCATGTATGATGTTCTTGTGTCATGATGTGAAAACACTGTTTTTTTTCTGTTTGCTATTTGATTATTTCTTTATTTGACAAGGTGGTGGAGTTTAACAAGTACTGAATTCATTCTAAATTCCTTCATTCATTTATTCTACTGATTAAAATCAATATGACTATAAGACTTTATATTAATTGTATAGTCTATATAGCCTTATGACTCGAAAGTAAGAGGAAAATCATTTTAATTTTTATTAAACTAAAAAAAGAATATTAAAAAAAGAAAGATTGTTAAAAATGTGTAGGAAGAAAATGAACTAGCTTATTTTATTAATTTACTTTATAACAGCTGCATCAAATAAAAAAATCCTAAATTTATGGATACTACTGCTAATTCTACGCTGCTAATAACAATATTTCAAATTCAAGTGTTAATAAAATATTATACTCCACATTTCTAGTTTATTATTTTATCCGATCCTCTTCATATGTAGGATCTACAAATCATTCCTTTAGATACACGGCAACTCGCTGAGATACTGTCCATACTGCATGTGTTATGGTAATATGCTGTGTTTTATGAACTGAGCAGAGATATAAGCCTTATTTATATTTATACTGATTTTATAAAAAGAAAATATTTCATTGTTTTTTTGTTTGTATTCGAAACTACTGGACCGAAATGAAAAATTCTTTTACCATTAGAAAGCCACACTGTCCCCGAGTGACAAAGGCTATGTCTGTACCACGGGCGAAGCCGGGGTAGATTGTTTGTCTGAGAATATTTTAAAAAGTTTATTTAATTATAATATATTTTTTCCCCTCTTATCGTGTAAATTCTTCTAACGCAATTAGACATTTTGAGAAATTCTTTTTTGACAACTTGTTTTGAATTAACAAAAAAATCTTTTGTCACAATTGGTTGCCAAGAAAGAATTAAATTTCTATTGTCACAACTGGTTGTGAAACTCAGTTGCCATGGCGGCTGAAAGGGCACGTTTAACTACAAACCACTGATCTGAACGCAACAAACAAACTAGCATTCCGAAGTTTCAATATAAATATGAACCCTATCTATTCACACGTACCAAAATCCATTTCTATGCTAAAACTAGTGTGTGCATGAAACTTGAATCAAACAAAATTATACTCTCTCATTTGAAATGCGCAGTTCATATAAAACGTATACATTTTTACAGTGAAATATATTCTGACGCTGGCCATTTACAATGTCGGTATAAAACGACTTTCTTATTAAAATATTATCTATTTTTAGATTTGAATTTAGTATTTACTAGCGACCCGCCCCGGCTTCGCATGGGCATAAAAATCTTCCTCGTGAATCACTCCATCTATTAGAAAAACCGCATCAAAATCCGTTGCGCAGTTTTAAAGATTTAAGCATACATAGGGATATAGGGACAGAGAAAGCAACTTTGTTTTATACTATGTACCTAGTGATGTAGTGATGATATTTATGTTATCTTAAAAAGGAGTGGTCTATTCTTAAGCCACTAATAGGACGTAAGGTCAGACCTATTATCTTGTCAAAGATAAATTAATACATACACATATTACGAGTAAAAATACTTAAGGCGATACCTTGGTGAACATTAGCGCCACCATCAGTTAAAAATCATTATTCACCGAAAACACAAGTTATCAAAAATCCGTCTTCTGTAATTATGTACTAATGTTCTTTATTCTATGTTCTTTTCTTTTGTATATTTTTCTGTGTACATGAATTTTAAAATATATAAATAAATAAATATGTTTCTGGATCTGAAGTTAATTTTGTAAAATTTATTTCCCTATAGTTACAAATTGCAAGAATGCTTAAAACGGCCACTTTTAGCAGTTTCGCAATTTGTAACTATATAAAACTATAATTTAATAATTTTGTATGATTAAAATTATTGTTATATTATTACGATTATTACAATCACAAAACACTTTGTCTTTGCTAACAGTACATCCCTTATACAAGTTGCTTGGGATTAATCCTTTTAGTTCGAGACGCGTCTACATTGAAGGAGACGTTAATCTATAAAATTGAATTAGAATGCGCTCGATTAAATTTGATTCCGACTCTGTTTTGTTCTCTGATTGGTCCCTTTGTTTTTGATTAATGATCCTGTTTCATTTTTAAAGATATTAAAGAGGAAAAGTACAGCTCCCGTAGCCAAGTGACAATTTCAAAACGCTAAGGAATGTCGACAAGAGCAAAATGTATGGGATTGACATAAGCTGCGATAAATCACGTGGTCAATCTTTTGTCAATTCCACACATTTTGTTCTTGTCGTACGTTGTTAAGGTTTTGCGATTGTGACTTTGGCTAAGCCCCCTGGTCGCGTCATGTGAGATGAACACTGGCGGTTAATGACTGTCAATTGTATCAATGGCTCAAAACTATATAAATTTGAACCATGTAATGTAAAGGGGATGTAACTTTCTTCCATGCTGGTCTGGGAGAAAAAGAAAAACATAGAATGTACCAGCTGCTTCTCTTCCCGCGCATGCCGTAAAAGTCGTCTGAGGGAATCGCCGATTGGGGAAATCATGACATAGGCGATGCGGCTAGCAACCCATCACTATTGATTTCCTATTTCAACTACCATTATGCTAAACGTGGCCTAAGATCTTATGACCCTAGGCTCTGTCTACCCCGCATGGGATAAAGACGTGATTATATGTATGTATGTACTTTCACGGCTGAATCAGAGGCTATCTCTGATTCAGCCAGATCACCATAAGAAAGAGCAGCCTCTTCTATCTAAACTATTTAAAAGATACTTTAGAGACTGTTTCCGAAATCTAGTAAATAAATAGACTAATTGTGTGTTTAGCTATTTAGAGAACCGCATTTAATGCTGATCTGGACGATTTACCCGAACGAGTGTACTCTAGTGTAAACTACAGAGAATGACCGCCATTTCAACTGAGTAGCGTCCGCCATTTTGTTAATGGTGATTTGGGAATATCTGTCGGATACAATAATTTTCATTGTTCGCACATTTACACGGACGTGTCTAAATGGCTGGCCAGCGCTCATCCACTACTGTTAATCCCGTATCAGCATTATAGTAGTATCTATAAAATATCTGGTGGCACAGATAAGCACATTAATTTGGTAAGTACTTGAAAAAAATTACCAATTTAATTACTGTTTGAGGGTGGGTACATATTTATTTAAATTTAATTCTCAGTATTTACTGTCATTCAATATTTACAAATTGTTTACAAATATTGCAGATTATAGATAGGATGCTTGCTGATTTGAGTGAATCGAACAAAATGGAATGCGAGTATTGTGTAAACCGCACAACCGAACCTTGTCCTCCATTTTGTTTTACAATGCTAAAATAGTAGTTAGCTAGATCTGTTACATTTTGGTTCCAATTACTTGAATTACCTTAACTACTTATTGGAAAATGGTAGACTGTCTTCCAAACCTGATTGTTAACTAAGTAAACTTCATATTTTTAGATATCTATTTAAAATGCATAATAATACTAATATTGGATTTTTCTTAGTATTTATTTGTCATTCAGATTTACATTTTTGAATGATACCTCTTGTTCTTGTTACATCCAACCGTTTCGAATACTAAGAAATAGTCACAAATATGCTTGAAAAACATAACCTTCCTTGGGGAAGTCGAGTAAAAATTGTTGCTGTAGCCAGCCTTAATCGGTTGGTTTTATTTATTTACTCAATTTTGGGAAGACCTGCAACTATGATATTTGAAATAAATTAAAAAGAGCCAATTAAATCTAATTACGATTTTAGTACACGAGTTATCATTAGCCCTTCTTTGAGTAAAAACTATACTGCCGTCTCTCCCAATATTATTACAGCCTCCATTCCCCTTACGTTGTCGCCAAGTAGTACTACCAACATAAGAATAGCTAATGAAATATTCAAAATTAATTCCGCGTTCCAGCTCGCCACAAAAGGCGATCCTTCAACCAATACAGCGTTCGAGAGTCTCGACCATCGAAGATAACCCCTTTTCATTAAGAGTACTACGGCCAATGTAAGAGGCTTCTACTTTTTACGTCGCTCGCTACATTTTTATGAGCTATCTCAAAGGCTGGTTTATCTTGCTTGAGTTGAAGAGGCTGGCGTCCGGTTATTGTTTTAAAATATGTTTTTTTTTGTTTGTGTCGTAGTGAGGTTATTGTTTAATATGTTTATAGACGCATATTACCTTTAGTAGTGTCGTTTTCAGATAGAGAATTGACTACTTCAGGGCAAGCAAGCATAAATGATCGTTACAAATACTTTTACCCTGTTAAGCGATCGAGCTCAAAAAGAGTTTGGTTAATATAATATATTAGGTATATTTATCAAAGTTTTACCGATTGTTATCCCTAGCTTTAGGAATTTTGGAAGCCCAGGGCAAAGAAAATGTAAACTAGGGTCCATATTTTTATCTCTGCACGAGTGACTTAAAAATTCAGTACCTACTTTTAGTTATTTGGCTCCGAAAATCTGGACACAAAGGCCCTTCCCCAAGGATTTTAAGAACGGCCGGATGGAAGCTGCCTGCATCCAACGCCAGCCTGTGTACTGCAACTGATGGTCAGATGACCATCTTCAGGTCATCTGACCATCAGTCCGGTGGGAGTCCGACGTTGTGCTTACCGGTGCGTGGTCGCCATTAGACGTCTGATGTTTACCCTTTTTAAAAATATAGCTTGTGCAGTCCTATTAAAGTTCAATTATATTATAATAATAATGTCTTTAACGATTGATTGTGTGAAGAAGGATATGACCAAGAGTGGGGTGACGCAGAAAATGGCTGAAAATAGATCTAAATGGAAGGAACTTACATACTGTGTTGAACCTACATAGGAAAGTGGAATAAGGCAAAGGAAAGGAAGAAGAATATAGTCATAAAAGGTAGAGTAAAATCGTTCTTAACTTCTTGTGACGTCCTCTTCTGGATATGACTAGTTCTGTTTTTGACCACTTCTTGTTACGCCCAGGTAGAGTAAAATTCAGTCTAAAATAAGTTTTATTTCATAAAATCCACGAGTTACAATCAAAATACTTATTTAGTTGAACATTTCTTGAATTCAGCGTAATTTCTGAAGCCTTAGAGAGTACGTGTAGCGAATATAAGGCAGGTCTTAGGTTTAACCCGAGGCAGGATGGAAGTTTCAGCATAGCGGATGAGCGCTGAAATGTGAGTCTGTGAGGCGAATACACTTGGATTTATCAAAGTAGATGTTGGCCCGTTTGTTTTTAGGGTTCTTTGGGACGAAAGTAAACAAATGTTCTATCTTCTTCTTCTATATATATATATATAATCAATTGCTGTTCGTTAGTCTCGCTAAAACTTGAGAATGGCTGGACCGATTTGGCTAATTTTGGTCTTTAAATATTTGTAGAAGTTCAGGGAAGGTTTAAACGGTGAGAAAAGTGCGTTCAGGTGGCACGGAGTTCGCCGGGACAGCTAGTTCCCACATAAAAATCATAATATTTTGTTATATATTATACTAGCCGTTGCCTGCGGCTCCGCCCGCTTGCTGCTCGGTTACAAAATGCCAAAATGTAGCCTGTGTTTGATACCTGGTCTTTAACTAGACCAAATTTTTTGCTATGAATGCGTAACTGATAGACAGATACGCACATATAATCCATATTTCCATACTAATATTATAAATGTGAAAGTCTGTCTGTCTGTCACCTCTTCACGGCTAAACTGCTGGAACGATTGTGATGAAATTTGGTAGGGGTGTAGTTAACGACCTGAGGACAAACTAAGGCTACTTTTGAGCGCGATATAACCGAGTCCCACGCGCTAGTAGCAACAGCTAGTAATATTATAAGACGGACTTTCGCATTTATAATATTAGTGTAGACATTTTCTTATATTAATTATTTATTTCATTCATACGACATAGAAATGTATACCTACTGTTATAAACTCATTTCAGATTAACCTTTTTTTTATATATTTTTAAAAGAAATTCTAATTGTCACGTTTTTTAGTTGTTTTTGCATCATATTTTGTCATTCACCTGTCCCGTAGGTAAGTTATATCCATTTTCTTTTCATTAAAAACCTTTTATCAACATAATCTTTTTATTTATCACACAGTTAATATATATACAGTCCATTCCATAACATTTTGAACTAAAAAACGTGACAATTAGAATTTCTTTTAAAAATATATAAAAAAAAGGTTAATCTGAAATGAGTTTATAACACCTACCTTAAACTTAACACCTTATTCATTTCTTTGTAGCCAATTGCAAGTTAATGTAAGGTAAAAGTGTAATATTCAGATACAGTAAATAACATAATTTCTAATCAAACGATGAGATACCAGAAGATAAAGACGGGAATAGTGAAGAAAGCCGTTTAACTAAAAAAATACTTACAGTTAATAGAATTTAAAGTTCAAATAAACAAGATTATGTACCCAAGATTTCTTAACAAAATAAAGCAGTGACTTCCTAGAAAAGATCCAATTGTAGCGACGTAAACTTCAATGACTAAACAAACATATAACCTACCACTAACTTTCCGAGAATTTCCTGAGAATTCCCAGTTTTGTCCCTCACCTGCAGACCTCTCTATAGACACGACAAGATAGGAGCTATCTCTGTAAGCGGGGTGAAATACTGGGATTTTCTCAATGAGAAATTTAAAGAGGAATGGGCGACGACTTTGCTAAAAGTACAGTCGAGAGCAGATAAAGCTGACCATAGTCATTATGGAAGGTACGGTAGGAGGGTTAAATTTATCTATCCTCGACTGTACTTACACTACTGGCACGATACGACATACACGACAAACTTCAAAACGTTTATCATAGCGTGTCGATAGTATAGTCGCATAATCTTCGTCAGAGCGTGTTTCCCGGTTACATCTTCAGCTTACGCCCAGGGTACGCTATTAATCATGGTCCTGGTTTGGCGGAACTGGTTATTACAATGGAGCAGCTGCCGTCTGACCTCCGTGACCCTTTTTTTAAAGAGAAACCAAACCCACACGAACATGACCCAAACGACTGCCATCTACCGATAACAGCCGGGACCAACGGCTTAACGTGCCTTTAAAGAACAATAAGTGGACTGCTAAAAAGCATTATTTAATAGTTAACCATTAGAAAAAGTAGAGCTTGAATCATCATTTCGTAAAGGTGTCCCGGTCAATCGACCATGAACGCACAGAGCATAAATGTGTGTACATAATAAAGCTAATAAGTAGCACTTTTTAGACTTTGTTATCTCTACACAATAACAAAACATAGCATTGAGCAAAATGGAGAAAACCATGAATGTGGACTCTGGGCTGTACAGCAAAAAGCTGATGATGCAACCAGCTAATCGCTAAGAAAATAATAAATATAACAGCCTCATTTGTCGATGAGTAAATTATGAATATTGACCCAACAAGTAAGGTCATAATTAAAAGGAAAAAAAATATTTTGGCGAATTGATCTCAACAAAAACTCCCAAATAAAAAAAACCCTAAAATACATTGTATGATTATGACTCAAATAGGTGACGGGTCAGGTTACGCTGGGAATCTAAATGCAGCTTAACATAACATAAGAAAAGAAAAAAAAAAAACATTTTTTCGAATTTAATTTTCAGTTTTATGGGTAGAAGAAAATTTACGTAGTATATATAAGACTCATACATCCAAAGGAGACGATTACTAAAACCAAAGCTTACGGCAAACGAATGGCTGTTGGTAACATCCGAAACTATTAGATTAAAGGAATAGCTACCTTCTATTTTCTACTTGGAATTTTATTTGGTTTCAATACCGCATAGAGAAAATTTAAGAGCTTAAAAAGGAGTTAAAAGATAGAGCAAGACTAATTTGATTTAATTTTTTTTAAGAAAATATGCTTAACTAGCTTTTGTCCGTGGCGTTTCCCGCGTGAATTTCCCTAGGAATCAGTGCTTTAATCCGGGATGAACGGTACCCTATGTCCATCTCAATACCTAACTATGGGTATGCAAAATTTCAGAAAGATTGGTTTAGTAGATGAGGCGTAAAAGCGTAACAAACAAATTAACAAACTCACCCGCGTTTATAATATTAATTAGTATGGAATAACCTCATAAAACTTTTAAATGCGACTATTATCGCTTAACAGTCGTTAGGCTATTTCAGATGTCTAGATAGCCAAAAAATATGACGGTGTAGGCTACCAACATACCTGGATTATTTTTCTATAGATGTAGTTTCCCTGTTACAAGGATAACATGGAGGTGAGTTGGAAATCGCTCAATAATCCATATCCATACATTTATACTGTTATAAATGGAAAAAATCTGTCTGTCTATCTGTTACGTGTTCACGGCCAAACCGCTAGACCTAATTTGTTGAAATTTGGCATGGATATAGTTAAAAACACTGAAATAATCGTAGCATGATATCACAGCGGTCGTATCATTGTAATTATTATGGCCTATGACGAAACCATAGTATATATTTTTTTTTTTTTGTTTCATTGTATTTTTCAAGTAGTTACTTGAAAATTGTTAATTGTTAATTTATAATCAGTTGATTATAAATTTATAGTATTAAGATTTTATTAAATCCTTTCAAAGCAAAACAACGAAAAGCAGTTAGCACATTTCACGTTTAATTTGCACTGCTTTTTTCATATTCTTAACAAGCTAAATACTTAACAAGGGTGCGTACTTAAAAAAATCTAATAACGGCAGTCAATCTCTTAAAACTTGGCGGATGGAAACACAGACTTAATAGAACTACAGACTTATCGTCTTCGAAGTTCTAAATGTTTATTTATAAGTACACGAACAGTTAATCAGGTGAGTACATTGATAAGAAAAAATTATACTTTACAAAATATGAAAACCTAACTCACCAATAATATGTGTACCTACATAACATGTTCAATAAATTTAGCTCAAAAGGTAAAAATAAGATAAAACATGAAGAGGTAAAAAACATCAAACTTATTTGCGCAATTATAATTAGTGAGGAATTTAGGATAAAGATTAGGTTTGGGATAAGGATAAACATGCGAGTATTATTAAACCTGTAATTTACTGTAAGATAAGCATATTCTAACAAAACAATCCCCTCTGTAGGTTTTATTGCGAAAATTTCATAGAGCTAAAAATTTACAGGCCTGCATGAATATTAGTTTGAAGGCTTCACTCATGTTGTATGTGAGACTACGTCTGGAGTTTCTATATGTCTGTGGGTGGAAACGGAAAAAAAATGCAACTCACGTACCCAATCCTCGTCTTTGGCAAAAACATTTTCCCATCGGAAAGTCGTTTATGTTTTAATTAAGAGACTGCCGTAAGAATGGAGGCTTCGGGGGATTATTACAAAATAGAATTGCTTCCGAACGCGGCTTTGTTTGTACCGATCGACCCGTTATTTTGTGAGTTAATTCCATTTTGGATTTGTGCGGTATTGTAGTGCTTTATACACGAAAAATATTAGACGGGTTAAGTATTTTTGGGATAGAATTAACCAAGTCGACTGAGGGAATCGGCGAATGAGGAATAGACGATTCGGCTTGGAACCCATCACTATTGGTTTCCTATTTCAACTGCTAAACGTGGCCTAGAGTCTTCTGGCTCTAGGCTCTTTTTACCCCGTGTGGGATAAAAACGTGATGATATGTATGTATGTTTGAATTAAACCTCAAATACACACGTAATTTATTTAGTTTTTACTTCTGTCAGCACTTCCAAAGTGCCACTATATTGAGTACGTACTTCATGTCTCATGTCCAGTAATTAAACTCTATCCTAGCTGATTTTCAGTGTAGACGAGGTCTAAGATTTCGCTGGATCTTGGCTCTCTAAACGAGAGAGCGCCAAAGTATTCTAGGCGATAGTTCTCTCAAGAGATTATTTGCTTAGTTTAATTTTATAATAAGAATCCAGAATTACTACACTAATACTGCTAAGCTACATAAGCCACTGCAAAGCACATCAAACAGCCGTACAGAAGAACAAAATTAATTCAAAGTTTTCTAGCTTAATTTATTATTACTACATCGTGAAAACTAGAGAAAATAAATTGCGATAATAATACTTTTATGCTGTTTTTAAGACAAATGTTTAAGTACTTTACAAATTATATACTTGTGAGAGAACATTGGGCGGTTACGATGCACTAAGAAAAAAACACTGGGCTTTAGTAAGATACTAGCTGCGCCCGCGACTTCGTTCACGTGAAGTTAGATATATGAAATGAATATTATGTATAGACAACCTCGTTATTTGCAAATAATTTCTTAAGTAAATGTAACAATACGATTTTCAATCTACTTCACAAACAGAAGGAGATTCTCAATTCGTACTCTGTTTATATTTTGTTTCGTTATTTTTTTTTCCTATACAATCTTCCGGGATAAAATGTATTTAAAATGTTAACCTGGTACATAAGGTACCTACATACCAAATTTCAAATCAATCGGCTTAGTACCTTCGGAGATAAGCATTCGGAGATATTCAATTTAAGTGTCCCTCTATATCCATTTCAGTCAAAAATAATAAATGTACAGACAAATATTTTTACTGTTTTATTATATGTATAGATATAGATATTGATACAGGAATAAAAAGGTTATTCGAAACCGTGTTTTACTCCAAGATTTTCAAAGATTAACAGCAATTTGTACGCAAAATAATACATTCATTTCTGAATATATAAATAAGCAAAACACCAATTAATTCTGAAATTAAATTTCAATTAAAATTGCTTTAATTCCAGCCTTCCCGAGAAAACAATCGGTTGAAACGCAAATATCTTTGAAGCCCAAGTTCCGAAAGGACCCTTCATCAAGGAATGCAAATAGAAAGTAGGGTGAACGGCTCAAACGTTGAAAAAATAGATGTTTCATTGTTTGTTCAGCCTGAAAATGGGTCAATGATGACTAAATGTTTTGCTGAGGGACGTTTTGTTTATGGTTGTTAGCTATATGTATAACTAGCTGCATCCCGCGGTGTTACCTGCGGATATTCATACACAGCGTCATCTATAAGCTACTTGACTCATATCAATTTTGAAGCAAAAAATGTTCATTTCTTACAGTATTTGACCCACGAAACCGAAATATATCGATTTTCGCTAAGAAAAATGCAAGGTTCATTATAATTTCAATTTCAAATTTACTTAAAATTCGGAACCTACAAAACGGGTCGGCCATCAACCGCCATGACGTGACGCAAGTATTCTGTTAAACTGACGATCAGACCTATTTTTGACTTCTGTCATTCGTTCAAAGTTATTCGAATGATTTTTATTCGACAAAACTGTGGAGTCGCATAATTTTCATGTGACTGTAGTTCTTAGCGAGAATTCTGTAGTTCTTAGCAGAATTCAAAAATAGCACCTTATTCAATAATGGCGTCACAAAACTGCAAAAATGGCCGACGGTGTTTTTGAAGGGATTCTAAAAGTGAACTTTTGAAATAAAATTTAGCTGTCTTAGAGGGCTCGGAAAAATATTGAAAAAATGGTTTCAATCTAAACAAATAGAGAATAATTATTTTAAACAAAAACAAAATACAAGTCAACTAGCCTATTGTTGAAAGCGCCATTGACTTTCAAACTTTTTGACCAAACCTACTGAAACTGCGTACTTTTTATGTTTATTCACGATATCAGCTACTTGCATACCAAATTTCATTAAAATTAATCCAGCCATTTGAGTGTTAGAAGTAACAACATACTAGTACTGTTTTTTTTCAATGACCTCAGTATTTTTTTAACACAAATAAAATATACTGTTGCAAATTGTCCGTCTCAATTTCAAAAGCATTTTCTCTCAGTAAACCATTAGGAAAATCAGAAAACTTTTGTGCGGCGCAAGTAAATTTTAAGTAAGATTTATATAACTGAAGAACCCACCTACCTTCGCCATTAATATGTTGATGTACTTACGTCTAAAAATAAAACCAGCCAAGTGCGAGTCGGACTCGTAAAGGCTTCCTTACCATCATTAATACAAAACGGCAAAAAAACAACGTTCGTTATATGGAAGTCCAATTTGAATATTTTTTTTATTTATATAAATTAAATTTAAATAAATAAGAATAAAATTTCTATTGTCTAGCTATAGTTGACGAGATATGTATAGCCTGGTGACAAACGGACAGACATTTTTCATTCATTCTTATAACTACATGACTATACTATGATAATATTTGTGTTGGCCACTAACACACTCGGATCATGTTCCTGTTGGTCTGGTTTCCCTGTATAAAAAGGGTTACGGAGGTCAGACGGCAGTCGCTCCATTGTAATAACCAGGGGACTTAGCCAAAGTCACAATCGCAAAACGTAAACGACGTACGACAAGAACAAAACGTATGGGATTGACATAAGATTGACCACGTGATTTATCGCAGCTTATGTCAATCCCATACACTTTGTTCTTGTCAAAGAAGTTCGAATCGCGCGCGGTCTCTCCGCAATTTTTTTTTTAATCTATGGTTCTTGTCGACATGCGTTAGCGTTTAGAAATTATCACTTGGGTACGGGTGCGTACCGCCAAATTGGACCATGATTAATAGCGTACCATAGGCTCTACAGCGTAAGCTGAAGATGCAACCGGGAAACACGCTTGGACGATGAAGATAATTGTTGCTAAAACTTTTCGACTCTGATGTATTATAAATTTTCGTACAAAAACGTCGAATATCTTATATCAAATATTCCATTACAATGTCCTCATTACACATTCCTTTCCTACTTTCTACAAAAGAAATATAATCCGTCTCTAGTACAAATTAAATAAAGTATTTCAACGCTTTTATCGGCAATTGCTTCGGAGACAACGGAATCCTAGGCACATAGTACAAATACTTGTATTTTTATTGACTCGAATCACAATATACCCTTTTCACGTTTCCTCTTATGGGTTGCTAGAAGAAATATGTTTAGAAATATTTTTATTTTATATTATATAATCTTTTTCTTTTCTATCTTTAGAAAAAGATGGTCAGATGACTTAAGGGTCTTCGAAAAAGATCTGAAAGAAGCGGCACAGGACAGGGACGCATGGAAGAAAAGAGGGGAGGCTTTTGCCCAGCAGTGGACACATACAGCTAGGATTTTTTTTTTAAATATTTTTCGTTCATTAACACGTTAGAAAACACAGGACCGCTATAACAGTGTGTGTGTTCTAATGTGTTAAGAAATATTTTCTGCCTATATTAAAAACTTCATTTTCATTTGTTAGTTCGATTGATCATTAAAGCGTGTTTTTAGGGTTCCGTACCTCAAAAGGAAAAAACGGAACCCTTATAGGATCACTCGCGTGTCTGTCTGTATGTCTGTCCGTCCGTCTGTCACAGCCGATTACTCTGAAACCACTGGACCAATTGAGATGAAATTTGGTACACATATGTAAGTTAAAGACCCAAAGGTGCATGTGTAACGTAAATAAATAAATTATGAATTTGGAGGTACACTTCTGGAAGGTAAATCACAACATTAAAAAAAAATTCGCTAACCATATCGTGTGACATATCAAATGAAAGAGCTCATTATGAGGATCTCAAATATATTTTTGTTATTATTGTTATATAAATAGTTCAGGAAAGAAGACGAAAATTGACCATTCCCCCCCCTGATCTCCGAAACTACTGAGCCTAAAATTTTGAAAAAATTACGGAATATAGGTCATTGCCTGTAGATTACAGGAAAACCTACAAGAACTCAGTCAATTGACAATTAAGTGCTAAATTCAATATAAAACGTTTTAGTTTACAAAAACACTACTAGATGGCGATAGTAGTAGTTAGTTGAAATACCACAATTTAATTTAAAAACTGACATTGGCATTGTAAGGAACCCTCTCCACGCGAGTTCAACTCGCACTTGACCAGTTTTTTTTACTATTCTCTTTTTATGCTATAATTCTATATTAAGTATAATTTAATGAAAAACATGAAAAGAAAACCGGTGGTTCCAAAAAGTCGAACCATAATTATTTACCATAAATATTATAAGAGGCATAATTGCTGATGATTTGGAAAAAATAAAAGAATTTTTTTTTCATCATTCCAATTCGCAACACACATTTTTAATAACGAAAAAAAAAACACCACAAAAATCAATATGTAAACTGGCCAGTATTAAAATCAACATTTCCTAGAATGTAGTTGGTATGGTACGATTTTTCGCATATCCATCCCTACTCGACATTTTTTCCAATCGGCGCAATCAATGGACCAAGATAAAATGGGACGGAATGGAAGGTACATTAATAACTATTAATATCGAATATTTCAGCAACAAAAAAAGGGATAAGTTTAGTCCCAACCACGCCTCCCCAAGGCTTGCATCTCAAAAATATTTACGCGAAAACCTTTACAAATTTGCTCCACAAAAGTAGGTGCTATGGTAAGCAGTCCATTTGTGAAACGCGTGAGTATCCCGGCTTCGTGCGTATATGAATAAATAAGAGGGGATCTGTTCTGTTTCTAAAGATAAAACGTAATTTTCATATCCGAATCGTTCAGTACTAATATTTGAACATTTTTTTCGTTTCAAGAGTAAATTTCGCGTTGTGAACACACATTTGGTATGGACTCAATTATATTGCTATGTAATTGTTATATATCTATTTATTTACTTTGTTCTTATACAGTTTAGGGTTTGTTTTAGATGTTAATTATCAAATTAAATTACAATTTTAACTGTACTTACCGTTATGACTTACTTCCTTTCTCAAATTATCTTAAGGCTAATGTTAAGTAACTACTGGGGGTTTACCATTATTTCTTATAGCAATAAAAAAACGAGTGAGTAAGCGAAACGACGTAATACATAATGTAAGGCGACATCTCTCTTACTCATCTGCATAGTTTTTAGAGATGATGGTAACCCCCTGGTTTGATTCATCGAGCATACTTTCAAGATCTTTAGGCAAAACAAGAGATGACTGACTCTGCCCATCCACATTTAGACTGTACCATCCCAATTCAGTGTGTTGAATATTCCTTTAATGGCATCAGTGAAGAATACCATTGGCAATGTAACATCCTTTGATTATTAATCAAAGGAAACATTATCTAGACGTACCCCACTTCTGACAAAAACTATAGACCAATTTTTCAAAGGAAACAGACCGGCATACGATCTTTTTTTTTTTAAACCCCTAGCTCTATTACTTTACAACTCTTGAAAACTGATGCTATTAATGAACTAGCTATCTTTATCTTAGACGACATTAGGTGTGATTTAGCCAATCGCTGGACATTCGTCTACTTTTTCTTTACCTTACCCATTTTCCTATGTGGGGTCAGCAAAGTATGTAAGTTCCTACCATTTAAATCTATTTCTAGCCATTTCCTGCGTCACATTCGTTTTGGTCGTTATCCTTCCTAACACAATTCATTCACCTTTTTTTTGGTCTCTTCTACTTTTTGATCCCGTAATCTTCGTATTTTAATAATCTTTGCGTTACATAGCTTTCCTCTCTTCTCAGGACATGGCCGATCGTAGAACACTAAGTTCATACAAAAATGATAATACAAACATGTATAATCCGTCAAGATTTTGTATAGATACCTATATGTATGGTAGGTGGCACATCAAATTCTGCTAACAACACACAACAAAAAGGTACTGTAATAAGGATACTATTTTTATCAACTGTCAGCAGGTTTCATACGTACACGAGGCACGCCGACACCTGAAGTATATTATGGAACTTTCTCAACAAAAAATGTAACAAAAACTCACTTGGACCGTAACAAAGAAAGATATTAACGTTTGTGCCATTGTCTTCAGCTCTGACAACCTCAGTATAATTAAAGCGTTCTATATTAAGGCGATGGTTGTAACCAGTGGTATAGTAAATTAGTATTTTATTATCATAATGAGTAGATATTTTAGTGGTCGAAAGAAGAGTCATGTGAAAAAATCTTGGGCTCAGTCAGAAAGGAAGATAACAAGGAAAATAAAATTCTGGAAAAGTGGTCATCACCATTTCGTGTAGGTGTCATGATAAATCGACCATGCACACTCTGGTGTCAGAGTTCTTTGGAAAATTTAAAAAGAATTCTTTCAACTTACAGGTGAATGAGAGGATAGACAAACTATAGGTTAAAATAATAAATAAAAAATAAAAAATATATTTTTTGATCAAGGTACAATACAACAACGTCGTTAAATAACTAATACACTTAGTAATACACTGTAAAATGTGCAATGACAAGTGAGAGAAGTAGAAAACGTACTCGAGGGACTCACGAACACCGAATCCAAACTAGGGCTAGCCTGAGGTTGACAATTAGAAGCAACCCAGCCAATTTGGTTGACCGAGTTACCCCTTGGAGAGATGAAGTTCCGAAAGACTACCCTCTAAAGAGAAGACTGACATAAAGTAGCTTAGAAGAGTAACGAAAGGCGTAATCGGATACCAAGAGAGTCTTGGTACCGCTGTACTACGTAAGGGTACAAATCACGATGAACTCAAGATTTAAACAAAGAAATGCGACATTCATTGTAGTTTTGTAGTAAAAATCTTCAGTATCATCGCTCTCCCTCAAGCCTCTATCAATGCATTCAGTAACGGACCTACATTCACAATTTTTTATATAATAAAGTTCAATAAGTAAATAAACAAAATGGGCCAAAATGATAAAATACTAGTTTTCAACCA
The DNA here is from genome assembly GCA_947044815.1 of Apomyelois bistriatella. Taxonomy (NCBI): domain Eukaryota; kingdom Metazoa; phylum Arthropoda; class Insecta; order Lepidoptera; family Pyralidae; genus Apomyelois; species Apomyelois bistriatella. Next base: position 15,003,059 of record OX345690.1, read on the forward strand.
TTTTCTACCGTTGTTTACTATAATCACTGTAGAATTTTTTCATGGTATAGCAAACCACGGTAGAAAATAGAAAAATAAACGATGGCAATTTATTTATTGTTTACTAGCTTTCGCCCGCGGCTCCGCCCGCGTGAATTTTCCTCTGGAACAGGGTTTTTTCTCGGGATGAAAGGTAGCCTATGTTCTTCTTAATACTCCTAGCTATGTGTATGCGAAATTTCAGGAAGATTGGTTCAGTAGATAGGGCGTGAAGAGGTAACAAACAATCAAAAATACAACCTTACTTTCGCATTTACAATATTAGTTGGGATTGGGATACTACTGCAATAAAAAAAAAATCTTTTCTCTTACAAGCCACAGTGTAAAGCTTATTTTATTATAACATTTTACTCAGATTCACTTTTATTATTTATAACAATTCACTTTCCGGGTTTTAATCGCCTTAAGGGAAGGGTGCTCGCCCTTAAGTACTGCTGAAATATAACTTACAATTGTTATTCTGAGATTTCCTCGGAACTGTTTATTTTGTTCAGATTTTCAATTGCAAGCCATTGTCTTGGCATGTGGTTGATTGACAGAGTTTTAATTAGAAACGATAAATTGTTAGAGCTTTGATTGAAATGTGGTTATATTTTACCTCATATTAATAAAGGGCTATTGCATTAAATCATTTATTGGACAAAAACAGATCATTGCTAGTGAAAAATAAATTTTAATTAATTTTATACATTTTATCAGTTACAGTTTAATTACTTTAAAGTAATTTTTTTTATAGAGTTAATACGTTTTATTTTTTGGAAATAGTAACGATTATTCCCAAAATTTCGCTCAAAAATAATCACAGACTGTGTAATCTATCCAAAAAGGTTTACCCAAGTAAAAAAATAAATGTATTTATTTCAAAATTTATTAATTATACCAAATACAAGGGAGTGCTTGCCTGAGTGAAACTTACCTGCGACCTTCTTCAGGTCATCTGACCATCTGGTCGGTGGGGGTCCGACACTCGCCGTTCAAGAACCATTCTGCCCCATCCTTATATTTCATTTTTTGGTACAAACAAGATTTAAATAAATTATTTATTTATTTATTTATTTTTATTTCAACATCACTTACAACTATCATTACAGGGAACCTAATGCGATAGTGAAGTTTAAAAATACAATATTATGCACGTATGAATCGTGATCAATTTTGTATGCCATAACATATTACAAATAAATATCAATAAATTAAAATAAGTATCAATTAATTCATCGTTTCCTTCGTTTTCTCGCTCGTTTGTAGAGCAAAATACATATTTAAAACTAGTAAAAATAAATGAAAAACTGAAGAAGTATAGTATGAGGCACTGTAATAGTCACACTCCACATAACAATTTATTTTTACAAAGGATCCCATTTATGAAGCAGTAAAATGCTTCGCTCAACCTCTTTAGTGGAGCATTCCGCATCCCACATTACCTCCTCGTGCTGAAATATTGAGGCCTTTAATCGCGGGATAAATAAAACTGTAGTCTTTGCTTCACTGCTGTTTGTGATATAAGAAACGGGTTAATGGGTTATGTGTTTCTTTTTTCACTTTGTATATCTTTAGCTGTTTATGTCATATTACTTGGCAAAAGTCTCCCCACTAATCTTCTATGTATCCCTACCTAGCCATAATATCTATTTATGTCATAAAAAAAATTGCCTGGGCGTCAAAGACCGCGCGAATTTTATACTTCTATGACATGTAGACAAGCACTACAAATGGTTGGCAGGACACACTAACGGTATGTATGTCGTCACCGACGTAATTTCTTCTTTATCTACACGTATATTATAGGAAATATAGGCATGTTATTAACTTTTTTTACTATTTAACATGTGCGTACCATATACATTGTCTACTTCAAAAAAAATCAATTTTTTTTTTTTGGTAGGTGTTTAGGAAACTATCAATTCAACAAAATCTACCAAGATACATCCTGGCAGGCTCAATGACCTACTAAACACGATATAAATAAGATTCAAAAACATAATACATTCCTGTTTCTATGACAACACACTAAGAGAGCAACATCTACCTTACCAAACGCAAAATAACATCAAATTTTCGTGCAAAAATTATGCAAATTGCAAAGGAATTGGTGGAGGTGGGGTTAACGGGTATACTTAGGTAGAAATGGCGGGAACTTTGGCAAAATTAGCTCAGTACGAATGCGTATTGAGCCGTTCTTGCTTTGAAAGTGAGTTTGTTTTTGTAATTGTTTACAATATATATGTACACACACACACTCGAAGACTTCACTGTCAATCGATGTATGGGTGTGCAGCGGTTTGCATATGTGTGTGTGTATGTTATGGGCCAAGTGAATGATATATTCATTACAGAAAAAAAATATCTTCCACGATGAAACCCAACTAGGAAGAAAATCTGGTTGATGCTAATAAATTCCCAAGGAGAGTAAGCGTTTGGTAGAGAGCCGCCTATCGTTGACTCTCTTTGGGAATGCTTTTCTTGGTGGAATCCGCAACCAGTAAATATACATACATATAACCACGTCTTTATCCCATACGGGGTAGACAGAGCCTAGAGCCATAAGACCTTAGGCCACGTTTAGCATAATAGTAGTTGAAACAGGAAATCAATAGTGATGGGTTGCTAGCCGCATCGCCTATGTCATGATTTCCCCATTCGGCGATTCCCTCAGATGACTTTAACGGCTTACCAGTATATATGCTACTGCCAAAAAGCCATCTCATCTTAGTTCAACTGTTGGAGGATGTTTAGTTTCACGAATAGTTAACAATTATGTACATACCTATGGATATGTAAATATATCATCATAAATTCATAAGTGAGCGAAGATATTCCGAGTTCAGGTCACTCGCAGCCATAGCTAGCCTGGGTCGCGTCAACTATGCGGCCTGGGTTGTGGTGTAAATAATAAGATATTGTATTTTTAAGTGATTCCGAGAAATTAATTGAAAAGATGAATAAAACCTTGCGATAAAATTATGTATGTTGAAAAATAGCAATATTTATCGTATTTTTGGTGTAATTTCAGTTTAGAATAAAATTTTTATTCGTTAAATCTTGAATATCTATACACATTGAAAATCACTAATTGTGCTTCAGTCGCAAAATATGATTTTCAATGTGTATAGTCGTATTCTACAATACCATAGTATTTTGTACAATAACTACAACTACATAGTATAAAACAAAGTCGCTTTCTCTGTCCCTATGTCCCTTTGTATGCTTAAATCTTTAAAACTACGCAACGGATTATGATGCGGTTTTTTTCAATATATAGAGTAATTCAAGAGAAAGGTTTTTATGCCCATGCGAAGCCGGGGCGGGTCGCTAGTAAATTAATATAAAAAAGTGCTTATTAAACATTCCTTTTCTGCTTTCAGCACATTTGACAAATTACTTAAATATAAACTGTCTCGACAATATTTGACAAAAAAACTTCTAAATTACTTATTTCACACCTTCTTGCACATTACAGTACACGACACTAAGAAATCAAACTTTTAATACGAAACTACAGTACTTTTACAAAAACGGTCTCAAACAATCTCTTCAAGCCTTATACATATAGTTTCTTCTAATGAATTTACTTTCAAAATAAGGTACCTAACACTTTTAAATCGGTGAAATACATAAGAAACTTCACACAAGACCTCATGCATAATTCAAAGATGTCAGACAATACCACATGCCGCATTATAATCCAATAAAACGCGATCTGCTGTCACTTGGGCCACACCCAAACCTGCCAAGGAGTCTGGCTAGTTGCCAGCGTTAGAGTGCGACCCACCACGCCGAAATGGAATCCCAGTCATGTTTAAGCAGATAAAAACCGTGTGTAAACTTCAAAATATAATGCATTCAAATTTCTGCCTCGCAGCAGTGGTTCCGGGAAAGACATAGTAACATTCCTTTAGTTGTGAGTTGGCTGGAAATTTTTGAATAGTATTTATGCATTTTTTTTAACTTTTGTCTTGTTTTGTACGTTTTTCTTTTTATATGGTACTAGCTGTTGCCCAAAGCTCCGCTCTTGTAGGAATTCCGTGATAAAATATGTGTTTTTTTGTGTCTAAACAATCTCCATTCCAAATTTCTGCCAAATCAGTTCAGCCGTTTTCTGTGAATAAGTAACAAACATCCATACAAACTTTCGCGTTTATAATTTAAGTAGGACTGGCTGTGCTTGTGACTTTGTACACGTGCATAAAACAGATGGAAAAAATATTTCTTGAGTCAATATGGAGTATTTATTTTCAGTAAGACCTCTTATAATGTATCGGTAAAAATTTAATGGCCTATACTGCTTCGTAAAAAGGATGGTCGATACGGCCTAGCTCCTTTTTTGCTCTACTTGGCCTGCCGTGCTCCCAGATTAATTTTCATGGACGAGTTTCTAAACAAAGAGACAGGTAAGTGTTCTAAACATAAAATGTTTTATCTTATATAACTCTGAAATAATTTATATAGAAAAATATTAAGACATCTCTTCCCTCCGCTTGATTCCACCGAAGCTAAGCGGAGAGATGTGAAATTAACGAAATTTGAGTGATTATTCAAAACACATCTCCCCTAATCTCCAGTTTTCTCCTCTACTCTTTGGTGAAAACCATGCCTGACATTGCCTACCGCCTGCCATCTGGGGGGTTACTACCGTCTCTTAAAACCATGCAAGATCCAGTGAGTAAGCGAGACAGCGCAACATATGATGTAAGGCGACATCTCTCTTAATCATTCTTGCATGGTTTTAAGAGATGGTGGTAGGCCACCTGACCAACATTTTCAAATTATTAATAATTCCAGCAGCGAGAGCTAATCACTATCACTGTCCCTATGTCCCTTTGTATGCTTAAATATTAAAACTGCGCAACGGATTTTGATGCGGTTTTTTTAATTGATAGAGTGATTCAAGAGGAAGGTCTTTATGCCTATGCGAAGCTGGGGCGGGCCGCTAGTATTATTTAAAAATAACACATTCAAATTGAGAACAGCCTCCTTGTTCCTCTTCACGTAAATAAACATAACTTCGAAGAAACAAAATTATCGTGCAATACTCGTATCATATAAGAATGAAGTCTATAGCGTTGTAGAATATATTTTGTGTTGTTTGTCGCAAAATTCCGTTTTTATTTTTATTCTTTCATTATGTCGACGTCGCAAGGTTCCTTCGAGGTGATAAATGTGTTCTTTGGGGACTCGTGGAAACGTTACGATATTAGAAATATATTTGTTCATTGGGTATTATTACAGACTGTGTTATTAACGGCTCGAGAATTTCCATACCTCTTAGGTGTCTTAAAAGCGACTTAGATACACTGCCTTTTTTATGATAATTTTATCTAAACATTACTTTTCGTTTTTTATGTTGACATTGTGCAAAAAAGGGTTTATATTTGCTTTGATCTGTTTGATGATGTGCTGATATAACATACTAGCTACCCGCTTTAGCTTCTCATGGGTTTGAATCATAGTTCCAAAAAAAAAAAAAATTGTAAGAATTTCTCTGATTGGTGGCCAAAACCGCATCAAGATCAGCGATTTCAATAAGCAGATGTATTTAGATTTGTCTATTGATATTGATTGATTAATGTACTTTAAGCCTTATTTTATACTTGATATGTTTTGGCTTCTGTTGTACCAACAGTGTTGTCGTCCATTGGCTACGGTAACCATTTTCCATCAGTCCAAAGGCCTGATTACTTACACAGTACTATAAAAAAACCTTAAGTGAATATATATTGCTAGATATTTAACCAAAACGAAATCCAAAACATTCAAGCAAGAACATTTTCACTTGAAACTCGGCGATTCTCAACTTCAAGTGAATTTTTTCAAGTCGTTTCAACTTGTTTCTTTGGGTGTTAGTCTCGTTCTAAACTTTAGTGTTTTGAACTGTTTAGATAAATTTATACTTGAATGCATCGAAATTGTGTGTATAAAATTGGGAGGCAAAAACGTAGCTTAATATTTTCGCTGACAGTAACGCCTCTCGACGTAGATAACAATGAACTGTTATTGTACATTAATATATCCTTCTTACTTCCTACGAGTATCCTACTAATATTATAAACGAGAAAGTTTGTATGGCTGTTTGTTACTGTTTCACAAAAAAAGGGCTGAACCGATTTGGCTGAAATTTAAAATGGAGATTCCTTAGACCCTATAACTTCACATAGGCTTTATTTTATCCCGGGATTCCCACGGAAAGTATGAAAATTTTTTAAGAAATTTTATCTTTACGTCTTCACCTGATGACTTCAGAATTCTTAAAGTGAAAACTTCTGTACGCGTGTTGGGCATTTTTGAGATGTAAAAAAACCATTTAACTCATTAACGAAGTCACCAACACCTCGAAAATAAACATTTTTGCATTTGTAATAAACTGCAACTTTTGGAGAACAAGTAATTTTTGTGTTTTTAGACTGCCTTTCTTAAATTCCTTTTTTATGGGTCCCTGTACACTTGGGGTCAGATAAAAGTGACCCGCCTACCGTACTAATCAAAGTGACCGGGGAGTTAAATTTATGTGCTTAGCTTATTGTACAAGTAGTTTTAAAGTTTCGTGTTTACTAGGTACAAAAAGGTGCTCTCGTGAAGGAAGACTAAGCAGTTTATAAAAATTTCAGATTTTAAATAACTATTAATATTTATGTTAGTATATTTCTTTGTTGCAACAACTTATATCTAAGCTGAATCAAAGCCTGGTTTCATTAGATTCTTGTTTATTGTGACTGTACCACTGGGTTTAACCTATTGCCATTGCGACTGTACCCGTTACGTAGTACTATTACTAATTCTGTGCCCGTAGGCTTGCAAAATCCAGACACAATAAAAAAAACGAACCAATACCGTAACAAAAAATGCAACAAGTTTCTATGATTTTTCCAAAATTTAAGTATTTGCTATTAATATTTTTTGCCCACGTAATCCGAGCCGCGCGAAATCGCTAGTTTCTAAATACTGTCCACAGAATATCACTGAAATAGCCTTTAAAGTTAGAACTGAGTCGATACCCGACGCGATACCATCCGTCATTTCGTGTTAAGCAGTGATAAATGGGGGTGCACCGGCTTCAGCGCACCTGCAGACAATAAAGTAATGGACTGGCTACATTGCGCGCTACAACCCATCACTTGATTAATGAATTGGGTCTGGCAGAGAGATCGATAGCGAATTAAGAGGAATGTTATTTTTGTATTGGATTCAGTGGTGACGGGTGATTTATAACAGAATGTTTCTAGTCACTACATAGTATAATACAAAGTCGCTTTCTCTGTCCCTATGTCCCTTTGTATGCTTAAATCTTTAAAACTACGCAACGGATTTTGATGCGGGTTTTGTAATAGATAGTGATTTAAGAGGAAGGCTTTTATGGCCATGCTAAACCGGGGTGGGTTGCTAGTATTTAATAAATTGATGGCTGTAGTTGCACAAATTAATTGAATTAAAAAGCATTACTTCCTCATCATATTGTTTCCTATCAATTAATCAATTTATTTATTTTCAGACAACTTTAGTTTTATACAAAGTCCATATACCCATTGTTAGTAAAATATTGATTTTTAAAATAATCGCGGAGAGATAAAATAAATAATAAATTTTCTTAAAATCTACGTTCCTGGCGGACCATAGGGACGTGCACTTTGATCCAGTTTTCATGTATAGTATTATATCAACATTGAACTTGGTTACATTTTAACAAATTAATATTGATTATTAAGATTTTTTCGAAGTTAAGTCTTCTGACCACCTTTTTCTTGGCCTTCCTCTCTTTCTAAACCCATCCACTGGGACCCAGGTTGTTAATAGTTCAGCCTATCTCTTTGGATGCATGCGGCATACGTGACCCGCCCAGTTCCACTTCAGCCGAGATGATTTTTTCCCCACAACCGAAAGCAATAGTTATGAAAAAAAACTTTACATTAGTTGATATACTTCAATTAAATGAATGAAGAGAAGTCTTAGCTTACCCCTGATCCCATGAAGCCCGAAGGCTACTTACCTTCGTCCGCGGGAGCTAATTAAAAGATAATGAATATTTGAAGACAAAAGTATGCAAATTAGATGGCCCGGAACTCGATCTAAGATAATAAGATAATTCTTGTCGGATGGTCTGCAAAATCAGCTGTATTTTTTACTTCAAAAGGAGAATATGGTTTTATTATAAGTAATCCCACGACGACCTTTTTTAACGCCTTATAAGTAGCATAGTTTTGGATATATATTATGTAATTATAGAATCTATCGTAAAACTACCTACTCGCCCCGGCTTCGCATGGGCATAAAACCCTTCCTCTGGAATCACTCTAACTATTAAAAAAAAACCGCATCAAAATCCGTTGCGTAGTTTGGCATACAAAGGGATATAGGGACAGAGAAAGCGACTTTGTTTTATACTATGTAGTGATAGTGATATCTGGAAAAGCGAAAGATTTCTTTTATTATGTACTTTTATTGTTCAATTAATTTAAAAAAAAAAAAAAAAAACAATAAAATAAATTTATGAATGAATCTCCGGTCTAAGTATATTTATTTGTTTGATCTCTACATACAATGTACGATTTAATTTCGTACACGTCAGAAACAGTGCACATTCATACTATGTTTGTGAAATGTTATTTATTTCGTATCCGAATTCAGGATATTGAATAGCATTTTATTTATTACAACACATATTTTTATTTAATTGCATATTTATCAAATTTATGTTCATTTAAAAACATGTAGAATAGAATAGACATTTATTAAGACATTCATCACATATACAAATAAACAAAGGACAAAATTATCAAACAAACATACATAAAATGTGACAAATATCTCAATAGGTGGCGGCTCAGTATTGCACTAGTCATGCAAGGAAGTCTAGCACTGATTTTGTGCAGGTAAGTTATAAAAAAGAGAACTTATACAATTTTATGTTATTACTAGTTGAACCGAGGAACTCCGCACCGCCTGAACGCACTTTTCTCATCGTTCAAACCTTCCCTAAACTTCCACAAATATTTTAAAAACGAAATTAGCCAAATTGGCCCAGCAAGTTTAAAGTTTTATCCCATAGATAAAAAAAAATGTGCGTCACTTCTAAGACCGCACGCGATTCGAAATTCTTTGTTTTTACCAGACTAACGAACAGCAATTGTTTTTTATATATAAGAAGACTAGCGACCAGCTCCTGCTTCGCATGGGCATAAAAACCTTCCTCTTGAATCACTCTATCTATTAAAAAAACCGCATCAAAATCCGTTGCGTAGTTTTAAAGATTTAAGCATACATAGGGACAGAAAAGCGACTTTGTTTTATACTGTGTAGTGATAGTAATAGTTAAGAAGAAGACTCACTTTTGACGACCTCCGTGGCGTAATAGTTAACATGTCTGCCTTCTAATTATGAAGGGTTCGATCCCCGGTCAGGTCAAGATGAAAAAATATATTTTTCTGATTGGCCTGGGTCTTGGATGTTTATCTATATACGTATTTGTTATAAAATTTAGTATTGTTAAATTAGTATCCTATAGTTGTGTTTTAAATGTTTAAATGAATCATCACGTTTTCCTTTTTTCTAACTTTAATTTAATTCCAAGTATTTTTTATTGGTTTTTGAAATTTTTGAAATTAAAAAAAAAAAATTTGATACTCTTTCACAGGAAAACGAGTGAACCGATTTGGCTGAAATTTGGAATGAAAGACATAAACCCGAGAAAAACTAACAGTGAAGTTATTGACGACGTCACCATTGACCCTGAGAACAAATTTCTTAGTCATCTTTTTATGAATAACATTTTATAACAAAAGAACTGGCATGACTCCAACCAACTCCAAACTAGAGCCCTTATATGAAGAAATAACCAAATGTATAAATCTAGTTTAGCTACATAGACAGGTTTTTAGGGTTCCGTTTTTGCCTTTTTAGGTATGGAACCCTAAAAACCTGTCTATGTAGCTTATAACATTAGTTTGTTATCCGTCTGGCAAACTCTTTTTTTTTCCTGAGGAACGCGTGAATGAATCAAGTTGAAATTCATAATAAACTTAGGCCTATGGTCTATTCTGGCTGTAAAAAATCAAAACTTTTAGTCAACGCGATCAAAACACCATCATCGTAGTGTATTACATTTTTCACAGATGATTCTTGCAGCGGCTGTGTGTGTAACATGACCGTAAATGTTGCAAGATCTCCTAAATTTTTCGATTTTAGATGGCAATCAAATTATACAGGTTACTTCTAGTTCAACAAATAGAATCATGAAATATGGTAAAAAGCAATATTATATAGCAATATACGTAATTAACCAATAAGGAATATTTTCCAAAAAGGACAGTTCCACCATTGGTCATAAGCACGGATCTACAGACACACTTCTTATCATCATAGAAAAATATAATCAAGGCCACTCTATCCTTCCTCTAGTACTACTCTAGGCCATCGTTTATTCAATCTATGCTTCTTACAAAGAATTTGGGATCGCACGCGGTCTCAATTTTCTTTTTTTTTTATGGCCTCTAATAAAATCACATGTAAATAAAAGGGATTGATTTTATTTTCGAAGTGACTGTATAAAAAGTTTCATTTTTCAAATGAGCCACATACTCGCTCCTTTACAGAAAAAAAAATAACAAAGTACGCACAAAGCTTCATTAGGGGCGAAATTTTTCTCCTTGTTGTTTGGCAAAATTTCAGAATTAAATTATGTTTATTGATACAGGGCGAGGTAAATAACAATTTAGCACGCTTGTGCCGTAATGAGATTTTGGAAAATATAAAATATGGTCGGTGGGGATTTGTTGTTAGTCGTTAACGGTTATTTCTTCTTGTCTCTTGGGGTTTGGGCCCAGGTTCTAAATCTTTAAAAATAAGTGCAATAAAATTTGATCAATGGATCAAAACTTTTTGTCTTGTAACTTCTTTTCATTTAATATTACAAGTGTTTTATTACTTTCTTAGAAAAAAGAGCAAATTTTTAATCATGATTCAGTTGTAGTAGTGCACTCTCTTTAGATTTTATTTGAAATCGCCTCTTGATCTTTGATGCTTTGATATGTTTTCTTTATTTTTGGGCTAGCAGATGTCATCACAGACTAATCATTCACACAACTCCTATCTACATACATCAACCTAACCTGTTATACTAGCGTGTTTTGTATGGGACCCTACTAAGAGGTTGTACCCGGTTTTGACTTGGACCGTAAAACCTGGATCTGACTGAATCGACTCCGCTCAGACCACGGAAAACTAACCATCACCTCCATAAATTCCTAATTTAAGGGAATAACCACAGTGCGATTGCGGAGCACCCAACCAGACCCTATCCCATGTGGTAAACGAATGCCCACTTCGCCGTTTTCCAGGTGGAGTGAGGGAGCTTCACGATCTTACGCCTGCCGCTTTCAACTGGCTGAGGAATTTGAATATAGACATCTGGGGGTTACTACCGTCTCTTAAAACCATGCAAGATCCAGTGAGTAAGCGAGACAGCTCAATAAAATATGTAAGGCGACATCTCTCTTACTCACTGGATGTTGCATCGTTTTAAGAGATGGTAGTAGCCACCCTGATCCTTGCAGGACGAATGCCATATGCAATGACGAGCGTGTTTTGTAGCAATTGTAGCTGAAATTGATTAAGTAGTTATTAAAAATCAGTAGCTATAAAATATCATTAGACTTATTAAGTTGCCAAGGACATTTTCTTATCATTTTAGATTCACCCAACAGCTCAAGCGATAAATCCGCTTTTGTGCCTCACTTATGTTATGATTTTTCAATACTTCTTTGCTGCAGTTAAAAGTTTTTGTGTTGTATAATATTGTATTGTATTGTAGGGACTCAAAGGGAGCACGCCCTTTCACCTGGAAGCATCCCAGATAGTTGCCATACCATTTTAGTTCTATTGTGTTAAGTAAAATTTATTTGTGTTGGCTTAATCGAACTTTGGGTTGAATTATTATTGTTATTATTAGGTAGTTAGCCTTTCTATCCCTTTAGCAGGGATCATTGCGTCCTTAATACGATTGTTTACATTAAATACATAGCTAAACAAATTTATGAACTATGGTGGCTATAAATAATGTTGTTATTCATGTATTTCTTTAGTTGGTGATAGTGCTAGTATAACATTATGTAATCTATGAGAAAGGAACGTGTACAACCATCACAATACAAGTAAACTTTATTTATTTATTGTAAGTTTGTTGATAAATATATAAATAAATAAAATATAGGGACAAATCACACAGATTGAGTTAGCCCCAAATTAAGTCGAGACTAGTGTTCTGGGATACTAACTCAACGATAATATATTTTATAACAATTACATATATAGATAAACATCATTATTTATTTCGTGAACATAGGTAGTACAAAACAAACAGATGGTTTACAAAAATTAAATTTTACATCCTGACCCAATAATAGTCAATATAAAAGGAAAAAATTAAAATACCATTTTGAAGAAAAGTTTGTGGATTTTCCTTCAAACCTCGTCCAATGAAGTTGAATGGAAGCCGTCATAACTAAATAGTATAAAACAAAGTCGCTTTCTCTGTCTCTTGTATGCTTAAATCTTTAAGAATACGCAACGGATTTTGATGCGGTTTTTTAATAGATAGTGTGATACAAAAGGAAGGTTTTTATGCCTATGCGAAGACGGGGCGGGTCACTAGTTAGGCAATGTTCAAAAATATGCGTGTAAGACTACTCCAAATCGGTTTGAAACAAATAGCATCGCTTTGGTACAGCTCAATGTGTCAGATACAAATAGCACGGTATTCGTTAAGCTGTGTTGTTGATAGCTCGCAGCTCTAGATAAGCTGCAGCACTGACAGCTCCTACCATGCTGTTAGTTTGCGGCTTGTTGGTTAGGGTTTAGTCGTGTTCGAAATAACTATTGAAATTAGATAAAAGAGCGGTTTGAATTAGGCCTTTCTATCAGAATACCTCTATTAATCACCTCTGCTCTCACGGGTCTACTGTAAGAGATTTCTATTGTAATAAGTAGTAGCTTTGTGCTTATTGTTTTTTAAATTGTATCCTATATGCGTATTTTTGTGTATATAAAGAAATACCTTTTTGGTACTATCTTCTGAAATTTTTTACAAACAAGTTAAATAAAATTTGAAAAATGTACAAATCATCAACACCATTGCTGCTGCTAAGGTTGGCTAGAACAAATTGCATTAGCGATAAGTCCGCCTTTGTACACAATGTTTGTATTTGTATCAACATGTAATATTAATTTTAAAAAAATGTTAAAATAATTTTTATGTTAATGCTACAATAAAGAGTATAGGTATTTATCTTTCATTTAAATTACAGGCTGTCTACTGCTGCGCTTGCCGTTGCGTGGATCTTTCTGTCCTATGGGCCATTGATTCTTCGCGCTATGTGACCCGCCCACTGCCACCTTTAAGTATCATATGTGTCTATGTATTTTATTTATTGGTGCAATAAAGAGTGATCTTAAGAAGATAAGATCATGTTTTTATGAATAGAGGGCTCATTCATAAGAGTTTTACCAAGAAAGAGTGAAAAAGAAGATGATAGAGAAAGAGGGCAAGTGTAAATTCACCATTACTCTAATGCCAATACATTTACATCGCAAATCTCTTGCCCACGATAAACCGACCACAGACAATAAAATGGCAGTTAATTGAATCTTCGAGACATTAATTGGCAATAAAAAGCAGGGAAAGCTAGGTGCCATTGAGTATATGTCGTTAGAACTACGACATAAAATAAATAACTCACTAGGTTTTTGTTAAAGTTACGTCAAATTTATTGAATGTTCTTACAGGTCTTACAGGTCTTACTCTTATAAAGTAATTGACAGAGTTTTTGGAGGGAAAGTAAACTGTCACTTGGTCCGCGCTGTATTTAGTTTTCAAAGTTTATGTGTTTTCGAGTATCCATACTAATATTATAAATGCGAAAGTCTGTCTGTCTGTCTGTCTGTCTGTCTGTCTGTCACCTCTTCACGGCTAAACCGCTGGACCGATTGTGATGAAATTTGGTAGGGATGTAGTTAACGACCTGAGGTCAAACATAGGCTACTTTAGGGCGCGATATAACCGAGTCCCACGCGGGGCGAAGCCGCGGGGAACAGCTAGTTAATAATAATTGTGCAAAATAATGGATGATTATTATTCGCCAATTGTTCGTTCATGGGAAGTGGTATAGTGTCTTTTATATTTCTCACCAAAATATCCAAATTATTGTTTAATGAAAATTTTCCGCCATTTCACTTAGCCATCTAACTCTGATTAGACTTACTTGACTGGACTCGACTACTGACTTGACGTTTTTGACTTCGCTAAAGTAGGACTAAGGAGAATTCAACTCAAAAAGGGCCTTAAAAGACTCGTTTCCGGGGCAGTAAAAAAAGATGGTTAACAGGAAAATATTATGTACTTTTTACATCGAAATAAGTCAGTAGTAAGTTAATAATTATCTTTTCTGCTATGTATCCTAATTCCATAACTTCCTAACTAATATCCATACTTCCATACTAATATTATAAATGCGAAAGTCTGTCTGTCTGTCTGTCTGTCTGTCTGTCTGTCTGTCTGTCACCTCTTCACGGCTAAACTGCTGGACCGATTGTGATGAAATTTGGTAGGGATGTAGTTAACATAGGCTACTTTTGGGCGCGATATAACCGAGTCCCACGCGGGCGGAGCCGCGGGCAACAGCTAGTTATATTATAAATGCGAAAGTGAGTTTATTTGTTTGTTACGCTTTCACGCCCTATCTACTGAACCAATTTTCCTGAAATTTCGCAAACACATAAATAGACGTATTGAGAAAGACATAGGGTACCTTTCATCGCTGTTTCGCTGTTCCCGAGGGAAATTCACGCGGGCGGAGTAGCGAGCGAAAGCTAGTAATAATATATTCTCGAGGTGTGTGACACGCAAACAATACTATACTTAATGCAGCTGCCATATCGTCGGAATCTCCCATCCCCCTCGCACACTAGCTATAACGACATTGGTAATACATCACTGGTGAGCTGAGTCATGGTACAAATTAGCTTAATGTTCGCGTCATGGTAAGGCGCAGTAGAGGATCTGTTATTTTTTTTATATTTCGATGAATGTTGACGAAGTTGTTTGGTTGGCCGTTGCACATTCGGTTGTGGAGTTAGACTATCGCCACATGCCACTCGCACTATATTGTGCGTTGTTTTCTTTTTCACGAATTTAAACTAGCTATTCCCAGCGGTTTCGCCCGCCCGTAGTGGATATGTACTTTAACCTATAACATTCTCCAAGAACCAGGCTATCATCAACATCATCGTAAATTAAAGAGCTAGGATTATATAATAATAAAATAATTAAATTATTTATAATTAGCATTTAGCTTTCTGTTTTTACTTTTAATATTAAAATATTAACTTACATAAATGTTGCATGCGATTAATGTTGTATTATAGACCTTACCTATTGCGTATTTTATCGATATTGTACTTATAACTATTGCGTGTATTAGTATTAATGTTCAACTTCCTTTTTACATTATCATATACCTGTAGTGGCTCTATTTTATATCACAGTTAATTTACTATTGTAATATTATTGTAGCTGTGGATCTCCAAATATAGATTCAAGATGCTTTATTTGTTGAACATATTATAGTAACATTCACATAAATTACATGCAGTGTCGATGTTAAGCAAAAGAGACAGATAAACATGTTCAGCCAGCATCGGCATACAAATCGCAAATTACAAACCAAAAATTTATACACATATAAAGAAATAAAGAAGTTCTATAGCTGAATATAATTAATATCAAAGAGTACATACCTCCGGACGCGGCGAGAGAATGTTGCGCGCGCAGCAACGCTAGCAGCAGCAGCGGCAGCAGCGGGCGCCGCATGCCGCGCGACACCGCTGCGACCGCGCCGCGTCGCCGCTCGCCCTCACCTGCGACAAAACATACAACTAATATTATAAACGCTTACGTGAGTTTGTTTGTTCATTTATTAATTTGTTTGTTTGTTTTTTTCTTTCTACTGATATTTTTGAAATTAGAAAACCGCGCGCATTCGGCGACTCTTGGCGTGCTTCTAATGTTTCCGTTTTTTTGTTCACTTAGCCCGCCGCTCCCGCTCACCGCTCATTAATCCTTTATCATCAAAAATAATCACATGAAAGATTCTATGTGTCGTGAGCGTCTACGGGATAACAGAGGATTATACCATCCTGAAAGAAATAATTATCGACTTCTTAATTTTATATTTTATTTCCGTTCCGTTCATGACCTATGAGCGGTCTCTATGAGCGGTTATATTGCGTTTCACAAATCCAATACTACGACACAAAACTAAATCTATATACGAAGGTAAAAAAGATACACCTATTGTGTAAAGGATGAATAGCGAATGGAAAAAGTTCAATATCATTGGGCGGAATTTCGCGTGCTCGCTCGCGTTGTTTGTAATTGAATCGTCACGATATAGGGCCCAAGTGGACACTGTCACGAGCCCTAGCGGCGGCGCAAGGTACGAGAGGTAAGCGTATATAGAATGGAATAGAAATGGTTTATTAGAATTGCAACAGACACTAAAAGAATAAATAAAAGTAATGGTAAAGTAAGTCTTACACAAAAAAAAAGTGTGCTGCAGCAAGGTATAAGGATATTTACTCAGTGATCTTACTGCTCGGTAGTACAGAAGCACTGATTTTCAGTGCATATCGAATTCATGCAATGGTATTGTTTTCGAAATTCTTTTTTTTTACACACCTAGTTGACCCGGCGAACTTCGTATTGCCGAACGCACTTTTCTCAACGTTTAAACCTTCCCTGAACTTCAACAAATATTTCAAGATCAAAACGAGCCAAATCGGCCCAGCCATACTCAAGTTTTAGCCAGACGAACAAACATCAATTGATTTTTATACATTTAGTTTACGTTGACATTAATCGTGGCCACTCTAAACAAAATTGGTGATGAACGGTGCTATATATTATGTGGCCGAGAAAGTTCATACAACGGAGCGAAATAAAACGTGAAACCCTAGATTTTTATATATTTATTTTAGATAGATCGAAGTGGAGTGTCTCTTTGGATGCCCTCTGACCCAGATAAGACATTGTCATTTATAGCATATCGTCAACGTAATGATATCCAAGTCAGTTTATGATCTTTGCCGTTTGCCACGCACCATCTCTATGATCACACGGATGCTAGAGCATCCGCAAAATGAATGTGCCTCGAGGCTATCGCGCACCTCCATGAGAGAGTAACTTACATTTTAACTAACAGTTAACAAAATGTTAGAACAATATTTGCGAACCTCATTTAAGATTTTGCGTGAGTCGTATAATAGATTTCATAGAGCTCTAATATCAAAATCTGAAAATCGCAGCCGCCTCTGACTTAAACCACCAAACGCGAAGGGACCCTCGGAAATCACCTTTAGATAAAGTGAACAAAAGATTTTCAAAATGGCCCTGCGACCTATACTCGCGATTTTCCTCGCATTGTAGACAATATTTACAAAGATTACCCACTATATATTTTTTTCACTAGTACTGTTAGGCCAAATATAAATCATTTAATTTCACCTTAACGCTTACAATTTAGTTGGTATGTTTTCTATTGTCAGCGTCGGCCTCAAAAAATATACTACGACCAAATCGCAGACCTTTTGAAAAAGGAGGGAGTACCCGAAATCGGTGAGCGTGTATGACGAGAGTAATGAGTATGGAAGAAGCGAGGGAGGAATGTAAAGATCGTAGCCAATGGAAATCTCTAGTCTCTGCCTACCCCTACGGGAGACAGGCGTGATGATATGTATGTATATTTTCTACCGTACCTAATACATTTTTATCATCATCATTTCAGCCGCAGGCTGTCCATTGCTGGACATAGATTTCCAAAATGACCGGTTGGAAGCGGCCTATAAGTTAGTGTACCACACCAATCAGTTTCAGATCCAGCGCAGTGCTTTTAAGCTACTTTCTTCAGGTCATCTGACCATCTGGTCGGTAGGTGTAATAGTATACGACTATAATAAATTATCAATTCAAGTATTTTAAGTGAAATTATAATACTACTAATTAAATTGTAAATACTATATTAATATGTAAATAGCAACCCACCCCGGCTTCGCATGAGCATAAAAACCTTCCTCTTGAACCACTATATCTATTAAAATAAACCACATCAAAATCCGTTGCGTAGTTTTAAAGATTTAAGCATACAAAGGGACATAGGGACAGAGAAAGCGACTTTGTTTTATACTTATAGTGATACTTACGAAAATTTTAATGTACCACTTCTGGTGCAATAAAGATATAACGAACAAACAAATAAAGAAATCCGTTTCTTACCAAGAAAAATAAATCCATAATATTATTTATTCACACCACATCCAGCTCAATATAACCTTACAATTGTAACAGTCACAGTGGCCAATATGGCGGACAACAATGCCCGTGTCAATAAATCCCAAACTGGGCCAGAATGGAGCATTGTGTCGAGAACCATCTCTCATTGGCACAAGTATTTTGATAGAGATATATAGGCACTTTACACTTTATTTGGAAGCAAACATGGAAAATTGTATGAGACATCAGATATCTGATGTCTCATACAATTTTAAATGTTTGCTTCATACACATTTAAGAATAACATTAGAAAATTTTATTACCGTGCATTTTCAAGGTTCATGTTATAAAAAAATAATCTTCTAAAAGCCCTTTTCACTTCTATATTTAACTTTTTTATATACAACTAGCTGACCCGGCGAACTTCGTACCGCCTGAACGCACTTTTCTCACAGTTTAAACCTTTCCTCAACTTCCACTAATATTTCAAGACCAGAATTAGCCAAATCAGTCCAGCCATTCTCGAGTTTTAGCGAGAGTAACGAACAGCAATTGATTTTTATATATAGAGATTATGTCGGCAATCAAACAGGCCACGAAATTTAGGCGCGGTCTATAGCCTTTTTAATTTTGGTATACATTGGATTGTCAATATTGGTAGCGCAATACTAATTTGTGAAAGAAAGAAAGGGCTAAATACTGGGCAAAATTCAGGCCACAGATTAACTCAAGAATATGTAGACTAGCTCACGTATACCACTAATCAAAATTAAAAAAGACTCACTCTAATTAGACACTGGCAACGAGATGCATCTGCAATTTCATTAGGCCGCCAAGTTGCGGAGTTACGCTTGCAAAACTAACAGACACCGACTTCTGTTTGTGTTACTGGTTACGTGGAGGTGTCTGTGGAATTTTCTAGAATATTTATGCTGAATTAGCATCCTGCACTAAGTGAGAATCTAAATAATAGAATGAGTTTATTTTAAACAAAGAACACGACTGTTGTTTGAAGTTTGCGATTTTACATTTCAAATTACATTACTATCATCATCAATTGCCTCCGTGGTCCAGTGGTTAAGGGGTTTACCTGTAGACTCGGGGATCGTGGGTTAGATTCCCATGGGAAGCTTACTTAGCTATGTTATTTTCAGTTCTGTTAGGACATTATAGGCGTGAATCACCTGGTTGTCTAATAATAAAGATTTCGTGCTTCGGAAGGCACGTTAAGCCGTTGATCTCGACCGCCATTTTGTAACTTTTGTTAAAGGAACCACGTCAGAAGCCAAGAGGCGGTTCCGAAGGACTCTGACCAGTATGCATGGTCGATTGACCGTGTCACCTACACGAAATTTATATAATCACTAGCTGTTTCCCGCGGCTTCGCCCCGCGTGGGACTCGGTTATATCGCGCCCAAAAGTAGCCTATGTTTGACCTCAGGTCGTTAACTACATCCCTATCAAATTTCATCAAAATCGGTCCACCAGTTTAGCCGTGAAGAGTTGACAGACAGACAGACAGACAGACTTTCGCATTTATAATATTAGTATGGATTATTATCATGATTTGATTTACACAGTAATACTTGAGTTGTAAAGATGAATATGTTTGATTGATTGATGAATTGTATTTGTAATAATGCCGCCCGCCTATTGTATATTTTGTCACAAACAATATTTCTCATTTATTTTGATGCAATATAGACTTATTACTTACCTATGTATATTCATTCTACAATCATAAATACTTAGTAAAAAACCTTTTTTTTTCTTGGATATACCAGTTCTTTCTAAGTTCTTATCATAAAAGCAAACCTTTAGATATAACTTTAGATATAACCAAGTTTCTTCAAAAAACTCATTTTTTTCCGACAAAACCGATTCCCAAGACGCCCATCCACTTCCCTTCAAAGAGAACGTTAAAAACATCAAGATCACTATCCCATTCCTAATTTATATTCGGTTATCGTCACTGAAATTCGGGTTAGTGGAGACAGAACTAGAGGCGATTCGGGACAAAAACTTTGAAATCTGAGCTCTCGTTGCGATAAAATTTGGAAGTGAAGCGATTACGTCCGAAAAGTTTCAAACAGATAGCGCGGGGGAATCGGACTCATAGATACGAGTAATTGAATTGTCGATTAAAAGCAATTTGATAAGGCTTATGTGATAAAAGATGTAATAGATAAATGTGTAAAAGATGGTAAAAGGTAAGAATTTAAAGGCTAAATCGTAACTCAAATAATGTTTACATTTCTATAATATCATTTATTGTAGAAACTGCCTGCGTCCTTAGTCGTCTTAAAATGGTGCCAATGCTACGATTGCAGCTTTATCTGCTACGATACTCCTGATTGTGGCTACGAGTCGGCGTAGCATCGCTACGCGTCCTGTTTACAACCTCTGCGTCAATGTATCATGCAATGCCACTCATGTACATTTTTTTATATCTTTATATTGCCCCATGTCTCGTTAAGAGCATTACTCTTAGCATTCTTAAAATTAATTCACTTGTCAAACAATCGATATTATCACATAATATACCTCTACTTGCCTCTACATTGGTACTGAATTTCCATTATATCGGTCCAGCAGATTGACTATTATACAGACTCACGAGTGACCCAGATTTTTCCATTTTGTCATTTAAAATCAGTCACGAGCGATACTCATTCGTTTTTGTTATTTCACATGAAACCCTAAATAGGCTAAAACCAAAACAATAGAAAGCCCTTAAGCGCCATAAAACAACACATAATTCAGTCCAAAATACAAATAAATCAATATAATGAGGATACAAACACGAGCTCAAATGCCACGGTAGTATGGGTTGACATTTAGCTATCCCTAAGGATTAACGCTATATCGCCGGGATGAATATTTTATATGCCGTTTATCTTTATTGCTGTCTGTTCGTACTTAGTTTTGGGCATGTAGATGTACTTTATAACATATAATATGCTGGAGTCATTTTTTTTTTAATCAAAAGGAGTTAACCTTAAAAATTTCAAAAACGGCAATAAGTGATTACTATTTTTAATGTTTTCTTTATGCTTAAAAATATTTGTTTATGTTTTTTTGACGAAATCTATATTATAAATAGTCTGGTATATTTAATTTTTTATTGAGTTGTATATTCTTAAGATAATTAAAATGTGACCTATCTGTGGCAAAATATTCTAAGTCACGAGTTGGCTTGTAACTTTAGCATGTTACCCTATAATTAATTTAACTGTCCTTATACCCACAGAATAGATACTTCTGTCTACAATCACTGCAGTTCCAAATAGGTGAGAGAAAAGTACCTAACTACCTAAGGAGACCCTTGTACAAAACTCTACCTCTCTACAATCAACAACAAAACGCAACACACACAACACAAACAACATTTTTCAAACATAACTAAAAAAACAGCAACGAATGATTACGTTAACAAAATTGAATTCCACAAACTCTTATTTCGCGAGATGAATCCTGTTTGTCGCGACTTGGTAACAGTGTTTGCGTCGCCCGAAGGTGTCTCAAACATCAAACATCCGAAGTTTTACATTGAATTACAAATTCACAAGCTGACGGATTATCAGACGAATGTGTGGGTAAGGCGAGAGATACAGTAAGACAAGTAGTATTTGAAAGAAACTGACCGCAGCTCCTTAATTTTAAAGATAAGAATTATTTATTTATTTAATCAAATCTTTGTTGAACAAAAAAAAAAGGACTTTACCGTGGCAATGTTATATTTAGTCTTTCTCTACCAGTTAACACATTGGCGGACATTTTAGAAAACACAATAGAGTTTTTATTGTTATAACTGCTATAGCAGTTATGTGTCCACTAACGTGTTAATCATTAGACCACACAAAAAAAAGGATTAGTAGCAAGTCGTCATAAACGCAACTCGCGTTTAAATTCTAATACGATTTGCTAACTGCCTCTTTGGTGCAGTGATTAACGCATTTGCCTGAAAGTTTTAGGGTCATCAGGCAACGACCTAGAGGTCGTTGGTTAATCCTGTGGGAATTTAACCCACGACCTAGAGGTTGTGGGTTCAATTCCCACGGGAAGCATACTTTGTTTAATTGTTTCAAATTTGGTAAAAACATTGCAGGCTTGAATTACTTGATTGTCTTATAACAAAGATGTTTTTGTGATTCGTTCGAAATTCACAAAATTTATTATAGTATAATTAATAAATGACCCGCTGGGTCCGTCTGCCATTTGATCTGGGCGTCGATTCTGCTAACGTTAAGACAAAATCGTATCAAAATAGTGTTTCAAAAGTAGTGCTTTTTACACACTATTTACAAGAGTTATGACAGTATGATGTGATGTGAATGTAGTGTGTGGTGTGATCATCAGAAGTGATATAAAAAAAAATACATTTCTTGTAACTATTGTGTAAAAAAGCACTACCATTGAAACACTATTTTGACACGATTGTGATTTAACGTTAGCAGAATCGACACCCTGCAGTCTTTATAGAAAAACATCAGAGGCGTGATATAACATGATATAATTAATAATTGGGATATACGCATTTTCTAATTTTGCGCTCTTTTGTGGACCACAAAATCCTCTTATCTTCTATTCCCACTTCAATACATTAATTACAGCTATATCATATTAAAATTAAACCGATTCAGCGCTGATTCACAAAGTTGAAGCTACCTAACTAGTTTAATCCCCGTAATTTACTCGCCAAGTACGTACAGACGTACAAAGCTTGTCATTTGTGGAATTAAAGCAATCTTTGCAGGAGACGTCTTTAATAAGCTTTCTGAGGAGCGCTTTGGGGCCGTTCAACCGACGTAAGCGGATCGCAATTAGTATTATATGTTAATCATCTTGTGACGTCGGAATTAACCGGTTGAGCGAGTGAGAGAGACTCTTGTGGAGAGTTGCAACAAGGAACTTTTAAAAATATTAATAACATGCTGTACAGGTTGCGTTATGTAAGACGAACGCTGCGCAGCAGGCGATTTATCGATATGCGGTAAACGCGTTGCGGGTGGGTGTCGTCAGGCGCACGCGATTGAATCATTGGCTTCTCGTGTTGCTTTACTGTCTCCGCTATCCTCCAGCTTTCTTTTTATATGACGCGACTTTTACTTAAGTATAGAACATCTTCTATCAGCTTAGAGAGATTAACCCGTTGCCCTAATCACGGTAAAGATAGAAGCACCAACCCCGCACCTATCACTGAGATCCAGCCTGAAGCATACCAACCTCTCCCCCGTACATTCGTATCACGTATGTCATCTACAGTAACACTATCTACACATACTATCATCACCAATATGAATTTCTTCACTATAATATGCACTGCTATATTATTTTTTAATCTAAGTAATGTACAATAGCACAAATACACGTCTGCACAATGCTTGTCCGATCTAAGTAGAAGGGAGCGCTACATTGATACTATAACCATGAGACTCTGACACTGATGTCAGACACCAATTGCACAATACCTATAGTGGGAAACCTCCCCCGTAATGTAATCGGGCGCTTGTATTCCTCTCTTTCCGTGGATTTAGTAAAAGGAGACTTATTATTCATATACTTAGAGTGCATTATATTATTCCATAAGCCCATAAATGAGCCATCTCAACAGCTCTGTTACAGGAGTTCTATTATTGAAATGTATGACATAGCAAAATCGGTAAGCCGAATGATTATCGTTCGTTTTCGAATGATTTTTATGCGACATAATCGGTGACTCGAACGATGATCATTTGACTCACCGATTTTGAGTGAGTCATACATTTCAGAAATAGCCCACCTGGTCTGTTATAATTAATTCTTTGAAAAGGCTATTAGAAAGCATGTTACTAGACGCACCAAAGTTTAAAAGGTAAATGAAAAAGGAAAAGGAAAGCGGTTACCTTAACCTACGTGCGGTAAAAAAGGAAATATATCAACAAATAAGTATTTAGTACGTCAGCTTCCAAACGTGAGAGTTACTCAACTTACTCAGTAACAGTTTCGAAAGTACTCACTGCTGAGCGCGAATTATCGAAGTTAGTGCTTGCAACTCGACTCAATGCACTCCTGATATTGTGTAACTCACTGACGCTGCCCTATTATATGGACATACTAATTAGCATCTCGTCTTTAAAACTTCAATCATACAATCATATATGTCGCTCTTTGGTTTCGTAAAATTCACAGAATCGTGCTTGTTTCAAGGGTTAACGTCAATCAAGCAGATAAGAGAGAAAATATTACCAGTAAAATTTTAAAATTACAAACAACGATAGGCAAGGAAAGATAATACATAAAATGATAATAGTTACTCAATTTTAAGAAGAATCTTAAAAAAACTTTAGGTCTTCAGACGACCTTCTAGTTAAAACGCCTGCCCGCTACTCAGGAGGCCCCGGTCAGGGGGCCAAAGTCACAATCGCAAAACGTTAACGAGGTACGACAAGAACAGAATGTATGGGATTGACTTAAGATTGACCACGTGATTTAGCGCAACTTATGTCAATTCCATACATTTTGTTCTTGTCGACATTCGTAAGCGTTTTAAAATTGTCACTTGGCTACGGATGCAGGTTGAGATGAAAAATTATATTTTTCTGATTGGCCTGGGTCTTGGATGGTTATCTATAAAAGTATGTATTTGTTATAAAACATAGTATTGTTGTGTTAGTATCCCAATAAGTATCGAACTTACTTTGGGGCTAACTCAATCTGTGTGGTTGGTCCCTATATATTTATTTATTTATCTCTTCTCTGATCAAGGGTAGCTTTTTATACATAGTTTATAACAAAGTCGCTTCTCGCCGTCTGCCCCTATGTCTGCTTAGATCTTTGAAACTACGCAACGGATTTTGACGCGGTTTTGTTAATAGCTAGAGTGATTCCAGAGGAAGGTTTTTTATATAGCCATGTGAAGCCGGGGTGGGTCGCTAGCCTATATTATATTTATAGCAAAGCTAAATCATACTGAACATAGAAAAATATAAATAACGTAAGATAAAGCTCGTAAACACACGTTAACCTAATTTCGGAAGGTCATGTGACAATGGACACTATTATGCTATTAATGGACAATTTCTTTGTAAATATAACATTTTGTAAATATAACATAAAAGATATTACCGTCCTTAGAATTAGTGTTATAAGCATGATTATTTGACTATATAGTACTAGCTATTGCCTGCGGCTCCGCCCGCGTGAGACCCAGTTATATCGCGCCCAAAAGCTTTTGTTTGACACCGGTCCTAACTATATCCATACCAAATTTCATAAAAATCGGTCTAGTAGTTTTTCCGTGAAAGCGTAACATACAGACAGATATACAGATATACTTTTACATTTATAATTTTAGTATATATGGATTATAAGACAAAAATATCAAATTAAGAGTTTAAGACATATGTTTTAATATATTTTATAAAGCACGTCATACAAAGTGAATAAGATTATCAACCTTTTAAATGATTTTTTTATGGATAGGGATGAGTAGAGAAAGAGGAGGAGACCTTTGTCCAGCAGTAGGACACGTTAATAGTAGGCTAAAAAAAGAGACAAAACTAATAAAGTTTTTAGCGCCAATCGTTAAATGTTTTTTTTTTTTTTTAATTAACTTTGTTATTACAAACAAACAAGCAAACAAACGTTTATGGATTTTTTCATCTACTCCTCAGCTTGCCATCATTAATAACTACCCTATTTTACCAGCTCAGGTGCTTATGAACTTCTAAATAAATATGGCCGCTATCAATTTACCCGCACGCGTCTGGTCCACGGAACTTTCGAGGGGCTATGGTAGGATATAGCAGATTTTGAAGAGTAATTTAGTAGTTTTGATTAAGTTATTAATGTTTGGTAGAATTTCCAAGATTATAGAGTTGATTAGAACAAATTGATTGAAGAAGGTTACATAAATAAGATAATTAATGTTATTTTTTATTTATATTAAATAAATTGCGTAGTGAAATTCTGCTTGGAACTTTTAATATTTTATAACAAATTACGGACCCGCCCCGGCTTTGCGTGGGCATAAAAACTTTCTTCTTAAATCACTTATCTATTAAAAAAACCGCATTAAAATCCGTTGGGTAGTTTCAAAGATTAAAGCATACAAAGGGACATAGGGACAGAGAAAGCGAGTTTGTTTTATACTATGTAGTGATGACGTATTTTAACGGAAAAGTGGACCCTGGTTTTCGAAGAAGCAAACTAAAAATGTCACTATAAAATTGCTATAATAAGTGATAATAGATTTTATAAACTACTAGCTTTCCTCGGAAACAGTGCTTCTTTCCGAGATGAAAGGAACCCTATGTCCTTCACAATTCTTCCAGCTATGTGTATGCAAAATTTTAGGGATATGGTTCAGTAGGACTTGAGTTATAAGTGTAGTAACTAACAAGACTATATTTTATATTATAAAGACTTATAATAATAAAAGTGTAGACATGAAAAACATAATTTAACAAAAAAACAAGTGTAAGTATATAATTATTTTACAAAGCACTTCGTTTATCCACAAATTATTACAGCGAATTAGTATTATGACTTGCCAAAACAAATTTCTAACAATAAGACATTAAATGCAACTGCCAACACAAGCACTGTTATATTCCATGTCATGCAATAAAAAGTATACAGAAATAAGCACGTACATTTTCACCGTATGTTTATGATTAGGCTTATGCCCAGCAGTGGGTTGTAGATAGCTGATGATTATGTTTAAAAAGTATGTGCTCGGTTTTTCTTCAAATTTTACTGTGTTTTTCTGTTAGAACCTTTTATTGGCTTTGAAATATCTAAATTGATGTATAATTTGTATATTTATAGCTATTGGTTCCATACGATACGATACAATAAATAAATACCTGCTTAAGGAAAACATAAGAGAGCCACTTTTATATATTTTTTAATTTATACCTCAACTTGCAGGACTGAATAATTTTGGCTGTAAATTCAATTAGAGCTTAAGTTAAGTTAATTAGTTACCGTCTCTTTAACTCTTGAGACGAAGAAAGAAACTGCATCTATAAAGAGTTCAGGGTCTAATACTGTTTGAAATTACACTTCTACACTCATTTAACATTGACAAACAAATAGAAAAGGAGATTGTTTTTATAATCTTATATTGTTTACGGCTACCCGCCTTTTGGAATTATATCTAGACAAAGCATATTGCCAATATAAGCTTCTAACGATTGTATACCAAATTCCTGAAATTTCGCATACACATAGAAGTATTGAGAAGGACATAGCCCTTTTATACCGGAAAGTGTTCCCGAAGGAAATTTACGCAGGCGAAAACTAGTTTAATATAAATGGCACTGACTATCAAAAATAAAACAACTACATTAGAACCATAAAAATATTTTAGTGGTGTGAATGCCACCACCCTCACAAACAACAAAACACAAATTCACACCACTACAGAACTATAAATTCTAACGTGTTAGTTGTTACATGTCGACAAGCACACAATAATCCAACAATACACATTATTCAAAGGCCGCAGTTCAAATTCCTATTCTAAGCTCAGTATACAAGTTCACATTGATATAATACCAAGTAGTGATGAGTAAAGTAGCGAGTGAACAAGCATGACAAAGTAAACACTTCGTGTGCAGAAGTGTGCAGTATAGTGCTGCAGAGTTTTTTCTTACGGGCAACATCTAACTAGGAAATGTTTATTAATTAATTATGTTATGGTTATAGATTTTGGATCTGATGAAATGCAACCCTGTCTACTCCAGGTTGTTGTGTTTAGTGCCCATACAATCAAAATAATCATTTACTTACTCCGCTGGCTCAGCGTCCCTGGCCACTCTGACCAGCCATCGCGCAGAATAGAAAACTGTTGCGCTCCCTCGTTTCGGAGGCCAAGATTACAATCATAAGAATAAGTATAATTAATGTATTCTAAGCACTTTAAACCTAATTATTACAATTTCAAATCACATGTTGATTTTACAAAAACAATTCAAACATCTCATCGTACTGATGCTGTACTCGCACTTATTACTCGAACAGTATAAACCTAGTCAATACACTAAAGAATTCCGAACATCTTGCATAGCGACAGCGGTTCATTTTGCACTCTCTTCATTATGATACGACAACATCAAAGTGTTCTACAATTTACTTCTATTTCTCTCATGTCTTTGATACTGTTACCGTCAACTTATGACATCGTTGTACTTGGTGTGAAATTACATCTTTAATTAAGTGTCTAGTTGATACACGTGGTTTTCTGCGGTACATTATTATTAAATACAAGTAATTTGATGTGTTACTTAATTCAAACCAAAGTCGAAGCTTGTTATTAGGTGCACCCAAGAAATGAAGTTGTTTAATTTTGTTTTATCTCGGAAGGACATCTAAATTTTTCATCAAAATAGGTTTAAAATAAAAGTTATCGTCATTTAAATGAACTCAAGGTATGTTTGATTTCGAACGAATGCACTAAATTGGATAATTCTTTTGTTGTGTTGGTTATTGTCATGACAAACCTTGTATAAAAGAAAAGGGGGCATCCCGGGAAGTTCCGGTTATTTCAAAAATAACGGGAACGAAGCCCACGCGCACGAAGTCGCGGGCTACAGCTAGTTCTCAATATAGGAAATTCTTATTCTTATTATTGAAGTCGTTCATTACTCATATTAAGTTTACCACCACTTTCAAATTTCAAGTGGAAAAGAAGCAGCGCCAGAAACTCTATACGGCTATTTTTTCAAAAATGTAAATTAAAAAAAAATTGAGTCAAAATTTATTAAAGACGAATTCTAAACTAATTTGAACTTATTGCATATTCAAAGTTATTGAATCAATTATATTTAAGAGATGTTTATTAGGTGTTTCGTAATTTCTTCAGTTTTAATTTTTTACATGTGGGTGTACATTTTAATTATAATGAAAAACCAACTTATTTATTTAATTCATCGTAATAGTATCCAGTTTGTATTTTTATAGAATTCTATAAACTCTATTTAACAAGTTTTTGAAGGAATTTCTAGAATTCAATCATCAATTTACTATATAAGTGGATTTGCCATCTGCAGCTAAATTTAATTTAAAAAAAGTCTTTATTTAAATAATAAACATTTATAATTAAAAAAGCATAATTTAGTTTTTAAATTAAACCTATCCAAATATGGTAAGGTCACAAAGCTGTTTGTTTTCTTTGATAATTGGATCTCGGTCCTCTTGATGTAAATTTAATTAATTGGCACTGGGCACAGTCTAAGCGTTACACAAAATTTGTTAGAAATTAAAAAACAAATTGTAATTAATTTTTGACGAATTATGGTTAAATAATTATTATAAATCTAACAAAATTACACACAGCTACAGATGTTTCCAAAAGAAATTGCAGTCCATCTTTGCACAACAAATATCCATTCAAAAATGACTCCATGATTTCAGATGTAGGTACAAAACTAAATAAGAAATAAAATAAAAAATATCAGTAAGAAACGAATTAGCCAAGAATATACATACAAAATTCAAGAAGAAGAAGTAAGAAAAAATTACAAATTATCTTTGAACAAGCAGGTAACTAAAAACTTTCACCTACTATTCTAAGTTTCCATTGACTTTAGTTATGTCTAGCTATTGCCCGCGACTCCGCCCGCGGGGGAGTCAGTTACATCATCAAAATTAACTATGAGCCCTGGTCCTCAACTATATCCATACCAAATTTCAAAACAGGAAAGCTGAGGATCAACCGGAAAATTAGAGAGAGAGAGAGAGAGAGATGATGATGAGGATAAAGAAAAACGCTAAGATAAGGGACAGAGAGATGATAATGAGGGTAAATAAAAACTAAATTAACAACAAAAGCAAACGAAATACACCTTAACAGCTTTCTATTCAATTCAATTCAAATTAGATTATTCACAAGACAAACATTTCCGCACCCAAAAAAATAAACCTATTCTAAACGCCAACCGATCAACATGCGCATAAATTCAACCCACTTACTTCCATCCATAGTTATATCAAAGGCAATAGTCCCAAAAAGTGCACCCAGACAGGTAAAATATTCCAGAGGCATTCGATCAGCTTTGTTTACGTCAAATAGTTGGATCTAACAGGCGGGTTTAATCCCGTGGCTAAGCCTCAGGAATTCCTCCCCAATCGATATATTTGGGTCAGAACTAAGGATCTAAATACATACGACGGTCGTGATTGACGTTTTCGGTTTGGACAGTGCTCGGAGGGTTTGCGGTAGTGTGTTGAATGATGTGACATGCTGACGTGGTAATCTTTTGGGAATTTATAAATTATAAGGTAATTTGATGGTGCGATTAACCTTGTGGAATTCTTCGTTTGGTCGTAAAAAAGAGTAAGAAACAATATTTTGGTATTATCAAAGAGTTGTTGACAGAAAAATACAATTTTGGACACCCTGGTTCTCTGATTACCTCAAATGGCTTTAGAGCATAAAGTCCGCCTAATTTCACTGATGTTTAAAAGCTTAAGAAAAATGAGCATCTTAATAGTACCAAATTTGCAAGTTTTTCTTTGAATGAGTGTAACAGTGTTATAAAGCTTTCTTCAGTTATCCTAAAATGGATATAAAGTATGACCTTGATTTCATTAATATCATGTACGTTAATCGACCTGCACACCCAGGTGACCGATCAGGCACAACGGTTTATCAAAACCTCCGAAGCCGAAAGTCATCTTTATTGTCACACAATCAGGTAAATCAAACCTGCAATGTCCTAATCAAACTGAAAACAACTTGAAGTATATTTCCCACGTGAATCGAACTCACGACCGTATCTTTGAACAATGAACACAGGGTCGGTTAGTCACATATCTATTATAGTGTGATAGTAAATCCTGAATAATATATTACTTGTCATACTACATTTTGATTAGAACCGTATCGGACAGAAACCTCACTCTACGTCACTCTTGTGATTTAATTACATACTCCCTATAGACTATGATTTTCTACCTCTAATACCTTACTCATTATAGTCTGGCAACATCGTGCGCGATTGCTGCGGGGTGACAGACGTTGGCGGGGGAGAGGTACTTAGTACGCAAAACGTTAACGACGTACGACAAGAACAAAATGTATGGGATTGACATAAGATTGATCACGTGTTTTACCGCCACTTATGTCAATCCCACACATTTTGTTCTTGTCGACATTCTTTTTTTCTCTTTATTTTTGTTTCCGTTAGCATTTTGAAAATTGTCTTGGCTACGGGTCCAGGGCATCAGCGGGTAGCGGATGGTGTAGCAGGGTAACGCGTGCAGTCTCAGTATTAGAATGACAAGCTACGTCCTCGCAGGTCGCGCATGAAGTTTTCGGACTATGACCATCTCTTTCCTCAAGAATTTAACAATGTTCTATGTGTTCTGACCTTTACATGTTGAACTCGCGGTGCGAACTGAAATTTTCCGCCTAAATTTGTTTCACTCTTAGTATTGTTTCAATTACTATATGCGATTGCCTCGTGTTGTGGGTATTTGTAGGGTAACCGCTTAACATCACATGAGCTCATAAGCTTGATATACAATGCAGTAATTAAAATAATGTTTTGTTTTAGTTCTTTATTGTTGTTCTTAACTTATCTATTCTTATATAATCTAGACGTTGTAAACACAATTGAGTGAAAATTTCAAAATGTTTTCTTTCTGCTGTAAGGTGACCTAGCCTTTAGATGAAAAAAACATTTTTAATTTATATAATTCGCTGATTATAAAAATATGTTATTCTGTAATCTGTTTTGTACCATTACGAGTACAAAAACAGTACGACAGATGGTGACTAATTCAATGTTTTAAATGATTAAAACTTATTATCACTTAATAACTTTCAGTCACGTGTACATTTGACGCAGCAATATGAAACACAACACAACAATTTCAAATCATTCTGAAATACCCAAACCCGAGGCGACTCCCGATTAATCCCAAGACTCAATCACCGGTTCATACACTAGTGACGACAGTGGAATTCAATTACACTCATAATCAATCAGGGGAGGACAATTAAATCAATAGTCACCCGTAGAGACCTTGCCGTTTTTCCTACAACCTCTGACGAGGGTCCGAATAAAGCCATCCCGAAGGATTTAGCTACACATCTCTATGTAAAGTTTTATAACGTATGTGCAATTATCACCTTTGTAAGCACAGTTTTAAGGGCCGGTTTGGTTTGCGTTAAATGCGAAGGGATTAACGGTGAAGCCAGTAGGAAAAAGTAAGTAATGTACGTGTTTTTTCAATGTGAAAGCTGTTTTCTCGGCATTTTTGTGGGAATTATGGGATAAAACATACTGTGACGAAGCGTATATTACAATGGCTTTTTAATTAGGTGAGTCAAAAGTAGAAGAGAAGGTTTAAAAACCATTTTTGGAGTTTCATGACGTCATTCACATCATTGTGTAAGTTACACTAAGGATGAAAAAGCATTCGAATTACCGACTATGAACGAATCACAGAATTCAAAATAGGTCTAAGGTGAAAATTCACCTCAACGCTTACGTCACATCGTGTCGGAACATGGCCGGCCCGCGTTTCGACAGTTCCGAATTTAAATTCTTTAATCTTTCGCAATACATCCAGCAAACCTTCGTGGTTTTAGGATAGCATATTAATGATTTTTCTTGTGATTTATGATGTTTGTTTACAATATATATTAATAAAAAAATTAAATTGTAATTATACTGTCATATTGCATTTTCTTCATAGAAATCGAAATATTTATCATCATCAGTATCAAGTACTGTTAGGAATGAACATTTGTTGCATCAAAATTGATATGAGTCAAGTAGCATATCACTACATAGTATAAAATAAAGTCGCTTTCTCTGTCCCTACATGCTTTTGTATGCTTAAATCTTTAAAACTACGCAACGGATTTTGATGCGGTTTTATTTAATAGATAGTGATTCAAGGGTTTTATGCCCATGCGAAGCCGGGGCGGGTCGCTAGTTATCCATAAATTGTAAGGCTTGAATCACTTGATTGGTTGATAATAAATATATTTCGGTGCTGCGGAAGGACCCGTTGGTCCCGGTTTCGTTAAAGAAACCACCTTAGAGGCCGAGAGGTGGTTCTGAAAAAAGCACGTTTCACTCATACAAAATGATGATGAGTGTAATATCTTAGATGCAAACGGTTAAATTCCTTTAAGCCGATACTTAAATTCACCATCAGATAATGATCAAAATTATTTCCTCCTATCGAACCGGACAATTACTGCTAACTTAGTTTCCGGAGTCCCGAAAAGTAGTTAGTGACGTGAGGGATAGACGCCCGAATGGCTGCGTAACTTTCGAGGCATCGGCTTATTGATTTGAATTGAAAGAGATGCAATTATTTTGTAATTATGCTAAAGCGATACCTATCTTAATTTGAGTATTTGTATGTTACATCTATAGGTTAAGCTGAGCCCAGGGTTAATAGAATAAAATAGACATTAAAATATTCATCACACACGTGAATTACAAAGAACAAAGTTATCAAACAAACATGAAATGTAACAAATATTTCAATAGGTGGCGGCTCAGTATTACACTACACATGCAAGGATGTCTAGCACTGATTTTCAGCCGTCATCTCTTGAGTAATCATGGACACATCACAGACAACTTGACAACCGATCAGCGATGAAAACAAGACGAACTGTTCACTTCGTCGGGTACGCTTTTGACCACGGTACTAGGTCTGGCGATCTTCTAATAATGGTCTTTGAAATATTGGTACATCACGCCTGTCTCCCGTAGGGGTAGGCAGAGACTAGAGATTTCCATTGGCTACGATCCTTACAGACCTCTCTCGCTGAAATAATGATACTAGTTATTAATGTTATAATGAAGCTACTGTTTTACCTGCGTTTTCACTACGGGTGTGTGGAATGGAGCTGCAGTGGAGTTTGTGGCGGCGCTTCTTCTCCATTTGCACTTTGGAAATGGTGGTAAAATGCACTATAATCATAGATTACAGAATACTATCCTAGTACAGACATTCAACGGCATAGTATATGGAATCGCGAGGCAAATTTATTTTTTAATCTATGTTCAACGAAGGAACGAGCCGATTTTTAGTGTACTAATACAGTCTCCGCATACCTACTGAGACATATTAACGCCATCTATCGATTACTTGAGCCACTGTGATTTCAAATCCGATGACTTATTGAATAAATCACTAAACTAGTTTGGGGTATGATGGCGATACTTTAAAAAATCGTGTTTTATTAATTAACTTTCTTTTTCGCCAAAAATAGATAAATTGTAATATTTTTTTTCAATCCTTGTAACGTCACCTATTAGCAAGACAACTAACAATTTTTATCCTAAGAAATGGGAGCACATATAATAAATAATTTAAAAACATGATTACCTGTCTTTAAAAATAACTTGGAAAGTACTCGGTAGCTCTTCATACATACTAGCGAACCGCCCCGGCGCTACAAAAACCTTCCTCTTAAATCACTCTAGCTATTGAAAAAAAAACCGCATCAAAATCCGTTGCGTAGTTTCGAAGATCTATGCATACATATGGACAGACAGCGGGAAGCAACTTTGTTTTATACTATGTTATGATAATGATAATGAAGACGATTTTCAGTCGAATTTCTATATTTTTAATAAGTTTTAACACGTTGGCGGACATTTTTGAAAATACAATAAGATTTTTATTGTTATAACTGCTATAGCAGTCGTGTGTCCGTTAACGTGTTAACGACGCGTATATTAAACGAGTCTGAAGACTTAGTGAGCCCATACATATTGAGAGGCGGTTTGAATTAAGCTCTGAAAGGTGGGTGTAATTAACCAGAGAGCATGGTTTATTTATAAACCTTAACTTATCTACGAAGAGTGAATAGGCGGAATTCACAATGGTTAATTTGTTTGCCTTATAAAACAAACTAGCTATCGCCCGTGACTTTTTTTCGTCGGGAACAGTGCTTTTCTCAAAATGAAAGGTACCCCATGTCCTTCTCAATACTTCTATGTATATGCAAAATTTCAGGAAGTTTAAGTGTATATACGACATAAGTTTATTTAGGAAAGTTGTTCAGTCTATATATAGGTACATATATCCATATCCATACTTCCATCCATATCCATACTATCCATACTTCCATACTTCCATACTATCCATACTATCCATACTTCCATACTTCCATACTATCCATACTATCCATACTTCCATACTTCCATACTATCCATACTAATCCATACTTCCATACTTCCATATCCATACTCCATACTAATATTATAAATGCGAAAGTCTGTCTTTCTGTCTGTCTGTCTGACACCTCTTCACGGTTAAACTGCTGGACCGATTGTGATGAAATTTGGTATGAATATAGTTAATGCACTAGGAGTCAAACATAGCCTACTTTTGGGTGCGATATAACCAAGGCGCACGCGGGCGGAGCCGCGGGCAACAGCTAGTATAATATATATTGTATACTTTTGGGCGCGATATAACCGTGTCCCACGCAGGCAAAGCCGCGGGCATAAGCTAGTAGATAAAAAAATAGTAATCTAGTAAATATAATCACAAAACCATTGTGATCTCACCTTTACCAACAGAGTAGATTTACAAGTATTTGAAAGTCAAAGTTAATTCATTATGCTCTAAACTACTTAAACTCATGATAAGACTTGTATTTTTAAAAGTTTTTAGACAGTGAAGGACAGTATACAGACCTTTTTTTTAAATAATTTTAACACTTACAATATATAACTAAAGAATATTTTAATTGATTATAGGAACTCCATTTCATCACAAGTAGGAGCCCAACAGGGTGATCCTTTAGGCCCACTTATATTTTGCCTAGCTATACAGAAAATAATATCTACCTTAGAATCACCACTCAATGTTTGGTATCTTGACGATGGAACTATTGGAGGAAATCCACAATCAGTTTTGAGAGATATACAAAAACTCATACCAGCATTAAAGAGAATTGGCTTAGAAATTAACCCGGGAAAGTGCGAATTCTTTTCTCAAAATGACGACGATATATTTTTTAAAGATTTTCAGACTTTGTTGCCAGGCTTAAGATATATAAACAAGACATCACTGTCCTTACTAGGAGCACCCATATTTCTAGAAGGAATGAGTTCCATCATAGAAAAGAAAAGGATGTCACTTGCTAAAGCCCGAGAGCATTTATTAAATTTATCATCTCACGTCTCGCTCACTTTACTACGTAACTGCTTCACAATGCCAAGAATGACTTACGTTTTAAGAACATGCCCAACATGGCTGCAGTCACAACACATTCTAAGGTTGGATGAATCAATGAAAGAAACATTAGAAAGTATAATAAATATCAATATCAATGAAGCTCAGTGGTGCCAGGCTTCGCTGCCTATCCGCCATGGTGGTTTAGGGATACGTCGATCGCAAGATGTGGGACTTCCGGCCTTCTTGGCCTCGACTTTCGGGACGAAAGATATTGTCACTCAAATTCTAAATACCAATGGTGATAATGTCTGCGTTCCTTTTGTTGCGGAGGCTTTGGACGCCTGGGCGTCTTGCACTGCAAACGGTGCTATACCCGACAACCCCCATTTACAGAGAGAATGGGACGATATTTTATGTAGGCAAGCTTTCAGCTCATTATTGAGTGATGTTTCGGGAACAGATGTGGCTCGCCTAAAGGCTGCTAGCAAGCCGGAATCTGGGGCTTGGCTACAGGCTTTGCCTTCACCTCACTTCGGGACACTTTTAAATAGTGATTCTCTCCGGATCGCAGTGGCCCTGAGGCTTGGGTGCAAGGTATGCGAGCCACATCGCTGCATCTGCGGCAAAATGGTGGAAGAAAAAGGTCTCCACGGCTTAAGTTGCCAAAGAAGTGCAGGTCGTTTCTCGAGGCATCACACTTTAAATGAAATTATTCACAGGGCTATGTCCTCCCTGAACATTCCTTGTCTTTTGGAGCCCCCAGGGTTATGCCGCACTGACGGAAAGCGGCCGGACGGATTGACATTGGTTCCATGGCAAAAAGGTCGTTGTTTAATCTGGGACGCAACTTGCGTATGCACATTCGCTGCATCCCATTTAACTGATTCGATTAAATCAGCAGGTTCAGCTGCTGAAAAAGCGGCAAAATCGAAACACGACAAATATATTGCCTTGGAACCAATGTACGACTTCGTACCTTTCGCGGTAGAAACGGCTGGCCCTTGGGGTTTGGAAGGCAGAGAATTGTTCCGGGAGTTTAGACGCCGACTTATAGATAGGGGCTGTGATCCTCGCTCCGGTCAGTATATGGTTCAACAGGTCTCCATAGCTATACAGCGCGGAAATGCTGCAAGCATTATGGGGACCTTTGAGCCGGCTACTTTCCGGAGAGTGGATCATTTATAGTTTAGTTTATATTTTAGTTTTAGTTTATATTTTAGTTTTAGTTTATATTTTAGTTTTAGTTTAATTTACACTTACTTTATATATTTCTAAGATAATAATAATTAAAAATTAACCTACAATATATTTTATGTTAAAAAAAAAAACAAAAACATATATATTATTAAAATATACATATACATTGTTTTTCGTTTCATATCTTTAGACTGTTAGAAGAGATTTCTTTTGAAATAAGCAGCATCCTTGTACTGATATACTCTATTCTATGTTTAATTATTTACGTTTTGTTATATCTAAACATAACTGTCAGAGTGTACTTGGAAAGTTTTCATGTGAGAAATTAGGCTTGATATTGATTATATGGTTTATCATCAATGACTTTCGAGGTTCTAAGTAAGTTCTGTTCTTACGTCATCTCATACAAAATCTCACATCCAATCTAGTTCATCTAGCTGACACGCTCGCAAGGGGAGCGCTGGTATAGATTCTAATTATCAACCGAGTTTTTAGAATGCCAATCAAGAAATTCACAGCGAATTAAAATGAAAGATTACAGAATCAAGGCCAAGGATACTAGCAAAAATGTTGCGCGAGGATTTCTGATAAGCTCACTTACATGAGAATTTTGTTTTGAGAAGTGGCGCTAGTGAGACCGAAGGAACAGCCTTAAGCCATTGCAAGCTGGAATGACCTAATGTCTGATAAAAAGGATGATTCCGTGCTCCGGAAACGTTAACCCTTTGGTCCCGGCTATTGGTGGTCGTTCAAGAAGCCACGTCAGAGGCCGAGAGGCGGTTTTGAAAATCTCGAACACCAAGGTGTTCAGGGATTGTTGGCGTTGTAACACAAACCACAGAATATCTAATAGTATGCCCAAACGAATGAACTGCACTGACTTGTTTTGTTATTTCGTATATCTAAGTATTCAATATATATAAAAGAAAGTCGTGTTAGTTACACGCTATTTATAACTCAAGAAAGGCTAAAAAATGATCGGGAGGTAGCTTTAAACCAGAAGAATGAATGAATAAACACTTTATTGCACCAATTACATAAATACATAATTGGATTGTACAGGATCTAAGATGAAAGTTACTACAAAGGCGGACGCAATTTTTTCCAGCCAACCTTATGGTGGAGAGAAACAAAAAACATGCGCGATAGATCGCGAGCGACTCAGTAAGCTAATTAGTAAATATTTCTAACTAGCTGACCCGGCGAACTTCGTACCGCCTTTCTTAATATTTTCTTCCATAAGAACCTTGTACAGAGTATTAGAAAACTACAAAAAAAAATCAGCCAAATCGGTCAAGCCGTTTTCATGCTATGTCGTGACAACGGAAAACGGGTTTCATTTTTTTATATATAGATAGATAGATTAAAGTCCTAATAACTACATTTATACACAGACACACTAAGAAACCTACTTATATAAATGACATACTTATATAAATAAAGAAGGACATAGGGTACCTTTCATCTCGGGCAATAGTCCCCGAGGGAAATTCATGCGGGCGAAGCCGCGGGAAAAAGCTAGTATATAATAATTACCACACCCTCACTTACTCTCTAACTTTTCAAACCAAGTTACACTCATGAGATATCATTACGAACTTCTCATTAAAATGTTGCTCTTTCAAGATGCAACTTTTCATAGAAAGCGTGAAACTTGAATTGACTTACGTTCGTTTTGATAACTTGAAATTTACATTTCTGATATTTGTCTTTACGAGTAGTATATTGTTCTTTTCGTCCATACTTCCGTACTTTATTATAAGTGCAAAAGTCTGTCTGTCTGTTACGCTTTCACGGCCAAACCGCTAGATTGATTTTCGTAAAATATGATCTGGATATAGTTTAAGACTAGATGGCAAAGATAGGCTACCTTTTGGCCACGTGGGTGGAGCGAGCAACTGCCAGTACTAAATACCTTGTTGAAAAATATAGGTAAGTAGTTATGTTCAAAAGATTAATTAAAATACAAAAAACTTTCATTTTTGGCCTGGGTCTTGGATGTTAATCTTTAATAATATGTATTTGTTATGTCATATACTTAGTATCGTTGAGTTAGTCTCGAACTTACTTAGGGACTAACTCAATCTGTGTGATTTGTCCCTATATATTTATTTATTTTGTACAATTAAATATGTGAACAGGCATACGGCCCACCTAATGATAAATGGTCTATATAGCCAATGGATACCTAAAATAGCAGTGTTACGTGCAAATTAAAAACCCTCGTGAAAATATTTCACTTCCTTTTCGAAGGACCATTTTCCTATGGATGTCACAAATGTGACTAATCAAATCCCGGAGGCCAACAGGAGGCGAATTCCACGAACATTCCCAAGGAAGATTGACGTCATCTTAATCTTAACAGTGTGCCGTCAAAAATATTTTAATAAAAAATATAAAGACGAACGAAATATCAACATTTTTCAGATATTCAAAAACATGACGAAATTACATGAAAAATAACGCTCATTCCACAATACTACTTAAAGAGATATTTCCAGCTTGAATATAACTATCGGTCGGTGAATCTGGCTTCTGAGGCAAGTACTGATTACAGTCTGAATCGCCGAGACGCTAGAGGGCGCGAGGGGGGAGCTCCGTCCTACAAACACGGATTGAGATGACTGGGCCTGACGCCCGCGGCAGAAAGTCTGGCCCAAGTTAAAAGCGGCGGAGTTTTTGAGTGTGGAACCTTATATAAAAACACGCTTGAATTAAACGAACATATACAAAAATCAGAGCCCATTGAAATCTTTATTCGGATGAGCACGGTTCGCTGAATTCATGTATTCGAGGTTCGTAATTCGAATTATTATGAAATTCAATAAATGCTACTGAACTAATGTTAGTCAAGTACCGTAACCGTACTTCATGTGTAATCTCTCTCATATGGCGAGTGGCTCTACCAGTAGACGTATATGGTGGGTAATGAAAGCAGGGCTCTCAGTACACAACTCGCGGAAACCCAATATTAGAGAATTGAGTCAGTTGCTGGGACCAGCATCCATTTGTATCCCGAACAATGCACCTAGACGCGGCTGACACTGCTATAGGACGAAACCTCCAAACCATTGAAATAAACCAACTCACCGAAGCTGCTACTTTTCCTCCAGGTCTGGGTCATGCAGGTCATGGAGTCACAGTTGTAAGCTGTTCCTCTTCATAAAGTTCGAAAGCGGTAGATTGCACACAACACCACACAGCGATTGCGATATATAGTTTCTCAGTTCCAATACGAAAAATATGCACTAATAACTAATTAGCAAGCGATTAAGTCCACCAATATGCGTGCTAGCGTGCGCGCGCGCGGGATCGCAAGCTAAGCGATGCGTCACGACCGTCAAGCAAACAGCCTAAATGCAGACGACTGCACACCGTTGCGACGGGACGCGGAGAAGCGCATAGAAGAGAGCAGATGACCGCCCGTGACGAGTACCAAGCGTAGACCCGACAGACGACCGCCGGCGACGGATACTAAGTGTAGACTCCTATAGCGAAGCGATGTCCCAACGTTGGACAGACGCTTACGATTGAGCGGTTCATTCAAAAGTTAAGAGATATTGACCAATAGCGAGCGTCTATTTGCCGCACGTTCGGATATCCCCAAACAATATTAACCACTTCCCCCGGCTTGAAAGGTCCTACTTTCAAAACCCTAAAGGAAAGATAAAGAAATAATAGCGAATAATAACTCTACAAGTTGCATATCATCACACACACTCTATCTACTGAAATTATATGATGACTCTACTTATAGAGATAGCGAAACAAAACTAAATCTAAATTGCGGTTTTCGAACCGTAGCGAAACTTATCTTAAAATAGAACTATTTCTAAATAATTAAGCTAAGTGTAAAACTAAACTATTGAGTTGGCAAAGGGCACAACTTTACTACAGGTCGGCTTTGTAAGACTCCATCTTTTGTCTTTACAGAAGCGACTCTTACAACCCCATGCTTGTCCGGAAAGATTTCTATTATTAAACCTAACGGCCATTGCAAGGGCATAATATTGTCCTGCATAGAGACGACTACCATCCCTACTCTAACAGGATTAGAAGGCGTGTTCCATTTCTGTTTGGATTGCAGTGTGTGCAAGTATTCTTGACGCCACCTGTTCCAAAAAGAATGAACCAGTTTATCCATCAATTCATATCGCGAAACAAGATGTAGACGCGTTTCATTGACGTCGCGAAAAGGTAAAAACACGAGCGGCTTCGTATGTAAGAAGTGCGCCGGCGTAAGAGCGGATATCTCCGACGGGTCGGAACTAAGTTGATAGAGTGGCCTAGAATTCAGCAGAGCCTCGATCTGAGTCAACACCGTGTTGAGCTCATCGAACGTAAGAATTTGTTGACCAATTACTTTGAGTAAATGGGTCTTTACACACTTAATTTGGCTTTCCCAGCTACCTCCAAAATGAGGA
Source organism: Apomyelois bistriatella (assembly GCA_947044815.1). Lineage (NCBI taxonomy): Eukaryota > Metazoa > Arthropoda > Insecta > Lepidoptera > Pyralidae > Apomyelois > Apomyelois bistriatella. Next base: position 15,045,179 of record OX345690.1, read on the forward strand.
GCTCTACATGGAATAGTTTTAAGCGTTATGCGGTGCTCTGCGAGTTCTGTTTCCCATACAGGTTTGTATTCCCTTGATAAGAACTTATAAAGATCGCGGAGATATGATCTCGCGCCGATAAAGTTAGTTGCGTTGTCAGTGTAGAGAAACTGAATCGGGCCCCTACGTGCCAGAAATCGTTTAAAGGCTGACAAGAAACTGGCCGTACTCAAATCGGAGGCAACTTCGAGATGTAGAGCTAGAGTTGTCATACAAGTGAATAGGCATATGTACGCCTTCCTGGACCTCTGACCTCTACCACGGAACGACGTGATATGTAAAGGTCCTGCATAATCACACCCAGTGTGTGAAAACGCTTTGGGAGCTGTCTCAACGCGACATTGAGGAAGATCAGCCATAATGGGAAATACAGGCCGCGGTTTTGCTCGAAAGCAAACGTTACAATTAAATGTAATTTGACGTGCAATACGTCTAGCGGATAAGATCCAGTAGCGTTGCCGCAATAAGGATACGAGCAAGCTAGGTCCTGTATGAAAGTTAGATGCATGATAGTGAGAGACCAAGAGCTCTACTATATGATCTTGACGCGGAAGAAGGATTTGATGTTGAGCATCAAAGGATAATTCCGAATTTGCCAAACGACCTCCAACGTGAATAAGTCCGTTATGGAGAAATGGACTTAATTTTTGTATCTGCTTGGAACAGAATTGATTGCGAGATAACTTATCTAAATCCGATTCAAAATGAACCTTTTGAACAATACGCCATATTAATTGTTCAGCGAAAGCCAAGTCAGATGCGGTAACTGGTCCCTTGGGAAGCAGTCTTAAAAATTTATAAACGAAGCAAATTGTTTTCAAATATTTAGACCAAGAAGAAAACCTAGCGGCTCGTTCATACAAGATATTCTCGGACGAACTTTCATTCGAGCTTGCGGGCGTTGAAAGCACAGTTAAAGCGACTGGCTTCAACTCAGGAGGATCTTGTGATTCAGTGGATGTGAATGGTTTGATAGGCCATTCAGAGCGAGGTAGAGCAAGCCATGACGGGCCAGTTAACCACAAAGGATGATGAATTAACTGGGCCGGCGTCAGACCGCGCGAAAGACAATCACTGGGATTTTCTATCCCTTTCACATGAAAAAAGTGTTCTGCCGACAAATTCTCATGAATTTTAGCGATGCGGTTGGCCACGAAAGTGTGCCAGCGATGGGGTGCGGAATGAATCCAACTCAAAGTTACAGTTGAATCCGAAAAAGCAACGACTACCTCGATGGCGTGTCGAGCTGCATATAGCGAATATACTCGCTTTATCAAAGTTGATAGAAGCAAGGCGGCGCATAGCTCTAGGCGAGCTAGCGAAACTAATTTTAGCGGAGCGACTTTAGATTTCGCACAGACTAGCGATACGACAATACTGCCGTCTGGATTGACCACGTGGGCGTAGACAACTCCTCCATAGGCTTTCTCACTGGCGTCAGCAAAACCTACGAGAGATATCTTACAGTTTTCTACGACACCGACGTGTCGCGGGAATTTCAATAGCGATATAAGGGGCAATTCAGATTGAAATTGCTCCCATAAACGAACAATACGACTTGGTGGGGTCTCATCCCAGCCAATTTTAGCGAGCCAAAGCTCTTTAATCAAAAGCTTAGCGTACAAGAGCATGGGTGCTACGAGCCCCAGCACATCGAAAAATCTAGCGACGGACGAAAGAATATTTCGTTTAGTACACGGACGATTATCAGGGTTCACCTGGAAGGAAAAGCAATCCTCTTCTGGGTACCAACGAAGACCAAGAATTTTTTGTGTGAACTCTTTACTCAAATCCACACTTTGCGAGAGTCGAAGTGAATCTGGAATAGATTGAAGAACTTCAGCACAATTGCTTGACCACTTAGTGAGCTGAAAATCACCTAGCGAAAATAATTTGATCAACTGACTTGCGGACTCTATAGCAAGCTGAGGGCTAGATATAGAGCTAACTACGTCATCCATATATATGTCACGCTGCAATATATCTCTAGCGAGGGGAAACTGTTGACCTTCATCCAGGCATAATTGCTGAACGGTACGAATAGCTATAAACGGAGAACATTTAAGTCCAAATGGAAGAACAGAGAATTCATAGACCTTGAGGTCTTCATCCTCATTGAAACGATATAATATACGTTGCAGCGGACGATCTTCAGGACGAATGCCAATGCGAAGATACATAGCTTTAACGTCAGCTGAAATTGCGATACCAAAAAATCTAAAATTTAACAAAATGTTAAAAAGGTCTGACAGAAGGGCAGGACCTGCGTGTAAAATGTCATTAAGAGAGGTACCATTATCAGTACGCGAGCTTGCGTCCAGCACGACGCGAAGACGACAAGAAAGTTTATCCTCACGTATCACGGCGTGATGCGGAATATAATAGGCGACCTGTCTCTCATGACGATCTATTGCGTGGGAAGAATCAGTAAGATTATTTTCCCTTACTAGTGAAATGTAATTATTTTTTAAATAATCTTTAATTACGTCATCATACAATAATTTGACGTCAGGATGCGATTTAAGTTTTCGTTCGAGGCTATAAAACCTACGACGAGCGATATCTAACGAATTACCTAGCGATGAGGAGTCAGTCTTGAGCGGTAACGCGGCTACATACTTGCCAGACGGAGCACGTGTAGTGGTGGAACGATAGAACTCCTCACAATATTTGTCATCAATGTTCAATAAAGGAGGAGTGGGAATATCCTCGATTTCCCAGAATTTGCGCAAGTCAAAATCATCTGAAGCTGACGTGGCGAAAAATGACAATGTGTCCGTGGAAGGTTCCAAAACCGGTGCGTCTCCCATGAGAATGTAGCCTAGTACGGTATTTAATGCATCTGGAGAACCGGAAACCCCGGTGATATGACCTGGTCGCAGTAACTTAGCGAACAGTGTCACACCAAGCAAAATATCTATATCACCTGGCACCCCCCAAGTGTCATCGGCAAGTGACTTAGGATCAATGTGGGTGAGTTCACTCATATCTACACCGCACAAAGGAAGATGTCCTGTAATTTGATCCAGTACTAAAGCGTTGACTCGGTACTTGGACTGCGAGCGCAGTCGCGAGCTAATAGTGACATTCACTGCACCTCTAATAGGTTGCGAAGTACCACCTATACCTCGGACAGTACTAATAGAATCACGCCGAATAGGCAAACCAAGTTTTCTACAAAAATCTAATGAGATATAGTTTTTCTGTGCCCCTGGGTCTAAGAGACATCTGCCTATTACACCCTTACCTTTTTTATCTACTACAATTACTTTAGCAGTAGCGAGTACCTCAGTAGTACATTTGGTATCAATAGGCGTGGTATGATTTAACAATGCTACTTGATTTGTATCGGACGGTGATAGCGGGGAGACCGCGGGGGTAGCCAGCGGCGCGGGGGCAACCGGTGCGCTGGGCGCACGTTGCATCTCAGACGCATCTGAACGCGATAACGAAGACGAACTATTATTATCAAAATGCAACCAAGTATGATGTTTAGCGGAACATTTCCTACATGTGGCTTGAGATTGACATTTAGATAAAAGATGCTGACTACTCAAACAATTAAGACACAATTTATTATCTTTTATAAATTTATATCTATCAGTAGAATTCATTTTCTTAAATGAATTACATTGAAATAAATGTTTATGTGCTGTATGACACAAAACACATTTAGCGGATGTAGCAACAAGCGCATGAGGCTTATTTACCGACGTAGAAGACGGGCTGCTACTAGCGGGGCGTGCGGGCGCCGTACGATGCAGAATTTTAACCTGATCGCGAACAAACTTTACAAAATAATCGTAATCGACTTTCTGTGAGTCCTCATGATCACGAAGCGACATTTCAAAATATTTAGCGATGTCAGAGTCTAATAACTTAAGACCCAAATGCGTAAAAATAAAGTCAGCTAAGTTATCTATTTTTAATTGTTTAAGACCAGCTATAATGGCGGTAAATTTGTCAAATAATTTTTCTATATTGGCGGGATTAGAACCACTAATTGGTTTTAGCGCGAACAATTGATTTAAATAGCTAACCGCGAGTGCCCGTTTGTCTAAGTATTTATCAATAAGGGCATCCCAAATAACACGATAGTTATCTGCGGAGGGCGTAAGGCCTGCCGAAACGTTCCTAGCTTTGCCCTTAAGACAGCCCAACAAATAATGTATTCGATCACTATCCGACAAATCAGAGTTAGTGTGAATGATGCGCTTGAATGTCTCGTAGAAAAAGGGAAAGTTCTGAATATCACCATCAAAACTAGGAAGTTCTATTTTAGGAACCTTAATATGATGTACTTTAGAACCAGGGTTTACACTTGGTGACTCTGTAGACACCTGTGGTTCAATAAGCGAACTCAACGTATTTTTAATTTCACTTGCCAAATCATCAAAAGAATTTAAAACGCTATAACTAACTTCATAAGACTCGTAAATCTCCATTGATAACAAATTAATATTATCAAGTACGTCATTAAGTTCAATACGCAAACTGTCTATCTGTTTGGCTCGTGCTATAAAATACTGACGTAACCTTTCGGTAGTCAGAGATTTCGAAGAGTCGTAAATCTCTTGAATGCGCGCGTAATAAGCATCGCGTTTGCCTATATAAAGCTTAAGTTTCATTTCTTCACCCATAGTGAAAATATGCAAAATAAACTAAACAATTGCTAAGTAAGCAAAATTTAAATATTCAAAAAATATAAGAACCAAATTCTTATAATACTAAATGCATACGAGCATTAGAAAGGTCTAAACAATAGAATAACTTAGTACTTTAATTTTATTTCAATAATTAATGCGTACGGAACCACTACCGATACGCGCGGTACCCTAACGTTGCGTCGTTAAGATCGAGTAAACAATGAAAAACTTATAAACAATTTATAAGTGCGGTAACCAACTAATGTAAGGCTCACGAGAGCGCGGAGAATGTTTACCTACTGTGTAAGGTAAGTTGCGGTTCGACACTACGACGAGTGTGTGTCTGTTTGGATGTCTATAACGCCGGAACTCAATTTCCGAAGTAACTGATCGAGAATGCGTCGAGTATATAGATACTCCTGGCCAAGCAATTATAGTTGCAGTTCGTAAATATACATACAACTAAAATGTATATCTACTAATTACCTAATCTAAAGAGATCGAGTACACTTTGAGAACTAGGTAACTGAGCGAGCGAAAAATAAGATGTCTGAATTATACTAATTCAAACAAATGCGGGTTATAGTTATCTAACTAAGGTCCTTTCAAGAAATCCAGGATACCGTTAGGTTTAGATAACAGCTATAAGTTGCGAGAATAAGATGTTTAAATTGCAATAATTTAAACAAATGCGGTTGAATCTACACTTACTAACTAAACTACTCGTATAATAAATCTATGTTATTATGACGAGGCGATACCGAGCAAAACAATCGATTGGAAACTGAGTAGTTGCGAACTATTTTTACTAAAATAGAATAATGTAAGTACCTATTTGTTTTATTACGCAGACAAAAAGGCGCCTACTTGCGAGCCGGCCACGAAGCCGGGGCGTGCGATCACCGAGTTCCTACCCGCAATACGCGGCATGCGCACATGAAAAAAGTCAATTTCTATGAAATAATGATTATAAACGCAAATAAACTTCTTTAGCGATATGAATGATAGTAACCATTGATATGAATGTACAAATTATTATAGTACAATGCAATATAAAGAAATTAACTCAATAAATTTCTGACGGTAGGTGAAATCGGTACAAAGCACTATAGCCCTTACGACTATAGTCATAAGGTCGAGATTTGTGTGACGATATGCAACAATCTAAATTAATACGATAAATTTTACGAAACTTTTTTGATGAAATCTAGGTCTTTTTAGACACAAAATAGACACTAAATCCGGCTCGAAGGACCAGAAATGGTGGGTAATGAAAGCAGGGCTCTCAGTACACAACTCGCGGAAACCCAATATTAGAGAATTGAGTCAGTTGCTGGGACCAGCATCCATTTGTATCCCGAACAATGCACCTAGACGCGGCTGACACTGCTATAGGACGAAACCTCCAAACCATTGAAATAAACCAACTCACCGAAGCTGCTACTTTTCCTCCAGGTCTGGGTCATGCAGGTCATGGAGTCACAGTTGTAAGCTGTTCCTCTTCATAAAGTTCGAAAGCGGTAGATTGCACACAACACCACACAGCGATTGCGATATATAGTTTCTCAGTTCCAATACGAAAAATATGCACTAATAACTAATTAGCAAGCGATTAAGTCCACCAATATGCGTGCTAGCGTGCGCGCGCGCGGGATCGCAAGCTAAGCGATGCGTCACGACCGTCAAGCAAACAGCCTAAATGCAGACGACTGCACACCGTTGCGACGGGACGCGGAGAAGCGCATAGAAGAGAGCAGATGACCGCCCGTGACGAGTACCAAGCGTAGACCCGACAGACGACCGCCGGCGACGGATACTAAGTGTAGACTCCTATAGCGAAGCGATGTCCCAACGTTGGACAGACGCTTACGAATGAGCGGTTCATTCAAAAGTTAAGAGATATTGACCAATAGCGAGCGTCTATTTGCCGCACGTTCGGATATCCCCAAACAATATTAACCAGTATATTTATTACACAAAAACCTTCTTAAGTATAAGGATTTTTTTTTTCTTTTAAAAGCCAAATGTAACAAAGGCTTTTCAAGAGTTCTGGCTTTTGTTCTGTGCTAGTCCTCAAACGCAGACGTAATATTTTTAAAAGAAAAGTAAGATCCTTATTAATCAAAAAAATGTTAAATTAAATTAATTGAAGAAATTTTGCAATAATATTTTTGTACTTTATTGTATCAACCTTTACTTGTACTTTTCTCTTAATTTTTTTTTCTCTTATAGTGATAATACTGTCAGTTAGCTAAATAACTTAAATCTATCGAAAATTTCGGACCTGCGCTCTTATTTAAAACCTACCCCAAGAAAATTGTTATCTATATATATAAAAGAACATCAATTATAAAATACTTACCTATATTTTTTTAAATCCATCTAGAGCTTCCAAAATTGAATATGTTTAAACAGTGGCTATATAATTATTTAACACAATATTTTTTTAATTTGTCTGATGCTATAATATTTATAAATATACTTCTTTTTCACTATCACTACATAGTACAAAAAAAAAGTCGCTTTCTCTGTCCCTATGTCCCTATATGTATGCTTAAATCTTTAAAACTACGCAACGGATTTTGATGCGGTTTTTTTAATAGATAGAGTGATTCAAGAGGAAGGTTTTTATGCTAATGCGAAGCTGGAGCGGGTCGCTAGTTTATTATATAAGTAAACATTTCCGCTTACTCTTTCAACTTACACCCGTAGTAAGAGCAGCGGGCGCGTACTTAAGACATGCCTCGTGATTATGTTGAGTCACGTGCTGGGATGAGGCGCTGGATTATTATGTACCACTAGCGATTAAAACATTTCTGGCGACAAAAATATTGTCACAGGTACAACTTCATACATCTTTCAATAATCTGTATAAGTACAGTAAGCTACATATAGAAGTATACCACTTAACAATTACAATTCCACATTCAGCGGTAGTCTTTTCAATGTGGCCCACTATTCGCCACATATACATTACGCCTGTCTCCCGCAGGGTAAGTAGCTAAGGATATCCAATTGCTACGATCCTTACAGACCTCTCGCTTCCTCCACACGCATCACTCTTGACATACACATACGCTCATTGGTTTAGAGTACATCTTTCCTTTTCAAGAGGTCTGCGATTTGGTCGCAATATGATTTCCGAGGCCCTGACAGACCCTCTTAAGGTACTCTCTTTTCGTAAGTTTTCTTATATCCATGTAAATACCCAAAACCATCTGATTATTAGACTTTAGACGAATGATTCATGGCTTCACCTAAAGAATAAAATTTTAATGAATTTCACTCATTTCTACAGAATTCATTTATTTTTTCTTTATAATTTTCTTACTGGATTCACTTGATAATGTATTTTTTTAATGTTTTTCATTATTCACTTGGAGGTCTACATGATGCGCGCTATACGGCCGCGCCAACGCGACTGCGCCGACTGGCAGGGTCGGCATGTAGAGATGAGGAGACTGATTTGGACGACGATTATTGTTAGACTACTTTATTAATCATCTTTTGCAGCTTATTTTGTCCACTGCAGGGCGTATGTCTCCTCCAATGCACACCACTCTCTACGGTTTTATGTGACTCCAACGCACACCACTCTCCACATAGGGCCTCCCTATGGCTTAATGATCTGTTCATTTCCACTTTATTATCTATACTAATATAATAAAGCTAAAGAGTATGTTTGTTTGAACGCTTATAACATTAGAACTGCTGGTAGGATTTGAAAAATTCTTTCTGCATTTGATAACCTGATTTTTGAAGTACGTTATAGGCTATAGTACATAAACACCACAGGCGAGTGAAACCGCGAAGAACAGCTAGTTATTAATATTAATAATAATGACTGACAATATATATACTTATAGCTACTATCACATAACATCAGCAACAGAACCATTCGCATCAGGCAGGCAGTCGGTTAAATGCTTGATCGAAAAAAACCAGCTAAACCTGGGGAAATCTAGCTTTGAAATGGAACTAAGGCTAAAGTACAATTGCGGCTTTTGGCCATCATAAACAATAGTCCTAACAAACGCACAGACTCACTAGAATACCAGCGTTCAATTTCAAATAAATAAAATCAACCTAATTTTCATCTCTATTCTATTGTATTTAGAGTTCAATTTAAAGTGAGATCCAGGCGAGTGAAAACATTCGTTTGTTATCCATTGATCGGACAGATAATCAAAGGAGTCCGTCAACGGGAGGCAGCGGCGAAACAAACAAATGATTGATCACCGAGTAGGGTTGTCAGTGGCATAATATTTTTACAATACTTTTTACAATACAATATAACTATATATTTTATACAATATAATTCTCTATTGTGCTATATAGGTATCTATATAGAATAATAGAGAAGCTTTATAGCCAAGCACATGCGTGTTTATAACGATCTGGCGAAGTCTCACAGCCAAAACATAAGCCGTGTGTATTGCATTGCCTAACTAACTGCCTTCGTGGTCCAGTGGTTAAGGCATTTGCCTGTAGACTGTAGGTCGTGGGCTCGATTCCCAGGGATAGCATATTTTGTTCAGTTGTTTCCAGTTTGGTTAGGACATTGCAGGCTTTGAATCATCTGAATCTCTGATAATAAAGATGATTCCGTGCTTCGGAAGGCACGTTAAGCCGTTGGTCCCGCTACCATTTGGTAGTCGTTAAAGGAACCACGTCAGAGGCCGAGAGGCGATTCCGAAGAATTCTGACACCAGGACGTGCATGGTCGATTGATCGTGACGTGATACCTACACGAAATGATGATGATGGTTCCATTGTTGCATGGGGGGGGGGGGGGGGGCATCAAAACATGTTCAGGGGAAACACACACCAAACACAACAACAAACCGACACATTAAAAGTTCCTTCCCCCAGGACATAACCTACCATGGTTAACATGGAAGTCTTTAAATAGACATGAAGTCTGAACAGACACTGAATCTCGGTCGATCGAGACAGGGAAAAGTGGAAAAACATATGGGGGTTTATGTTTTTCCTGCCTCGGTCATGACATGGCATGGTCACTTCCCTCCACCTCCCATGGCTCTACCAACCTCTCGGTTATACGAGCCGAATCTCGGGAGAGTGCGCTGTACTAGCATTTCGCATCTCTTTCCAGTCGCACCTGCTTGATCTCCCTACAAGTTCTCTATAGTGTCGCCTATCTATGCAATCATTGCATTTTAATAACTCTCCCCCATCCTTAGGGGGCTTACGTTCACACATGGCATGGTCAGATCTGCTACCTACTTACTGTGCAATGTAAAGAAGAATAAATGAATTTGAAATTTGAATTTTAGACCACGGACATCTTTAGACTTGCCATGCTATCTAACTACCTGCACACACTGGGAACTGAACAAAGCCACCAATAATGCCCAGTGGCGGAATATTCGAAGTCAAAAACATAATTTTAGAGTTGACTACTACTAGTAGTATGACGACGGTAATGGCGTAATGGTTAACATGCCTGACCGCTACTCAGGAGGTCCCGGGTTTGATCCCCGGTCATGTCAAGATGAAAAATTATTTTTCTGATTGGCCTGGGTATTTGTTATAAAATATAGTATCGTTGAGTTAGTATCCCATAACACAAGTCTTGAACTTGCTTTGGGACTAACCTGATCTGTGTGACAAGTGCCTATAAAAAAAAAATACTAATTCAGAAGAATAAGACTACCATCTCATCATCTGAATCTCCGTATTTTTTCTTATGCAAATATCTCACTAGTTTATTTTCAATGCACATTTGTTCTAGTGACAACCCTAGCGTTAAAATTGTAACATAAGCACAATTATTTTCTGTTCAATTTGACTAAATCAAATTAATTATGCGTGAAATGTGACTGTTTTCCATCTTTATGTATTAATTTTATCTCTTTGTGGGTATCTCAGATCACATCAAACAAGGGAGATTTGCTATCTTGCGAGTTTAGTATACGTACCCGATGTCGCCACTTTGCCACACATTTGTACTTGCACACAACCTAATGATTATCTCAACACAAAACACGCAAAAACAAAAGCCAACGTGATTGGCTGCAAACACAACAATAACATTGTTTCTATTAACTCACACAAATTCACTTTTCCAATCACAGCATTTTACACAAACGCTAGTGATGGGAAAAATATGGTCGATAAAAAAATTATGTATGAAACAAATACCAAAAAATGGTAATTTATCAAATAAATATTTTTATATCGTCGGTATTATTCAGTATTGGTATTTCTTTTGAAATTCATAAAATAAAATTAAGTAGATAAATATTTGTATACTTATATTATTAAGCTGAAGAGTTTGAATGTACTAATCTCAGGAACTACTTACTAGACCGATCTTCAATCAATACCTTCTTAAAGAATGAATTATATTACACCGAGGAGCATGCCGTATACTTGTCTCGGATGGTGTTGGATATTAATTTAGAAGGCTATGTACAATTAAAGTAAATTAAATAATTCTGAATTTGATCCTACCATTAATTTGGTATACAATTTTATTGTTGGAACCGACCACTCAAATAATCCGACGAACATTTTTATGTGGTTGCATACACCTTGGCTCAAAATGAACCGAGCATATTGTGCTATTCTTTGTTGGAAACCAGTTAGGACCTCTGTCTGTAGCATTTATCCATTTTTCTTTAATTTTTGGATCATTTGGGTACCTACAAGTTAAAGACAAAGTCAATTGAAACAAAAATAAAATCCCTTATGCGATATTAGTTTAAAGCACAATTATACGGAGTGAATTCTAAAAAAGCATCCCAAGATATTCGCGATTGCGGTTAGGTACAATACTAGTATACGAGGTATAATAATTGTGGTATACAACCATAAATACATGCGAGAACACCTGTGAAGAACATAACAATTTCTTGGCAGTCGGGTAAAAATATGCCATTTATTTTAGTTTAATATCTATTTACCTCGTGCAGATAAAGACGTTAATCTACACGAGTGTTTGTCATAAAAATATAAAAATCACTAGATGTGGGTGTGTCCAAAAAACCTAATAAAATTATGTACAAACACAAACAAGCAATTATTATAAAAACAAAAAAAACCCGATTGCTCCTCCGGCGGGTACCATTTAAAAAATTTTATTTCCTTATGTCACTACCGCAGTTCTGACCAATTGAAGGACACCTCATATTATGTCAAAAACCGTTTAGCCTTTTGGGCTGTAGGGCGTGCTAAAGAAATGGACATACATACATACGCTCGAAAAACAAAACCCTACTTTTCTCTGCATCACTCATTTGGTTGACTGGTAGATAAGGCCTCAGGCTTTAAGTCCGCCGTTTACAATTGTGTAATAAATAAAACCCTCCTTCTGCGCAGTCGGGTAAAAAAAACTAAGAGTGAATAAAGACATATTATACAATTTGGAATGTATATCACAGAGCATTTGCCTGAAAAAGCATATAACATTTGTAACATTTTATTATGTGTACTTGAGCTCTGTATAATCTAACTAGTAATAAAAAAAAACCGGTCAAGTGCGAGTTGAACTCGCGTGGAGAGGGTTCCGTACAATGCCAATGTCAGTTTTTAAATTCAATTGTGGTATTTCAACTAACTAATACTATCGCCATCTAGTGGTGTTTTAGTGAACTATTTTCCGTGAACGTCTTATATTGAATTTACCACTTAATTGTCAATTGACAGAGTTCTTGTAGGTTTTCCTGTAATCTACAGGCAATGACCTACATTCCGTAATTTTTTAAAAATTTTATGCTCAGTAGTTTCGGAGATCAGGGGGGAATGGTCAATTTTCGTCTTCTTTCCTGAATAAAATGAAAAATATTTATATTACAATAATAACAAAAATATATTTGAGCTCCTCATAACGAGCTCTTTCATTTGATATGTCACACGATATGGTTAGCGAATTTTTTTTTTTAATGTTGTGATTTACCCTCCAAAAATGACCCCCAAATTCATAATTTATTTATTTACGTTACACATGCACCTTTGGGTCTTTAACTTACATATGTGTACCAAATTTCATCTCTATTGGTCCAGTGTTTTCAGAGTTATCGGCTGTGACAGACGGACGGACAGACAGACGGACAGACACGCGAGTGATCCTATAAGGGTTCCGTTTTTTCCTTTTGAGGTACGGAACCCTAAAAAAGACGTATTTCTATGCCAACCTTAATCTAAACCAATTTTAATCTGTATGGGAAAAGGTTTTGACCGTTGTTTACGTTTAATGCTCGGTTGGAAACGTTTTTTATAAGTATACCACTTTAGTATTGTTCGGTTGAAAAGCTAACTCTATTTTCACGCTTTGTTTTGCCCACAAAAAGTTATAATAAACACGCTATAAAACTATCGATAATTTGTTTAATAGTTACGACAGATTACTCGTAAGACTACATCACTATTTTACGGCCGGTGACAGCGCCGGTACTACGCGACTGACATTACACTGCTAATTTGAAAGTATCGGTGAAGCACGGGTCCATTGCGCAATCAAGCGGACCGATTCATTAATTGATACTTACTTAGCAAGCAATGTATTGTATTAACACGTTATGAATGAATTGTCACTTCATGTCATTTACATAATAATTAATTTCATTTTTTCCGGTTTAGAAAAGAAATATGTATATAATGCAATATTTACACATGAAATGAGATTCTATCTTTCACGAAGTTCACTTTACTGCTTGTATTTTTGCAAACAACCACTGAACAACTCGGCATTTTGGCAAAATTTGAGAGATGTGCGCGAGCGTGTAGCGCGTGATAGACTGACAGCGGAAATCTGTATCAAGCCAAAATTTAGCCAGATGCGTTCGCCAGGGCCGGGCCGCTATGACAAATCTCCCTTGTTTGATGTGATCTGAGGTGGGTATATTTCGGAAAAACATACTTAAATTGTACACTTTGTGTTCATTTTAATCTTACCATGCCAAATCTCATAGTTATGTACAAGTCAGTTTTGTCTGTTTGATAATAAAGAAAATTCCTTGCTTCGATAGGCAGTCAATTAGTCTGGCTATCATTCTAGTAAGGAGTTTGAATATCTTGTGAGGATATACCGAAAGATCATTATTACTAGGTGTCACTATCAATCGACCACGCTCAACTTAGTGTCTTCGATACCACCTTTCGATCTCAGAGTGTCAGATGGCAGCCGGAATAAACAGCTTGACGTGCCTTAATTTCGACACAGAATCATATTTATTTAATAAAGTATGTTTCCCGTGGTTGTGGATAAAATAGCCACATAAATGCTCTTCGTGGTAGGTGTCTTGAAAGCTAGACGATTAATATGTGCGGAAAATAATCAAAGGTGCGGAGGTATTGAGCACATACATTTTTGTAACAGTTAACTCATATTAAACATAATTAACTAGCAACCCGCCCCGGCTTTGCATGGGCATAAAAACCTTCCTCTTGAATCTCTATCTATTAAAAAAACCGCATCAAAATCCGATGCGTAGTTTTAAAGATTTAAGCATACAAAGGGACATAGGGACAGAGAAAGCGACTTTGTTTTATACTATGTAGTGATAGTGATTATTGTTTTAATTTAAGTATTTAATTTATGGGCCAATAATATTGTAAAAATACTTTATAGCCTGAAATAAATGATTATTATTATATTTCGAAATTTCCACATAAACAAAGCTGAAAAGCCTAGCAGATAAAATCTGTATTGCTAAAACCTTATCAAACTAAGGAATCCGGTACATCTCTTGGACTATTTAGACAAGTGCTCTCGATGTGAAGCGATCGCCGAGGGAGCGTTCCAATCAGCGGCAAGATTGCCTGATTGCTGCTTGGGACTCCTGATTTAGTTTGAATTGCTATTCATATTATAAAGATTTTTAGTCAGTATTATTCCTGGGCTCAGTGTATGGCCTCTTGGGTGTTGCATTTCAATGCTGCAAGGAGAGAGAATAGAACGGACTTGAAGACACTAACTTCCAATTTGGATTATGATGGTCACGACCCTTGAATGAAAGAAGTCAGCATTAGAAATAATTTTAAGATAGAGAAAATAATTTAACCTTTAGGTAGGTGCATATAAGTAAGTATAACAAATTACAAAATAAAGACTATACTTAGATGTTATTTTCCATACAAATAAAACGCGCAAACTTGTAGTGTTAAGTACACTTGCACTAATCATACAAAGCTATATAAACGCCATTATCGATTATTATTATTATAGTCGCTATCTATTACTACAAAAGAAAAAAATCTTTTTTTGTCAATATACTGTCCACGTAAGCAAGTCTCTCTCCTAAGCACTCAAATTAACTCTCTTAATATTTCTTTTATCGAGTCACTTCCAGTACAAGAATACTTGAATAAATATACGAAGGTAGAAAAAAAAAATCAGCCCCTCCGTCTGTCCCTCCCCCCCTTGGCCCCACCCTGCCCTGATTGCGTCCGTCCGCGCCCCATCACTAGCAGTCGCTAATGTAAACAAGTTTTTCCTTCTATCAAAGAGTGCTTTGTCCGAGAAATAATAGAGTTTGTGTATCGCTGAAATGCATTCGTCTTTCATCTCGGAATATTATAAACCCCAGTTTTAAACGCCCTTGCCCCGTTGGCGAACCATCCTAAAATATAAACGGTGAAAATAATAATAATGAGGAGTCTGTATGTATTACAGATTATATACCATTTGCTTTATTTTTTTTTTTAAATAAAATAGACCCAAATTTATGAAATGTTAGTTTTTAAAATTTAGTAGTTTTTTTTTAAATTTTATTGACTAAAATATTTTTTTTAAGATCATTTATAAGCATTTATTTATTCAGTTTAAAAAAGAAGGCCATTTGTCAAAAAAATAATGACCTACAAACAAAAACTTGAAAGTTATCTAATCAAAATTGTGTTGATTTAAATAATTTTTCTAACCTCTTTTAAATTAAGGCATATCGTATTTAAATTTATCTGAATCAAATAAAAGTTAAAAAGTTTGTACAAAAAGTTGCATAAATACTCGTACATCTAAAAAATTCATTTTCTTGGATCACGTAAGCGGCCGTCGCGAAAAAATAGGTCAAACAGCGTTTCAACCACAGCCGCTGCGCTAAGGGGCTGATGATATTACTGTCAACTACCACCCGTTTAAGATTCAAAGCTTTATACAATTGTATAATAAAATATATTTTGCTGTATACATTTGAGCAATACAATTTCCGTTTGAATTTAAAAGTCTCTGTTTATGTTGGTCCGGTATTGTTGTCACTGACAAAAGAATTTCGCTGTTATTTTACTCCGTATTGTTGGATGTTTTTAACTCAGATTTACATAATTTACTCTACAAATGCTCATTTCTCCCAAGATTTAGTGCTAGGCGATATAAATAGCTAGCTTTGTAGTTTCCAGAATAGACTTTATTGTATAGTTAAATCAAATCTGCGGAAACCTCATTCGTTTTTTAAAACTTTTAGCCTGTGAATTTCTAGTTAGTTTCAATTATTTAAACAGACAAATTTTTGAAACTACGTCTAGCTTTTTTGCTTTATATTATTTCCATACTGTAGTTGAAAAAGAGACCATAAGCAGCTCTTTTTGAAAGGGAATTTTAACTATAAATTTAACGTCACAACGGTTGACTGAGAGAATGCTTTTAGCATTAAGCCCGCCAATTGTAAAAAATGTTACTTGGGGTACAATAGAGTTTCATATATAAGTAAAAAAAACTACGGTCGTAAGGTTCGATCAATGTATAGGATTTTTTTTTCTATTACAAATTTTTCAAAATTTAAAATAATTTATTTGTGAATATATAATTTACTTTTAAAGTTGAAAGTGTGTATAGTGTGATACATAGAAAAATCTTTCATCTTATAAATACTACTTACTAATGTAAGTTTAAGGTCCCAGCAAATGGGTATTTAAAAAGAGGCCAGAAAAAAATGGTCAGATGACTTTAGGGTGTTCGAATAAGGTTTGTAAGAAGTAACACAGGTCAGGGATACAAAGAAGAAAAGAGATGAGGCCTTTGCCCAGCAGTGGGACACAAACATCAGCACAAAAAGTTCAAGGTGGTATATACCCATGTGGTCCACTTTAAATGCTTCTAAAGCTCATCATTATAAAAATTATGTTCTCACTAAATTTGTTCAGCTCAGTGGAACTCGTAACTTCAAATTACGCAAGAATATCCTTCGTATATCTCCAATCAAAGCAAAAAGTCTAGTCAGCAGACACTACCAAATACAAGTATTTTCTTCCAGACATTTATCCCTATATTTACGACATCGGAAACGCACAATATGTCACACAACTATCCGACTCGCACTTGACATTGTCTTAAGTGCTCGCTTACCAGCCACGCCTGACCCCGAATTCTGTGTAATCACTTAATACTACGTTTAGGCGGTTCGTGGTAATGAAACAAGACAGCTCTAGTTGCACTGGTCGGTTAGTATAATACTTGGAGAGATTCCAAAATGGCGAAAATGCGCGCGTCGCCGTAACATAACAGTTTTGGTGATGTGTCGAAGAGATTGGTCTGCTAATGGAGATTTACATTAGATATTGAATGAATTCGGAGTTTTAGTTATGTTATGATTACATAGTGACTGTGATCTGTACCCTGGGAACTAAGATTTCAAGAAAATAAAACAGCTAAGTGCACGTCGGAATGCTAAAACTTCTATTTTCCTATAATTTGTTCGTAAAAATTTATTTTCTTTATTTATTAATTTTCTTAAAATATAAATACAAGTTTTACAGTTTTTTGATTAATTCCTAAATGAGTACCATATGATATTGTTTGTTACCAATTTCATGATTCTAGTTCGACGGAAAATACCACATATATTTTGCTTCCCATCTGAAATCGCAAAATTTATGAAAAAACAACATTCATAGTCATTTATCTTTTAATCGCGTTGACGTATAATTTTGATTATTTTACAGCCGAAAGAGACCATAGGCCTAAGTGTACTTACTTATATTATGAACTAGCTGTTTCCCGCGGTTTCACTCGCCTTTAGTGTGTATTTACTATAGCCTATAACCTTCCTCAAGAATCAGGCTTTCATATACAAAAAGAATTTTGCAAATCCGACCAATAGTTTTCAAGTTATAAGCGTTCAAAGAAACAAACTCTTTAGCTTTATTATATTAGTATATAGATATCAACTTGATAGGTACTGTAGTGAGTAGTTGAATAAATAAATAAAACATAATATATATAAGTAAAAACACGTTCCCAACAGCACTTAACGAGCAAAAATATTACAAACGGAAATGTTGAGTGTAAACGAAATTAATTAATCGCAAAAGTTAACCGCTTTTTCTAAGCTTTCACACCGTCAGCGCCGCAAAGAGTGATTATAACATTATTTAAAGCTCTCAAGTGTCAAATAAGTTTTATTTATAACTTTATCCGCTGCGTATAAAGTTACCTGGAGTAAATTTAAGTACAGTGGGCCACAAAGTAAAGTCACTAATTTACCTTAACATTTATATATTAGATGGTATACTTTTATTTGTGTTCTACTGTACGTATCAAGTTTGTATTTCGGGTTCTGCATATACTTGTATTAAAAAATGTTTCATACCAAAAGTTATTCTTAATTCAAATGGTTATTGACTGAGGGTATCGGTAAATGGGGGAATCATGACTTAGGCGATGCGGCTAACAACCATCACTATTAATTTCCCGTTTTAACTACCATCATGCTAAACGTGGCCTAAGGTCTTATGGGCCTAGGCCCTGTCTATACCGTTTAGGAAAGAACGTGATTATATTTATAAACTTTATTGTAATACAAGTAAAAATACTTCTACAATTTGGCGGACTTAATGCTAAAAGCTTTTTCACTCAGTCAACTATTAGGAAAAACAGAAAAGTGTATATTAAAACTGGGATAAGTCCGCCATTGTACTTTTTTTTAATTGTATACTTTTGTATTTACTTTCGTTTTAGTACAAAAAAACTTATTACAAACAAACTGAAGCAATAACTTTTGCACTACTAGTCAGATTCAAAAAGTTATTTCTGCATAGCATAGCCTGATTCTTTAAAAAGGTTATAGGCAAGTACATATCCATTACAAGCGACTGAAACCGCGGGGTACACCAAATATAATTAAAAATACTCCAACATTAGGCATTTTACTACCGATCCCTAATAAAAATGGAGGCATCTTGCATAAAAGCGGGAGATATTAAATTATACTGACACCGCCTTTCATCTTTGTTGCTTCGAGTATCAAATTAAATATATCGAGAGGGAACGCTTTCGAAACGAGGTACGACGCACGATAATTTCCTATAACAAAATAGCGCGTTCGCTTCGTCAATTCTTTCAAATGCGATGCCCTCTTGTACTTTTTGACATAATATTATATAAGTACCATCTTCTATTATTATATTTGAATGAATATTTGGAAACTTGTACTTAATCTATACAATAAAACAGTAAAAATACTTTGTCTGTACATGATGTATTGTAATGACAAACGAAAGAAAACGGGGATTTCAGAAAATTCCGCGGGAATTTCAGGAACGGGAGCGAAGCTCGCACACGAATTCGCGGAAACAAATTGGTCACATTGTAGTCCTGTAACATTGAGCAGTAAAGTTGCTGGCAGCTCTCTAGTGATACTCCCAAAGTATCATACATAAGTGAAAATATGCTAAGTAACAGTAAAACTCATATATTCCACTATTTCACATCACCATAGATACAAAAAAAAATATATTTTTATATAATTTAGTAGACAAACAAGTATATGGCCCAACTAATGGTAAGTGGTTACCGTAGTCCTTTTCATCTACGGGGAAACAAATGAAAGACGTAATACATGCTATAACCATGACCTCGTGACCTTAAAATTGAAACTATTTTTATATTAATCTATTGAAAGCATAAATGTATTCATTTATGTCAGGGTGTAACATGCATTCAGACGATCAATATCCAACTCAATTATCATACACGTAAAGTTCACAAGTACAGACGGCTCCAGTGTCTGATACCATCTCAGTAACGACACTTGTGGCAAGAGGGTCATATTTCTCTGCAGCTCTCTGTACCACTTTAGACTGGTTAGTCAGACAAACAAATCAATTTTAGGCGTCCGTGGCGCAGTTGGAATATTCTTAAGAGCTTAGCCAAAGTCACATTTTCAAAACGTTGACAAAATGTCGACAAGAACAAAATGTATACCACACAACCAGAGTCAAATTTTTGGTCAAGGAAATTTGCAGCTGAATATGAGAGCAAAGCTATTTTTGTGGATCTCGATAGCCAAGCGGGGCGCGAGTGTCAAACTTGGATTAATCGCCATTAGAGGCATTTCTATCTTGTCAAGCCGTTGGTCCCCAGTTATTGGTATATGGCAGTCGTTAAGCTATGTCAGATGCTTTTATGCAACCTGATAAATCTGAGTGTTGGCCACTATCACACACCCGAATCATGTTTTTATTGGTCTCGTTCCTAGTATAAAAGAGTTGCGGAGGTCAGGCGGCAGTCGCTTCATTGTAATAACCAGTGCCGCCAAATAAGGACCATGATTAATAGCGTACCCTGGGCTCCGAAGCGTAAGCTGAAGATGCAAACGGGAAACATGATCGGACGAAGAAGAAAAGCGTTACTGATGCTCAAATAGCTATAAAGGAGTATTCTCATGTTGCTTAGGGCCTTCATAGAGCCTTCATGGAGCCTATAAAACAAAGTTTCTTTCTCTGTCTCTTTATCCCTTCTACGCAACGGATTTTGATGCGGTTTTTTTAAATAGATAGAGTGATTCAAGAGGAAGGTTTTTATGCCCATGCGAAGCTGGGGCGGGTCGCTGTCTTAATAAATGTCTATTCTATTCATGTTAAGAATTAAAAACATATTTCTATTTACTTTACCCATACTCGATATTGCAACTAAAATAATAATGCCTATCTTTGTCAGGAAACTAGAAATTACCCCAATGTGCCAGTACGCTGCTCCAATCTGATAACTTGTCGATTGTTTTCGTGATATCAGCTGATGTTAATTGTACACTAAAAGCTATTGTGATCCTGTCTATACTAGTAACAACACATTGTGTACTAGTGACATATTAGATAGAAGTTTGAGATTTATTACTAGAAGATAGATTTCCCACGCTAGTCTGGGAGAAAAAGAAAAACATAGAATGTACCAGCTGCTTCTCTTCCCGCGCAAGCCGTAAAAGTCATCTGAGGGAATCGCCGAATGGGGAAATCATGACATAGGCGATGCGGCTAGCAACCCATCACTATTGATTTCCTGTTTCAACTACCATTATGCTAAACGTGGCCTAAGGTCTTATGGCTCTAAGCTCTGTCTACCCCGTATGAGATAAAGACGTGATTATATGTATGTTTGTATGTATTAACTGCTTCTCTTCCCGCGCAGGTTGTAAAAGTCGACCGAGGGATTCGTGGTATAGGGGACATAACGTAGGCGATAAGACTAGCAACCCACCACTATTGATTTCCTGTTTCAACTACTCTACGTACGTCTTATGAGTCTAGGCTTTGTTTACCCTGTATGGGATAAAGACGTGATTAAATGTATTGATGATGATGACTACGAATACACACAACTAGCTTTCGCCCGCGGTTTCACCTGCGTGAATTTCGGGAATAGTGCTTTTTCCCGCGATGAAAGGTACCCTATGTCCTTCTCAGTACTCCTAACTATGTGTATGCGGAGTATCAAGCAGAATGGTTCAGTAAATAAAGCGTAAAGAGGTAACATACAAACAAATATACAAACTCACTTTTCTTCACTCGCATTTATAATATAAGTTGGGATGTATTATTCAAAACCTAGCTTCTAAATATAAAAATATGGCACACTTAAGTCTCACCTTGCCCAAATCGCAACAGAATATAAATTATTGCGGTTCACCCCCACCTATATTAATCTGGTCGCAAAATAGGGTTGACATAAAATCCCATTCGACCCCGAATGTGCCTCGGTGCGTTTTCCTCACAATATTAGGACGTAATAAAATTTCACTGTCGCTAATATGAAAAGATTCTGAGTTATAACCGTTTACCGCGTTGTGTGTGTGTTAAATTATAATTTAAGATTATTTTAAGTGTTTTTTTGGAGCTATTTCCCGCCCCGGTTTCGTATGGGCATAAAACCTTCCTCTTGAATCACTCTATCTATTAAAAAAACCGCATCAAAATCCATTGCGTAGTTTTAAAGATTCAAGCATACAAAGGGTCATAGTGACAGAGAAAGCGACTTTGTTTTATACTATGTAGTGATATTATATATTTTTTGAACAAAGACACTCATAACTAACAATGTCCCAATACTTTTTATAAGACAGGCCAATTTTACCCAGGTTTATGAGACATACTCTCACTCAATTACCATCTAAAGGACCAATCACTGAATACTGCCGTCGAACAAGTCCAAACAACAGGAACAAAATTCGTATCGCATAAAAATCAACAAGGATATCCGCCCATATATCATTCGGACACGATAATGATTTCCACAACGCCAATTGTAATAAAAAGGGCGCGCTTCGGCCGTAAATTACCTGGACGCGAGGACTGGGCCTCTGTCATTACTTCAACGTGTATGTATGTATGTATATGAATATGTTGAGTGTTAGCAATCAGCTTCTGAGGACTGACTTTCATTTGTTTTTAGGTTTATGTGAGTGTGGACAAGTGATTCGGAAGGACATGAGTTTGATGTAGTTATTAGATTTATTTTAAGCTCATTAACAATATCGTTTATATTAATTTATATTAAGCTAAATTAAAATATATTTTTTTAATTAAAAAAATATAAAGTTACAACTTAAAAATACAATTAATAGGAGTTCCTTTAGGCAAGGTTCCGAAGAATTGGCTAGCCAATCAATTAATAAATAAATAATTAATAAATAAATCTAGACCTATTTATTAACTATTCACTAAATCGCTTGTGCTCCAACATTTTCTCTATCTAAACTGATATAATCATTTTAGTAACTTCGCTGGAAATCCTAAAAACCGATGAATTTATCAAATAAGTGTTTAAATTACCAGCACACGTAGTGCAGAGTGCTCGTAAATTGATCACATTTGTGGTAGAAGTGCACTAATATGCGACTATCTATTGCTCGAGCCAGTTCGTCTCCGTAAGACAGATGGCGAGTGCGGTGGGAACTTACTGGGATGCATTTGTGAGATAATAAATTAAATACATGGCCATTTATTTTGGAGTAAATACACCTTTTATAAAGCACTATTTAGATATTATATATAAAAATTTGGGAAGTGAGGGTAAAACTCACGCCGTGAAGGTTTAGTACCAGCACACAATACTTATTTACTTAAAAGGTTATTATCTGATAGTAAAAAATAAATGTAACAACAAATTATCATTTTTTTGATTTATTCCTAAATAAGTGGTACTGTGTGATATTGCTTCTCATCGAACATGATTCTAGTTCAAATTTTAGTTTTGATTCCCATCTAAAATAGCATTTTTACGGTCCATCCACAAAACCATTAAAATTATACGTCTATGCGATTTTGATCGCATAGACGTATAATTTTAATGGTTTTGTAGAAAAAAGAGGCCATAGGCCATAGGAATTTGATGTAATAAATTTCAAAAAGATATGTCCATGCGTTCCTTTAAAAAAACATTTGACGGACAAAGAGACGGACAACAAAGTGATCTTATAGGAGTTTAGTTTTTGCCTGTTGAGGTGCAGAACCCTAAAAATACAAGAATTATATTCTATTAGATTATCTTAGGAGACACTAAGCAAACCTACAATACATAATTCAACCCTGTTTAGCTAACTCAAAGGAATGCATTTAAATCATTCAGTAGGATGCATCCTCGTAGCTTGCTACGAGATCCGTAGAAGTACTACGAGATTTCGTAGAAGCGCTACGAAAGCTGTTCTTACGTTTGCTTTTAATTTCCGTATTTAACTTGTGAAGTTCTGAAAGTGACTACACATCTTTTTTTGAGTCAGTTATTAATTTTGTACTTTAAACAAAGATAATTTAAAATCTTCTGAAACTGAATGAGAAAACGATTTTTTTATTAAACCTTACATAATAATAATTATTATTTCTCGCATAACATGTTCATAAGATTAAATAAACACACTTAACTAAATTTCATTTAAATTGGTTTCATATTTTTGGCGTGAAGAGGTAAGAAACAAATAGCTACTTTCGCATTTATAACATTTGATTAATAGTCCCTATATATTTATTATTATTTTATTTAATAAAAAGTCAATATAACTAGATAGACGTTTTTCCAGCACAAGTTTCAAAATGAAATTTTCAAAACAAAAACAAATTTTAAACACAAGTGCGCAAAAGCGTGTTTGCTTTTATATACAAGCTTTATATGTAGCTTATGAGCAATAAAGCCATTGAAAGCTCATAGTCAAAGTACTGTACCATTCCAAATAGGTATAGAAAGTGTGCCATTGGCTTTTCTGCATTTCGTTTTATTGCATACGGTGCAGTGAACCTATTGTAGAGGACTTGGATTGCATTGGGTTGTGGCAAAGCCCTGCACGCCCTGGTCTAGAGGTTTTAAGTCATATTTACGCCGATGCCTTTTTTTGCTTCCGAAACATTATTTTTTCTTTTTTTTTACTAGCTTTTGCCGGCTTTTGCGTCTTCGTCCCGTTAAACTTCCCTCGGGAACAGTGATTTTTCCCGAAATGAAAGGTACCCTGTGTCCTTCTCCTGGTTCTAAGCTACCTTCCCACCAATTTTTAACCAAATCAGTTCAACTGTTCTTAAGTTATAAATAGTGTAACTAACACGACTTTTTTATATATATAGAAGATAGAAGATGTTACTATCGAAATTTGTCTTAAATGTTTCAAAGTAAATACTTTGCACTTTCCACAAAATTGTGGGACTCAATTTTTTTAATTATTATTTAGTTATATTTCTAAGTTTAGGTACTTAAGTTACGAGAGCGTAGAGGGAGCTTTTTAAAAAACTAAACTTCGAATTTTAGAAGTGTTTATTAGAGCAGAGCTCGTTACAGACTGCCTCTTAAAACTAACTTATTAACTAAATACAAAATGACAAGGAATCGTACCAGACGCCGTGTCAGCATAACACGGTGGTCCGGCTACGCGTGGGCAGTACGGAGAATATGCACTATGCATTGATTAGGACTGCGTCTCTATGTAATGCTCCATGCATAACTCCTCCATCCGTAAGTTCGAGATTATCCGTAGGATTATCTCGATTTTTCCTCATATTACATATTTTTGCCCAAAGCTTAAATTTATAACATAGAGTTAAGAAAACTAGAGCTATGATTATAACTAAGTTTCCTATACTAACACCTTTTACAACACTATGTGACTTTTCACTATCACTTATAACACTCGAGGCACTATTTTTCACTAAATAGTTCAGGAACTGGATATCTGCAAGGTTGATCTCATCGAGGTTGATAGTTTTTAGCGGCTCCGAGACGTCATCTACTTTAGGTAAATGTATTTGAGGTAATTTTGTATCAAATATTTTCTTTCCATCATTCATATATCTTCTCAGGATAATTTCCTTAACCTTGACATAACAATCATTGTTTAAGGTTAACAGGTAAGTCCCACATATGACCTCTTGAGTAGTTTCTTCACTACAATATTCGGTAAGTATATATTCATTTTTAGTATAAATAATCCAGCGGTTAAACTGTAAGGATTCTATTTTAAGATCATTTATAAAAACAGACACAGGATGGCAGTTCGAAGTATTAGCTGAAAACTGCATGAGTTCGGTAATACACTCATCTTGCAAATGAGTAGAGAGGTCATGTTCATAGCACAAAAAACGTTCTTCATCTATTTCGGGACATGGTTGAGATAACAACCTTGTTTTCAACCCCTTCACAAGTACGTAAGGATATTTGGGAAGGATCATCGAAGTCTTACTTTTATCGGTATTTAAAATTGGTATTGGAATTAATTTAAAGTAATTATAAATTTCATCTATGATTAAAGGAATATGCATAACGAATTTTATCTGATTTTGTTTGATATAAGCTTTTAATACGGTACTTGACTCTATCTTTACAATGTTTTCTAAGGTAGCTGGTAATATTAACTTATTAGTTGTCTCTATATGTTGTAACATTACTAAAAACTCATCTGGGTCAACTATAGATTGGTGTAGTACATTAATTTTACTAAAAGCAATGGCGGTTTCGACTTCAATAAGTCGTATATAGAGCATTTGGAAATTCTGTAAAAATAACATATAAATGTGTGCAATTTTATCTAAATTTTGATTTGACTTTGTTTTGTTAAGATAGGCTTTTATTTCTTTTATATTGTTATCAATCTTCATAAAATTGCTTTTAGTAGAATTTGCGATATTGGAAAATGTATTCAACATTTCGGTAACTATTGTAATTTTCTCATTTAAAGCGTCTTGCTTTGTTTTAATGTTACTAATTAAGCCTTCATACTTTAAAGCGTCATCATTATCCAGATTACCAGTAATTGTTTTGATTATTGAACCAAGAGGATTAATTATACCACGTCTGACTCTTACTGCAGGGAATAATTGTTTATATTTCTCTATGACACTATGCATAATAAAATCGGTTTGTACCTCTACATTAGTTATATCTATATCTAACATTTTCGCACTTAGACATTTATGCATCTCTTTTTTAAACGAGACATACCTATTTCTATTTAGCACTAATTCGTTATATGTATCATCTAAATCTAAAATCTTAACTATTGTCCATTTGTCGTAGCTGATGACAGCTTGACCTTCTTTGACTGGCAATAACCCTGGGTTCTTGTCAATCCGGTGCAGAAGATGGCCCTGGCTTTGGATCATTTGGACTCCTAGGAGCAATAACCTGTGGAGGGCCTTTAATATCTTTAATTGGTATTTTTGTGTCACGATTATTAGTTATAACTGGCACAGTATTTCTGTGGATTGGCCCGGTAACCTGAGCTTTCTGATATCTCGGTTTGTCTTTACTTCGCCTAGTATTTACCCCTTTCATGAAAATCTCGTCACCTACCTCGATATCAAACTCTATTTCACCTCTACGCCTATTAATTACATTTTGTTTTTACTGTGCAATTTTATCAGTTAGGTACTCATACAAATGTTTAGTCTTTCTCGCGTGTTCTTTAACCAATTGCTGTGTAAATTGTTTTTCAAAATCAGCTGAAAATGGGTTATTAGATTCGGGGTCACACCGAACACAACCTCAAAAGGTGTCAAGCCTGTAGCTGAATGTATTGTATGATTGTATGACATTAATGCATATGTCATAACCGATGCAGCATCAGTAACCTTGCGTTCATATTTAGCAACTCGGTATATTTCTTTAATAGTTGAATGAAACCTTTCAATTAAACCCATCGAATTAGGATTATGAGGCGTGCCTATATGCAATTCGATTTTATAAAATGATAACATTTCCTTCATAAGTGAGTTATTAAACTCGGCACCTGGATCGGAGCTAACTCGGTTAGGAACTCCATATAAAGAAAAGTATTTAAGTAAAGCTCTTACTACTTCCGGTGTGGACTTATTGATAATTTCTATAGCCTGGCCCAGCTTACTAAATGCATCAATTAATGTTAGGTAAGCTTTGCCTTCTATTGTGAAAGTGTCAATAAATATTTCCTGAAACGGCTTGGTTTGAGTTTGAGAGAGCTGCAATTCGGGTTTTAGAGGTTTGCGGTCGTATTTCATCTTTCTGCAAACTTCACATGAGTTGATAACACTAGCTACAGTTTTATCCATAGAAAGCCAATAAAAAGTACGTTTAAGATGTGCTAAGGTCTCTTTAATCCCTCTATGACTATTTTTCCCGGTATGGTATTTAAGGATGACCTCACGTTGTTCGTTTTCATCATCGACATAAACTATACGTTTAGTACATTCATAAAATTTCACTGTACCCTTTTTAAATAGTGTTGTGGTAATTTGGGAAAATTGTTTTCGATGTAAGTCGCTCTCGAAATAGAAGAAATATTTAATTTTAGGTCTAGTGTATTCTAAAAGAAATTTTGTAACTAGATCTGGATTATTTTCAGGTAAATGTACCTCTAAAATCTTTTGTTTTTCTCTAGATAAGTCTTTAACTGATATTTGATTTCTATTCCAGGTGTATACGAGTATTTGATTTGGCTTCATGTCTACGGCTTCTTGTAGAATAAGAATACCATCTGTGTCAATATCACGCGCGGAATGTATAGTATTTGTTTTATCACTGCTTGGATTTTCAGAAGCAGAAGCTGTGCTGCTATCTAAAGATGGGATAGAGTATGGGGATCGACGACCATTATTACTTACTAATGGGATATTGGACTCCTGGGAATCGGAAGAAGAGATTGTAATAGGAGATAACGGTCGTTCCTACATTTCTACCTTACCTAATTCCTTTATTTTGTTTGTCAAGTCATTTACGTATTTTTGTAATTTTTGTTCTTTTTTGTCTATATTTACTTTCATTGAGACGTCATCATTGCCTCTTAATACATTAACCGTTATTCGCGAAAGTGCATTGGCATTACTATTTTGGCTGCCCTTTTTATGTTGGTCATTAGTATAATAACTGTACTCATTATTATCTGGGTAGTATTCTAAGCAAGCATATGGTTCTTCACAATAAAATAATTCATTTGCTAACATATTTTGTTTCACTGGGGCGGAACGCATTGAAACGTCAGTGTCAGCATTTAATTTAGGTACATTCTGATTATTTTGAATGCCGAATTTAAATTCATTGTTGTTATACGGTTGTTGTAATTGAGGAATCCCATATTTAAATCCACTATGTTGGAAAGGTGCGCGATATTGTGGCGAGGGACCTTGTGTGAAATTACGCTGTTGTGTATTTTGTGTAGCACTAGGATAAGGGCCTATATTAAAATTACGCTGAGGTGTATTTTGTATTGCAGTAGCAACAGGACCTTGCAAAGGCATTCCTCTATTTGGAGATGCCAAATCTGGCCTTAAAATAGTCTGACCTTGGTTTTGGCGAATGCCAAATTTAAAATTATGCTGACTAGGCATTGGATTTAGTGATTGAGCTGAATTATTAATTAAAGGTTTTGTAAAATTTTGGGTATGTGAAAAATAAGGGCGATGCGCTATACTCGACTTCGGCTTATTATTTTTAACATTGTACTGTTCCTGGAAATTAACTTCCTCGGTCACTACACTCAAT
Organism: Apomyelois bistriatella; assembly: GCA_947044815.1. NCBI lineage: Eukaryota > Metazoa > Arthropoda > Insecta > Lepidoptera > Pyralidae > Apomyelois > Apomyelois bistriatella. The sequence continues at coordinate 15,074,030 of OX345690.1, forward strand.
GCATTTTCCAAAGTAGTACATTGTCGTATACGAACTACTCGTAACATTTCTTCCGGAAGATTATACATAAAAACCTTTAAGGCTATATTATTATAAATAATCATCTTGGCCGCTTTAATTCCTTCATCGGTCAAAGTATTTACTTTTGCAAACAAAGAGCTTCTAACGTTTTGAACGCGATGGCAAAACTGTATGTAAGATTCACTTTGCTTAATTTTAAGGCTTTCTAATTCGATAGCTATACAGTCTTCTGACCTTGGGTCACCGAAATGTTGATGAAGAATGACCTTAAGTTGTTCCCAGTTTGTAACATTTTGGTGTTCACTTAGTAGAGTCGCAGCTCTACCTGTAAGCCTACTTGTAACAGAATGGTATATATATAAATCCTGAACAGCATTGCCTTCCCGTCTAAAGGCTCTTATAACATACTCACATTTATTTAAAAATAAATTTAATAGTTTTTCATCTCCATCAAATTTTGGGATTATACATAAAAGTTCTTTTGGAATAACAGTAACTTGTTCCATGGTATTCTATATTTTATAATAATTTTATATGAATTGATTTATTTATGCACTATTATCATACAAAATCAGATAAATTAAAATTAAAAGTTCGACGATTTGGGGTCGGAAAATGTGGAAAAAACACGTACGCACTTAAAAACAGTAGTGAAGAGGTTTACTCACAAGCTGTTCAACGTCATGTCTTCCCGTGGTGAGTCTGCATGCGCTGCTGCGTAGTCCCCCTCGTAAAAAATTTCGCACTAAGTTATTTATTTGGTTCGGAGATTTTCGAGTCCACGTGCACCGAATAGTAGCACTTCACCGATTTGGGGGTGTAGAGAAGCTAAAAACGGCGACAGGATAACTCGAATCCTACCCGGGCTGCGCCACTTAAGTTACGAGAGCGTAGAGGGAGCTTTTTAAAAAACTAAACTTCGAATTTTAGAAGTGTTTATTAGAGCAGAGCTCGTTACAGACTGCCTCTTAAAACTAACTTATTAACTAAATACAAAATGACAAGGAATCGTACCAGACGCCGTGTCAGCATAACACGGTGGTCCGGCTACGCGTGGGCAGTACGGAGAATATGCACTATGCATTGATTAGGACTGCGTCTCTATGTAATGCTCCATGCATAACTAGGTATTATCCTATTTTTTTTTTTGTTTTGCTTCCCAAGCCTTTATTATTTAGAAATATATTTTTAATTTTTAGAAGTTAATGTGTCCCACTGCTAGGCAAAGGAAGTAGAAGAAGTATTTTCATATCAAATATCTTGTGTAGTTTTTATTAAGTTAGTCACTGTTTAACTATTAGTTTAGGTATTACCCTACTTTATTGCTAAATAGTTTTATAATTAAAACAATAAGCCTGGAAGTGAGATTTTGATATACGCATATAGCCCTTAAAATGGGCGTGTCAAGTAATGGATACTAAGGGATCATTTATAAAGATTTCTAATTGAAAACTATATGTCATCCATAATATAGAATGGAAGAAAAAAACTGAGGCTTTTGTCCAGCAGTGGGACACAGGATAGCTATTTAAAAAAATATATTTTAGTATGTTTGGCCGTACGCCTATTTGTCTACTTACATACAAAATCACCACGCCTGCCTCCCGTAGGAATAGCCAAAGAAAAGAGTTTTTCATTGGCTAAAATCCCTACATGCATCTTCACACATTCGCCGCATTACAATAAAATGGTATTCAGTTCGCAATTAGATATCAAGTGTGCCGCGCGTTCTCATAACCCATCAAAATATCAATAATTTAAGAGACGGTTTTTACTAATATAGTTTAATTTTATCAGTTTAACCAGTGACTTTCATTCAACAGAAATTAACTAACGGTTCAAATTCGTACACCATTCCTTTACAGTCATCACTCTCGTCACGCTCGTCGATACTTAGTAAAAAAAAAAATTAAACGACCATACTCCATCACCTAAATCGCCTCGTCTAAACGCCCATAATTATGTAACGTAGCGAGCTACGGCGTAGCACTAATTGCTACGCAACTCGTAGAGGCCGCTACGGTTACGGTAAAGAGCGCGGGTTAATTGCTCGCTTACTGTACTCGACGGTTAGCGATAATATTCTGTGCAGCCTCTTTAGTAGGAAAATCTAGTATCATATGCCAGTTGTAACTAGGTTGAAATATTAAACCAGTTTTATATGTGAAAAATGCAAAAATAAACTATTTTTAATATATTTTTTTATTTATTTGAAAAGAGACTTTTTAGACATTTTTTATAAGTTAATTTTTGCATTATAATTAACTGTTAAAATTAGTTTATTCATTTTTTTATAATCACAAGTATTGTTTTACTACTTTTCAGTTATTAAAAAATATTTGAGTTATATTATATTATGAGATATATATAAGTAATATAGAAACTAATCTTAAAAAAATATTGATTTTATAGAAAAAAAATCAACACACAAATTCTTCCAACCTAAAAAAAAGTTTAATCACTCACCCGATCCTTAAACTAAATTAAGAAAAAAAAAAACTCACCGATGATCACTATAAAACCACAAAAGCACCATTATAAACCATCGTCACGCTAAAACAGTAAAACGTCAGCCGTCAACGCACTGTCACTGTACATAACCGGTGTTGAGTGTACGTCATCGCTCGAGAGCTGCGTTGTCGCGTGCGACACGGCCGCGCGTCGTCAAACTACTGAGATGTCGCATGCGGCCGGCCCGCGCCGCTGTCGCCCGCCGACTGACTGAGTGCCGCGGTGTTGCCGCTCGGACGTGCAACATTCCTAGTTATGTAATCAGGATTTGAATATTTTTTTATGGAATGAGAAGTTATTTTTGAAATTGGAATCTGTTGAAATACCTATAGATAATGATCATACAGGCCTGCTTAAGAGAAAAACTACTGGCTTGATTCCACACTGAGTACCTAATGTGCGTTCTTATGGTCTCACAAAACCACCAAATATGACCGCAGACAATACAAAGTTAAAAGGTAACGCTATATTGGACCCTGAAATCTAAAGTAATCATGTAAGGATACAACTGAGATAATACTAAGATGTGAGAAAAATAAATTGAGGAAATATCGAAGACATATTTTCAAGTATTTACCAAAACAGAATCTCTGTTCTCAGAATTTTCAGTTTATTAAACCTAGAAAACACCAAAAGTATATTGGCCATGTGATGAAAAAAAGTTCCCGAAAAAGTAACAAATCACCCGTTTATTCTAAAATTTTATTTTATTAGATTTTCGTTAACAATAATAATTATCTTTCCGATAAAAATATAGAAAGAACTATCCGATCCCATAAGTCGAAACGAAAATCCTAAACTTCGACCAAAACAGAACTGTAAACAAAATTGGACAGAAAGCAATTTATTTCATTCGGTGGACCATTTCAATATCTCGGAGTGTATAAATCTCCCACAATGGGGGGTAAATCTCGCCGAGTTTGGGTAAATTCTTTGAATACCGCGCACGCGCTAAGCCCCGCCCTGACGCGCGCAAGCCTTGTTCTACAGTATTTTAAACTTTATCTGACAACCCTACTACAACTTTTGTGCTTTCAATAGGTAGGTAAAAAGTAAAGTTTGATTGTGTTCATAAAAATTGAAACCAGTTTTGCAAATATTAAGATTTAACAAGCTTTTAGTTTTAGTCATCAGCAATTAATAAATTTGGTACTTTTATTTTTAATTTTTACCTGAACTATAAAATAAAAATAAATGGTATCATACATTTCACATCAAAATATTTAATAAAAAAAAACCTCACGGCCCACCTGCATACTTAGGGTAAGGCTTAGTAAGGCTGTAAGTCCCTTCTGTTTTAAGCTCAACCTACCTCTATATGGAATATTTATTTTATAGAAGTATCTGATTTCTTCTTACGAATATAAGCTGTTGAAATCAATGTGCTAAGTAGAATATTTCTAAAAAAAAGTCGTGTATATTTTCTCGTACAACCAATAAATACCTGTAGAAGGTGGCGTGTGGGTTCCCACTAAACCAACTTCTAACAAGATCGGCATTCAGTCGCACACGATGTGTAGTTAAGTATAGCAGTAGGAAGCAGACGAAGCAGTAGTAGGTAGAAAGCGGAGAAGGTATAGAGAGGAACTTGATAGCAAAGAGGATAGTATATACAGATAGATATATTACAATTTCACAACACAGTTTACAATAAAAGAATATCGACACCAGAGACGCGTGTCATGTGGTAGAGAACCGACGAATGAAGAACGCCGCGATCCGTCGATGTTTTTCATTGCGCGCGCAGCCGTTGCCAAACGATAGGTTGAGGTTTGTTATGAGTGGCGAGTGTCTCGCTACACCACTCCCCCAACCAGACCGTAACTACGGTCGATAGTAATTCGGAAACCTTACTCGTCTGCCGCTCCGGGTTGTTTTAACCTCTTGTTGTCCCTCTGTTTGAGATGTTGTCGTCGTCGTCGGTGGCATCGTTATAGGACTATGTACATCTTTTGTCAAATAAGCTGGCTTCAGTCTGTCAATAGTGACGTTGGATGGTTTACCTCGGACATCTATCTTGAAAAATTTCTCCTGCCTCTCGAGGACTTTGAAAGGTCCGGCATAGGGTGGTTCGAGTGATGCCCTTACGTGATCTTGCCGAAGAAAGACATGGGATGCGGTATGAAGATCGCGTGGAATGTAAAATGGAGAAGTACCATGCCATGAAGCAGGTTTTGGAGAAAGCTTAGCCATATTCGTTCGAAGTCGGGTTACATACTGGGTGATATCTGCTGTCGTGTAGTCATCTTTGGGAGATAAAAATTGACCAGGTAGCTGGAGTGGCTCACCATAGACGAGCTCAGCTGGACTGGCTTGTAGATCTTCTTTCCAGGTATTCCGGATCCCCAGTAACACCAGTGGAAGCGATTCGGTCCACTGTGAAGAGTCATGGCACATTATGGCAGCCTTGAGCTGGCGATGGAGACGTTCTACCATGCCATTAGCAGCTGGATGGTACGCTGTAGTGCGAAGATGTCGCGCGCCGATCATAGACGTGAGTGCATTGAAAAGGTGGCTCTCGAATTGACGACCACGGTCCGTAGTCACGCGAGCGGGACAGCCGAATCTAGCTATCCAGCCAGACACGAGGGCAGCTGCGCAGGTCTCTGCTGTGATGTCCTGTAGGGGGATAGCCTCAGGCCATCGAGTAAATCTGTCGATGACAGTGAGGCAGTATCTGTAACCACAAGACAATGGTAAAGGTCCTACGAGGTCAATGTGAATATGAGAAAACCTCGCAGATGGAGTAATGAAAGATGAGAGATGAGAATGAGTATGACGGGTGACTTTGTTTTTCTGGCAATTTAAACATTGCCTAGACCACTCTCTACAGTCCTTACGAATCCCTGGCCATACGAATCTTTGTGTAACCAGTCGTACTGTAGCTGTATTCCCTGGGTGATTCCAGTTATGCACCATATTGAAGACTTGCCTTCTTAAGTTCGGAGTGATGTATGGTCGAGGTGGCTGAACAGAAGTGTCGCAGAATATTGGTAAGTTAATGTGTGCTGTTCGTATCTTCCTTAGCTTCAGAGCGGTACCATTTTTAAGAAGGCCTTGCAGCTCAGGATCAGCTTCCTGAGATCGTGCAAGTTCTTGGTAGTCGATGGCCACGGAGATCTCATCTAGGCGCGAGAGAGCATCAGCAACCACATTCTCGGGTCCAGGTATGTATCGAACGTCTGTTGTAAATTGAGCTATGTAGTCTAGATATCTGAACTGGCGAGGTGAACATTGGTCTCTATTCTTTGTGAAGGCAAAGGTGAGTGGTTTATGATCCGTTAGTATGGCAAATGTCCTCGCCTCGACCATGTGGCGGAAGTACTTAATGGCCTCGTAAACAGCTAACAGCTCCCGGTCGTATGGGCTATACTTTTTTTGAGATGGGCTCAGTTTATGCGAATAAAAAGCCAAAGGTTGCCATTCCTTTCCTTTTCGCTGTTGCAAGACTGCACCAATACCCAAATCTGATGCATCAGTCACGATGGCTAAATCTGCAGTTGGGTTTGGATGGGCAAGTAGTGTGGCATTTGACAATGAGGTCTTACAATCTTCAAACGCTTTAAGCATATCAGGTGTCATATTCACTGGATGTGAACCTTTAACTTTAGGGCCAGATAGTACTGCGTGCAGCGGTGCTTGAAGTTGAGCAGCGTTTCGTACGAAGCGACGGTAAAAATTCAGCATGCCCAAGAATCTTCGAAGCTCTTTAATAGTTTTGGGAACAGTGTACTCCTGAAGCGCTTGGACTTTAGTAGCGAGGGGTTTAGTACCGGCAGCTGAAACTGAGTATCCTAGAAAGGTTACCTCTTCTTTTCCAAGGAAACATTTTGATGTGTTCACTATATGCCATATTGTTTGAGGCGCCCGAAGAGTATGCGAAGATGAGCTTTGTGTTGTTCCACGGAATTTGAGAAAATCAAGATATCGTCGATGTACCCATAGCAGAAATCAAGGCCCAGGAGCACTTCATCAAGGAACCTTTGAAAAGTTTGGGCAGCGTTTCTTAAGCCAAAAGTCATGAACGGAAATTCAAAGAGTCCGAACGGTGTAGTAATCGCTGTTTTGGGAATATCAGCAGGATTTACAGCTATTTGATGGTAGGCCTTAACTAAATCGATGGTGGAGAAGATGGAACATCCAGAAAGTTGATGTGAGAAGTCATGAATGTGTCGTATAGGGTAGCGATCAGGTATAGTGCGGGAATTCAGAGCTCGGTAGTCCCCACAAGGTCGCCATGAATTGTCCTTCTTTCTCACCATGTGCAAAGCCGAAGACCATGGACTCTCCGAACGGCGAGCAATGCCACTAGCGAGCATGTACTCAAACTCTTTCTTGGCAGTCTGAAGTCGAGCTGGATCCAGACGTCGTGGTTTACAAGATACTGGAGGTCCTGGCGTAGTCTTAATATAGTGTAGTGTGCTGTGCTGTGGCGGTGAATGCACACCAGCAGGCCTTGTAATCTCCGGAAACTCTCGAAGTATTTGATGGAATTCTGACTCACCATTAACAGATTTCACAGAGGCGATATCGTCAGTGGTTCCTGTTCTTTCTGAAATGGCGGCGACATGTAAAGTTGTAGTACCGTCAACCAGACGTTGATTCCTGCAATCAACTAGTAAATTGTAGTGGCTAAGCAGATCAACACCAATGATGGGTTTTGACACGTCGGCTATTGTGAAGCTCCAAGAAAATATGCGTCTGAGTCCTAAATTGAGATGAAGCTGTATAGGCCCGTAAGTATGGATGATACTGCCGTTTGCCGCTATTAGATCATACTTGGAACGAGCGCAGGACGTCTTGACTGCTGATCGTGGGAAAACGCACAAGTCTGAGCCAGTATCCACAAGGAATTGCATTTTCGTGGCGCGGTCGGTGACAAAAAGACGGCCTGTAGATGGAGGGCAGTCGTTGGCCGCTACTTCCGACCGCCCTGGGCGTTTCCCGACTCGAATGTGCAGGGCTGCCTACACTTCTTTGCCTGTGCTCCAAAAGTATAGTGGTAGAAACAGTGCGGGTGGTCTGGCGGTGGCTGTGTGTAATTCGAGCGACTGCTTGAGCGGTTTCTCTGAAAACTAGGCTTGGAACGTGAGTGACTCCTATTATTCCTGTCATTAGTAAGGGCTGCTACTTGCCTGGCTAGCTCATTGACCTGCCTTGTTAGCTCTTCCATAGGCGAAGATGGTGCGATGACAGTAGAAGTGCTAGCCATGGAGACCTGAGGTATAGCAGGAGCAATTTCGTACACTTTATCAGCCAATTCTCCCAGTTTATCTAAAGAAAGATCCATCTGTGAAGCAATAACAGTCTGTATATTCTGTGGCAGTCGACTAGTCCATAAAGTGGCCAAAAAATCACTGGGTATTGAAGGACCCGCTAAACTCTTCAAGTGACGCAGGAATTGCGAGGGCTTTCGGTCGCCAAGCTCCTCGTGCATAAGTAACTGTTTCACGCGCTTTTCCTGTGAAGCGGACAGACGCCTTATAAGCTCGGTCTTCAATTTCAAATATTTGTCCTTTTCAGGAGGCCTAGTAATGATATCTTTCACTTCGATGGCGTATTGGTGATCAAGCTGTGCTACGAGATAATTGAATTTTGTATCATCAGTAGTAATTCGGGAAAGATCAAATTGACACTCTAATTGGGCAAACCATAAAGCCGGTTCTTCTGGCCAAAATGGTGGTACTTTTACACCAACTCTCAATACTTCATCAATTTTAATCACTTTTTCGGACTCGCACATTTTAAAAACAAAAGTCGCTCACCACTCGTGTAAGTAAGGCCACGGCCAACCTCTTTGTTGCTATTGGCAACGAAGTTTGTTTGACAGGAAAAATTTTTTATTCAAAATTATTTTTATTTTAAGCTCACGATTTCCAGGTCACAAATCAGCGCAAAAGGTGCTTCTTGTTCGTAGTCGGTGGTCACCAGTGTAGAAGGTGGCGTGTGGGTTCCCACTAAACCAACTTCTAACAAGATCGGCATTCAGTCGCACACGATGTGTAGTTAAGTATAGCAGTAGGAAGCAGACGAAGCAGTAGTAGGTAGAAAGCGGAGAAGGTATAGAGAGGAACTTGATAGCAAAGAGGATAGTATATACAGATAGATATATTACAATTTCACAACACAGTTTACAATAAAAGAATATCGACACCAGAGACGCGTGTCATGTGGTAGAGAACCGACGAATGAAGAACGCCGCGATCCGTCGATGTTTTTCATTGCGCGCGCAGCCGTTGCCAAACGATAGGTTGAGGTTTGTTATGAGTGGCGAGTGTCTCGCTACATACCCTTATGCTGGAAACCTTGCCAAATTTTAGCGTATATTATGTTTTTAGTCATTTTCCATCAAAGCTCCAAACATTGCCATGACCTTTGCTAAAATGTTTGTCGTCAAACACCGACATCAAAACAAACATACTAGACAGAACATTGAAATATTTTAAATTACCAGCTGGTGTTCTTGACTTCCAATAATTGGTGACGTAGTTCACGAAATGTCAAACTCAATCCGTTGTTTTCTGAAATATTCAAATTTCAGGCTAAGCGATTTGCTTATTTTTTCTCAAGAACCTACACCCTAACAACGTATTACAAAAAATAAATAAAGAAGTAAACAAGAGAAACAGGAACTATTTTCATACATACATACTCGTAGTAGATGGACAAACAGTTTGTTATAAATTTCAGACTCAGCTATATTTATAGGAAGCATGCTTTTTCAAACGCGTCTTGTAATCTTGTGTCTAAACGAGTATATATAAAAGAAAGTCGTGTTAGTTACTCCACTTATAACTCAAGAACGGCTGAACCGATTTAGCTGAAAATTGTTAGGGAGGTAGTTTAGAGCCAGGAGAAGGACATAGAATACTTTTTATCCCGGGAAGCCCACGCGGGCGAAGCCGCGGTAAAAAGCTAGTTATTTATAAATACCTGTAGATGTAGTCAAACACAATAATTTTATGTATGTATTTATACTGCGCCGAGACCATGTCTAATTTTCCACCCACTCTAAGGTTGAATGGAATTGATTGTTTTAGCCTTTGTTCACTGTTTTGAGTAAAGTAGTTTCTGTAATATATTTGTGGAACACTGGATATTATTTATAATATAATAAGGTTTTTTTTAAATGATTTTCAACTAGTACCTCTGTCTAGCACATTTAAATAAATCAGGTCAATGTTCACGAGACACATCTCCACAAACGAAAAATAAACCGAGGCTGATCCTGCGATCCACCGATCCATCAATGTTCAGAACAGAAATGCGGCACGCTATCACCTGAACAAATATTTACAGACGAAGTTATTAAAAATACGCCATATTGTTGGCACGCCAATGAATATATACATAATTCCATATACATAATTCATATCCTAATAAATGCGAAGTTTTGTCTGTTATACTTTTACGGCTGAACCGCTGAAAATATTTTGGTGAAATTTGATATGGATATAGTTAAAGGCCGAGGTCAATCACAGGCTATATATAACTGAGTACAATGTGAGCGAACAGCTAGAGATATGGCTATTATTTTTTTATTTCATGTGCTATATGAAATGGAAGTATTTCATATATATTGTTGCCTGCGGCTCCGCCTGCGTGGAACTCGATTATATCGCGCCCAAACGTAGCCTATATTTGACTCCTAGTTTTAAACTATATCCATACCAAAGGTTATCTAAATCGGTTCAGCGGTTTAGCTATGAAAGCGTAACAGATAGACAGTATTTCGCATTTATAATATTAGTCTTGCGATATTTTAACAATTTTATTTTCATCGCCTTCAAAAAAAAATTATTTTGCAAGTACGCGCGTGATTTCTTATTACTATGCCTTCAAATGATATTATTATCTACCTTCAACATTATTTTTCATAAATTTCATGTTAGTTTTAAATTACTACTAAATACTCCAATCACAGACACTCATAGCCAAAGTTTAAGCAATTTTCGAAACTCAAAATCTATTTTTCGTCTTCTAATTGGAGTTACTCGGTGGCACAGACCATAGATAAAAAAAAATCAAACCGCGCGCAATTTCGAAATTCTATGGTTTCAAATAACTACTAAATCCTATAATAATGGAAATCTCTAGTCTCTGCCTACCCCTACGGGAGACAGGCGTGATGATATATATGTAAATATGTACTAAATCCCCCAATCACAGACACTCCTAGCCAAAGTTTAAGCAATTTTCGAAACTCAAAATCTATTTCTCGTCTTGTAATTGGAGTGACTCAGTGGCACAGACAGACATGTCCTCCACAAATTGAGGTAGCGTCGCTCGGGCTGGCACAGTCGGAAATCGAGTCCGCTGGCTGCCGCGCGCCAGATTGTGGACCACGGAACTGTTTTGGCATTTGTAGGGATTGTAAATTGTAAACTGCAGATGTAAGTTTTATGTAAATGCTTGTAGTAATACATGAATTTATTTATATAACATGTAAAACAGTACTCTTTTCATGTTAACAATTAAATAAAAACTGACTAATACTATTAGAAATAACAAAGCAACTCAATTATTTATTCTTTTATTGTTTTTAAGCAACAACCGACCATCTTTTTTTTTCAACTGAAAAACGCGCCCTGTCAAAACGTCGTAGTGACGTTCCACTCGCGCCCGACAACTAGTGTTATTCCACGACAATCGATTTTCTACACTTAACAATACTTACATTTTATAAGACATTTTTTATTAAAACGCTTCAAGACTGATTTTACTGGAAAAAAACCTGATGTCAGTATTTCAAAATGTTTTATTTCTGAACTCAAGCATCTCTAAACATGTAATATTAAAAAATAATAATGAATAAATATGAACGATACACATAGATTGAGCAAGTCTAAATATATTATGCATTTCTGTGATGGGATACAAACTGAACGATACTATAATTCATAAAAAATGTATAAACATCTAAGACCCAGAACAATTTGAACAAAAAAGGCCAATTCCCAATTTTCGTAGACTGGGGATCGAATCTAAAATCTCCAGCTTAACGGACTAGCCTGATAACCATTACGCCACTGATTTCGTCAAAAAATATTATAATTTGCCATGGTACACTGATAATTTCAAACTAAACCACGCAAATACCCAAATTAGAGATCTTAACCGTTATTCTGTATTACAAACCAACTTAGAAGATCGGAAGTGGGTCGAATGACCCCACGTGACCTCCAAAACGACCTCAACTTATTAATAGATATGCAAATTTTGAAATTAAACCATTTACCTTGCCGGTGCTGCGAGTTAATTAATGTTAAGGAATTCGTAGTTATTATGGATGTTAGCTTAACATTTTAAAAGTGGGAAGTGATGGGTGTATTGCATTAATTTCGATTTATTAAAATAACTCTAAATTAACCCTTATAAGGGTAATGAGGTGAGCCGAATTTTTTTCAATAAGCACAGCATATTAATTTGTCGTTCCTACCATCACCGCGGTCAGATTTTTCTGCTCCCGACTGTACTATGTTCTAATCTCTAAGATAGCGCAGCGAACGAAAATGAGTCTTGGCCTATGATAATAAGGACCTTCAATTAGGCTTGTTTTTATTTGAGTGTTATATATATGTATAAGCTGCGCTGTAAGTAACCAAATCAAATCAAATCAAATTGTTTATTTTCAATATAGGATATTCTTATCACTTATTGACGTCAATTGTTACTTATTTTAAGTTTACCACCACTTCCAAAGCGCAAGTGGAGAAGAAGTGGCGCCACAAACTCCACAGCAGCATTTTCTTCAAAAACGTCAATTCACAAAATTTGAGTCAAATCAGACGAGTTTACATTTGAATATTTTTATAATTACCATAAGTTTATTATTAAATAAATATTGAGGATTATTGAAATAGTTTAATAAAAATGTCAAGTAATAAAAGATGTCATGATAAAATAAAAAAATAAAAATAAAATAATGTACTGAATGTACATATGATCAATTTTTAGCTATAGTTTGGAGGACTCCGCACCAAGCTTAAGTTACACATCCTTGTCATTGAGAAAATCATGAGCGCTATAATAGGCTTTTTTACAAAGTAAATTCTTAACATGTGCTTTGAATTTTCGGTCAGGCAAACTAAGGACCGACTCTGGAAGCTTATTGTAATAGTGTATACAGTTACCCAAAAATGAGTCATTAACTCTACTTAGCCGATATGATGGGAGATATAATTTATTTTTATTCCGTAAGGGTCTATCCGTAACATCGCAAATTTTTTTAAAAGAAGAAATATTTCTCCTGGTATACATAATAACCTCAAATATATATTGAGAAGCGAGAGTTAAAACATTAATATCCTTAAACAACTCCCTAAGCGACTCCCTTGGTCTTAAACCATAAATGGCACGAATTGCCCGCTTTTGCAAAATAAAGATAGTCTTTATTTCACTTGCCCTTCCCCAAAGCAATAGTCCATTCGACATTAAGCTATGAAAATAACTAAAGTACACTAGTTTAGCAGTTTCCACATCTGCTATTTGTCTGATTTTTCTGACAGCATAAGCGGCAGAACTAAGTTTTTTAGCTAGGCTTGTAATGTGCGAACCCCATTGCAATTTAGAATCAATTGTGATTCCTAGAAAGGTGGTATTATCTACAAGTTCTAAAATCTCTCCATTCAACGTGACATCAACTTGAACCTGCCTCACGTTTGGTAGTGTGAATTTTATGCATTGGGTCTTATTAGCATTAAGCATTAAGTTGTTAGTTGAGAACCAATTAGAGATGGTATACAAAATATTATTCACATGATTGGTATTTACACTACGGCGATTCATTTTAAAGATTAAAGATGTATCGTCTGCAAATAAGACTATATCAGCGTTCTTTTCAACCGCGTAAGGCAAGTCATTGACATAAATCAAAAAGAGGAATGGTCCAAGAATTGAGCCTTGAGGCACGCCAATTTTTACTGTTGATCCGTCTGATTTGACACTATTTATATCAACAGTCTGACATCTATCACTTAAATAAGATCTTAGTAACTCAATTGACTTAGTATCAAAGCCATAATGAGAAAGCTTGAGCAAAAGTGTCTCATGATCAACACAATCAAATGCTTTAGAAAGATCACAGAAGACCCCGATAGCATCCTGTGATTCTTCCCACGCGTTGTATATATGAGTAATGAGTGCCACTCCCGCATCGGTTGTTGATTTACCGGCAGTAAAACCAAATTGTTGACTGTGAAAGAGGTTGTAGGTCTTAAAGTGCAGTAGCATTTGGTTGAGCATAATCCTTTCAAACACCTTGCTCAATACTGGCAAAATGGAAATAGGTCTGTAATTGCCAGGTTCTAATTTATCTCCTTTTTTGAATAATGGGATTAGTTTACTGTATTTCATTAACTTTGGAAAAATACCTTGATCGATACATTCATTAAAAATAAAAGCTAAATCTGAAGCTACAACATTGATAATGTGATAAATCACGCTAACAGACATACCCCAGTGATCCTCGGACTTTTTTAAGTTAAGCTCTTTAAAAGTTTTAACAATATCACTGGGGTGTATGTAAGAGAAATTAAACTTGGAGTTGCAAGGGGTGACATTCTCTTTAAGCAATGTTTCTGCAGCTTGTGGGCAAGAATTTATATTTGAAGTTATTTGCAATGGAATGTTTGTAAAATAATTTTCAAAAGAATTTACTATTTCTTTAGGGGAAGTAATTTTTTGATCTTCGAATTTGATTTCTTGAATATTTTCCCTTACTTTACATTTCCCAGTTTCTTTATTTATGACCCTCCAAGTCTCTTTCATTTTGTTAGGAGCAACATTAATCTTTTTTTTAATGTAATTAGCTTTAGCCATCCTGCAAACAATTTTGAAAGTCTTCGAGTAGTTTCTAACATAATCAACAAAACAGCTATCAAAAGTGTACTGTTTTTGGGCATACAAATCGAACAGTTTTTGTCTACTTTTATGAATACCCACAGAAGCCCATTCACTAAATTTTAATATATTATTGCGCTTAAGCTTTTTTTGTTTAAAATTTTTGGAGAAACTGTCAGAAATAACACTAAATAGTTTATTATAGTGACTATCAGGATTGTTATCTGTATAAGTCATTGAGCCTAGTTTATTCTCTATTGAGTTTTTAAATTGAGTATTTTTTTCTTTTGTGATGGGTCTACACATAAAACTGTCTTCTGTTACACGCGAATTTTTATTAAGAGTTATCAATTGACCACAATGATCCGAGGGTAATTTACTGAAAACAATTTTACTTAGCGGTTTTTGGCTACTGAAAAAATTATCAATACATTTAGCCGAAGTGGCTGTAAATCGGGTTGGTTCAAAAAATACATTATCTAGATTATAGCTACTAAATAGGTTTAGAAATTGGGAGCTTGTTGCAGAATTTACTAATATATCAATATTAAAGTCGCCACAGATAATTAATCCTTTCTTACTCTTTGATGCTACTGTAAGAACACCATCAACAACTTCCAAGAAGTCACCGAAATTACTACTGGGTGGACTGTACACACATAAAATTATAAATTCCTCAAGCTCGGCGCAGGATACCTCAGCACAGCGTTCAACAGAAAGTCTAGCTATGTCTGACCGCTCTTTATAGCGTAGACCATTTTTTATATAAATAGCGGAACCTCCTCTAATTGCAGACTTCCTCCTGAAACAGCTTGCAACATTAAAGTTGTTTAGACTAAGCATTGTCTCACACTCTTTAATCCAATGCTCTGTTAAACATAAAATATCTACATTTAATGTATCTAGAAATAATTCTACTATAAGTTCTTTGCCGGGAAGCCCTTCTAAGTTTTGATGTACTATTTTTAATTCCTGAGGGTTTCCCATTGTCTGGGTTTGCAGTTTAAATCTGCTATTGCGTCTCCTGAGTCACCATTACAAGTATTTGGCAACTCAGCAGATGTTGTCCTATGACTAGATGTTTGTTTACAATGTAAACTCGTCCAAAAATTAATAGTATAAGCTACAAGTGTAGCAAGCTTATGTCTATAAAAATTTGAAAGATAAAAATTATCTTTTGTCATAGAACATCCACTAATAAAGTTATTAGTGTCGAAATAAATTAATTTTTCATTATGACTACATGTCAAAGTATGTATTAAGTTATTAAATGAGTTAATGTTCTTATTTATGTTTGGAGGCTGGCAACTAAGATACGGAAATGCACATATAATTACTTTGAAAACATTTAAATTATTTAGGATTGTTTAATGTTGTCATATTAATAAATAATAATAATGGTAACACGGGTTGTCCATTTTTTCGATAAGTAGTATGGCAACCCCGTGTTCGATCATTCTAGAAGTTTAGAGAATCGTTGTTGGCGGTCGTCGCGCGCGCACGCTAAAAAAAATCTCGGATTTGTCGGGTCTCAGGCACTTTTATCAAGTTACCAAGTCATTATTATTGTTCTGGCATTAAATCAAAAATAAAGATTGCTGTTCGGCTTTAAAACTGTGTGTGCGTCATAATAGTGGTTGAAGGTAACGCTCATCTGGTCCAGCTCTGAGTCCGCCCAAGACCGCAACTCGACGCAGAGCATCGGAACGCCAGGCTCCAGGTAAGCTGATTAGCAATCAAATAAAATTTAGTTTTGTATCTTGTAAGATTGCGAAATTACGCTTCGTTTTGTTTTCGAGATACAGTCCACTTTTTTCGTTCAAAATTCATATAGGTAAAACCCTATTTGGTTCATTATTTTTGGTCCATCGGCCGGAATTTATCGTATTTTTGGCCCATCAGCATTAAAAAAAATGCGTATTGTCGTTTGTTTTTTTGCGTAATTTTTCGTAATTTTGCAAGATCATTTCATTTTTATTTTTCTTGTGAGGTACTTGATAATTTGCCTTGACCATTTTGTCGTTTTTGTTGGTACTTACGTTAGTTGTTTGTTGTACGCCATCTTTCATTTGTCGTTTTCGTTATCGTTAAGTTGGCAGTACAACTTTCGCTTAAAGTCACCATAGTAATTATAGTAGTTGGCTAAATTTACTTGTATCCAATAACGTTAAACTCATCTGTCAAAGTCAAAACGTCGACGTCAATTCGAGTGACGTATTGTTGGGTTTCAAATTATTGTAATATTGTTGTTTACATTCTCGGTTTTCTTATCGCTGTTTTGTTTTGTATGTTAAATTTAGTATTTTAAAGCAAAATGAGTGAACACAATAATAGTGACCTTGAACCCGTTACTGTAGATGCTTTTCGTGTCGCGCGGGATTATTGTATTATGCGTTTAGAGCATATCGAAAATTCAGAATTGCTAGGCTATACTGAGTCCGATTTTAAAGATATTGAAAAGGACTTTCATGAAGCGCAAATACGAATCTTGCGACCACTTCAAAAGGCACAACGTCTTGAGGAATATGAAGTCACAAGAGAATTCGAAAATCGTTTGAGTTCTGTGAAAAGTAGGTTAAGACAGGGTACCAGTAGTAAACAAACTGAAAATAAACTTTTAATTTCAGAAAATAACATAGCTAAACTACCTAAAATATCCATTAAACCGTTCGATGGGAAATTGGAGAATTGGGTATCCTTCAAGGAACTTTTTGACTCGTTGATTCATAATCGGAACACTATCAGTGATGTAGAAAAACTACATTACCTTTTGTCGAGTGTTCAGGGTTCCGCATATGAATTAATTAAAAGCTTTCCTTTGTCTAGTGATAACTATGTTCATGCATATGATACCTTGTCTAACTACTATAATAGGAAGAGACAAATTGCAGTTATGTACTATGAAAAGATATTGAATTGTGAACCAGTCAAAAATAAAAATGACTTAGAAAGAGTATTCCGGACATTCAATGAGAATTTAAGTATTTTGTTAAAATTTAATCTTCCTGATCAGAATTTCATGCTGTATTATTTATTATGGTCGAAATTAGATATAGCTACTCGTGAAGCATTTGAGTTACAACTTACTTCGAATGTTGATGTTCCGAAGTTTGATGATTTGAAAAACTTTATCGATAAACGAAGCAAAGCTTTAGAAAATTCAAGCATTAAGCCATCTTATATTAAACCACTGACTAAAAATAAAACAGCATATGTCGTTTCGAATCTTTCTTGTGTATTTTGTACTGAACGACATGATCTTACCAGTTGTACAAAATTTTTGAAACTTGATAGTTTTGATCGGTTTAAATTTGTTAAAGAAAAGGGTCTGTGTATTTTATGTTTTTCAAATGCCCATAGAGTGAAAGTTTGTCGTGCTTCTCATTGTAGTGTGTGTAATCGTTCACATCACACTTTATTACATTTCACTAAGAACATACAATCACCTGTACCCAAGGAGACTGGTAACTCTCCGCCTAGTGGTAATATAAGTACCTGCAATAGTAACACGGTGTTAACTTCAGTGAACAGAGAAAACACTACTTTATTTTCTACTGTTAAAGTTTTGATTAAGGATAGTTCCGGTAACTTCCAACCTGTAAGGGCACTTCTTGATTGTGCAAGTACATGTAATTTTATTTCTAAATCCTGCGCAAAAAGGCTAGGGTTAAATATTTGTCGTGGCCAACATGCTGTCTATGGTATTGGCAGTTCTGTCGCTCAACCACTCGGCTCACTTTTATGTGAAATTAAGCCGCTTGGTAATATAACTTTGTCGTCGAATATTAAATTCGAAGCTCTCGTTTTGTCGTCGATATGTGCTGATCAGCCTACCCAACCTATCGATACGTCGAGGTGGTCGCACATAAATAATTTGTCGCTTGCGGATCCTGACTTTGTTCGCTCGGCGCCAGTGGACATGCTGCTCAATGCAGATATTTTCGCTTCGTCATTGTTACCTGGCCTTCGGCGAGGAAAGCCTGGACAACCTACCGCTTTGAATACCGTCTTCGGATGGATCGTTATGGGTGAGTGTGACGGAAGTCAACTCACATCAAACGCTGTCATCTCTTGTCGTAACAATAATAAACATTGTTTTTTCGTATCGGATCTTTCACCGACATTGTCACTCGATAATTCTATTAAGAAATTTTGGGAATTAGAGAGTGTTAGTTCTCCGACTAAACCTTTCGTATCGAAGGAGGATCAATGTTGCGAAGATTATTATCGTTCAAATTATTATCGCAATGAAGAGGGTAGATTCGTGGTACCTTTACCTTTTGTTGATCCTGCGAATAAACCTACGTTCTTCAATTCTCGTGAAATTGCTCTTAAGAGATTTTTATCGTTGGAACGCAAATTAAATTGCAATCCTGAGTTCAAAAGGTCTTATGTTGAATTTATGGAAGATTATGAGTCTCGTAACCACTTAGAAGAAGTGGACCCTCCCGCTGCAAGTGAAGGTCAATTTTATTACATCCCTCATCATGGTATACTGCGTGATTCAGTGACTACACCTTTGCGCGTTGTCTTCGACGCCAGCGCCAAAGATAGCAAAGGGATTTCGTTAAATTGCACTCTTCTAGCTGGTCCTAAACTCCAAACCAACATTTTCGATCTGCTTATGCGCTTTCGTTGGCATGCCATCGTCTTTACGGGCGATGTCAAGCAAATGTATAGGCAGATTCTAGTTCCCAGTGAAGACGCTAACTATCAGCGCATCCTGTGGCGGCCCTCAGCCTCGAGTCCAGTTCGAGACTATTGCCTTAAGACGGTGACGTATGGTGTCTCTTCTGCACCGTTCCAAGCCCTTCGTACCATAGCTCAGCTTGCCATAGACGCTACAAGCGCTTATCCAAATGGTGCTGCTGTTCTCACTCGCGACATTTACGTTGATGACGTCGTCACAGGAGCAGCCTCTGTCGAAGAAGCTCGCTCGATTCAGGAGGAACTCACAAAAATATTGTCGTCAGGTGGTTTTCATCTGAGAAAGTGGACTTCCAACAGCAGTGATTTTCTGGAAAATCTTCCATCTTCAGACCTCTACTCACAGGATTTTATAAATTTCGATGAGATGTCTGACATCTCACTTAAAATATTGGGATTGCTTTGGCAACCTCAATCAGATTTTTTTCGTTTTCTCGTATCGAGTATTCATCACGGGCGTTGCACAAAGCGCACCATTCTTTCGGAAATAGCCCGGATCTTCGATCCGTTGGGTTTTCTTTCTCCCGTCACTTTTCTCGCTAAGTACCTAATGCAATTACTCTGGATTTCCGGTGTTTCATGGGATGACGACGTTCCGGAAAATATTAGGTTAGAATGGCAGGAACTTAAGGCCCAACTTTCATCATTGAGCTCTGTGGCTATTCCTCGCCGTATGGTCGAGGAATTTGACGTACTACAACTTCATGGATTTTGTGATGCGTCAGAGCGTGGGTTTTGTGCTGTAGTCTATTTTCGTATGATGAGCAAAAAAGAAGATATCGCTGTCCAATTGGTTTGTGCCAAGTCCAAAGTTGCACCACTACGTAAAGTGTCGATACCGCGTCTTGAATTGGTTGCAGCAGTTCTATTATCGGATTTGATAGCGTCAGTCGTGGAGGCTCTGAAGCCCTTTCACTTGATAAATGAGATCTTCGCATGGTCGGACTCAACGGTGGCGTTGACCTGGATTAAGTCGTGTCCGTCGAAATGGAAGACGTTCGTGGCCAATCGTGTGAATCACATTCAAGAGCTTGTTCCTCCCGACTCCTGGCACCATGTAGGAACTGCTGACAACCCAGCAGACTGTGGGTCTCGAGGGCTACTACCTAGTAACTTAGTTAATCTAAATTGCTGGTGGAACGGACCTTCGTGGCTAAAAAACCGTAGTGAAACTTGGCCCAAGTCAGCGTTGATAGCAAATAAAGATATTGTTCACGATGAACAAAAAATTGTCGTTCTCGTTTCGTCTAACAATGACGATTTTGTCGAAAACCTTTTAAAAAGATTCTCATCGTTGAAGACACTCCAACGTGTCTTAGCTTATTGCTTTCGGTTTACACAGAATTGTAAATGCAAAATTATTGAAAATCGTATCGAAGGGTCTTTACAACCGTTTGAGGTTCAAAGAGCGCTTAATTTTTTGGTTAAGTATGTGCAAGAGAGTGTATTTTCGTCGGAGTTGGAACTTTTAAAAAAGGATTCTTCCAACTCACTCCCTAAGAGTCTTCGCAAATTATCACCTTTCGTTGACGAGGCGGGTCTTCTCAGGGTGGGCGGTCGCCTTGCTAATGCAAAAATTTGCTTTGAAGCAAAACACCCGCTTTTATTGCCCCGTTGTCATCGCCTCACTTCTCTGATAATTCAGGAATATCATCTTCGCTTTATGCATCCTGGTGCTCAAACTCTTCAAAATCTCCTTGCACAGAATTTTTGGATACTATCGTGTAAGCGCGCTATTCGTTCGGTAATCTCGGGTTGTATTAAATGTTTTCGAGTTCGTCCCCAACTTGCTCCTGCTCCGCTTATGGGAAACTTTCCTTCATACCGTGTTAACCAACTTAAATGTTTTTCAAATTCAGTTGTCGATTATGGTGGACCGTTCAGTATAGCTCTTGGTCGTGGTCGTGGTGTCAAAACCTTTAAAGGGTACATCTGTGTTTTCGTGTGCGCCGCTACCAAAGCTTTACACATTGAACTCGCATCGGAATTGTCAACAGAGGCTTTCCTCGCCGTTTTGCGTAGATTTATCGCTCGTCGTGGTCGATGCAGCCATCTCGTCTCCGATCAGGGCAGAAATTTTATCGGTGCTAGTAACTATCTTGGTTCTCTGATGCAAAAAGCCGCTGAGTCTCAGGAGATTAAGTTCTCGTTCAGTCCTCCTGGGAGTCCGCATTTCAATGGATTGGCAGAGGCGGGAATCAAGTCAGTGAAGACACATCTCGCTCGGGCTATCGGTACACAACGTTTGACTTTCGAGGAATTTTATACTGTATTGACACAGGTAGAGGCTATGCTAAATTCGCGACCTTTGACACCTCTTAGTTCGGATGCTAATGATCTCTCAGCTTTAACCCCGGGACATTTCCTAACATTGGAACCTCTTTCGATTATGCCCGAGGAAAACCTCACACATTTAAATGTTAGCGTTCAACAGCGGTGGAAATTAATTCAGAGAATCCATCAGTCATTTTGGTACCGATGGCAAAGTGAATACATACACACGCTACAGCAAAGAGCAAAATGGGACAAAACTTATCCTAACCTTATTGTAGGTACAATGGTGCTTATAGTTAATGAAACATTAGATCCTCTAAAATGGCCATTAGGTCGTATCATTGCCCTGCACCCTGGTGCAGATGGAATTTGTCGAGTAGTAACGGTAAAAACTGCCGTCGGTCAGTACAAAAGACCAATCGTTAAAATTTGTCCTTTGCCCATGGCAATTGACTCTTAGTTTCCTAAAATATTAAGTTATCGGTCACCTAGCCCTTGTTAGCACAAGGCTAAGTGTAAATTTAGTTGTCGTTAATCGTTAAGTTTTAATTAATGTACTGTTTTCAACAGCATCTTTTCGTAGTTTTAAAAGTATTTGTCGTTATTGTTATCGTAAATATCGCGGCATCTATGAGCATGCCGTCACATTTAGGTGGGCGGAATGTTTAATGTTGTCATATTAATAAATAATAATAATGGTAACACGGGTTGTCCATTTTTTCGATAAGTAGTATGGCAACCCCGTGTTCGATCATTCTAGAAGTTTAGAGAATCGTTGTTGGCGGTCGTCGCGCGCGCACGCTAAAAAAAATCTCGGATTTGTCGGGTCTCAGGCACTTTTATCAAGTTACCAAGTCATTATTATTGTTCTGGCATTAAATCAAAAATAAAGATTGCTGTTCGGCTTTAAAACTGTGTGTGCGTCATAATAGTGGTTGAAGGTAACGCTCATCTGGTCCAGCTCTGAGTCCGCCCAAGACCGCAACTCGACGCAGAGCATCGGAACGCCAGGCTCCAGGTAAGCTGATTAGCAATCAAATAAAATTTAGTTTTGTATCTTGTAAGATTGCGAAATTACGCTTCGTTTTGTTTTCGAGATACAGTCCACTTTTTTCGTTCAAAATTCATATAAAACCCTATTTGGTTCAAGGATATTAATACTAGAGATAATATCTTTTTTAAGCAATTTCTTACAGTTACCTACAAGTAATACAATAGTTGTATTGCTGTTAAATTTTTTTTGTTTAATTTTTTCTATTATTTGGTTGTAGGATGCATTAGGAAAGCAAAAACTAGTACAATTGTCTAAAATATTATTAAAAATACGACCCATATTACGACCTAAGCTGTCAGAAAATATCAGAGTATTATGAATTGGGTTGTCAGTTGCGACACAAGCTAATACAGCAGATCCTAACAAATCACTATCACATGAAGATAATACAGACACAGAGTTACATATGTCGGGTTTATTTAATATCCCACAAGTACATAGTTGTACTGCTGTTGTTAATTTCTCTTCAATATACCTACTGTCATTAATCAGTTGCTCCGTAGCCAACTCATGCTCAGTGATTTGCTTTTGCACCGAATCATACTTAATTTTAAGGCTGTAAAAATCGTCACTTAGTCTACTAATAAAAGATTTAAGTTTAGCCGTGTCGACACTGTACAACTCTTGACTTTCCGCCAATTGTTTTTTACTTATCTCGAGGTCTGAGCAAATTTTTGAATACATTTTCATACCGTTTTTAATTTTTGATATACAAGACTTTTGTAACATATTTCTTTATCTTTTAATAGGATAACATACTGATCTGGAGGTGTTATAAAGGAAACGCCGTGTCTAGTAAGTGTACTGTAACTACAACAAATCCAGCAAAGGGGAAAAAAGGGCTAAGAACATGAGAATTACAAAATTCTGGTATTTATTTGCTACAAACGTATCATATACGAACGATCAAAATAAAATTTGCTCAACTAGTCCTACACTCACTGAACTACTCTTTAACCCATCATCAATATAATATTTCCTTATTATTGTAACAATAACTTAACCTAAGTCTATATGATAAATGATCTCTGACTTGGTGCCGAGCATTAGACAATATTTACCCCCAGCATGCATGATTAGAGAGTCCATTGACGCGGAGATCGTGCCCAGCCGGCTGGAAATATCGTAGTCAGCTTAGCTGGGTACACGTTTTGTTACACTGTGACGTCACGTGGAAAATGTACATAATAATTAGATTGCCTAAATGCCTAATTTGGCTCAAAGAGGTTGCGGAGGTGGGACAGCGGTCGCTCTATTGTGATAACCAGCAGGCTAGTCTCAAACGCACCCGTAGCCAATTGACAATTTCTAAACGCTAACGATTGTCGACAAGAACAAAATGTATGGCATTGACATAAGCTGCGGTAAATCTCGTGGTTAATCTTATGTCAATGCCATACATTTTGTTCTTGTCGTACCTCGTTAACGTTTTGCGATTGTGACTTTGGCTAAGTCCCCAGGTAGCTATTCTCATTCATTCTTCGCTTACGCTTGAAATATTTCGTCACACATATAGATAACTGCAAATGCCTTCCAATCGCGAATATTCGCTAGTGGTAGGCAATTCGCTGCGAATAAGATTCAATCGCAGCGAGTTGAGTTTGCGGTGCAAAATTATCTCTTCCAGGCTACCTTTGAGTGATGAGAAATACGACAAAAGACGGTGGTTCGTAGAAGAAAAAACGAGAGAGATCGAGAGATACGAATATATAAATTTATTTGTGCTCGCGTTTTCGAAAACGGCTATAACGATTTCTTTGAAATTTTAAACATAACTTCTTAGATAAGAAGTTATGTTTAAAAACACTTACTAGCTAGGTTCCATATCTGAAAAAAAAATATTTTACCCATATTTTCACGCAAATAGATTTTCGCCATAAAATGGTAGTTAAAGTAGAATAATTTTGACATCTCCGTGACCGACTCTTTGGTCTAGCAGATTACGCGTCACCCTTTTATTTTCATGATTCCCAGTTCAAGTCCCAACCAAACTGACTTGTTTTTCTCTTTACGCATTGATTGTAACAGTGATTTTTTTTTTATATTAAAAATATTCAATTTGTTAGTATTTTCCCACAAAATATTTTTTGCGTGTATTATCTTGATATTCATATTTATAAAGAATACTCGCTATTTCACATAAATAATTTGGTATATTGACCCGTACCTATAACTAACTGAGAGACATATTCCAATTTGTTCCTAATTTAAAAATTACAAATTATAAATTTTGTTGATGAAATTACAAATAATGCTGTAAGTAATAAGAAAAACTTATGAACATCATGAGTAGACATTCAACAAACAGTTGTGGCCATTTTGTCCACAGAGAATGAATGCCTTCAATACTCATTCCGACATATGGACCATTGATGTCTACTCCGGCCATTGACCTGAAATAAATAGGGTAAAAAGAGCAATTATCTTGGCCCTAACGAGCTGGTTGCGTGTTGCGCGGCTGAGACTGATAGCTTTGTAGACGAAAAAGTACTATAGCGCCATCTTTTATTCAGCTATTTAAAACATAATACTGAAATAAATTTTGAAAACTCACTCGCGATTAACATGTAAAGGTCTTAGGTAAGCTAGTGGCAGATAATTATATGAAATCAGAAGCTTTTGCCCCAACGGCCATCAGTTTTGTATTGTTTGTGCTCCGCCCAATGCTACTGCATTAAACTGATTCGCTAGAAACGTAGAACTATAAACTGCTATACTCAAGGTTTTATACTAACGAACATGTACCAGTAAACTCAGCGAAAAAAGACATATTTAGGTGACAGAAACATACTAGATTTATAAAATTAGTTTAGGATTGAAAATCTATAAGAGATATTATGTCCAGCATTGGACATTTCTCGTGTCTGAAATGATAAAATGCTGTCAATTAGTGTAGTAA
Source organism: Apomyelois bistriatella (assembly GCA_947044815.1). Taxonomy (NCBI): domain Eukaryota; kingdom Metazoa; phylum Arthropoda; class Insecta; order Lepidoptera; family Pyralidae; genus Apomyelois; species Apomyelois bistriatella. Next base: position 15,099,337 of record OX345690.1, read on the forward strand.
CAACATTGTTCGTTTTCTATACTTTCCACGCTTTGACAGATAGGATCATTTTCTTAATCCAATATTTAATTAAAAAAAAACAGTTTAATCTCAAAGTATAATTAGAAATAACCCTTTCCAGCCGATGTCGAAACAAACACAGCCGATGAGTAAAAATGAAAAACAACGCGAGCGAGCAAGCGAGCGGAAACCGCAAAAATCTATTAAAAAGCTGAAAGGGTATAATTTTGCGAAAATCACCAACCGGTTTACAGCGAACGAGTCCTGCGAATTTTGTGTGCAAGTAATTACGTTTGGCTTAGATTTTATAACAAAATTATTTGAAAGGTTGATGTGGAAATATAAATGTATTTTCATGCAGGACTTCCAACATAATTGCATCCTAATTTTACATTCAAACGTACGATGTGCTTTAAATAACCTTAACAGCATTTCATCATCATCATTTCAGCCGCAGGCTGTTCACAGCTGGATATTGGCCTCCCCCAAGGATTTACAAAAAAACCGGTTGGAAGCGGCCTTTTCAGGTCATCTGACCATCTGGTCGGTGGGAGTCCGATACTTCGCATACTGGTGCATTCAGGAACCTTTCTGCCCTATCGGCCATCAGTTCGTCGCGCTATGTGCAGCATAGTGACAGCATTTATATCATCATATTGTGTGGGTTTAAAAAGTCAACTACACTATATCCTGTTGTCAGAGTTCTTCAAAACCGCGCCTTTAGTTTGGCAGCCGGACATAACGTGCTTTTAGAAGCACTGAATCATCTTTATACGTTAGGTCGTTAAGCCGTTGGTCCCGGCTGCCATCTGGTAGTCGTTAAAGGAACCACGACAGAGGCCGAGAGGCGGTTCCGAAGAACACACACACTAGTGTCAGAACACTAGGGTGTGCATGGTCGATTGACCATGACACCTACACGAAGTGAATGAATGAATCTTTATAATCAGACAATACAGTTTACAGGCTGTAGGGCAGGCTCGTTTCGGAGGTCAATATCCACTTCGGGTCGCTGATCGAGTGCCATCAGACAAACAGGTGATTCAAGTCTGTCCTGCAATGTAATGCAAAGCTCCAAAAGTCCTCAATATATGTTTTTTTTTGTTGTGGAGAGAAAGTTAATTAATTGTATAAAAAAGATCTTTAGAAAACAAATTATTTGTTTAAAAATACACCTTGGAAGCATGAGTTTCGACTGGTAAAATTGTCTGGTCGCAAATGGAGAATAATTGTGGAAGAAACTACACCCTAGTATTATTAATAGTAAGTTAATGTACTTAACAGTCAAAAGTTACAAACGCTTTGTGCCAAATTACAATGGGTCACATCATTTCGACCTCGGTGGCGTAATGGTTAACATGCCTGACCGCTACTCAGAAGGTCCCGGGTTCGATCCCCGGTCAGGTCAAGATGAAAAATGATCTTTTTCTGATTGACCTGGGTCTCGGATATTTGTCTATATATGTATTTGTTATAAATTATAGAATCGTTGAGTTAGTATCCCATAACACAAGTCTCGAACATACTTTGAGGCTAACTCAATCTGTGTGATTTGTCCCTATATATTTATTTATTCCTGCCATCAATTTGGAGTTCTTCTTCAAATATGGTACTCCCAGAGCGAACTCACCTCAATCAAATGGCCTTCCTATTCACCTAGATCAAGACCTCCACACAACAGAATCGCGGCACACGACAATAAGTGCGCTATGGTTTAAATCCGTAGATTTAAAAAAAAAATCCCTCGCGATTTTTAAATTCTATGTTTAATTAAATTAAACTATTTTACACGGTTTTCTATCGCGTTTATTGCTTACTTATTTATACCTAAAGTTTCAAGCACTTTACAGAGCTCATGGTCAAAGCAGAGCTTCGACGAGTCAAGTCTGTCTTGAGAAGCAACAAACTCAGCCTTCCACACATACGACACAGATGTCGACCCAAGCCACACACAGTTGACCGTTTCCCAGCCATCTTACCTTACATAAAGGGAGTCACAGACAAGATTGGTAACATACTTAGGCGAGCTTCAATCAAGACTTACTACAAGCCGCATAAGAAAATAAACCAACTTTTAAGACCTGTTAAATCCAATATCCCATTGCAAGATACTGGAGTTTATAAAATTGACTGTGACTGTGGTTTATCATACATTGGGCAAACAAAGAGAAGCATTGGTACCCGTATCAAAGAACATATTGCTGACATGAAACATAGACGCTCAACCAAGTCTGCAGTCTGTGAACACTCACTTGACAAATCCAACCACTACATGCGTTTTGATAATCCTCAAGTCCTTGCAAAAGAAAACAGATTTATACCAAGGATGATACGTGAAGCGATCGAAATTAAAAAACATCCTAATTTCAATAGAGAGGATGGATGGCAAGTACCACCAGCTTGGGACCCAGTTATCAATTTAATAAAATCTCAAACTCATCGGAAGACTACAAGTGTTTTTGATACTGTCAGCCAATACTGTGTGAATCGAAATAGTTTTCAATTATTTATGAGCTATGGTTTTGTATTCTTGTGACATCAGAAAAAAATGACACAGACGAATGTCAACTCAGTCTGCCTGCGACCATGAGCTCTGTTAAATGCTTGAAACGTAAGGTATAAATAAGTAAGCAATAAACGCGATAGAAAACCGTATAAAATAGTTTAATTTCATGTGTAACAATCGCGAAAACATAAGAAATCATTTCTATGTTTAAATCGGTGTAGAGAAAAAAATACTTTTAAATTGTGGTTTTCGGAATTGAATAATCAATTCACTTAAATTAAAAAACGTTTTGAGCATACCATTCGGCAGACGTGAAATATTTTCTTTTAAAATAAATGCACACAAGTAGAAATTTTTATAAGCAAAGCAAACACCTAATGAAGGCTGAAATGTTTGCCAACTTACAGGTGAGCGCATCGCCGCGCCGGGCGCCTCTACAAAATCCCGAATTCTTGATTGCACTGGAGCTTTTTGTGCAAAATAGTAGAAATACAGAAAAAGTGCCTTGGACACATTATTTGAATTTGTATCTACATGTATAATTTTGTCGACCTCAGTGGCGTAATGGTTAAAATGCCTGACCTCTACTCAGGAGGTCCCGGGTTCGATCCCCGGTCAGGTCAAGATGAAAAATGATCTTTTTCTGATTGACCTGGGTCTTGGATGTTTATCTATATATGTATTTGTTATAAAATATAGTATCGTTGAGTTATTATCCCATAACACAAGTCTCTAACTTACTTTGGGGCTAGCTCAATCTGTGTGATTTGTCCCTATATATATAAAAAAGAAGAAAAAAAAAATGTGTGTTAATGGCATTCTTCGTCTGAGTTTCCCGGTTGCATCTTCAGCTTACGCTTCAAAGCCCAGGGTACGCTATTAATCATGGTCCTGATTTGAAGGAACTGGTTATAACAATGGAGCGACTGCCGTCTGACCTCCGTAACCCATTTATACAGGGAGACCAGACCAACAGGAACATGATCCGGGTGTTATATTGGCCAACACTATTAGATTTTTCAGTTTTAAATTTCCTGAACACTGTAGAAACATTTTTCTTCTAAGAAGAAGAGAGTGCTGCTGTCAGAAAAACCACATCTAGCACGGCTCTCTTGAAATCTTTCATCACCAGCCCGATGTCAGTTTAGATAATCATGCATGAGTTTGAAAAACACAACACTCCTTCTAGCCAAATTGGTTAAGTTAAACATCTGTACTTGTTTATTTTTATACACTGGATTTCTGACGGCGACAAGTAACGCGTCTTCGGTTTTCCTTTAAGTATTTCGCGGCGGAATATGTTTATTATGTCGTTGGGGAAGAAGAGGCAATCAATCATTACGCATGTCTCAAAGAAAGCTTGGTCTGGCTTCAATATAATTCTGTGTTTCCTTGGAATAAGGCGCATTTTGATGCTGATGTGTATGGTGTGAAAAATGTTTCTATTTGGGGTTGCGTACATAAAATGTAAAAACTGAACTCTATTAGTAAGACTTCGCTGTCTGTCCGACTGTCTGTCAGCAGGTTGTATCTCAGAAAGGCAGTAGCATAGATATTTGAAATTTTCAAAAGCTTATATTTATATGTTATACAATGAGATTAAATAAATACATAAATATAATCACGACTTTACCCCATACGGGGTAGACAGAGCCTAGGGACATAAGACCTTCTCATGCTAAACGTGGTCTTCGTTTAGCATGAGATGTTAAAGCCGACCATGGGAATCGTGGAATGGAGAAATCATGACATAATCGATGCGGCTAGCAACTAGCAACCAATCACTATTGATTTTCTGTTTCAACAACCGTATTCAATTTTTCAATTTCATGCTAAACGTTAAAGAAATGAATAACAAAAACTTAAAACTAAAAGATTTGAAATTTAAGCTTGGCAATAGATGGATAATATGCGGTGCTTAAGGCCAACCTCCAATAAAGCCTCTCCAATAAAGAATAAGAAAATTTAAGGATTCCTAAAACAATAACACCAAGATTTAATTGAATACTGTTTATTTTTTAAAGGCTCTTGGTGACTAAATCCGACTCGCACTTGACCAGATTCATTGTCAAATTAATCCGAGATTTTTTTAGTATTCTGCGCTGAGTGTGGTTGGCTTTGATGTAAAACATAATACACTGTTGTGCTGATTTGGTGGTACCAAATAAACAGCTGTTCTTTCTTTCTTTCTATCGTGAATTGGAGCTCAATTCCAATGGGAATTTTTTGGTATCTATTCTTTATAGATGACGTAATGATTAATACTCAACTGTTAGCGTGAAAGGAACAGCTTTTAGATTGTGTATTCTTATGTTTGTTTGTTTGTAATAGCTTTATTCCATAAAATTAACATAAATACATAAAGTGATGTTTTTGTTACAAATTTTTGTTAATGTTTCCTTGATGTGGTCAATAAATATTAATAAATCGTAATTGAAAATTCATCGTGTCACGTCTGGTTAACACGAAGAACTAAGTCTTAATTTAGTATAAAAAGATATTTTATTTTGTAAATGTTATTCAGTCGTCGAGATAATGAACGGTGTACACTTCATCTCGTCTCTCATTTCCTGTTATATCCCGTGTGCTCTAGTTAATAGATACAGGTTGTTAATCGCAGTATCCAATATACATAACAATAAAATAAGTAAAAGGCTGATTTAAAATTATATTAAATTACTATACAAATAAATAACTTATTCCTGGATTGTCGCTAAAGAGGGAAGTGCGAACCCAGACAATCAACTTTCAGCACCCTCTCGTATCACCTTTAAAAACCGATGAGAGCCTTCTATTTCCGTCTTATAAGATGTCTGCACTATACTCCAATCAAGAGGCCCGCACAATATAAAGGAAATATATTGACAAAAGCGACGGGCGAAGTCTCATGATCGCGTGTGATACGAGTAGGCTCGCTTAATAACCGATAACATAACTAGCTGTTTCCCGCGGCTTCGCCCCGCGTGGGACTTGGTTATATCGCGCCCAAAAGTAAACTTCAGGTCGTTAACTACATCCCTACCAAATTTCATCACAATCGGTCCAGCAGTTTAGCCGTGAAGAGCTGACAGACAGACAGACAGACAGACAGAGAGACTTTCGCATTTATAATATTAGTATGGATGTTACAAGTCTTTTCATGGAGAATTTTGGTTATAATCGTGATATCTTTTTAGTATTAATCGCTTCTATTTGTAGTCCAGTAGTTGAGGCATTTACTAGAAGACCCGGAGGTCATGGGTTCGATTCTCACGGGAATCATGCCTTGTTTAGTTGTTTCCAGTTTGGTTTGGACTTGCTTAAATCATATGATAGCCTGAAATAAAAAAAAGAAACCGTGCTTCGGAAGACACGTTAAGCCGTTGGTTCCGGCCTTCATCTGGTGGTTTTTAAAGGAACCACGTCTAAGGTCGAAAGGCGGTTTTGAAGAACGCTAAGAGGGTTTTCATCGTCGGTTTACCTATAGTTCACCTTGTAACTCTCACCATATAATAATGAGCTACTTACCAGAGGGACCAATTGAACCCATAAATTAAGAAACCACCAAAATCAGTTTTTGTGAAAAGGGATTATTGAGATATACGCATACAAGTCAACCGCCGTTGCATTTATCTTGTGGAATGTATTTTTTTGCAATAAATTTATTTAACTAAAGCTTACAAATAAAACCAACATAAGTAGACACATACAAATACTCCATAGCAAAAGTCTTTCCATGCTTAGTATATCGACACGTTTAATTTAGGCTAGCAATTTCCGTGTGTCCGGGCCGCCAGACCTCGTAAACAAAGTTTGAGATGCACTGGGAGAAAAACATTTAGTTTATTAATTTTGTAAGGGTATAAATATAGTGAATATTAGAAATACCCTATCTACCTATTCTGCTATATGTAGATAACAACTATATATAATAATAGGTATAAAATAAAACGAAATTATGTGTAATATTTTTCTGATTTTTTCTTGTATAGAATGGCAATAGGTACTCGTAGCATTTGGTTATTTATTCTCACATAATCAAAGATCCTAGCAAATGATCAAAAGGGCTTATATAAAAGATAATTACTACATAGTATAAAACAAAGTTGCTTTCTCTGTCCCTATAATCTTTAAAACTACGCAACGGATTTTGATGCGGTTTTTTAATAGATTTTTTTAAAAGATTCAAGAGGAAAGTTTTTATGCCCATGCGAAGCCGGGGTCGCTATTATATTATAAAACAATTAAAATTAGCTCTACTAAATACAAAGATAATTACACTTTATAGCATTCCCATAAGACGCTGCTGGTTTTATAGGTAATCCTCGGTACCTCTTTTACGAGAGATCCTGTAAGATAAATGTTCATGGGACCTTTTGAATACGAAATTGACAGGCGACACACCCTGTATTAACATCTTTGTATATCACAAAGTCGGGTGAGTTACAGCATTTATTTGGCTTAACCGATCTTCATGATTTTTAATTTTGGATTTGTTATTGTATTTCATAAGCTGTGTACAAATAATAAAAAACTAAAAGTTAACTGGTAGACAAGTGTAGTAAACAGAAGTAACGTACAGTGAGTCACATCGAATATATCTTATATAGAATCAAAGTATATCCTTAGATCATAAGTATATCATATAACGGGTAATAGTAATTAATTGAGTAAAGTTACTATTATTTTTTTTCTATATGGCCCACTTTACCATTAAATAAGGATGGGTAAAGAAGCGAGGAGAAAACTAGTCTAAAGCTTCCGCTACCAGACTTCATGCAAACTACAATGGCCAGCGCCCACCCACTACTTTTAGTCCCAGCATGCCCGCCACCATCAGTTTGCACACACATTCCTTGTGACACTCGTTTCATCTTAACACGAGACATCCTCAGGTAAGGCACTATGTTAAGTTGTTAATTGTTTGACGCACAAACGAGGAATAACACAAATTCTTCGATATATACCAAAAATAGTGAGATGGTATTTTGCGTTTATGGTTAACATCGTATTATGTAATATCCATAGATTAAAAAAAAACAGACCGCGAATTCGAACTTCTTTGGTAATATCCGTATTATAATTTTTAATAACGCAAAATACCCAAAATTTCAAGGTTGGTATTTTTCGTATGTGGTATTAAACGTCGAAATGAAACAAACATCCCCTTTTTATTCTCCAATCGATCCAATCAAGAAGACAAACGCACTTCGTAACACCAGATGATCTGATACCCTGATACCCTGGGTCCTAATCTACGGCTTACTTCCTTTAATCGCTTCGGGCAAGTCTGAGTAGATTCGGCCCGAGGGACAAATAGCGAGGACCAACGATGATAGATGTTTATGAATAAATTATAAGTCGGTTAATCGATGCCCGGCAAGTTGCTTAATTGTCTTAGGTGAACAGATGTTCGAGTGAACTCATAACCGGTAGTTGGGTACGAGAAACAAATTGGCTAGTTAGCTTATAAATCACTATCACTACATAGTATAAAACAAAGTCGCTTTCTTTGTCCCTATGCCCCTTTGTATGCTTAAATCTTTAAAACTTCGCAACGGATTTTGATACGGTTTTTTTTAATAGATAGAGTGATTCAACAGGAAGGTTTTTATGCTCATGCGAAGCCGGGGCGGGTCGCTTGTTTAATATATAAGTTGGTATGGTAGAGAAAATAAATTTGTCGATAATTCCAGTGAAAAGTTGCATGGTTATAGGTACCACGTACTGAAGGCTTTATTTAAGTTTGATTTATTTTAGGCAACAGGCAAGTCGCGCACTTTTGGAAAAAAAAGCGAAGCATAAAATAATCTGCTATAAAAACCAACAGATTAACGAGAATCTCGGAATTGATTATAAGGCAGCAATTTATAAATATATTATATAAATCCTAAATCGCGCTTGCACAGTTTTTACGCGTGGAGTGATATTATCAATCTCTAACAAGACATCGTCGGAGCCGCAGTTTAGAGGCAAAACACCCGGCCTGTCGGAGGGAATTCAAAACCACTGTTGCAATCAATTATTATAACTTAATTGAATACTTCTATGCTTGTGTGGGAGAAAAATAAAAACAAGGAATGTACCAGCTACGAGAAGTAGTTCCCGCGCATAATGTAAGGTCGCCCGAGGGAATCGGTGAATGGGCAAATCATGACATACTGTCTACCCCGTAAGGGATAAAGATGTAATAATATGTATGTACTTATGTATAAATTAAATACTCACGTGTGTCTAGTAGCATAGCGTATGAAATCAGCGCATGTCATGAATCTGGAACAATAAGGAACAATGTTAGACATTGAACAAGAATCTTGGAATATGGCATGGCCGTAATTTCTGGTCCACGAGTTCTTGTCAGGGCTCTGCTAGAAATTTTGTTATAGAAAGTTTTTTTATCAAAGCCAGCGCGTTATATCTTATGTGTTACACATTAAATTTGAACAAACTTATCTATATTATTTAATAGATTCAAGTGTTACTTAGCAGAAGTCAAAGTTACAAGTACTTAATAAAATTTAAATTAGTTCATCCAAACTACTGCCGGCCGGCGCCCACTCATATACCATCACTACATAGTATAAAACAAAGTCGCTTTCTCTGTCCCTAATATCCCTATGTATAATTAAGTCTTTAAAACTACGCAACGGATTTTGATGCGGTTTTTCCAATAGATAGTGATTCGAGAGAAAGGTTTTTATGCCCATGCGAAGCCGGGGCGGATCGCTAGTAGTATATAAGTATAACATGACAATGACAATGGTGACGAGCCTACTGGGACTTACAGTATTGACTAACTTAGTTTTAACCGTTAGTGATAATAGGCAATATAAACGTGAATGACTTAACTTTGAGTGATACTATTGAATTCAGTCGGGTTTTTTTTATTTTGCAATTCGAATTCATCCGAGCGTGTTACATCAACAACACAACTACAAGTTACATCTTGAATTTGTTTTTCAGAGCCCAGGGCTAGCATCAAAAATCCTTGAATTATAATCAAAATAAAAATCATAATCTAGACTTATTTATCCCAATTATTTCTTCCAGAACTATTCGACTAAGGAACCCAAAACTGTTCTGCAAGTCATTTCCAAAGTGAAACTCGGAATATCTCCAACGAATATCTTTTGATATCGAATACCAAGAAGCCATTTAAATCGAGAAACAACATCGTCTCGTATAATAAATGATAAAAAGCGAATCGCAGTCGACTTCCCATTGCATGTGGAGTGGGAAAACAATCCATCAAGGAGTATGCCTCTAACGCTTAGAGCATTAAACCAACGGGAGACGCCAAGCGCAAGTAAATAGGCTATAAATATGCCAGCCACCTCCATCTTAGACCACATCTGCATTTAACATCGGGCCTTGATTCTGTAAGCTTTCATTTTAAACTTCGAATCTGAGTCTGCTGTGAGTTTCTTTATTGGAATTCTAAAAACTCTGTTGATAATTCGAATCTCTACTGGCGCTACCCATGGGAACTAGATTGGACGTGAGATTTTGTATGATATAGCGTAAAATGTGGCATTCTGTAAGGTAATTTCCCCGTCATTTCGAAGCTCACTTCTCACTTGTCATTTTGAACCTTATGCGAATTGTGAGTGATAGCGACATGAGAATCGAGTTGTTGTTTGAAATTTATACTCAGAATCGACAGGCAGGTGGGATCGTAGTCAATCGCTGGACATTATGCAAATAAAAAAAAAGCGCAATTATTTCTACGTAAAAAGTCTGCAACATTCTGCGCGCGGGGTGAGGTTACACACACAATTACTATTAACACTAATGCATTATTCGATCACGTCGCTACGCACGCATTTGACCAAATTATCCAACACAAGAAAAAATACATGCATAATTATATGAACAACCAGTATGATCGGCGGACTTAAATTACTTACCAAATCACTTTGCGCGCTTCTGCCACCAGTTAGTTCATGCGAACTACTGCCGGCCCCCGCCAACTAATATTAGTCCTAGCATGCCATTAGTTTCCACACATATTCCTTGCAGCGGCCGGCAGTAGTTTGCACGAACTAACTCGTGGCGGAAGCTCGAAAAGTAGTTTGATAAGTACTTGTTACTTTAACTTCCGCAAAATAACGCTTAAATCTATTAAATATCGGTGGTCTTGTACTTTTGGCAGAAGATGTCGCCGGTCAGTGGCCACTCCGGTTGGTATAATGCTCTAAGCTCAAACGGCACTCTACAAACCGCGGTGGCACACACACATATAACTCAATACTAGTGATTGTTTTACCGTTTAAAATCTGATAACGTTATTCTTTCTTATTTGTGATGGGAAGTCGACTGCGAATTTTAGGGAGAAAATCTAAATTCAATGATTGAAATATCTCCACGGTGTTGTTTTATTTCTAAAAATTTATATTTTTCCGAGTAAGTACATAATAATGTTAAATTTTCATTTTTTACTAGCCGTTGCCCGCGGCTCCGCGAGCGTGGGACTCAGTTATATCGCAGCCAAAAGTATGGGCCCTGGTCCTAAACTATATCTATACCAAATTACAACAACATCGGTCTAGCGGTTTAGCCGTGAAAGCGCGAATATTTTCCATTACTGTACTACTATTGGGACTGATTAAGAATACAGATCTAAGAGCAACATCTTACCTACCTGCAGTATCTACAAATAAATTATTATTATAAAAAAAAATGATTTTACAAGTTTATAAACAATCCTCACAATCGTTACTAGTTTTAGCATTATGGAACTAACGTTACTTTACGCTACTTATACTGTGAACATGATAACGGTAACAAGCCCTGTTTACACATTTGGAAATACCAAAATACCTCATAGACCGCAACTGCACAATATAGACATAATGTTGCATATATCGAATTTATTTAACACGTGAGATAGATATATGATCATTAATAAAACTTCGAGTAAAAACGGTCGAAAACGAAAAAAAAATTAATACATTTACGTAGTATTTCCCTGTACTTTTTGAGAAAGATATGATTAAATTTTTAAATCGGTTATCTAGCCAATGTTAAATTTGTATAACATATCTATATCTTCTGTCTACAACACACATACTTCCATAATACAAAAACGAGCGAACACGAATCCACCAACACATATACATTACTACAATAACAAGTGCACACATGCAGACACGACACGATACAATACAGACGCTGTGTTACTTGTGTGAGTTATAAGGCTGCTGACAAACGTGAGATTCATAATATATTTTTCTTTTTGTTTATTTGATCCACGTAACGTACTGTTACATACGTCACCGATTTGATAGATTACATAAAAAATATAAATAAGTGTGATCACGGTGTGAGGTGGCAGACGGGCGCTGGATGCAGGCCGCTTCCAATCGGTAATTTTAGAAATCCTTGGGGGAGCCTATGTCCAGAAGTGGATAGAAAATTTATGATTTATGACGTTGTGATTATAAGTACGTTTGTATATATTTTTTTAAGTTCAAAGCATGCATGATAATTAAGACCAATAATACCTTTATATTAATTGACATTCAAAGAGGCAATGCAGCTAGTTTTAGCAGTATACAATTTAGGATGGCATTCAAAGTTAATTTAATAATGAATATGCCATGAAATAGATAATGTATTTATCTTTGAAATAACACACATCACATAATATCATTAATTTGTAAAACTAAACATAAACATGCAATTTGAAACTCTCGTTCAACATACAATGCCAATGTATATGTATAACGTTTATGTGTGTTTATTCATAATAATATTTTTTTTTTTATTAAACATTATGACAACTATCTATATTATTGCGTATATGTGTATGTTTATGTATATAATATTTATTTATATGAGTAGGTTTTTATATAAACCTATAATTGCAAATTTGCAATTCGACCTGTTACACAAATTTCCTGCACCACCTATTCTTTTGTCAACAATCACTTTATATTTAGGTTGTCTGGAAGAGATTGCATTAGCGATAAGGCCGCCTATTGTATTGTCTATGTTTGTAATTACCTTATTGTATATTTTTACTGGTGCAATAAATAATTTTTGTCTTGTACAAAGTTAAAATAAACCCGCATACAAAATACACAACCTGCCTAGTTCGGGCGGCCTTACGACTCCCTCCCAGCTTCTCTTGACCCACATACACAGTGGGAAAAACTTTGAGATTATCGAATGTAGCAAAACTCGAGGCAGGTCTTAATAATTCAACGCTTTCTTAACAGTCGCACTGAGTTTGACTTACTATTAAAATTTCAAATTTAATTTGAAATTCTTTGTTCCCTTTAGCGTTTTGCCGTTCGCATTCCAAGGTTGTCTTTGAGACTTGGTCAAAAAAGATTGGAGATTTCTATTGAAATAAGTTTACCTTTGTTTTTACTCATAGTTATATACATTGTGACCTATGTGTATATTTTTGTTTACATAAATTAATAAACCTTACAAAAAAAGTGATAGTTTCACTACTAGTAGGAATTCAGGATCAATCCTTGATCCGGACACTATGAGCATATATCCGAATTCAAATATATTATCGTAAATATTCAAAATGTGTCAGTTTTCATTTGTACACGACTTTGATATACGGAATATGCTTTTTCGAGCTTACATTATTTATATTTAGTATCAATCCATCGAGCCTTTGGTAACATGAGTACTTGAGTAGGTATATGTAATAGAGGAACTAGTCTGTTGTCCAGTGGTTTAAGCTTTTGTCTTTAGATCATGAGTTCGATTCCCACGTGATGCATATTATATTCAAAGACCAAGTTAGGCTTTCATCATGGTCCTAAATTACATGGAGCGACTGCCGTCTGACCTCTGTATCCATTTTTACAGGAAAACCAGATCCACAGGAACATGACCCGGGTGAGTTAGTGGCAAACACTGTCTGTTTTTTTAAGGATAACCAACACTGACAGGACTCATAAGGTGGACACAAAAGTCAACTGCAAATATTTTAAGGGCAGATTCAGATTATAATACTGAACAACTTTTCCAAATAAACTTAATATCGAAATATGAAAATTGACCTTCCATACAAATTGAAAATCATCTAAACATGTTTAGCATGAACAGCGAAAAATAAAAATCGTTTTTCGATATAAGTTTATTTGGAAAAGTTGTTTAGTATAGCGATGCGAATCTGCCCTTAAAATATTTGCAGTTAAATTGTGTCTACCTTATATATTTAATTTATCTATTGCAGACTAGAACTATTTTAACAGAACTTACACGGTCACCAATCTTACAAGTTGGGAAAACTTCTTAAAGGTCAACGAGGTCACTAGACAGACGGACAAAACATCATTGGAATAAATCACATTTCTCATCTTCAAGTTATCGCTAGATTAGATATAAAATAAACCTTAACTTCAAGTGTCGTTGAATATTTGAAATTTAATCGTCTACATTTCTAAATTATTAAAATACTTATATTGCTAAGTGACGTGACATTGCGATGATTTGAACTGAACTAATTTAGTTTATGCTTTATTGAATGTTTACGCCCATATTCTTAAAAAAAGAAATAATTTGAAAGTTACGTCTAATTAATTAATAGACATAGAATATTTATACATACACATTATCTTAAAAAGGGCTAAAAAGAATGAGCTAAAATTTTGTACACGAGCAAGGTACTGTACCACATTTGGGATCTATTATTTTATGATTTTGTTGACTGATAGTGAATTTAATTAAAAATAGTAATTTTAGTTTTAAGTAGTGTTAAGAAATATTCGGATGCAATGTAGGTATATTGTTTTAATTAATTAATTGAATTTAATTGATCCGCATGTGCTATTTTTCATCCCAAACTAATCCATTCCTACATCTACAGCATCTTATTAATGTCCATTGATGCACATATTTCGGTAATTTAAGAGGAATCATAGTAACATCAATATATTGATGGTGGAAAAAATCCAAACTCACAGGACCGCCATTTTAATTTTCCAGATCGCTTGGTACCACAGACCTTCAAAGCGAAACTTTTGCATGTTAGGACTGAGAGTGGACGGGTCCTTTGTAACTTGCATACCGACATTCAGAAATAACTTTTGCCAGAAATTAGGGTTCTCTGCCCTAAAACAGAAAAAGAAACTACCAATTTTACGTTGGTTTTCGAATTAGACATCTTTGTAAAAAAATTGGACTGGCCAGTTGATTTAGCTTGTGAACTAACTACTTATAAACATGATGATAAGAATCGATCGTTTCGTAAAATGACGTCTTAACAACCTGGTGGCCTACTGTCATCTCTAAAAACCATGCAAGTTCCAGTGAATAAGCGAGTCAGCGCAATACAAGATGTAATGCGACATCCCCCTTACTCACTGGATCTTGCATGGTTTTTAGAGATAGTGGTAAGGGACCTGGCCTGGTTTTCCTTAATTCAACCAAATTTGGTTCTCCTCCTATTTTACTTTTTTCTTTTTATTATGTTTACTCTGTTTAAAAACGTTTAAGTACGTTGGCAGTCAGTTAACAGTTGAACCTGAAAGTCCTCCAAAAAGCCGACTGGCAAGAAGAGACGCTGAGCAGAAGAACTCTAGTGCCGGAGGCCAAGATCCTCTTAGGGTCGCTGGGCCATCACAACAAGTACGTTGAGTACTTGTTGTGATGTGCTGACGTTGTCAGCCTAAGCCCTAAAGCCCATGAAAGGGGTTATCGTAAACTTGCCACAAAGTTAATTCGTCACGAAAAAAAGTATGCGTAAACTTGCCACACTTTTATTTTTTTATAGTTAATTCGTCACAGTCTAATATTTAGTATAGTAAATTCGTCACACTGATTATTTTTGTACAGACAGCAAGAAAATTAAACAAAAATTTAAATAACAACATTGTTGGAGCCTAGGTGTCCAGTTTCAGGGTATAAATAAAATTCTTGATTGGATACTTGATACATGGAGTTTAATCCTTTAACTTGAGTACAATGCTGGGCTAGGTAAAGATATTATATTTTAGGTGAGTTAGATAAATAGAATAGAAAAAGAGGGTAAGCGCGCGGGAGCTTATATACGACACTCGCGGGGGAGGGATGAAGTGGGGGGCCGTATCTTGAGCTCGGCAAACTGTATGGCGTGAACATCCTGCCCCCGGTTGGAAGCTTCTGCTTGCAACAGACATATCTTGGATAGAGCTCGCCGCACCACGCCCTTCGCCGTACGAATGTCCGCCACTCGTGGGACTCCATCAGCGCCAGGAAACAAGCGCTCCACGCGCCCCAAGCGCCACTGAAGTGGAGAGGTGTGGTCTTCCTTGAGAAGCACGACGTCCCCTGGCTGGAGATCACTGCAACGAACGCGCCATTTAATTCTGTGCTGAAGCTCGGAGATGTATTCGCGCTGCCAACGCCGCCAGAAATGCTGGCGTGCTTGCTCGATACGTTGGTAGCGATTCAGCCGTGAGGGATTGCTATCTTCTATAGCCTGAGTAGGCAGCGAACAAAGTGGTCTACCTATTAGGAAGTGTCCCGGGGTAAGAGGGGTAAAATCATTGGGTGAAGAAGACAAGGGACTTAAAGGTCGGCTATTAAGGATAGCCTCCACTTGTGCAAATATTGTCGATAGTTCCTCGAACGTAAAGTGGCTATTGCTTAAAATTCTTTTTAAATGATGCTTAGCTGATTTTATTCCTGCCTCAACCAAACCATTAAAATTTGGTGCATACGCGGGTGAAAATTTGAATTCAATGTTTTGATCACTAGCATTGTCGACAATATAACTAGAATTTTCTTTTAAGAAGTTACTTATCTCTTTGGCGGCCGCTACGAAGTTTCGACCATTATCACAGAATATCCGCCGGGGCCTGCCTCTGCGAGCGATAAACCTGCGCAATGTCATTATAAAAGCATCTTTGGACAATTCACTCACCGCTTCTAAATGGACGCACTTGGTTCTGAAACATATGAATAGGCATAGATAAGCCTTCGTTATTTTACAGCCTCTGCCTTTTCTATCGGTGATCAAAAATGGACCAGCAAAATCAACTGCTACAGTGCTGAAAGGAAAATCCGGTCCGGACAAACGATCCGCAGGCAAGTCGCCCATAATGTTCTGCATAGCTCGAGCGCTCACACGGCGACATTTGGCACAACTGCGAGCTGTGCGACGAGCCAGCTCTCTACCGCCTATGGGCCAGAAGCGATCACGTATAGTACTGAGTAAGAGTTGTGGGCCAGCGTGTAGTGACTTGTTGTGTTCTTGTTGAAATAGAATTTTTGTAAAATGATGTTTGGAGCTTAAAAGTATAGGATGTTTCTTGTCGAAATTATAGTTAGAATTTCTTATCCTACCACCAACCCTGAGCAAGCCTTGGGAGTCGAGAAAGGGATTGAGCGAGACAATGTGAGATTTGGGTTTCAGCTGAGTCTGTTTTTTCAAAGTGTTAATTTCTTGGGAAAATGATTCTTGTTGAGAACGTTTGATTAAATAAGTAAATGCCACGTCTAACTCTTTAACCTGAAGTGGTCCAGAATATCTATTTTGTAAAAATTTACAATTGTGAATAAAACGGTACACGTAAGCTGTGACTCGTTGTAAATGTTTTAAATTAGAATATTTGGTAATGTTAATGCATGGGGTGCTTGTGTCAGCATTGGCAGCTGAGGAGGAATGAACCTTGACTTCTGGTAGTGGGTCAAATTTCTGGTATTGTAAAGACGGCCACTGCGCTTCAGATTTTTTAAGAAATGGTGGGCCAAACCACCATAGGGTGCAATCTAGAATCTGGTTTGGGTCTATGCCACGAGAGGCCAAGTCGGCTGGATTTTGCGCAGTGGGGACATGCCGCCACGATGAACTATTGGTTAGTTCATTGACCTGACATACTCTATTGCATACCCATTGCTTGAGCCTAGAAGGTTCTGTGGCTAACCAGCCAAGAACGATGCTTGAATCTGTCCAGTAATAATGTGCATTGATTGGCCTACGAAGAGCACTACTCACAGTGGCCATGAGTTTAGCGACTAACAAAGCACCACAGAGTTCTAAGCGCGGAATGGTCAATGCTGGCTTGGAGGGTGAAACTCTGGCTTTGGCGCAATAAAGGTGCACGCTTACGTTGCCAGCTTGATCGACGGACTTTACGTAAATGCAAGCAGCATATGCTACTTGAGACGCGTCGCCAAACGCATGAAGCTCCACTGAAACAGGTAAGTCCCTGATTACATTTCTAGGTATAGATATGTTCCTGAGAAATTCCAGCCCGTTTATAAAGCGCTGCCAATCCTTTTGGATATCGACTGGAACATTAGTATCCCAATCAACCTTGAGGACCCAAAGTTTTTGCATGAGAATTTTAGGTTTTATTGTACATGGACTTAAAAGTCCTAGTGGATCAAAAATCTTAAAGGTCTGTGAAAGAATGGACCGCTTGGTTACTAGAGCGCTATCGTCATAAGCTTGTTTACAAATTGGAAATTGTAGACTGTCAGCATTTGGATTCCAGTTTAGGCCAAGAGTGTCACATGATTGACTAATAGCAAGATTGTTTTGTGACATAGTTACAGTTTTTTCTAGTAAAATAGTTGAATTTGATCGAAACTTTCGCAAAGTAAAACAGCCTGAAGCCAACTTATTGCATACAGCATCCTGAATTTGAAGCAATTCAGATTCGGATGAACAACCTGTTATCAAATCATCGATGTAGAAATCGTTTTGTAAAATAGTTTTTGTTTGTTCATCATCACACTCTTCGCCCAGCTGCCAAATGCATCTCGTGCTCAAATAGCTGGCGCTTGCAAAACCATAGGTGACAGTATTCAACCTATAAGTTTTTAATGGACTTGATGTATCGTTACGCCACAGTATCAACTGCAAATCTCTATCTAACTCGCTAACTTGAATTTGACGATACATTTTTTCGACGTCACCTGTGAGCACATACTTGTATTGTCTGAATCGAATCAAAATATTAAAAAGTGAGTCTTGAATGTTAGGCCCTATCATTTGAAGATCGTTAATTGACAGCCCTGAACTCGTGCGACAGGATGCGTCGAATACGACGCGTAGTTTAGTGGACTCTGATTTTTCACGCAGAACAGCATGATGGGGAATGAAATAAGACAGGGTTGGCCTGTATATCTTAGCCACGGCCATATGTCCTAGGTCTTCGTACTCTTGCATGAAATTGCAGTACATTTCCTTTAAAACCGGCTGACGCTGGAAACGTTTTTCGAGATGAAAAAATCGTTTCTTTGCTGTATAATAAGAATCTCCTAAAGCGTCAGGGGTGTCAATCAAGGGCAAACGGACAGAAAACCTACCGTCGTCATGGCGAACGGTGTGTGTCATGAAATGTTTCTCACATGGATTCTCTGAATGCAGTCGGCCTCGCGAGCCATCCAGTTGCTCTGGTAACGATTCTAGCTCCCAAAACTTGCTCATTTGGTCGTCGACTCGCTCAAGCACTGAAAAGTTGCAAGCAATATGTGCGTTAGTGTTGCTTCCTGGATTATAACATAATGGACCGGCTAAAAACCAGCCTAACTTGGAATCGCGTAAAATAGGTAAATTTCTACCTAATGATTGTTGTTGGGGATTGATTAAATCCCAGAATAGATCAGCTCCAATGAGCATATGTATTTCACTAGGGATGTGAAAACTTGGATCGGCTAGTGTAATATTTTCTGGAATACGGATTTGCTCTTTGTTTATGGGATATTTAGGTATGCGGTCAGTAAGCTCTGGTAGAACTAAACATGACAACATAACACTAAATGGATTGCATCTAGATTGCAAAGTGATGGTACAAGTTTCTGGTGTCGCCTCAAGAGCTGAATTACCTATGCCTACTATCGAAATATCTATTGGTCGAGTTGCTAGTCCCAACCGTTGTTTTAAATTACTAGTGATAAAGGAAGCTGTGCTGCCACAATCCAGAAGGACCTTGACGGTTTCAACACGCTTGTTTGCTGGATTTAAAACATTTACCAATGCTGTGGAAAGAAGAACTTGATTGCTAGAACTTGTTGGTATACTAGAACTGGAAAGAGAAGTCTGGTTATTAGTGTTTGTGTTATTTTCATTAATAGAAGAACTCGATGTGTGTATTTGTGTATCTTGTTTGTGTAGCATTGTGTTGTGACGCTTCTGGCAATAACGACAACTACTTAACTTGCATGAACTTGTGTGATGTCCACTCCGTAGGCAGTTGAGACACAGCTTGAGTGCCGACGCTTGCTTAATCCTTTCGTTAATGTCCATGGCAGTGAACGTTGGACAGTCGTATATCCTATGACGGCCCTTGCATACGAAACAATCCTGGTTGGATCGCTGAGGGGTGGCTGAAAGGACATTTAAAGGCTTGTTATATTTTGGAACCTTAATGTACGAGCCAGGTGCACCAGGTACGTGACTAGAGCCGGATTTTTCTTGTTTCTGTCGGTGAACAGTTTCTAAGACGTCCGCTCGACTCTTAAGAAAATTGTGAAACTCATCTAATGTAGGCATTTCGCTGCTAGCCAGACCATTGCGATGCTCTTCCCATTTTAAACTTGTATTGGTGTCAAGCTTGGACGACATCAAATGAATAATTAGGGTATCCCATTTATCAGTGGGTTGCCCTAAGTTTTGTAACGCACGTAAATTTTTAGTGACGTGGTCCACTAGAAACCTAAGTGACTTGTCCGATTCACGAGCGATTGGATCAACCTTAAGAAGTGAATTTAAATGATTATTAATTAATTGGCGCTTGTTGCTGTATCTATCGCAGAGTAAGGACCAGGCTTCGTGATAATTTTTATCGGAAATTTCTAGATTTGAGATCACACGAGAAGCTTCGCCTTCAAGATACGAGCACAAGTAGTGAAACTTATGAATAGGCTTGATTCTTTCGTTCTTGTGCACTAATGACTCAAACGTATCGTGAAAACTAAGCCACTTGAAATAAGAACCATCAAAATTGGGTATCTTAATTACTGGGAGACGAAAACCCGAGCTAGTTCCTTCACAGTTATGTAAACAACTAGTATTCTCCTCAAGGTTACTGTTAACACTAGGTCGCGGCTGGGCATTAGTACCTAACCTACATTTTGCAATTGCAATGTTTTCGTGAAAGGTTGACTCGATCATATCACGTTCTTCCAATTCATAATCAAGGGTTTCCGAATTTATAATTTCTATGGCCGATTGTATATCTTCAAAACTTTTAAACATTTCTAAAAAGTTATCAAGTTGCGTAGATAGCTTGCTATACTCGTGAGTAGACAACGGTATATCGTCCGACGGAAGGGAAATTAAATAATTGTGGAACTTGGTAATCCTACCTTTAATTGACCGGCGCTTTATAATCAATCGCTGTACGTTTTTAGGTTCGGTATCACTGTCGTCACTCATTTTGCTTAATACTTGAAAGCCGATGAAAATTCACAACCGAAATAGTAATTAAATACTGCGTAAACAGATAAATAATTATTAACTGCGATCGGAATGAGATGCGCGGAATGACCTTGAGCGATAGGACTGCACTGAGCCGGCCGGGCCGGCCTTTGTTTCCTTACTTGATGTTCTAGTAGGTACTACTTGTTGCCATGCATCTATTAGTCGCATAAGGTTATCACTTTCGCACGCAACGGAATGTTATATTATCTCGATTAGACAGGTAAACGTTCATCGCGCGGTAATAAATTAGTAAATTTTAATACCACTAACTAGATTGATGGGTTATACCTGTCAATCTGACTATGGCAGGAAATAAATGATAACCACTTCACGAAATAAAGAAAATCAACATCCCAATTACAGTAGGTGTGTACTGGGTAAAGTTTTGGTTTGTGCCGGCCAATCACAACCGGCCGCCAGCCTAACGTAAAACCTCCTTAGGTAAAATAAAGAAAGTCAACGTATTTGCACAAATAGAGGTGGAAATAAAGGCTAGAAGTAGGAAATAAAGGATTGGGCTCACGTTCCTTAGAATTCCAACGGTGTTCGTGCTTTGTCCTCTTTGACCTTCACGTGCGCCGGCGGTCGCTGGAGTTTGATAAGTTTTGTAGCAGTATCTTCGTCTCGTAGTCCACTCCTATTTTGCTGCCTGGAATCTTGTACAGGCGTAGGCAAGTGTAGGAAAGCTTGGAGGTGTGGGAGATACCGCCGCACGTATTCGGTTCCCGCGTTGGGTACGGGTCCTGTCTTAGGTCGCCAAAAATTACCCGATGTTGGAGCCTAGGTGTCCAGTTTCAGGGTATAAATAAAATTCTTGATTGGATACTTGATACATGGAGTTTAATCCTTTAACTTGAGTACAATGCTGGGCTAGGTAAAGATATTATATTTTAGGTGAGTTAGATAAATAGAATAGAAAAAGAGGGTAAGCGCGCGGGAGCTTATATACGACACTCGCGGGGGAGGGATGAAGTGGGGGGCCGTATCTTGAGCTCGGCAAACTGTATGGCGTGAACAAACATTTATTTCTTTCATCACAGTTTTGGGATATTAACCTTACCTACATCTATTACAAAAATCACAGTTCTATCTGAATGATTTACTTAAATATTACGTACAAATATAACCAAAGAAGAAGCAAACAAAAATAAATTTGCTGTTAATTTCTAGGAAGGTTCTCAAAATTTACAGCTGTTTTATTTAAAATATTATGTAACAATTTGTAAAAATCACAGTTCTCTTTATAAATAGAAAGCGGCTGATTTGCCTAGGTAACATGCACAACCTACCTACTACCTACCTACCTTATTGATATACCTTACGTGTATAACATAAAAAAAAAAACAAAATATATCTACTTAATGAATCACAGATAAAATCACAGTATTTTTTGTCATAATTCATCACTTGCCTTCCCCTAAAATAAAAAGATTAAAGTCGTAATTTAAAACTTAAGTATAGGATTAACTACATCTATGTAACAAATTAGAACAACCTACAATAAAACAATAGTAAAAAGAACTTTTATTATATAAAGTAAAGATATTGCTTTTTGTTTATAACATTAGTTTTCCTTTGAAATCATACATTAAAATTATTAATTTAAATCTTAAATGTAGAATTAACTACATCCATGTTACATTTCTTTAAAATGCTGCATATAAGAAATTTTCAATATAAATTCAGACAGGGGCATGTTATTATAATTTTCTAAAAGAGTTTTTAACTCCCTGTCATATGCAATTGACCTGCGCGTTCTTAAGTTTGATGGTATGGCTAGATTCAATTTTTTTATTTTAGTATCTACATAATCAGCTTCCTTTTTGAGTGTTTCCAGAAACTGAAGCATTCTAGGTTTTTTTTGAGGCATCATATTGTTCAAACGCTTATGCCATGCTTCTGCGAGATTTATTGTCCTATGACGAGAACCATGTATATTCCAAATAAATTGTATATTTTTATTTTCTAACCACTGGGATACGAAATAATCATTAAATGTTGTTACTGTTTCACTCTGTGGCGCATCTTCCATAATCCACAACCAACCGTCTTCAATGTCTTCTAGCTTTACATGCGCCAATGCAGCACACAAAGCCAAGTGTCTTTTTTCGTTGATGCTGTTCATATTTAAGGCGTGAGCTTTTTTAGCCAATGCTTGTTTGAAGTGGAAGTTACATCCTTGTAGTTTAATATGTGGAAACATTTTTTTTATGACGTTGATAACTGCAATTTCAAAATCGACAATCATTGTCACCGGGTTCCAATATGGCAAATTTTTCTTGAGAGCAATAAAAAGTCGCTCATAAGACCGTTCTTGCTTATTAGGCATTAGAACGTATATGAGAGGAACTACGTTTGTAAAGTTTTCGTCACTTCTCACATCACCATGTATGCAGTAAAGCTGATAAAATGGTTTACAGCAGCTTGAAAAAGTTCCATCCGAAAAATATGTTCGAATATTTCTTACAGCTTCACGAGCTGTCTCAGTACAGAAAGCTATTATTCTGTTCTCAGGATCACTGTCGTCGTCAAATAATAAAAAACAATCTGTATATTTGAACGGGATTATTACATCTTCACATTTAGCAAAATGTGTTTTGGGTACGTTTAATTCACGATTCCTTACGATATAAAGTGATCTTGAAAAGTGTTTAAATTTCGGTAAGGCACTTAATAAATCGTAACCCGCGTCTTTTTTTGGTTGAAAAACTTCTTCAAATAGTTGAGGCATAGGTGTGCTGGTGTTTGCTGCTGCTTCTTTACAAAGATTCTTTGTCTTGATAATCTCTGTTTTCACTACATTTGGTTTACACTTATGAGCCGCTTCATGCAAAACTCGAACGCTATGATTCTCCGAAATTTTTATACTTGCACTGCATGCACGATTCGTACATCTCCAAACAGTTCCAAGCTTAGTTTCCCGATGAAAGGTGTACATATAACCACCTCTCACAAGCATTCTCCGTCCCCTTTCAGTTTTCGTAAATGTGACCTGAAAAGGTGTTGAAATAGTATCATAAATTTATCTATACTTAATACTATAAAGAGGAAAAAAAGCTACTGGACGGAATTTGATAACTCTTTCAATATAAGAATACTCTTTACTCTTAACAACAACGGAAATAAATGCCGCAATTGAAATCACGGGAAATAGTCAGCATTTTATAAAATCACCATAAAAATTACTACATGCTTTAAAACTAAACGGGTATAGTATAGAAATTTGTAACTGTGTTTGTCTACAGAAAACAATAAGCATAATACATGTCAAATTTCACAATGTATGATTAATCACACCACCGCTGGCGTCTGAGCCGTCGGCCATTTTGTTTAAAGTTTGTCATGCGTCATGTCTAGTTAAGACAAGCAGCATAAAACGGTATGATTTAAAATTATATCTAAAGTTTTAAACTGTACCTTTGCTAATAAATAAAATAAGAAATGTGACTCTTTTATTCAAATATTTATTTAATTATAATTAATAGTTCGTATTAGATCTAGTGCAGTTTAACTTGCAGATTATAATTACTAGAATCAATTAAATAAACACTTGATTAAATTGACATTGCTGTGAAAATAATGAGGGGTCAGTTAAGTATTAATTTTGTTTTAAAACCATAGGCTATCTAAAGTTAAATTAAATAAAATCATTGTTTAATAACTGTTATTAAAATCGAACTCCTTTTATATAAGAGCATTTGAGAGATAAAATAATAAACAAATAGCACATATTTTTTTTTGTATAGAATTAAATTTAAAAATACTTACACCATGTCCTCCCGTACTTGTTCCCGGCTGATTATCCATTTTTTCAAAGATGCACAAATTACAACATTTAAAATTGCACAGTAATTTTGCAAAACACGTCACCACCCTCTCGCAAGGTCATGTGAGTCACTGGACTGATAACAAGAATGCATTGACCGAAAGGGTTAGTTGTTACATTTAGAAAGAGATAGTTGCAGCGAGCGAGAGAGATAAAAGCATGTGCAGGAGTGCTACCTAGCTGTCTGATTGTAAATTTTCTCATCCTCATATAAAGGATTATTTAAAAAGCACCAACAGCCTCCTAGGGTATGAATGAACTCAAGATAACTATCAACATTTTGCAGCTAAAAAAAAAATGATGTCCTATTTGAATTGATCAAGTGATCATTAATTTATTCAATAATAATTCATACATTGCATTCCAATACATAGATCACATGACAATAGAAAAATAAAATTGAGTAATATAGAAAATTAAATTATATAATTTGGCCATCATTAAATTCAAATAAATAAACCCCTGTATGTAGTTGAATACTTTAGACATTTGTAGTAAATAAATGTATTTAACTTGTTGTCCGCTTCAGTTCCGCCCATGGTACATACCTTCATCTTTACAAGAGTGGTTTTTTTTTGTAAATCTAACCTGTCGTCATGTCATAAAACCAAATAAACAAACTCTTCGGCATTTTTCATATTAGCGTAGATTTAAACCACTAAATAAATAAATCACTTTGCTTGCTGTCGGTACTTTGCTAATTGTGGCAAATTAACTATAACGCATACCTACCTGTGACGAGTTAACTAATACTTTTTTATGCATGTGACGAATTAACTTTGAATGTATGGAGTTTTAAAAACGTGACGAATTAACTATGTGGCAAGTTTACGATAACCCCATGAAAGTGGGTGAAATGAAAAAAAATGTTTTACCTACCTACTTCGGCTTTTTGAGAAATAATTAAAGTTTGGCAAGATACTTATGAAGTTAACTTGATTTAACAAATATGATTTACAAAAATATACAAATAATTTGGTTACATACTCCAAAGAGTTATGTAGTCACTTTTTTATGCTATAGATTGATAAAAGTTTGGTTGTGTAAGTATTTTTTTCAGTGTGCGCATACGCCGATACTATTTTACAATCGTGGTACCTATCATGTATAACTACCGCGCTGCCAATACATTACTTTGTCTCCAATTTACATTGGTATGTAATGAAGTTAAATAAATAAATGGCCTAACCATAATGCATTTGACAATGAATAAATAAATAAATAAAATAAAATAAATAAAAATAAAAAATAAAAATTTCTTTATTCAGACAAATAGTCCATTGAGTGTTAGTAAAGTAATTAAAAATCTTAAATACTATGTTAGTACCTACATTTGAATGAATGCCCAAAGTGAATGCGTTGATGCTATAGCAAGATGAAAAGAAAATGAGCCAGTTTTGAACGCAATAACAGTAATACCTATTTATTTAATCCCTTAACTGCCGAGCTGGTGCTGAAGCATAAATACATACATACAATATCATCATGCTTGTCTCGCTCAGGGGTAGCCAGAGACCAGAGATTTCCATTGGCTACGATCCTTACATACCTACCTCGCCTCATCCACACTCATCACTTTCGTGCTGAGGCATTAGGTATTTATTTTAACTATTTTGATTATAACGACAGCAACGCTAAATCTCAAATAACTCCTAAAACCATACGGGGTAAAGAATCCTTTACCTACAAAAGTTGGTAACAAATAAAAAGTTTTGACATCAATCACATTTTAATACTCGTCAAACAAAGGGGGAGTTCCATACGACTTTATCAAAATCTAAATTGTGTCGGAAATGACGTCAATGGGGCGGCTTCTCTGAAACGGAAGAGGGTTGCCAACCTGACGGCAGAAAGATGAACCTTATTTTGCGTGTAATAATTACTTTGAGATTTTATGTTTCCTGGTAATGGTTCTGAGAATGATCGTCGTCTGTAAAGTCGGTTCACTGACAATAGTTGAACGTGACAACGTCATAAGAAATTCGCTTGCACTTCAAGCCTTAAATGGAACGCCTCAGAGCGAGGTAACGCCGCATTGCGTCATGTTTTTTCGTGAGTGCAGCCGGCTCCATCGAATTATAAGACGTTGTCACGTCAAAAAAAAAATTGCGTAGAGACCGCGCGCGATTCGAAATTCATTGGCGCAAATATTAAAATTTATAACATATTATTTTACTTTTGATACACTAAGACAGCTGTCCTCTGAATCTCACACAAGGTCTCACGACACCACAGACTGCGTTGAGTATTTAGAGGCGGCACTCAGCACAGGTGGCCACGACGGCATGCATTTAAATCGAACATTACTCTGTATCCGGTCATAACCGGTGCGAGCCGGTTCTACGTGCACCTAATAACGATGCAAGGAAATAGTTTCAAGGTGCCACCTATGAATTGAATTAGCCCTGTGGTTTTCGCATTTTTATTTTACTAGCTGTTGCCCGCAGCTCCGCCCGCGTGGGACTCGGTTATATCGCGGTCAAAAGTATCCTTTGTTAAATTTATCCATATTAACTGAAAATAACTTAAATATATCCATATTAATTTATCAAAATAGATGCATCGGCTTTAGCTATGAAAGCGTAACGAAGGACGGTACCTTGACAGACAGACAGACAGATTTCCACGTTTATAATATTGAGTATAAAGTATGGAGTATGGGTGTATGTATGGCTTTAGTTCATACACATATATCTATCATCACGCAGAGGTAGGCAGAGACTAGACATTTACACTAGAAGATCCTTACACTACATAATTTTTAGATGGCTGTCTTTAGGCTGTATCAGAAGCATTGATGCCAACTAAAAAAAAAAAAACAAAAAGAAAGAAAGAGGATATATAATATTTGAAAAATATAAATATACTTTGTTATTTTCAAATCTGCTAGTCAATTTATTAAAAAGAGTAGTATACATGGAAAGTTGTCTTAGTAATTTTACTTTCTTAAAACATTTTCAGATATTATCCGAAATGGCAACACGAATTACAAAGAAAATCTATCACATACATAATGGATTAAAACTTCACTGGACGACAGTGATTCTCAAACTTTATTAGAGGTTTTTGGAACTCTGAGAGAGACTTACTAGTTAAATTCATAATTTACAACGTCAGATGTTTTTAATTTTTTATGTTTCAGTTTTGAAAATAGAATTGTTTACATACTCCGTAATAAAAAGTCAAAAATATTAGTATTGTCATTCATCATCGTTTCGTGACACCTAAGGTCAATCAACCATGCATACTTCCTACCCGACCTCTGACTTGGTTCCTTTAACCAATACCAAATGGCAGTCGGGACCAACGACTTGACGTGCCTTCCGAAGCACGGAATCATCTTCATTATCAGACAATCTGGTGATTCAAGCCTGCAATGTCCTACAAATATGAAACAACTAAGCAAAGTATGCTTCCCGTCATTCATCA
This sequence comes from Apomyelois bistriatella, assembly GCA_947044815.1. Taxonomy (NCBI): domain Eukaryota; kingdom Metazoa; phylum Arthropoda; class Insecta; order Lepidoptera; family Pyralidae; genus Apomyelois; species Apomyelois bistriatella. The sequence continues at coordinate 15,127,459 of OX345690.1, forward strand.
ATGTGTCTATATAGATGCATTGTAACGATTTTTAGGGAGTTGTAAATATGTATATACTAGCTTTCGCCCGCGGCTTAGCCTGCGTGAATTTCCCTCGGGAACAGTGCTTTTTCCAGGATGAAAGATACCCTTTTTCCTTCTCAATACTTCTAACTATGTGTATCTATGCGAAATTTCAGGAAGATTGGTTCAGTAAATAGATCGTGAGAGCGTAACATACAAACAAACTCAATTTAGCCTCTATAATATTAGTATGAAGTATGATAAGTAGGTAGTTTTATTTCTTTGTTTGTATGTATGTAGTTTTATTAGTCGGTGTGATTTGTTAAAAATAAGAAGTTTAGAAATAAAAATATTAAGATGCAGGTGTTTTATTAATTTCTTATTGTTATTAAGTAACTTTGAGAACCATTGCATTACAAGCTTACTTGCCACATTTTATTCTCCAAATTGAGCCTTCGAGCCTCAAATGGCTTTTACAAAGTTACACATCCGAACAGTCGTTCAAGTTACCCATTTCAAGTTTAGAAATACCAGCTTAATTTTAATAAGCCCAGGTTTTTGTTCCCGAGAATATGTTAAAATTACGGTTTGTTTAATATTCCGTTGGAGCTTTAGTACAATGTAGTAGGCAAACAGGCATACGGCCCACTTAATGGTAAATGGTTACCGTAGCCCATGGACGTCTACAACACCGGGAATGTCACGCGCGCATTACCGATCTTTGAGAAATCTTTTAACCCTCTTTTTGACAGATCTCATGTTTGTCGTTTGAGTCGAGTTCGCCAAAACCGCCTCTCTGCCTCTGATGTGATTTGTTTATTTAAATGGTTAATAGAGCTTAACTATTAAACTAAAAACTAATTTACTAAAATCTATGATACTGGTATTTAACGATTTTCTTAAAAAAGAAGTACCAGTGTTGATAATGTAGCCCGTAGTGCTAGCCTGCCAATGTGCAGGTTCTGGGTTCGATTCCCAATAAATAAATAAATATATAGGGACAAATCACACAGATTGAGTTAGCCCCAAAATAAGTTCGAGACTTGTGTTATGGGATACTAACTCAACGATATTATATTTTATAAATTTTGTAGATATACATCCAAGACCCAGGTCAATCAAAAAAAGATCATTTTTCATCTTGACCTGACCGGGGATCGAACCCGGGACCTCCTGAGTAGCGGTCAGGCATGTTAACCATTACGCCACGAGGTCGTCAACCAGGGCAAGTTGGAAAATTGCCTATATATTTTTTTCTGGATCTTGGGTCATATATGTATTGTGTTATCCCATGACCATAACACAAGTTTCAAATTCACTTTGGGGCTGGATTACTGAGTTTGTCCATTATCATTATTATATCTCTATATATAAAAATCAATTGCTGTTTGTTAGTCTCGCTAAAACTAGAGAATGGCTGGACCGATTTGGCTAATTTTGGTCTTAAAATATTTGTGGAAGTTCAGGGTAGGTTTAAACGGTGAGAAAAGTGCGTTCAGGCGATACGGAGTTTGCCGGGTCAGCTAGTTTTTATATATAGTAAAGCAGACACTCATGTCTGGAACTCGGAGTCATATCAGCATCGTAAATCAGTCATTTTACAACTGTTTTACAAGGGTCAGGATACGGAGGCTTAGAGGAGATCTTAGTGGGAGCCCATAAGCAAATCGACGGGGATGCGCCCTATGGGAGCGCTGGAACGGTCGCGTTGTCGCTCGCTCGTAAAATTTCGGATATGGGCAAAAAATTATGGCTGAAGCATCGTGTATTACTTAGCTTTTTTAGCTATAGTAACTGAGTTTTTGATCATTATAACGGTTTGTTTTTAGGGTTCCATATAGGCCAAAATGAAAGGCTTGTATAGGATCATCTTTTTTTTTAATATATAAAAAAAAACTAAAAGAAACACTACTGGGCAAAAGCCTCTCCTTTTTGTTTCCATTTCTCTCGATTCTGTTATAATAACGGAGGGTAAGCTGGACTTTGCCCCTAGTGTAAGTTTTTCTTAACGCAGACGCTAGCGACTGCGTTAGGATTTTGTATGGAATTTCTTAGTTGCCTTACTATCCGCCAGAGGCGCTTTACAGGTCTGCCGTACAAAATCGCTAACGCAGACGCTAGCGACTAAGAAAAGTGCGAATAAGAAAAACTCACACTAGGGGCACCGGAGAGTCCTTATCAAAATACTTCGATCACTTTTTGGGTCTTCCTCTCTTTCTTCGTCCATCTGGATAGATAAAAGTTTAAATAAATTATAAAAAAAAATATCCTTGAAAAGAGCTAGGAAGTAATTTATTATTTATTTACAGAGGAATGGAGCCCCGGGTTGTCGCAAGGCTCTAACAAGTCTATGTTTAGATACACATGCTTATTGTTCCAAACATTAACTCGTACGTTGTTAAAACTTTTGGTTTCTCAAAGTCAAACAGTAAACAAAATAATTATAATGAATAACAAACGCAGAAGTTCTGTCAAATCACTCGTCAAACAAAGTCTCATCTCATACTTACTTTAATAAAGTCTCAAGCAGAGACTTAAAAGAACTACAGACGGAACGTTGTCTAAGTAACAGTGAAGCTTGAAAATATCCGCCTATGCCAGCCATCATCACCATCCGCCAGATCTCCTCATCAACTACTAAAGAGCTGATGAACAGATTTGCATGAAACATGACTCGGGATAAAATTATTTATGACACAAAAAAAAAAAACAACGAAAATCGGTTCATCCGTTTACACAACTACACAGACAGACGCATTAATTTTATCACACCCCTCTCTTTTTGCGTCGGGGTTAAAAATAAATAAGAAAATAGCTTAACATGTAGAAGCTTAGAGTATTAAACTAACTGGAGTGGACACCGACAAACGAACCCCTCTGCTAAAAGTGTAAGACCACCGGCCATACTGCTTATACTGTTCTTGTGTGCGTGTATTTTTTGCTTATGTTGGATAATTTTGTCGAGTGTGTGCGTAGCGACGTGTTAATAATAATGCGTTAGTGTTAATACTTATTGTGTGTGTTTCTTCACCCCGCGCGCAGAATGTGGCTGACTTTTCACGTAGAAATAAGTGCTCGTTTCGTCTCCGGTTGGTTTAATGCTCTAAGTGTAAAAGAGAGAAAGAGTTTAATAAAGGCAAAGAATATAAAATTGCGCGCGGTCTCAAGGCAATTTATTTTTATCTATGGCTTTAGGAATTGAAAACAGAAGAGATACGGCACGACTTCGTAAACTATTAGAGAGGCAAAGATAGAGGAAAGACGGGGAAGAGAATGACCAAGAAGGAGTGTAGAAAAATAAAGGAAAAATTAGAAGTCGTGTCGTATCAGGATTTGAAAAGGCCAGCGAAAGATAAAAGTATACTCGGAAAAGACTTCACCGACAAGTGTGCAGCTCTTAAATTTTAGATTGATAAAACACTTAAGAAAATGAGCTTTTGTATCTTAAAATACAGTCCAAGTGAGGTTCCGTACCGTTATCTATACAAGACGGCAAAAAAAAAACACGTTTTTTGTATAAGCCCAACACACTTAAATATTTATACATATATTTATTTACTATTTTTGTACAAAATACAGTTGTACAATACAATAAGCGAACTTAATGTTAAAAGCAGTAAATAATTTTATTATTTATTGTTATAGCGGCAACGGAAATATATAATCTGTGAAAATTTCAACTGTCTAGCTATCACGGTTCATGAAGCTTGGTGACAGACGGACGGACAGCGAAGTCTTAGTAATAGGATCCCGTTTTCACCCTTTGGTTACGGAACCTTAAAAAGAGATCAAGAAAAGTAGAATTGAGAAACTATTCCAACTTAATTTGTCATTTATCACTACATTGAATAAAACAAAGTCGCTTTTTCTGTCCCTATGTCCCTTTGTATGCTTAAATCTTTAAAACTTCACAACGGATTTTGATGCGTTTTTAATGGTTTTTATGCCCATGCGAAGCCGGGGCGAGTCGCTAGTATAGTAAACTTTAGTAAAACTGAATTATTTTGGATAGGTCAACATTATACAAGTTACCAACTTGTTGTTGTATAATCAGATTTTATTACTCACTAGCTGTTCCCCGCGGCTTCGCCCCGCGTGGGACTCGGTTATATCGCACCCAAAAGTAGCCTATGTTGGCCTCAGGTCGTTAACTACATCCCTACCAGATTTTATTACAATCGGTCCAGCAGTTTAACCGTGAAGAGGTGACAGACAGACAGACAGACAGACAGACTTTCGCATTTATAATATTAATATGGAAGTATGGATAGTATGGATTTGGGAGTTTTTGGATTGACCAGACATTCTTCAAAGTCAAAGATATAATTTGATAATCGTATTTTGTAGTAGTAAGTTTGTCTAGGTATTCTTATAAGAAAATTCGTTGAATTAAGTAAGTATATAAAAGTACATGAATGTGCTATGTAAAAAGGTATACCTACCTTACTCTAACAATTAAATCTAAGGTACGTTAGTAGTATTAGGTATTCTGTGTCTAAGGTGAAGTGGAATACGTTGTCTATGGCCCATCTTACATAATTACCATACTAAATAATTCAATTCGGTTTGTATACACCAGATTATTATTATTATGATTATTGAGTATTATGATGCACCAGAACTGCGCAATATGTTTCAGCTTTCGAATAATTATCACTTGAGAGGACATTCTTTAAAACTGTGTCGCACAATAGCTAAAATAAAGCCAAAAAAACATTTTTTATCTAACAGTGTGGTCACGGACTGGAACAGGCTCCCCGAGAGTGTCATCGCTGCACCTTCAGTCAACGCTTTTAAAAATAGATTAGACAAAGTATAAAATCTCCAAACTTAAGATGCACACGCATCAGCTTTATATGCTGCTAGTGTGTTTTAGAATATAAATAAATAAATAAAATACCCATTTGTTGAATGTACTAGAACAGAATTCCTCGACCACTTTCAAAGAGGATTTAATTATGACCACTTTTGTAGACACATTTTACTTATATCATCATCATTTCATCAGCAATCGGTCCACTGCTGCACATAGGCCTCCTCTAAGGACTGCGACTTTCCAATTGATAATCTGGTCGGTAGGCGTCCGACGCTGGCTTACCTACCGGTGCGTGGTATTCATCAGAGAATGTATTTATTTTGCACACTAATTTATTTGTCAAACCACTTTTATTAGTTACTAACTGTCGCCTGCGGCTTTTCCCGCATGAATTTCCCTCGGGAATAGTGCTTTTTCCCGGTATAAAAGGTACATGGGGTACCTTTTATACCATGTTCTTCTTAATACAAACTCACTTTCGCATTTATAATATTAGTTGGGATTTCATTAAAAAAATGACTTCATTTGTTCTAAACTCACGGTCTCATGAGTCAATGGTTGTTTTACCGAGAGTGTATAAATATATCATACAATACAAGGTGTTAATAAATTACGCGAAAATGCCACATGCGGTTTGAAACCAGCTCAAGATCCTCATACAACTCATTAAGAACTTAAGACAAGTGCGAGTAATCAAAGAGTAAAGGAGAGGTTGACTTGACATCCAGACTATAGGTAATTACGGCCACCGCACAAAGGGAATCCAGTGCGAACCGGAATATACTAGTTTATAAACAGAACAACCAGTTTATTGAGAGCCGCGATCGCGAAGTCCTCTAAGCGGTTCTATTAAAACGTTGGGTCTTTTTATATTGGTCGTCTTGAAATAGATATTGTATCGTTGTTTTGGGCTCTGTGATTGATAAATTAACTGTATTACTGATGATATATTGAAATGAATGCTTCCGCTGTTATGACGATTGATTGTATGTTGATATAAGTTATTGGTTTGAATGTAATTCGTGATATTTTTATTTTATATAGGTAGTTTGATGCGTAGGTAATAATTGATTAGTATATATTTATTACCAAATGTGTAAGGTACAATCCCACCAAAAACATAAATGTAGAAAACGAGAGCCAAGTTCAATACAAAAATTATGCTTGGCGGTGGGCTTCTCCGCAAAAAGAATGGCGATCTAAATGAGTGCCAAGTTCTATGCAAAATCGAAATATGTTTTCATAGGAACAAAATAACATTATGAACAAGTATTAAACTCTATTTCTTTGCTTTATTAGATACCTATAACAATTGGTGTTATTTAAAAATGTGAGATCTTGAAGTAGGTCAGATTTGACTTGGCCAGTTTTCATTACATAAGTCATTTTATAAAGTTATTCAACATTTTAATTGTGTTCAAAACTGGCCAAGTCAAAACTAACCTACTTCAAGATCTCACATTTTTAAATAACAGCAATTGTTATAGGTATCTAATAAAGCAAAGAAATAGAGTTTAATACTTGTTCATAATGTTATTTTGTTCCTATGAAAACATATTTCGATTTTGCATAGAACTTGGCACTCATTTAGATCGCCATTCTTTTTGCGGAGAAGCCCACCGCCAAGCATAATTTTTGTATTGAACTTGGCTCTCGTTTTCTACATTTATGTTTTTGGTGGGATATCATTACTTTTTGTAAAGAAAACTAGGCAAGTATTCCTATTTAATGTTTTTTTTTGCGTTTCCGCTGCGTGGTTTTCTTTTTTATGCTATTGTCTACATTCTCTTTAATGTTAGAGATAATAGTACGCATTGCCCATTCATTATCTGCTACCTTTTTAATTCGCTTCCTGTTTACGCTTAAATTAGCCAAGTCCGGGCGATATAACGATCTCAGGCGGTTATATTCTATTATCGAACTATCTTGTGCTTTAATTTGACTAGGGTCTAGATTAATAAGGTGTACTCCGTCTAGTGTTTTAACTCTGGAGAGCGCAACGTAGGCCTGTCCTTTCTAGTTTAATATTCCTGTGTCTTCCTATTTCAATTGCACGTGAATCTTACTCCTTTGGTCCTACCTAATAAACAAATGACAAATTAACCTAAAAGAGCTACAAACAAATGAGGTTTTGAAAGAAATGATTTACGTAATATTAAATAACTCACAAATGCCGTTAAAGAACAATACTAAAAAGGAATAATTTATATTTGGACTATTCCAGCTATAACTCAAATAAATTTAGTCGAACGACGCAGCATTAAACGCAATCTAATAGGTGGGTTTCCGCTAAACAACCGGACATAACGAGGACGCTGGCGCGAATGAGCGCCGCTAAGAGAATACTTTGGTTCGTTCGCATTTTAAGTCGTATAGCGCTGTGAGCCGCGCACAAGTGCAAGGCGCGAGCGAGTTCAAGCAGCATTCTTAGACTAGTCAATACATACATATATCGGTACCAATAAGACTTCGCTATTGCCTTGACCTTGGTATACATACACATTGGAGTTTCTTTTAGGGTACAAAGAGTTCGAACTAACAAATTTATACCTTAAAATATTATTTCTTATTTTCAAAAGAAATCAGAGAAACGAACCTTGGGCACTGATCTTTGTTAATTTAGTGAGCCGTGGACTATAAGATAACTACTATGCAGGTATAAACCAACCGACCCGCTAAATTATAAGTAAATCGCTACCGCTTATAATTTTGTACCATAAGTCAGAGCGTGACGCTGATTGGCTGGTGTGCTGCCGCGCGCCGCTGACGACACACCGTTGTTGGCCGGTTGTTTAGCGCGTAGGTATTACAAGTTTTTTGTATGGGGACACCTCTTATTTTTTGACTTTTTTTTATTTTTTGTTTTTTTACTACGCTTACACACAATTTCCGAGCTGGATTCCAAATTTCATCCTTCTAGGTCATCTGGAAGTATGTTAGGTTTAGGTACTATAAGTCAGTCAGTCAGTGCTAAAATTTACAACTTTTTGACCTTCATATCTTTATAACCGTTTGAGCTAGCTTCATGAAATTTGGGCTTCTACATGTCCTGATGGATCTTATTAAACACACGTAGTTTTATGTGTTTACATTAAAGAGGTTTCGAGTTATAGAAGGGTCAAAAGTGGCACCAAGTGGTTCGTGTAATATTACACTCGGCGCTGGCTAGCCAGTTCCTTTGCTTGAACTTGGCTTGACACGCTGCCGCGTGTCTAGATAATTGATTAGTATATTTATTACCAAATGTGACGCGTCTGGTTTTATTTAAAGTCTTTCCAACTGAGAAATTCAATGACAGAATTAAATATATAACTTTATTCAGGCTTTGAGGATAAATAATCAAAGTATTCAGGTAAGAAAGAGGGCTGTTCTTGTATAAAACATAGTAAGTATCATTTTACATATATTTTTAAACAAAATACCACAAAATTATTATATACCATAAAATATTAACAGCTAAAAACATATTTCTTTATTTATTTCAGCAAATTATTGAAATAACTTATCATTGCTTATAGGACGCATTGGGAAATTGTAAGTGCTATCAGTGTCTTTATTCAATAAATATAAATAAATAAAATTAAATCGAAATTAAAAATTAAAATTTATTTTGTATTTTTGCCTCTATTAATTAAAATTTTCAACAAGCACTTACTGGATTTTAAATCTGTGCAGTCGAGTTGTCAGCGTTGTTAGCGAAATAGCTTATCTTTGAAGAAACATTAATTTGGGAGTCCATTTCAACTTGTAGAGGAGTTCGTAGTTTATTTAGCATCTGTATTGTTTAGAACTGTTACAATAGAACATCTATATAAAAGAAAGTCATGTTAGTTAAAAAACTTATAACTCAAGATATTTTGAACCAATCTCTCTGATATTTTGCATACACATAGAAGTATTGTAAAGGATATAGGGTTCCTTTTATCCCGGGAAACTAGGCCTTACCCTGGGCTTCGAAGCGTAAGCTGTAGATGCAACAAGGTAACACATTCGGACAATAAAGGAGAAAAACAGAAAAAAAAAAAAAAACATTTTTTCGTTCAATCTCACCCAACTATGCTCATCCAATATCAAGTGAAAAATAAAACGGAATCAAGATTCAAAAAATGCAATCATAGTTTTTTTTTTTGTTTGACTCATTTGTATTCTGCCGTAGTGCCGATGGTAAGATTTCAAATGAAAGCTCGCTGCAGCTTTCGAGAAGCTCTTTGCGATTGCTTGTTTATTTCTAACCATTAAATATTTCATTAGTTCACGGTCGTGTTGAATATGAGGTTTGATTTTTCAAGAAATAGGTTTAAATAATAATTTCTTCTGAGTACTCTTATGGTTATGTGGGCTACTGAGCATTGGCCTTCATGTATGTTAGATTGGTAAGTACTCATATTTGTTTACTAGCGATCCGCCTCGGCTTCACACTGATGCAATGCTATATAACTAATACATGTATTATACATAATATAAACCTTTCTCATGAACCACTAAATCAATTAAAAAAACCGCATCGAAATCCGTTGCGTAGTTTCAAAGATCTAAGCATACATAGGGACAGACAGCGGCAAGCTACTTCGTTTTATACTATGTAGTGATATAGGCACATAAAACAGGTAACAATTTATGATAGTACCTAGTATACATATATACAACATCAACCCAAAGCATATGTGCAACAGAAAAGTAAAGAAACGCTGACATTACTCCCGACTGCCATCTAGTAGTCGTAAAAGGAACCATTTGTAGTAATAACCAAGCAACCATCATCACAGGCCGAGAGGCGGTTTTGAAGAACTAGGACACCAACGTGTATATTGTTAATAGAATGTTAAATAAGAGTACAGATAGGAGTGCTTATTTCTAAAAAAATCTTTCTCAGCTGATTTTTTTCTAAATCTCTTGCCATGAGAGGAAACGAAATGCTTTTTCGTGCTTCAGAAAGCAAGATTAAATTCTAAACCTCGATATTCATCGATTCCAATATTCTAGACAACAACTGATCTGGATGTCAGGCAATAAAACTCCATCTTCAATTTTTTGCATCGTCTGTCGCGAATCGCAGACAAGTACCCTTACCATACTTGTATCGTATGTGCCATAACTTTTTATTACATTACCACAGATGAAAAAAGAAGTAGATTAAATGTCCACAATGTATAATATGTAAGTATATGACCAACGCTTTCCATCGGAAGAGCCGCGTGCTAGTTATCTACCAAATAGTTTTCGTCCGAGCGTGTTTCCCGGTTACATCTTTAGCTCGCGCTTCAGAGCCCAGGTTACGCTATAAATCAAGGCCGATTTGGCGGAACTGGTTATTACAATGGAGCGACTGCCATCTGACCTCCGTAAACCTTTTCAGAGGGAAACCAGACCTACAGGAACATGACCCGGGTGTGTTTGTGGCCAACGCACTGTCAGATTATTCAGGCTGCCTAAAAGGCACTTAAAGTCGTTGGTCTCAGCTGTTATCGGTATAACAGCTGAGACCAACGGCTTAAAGTGCCTTCCAAAGTACGGAGGTGCTCGGTGTTTCAATACGAGACCGAATCAGAAATGAGAAGATCCGTAGGAGAACAAAGGTTGCCGACATAACCCAGCGGATTAGCTCTTTGAAGTGGCAGTGGGCAAGGCACAGCGCGATGAAGGGATGGCCGATGGGGTAGAAGGGTTCTCGAATGGCGACCACGCACCGGTAAGCGCAGCATCGGACAGGTCGCAGGCAGGCGCTGGATGCAGGCCGCTTCCAACCGGTCATATTGGAAATCCTTGGGGGAGGCCTATGTCCAGCAGTGAATATAAAATGATGATGATTATTCACATTATGTGATCTATTCAAATAACACGTCAATTTCCTATCCTTATTCAGACTACTGATCTGCTGGATATTGCTCTGTTTTATGCCAAAGAGAGTCGTTACCTTCGTCTTTTATTTATGAGTGTAACTAGGTGTGTGACATTGCAAATGTTCTTGAATACGAGCCTACTATAAATGTTATTTGTCAAAGAATACTTCATCAAAACAACCACTACACTGCCGTAATCGTAAATTTATCAAATTTTTTTCCTCATTTATTAGTTTACAAGATCGCTTAATTTACATTTATGTGGTCGTTAAAAATCCACGCCAGACAAAAGGAAAGGCGGTTTTGAAAATCTCTTTTATTTAAACACATTAATTGATACATAAGTACACCGGTTTGTCAAGCCGCTCCACGTTCATAATACATGATCATATATACATAGTTTAAAAAAATGCCTTCGAACCGCGTGCGATTCGAAATTCTTTGTGATTATAGTGGAATATTATTTATGAATATTTTAATTTTAATAATCTAGTAGTAGGCTTAAGTACATAATATATTACATTTTATACTTATGTATATAATAGATGTTCTTAATTTAAACACCAATAGGTGTTACAGTGCCCCTAGTATGAGTTTTTCTTAACGCAGACGCTAGCGACTGCGTTAGGATTTTGTATGGAATTTCTTAGTTGCCTTACTATCCGCCAGAGGCGCTGTACAGGTTTGCCATACTAAATCGCTAACGCAGTCGCTAGCGTCTGCGTTAAGAAAAACTCATACTAGGGGCACAGTAGCCTATGACCGCAACACCAGGAGTGTCATTACCGACTATAAAGAAATCATACTTTTCATTCCATTTATGAAAACTGACGATCAATTGACTAATGTCAATTGATCGTCAGACCCTGACGATTTGAGTGAAAGAATGCATCTAACGCCAGAAAACTTAACACTATCTCTCAATCACACTTGCATAGAATTTAATCCTCGTATCAGAATATAACAATAAATCCTGGTAGGTGTCGCCACTCAAATCCATACACCATCGCTCAACCGGCTGCTAAAATATCGCTCGCGTGCTATCGTGGAATTTCGGAATACAACGTTCCTGTCACTTTTTATTATTTTTGTTTGACTTTGGGGTTCCTTTTTTAAATGACGTGAAACTATTTTCATGTTTATTTGCAAAGAATTTGGAAATCGCGCGTGGTCTCTACCGCCAGGCGATTTTTTTTTTTAATCTATGTTTATTTGCCATAAAAATTAAGAAGACAAAAATATTAGAAACATTAGTTGAAAAATCTATCGCTATAGTAAACGTCTATTTTTTTTAATCAATTATTTTATATTGACTCTCATACACACATATGAAACTCTAACTTACCTAAAACTTAACTAAAAAAATGTGGTATAAGATTTTCTTGTTTATTGATAGATATTTATTTTATATAGATATTCTTTAACACATTGGATTAATTAGCTTTTGGTGTGATTCGTGGAAGATGTTTTAATAATTTCACTATTAAACTGTAAAATGCAATGATACAAATAATTTCGACGTTTAATACCACATACGAAAATCACCAACCATAAATTGGTGTATATGTCTTTTATCAGATAATGTTGCGTATTAACGTTAACATTCACATAGCCCATAGACGCTCGTCAAGGATATCACTCAAATGCAGTCAACTTGTAGCCTATAAGACCTTTCCCTCAGTGATTTACCTATCTACCTCCAAACGAAAATATGACAGAAATTCAGTCACTTTCGTATTTTATTAGTAAAGATTTAAAACTTCGTAACTTTTTTAGTATTTCGTGTGGCTACACCGTAACGGAGGCATTTAATTGAATTCCGGCACGCACTTTGACGTGTCACGATTTTCGATAGCGCCATTTTAGGCTGTACGTCCACTTTGTTACAATTTTGCCTGCCAATAAAACATAGCATCCCTCTAGCAAAGCTCAAAAATCAGATAGGTGCCTTGAAACCTTCTGTAACCCTTTTGACATGACAATAATAGTTTTTAGATTGGAAAAAAAAAACATTTAACTTACGACACCGTTACCGTAACCGATACTCAAAAAATTACACACGTAATTTTAATCTAATATACATATAATAAAACAGTAAATATATTTTGTCTGTACATTTAGTAATTTTGACTGAAATGGATAGGGGACATTTAAGAAAGAATTTTTAATTTATTTTATTTTCAAAAAATATTAATTCATTCTCTCTGGAAAAGTATAATAAAAAAATATACAAGCAAAGCCGAAATAAAACGCTAGAATTTTTTATCAGTAAATAGTCACACATGATGTACACCATCAACATTTATTTTAATCTAGACGATAAGATTGTGACACAGTTTTTAGATTTTTAGATATTATATAAGTATGTAAACAAAATATTTTCGATAAAAATGGTTTTAGTATAAACGCCATCGCAGTATAAAAATGCCACAAATATTAGGTGCCGTTTTGCAGTATAATTTCGTCACAATCTATTATGTCATATTTACCACGTTAATTACTTAAAATTATAGAATATTTAAAAAAATTAATACTTTATGTATAATTAATTATACATAAAGTATTCATTATAATTAATTAATGTAGTATCTATGTCTATAGAAAGTTTTCGAAAATGTAGACCTTTTTTTTTCCCTTTCAATATTTAATATCAAAATTTGAATAAATAGCTATTTACAAAATATAAGTATACTGAACTGAATTAATCTAATTGAGCGCAAGGGTTGTCTGAAAAAAAGCCACTACAATATTTTTAAATGTTCAAAAATCATGTAAATATTAGACATAAATATTTTCGGAATTAAAGCGTTTGCTTTTTTAAATGCAAGCGTGTTTTATAATAATATTGGGCTAAAAATGTGTCGAATTTACAATGTGGCGAGCGTATAAAAAATCAGATAAAATATTTCACACCCGATATACGCGTCTACATTGCTGAAATAGATATTTATTTGTAAATTTCTTATCAAACTATTTTCATTATTATTACGATTTTAATTGCAGTTATGTTGAATTGATTTTTTTTAAACATGTTTGCCAGTTGGATTTAAGATTTTTCATGGAATTGGTTTTTCATGCCTTTCAAAATAACAAGGAATTTTAATAACATTACAATTCCTTATATTGAGTGTTACAAAAAAAATATTTCAAATTTCGCAAAAAAAAAAAAAAAACATTACAAATAGTTCAGATTACCACAGCATCTTTTATCAGCTCATCTAAAACAGTGCAAATTTTATCGCCGTCAACTTTATCTCGTTTACTCGACGCCATCGTTTCGCGATAACAGAGATAATATATCCAGTCTTGATTAAGTCATGGCCGACGTCGCGCTGGTGGTCGGAGCAGCCAGTAATCTTGGCTATCAAGTCCTAAAAAAACTCACTGAAACATTCAAAGGAAAGATCTACTTCACGACAGAAGACGAAGAAATTGGCTGCAGTATACTTAAAGCATTCAAACGAGATGACCTTGACATTAACTACATTCCTATGGACATTACATATACTAACAGCATCATCAAATTGAGACATCATATCCAAGATCAATATGAAAGAATAGATCTGCTTATAAATCACTCTGATTACGTTCAGACAAAGAAGAATATACCTCATGCTGAAAAAGTGAGAAGAATAATGAGTGTGAACTTCTACGGATACATAAATTTTGGAAAACTAGTCTATCCGTTGTTGAATGAAAATGCGAGAGTCATTAATGTATCTGGACCGGCCGGTCTTTTAGCTACAATTGAAAGTGAAGAAATTAGGAATAAAATTAGTGATATGACGCTTAATGAAGACGAATTAGTAGCATTGTTTCAAGAGTATGAAGACGCTGTTAGGCAAGGCGTTGAAAGGACTATGGGTTGGGGTAAAAACGTTCAAGCCGTTAGCAAAGTTGCATTAAATGCTGTCACATTCCTTCAACACAGAGAATGGGCTGATAAAAACGTTGTAATAAATTGTGTGAACCCTGGAAGTCTATCGAGTAGAGAAAACAGAAGAACGTCTAAGGTTTTCGAAGAAGGAGCCAAGGCAATTTTGTATTTAGCATTGGAAGCACCCTTGTCCATAAAGGGCAATTTCGTTTGGAGTAATTACTCGGTCATTGAGTGGAATTGTGACCCATTTGTAGAGGTGACGACTGTATAATACGAGGCTTAGTGAAAGGTTATTTTGTGAGATGTATTTATTATGGACGACTGCGCTCGAATGAAAAGAGTTTAATTTTGTTATTAGAATAAACGAAGTTTCAGAGTAATTGTATATTTAAATTAGTGAGTGAAATATCGCGTAGTGTTTGAAGATATTATGAATGATTGAATAATTTTCTAGTCTAGACAAATTATGAACGTTATAACTGTGGATGGAACAAATCGCATTAAACAAGTGAAGTGAATAAAACATACATTGTATTTTGTTTATTCGAGTTACTCATAGATTAAAAAAGAAATATTTGCCTCGACGCGCGATTCCAAATTCTTTGGACTTACTTCAGAACTTTGAATTGTGACTTTTTAACATCGTAACAGTGTATTCATACATATATATATAACCACGTCCTTATCCCATATAGGATTGACAGAGCCTAGGGTCATAAGACCTTAGACTACGTTTAGCATGATGGTAGTTGAAACACGAAATCAATAGTGGGTTAATAGCCATATCGCCTATGTCATGATTCCCCCATTCACTGATTACAGTGTGTTCAGTATTGAATTGTATAATTTTTAAGAAGTTGTTCGTAATCTTAAACAACAAATACAAAGTATACATTAACGACCTGCCTAAAATTATAAACCACCCGTGCGTACTATTTGCTGATGATATTTCAATTTTGACTTCATATATAAAAAATGACGATTTAAATCAAATACTGACACAAACCTTTGACTCTGTGGTATCATGGCTAACTGATCACAATTTAGAAATAAATTTCAAAAAGACAAATATAATTCAATTTCGACCATATCAAAAACAACCGCTGAATATAAATTACAAGTATAAGGACAAAAGTATTGAAACTGTCGATACATTTAAATTACTGGGTCTTATACTGGACACGAGTGTTACTTGGAAAACACACGTAGATAAAATAGTAACAAAACTTTCATCATTTACATATGCCCTTAGGGAATTGAAAAAAACGACAAGCAAAAATGCTGCAATTACTGCTTATTACGCATATGCATTCTCGTGGCTGACTTATGGTATTATACTCTGGGGTAACAGTACAGACGTGGATAGACTCTTAATTATACAGAAAAAATGCATCCGAATTATTACCAATATTAAAGGGACCGCGTCTTGCAAACCGCATTTTAGGGATTTAAACATACTGACTTTACCGTCAATATATATATTAGAGGCCTGCAAATTTGTACGCAAATACCCCCAATTTTACACAAAAAAAGATGACCTCCCACGACGATACCCTACTAGAAAGAAAAATATGTTAGTGATACCTACCTCCACGCTTAGACTTTTTGCCTCTGGGCCACTAGCCATGACCATCAAAATATATAATGCTTTACCTGACTGTTTAAGATCCGAAGAAAATGATAATACTTTTATTAAAAAGCTAAAATTAATGTTAATAGACAAAACTTATTACACAATTGACGAGTTTTTCAACGATACATTTAATGAATATAGCTAAATAATATAAATAGGACATTCTCATAATTCAGACATTCAAAAGTAGGTATTTATCTGCAAAAATATATAAATAAAAATAGAAAAAATAATAATCATAAATGACGAGTTTTTAAACGATATTAAATATTATTTGGACTTAATTTCTAAAATTTAAATTATTCTCTTCTTAAATTTACTTCATCTATCCATTTACCCGCTTGCCGTTCCACTTTCTAATGTGCTACACCCGACAGGGTTCAATTGTACCTACTAAAAAGACAGTGACTTGTGTATTGTATACCTATAGCTAGAACTGTTATTGTACAACATGAAATGCAACAAATAAATTGAATTGAATTGAATTGAGTATCACATACAAAGTATCCTATACAAAGCATCGAACGTAGGTATATCCCTTCACAAATCCCTACAGGTCAACTTTAAGCATTAATGTTTACAAGTAAACTTAATTATGTGATATCGCAATACTTTATATATATTTTGTTATTATTGAATCTAAATGAAAAATACTTACGTAAGTTTAAAAATTTTAGAAGAGAAAAGAACGGGTAGATCTGGACACATACGAACACTCAAAAACATAATCCTCTATCAATCAATAAAAAAATTACTAAGTAAATAAGAATAGCCACATAATCTGTTTCTTTTTATACGGTAAATATTCAAACTACAAACACACATTCCGTGTTACACTGAAACATTTACATAAACAGTAACAGATATCCTCCCTTTAGGGTGGCCCGAATTTGAACTCCAAACCAGAGAGACGCGCGTATCGTGTTTCACTAACACACGAGGACAAAAGCAAAGGGAAATAGTGACAACATAGTGAGGCTTAAACAAAACTCAGCGACGACAAATAGAATGAAATAATGTTAGCTACTTTAGGGTTCCGTACTCAAAGCCTGAAATAGGACCATGATTGTCCGATGTCCGTCTATCTATTAGCAAGCGATATCTCATGAATCGTAATAGAAAATGAAACTTTTATTGACTTTCACAGTATTTTAAATTATTTTATATCTATGCTTACTAGTATATTCATCGTGATCGGATATTTTACAGTTTCCTACAGTGTTTTCTATCAACAAAGTTTTAGGCAAAACGTGCTGTCTACGAATAAAGGTTTCAGTCAGCTGTGCTTTCGGCAGTCATATCGTACAAGTGTGTCTCTATCTAAGGTTCCACACTCTTTATTTGAATTTTTAGCTCACGTCTAGGATATGCTGCAATCATGGTAATAGATAAAGAGGCAATAGTTATTGCTAACAGAATTGAAACATCACATAGTGATGATAATGCCACCAAAAATCAGACCTCGCGTGCCATTGCTTATCTCACATTTTAGTTACAAACACGCATATCGCTAGCCTATCAAGCTACCAACCAAAAATCTATGCTAGCTAGTATGTAGAGGTGTATAAAACATCATATCATTGCGTGATATGCTATATCAGATTAGATAGATACATGAAAAAGAGACGAGATCTATACGTGATACGATAAACACTATACAGTGTATTATTGTCTAGATTATATTCATAGTATCGCGAGATTTTTGGGACAAATAAAAAAAAATATGTCACATGCATTTTGAACTGTTTTTGTATATTTCAGCGCTAAGTGTCCCAAAAAAACGTTAGATCTAACTCCGAAAGCGCTAACGTGGCAGCACTGGACAAAAGATTTTTTAAGGTTTTGAGTGTCGGTTTCATAACAAACTTTTTTGATAGAAAACGGCCGGTGGATCTTCCCTGGTACCGCTGGTAGGATGAAGTATGTAAGACCTGGAAGCCCTTCAAAGAACCGACTGGCAATTCAGAACAGGGAGGAATGGAGAAATATTTTGGGTCGTCGAGCCATCGCAGTAAGTAATAAAGTATGGTTTTGAGAAGGGCAAAAAATAAGGTCTCCTATTTTTTAAGTTCTTGAACTGATAGAAAATCAATCCCGTAATAAAAACAATATTCCTAATAGAAAAAGAAAAGAAAACGGACAATCACTAGGATGACACAACAAATACCTCCATCTCACGTATCGCAAAAGAAAAGAGAGGGAGGGCTATAGCAGGACTATAAGCGGTCACACTAACGACGGAAGTTTTTCTATTTAGAAGTTGAAGATAACATTTGTGGTCTTATTACGTGTTGCTATAGCATATCGATGGCTATTGATTTCTATTGGGATAATATCGCATAGAGTTAGTTCCGAGCGTGTTTCCCAGTTGCATCCAGCTTACTCTTCAAGGCCTAGAATACGCTTTAATTATGATAATACTCGTAAATGTGGATGCGCTGCTTATTACAAAGTGAATGTAATAAGCGCGTGTAATGTAAACTGTACAACGTATATTTTAATTTAATTCGTATGTTGACTTAAGAATAGAGGAGAAAATATGTTATAACATTTAATTTAACATGATGGTATTATGAAAAACATCATTGACGAAAAGATAAAAATTTAAATTCAAATTCAAATTGTTTATTTTCAATATAGGATATTCTTATCACTTATTGACGTCAATTGTTACTTATTTTAAGTTCACCACCACTTCCAAAGCGCAAGTGGTGAAGAAGTGGCGCCACAAACTCCACAGCAGCATTTTCTTCAAAAACGTCAATTCACAAAATTTGAGTCAAATCAGACGAGTTTACATTTGAATATTTTTATAATATCCATAAGTTTATTATTAAATTATTAAATATTGAGGATTATTGAAATAGTTTAACAAAAATGTCAAGTAATAAAAGATGTCATGATATAATAATTAAAAAAAAATAATAATAATAATGCACTGAATGTACATATGATCAATTTTTAGCTATAGTTTGGAGGACTCCGCACCAAGCTTAAGTTACACATCCTTGTCATTGAGAAAATCATGAGCGCTATAATAGGCTTTTTTACAAAGTAAATTCTTAACATGTGCTTTGAATTTTCGGTCAGGCAAACTAAGGACCGACTCTGGAAGCTTATTGTAATAGTGTATACAGTACCCAAAAATGAGTCATTAACTCTACTTAGCCGATATGATGGGAGATATAATTTATTTTTATTCCGTAAGGGTCTATCCGTAAAATCGCAAATTTTTTTAAAAGAAGAAATATTTCTTCTGGTATACATAATAACCTCAAATATATATTGAGAAGCGAGAGTTAAAACATTAATATCCTTAAACAACTCCCTAAGCGACTCCCTTGGTCTTAAACCATAGATGGCACGAATTGCCCGCATTTGCAAAATAAAAATAGTCTTTATGTCACTTGCCAAAAGGAAAAAGGAATCCTTAGATCAAGGGTAAATAACATGAAACAGATAAAGGAAAAAGTCATGTTGTATCAAGAAATAAGCTAGCTAATAAAAGACAAGAATGGAAAAAAAATTACCAACAAGAGCCTAGCTCTTAAAACTCATATTTCTTTAATTGTATAAATAAAAAAAGCGTCTGGCATCAAAAACACATGACCAAAAATACAACACTAGCAAAAAATACATGCACACAACTACAAGCAGCATGACCGGTGGTCATATACATTTGGCTGTCGGTTTAATACTCTAAGGTACATATTCTGCTCTATCATCACTACATAGTATAAAACAAAGTCGCTTTCTCTGTCCCTATGTCCCTTTGTATGGATTTTGATGCGGTTTTTTTTAATAGATAGAGTGATTCAAGAGAAAGGTTTTTATGCCCATGCGAAGCCGGGGCGGGTCGCTAGTTGGCTCTAAAGTACACAGTAACTCTAAAGTAACATTTTATGAGCACGTCAATTCCTGTAGTTTATATCAAGACGACGATGGCACTAAATTTTATTGATACTTGATACGTTTGAAGCTGCAAGTGGATCAAAACATTCTATTAGGAGCGAGCTGTGAAACTTTATTTATTTATACATTTTTCGCTTACATGTACATATGAAGAAGGTGGAATTACATAATTTGGTAAGAATGTTCATAAACCCAGGCTGGGTGTTGCGGAGTAATTAAATTGGTACCAAAATCAATCTTTTGGATTGGCATGTTCTTGTTGCCATAACAGTGCTTTGAGGGTTCTTGTAAATTATTACAGACATCCGTGGCGTAATGGTTAACATGCCTGACCGCTACTCAAGAGGTCCCGGGCTCGAACCCCGGTAAGGTCAAGATGAAAAATTATCTTTTTCTCATTGACCTGGATCTTGGATATATGTATTTGTTATAAAATATAGTATCGTTGAGTTAGTATCCCATAACACAAGCCTTGAACTCAATTTGGGGCTAACTCAATCTGTGTGATTTGTCCCTATATATGTATTTATTTACTTTATAACATTTTGTTAAAGAATACAATTTAATTTCACAATAAACAACAATATGTGACCTCTGTACTGTAGCCTAGTCCCCATTATGCTATTCTTCCACACAGAAGGTTAAATATAATATCGTTGAGTTAGTATCCTATAACACAAGTGTCGAACTCACTTCGGGGATTGCTCAATCTGTGTGATATATTATCTGTTTCTCCATATGGTTGACTGGTAGAGACTGCATAGAATTAAGTCCGCCAATAGTATAAGTATTACTTGTGGTATAATAAAGATTTTAATGCTGGGACTAACAGTAGTGGGTGCATGGGCACCGGACATTAGTAGTTTGCTTGAACTAACTGGTGGCGTAAGCACGCAATGTAATTTAATAAGTACTTGTAAAGTTTTTAACAAATAAATATAACCAAAATCCATACTAATATTATAATATGATATCTGCCTGTCTGTCTGTCACGGCTAAGCTGCTGGATCGATTATGATGAACTTTAATACGGATCACAAGCGAGCCGAACTGCAGGCAATAGCTAGTCCTTATATATTTTTGTGCTTAGTACCTTTTGATCTATATCGTTTATTTATTATATTATTTATATATTTTATAATATCGTATTTTTTTTATTTATATCGCTTGGCTGATGATTATGAGTTATATTAGACAAACGGCAATATCTATAGCACTCTTAAACTATGATCGCGTTAATACAGTTTTATTATTATACTTTTAGATAAAGCAGAATCGCCCCGACACGACAGCCATTGCATTGTTCTTACAAAATGTTCTATCTCGATAATAAACTGAGATAAAATATATACTTTCAACAAAAGTCGACATCACGATTCTTGATAACGACCAAATACTCCAAACGTCCATGTTACTTCGCTGCAGAAGCTTAGTAGAACTTCTTTAAGACAAAAGTATACAGACAAAAGAACTTGAAGCAATTACAGATACAGACTCGCAACTTTCACGCTTTCAAAACCCAATGTTGATTACTCAATATCATGGTATCCAACGCTTTCATTCAAAATTCTTGTATTTTTTTTAATTATCTTTTAAACTATATTATAATTTATTAACTAACATAATTGATGTTCATACAATAAGATAAAACTATGCTATTTGTCGGGGCCCTTGCAGGTCCCGAGTAAATAAAAGCAATGGACTGTAAATAGTTATTATTTGAAAGGTATAATGTACGTCTACAAGATTTGGCCTATGGCCCGAACAAACATTAAAAAGAAGATGTAAGCGCGCGACTTCGTCGGCGTCTAGCTGAGAAGTGCTGGGTGGTGGCCGATGGTGCCCGAACACTATTAATACCTATTTTATTCTATATAATATAAAAAAAAACTTGGTGTCTGGTTTTAAGTTACTTGTAGCTGAAAGGATGGTTATTTTATTTTTAGTATTATAAATCAAATCTCTTTATTTTGGACCAATATCATATCATCAATGCTTCATCCAGGTCACAGTGGATATGCGTGCTAATGAACTCAAAGTCAAGAATTCCATAGACGGAGCCAAGTAAAGCAGAAAAGATAAGAACGCTGACCATGCAAAGCATAGAATTGAATCGCGCGCCCAGGCAATTTTTTTTAATCTATGATGCGAGCGCTCCCAACAAACCAAGGGAAGCAAAGATTTAAATAAAATTGCCTGGCGCGATTATAAATTCTAATTCCAAATTCTATGAGGCGAAGTAACTGAAGCTATAGGTAGTAGCCAGTTAGCTTTTAGTTAGCTAGTCCGAATTGCATTTTTTTTATTTCCAAAATACAATAGACAAAACAAACAGAGCACGGCGCCCGGAGTGTCGGATGATTGAGTGACGGTTGCCGGATTATGCCAGTTACGGGAAACGTCCGGCGATGCCGGTGGGAACGTTGTTTAGATCTGGTTTTTAATGTCAAATCAAATCTAAAGGTCCAATCTTTTGTATCTCTGTTTGTGCCCGCTAGGGGCTCTCCTAATGTTGAACTGTAAGTAGTTCAATTTCAATTCATTTGCAATTGGTATTGTACAATTACAGTTCTTACTATAAACAAAGTCACTGTCCTTAAAAAGATACAACATGGTCAGGTATTACGCTTCTTCTCCACTTGCACTTTGGAAGTGGTGGTAAACTTAATTTAAGTAATGATTGACGTCAATAAGTGGTTAGAATGCCCTATATTGAAAATAAACAATTTGAATTTGAATTACCGAAACCGTCAAGAGCAAGTTCACGGCCGTGCCACCTCTGTCGAGGCCTGGCAGATGTGGCAAGCCCAAAAAGTCTGTTTTAAGCGCTCTTACCAAAAGTATTTTTCTTCAAATCTCATAGATATAGAATCAATTACGCTCTCTGTTTGAATTGGCATGTAGAGATGAGGCGATTAAGACGGGTGGAGGGAGACTCCTTGATTTTATTAAACATGACTTACAATACTAATACTTAAGTAACATACTACACTATGATTAACCGGTGGAGAATGCAATATATATTTTTTGATTTATTTATTTGAACTTTATTGAGCCGAGAGCTACAATAGGTAATCACCTAACATTTGTACAGTTTATTTTTATTTGTACAAAATCTATCTAGGTATCTTAAATTTAAGAGATTTGCTCTTATCGGTGAAGTCTCATCCAGGTATCTAAATCTATCTAAAAAAGTTTAAATATAGAAATTTCTAAAGAAATAAATATCACCCTTGTACTAAATTTCCTAGTTTTTAGTTTCCTGTGTTACATGTATTAAATAAATGAATAGGCTACAGCCAGTACTTTTATCTAAAAACAAGTGCCCCGAAAGTATCACCGTACGTGCTTAATTTACATAATAATATTTTAAAAACAATGAGTATTACGTTGTGGAACAACAGCATCTTGTGAATAATACAGAAACGCTGGAGGCGGAGCGAAAAAATAAAAAATATTTACGATACGACGCGAGTTGCACCGCGCTTCTTGCAATGCATACGTAGTGTTAGTAATATTCCTTGATATTATACTTAGATATATCACACAGCTAGTGTTGAAATGAGACTGAGCCTTTTATAAGATATTAGCGACCCGCCCCGGCTTCGCTTGAGCATAAAAACCTTCCTCTTGAATCACTCTAGTTATTAAAAAAACCGCTTCTAAATCCGTTGCGTAAGCATACAAAGGGACATAGGGACAGAAAAAGCGATTTTGTTTTATACCATCTACCGATTACAGCAGGGACCAACAGCTTGACGTGCCTTCCGAAGCACGGAGGAACTGAAGATAGAAATACCACTAATGGCGACCAATCCAAACATGGCCGCGCACTCGCCTTCGCCGTCGCTTGACGCGAACGAACACGCGCGCCGCGCTATGCTATCGAGCTCCTCGATATTCTTTACTCGATACCTCGAGTATGTTTATTTATGTATTCTATTACATATGTAAAACATATCATTTTAATATTTTATTACCCTTTGTAGATAGATTAATTCGTTGCCTTTGAAGAATATCAGTGGCCACATAACAAAGGCTTTATTGGCCTTAAAATTAATTCCTGTTTATAGAGTGACATCGCTCGGATGGAGTTCATCCACTTGGATACAAGAACGCTTAAATCACCTGTATTTTGTACAGCGTTCCACGTTACATGGATATTAAAGGAGAATTACATGTGCTTATGTATATTGTCTATCGATAAGTTAGTTTTGGTCTATTTGCTATAGTTTTTTATTAAATTACACAAGGATAATAATTCTGCGCTACTTGCTTCTTGCTTGCTTACATGCTTACATGCTTCTAATCTCAATGGCAATTTCACGCGTTTCTGGTATTCTGCTACTAATTTTAAAACCAATCTCAGACCAATGAACTTCAGACTCAGAACCTTAATTACATAAGACGTATCTTTGTTTACTTGTGTTTTCAGTGAATAATGATTTTTAGTTGATGGTGGCGCTAGTGCTCACCAAGGTCTCGTCTTATGTTGTTAACACTAACCCCGTCAACATGACACCCGACATGGTACTTGCTTGAAATTTGTCAGAAAACGAACAACATTCAGTAAACTGCACCAAAGCGCCTAACATAATTACGATTCAATCGTTAAGTTCGTTTTCACTTTAGTAACTTAATGGCAGTTTCTCAGCCTTTGTGCTTTTAATCTGCATGTCCTAATTGAAAGCTATTCACTAACTGTTTAAAAGCTTTTGTTTTAAATTAATGTTAAAATAGGGGTTCTGTTAAAATTAAATTGCTTTTCTCATAGAGTTATAAAAGTCATTTAAGAAATGTGAACCGATCAGAAGGTTAGGATTTCATTTCAGAGGCCGAGAGGCTATTTTTGTAGAACTCTGGCACTAGGGTGAGCTTGGTCGATTGACGGTGACTTGTAGACGAAATTATGATGATGATTGTAACCTACTTATTTTTAATTTAATGTCATCAATGGAGACTTTTAATTGGCTATTTGTCATGCAAACTCCTCGTAATTAATAACCTCGTAAATGCACTTTTCTCAGCGTTCAACTGAACTTCCACAAATATTTAAAGACCAAAATTAGCCCAATCGGCCCAGCTATTCTCGAGTTTTAGCCAGACTTACGAACAGCAATTGGTTATTTTATATTGATATAATATATGTTTATAGATAGATAGATTTATGATACACACCCTATCATAACAGTTTTATCCAGTTTGATAGAGTAAATTATTTACAATCAACATTTGTTACATTATGTATATTTACATAATTCATACATCATTGCTTTTGTGAAGTCAATGTAATGTACAGCTGATTAGGTCTTGTTGTTCTCGAACCCATTCAGAGCCCTTAGCGCCCTGCACCCATAGTATGAGATTTTATAAACACAGACGCTAGAAATTGCGTTAGGATTTTGTATGGAATTTCTTAGTTGCCTTACTATCCAGTGCATACAGCCAGGGGCGCTGTACAGGTTTATCATACAAAATCGCCAAAGCAGCAACGGAGTAAGGTGATTGTTCGAAGTAAATTGGTTCGTGCGTCTGAGTTTAAGTCGAGTTTATATTTACTACTTTAATTTATATTATACTAGCGGCCCGCGATACGTGCTTCGCTACGTAAAAATGTGATAAATGAAGAACCGCTCGACCGATTTTGTGCAAACTTTACATAAACCATCTACTAAATAGTCTGAACAAAGCCTTTAGGCTTTGTTCAGACATTTGGTTTGGATAGGTGAGCCCGTTCTTGAATTATAGAATTACAAAGAAGTGGCATTGATTTATATATATATATATATATATATATATATATATATATAGAAGATACAACATACCTTATTTATAACTACCTGTATTTAAACATAAATTTATGCTTATTAAGAAACTTGAAATAAAATAAAGTTTCAATTTGAGAATATAAGGTCTGTTTGTGTCTGAAAAATTCACTTTAAATATAAGGTGAGTTAAGAAACTCAAATAATAATAGCTTTTAATATCAAATAAACTTGCTGAAACTAGTTTTAATGATATAACTTGCACAAATAGTTGTATTATAAAGATGCTTGTTAAAAAATTGTGCATCTACTTAGTTCAAGTTGTTTTCTAAGTTGTCAAGTGTTGTTAAGAAAGTTTATATCAAGGTCGTTTGACCGTGACCCTAGTTTAGAATTTTTTGGGGTCACAACAATTAATGTTGTCAATTGATAACTGCTAGCCTGCTGCCATGTCTCCTGCACAATGGAGGACTTGAACGAGGCGAACGACCGGGCGGTGGAGGAGGCCAAGTACTGGGCAAAGTCAATATCAAAGAATTTTTATACAGGGTTAATTTAAATCAACTGCAAATATTTTAAGGGCAGATTCATACCACTAAACTGAACTTTCCTAAATAAACTTTTGTCGAAATACGAAAATTTTTTTTTGATCTCCCATATAAATTGAGAATCAGCTGATCTAGTTTAGTATGGAGAGTAAAAAATAAAATTTCATATTTCGATATAAGTTTATTTGGAAAAGTTGTTCAGTTTAGTGGTCTGAATAACACTAGAATGCTTACGGAGGACAAAAGCCGTTCCGAAATAAAACCTAAAGTTTGTAGGTATAAAATTCAAGAGGAAAAGGGACACCTACAAATTTTGGAACTTATACTGGAACTTGAGGTATTTGTATGTAGGCTTTAAAGAAAAATCAACTTTGCAGTAGAGTAATAAGGATTAATTTTAAATGTTGTTTTTTGCGATTTTTATTATTCGTTCATATAGACATGACTCGAAAATAAGAAGATTGCTAGGTGGCGTCTTGTACCAATGACTTAGTTATCTTTCAAAGCAATCAAATATAAATTGATTGAATTGAAAATTTTATAGACGCCTATACACCATCATTTCAGATGTCAATCGACTATGCACATCCTTGGTTCTTCGCAACCGCATCTCGGCCTCTGACGTGGTTCCTTTAACGACTACCAGATCGCAGCCGCCGGGAGTAACGACAGCGGCTTAACGTGCCTTTCGACGCAAAACGCCTATTAACTAATCAATACGTCAAAAACTAAAATTAAAAAAAAAAACTAAATTGTAAGCAAAGATTAAAGCAACATCTTTATAAAAAGATAAAGATAGAAAGCCTGTCTTGTATGAATTTGGGTACAGATATGATGGCAAATAAACAAAAATAAATATACACATCAAATTCTGCTTATTATAATATACTAGCTGTTGCCCGCGGCTCCGCCCGCGTGCGCCTCGGTTATATCGCGCCCGAAAGTAGGCTATGTTTGACTCCTAATGCATAACTATATCTATACCAAATTTCATCACAATCGGTTCAGCAGTTTAGCCGTGAAGAGGTGACAGACAGACAGACAGACAGACAGACGTTCGCATTTATAATATTAGTATGGATAATAGAAATAAACCTTTTTATTCGACTAAAATCCCAAAAAACAGTTATAAAAATAATTTTTTTTAGTTAAAACTAAAACACGTCTGGGAAATTAGTGCGCAAGTGGACTATCTAAAAACTTTTTGTTCTGTAGCGAAACTTGCAAGCTCGCGGACTCCAAACTTGCTCACTTTATTTGCCAATTAAGGAGAGTGCATATCGGTTACATTGAGTCGAAAACATGATCAGTTTTAATATTTAAATTAGTAAGAACTAGGATATATTTATTGCACCAATTACATAAACTAACAAATAAAACCTAAATATTACTGCTTAATTAAAAATAAAACTAAATAAATAAAGAAGGAAAAAGAAGAAGTTACATAATAATATAGGTACAGGAATGGCCACAAACACATATTGGTCTGGTTTCCCTGTAAAAAGGGTTAAGGAGGTCAGACGGCAGTCGCTCCATTATAATAACTTATACCGCCAAATCTGCACCATGATTAATAGCGTACAATGGGCTCTCAAGCGTAAGCTGAAGATGCAACCAAGAAACACATCGGACGCAGAAGTTCACGTAGATTAGTATGATATCAATTAAAAATGTCTATCGTGGAAAATTCGTTTATTTTTAAGTATTTTCCCCTTGACTTTTTTGCGCCGCACAATTTTTCTATTTTTCCCATTGGTTGACTGGTAGAGAATGCCGCCAATTGTATACCTACTTATGGAAAAATTGTTTTGGACTTTCTTTAAATGATAGGTGTCAAGTATTAGTGCTGCTAAACTTTTGGAACATCTCTTTGACCACGCAGGCAAAGCCGCGGGGAACAGCTAGTAAATAAATAATTTAAAAGTTAAACTAGCGACCCGCCCCAGCTTCGCATGGGCATAAAAACCTTCCTATTGAATCAATATCTATTAAAAAAACCCGCTTCAAAATCCGTTGCGTAGTTTTAAACACTTAAGCTACATAGGGATGTAGGGACAGAGAAAGCGACTTTGTTTTATACTATGTTTGTATAAGTATTGTTATACAAAGTCTATAATAATATGAGTTGTAGAGATTTAAGCGAACTAATGAGAATTTAAATTTGCATCCGGGAACATAGACACGTGCGAGGATGCCGTTAATAATGCGAGATGGGCAAATTTTCAAATTCTTGTTTATATTAAAGTAGAAAATGTTAGCATCACACTGAGTTGTCAAACTAGAAGGAGGTTTTCACGGAATTCGTTTGCAATTATATTTTCAATTTATTTATTACTAACTGCTGCCCGTGACTGCACGCATGGGAGTTAGTTATATCGCGCCCAAAAGTAGCCTGTTTTACTCCCGGTCTTTTAACAATATTCATACCAATTTATTGAATTCAGTCCAGCAGTTTAGCCATGACAACAGACAGATAGACACCACTTTACTATGACTATCACTATCAAAATTTTTATCACTACATATTATAAAACAAACTCGCTTTCTTTGTCCCTATGTTCCTTTTTATGCTTAAATCTTTAAAACTACGCAACGGATATTGATGCGGTTTTTTTAATAGATAGAGTGATTCAAGAGGAAGGTTTTTATGCCCATGCGAAGCCGGGTCGAGAAGCTAGTTTATAATATAAGTAAAGAAATCCTTCAATCATATTGTTGGACAGTAAAGCCTCAGCATCCAAGCGGTCACTGGTGGCCGTAATGTTATGGACTATTGTTTTTTCCAGTAGCTGATAAGAATAACCATTATCAGCCACAAGATGTCCACTACTAGACAAAGACCGCTCATAAATTTCCATTCGCATTTAAAGGAGCCATTATCGAACTACTAATAGTAGAGGATCCTGCGGATGGAGGTCGTCGAATAAATCGTTGAACCAAAGCGTACTTTGGACTCTGAAGTTTTAACTGACGTATGTTACTGCGAAAACATACTCGGAAGAACAATAGTAGGGTCGGTTTACGAGTATGTTAATAATTTGTTAGTATCGGCTACTGCTCATATTACTTGCATTGTAAGTGCATGTCCGTGACGTGGCAGGCGGCGCACCCCAGGGGAGCATGTTCGGCCAACTGATGAATTCGGAATGAGCTGCGCAAGACGTGGCCATTTTTCACGTGCTTTTGTGGGTAGCGGGTATTAAATATTGAATGCTAAAAGAAAATATATAATATCTTAGTGGCAGTTCGTTACTAGGAGATTCTTAACACTATTTCTTTCTAAGCTTATTCCTTCAAAGCCCGAACACCCGTTTTTACTTTCCTTCCTCAACATTGCACGATTCAGCCTCTGTGTATGTTTATGTTTAGTTTGTAAAGTTATTTGCCATATATCATTTAGAGCTAGTGCACACTCAGTCTTCTCTTTCCGAGCCTTAGAAGAAGTGACACAGTTAAATATTAACCATAGCAATTTGTCATTGACACGAAAATAATAAGAAGCTAAATATTTGTTCAGCCACCTAACATAACGTTAATAATGCAGTCAGTGGTACTGCCGATAGCGCTTTTTGGAAACACATATGAGGTTACGATTTTCAGCATTGGGGGACCAATGAAGAAAATCTTAGCGTAGATGACTAATAAGCAGTTTATTTGCAAGTCAACAATTGTCAAGTCCTGGATTTGAAGGCATATTACGAATGCGGGAATTTCTCACAAAGTCTTTCCGCGATCGTCTACACATCCTCAGATTTTTCGAAACATGAATGTTAAAAAGTACATTGTGTTGTGATAGAATAAAAATGTAAATAGCAAATAGCGTACATATAATCGTTCCATTTTTCAACTATTATCACACGACAGGACCGCCTTTGAATAAAAGAGAACGGGTCCCTAGGCGCGAGTGCGCGACGAAACATAAAAATTTGTTTATGACGCGGGATGCAGCCAACCCGCTCAATAATGCAACTAGTTCTGTTCTATCCTGTCCGAATAGTTTGTAAATTCATTTGTATCATGTGCAATGTAAAGTTAATCGACCTTACTACTTTGCACTAGCAATAAGGCCGCCTATTGTATATCTTATACTTTCATCTACGTTCCTGTACAATCCAATGACGTATTTATGTAATTGGTGCAATAAAATGATTATTCATTCATTCATCTTATCACAGACTGTAATCCATGTAAGCAATTATTGTACAATAAAGTGATTTTACTTACTTACTTACTTACATATCTTACCGAAAGTTGGTGATTCCGAAACCACATCTAAGCCTCAGAGGCTACATGACAGTCGGAACAAACGTCCTAACTTGTTTTAATGTACCTTCCATCATTATCATCAGCTGCCTACAACACACTGCTGGGCATAAGCCTTCCTCTGTCTACGCGATCCTTTCCTATTCTGAGCCACTGCAATCCAGTTGTTGCTAGCAGCAACTTTCCTAATATCCATCCCGTCTATCCGCCAGACATCCAGTACTTCGCTTTCCGTTTCTAGAGTTAGGGTTTTCTCCGGTACAGCCTTACTCCACTTACTGTCGTGCCTTCTAGCCAGATGTCCTCCTGCCCAGTTCCATTTTAGAGTTACCATCAATTTCAAAAACATGGATTCCTGTTTCTTAGTTTCAAACTAGACTGGAAATAACTTGGTGTGCACAAAGTATGCCCTCTAGTGGATACATCCTTTGGATCGTTAGACATACAACAAGGAGCTCCATTTTAAAAATCTATGACTCAAATCAGTAAATCGAATGAATATCACTTATGTGGTTAAAACGAATAAAAAAGAAATTCACATCTAGACCGGTATTAAATAAATAAATTTATTATAGGGATATACTAAATGTTATAACAAATACATATATAGATAAACATCCTATAAGAAAGGTTATAGGAAGCGGAATGGGTGGGGAAGTTGAGGATTGCTGCTATTGTTTATTTTGCTTTTAATATTATTTTTTTTCTATGGCTAATATATGATAGGTATATGTGTATTTATTATATTTATTAGGTATTAACCATTTACTATGTATGTATGTAAGTTTATTATATTTGTTATTTAAATAAATATTATTTATACAACCACAAACTGTTCTCTGCTTGACCCAAAGGTTGACTGTTAGATAATGCTTTTAGCATTTAGATCGCCTAATAAATAAAAAAATGGTCATAGTTTAAATACAATTATCATCCCGTTATTATTATTCCGTTTCCTCCACGCAAATCTTTGATTCCTTTTGTATTCACAATCAATATAGTGTTAAGTGCACTTAACATCAAGTTGTCTTAGGAATATGGTGCTTACTTGCTCATTTTGCCTATTTATCTTAGCCACGAAACAGAGAAATTATCCGAATAGAAATGTTTTGTTGCGAATTTAGTTACTGGATCAGTGAGGCAGCGTATTCTCTCTTTTTATCTTCAATTAATACATTTAAACCCATGTAAACCACACCACACCTTATTAAGAAATGTATTACGTAGTTTACGACACAGCCACTCTAACAGTGGCAATAAATGACGCAATCAAATTCCCCGCCCATTTTTCTGTGTGAAACGATGGCTTGCAAGCCAAACTAATGACACGTTTTTCGTGCGCTATGGCACTTCTTGTTATGTTAATATTTAAAATTCTGTGATCTTAGCCTTTCAAAAAAAAACAAGTTGTAAAAATACGTCTCAAATAACAAAATATAGTGTAAAAAAATTGACTGTGACAGACGGACGGACGAACAGACAGACGCACAAGTGATCCTATAAGGGTTACGTTTTTACCATTTTGTACGGAACCCTAAAAAAACAATAATATGTTGCAAAAAATTTAAACTTGTAAAGAATATTTCTACCTATTGTACACCATGAGATATAGGGGTAGAAACGGGGTAAAACGGGCAGTGAGGGAGTAATTTATACCAGTGCGCCGAAGACAATGGGCGGATTAGCCTGGACATGGACATGCAGCAATAGATAATACAGAATGGAGCTGTTCCATTGCTGAGGTTTTATTTACTACTAGCTGTTCCCCGCGGCTCCGCCCGCGTGGGACTCGGTTATATCGCGCCCAAAAGTAGCCTATGTTTGACCTCAGGTCGTTAACTACATCCCTACCAAATTTCATCACAATCGGTCCATCCGTTTAGCCGTGAAGAGGTGACAGACAGACAGACAGACAGACAGACAGACAGACTTTCGCATTTATAATATTAGTATGGACTAGCGTTGCCTGCGACTCCGCCCCTGTTATAAAATTTTTTTTGCTAAGTACATTTCGCCATAAAATATCGAATTTCATTCATTAAGATACGGAAATGAAACAGAAGTACACGCAGATCATATATATGTGTGTGTGCAGTCATATGTATGTGTGTTCGATCCATCAAAGTCCACGCCTTTGTACTCTGATTTACTGCCTCGACCTACGCGCGTAAAAACCAACCAGATTGTAGGAAACATTCCAGATGAAATACGTAAGAATGACCCATAAATGAACTATAATATGTAGGATTTCTTAGGTACAGTGGGCTACATAAAAAGTGTACCACTTAAGGCGCTGTGCATCAGAGAATTACCGTAAAACGTCTATTATTTCGTCGCGTAGCTTGCCTTACTTTTTATAAAATACTAGCGACAAGCCCCAGCTTCGCATAGGCATAAAAACTTTCCTCTTGAACCACTTTATATTTAATTAAAAAAAAAACGCATCAAAATCCGTTGCGTAGTTTTAAAGATTTAAGCATACATAAGGACATAGGGATAGAGAAAGCGACTTTGTTTTATATTATGTAGTGACTAGCATAAAAAAATTAAAACGACCATTTAAAGATCAAAATAAATGATACAAACAAAATATTTAAAAAAATATTTACCTATAAACCTAGCAAAATAAAATACTATATTTAAAAAATAACTAATTCGGCGCGAATTAGTTGATATTTTCAATGAAAACTACCAACATTTTAACGTTTTTAAAAAGTATAACTTAATGAGCAAGAGCTATACTTATAATAGTTGGTACTAACTGTTGAATTTTTAAATTGAAACTGAAAAATAACAACCAAATGGCAGACACGGGATCGAACTGAGACTGATGACAGGCCAACTTAGTATCGCCACTTTCAACCTTATTTCATTACAAGTACGTACTTTATCGCACTTCACCCCCTCAAATACCGAAAGGTTGAGGGATACAACGCCTTAAGGTGATACCTCAGTGAACACTAGCGCCACCGTCATTTAAAAATCATTATTCACTGAAAACTCACGTTATCAAAAATCCGTATTATGTAATTAAGGTTCTGGATGTGAAGTTAATTTTAATCATATTCATTTATTAAATGATAGTTCCATATAGTTACAAATTGCAAAAGTGCTAAAAGTGGCCACTTTTAACAGTTTTGCAATTTGTAACTATATGGAACTATCATTAGATCTCATCATAGAACCTTAATTACATAATACGGATTTTTGATAACGTGAGTTTTCAGTGAATAATGATTTTTAAATGACGGTGGCGCTAGTGTTCACTGAGGTATCATCTTAATGTGCATATGTAAGGGTAAAGTGGTATATTTTTATGTGGTTTACTATACCTAGAGTAAGCATGATCCACGAGGCATAAATGGAGAAACGTAATGGGTTATTATTATACTTACACTGTTTTCTATTTCATTATCTTCTCTTAAAATTTCTGGAGATATTATTGTACCGAAACAAAATTTTGTTTTTTAAGGTTTTAATAGTATAAAAGTGGAATCAATAGACGCAGTAAAACAATTTCACTATAAACATTATCTTTCGTCCAAGTGTGTTTCCTGATATCCTAGCCGTTGTTAGGTACGCTTTTTATCATGATTTATGTATTTTTTTACAGTGAAACCACACAGAATCATGATCCAGAAGTTTTAGTGGCCAACCATGTCAGATTAAGGCCCAGCCTAAAAACGGCCAAATAGTGATAACCAGAAGCACTCCAATAAACAATAGTAATAACACCACTGGCGACCTCCCAAGTCATACCACGCTTAACACGCACAACCGTTACGAACATATATTCTCCCCAAGGTTGTCGACCGTCAATGACGTGAGCACTCAACCCCTAATAATCTGTTTTCCATTCAATCACAATGATTTAATAAAAGTCCGGTGATGCTCCATTTGCTTTTCAAACGTTTCAGAAGTTAAAGTCAAGTAAAATGCTTCAGTGATTAAATGATTGATTATCTCGTCGGTGGAGAGCGATGTGCCTCAGTCGATAAGTAGAGGGAGCCGTGATCGTTCTAAACAAATTTTGCTAAGTGCTAGTACTACAACTTATTTTTTTAATTATGTAAATACTTTCTTTATTAAGTACTAGTTAATATATTTAATCTCCCATATCTTTGTCCATTTATAGTAAGTAATTATGGACTTTATTATTTTAGCGTTTATCCAATTGAATTAAGCCATGGTTTTGGAATCCATGAGAAAGCATTGCGCCTTTTTTTCTATTCATGAGTCTTTATTGTACCACAAGTAACAAAACACTTATTACAATTGTTAAAATCATTCTCTCCCTGTCAACCTTTCTCATATCATTTATCTCTTTTTCATATTCTGACCAACGATTGATCACGATCCCACCTGATGCTAAGTGTAGATGATCTCTATAACGAATCTGGGTGACCGGGAATCAAACCCAAAATCTCCAGATTAGTGGACTAGCGTGTTAACGATTCACCCACGAAAGTCGTCAATTAACACACAAAGGTACACAAATATGAGTAGAAAAAACAAAGAATATCGAATGGCGCGGAGTTTGACGCGTGGCAATTTTTTTTTTAATCTATAAGAAAAACAAAGAAGTTCGAAAAGCGCGCTGTCTCAAAAAAATTTTTTTTTAATCTGTGAAGAAAAACGAAAATTTTCAAAAAACGAACACCTCATTGTAGATGTAAACTGCACCTAAGAATGGCGCGCCATCGGAACAACCAATCAATCACCGCTGACATAATGACGTCATCCATTATCAATTATTGACAGTACACGGATCGGATGCCGGCCGACGATTTTCCAAGTTTTATGCCTTGCCCCGCTTCGTCTCCTCTCCCGCGTTCTGTGATCAGGGCTGGCAGTAACCGCCTCGACTGTTTCGGTTTTTCTAAAATTACTAGCTAACCCCGCTACGTAGTTTGCCATATAAATTATTTCTAGGTAATTTAAGGGTGAACAACCCTTATCATTTAGGGGTATGAAAAATAGATAATAGCCGATTCTCAGACCTACCGAATATGCATATAAAATTTGGTAAAAATCAGTAAAGCCGTTTCGGAGGAGTAAGGTAACTTACATTGTGACACGGGAATTTTATATATTAGAAGTAAGAAAACGGGCATCCGTGGCTGGTATCCGTACAGGTGGCTTACCACCATTTCTTAAAACCATGCAAGTTTCAGTGAGTAAGGGGGATGTCGCCTTACATTATGTATCACGCTGTCTCGCTTACTCACTGGATCTTGCATGGTTTTTAGTGCTTGCAATGTTCTTTATTCTATGTTATTTTCTTTTGTATATTTTTCTGTTTACATTAATTTGAAAATAAATAATAAATAAATTTCCTCATAACTGTTCTCCTATTTTCAATGTTGACAACCCTGTGCCACCCTGACCCACCTCCGGTGGCAGACTCGATTGATCATACTAGTTTAGATGGAGTGGATTCATGGTAATCTAAGTTTTAGGAAACTGCGACGGGCAACTACTGTATTTTGTTTTGTGACCTAAGAAGACCTTTAAAGCGAAAAAAACTACTCTCCTACTAATTATCAAATCGGATAATCAGGTGGCTTACTACTATCTCTTAAAACCATGCAAGATCGAGTGAGTAAGTGAGACTGCGCAAAACATGATGTAAGGCGACATCTCCTTTACTCAATCGTTCTTGCATGGTTTTAAGAGATGGTGGTAATCTGGCAGACTATTTAACTACTAAGCCGTTATTTTTAAACAAATAGAAACAGTATCTTACCCATGCATGATATTCATCTCATAATTTCTAGTCCAACAAACAAACCTGTAAACCAGTGAATCAACCGATTTTGAAAAAAAAAGCTAAGTAAGAGCCACCTTGATCGAGTACTATTTCCAACAAATGAAACCACCAAATGAAATCGGTATACCTTTTCGAAGTTATGATGCCACAAGGAGACACACAAGATGTTTCATAAAAAATAACACCTCTTTTATTGCGTTGCGTGCTGAAAACTGCATTCTGTAGGCAGAGACGAGAGATTTCCATTGGCTACGACTCTTACATACCTCACTCGCTTCCTCCACACACATTTATACATAGGTACATAATTATAGTCACGTCTTTATCCCATACGGTATAGACAGAAGACCTTAGACCACGTTTAGCATGATGATAGTTTAAACAGGAAATCAATAGTGATGGGTTGCTAGCCGCATCGCCTATGTCATGATTCCCCCATACGCCGATTTCCTCAGTCGACTTTTACGGCTTGCGCGGGAAGAGAAGCAGCTGGTACATTCTATGTTTTACTTTTTCTCCCAGATCAACATGGAAGGATTTATCTTAATTTTAATAGCAATATTGATATAATAAGATTGCTATTGAAATTTTGTTAAGAACCTATTTAGAAATTTTAGAAAAACATTTTTCCCGTACGTGTTTACAGCGGACAGTTCACGCGAACCGGTTTTATCCGGTTCTATCCAGCGGCGGGCGGCCCACGGCGGTGTTTAACACCTCATTCCGGTGTATTCCGGTTTAAACAAGTTAACATACAACCCGCGACGATTGTGAGTCGTTTGTTTGAAATTTAAATCGCTGAACTTTGCCACCTTTGAGGCTGGGATATTTGTGGCTGAGTACGATATTTAACGCTCCGCAATTAAGGTTAGGAAGTTGGAATGTTGGATTAAGTTTGATGTTTGATCTCGTACCAATTCTAACTCTTGTTTTGTTGGATTTTAGACGTATTCATCATACCATTTGCAATTTGAATTTCGGCAATCTTCAAACGGATAAGTACTAATGGTGACATGCTCCATCACTTTGCCTATTTTTTAGAATACTTTTTCTGCCATGGAAACTAGCCCTTTAAGGCATATCTTGAATTTATTTTTCTTCTTCAGTCTTACTTTGGTCAAGTAAAGTCCAGTCAAGTAAGTAAGTCTAATCAGAGTCAGATGGCTAAGTGAAGCGGTGGAAAAATTTCACTTAGCTATAACTTGGAAATTTTGGTGACATGATAAAAGTCACATAATCGACACTGTATCACTTCCCAACACTCACGCTTTTTCACGAACACTGCGAATAATAATCCAATAATAATATGCACATATACTCGAAAAAAATAATTTTTGGAAATTAAATACAGCACGGACATAGCGACAGTTTTCTTTCCCTCCAAAAACTCCATCACTTTGACTAATTCTCCGCCAACTGTCAAGTCTATAATAAAAGAAAAAAAGTACTGATAAAAACTACTAGCTTTCGCCCGCGGCTTCGCCTGCATGAATTTCCCACGAAAACAGTGCTTTTTCCCGAGATGAAAATACTCCTAACTATGTGTATGCGAAATTTCATGAAGATTGGTGCAATAGATAGCTCCGCATTTATTATATTAGTTAGGAAGTTATGATTAAATGAGAATTGTTCATGGACATTGGTTATGCGAGTTTCTTTTTTTATCCCAAAAAAAAACCTTATATATAGTAATAGTATATATATATATATTACCTATATAGTATAGTATAATATATAGGTAAGCAAGAAAAGTATCACTAACGACCGAGCTTACTTACTATTTTTGGCATCGTATACCTCGTAAGGAATTCTGACTTCCTGTTTGTTGTTTATTTTCTTCTGTCGTTGTAATATTATACATATTTCTTTTGCATAAGGTTTTTTTTTCAGATTTTTTACTCAGATTCATTTATTTATTGTAAACATGTTGTACAGTAAGGTTTTACAAATTATTTTCTTTCTTTCTTCTTTCTTTTCTTCTTCTTTTCGGTTCTTTCGTTTTATGAATTTAGATAGATTTTCACAAAAAACACCACCCAGAAATGCAGGCAAACGTGTTTTGGTGTACTGGACCACAGAGGTAATTTTTGTTGTTGATGTAAATAAAAAATAAAATGCGAATGGGGGGGGGGGGGGAATCATGACATAGGCGATGCGGCTAGCAAGCAACCCGCATCACTATTGATTTCCTGTTTCAACTATCATCATGCAAAGCGTTGCCTTAGGCTCTGTCTACCCCTTATGAGATAAAGACATGATTATATGTATGTATGATGTGAAATATAAGTTATTGTACAATTACTGAAAACGGCGGTTGAACATTGGGGACTTGGCAATTTTATCCTGTTTGCACCTTTTGGATAGACAACCCTACAACAAAACTGCTCCACCGCAGACTGGTTTAATAGCCTAACTTTTCCATGGATTAAAAAGCAATATTCTTTATCACAACAAAATAACATTACAAGAAGTGTTTCATCCCAATTCGCACTCATGGCATTAGAGCCACATAAATATTTATCATGCGAACTCATTACAATATAAATAAAGCTAATGGCCGGATTATTTGCAACTTTTCCCGTATATGTTAGTCAAATGAGACTGAATAATGAAGCATGATAATGACGGGTGGTAGGCGCGGACAATATGACGTACGATCGAGTCATTCGTCATTGAAATGTGGTGATGATTCTTTTGCGTGATGCTTGTCTACGTTTATAATGTTTATATCTTTCTAATATGGGCTTTTTAAAGAAAAAAAAATAGTAACTATTTTTCTCACTAGATGGCGTTGATGCAAGTCAAGTTTCAGCACGTGTCAAATTCAGATTTGATTTTGACAGAATTTACTTTTGCACTTCGCAGATACCTATCTATGCTCTATAGTCTTGATTGACGTGTTGTTTGTGGTGTTTTCTTTCGTTTTCTCGAACTTTTGACGGATCTTGCTACGCTACAACTGAAAACTGCTTGCCAATAAAAACGACGAGTGCCTATATTATAACTATTTTTCACAATATGGGATAACCATGATTAAAACGTAATATAAGTATTGGTTTTGTTGTTAGAATAATTCGAAAACAATAAAAATGAAGTAATGTTTACCTACAAACTTTGCTATAAACCAAGATCAAGCAAGTCGAGACATTCAGTACTGACATCCATGACATTGACACAAGCCTTTTTATCAACGCCATCTATCGTTCGTAATGGAACTATGATTTTCTTTTTTTAATTGATCTGAAAAGCCCTCTTTATATAAGGCGTATCCTCAGTGTGACTCATCATATTTATAAACTTTTAAATATTAAAGCTGAAGTTATCCCCCATCATCAGCGCCTACCACCAGCAGAGAAACTCCCTCCTGGCAGTGACCTTCCCTGGGCAACTGGGAAGTCTCTCAACAAACTTCGGGTTGGTGTTGGAAGATGTCGGGAGAGCCGTGCTGGATTTGGTTTCTCTGACAGCATCCTGTGTGATTGCGGCGCGGTACAGTCGATGGCTCACCTTCTGTCGTGCCCTAGCTGCTCTGTCTCCTGCTCAACGAGGAACTTGAACGAGGCAAAGGACTGGGCGGTGGAGGCCAAGTACTGGGCAAAGTCAATATAGAGTCCATATAGCCATTATGACTGACTTTAGTCTTCAAATAAAAAATAGTAAAGTGGCCAAATATAAAGAACTGCATTTTCCAAAATTTTACAAATAAAATCACAGTCAATCAGAAAGAGCGGGAAAACAAGTTTTGTTTTTTATAATTTTTTTCTATTCAATAGATCTTAGCGGCCAGTATTTGGCTGCCAACTTTTTGATCCTTAACAATGACTCCAAAAGAAGAAGAATATCAAATTAGGAATAAATAATAAAATGCCGGGCATTGAAAGCTACTAGATTATACTCAACTTAATGTTCATGAAAGTAATTATTCCATAGTACGAAGGCATAAACAATATATACTTTTTCCCAAGCATTACCTTACACACTGCCTTGAATGTATACTTATATGTACACCACTGGATCCGTAACAATATAGCTGGTAACCCTTTGTCTCGCTGTGATTAATGCTCTCCCCGCAAGATCCGCCTTCCTGCTACCGAACTTGAGCAAATAAAGTAGGGATTCGGGCACATTTAATAATACCGACTAATGTTATAAATCGGTACATTTTGAGGAGCTTATAGTGTAGTCAGTTTTCGTAACGATACTGATTGTCAGACGTCAGTGAGCGTGGCTTAACTTGGATTGGTTGCTGCTAAAGAGAACTCTTCTTCTAATTTAAACCCTAAACCCTAAATTGCCTCCTTTTGCGATATCTGACATAGCCTAACGACTGCCATCTACCGATAACAGCCGGGACCAACGGCTTAACGTGCCTTCCGAAGCACGGAGGAGCTCAAGATAGAAATGTCCAATGGCGACCACTCGCCATCGGGGTCGCTTGACGCGTGCTATCGTTACGAATATAAATACGAAAAAAGTAAAATATACGCTAGGCTATCGAGCTCCTCAAGATTTTTGTAATATCTTTTATGGTGCAACTAAATATATTTGTAATGAAGCAATTGTAAATCAGCCGAGTATATAATATAACAGACGAGATATGTACAAACTTAAGACTGTGTTGACATATTAATTTGCAAATTAAAACTGATGCGACAAATAGGAGAGAAGTCTGGGCTGTTTGCCAAAATGGCGGCTAGTGGATTGTGACTATCTGATGTCGGACGCACTTTACGATCCGAGGGTGCTCGGGTATCAGATATTTGAAGTGACTGCTGTAAACTCGAACAATAAAAGTATCACGGGCAGTTCTCAAGTGTGTTCCGGGTACTGGTCTATTTTGAAATCGTGTCGAAAACTGTCTTTGTTATGAGCGATTCGGAATAAGAACAAATATATTTATCTATACTTTTATACTAATTTACAAAACTGAAGCGTTTGTTTGTTTGTTTGAACGCTAATAACTTTAAAACTCCTGGTCTTATTTCAAAAATTCATATTGTATATGAAAGCCTTGTTCTTGGAGAAGGTTATAGGCTATAGTACATACCCACCACGGGCGGATGAAACGGCGGGGAATAGCTTATAACAAGATAAAGGTAGAATGCTTTTAGCAAGTGTTGTATGGGAGCTCTACATAAATATATTTATATTCTGTGACAACAGAAATACATCATCTTTTTAAATTTTAAATGTCTAAATACAGCATGGTGACAGACGGACATACCCACAAACGGACAGCAGAGTCTTAGTAATAAGGTAATAGTTTTTACCATTTGGTAAAGGTATCTTAAAAAGACCAGAAACGAGAACACATTAAGTAAATAAAAAAAAAACATCTTAATATAAATTAAGTAGGTAGAATGACGA
Source organism: Apomyelois bistriatella (assembly GCA_947044815.1). Classification (NCBI taxonomy): domain Eukaryota; kingdom Metazoa; phylum Arthropoda; class Insecta; order Lepidoptera; family Pyralidae; genus Apomyelois; species Apomyelois bistriatella. The sequence continues at coordinate 15,169,256 of OX345690.1, forward strand.
CATAGGCAAAATTTAAGCGCTACATAAGTGACAAAAGCGGGCGGAACCACGTAAAACAGCTACTAACATAATTTGTTCTCACTGTTCATTCACGGCTATAAATTGTACAATTTGCGAGGTAAATTTTATTAGCCAACTAGCACACGCCTGCGGCCTTGTCCACATAAATCAACCACGCGCTGAGGTTTAAAAGGTTTATTATATCTTTACGAGAAAGCTCCTTTACCGTGAATAATGTTACAATAGCTTACCTCATTTTTTTTCTTTTTCGTGTGTGTCAAAAGCAAACACAGGTTTAGCCAAAGTTGCATCGCTTCTTAATATAATTGTTTTTGCCTAAAAAACGAAACCGACTTCAATTCCTCAACTAAAAAGGATGAAATAATTAATACATTGTTGTTTAAATATGCTTCATGTCAAACATTTTAATAAATGTGAAGTCGGTGCCGGTTCTTTTAATAAAATATGCTAATTAACGAGCCAGCAGCTAGTCAACGAATTCGTAAAATTGGCACCAACTTCAAATATATTTAAATGTTTGATATGAAGCATATTTAAACAACAATGTATTAATTATTTCATCCTTTTTAGTTGAGGAATTGAAGTCGGTTTCGTTTTATAAGGCAAAAACAATTATTTTATACTTTTTAGTTTTGAATACGCAATGCCTTACAACTAAACTAACAAATTGCAAAACTGCTAAAAGTGGCCGTTTTAAGCAATAATGCAATTTGTAACTATAGGGAATTATCATTTAATAATTTAACATGTTTAAAATTAACTTCAGATCCATCACCATAATTACAGCAGAGGGATTTTTGATAACTTGTGTTTTCAGTGAGTAATGATTTTTAAATGACGGTGGCGCTATTGTTCACCGAGGTATCACCTTGTAAGCTGATATCTCGCTTCCTCACTCGTTTAGGGCCTGATAAAATAGTTGATGATATCCATCCATACCCTTTCTTTCATTTCATGTAGGTCAATTGACTATGCACACCCTGGTGTCAGACTTCTTCAAAACCGCCCATCGGCCTCTGACGTGATTCCATTAAATGCTACCAGATGGCAGTCGGGATTCCGACTCACAAATTTATATATTTGCTTTTGGTTATTATATAAGGTTTAATTACTATAAGGAAATAATTAGTTATTAAGGTTGAAAATTTATAAGTATTATTGTAGAAAACTTACCCGCGTTCGTTTGGTCCAAGCTAGATCCCATAAGACTGCCGCATTATTGTAAAAAAAAACCTGAAACAAAAGTGAAACTTTAGTATACGAGCCTGAAATCATATGATGTCACTCCCGCGTTGCCGCACCTTTTGACACATTGCCCAGTAATTTAATTGCCTCTCTTAAATTTTAAACCGGAATACAATAAGTACTGATTATCATAAAAACGTGTTTTCCAAGTGCATCCTTAACTTCCGCTTCAGAGCCCAGTGTACGCTTTAATCATGGTCTCAGATTTAATAAAACAGGCAGGCATTTTTACAAAAAAACCAGACCAATAGGAAAATTATCTCGGTGCGTTAGTGGCCAACATTCTTAATTATAATGTGACTTCCGAAGCACGAAGGTACTCAAGATATAAATAACAAGTGGCGACCAAACCAAATTACCTGCGCTCACTATCTACTTAACACACACGATCATTACAATCACACCCCGTTAATTTTATACCTATGTGAAAGTAAATAGTTTTCTAAAGTCCAAAGCCACAGAACAGAGAAATTATCCGAATAGAAATGTTTTGACGCGGATTTAGTTCCAGGATCAGTATGGCAGCGTATTCTCTCTTCTTATCTTCAATTAATACATGTAAACCACACCACACCTTATTAGAAATGTTTTACGTAGTTTACAACAAAGCCACCTAATATTATCGACCAATAACAGTGGCAATAAATGACGCAATCTAATTCCCCGCCTATATTTTCTGTGTGAAACGTTGGTTTGCAATCCAAACCAGTGACACGCTTTTCGTGCGCTATGCCACTTCTTGTTAATATTTCTAAATTCTGTGCCCAAAGCCAATAACAGTGATCTGTCCTTGCATGTCCGCCACACAAGTTGCCTATAGTATCAGTATAAGTATAATTTATAGTATCTTCGGCGCGTGTTCCTAAGTAATGACACGTCGGGTGCACTATCGCCTCTAAGGAAATATGTAGTCACAAGGAAAACAATCAATGAAACTTAGATTCATAATGACTAGTTCTCAATTCTTAAGTTATATGTCGACTAGTGACCCGCTCCGGCTTCGCACGGCTATAAAAACCTGCCTCTGGAGTCACTCTAGTTATTAACAAAAGCCGCGTCAAAATCCGTTGCCGAACATAGGGAAGCGACTTTTTTTATACTATGTAAAGAAAATTATTCATACTAAATTTCCTTCAGACACATGGTATATGGACACATTACATGGTAAAAACATGGAAAAAGAGATACACAAAGAAAAGCTAGACATACAGACAACTCGTAGTAGCATTTTAAATGCAGAAGACCCGACCCCAGATGACCTGGGATAAAAGGTGAAGAGCCGCAGGCGAAAGCTAGTAGTAAATAATTGAAGAATGCTTATCGTGCCTTACGAAGCTCGGGTACACTTGTCAATGTTCTAACCAAACTGGAAACAACAAAATATTCTTTCACCCTGGGAATCGAACTCACGATCTTTGGGTCTTCAGGCAAACTTCTTAATGACTGGTCCACAGAGATACTTCATAGGTAAATGAACACGTATCTCAGACAGTCGCAGTAAGCAATGGCACGTCCGCCGCATATTCAAAGGAATATTAGCCACTTAAGAGCTTTGGGCGAAGCTTGTATACAATATGGCGTCTAAGGTTGTCCAAAATGTTTAAATATTCAAATTTAGAGTATCTTTTGAACTCTTTCTTGTAATGTATTAGTGGACAGCACTATTCACATATTAAGCTACCTAAAGACATCTTTCTTGAAGTGTTAGTGACCAAGACTTTTACAGATTTTTTAAGCCTTAAGGCATCTGACTAAGTTTAACGACTGCCATCCAGCGACACCAAGAACTTTTTGGGCCTTCCAAAGTAAAGAGGAGAGGAGAAGAGGAAGTCATGATATGCTTGTCTCTATCTAAAACGTAATAGCTATGCTCTTGTCGGTAGAGTCTCTTCCAGATGTTTCTATCTTTCGCTAGCCTTTTCACATAACACTTGTAAGAAGATAATTTTTAAATAAGTAAACACGCCATTAATGAAAGACAAGTTATCCAAGTCAAAGTTGCACCAATTTTTACAATCCACTAATATTGGTCATGGATATATTACAAATAGAATAAGAAGTACTTATGAAACGCGCTGCCTAATTTTATGAGAACAAACGAAAAAACAACTAACTAATAGAGTGAATAATAGAATCTGTGAACAATGTTCACAATTTTTTTTAATTACATGTGTATGTCTACCTGCTGGGCAAAATCCTCTCCACTAACCTTCCATGTATCCCTAGCCATGGCATTTTCTCGCCAGTCTTTATAGAAAGCCTGTAGTTCATCTGACCACAATATTATTTTCCATAATTTTTATATCACTCTCATTAATGATTTTGAAAATCTAATACAAGTCTTAATCGCGCATCATCATAAACTTAAGTAAGAGTTAGTTTACGATGTGCTTAACAAAACAAGTGACCAACAGCACAATCTATTTCATTGCCGTTTCGTTCGGCGTAAAAATTTAGTTTTACGACCCTCACTCGGCGCGGCATTTCGTCCAATTTTCAGTTTTATTGACATTTTCATTAGTATTTAACGGTTGTTCACTGTCAAGTTATCAATTAGTAGGACATAAACAACGTAGAAAGTAATTTTAGTATATGTTTCTCCAATTTTTGTCATGTTTCTCATGTCATTAAAGAAAAAAATTGTTACGAAATTAAAAATAATGCGGCCCAATAGTTGGCAACCACTGACAAAAATTGAGAAAGACGTCCTAAGGACTATTGATGTTACCCTAACCTAAACCCCCTGTCGTACTGATTCCAATCAATATCATTATCCAACCGAGGCGAGCTTTTATCTTGGTAATAGATCTAGAATAGAACGTCTGTCATGCGATTTCCGTTATCCATTTTACAGGAAAACCAGACAGCGTTGAATGGGTCAACACTGTCATTTTTAAGGCTGCCTAAAAACATCTGTGAGCCTAACGACTGCCATCTAGCAATAACAACCGAGCAAAAAGCAGTATATCTTAACATGCCTTTCAAAGTACGAATAAACTTAAGTTGGATATGCCACAAATGGCGACCAGCCCAAGGCAGGTAAGCTCATCATCACTTGACACGCAAGATCTTTATGAGCACTCAAGTTGAGTAAGGCTATAATTCGTCGTCCCCAAGTCATTCTGCTCTCCTTAATCGTTAGATATACGAATTTATTCTTACAACTCTACTTGATACCGTTTATGCCCAGTCAAGTGAAGTTAAACATTTATATCCTCTACGTGTATAAGCCACAAACTACATAAACAAATTTATTGAACTACCCAAAGAGACTACGAACATTATACGATACCAGCTCTGGCTGTTTTATAATTTCAGTAAATGCTGAGGCGGGACGATGCTGCGGAATGGGACCTAGTTTTTAAAGCCATGACAAGACAAGACAAAAATTCTTTATTGCACCATTAAAATATGCAGTGAGGAAAATTCTTCTACTTCTTTATCGGTCCCTCAATGCTGAGGATCGTGACCACATATGTGTTTCCAGAGTGCTCGATCGGCAGCACTACGGACCGCATTATATATGCTGCCTCCAGCAGCTCTCCTCACGCTGTCCACCCCGGAAAATTACAAACATATATATGACATGGGTGGGTGCTTAATCAATATTGTGTTTGAATTAGTATATGCTAGCGGTGTGCTATCTTTCTAAAATTAAGAGCTGTGCTCTTGTCGGTGGAGTCGCTTCCCATTGCTTCTTTCTCTTTTCATCCCTTGATACGACACAACAGTGTGCTATTATGTATCTCAAAAATAAACGTTATTTTTTATTTATGGTCGAGATGAAAATTGATCTATTTCTGATTGGCCTGGGTCTTAGATGTTTATCTATTATATGTAATAAATTATATAGCATCGTTGTTGGTACCCCATAACACAAGTCTCGAACTTATTTTGGGGCTTATTTAATGTGTGTGATTTATTAATTACCTTATTTAATCTAAAACTAATTTAAACAAAATAATAAGTAAACCTAAAGTCTAAAGAATGACCAAAAACTATCTACAATTTGGGGCAACGTGCCCAAAATGCCGGCCGCAATAGTTGGATTGCAACACTTATCTGTGTGATTTGTCCCTATATATTTTTATTATATCTTTACAACCGGAACTACATTATTAAAAGCCAAACGTATTTTTCATATTTTATTACGAAATGCAGTCACCGATTCCATAATTTTATGCCACAGTAAAACATCGTCGCGACCGACATCCACTTTGCAATGACAATGCTCCAGTATCACTTTATTGTTTTACATGTTACAATAATTTCACGATGGCTCTTGTTTCGAATATTGTATTTTAAGTAGACATTTTCAACATTACTATTCCTACTAGTATATTCGTTGCATACAATTTATTAATACCATCATTATCAGAAAGCTCCAAAAAGCCGACTGGCAAGAAGAGGTGCTGAGCAAGGAGCGGTGGAGAACTCTCGTGTCGGAGGCAAGATCCTTTTTGGGTCGCTGAGCCATAGCATTAAGTAAGTATTATCATCATCTTGTGTAGGTGACACGGTCAATCGACCATGCACTCCCTGGTATCAGACTTCTCCGAAACGCCTCGAAACGCCTCTTGGCTACTGACGTGGTTTCTTTAACGAATACGAGAGGGCAGCCGGGACCAAACGGCTCGGAACGCACGAATAAGCACGGAATCATCTTTATTATCAGACAGTCAGGTGATTCAAACAATGTCCAACCAAACTAAAAACAACTCAATAAAGTATGCTTTCCGTTGGAATCGAATTAATCTCATAATAGCTCCGTTGGTATGCGTCGTAAAACGGTGTAATTCGGTGTAATTTGGTGTAATTCTTCTAACTTGTGCCAATATCATGAGTCATTAAAATGACCATGATAATTGCAAACGCAATAGTATTATACATAGCGTGTGTAGTTAACATTTAATATAAAAATACAATTCACTCATTGTGGCCCTTTAGGTGACTAAGGACAATCAGGAAAAATAACGAATGCCCACTTCGCTGTTTTCCTGGTGGAATGGTGGAAATTCACCAATTTACTCCTACCGCAGCTTATTGAAAAGCTTGGACATGACGATTTGACCCACGAAGGAAGAATGCCTTACGCAAATATGACTTACAAAAGAAATCCTTAACAGACTTGAAACTGAGTGCAAAATTTTGATCTAGCCTCGCATTGAATGCCCCAATTGTCTTTCGTATAAATAAAATATTTTTTTCACTTTTTCTGCGTTCAAATAAATCTAAATATGAAACAATAAAACAACTAAAACATTATTACAATTAAAGACATTTCTTTTCGAAAATTTGAATCCAAAACAAAGCGTGATAACATCGGTGATTCGGCACAAAAAGCTCGGATGTTTGCCAATTAGCAGCGCAGACAAAGAAAGCTTATTTGTGCTGCTGCAGCGGACGGAGGAAAAAGCTTCGTTGGGAAAAGCTTCATGCAAGGCGTTGAAAGTTGCACAGTTTTGGGATTGGAAGACTTGGCTGGCACTTTTTCGTGTCATAGGGTAAAATACCATAACCTACCGCACGAAAAAGGGAAGTTTTTGAAGGGAAGTACTCATATCCATGCTTCTTTGCTTCAATGTTCAATATTATTTTAAATGCAAAAGTCTTTCTGTCTGTCAGTCTGTCTCTCTGTATGGCTAAACCGTTGGACTAATTATGATGAAAATTTGGTATAGATATAGATAAAGACCGGGCGCGATACAATCGGTAGGTACCACGTGGGCGGAACGGCGGACAACAGCTTAATATTTATAGCTGTTGTCCACACACTAAGGAAATATTTCCTTGGTGAAAAAGTTAATAGACTATGGGTCATACACTCCCTGGTGTCAGACTGCCTCTCTTTAACTTATATTTTTAAAAGTATTAAGGGATATAAAAGCTCTAATTCAATTCGTACTGCGTATCATAATTAGAAAAAAATAATGGAAATTCTTACAATATACCTACGAAACACGTGGAAAAGTTAGAGCAGGCCGCTCGTTTAAAGTAATGCACACATTTTTCAGTAATAAATCCATTTTTTTTAACTACCAAAATACTGAAGTACTAAAAAAATATGTTAACGATATATTGTTACGTAAGTTCTTTCAAATTTTTATGCGAGAAATTCTGTCATTAATATGTATAAGATAAAAAGTAGAATTATCTTAGAAAGTACGAAAAGTGGACGGAGACGGTGGCCGGAGTTTTATTCATGTAAATGCGAGTGGAGTCCGGTGAGGAAATTGGTATGTCGACAACTCATGTTTAAACATGGGAGTACTGTTTAGCTTTTTTTGTTCGCAATAGGTTATTTCCCTAATTTTTGTTTGAATATTCAATGCAAATTAAATGAAGGGGAGTATGCTAGATTTAAAGAAAGGACAAGGTTAGGTTGATTGACGTAAGAGAGAAGACATAAGTAACACCTAATAGATTGAACAATAAGGAAACTTAAATGGAGATGGACAGGTCACATGGTCAGAGGTCCCAACAAATGGTCGCAAAAACTTATACCCCAGAGGAGTAAAACGGAAGGAGAAAGACCAATTAACAGATGAGCAGATGATATTAAAAAGATTGCAGGAATAGCTTGGACCAGAAAAGCACACGATAGATCAAAGTGGAAAGGCCTTGGAGGAGGCCTATATGATTCTTTTAACAATTACGAGATGGCAGCTGGGATCAAAAGCCTAATGTGTCTTCCGAAGCACGGAATCATTCTCAGGTGATTTAAGCTTGCAATGTCCTAACCAAACTGGAAACAACTAAACAAATTATGCTTCCCGTAAGAGTCCAACCCACGGCCTCCGGATCTTTAGTCTAAACACCTTAACCGCTGGACCACAGAGTTAATAACATAACTGAGGCTACCAAAACGATGGATATTCAAACAAATACCCGTAAAGCTAAAATGTGAATTCCCCTCCTATCCGCTCACAAGACACTGAGCAGAATTAATCGCTCCCGTCAAACTGACTGCATCCGGTTCCCGGTAAATGTAATTAAAGTTATTCCTTAGTAGGTAAAGTTAGTTAAATGTAGACTGTATTGTCTGCTGCAGGTTTAATTGGCGTAACTGACAAAATGTCATCAATAAACATGGTATACTTGTAACCACGCGCTGGCAAATGCAACGTGGCACTTCCACTTACCTTATCAGACCTTATTGTCTCTGGGGGTTGCCATGATATTTTTAAGTAGGCTTAAACGAGCTAACGTCGGATCAAGATGAAAAATTATCTTTTTCTGATTGACCTGGGTCTTGGATGTTTATCTATATATGTATTTGTTATAAAATATAGTATCGTTGAGTTAGTATCCCATAACACAAGTCTCGAACTTACTTTGGGGCTAACTCAATCTGTGTGATTTGTCCCTATATATTTATTTATTTTTTAATGATTTCTTATGTTTTCGCGATTGTAATAAGTAAGCAATAAACGCGATAGAAAACCGTATAAAATAGTTTAATTTAATATTTATTTTTTATTTATCTCACTCATTGCGATCCTGCTTAAAAAGATCATAGGTAACAGGCACGAACGAAAATTATTGGCACTAAATGATATCAACATCACGAGATTGAAATGATTCACTGTCAGTCGCTTAGTGTCTGTGCCGCACAGACTAGGGAGGACATACTATACTAGTGTCAGACGACGCACTTCCCAACACTCATGCTTGTTCACGAACACTGCGAATAATAATTCACCAATGTTATGCACAAATACTCGGAAAAAAAGTTATGGAAATACAGCGCGCACAAGTGAAAGTTTTCTTTCCCCTCAAAAAACTCCTTTTGTTTTTATGTAAATAATCATCTGTCAATACATAGAAGAGAAACCGACCTATATGAAAATTACATGCCCTGTGATTATTCTAAACAGCTATTACAATACTCATAGACAACTCTACTTTGCAAAATTTGTAACGCCCGAATACTCAAATTACTCAAACGCTTCTCAATGAGAGCTGCTCAAGTATCATGCTGTCGCGCTGAACGTCAGCGATATGACAGTGACAGAATGATACTTGAACAGCTCTCAAAATTGAATAGCGTTTGAGTATTCGGGCATAAGTCTCTTTCACAAATGCAATTATCTACTTAAAATGTAACCGCAATAATTCTATCTACAGATTATCCTCAACAATTGGGACACAAATTATGACTCAGAAGATAACTAAACAACTTAAATACAGAGGTACTTAACAAGAGATATCTAGACTAGAGGTCATTTGTAATAAACAAGGTGAACAGAATAAAAAACATACCTAAAAACTCAAGAACCTAAAAACTTTAAAATCTGTCTGAAATTAATCCTCATTTTTCCTTAAAGAGCTATTCAAATAATGCCTTAAATTTTAAATAATGTAATTAGAAATTTTCTTATTTTGAAATACTTTTACCATTTTCTTATTTAAATCTATCATAAATATGCGATTAATCATACACAGGAACGATATATACTTATATTATCAATGTATAGCCAATGGCGCACTATCCTATGTGTTAATCAAAGGTTGCCGCCATACCAAATTTCATAAAAATTTGCCCACTCGTTCTGCCCCGAAGTAACAAACAAATTAACTATTTCCTTTATAATATTAGTGGAATACTTATCGTAAGCAATAAAAATATCTACATAATGGACATCCTTAACTTGTGAATGTTCAAGTTACATCAAAATCCGACCCAGTCAGCGATATTCCAAGAATTTATATAAAACAAAAATGTGTCAGAACAATATCCACGCACGAACCAAACTAAAATCGTTTTACAGATACGCAAATTGAATCAATTTTTCGCGCAAAATTGTATCCTCTTTGAGAAAGGGTGGCATCGAATTCTATGTTAAGCTGCTTGGAGGTGCGCGACAAATCGCTGCGACTTTTCAACCGACTTTCAAAAAAGTAGGATTTTCTCAATCGGCTGAATTTTATTTATGAATTTAGTAAATGGATAAGTAATTACATTTTGAACTTTTTTGTTAGGTTAGTATTGTTTCTAAACTCTCGTCTTTACTTCTTCTCAGAGATTTGATGGTCTATTGATTATCAAAATTAGTCATCTCATTCCCTTGTGGTACAATATCAGGTAAACGTCAATTCTGGAACAATATCAGGTTGCCTCTTCAATAGAGAACATTGTAATATTGAATACATTAGGGTAATCATAGTATCACAACTAATTGCATGCAATTTGGGTGCGGTATGGGTATTACAAATTCATGTACAATTTAATATCATTGTATTATTTGGTACTATCAAAAGTTTACTATTATTCGTCCACAGCTTTATCCGCTTCTGTTATGTCACTCTAAGAAGTAGCCTTTTAATTTTCCCACGTTTCAATCCATCTTATACAATCAAAATCTGTACTGTAGTATAAATTAATTTCCCTAAAGAAAGAAGGATTTCAAAGCAATGTAACACTCAACATCCAGAACAATTTTCAAAAGCCATTTTTCCAAATTGGAAAAATAACAGTGGGGCAGTTACTTTTTCCAACTTGCTCTAGAATCAAAACCCAAAACCTCCGGAGAGTATAGCAGGCTAAGATAACTATGACTCTTACGCAACGAAGATCATCTCATAATACCTTCAAAAAAATCGATAGGAGTGGAAGCTTTCCATATGTTTGGCTGCAACAAACGGTAAGTCCTCCCGTCAGACTGGTTGCCATGCCTAGGGAAGTAAGGTTTTATATTACATCTCCAATCCATAACGACTACAATCGTAATTTCGGATCCGATACTAATTTAGCTTCGTGCATGCAAAGCGGTGATGATTATTGTTTACAACGCCATCTGTTGGCTTATATCGAATATTTAGTCGCTAGTGTCGCCACAATTTCCACGATCAAATCTGCAAGTGCGTGCGTAGCCTAATCCCACCTTAACACTACGACTGACGAATACGGATATGTATTTGTTAGGAGCTCCGACGCGCTCCCGCGGGGCCAACGCTCCTTTTTTGTGGATTCCCGCGGAGCTGAACTCTTTGACAGAGAATGTTCTGGTAACACTTTTTCCACGCAGTTTGATCTTTGCATTAGTAAAGCTAAAAGCAAGATTGTATTATTAATGCAGACATTGCTTAGTGTGTTGTGTCGCAGAGGAGATTTGTAGTCAAAATCGAAGCACGGTAGCAGATACGTATTTTCTTGTCAGAAAATTGTATTAATACTAGCCATTTCTAGTCTTATTTTTTTATTGCTATAATTAGTTTTTATTAGTTCATTACTATTTATTCTTGTCATTTGTACAAATTTTAAGTGATATACACAAATCCTTTGTAACAGCAAACTCAATATCGTTGCCCGGAATCTGCATGTTATTTATCATCTATTAATCATTCTTGGCATTATTTTACACTTATTCTTTCGCATGTTACCTATGTCTTCGTAGGTAGTTTCGAATAATGCTTGTGATTGAAGTATCTAAAGAAATCTAGATGAAATTGAGCACATAGACTTTTATAGACTGGATAAGACTACTACTTTTTACCACAATACAAAGATAAACAAAAACAGTTAGTAGTTCATAGTTATACAGCTGTAGGAGAAAATAAAGTGACCGATCCTTTAGTCGAAAGACCAGCTGGAACTATTATTGTTATATATTTATATTCTGATAATTCAAATCCATAAAATTGTTAATATTGCTTAGGCTACGTTAGTACAATTTTATTAATACCCAGGCCGTCATTGCGACCTTGGACTGGCGTTCATGTGTAAAATACATGAATAATAATAAAATTCACTCATTCATTCATTTCGTGTAGGTGTCATGGTCAATCAACCATGCACACCCTGCACATCGACCATGCACTGTGTGTGTAATAATCCAATAATTATAATGCTTTGCCTCTATTTTATACCTACTCTATAGCTGTGCCTACATTATGTATTAGGTACTTAGGTGTCTGAACCATTGTTCTTATGTAAAAAGTAGGAAAAAATGTTTACTATTTGCACTCACAATATGTGAATTTTACATTACACGCTAGCGTAACTATTTGTTTATGACAAAATAGTGGTAGAGGCGTCATTATCATCATTTCATGGTCAATCGACCATGCTCTCCCTGGTATCAGAGTTTCTCGGAACCGCCTGACCAACCACCGCCGCTCTGACGTGGCTCTGACGTGGTTCCTTTAACGACTACCAGATGGCAGCCGGGCAACGTACCTTCCTACCTTCCAAAGCACGGAGGTAGACGCGTAAGAGTTGAAACGTTAGTCCTCTACTCTGGAGTTTCTAGGTTTGATTTCCAGTCAGCTCGACATAAAAAAAATGCAGTGGCATTCCGGAAGTATCGATAGAAAATATCTTTTAGTATTGTGTGGTGGTACGGAATCCTCAGGGCACAAGTCCGACTCTCACTGATTTTTTTATAAGTCCTCATGCGTGACAGTCGTGACAATTTTTACCCAAATTAGCAGTAAGTTTCTTCTGGACCTGGGAAATGGCCCCTCGTATCTTTTATTTTAAAACTCAAAGGAGAGCCGTTCCAGCAGGTCATTGTTACTCATAGTCTTTAGTAAATTAGGTTATATTTCTAAGGTTAATTCCACGTGAGCATATCAATAACTGATCTAATTAAAAATTCACAGCGTGTAAAATAACGACACAAGAGATCTACAATGTTAGAGCTAACCACATGCAAATACAAGGGCTAGTACATTCTGGTCCATAATTAATTTGCTCCTAGCGGGACGGTGGTCGGCCTGAAGTGTAGATACTTTAATTGCTCCTATATATTCCTCCCAAAGTTTCAGGGCCAGCCAGCCTAAATTCAGCTCAATACCTGAACACCTAAAGTTGATTATTATGTGCAGTCATCATCATTGCAAAGTTCGGTAGATGGTAAAGATGGTAGAAAATTTCCATTGGGATTAGAAAGGCGTCATGCACACTTGTTGTATTAATCAGTTAGACAATATGTAGGTGAGCTTTTCATAATTCATGATTCATTTATTTCGTCCAACATAGGTTTAAGGATGTCACATAAAATATATTAAAATTGGTACATACTCTATGTTGAGCCATCAGGCATACAAAAATTTAATTATACAAAAGAGATAGTTTAATAATCAATCGAATTAATAAAATGAAAATTGCTAAAAATCAAATGTATACTCGTACATACACACTTTGTTTTAGGTATTATTAAGATATGCACTCATCCGAGTGTTTCTCAACTACATTATCAGATTGCACATCAGAGCTCAGGGTACGTTTTTTATCATGGTACTAGACTAGACATGGTGGTACAGTAGGCTGCAGAGAAATCTGACCCCCTTTCAATAGCGATACTTGTGGCATGGGGGTCAGATTTCTCTGCAGCCCACTGTACTAGTTATAGAAGCAAAAGGCTTTTTAATAGGTAGATTTATGGAGAATAGGAAGAAGTGGGACCTATTCAACAGTGATCGTTGTGTCTATGGCGCGGTATAGACGATGGAGCATCTGCTGTCGTGCTCAAGCTGCCCGTCCTCATGTACAGTCACGTTCATAATTGCAGTCATAGTTCGCAAAACAAAACTGTACCTGCAATTATGAATGTGACCGTACAAAGGTTGACGGGCTGTGGCCTCTGATTCGGAAATTAATGTTGTATCTTACTGGGCCGAATTTATATAGTTTTTTTGCCATTGACATATAATAAGGAAAACAGGGAGTCTAGACAAAATCTTGACTATTAATACGATCATGTCAATGATGCAATAAAGTGTTATTTGATTCACTCATGATCCAGATGTGTTAATAGCAAACATCGATGATTTTTCGGCGCTTCACTACATATTATAAAACAAAGTCGCTTTTTCTGTCCCTATATCCAAGGTATGCTTACATTTTTAAAACTATAGTATCTGATGCGGTTTTTTTAATAGATAGAGTGATTCAAGAGGAAGGTTTTTATGCCCATGCGAAGCCGGGGCGGGTCGCTAGTAGGACATAATTAAAGATTTACTATTTTTTATCCAACCGTTTTTCTAAATTACCCTATCCCACTTACTATTATTTAACAAAAATAAAAAACGTTCCGACGAATTGAGAACGTCCTCCTTTTTTTAAAATTCGGTTTAAAAATAAGATAATACACGGATAATCATGGCTTTAGGCTAAAAAATGTACGACAAAAACAAAAATGAAACGTAAATGTGGAACTTTTATGCCGATTGCGAACTGGGCCGAAATAAAAGTTGAAGTGCAGCCTATTTACTTCCAATCAGGCAGGTAATCTAACGTGTTCATTTCGAAACCATAGGATTCGGCATACCAAATACTAGAGCCCAAAAATGGAACGTAATAAAAATGGCGTTTTTACAAGCATTTTTGTTTTTTTTTATTCGAATTCCAAATTCAACTTTTGTTTGAAAATTTGATGCGAGTACGCGCGAAATACCTACAAGTAGTTCATATTGTTACTTATTTTAATTTAGAGCTATACTAGCTTTGTCACTCCGGAATTCCATAATAAAATATAGCCTATGTGTTTTTTCAGGGTCTAAGCAATCTCCATCTCAAATTTCAGCCAAATCTGTTCAGCCATTTTTCTGTGAAAGATTAACACACTCATACACAAACTTTCGCCTTTTTATTAGAGCGATATAAGAATAGATAGAATTGACACTTTTCTAAATTTAAAATGTTAGACTTATGAGATTCAAGATTTTAATTAGAGGCATTTATTAATTTTTCTCATTGCTCGGGTGGAAGTGCGATTTACATTGGTCTTTTTCCTCTCAATGTATTAATAAGTACCTACTAGAGTGAGATAGATTTTATTTATAAGAATCATTTTTGGCAGCCTTAGGTATTATTCTGTTTTATCAGCCATAACATATGTTTTATTACTCTCCGGCAAAATACAAAATGCTATACAATAAAAAAAAATATCTCAGTCTATTAAGCTTTCCAAATGTCATATATCAATAAATAAAACATCAAACTTTGTAACACGCAATATACAACTATATTAAGTCATAAGTCACAAGTTTTATATTGTTCTATCGTCGGTGAGGCGAACTGAATGAGATGTTTACTTGCAAATAGCGTGCACACACTATAATTTATTCCAGCTGTATAACAAGCCGTATAGAGCCGTTGTTCGGTCGCATGAATAGACAACAGTGCAGAGAAAACGCATTTAAAATTAAATGGAGGCACTTTAAGCCTTAAGGTTTATTGACCAATCGAAGACAAGGGTTTTCACGGCCATCAGCGAACTCATAAGAGAGCAAACTGACGAATAGTTTATAAGAGTCGCCGTGACCGATATCGGTCTGTAAGGCATCAAAGTTGGCGCTATTATTGATATATTATAAAAGATGTCGAGTTACAAGCCAGAAAAATTGTTAATATAGGCGTGAAAATGTTATTTTACTTATATAACTTTAAAACCATGGGGTTAATTTTTATGGTTTTTTTTTAGTTATAACAATAATATTTATTTGCGAAGTAAGTGATACATTTTGGTCCCAGAACTAGTAGATACTTAGTGAACTTTAATACTTAGTTACCTTTTACAGGTATTGCAAATTTGTTTGTTAAATTGTGGCAAAAGCCACAATTTTGCACAGTTGCACAAAATTAGTGCCCAGTGTGCATGTTATTCTTGTGCAAGCGTACTAATGCCGATCCCACTATCCCAGCCCCCTATTGCCTGAAGCTTATTCTCTGACCGGCTATCTATTCATGTGGTTCAGTGCTCCCCGACCATAAAATATGAGTGACTTGTGGTTGACGGCGGAATTTTGACATTTAGAACTGTGTTTAACCTTACTAACAATCATTACATAATATAGCAGTAGAGAAAGCTGAAGATTTAGAATCATTTTCCCATGGTTGACTGGTAGAAAATACCATGGCATATTAAGACCGCCATTTGTTTTTAAAAAACTGACAAATAAGGAAATTGGCGAATTCAGAAACTGTCTTATGGGTAAACTAGCGAATTAGTGAAAATGGCGAGTAAGGAATCTGACTGGTGGTACGTTAACTCTTACCACCACTTTCAAAGCGCAAATTGAGAAGAAACAGCGCCACAAACTCTACTGCAGCATTTTCTCCAAAAACGACATTTTACAAAATTTTAAACAAACTTATTATAGACGAATTTACATTTGCGTTTAATAGCTTTCATTAGCTTCACCTGTATGGTAACCGTTTGTCTTGCTAAAACCCGAGAATGGCCGGACCGATTTGGTTAATTTTGGTGCTGAAATATTTGTGGAAGTTCAGGAAAAGTTGAAACGGTGAAGAAGTGCGTTCAGGCGGTATGAAGTTTAGTGGGTCAGCTACATAGTTAAAAAAAATGTGCTAATTGAATATTGAAGACTATTAAATTAACTGTGCAATAAAATTTTAATAAATAGTGTTTAACTGATGCTTGCTCAGATGATGTCAACAAATAGCTGAATGATAGCAACAGTTAGTTAATACATATCTATCTATGCATAGTTACGAGTAAGGTAACTCCGTAACCACAAGCCAATTAAGATTGTATGACATATGTTTTGTATGTATAGTTACAATATGCAAATAGATTGATTGACGGTTGTACACTACATTGTAAGGTCAATAGATCGTGGAATATATGGTATTTGGAATTTGCCTTACGGCATCGGATTCAGTTTTTTTTTAAATTATTGCAAATCATTAGCCTTAACTTAAAATAATATCTACAGCTACGCTATTCTAAATCTAAAACATTAAATCATAGAGTTTGGAATCGCGCGTGGTTCACGCAGCAATTTTTTTTGTCTATGCATTAAATACTTATTTTTAATTTTATGTTTCGGTTGCCTAGCTCATGTTTTTTTTTTAGCAAGAAAGGGCAGCTAGGCAAAAATGTGTTATTTTATTTGTGTGTATAAGAATTTTTTTTATGTAAATAGTTATTAAAGATGTGTTATGAAAGACTGAGAGTAATTAACCAACCGGAAACGGCACCCGCACTTATTTCTATGCGAAAAATCATCCACAGTTTACGCGCGGGGTGAGAAAAGACGCACATAAATATTAATACTTATGCATTATTATCGAACATGTCGCTACGCACACATGACAAAATTATCCAACACAAGCAAAAAATTCACATACACAAGTACAAATAGAATGACCGGCGCGCGGCGGTCATATACGGCAGAGGGGTCGAATGTCAGTGGCCACTCCGGTTTATATAATGCTCTAAGTATTTAGAAGAAAACCTCTTTAATCCCTAAACAAGAAATCTTTTTACTTGCGGAAACTTGTCAGATAGATGAAATGCAATAATAAAATTTCTGTCGCAGAACAAAATGATAAATATTCAGTTGGCGTGAAGTGAATATCGAGTGAGATATGAAGTGTTTCCAGTCGCGACAACTTGTCAGTATCTATGTAATGTCAAAGATCTGTAGCCGACGACCTAAAGCCACTTGTTCGTACTAGACGTGTCGTGTCCTGTTGTGTGTGACTTTGTCGTGATGTCGAAACATTTAGATAAATATTATTTTTATTTAATTGCTATTTGCCAATATCACTACATCACTCCAAAGTATAAATCAGTCACTTTCTCTGTCCCTATGTCTCTTTGTATGCTTAAATCTTTCTACGCAACGGATTTTGATACATTTTTTTAAATAGATGGAGTTATTCAAGAGGAAGGTTTTTATGGCCATGCGAAGCAGGGGCGGGTCGTTAGTCTTACATAAAGTTATAAAAAATAAACTTAACTTTCCAATTTTATTGTCTAACCTGGATACAACGGCATCATGTGATTCAAGACTGTAATATCCTAAATCAAATTGGAAATAACTTTAACAAAAATTTCCGTGAGATTCAATCAATCAATCATTTATTCGCAAAAAATGTATAGCCCTTATACATTTTACCTCTTGCGGAGGTGTAGAAAATTGAAATAAATGTCATTAATTTATATACACATACAATCAATGCCTTATCTAGTAAATCATAGAGGTCACATATAGAGGTGACCTTAGGATAAAATGCAAATATGATTGAATAAGTAGATTGCAAATGGCGACTACAAAGACGATATTATAGACGAATCCACGACGTCACGTCTCTGGTTTGAATCAATACTCGATTATATCTATTCATCTGAGCGTGTATCCTAGTTAGTTTCAGCTAATACTTTAAAGCTCAGGGTACGCTCTTAATCATGGTCTTAGGTGGTATTGGTTATTACAATGGACGACTCAGATTTGTCTCAGTATGTTTTTAGAGCCCGATCGACTCTTCCAAGTTTGAAATAAAAAAATAACTAAAAATATTAATGAATTTAATATTAACTAGAATATACCTGACCTAGCCTCACTATTAATCCTACGCTATAACGCTCTTATAATGGCGCCGCCAGAATCAATGCCGTCCAAGACAGGACAATATCACTGGGGACAAGAACCCCGTAAATTGCTGAGAGTAGGTCAGACGTTGTACAGCCCGCCCCTTTGATTGGTCAATTTCTAGAAGCCGATTTACTACTTATTGATAAGTAATATATAACATAAAAATCATCTTTACAAAGTTGTTCTTACTTAGAAGATTAGGAAATCGAGAGCGGTCTCTACAGGTAATTGTTTTGAGATTTCAAATGACAAAACATCTGTGGTTATGTGATATGCTTTCATCAAAACCCTTCATTACGATATCCCACAGGTTTAGAAGAAATTTTGAAGAAAAAATACCTAGTACAGTAAATAGTCAGTATTTAAACATTTTCTCCACAAAATTACGTAAAGTTTTTAATGGCACTTCTATTTTGACTTAACACTTATGTTAATTTAAATTGATAATACGATAAGACTAAATCCTCATCTCATCAAAAGCTAGGCTCTTGTCGGTGGAGTTCTTCCATTTCTGCCTATCATTAGCAAGTTCCTTTATTTCTTGATACGACACGTTTGTTTTTTCCTTTATCTCAAATTCAAAATTCAAATTCAAATTGTTTATTTTCAATATAGGATATTCTTATCACTTATTGACGTCAATTGTTACTTATTTTAAGTTTACCACCACTTCCAAAGCGCAAGTGGAGAAGAAGTGGCGCCACAAACTCCACGGCAGCATTTTCTTCAAAAACGTCAATTCACAAAATTTGAGTCAAATCAGACGAGTTTACATTTGAATATCTGCTTCATATAGCTATGCCTCGGTCTACCTGGACCCCTTCTACCTTCTATCTTTCCTACAAAGAGGTTTGTCATCAAATCATCGTGTCGTATCAAGAGTAATAACATGTTTCTTCGTCTAAATCATTAACAGAATAGAACAAAAAACTTCACAGGCACCGTACAGGCGCAAAGAAGCCTCCCCTTGCGAAACTGTAATTAATCACAATATAAACAATATTACCGCGGCGCGCAATAAAATACTAATTAATAAAGAATCCGGAGCCAGTGGGACTTCGGAAACGAATAAATCAAAGCTGTTTACAGTCAGTTCCGGTAATTTGGCAATTTTAGAATGAGATCAGCGCGAGACCAAACGATTTGCAGATTTAAGTATAGTGGTTCCTTAGCTCTCACTTTTTCACGGTGTCCTAGTACCACGAGCACCTAGCCAGGTGACAATTTCAAAACTCTAACGAATGTCGACAAGTACAAAATGTATGGGATTGAAGCCGCGCTTAATCACGTGGTCAATCTTATGTCAATCCCCATACATTTTGTTCTTGTCGTAGCTGCGTTGGCTAAGCCCCTGGATTTCATAAACGCAGACGCTAGATACTCCGTAAGGATTTTGTATGGAATTTCTTAGCTTAGTATCCGCCACTGTACAGCGGTCTTGACCATAGTACTATTAGGTATTCTGTGCCCTAACGAAGAGTTAATGTCGAACGACAATCGAGCGATTCTAGTTATAGATAGATTAAATGGTGTGGCTTTTCACAGTAAAAGAATTTTTTAAATCGTTCCATTAGTTTTGATGCCTATTCGATCAAACCAACAATCAATCTTTTCCCTTTATAAATTAGTATAGAAAACATATATATATATCAGGAGTTCTCAGGTTCGACCCCGGTCAGGTCAAGATGAAAATTTTCTAAATAGCCTGGGTCTTGAATCATTACATAGTATAAAACAAAGTCGCTTTCTCTGTCCCTATGTCCCTTTATATGCTTAAATCTTTTAAACTACGCAACGGATTTTGATATGGTTTTTTTTAAATAGATAGTGATTCAAGAGGAAGGTTTTTATGCTTATGCGAAGCCGGGGCGGGTCGCTAGCTTGTATATATTTATTTATTAAAAACAACAATGTCCAATATGTCTTATCGTTTTGAAAGCAGTAACACCTTTCTGTTTCAGCCTTAATGCCCCAGCAGCGTGCTTTGTTAAGAGTTCGCGGACTGCATTATGCAGTCAGGAACTAGTTATCGAGTTAGGAAGCCGATGGAAGCCTTATTGTTTTTACCAACTATGTACTGTGAATAGTTTTTTGTAATGAACTTCGTTTTTCTGCGGGCCATTCAACGCTTTATGAAATAATTTTAATCAAGCGCTTTCACGCTCGACGCGGGCAGATTTAAGTTAGGTTTAGTATTTGTTGATGGTGTTTACGTCATTAGTGTTGCATGTGGAATGTGATAGACGATTTTTTTTAGTTCCTGTACCCAAATAATGAAAACGGAATACATATGTATGGTCAGAGGATGTTTTGGGTTGCCGTCTCCATCAGTCAACTCTGTTTTGTATATACATAATCATTATGCCTTTCTACAACAGGGGTAGGCAGAGTACTTTTTGTATCTTGTTTTGCAGCTTATTTCGTCCACTACAGGACATAAGCCTCCTCCAATGTACGCCACTCTCCACGGTCTTGTGACTCTTCTCCACATAGGACCTCTAATCTTAGCTATGAAGCGCAAGTGTATACAAACATATACATTATAAATACATAACCATCAACTAAATATTTCATGTAATTTCATTAATTCTTTATTAGTGGCTGCCATGAAAAGATGTACTAAAATTAGGCGGTATTTGCCGACGGATCCATTTACTATTTTATGATCCATCAAGCTGTGCTTTATATTATAATTTGTTTTAATTATAAAGTACATTTCAGGGAGCAAATGGCCACGCATCCCCCGAGGCCTGGTACAAGGGGCAAACTCAAAACGTGCTAGCTTAACGTCGTGTAAATGGACTCACCACCAAGGATGCCGAAAACCGGGCGAAGTGGAAACGCTAGGATGAAGAAGACATTTCAAGGCTTTTTTATTTTATATCGAAGCTAGCGACCCGCCCCGGCTTCGCATAGGCATAAAAAACCTTCCTCTTGAATCACTCTATCTATTAAAAAAACCGCAACAAATTCCGTTGCGTAGTTTTAAAGATTTAAGCATACATAGGGATAGAGGGACAGAGAAAGCGACTTTGTTTTATACTATGTGGTGATAGTGATTCAGAAGAAGGAGGAGATGGCACGAGGATATTAACAGCCTATTGTAAGACTGTGGCAAGATGCTACTTTGGATAGAGATGCGTGGAGAAGAAGTGGAAAGAAGCTCTTTGCCCAGTATAAGAACACATTACTAGAAGGCGAAAAGAGACTTACGTAATAGAGTAAGACAATATAACAAGATAAAAAATCAAATTATTTAATAGAGTATGACGATAGCAAGATTTCGTTTTTTCAGAGTGGGCTACAAAGTCAATCAACCCTGCACATCCTGGTGTCAGAGTTTTCATTTTTAACTGCCTTTAGATCTCTGACGTGGTTGAACGAAACCTCTTTACATAATATTTTCATTAAATCTCATAATTAAAGCTTTAAAGACGGGACCTCAAGTTTCGAACTTACTTTGGGGCTTACTCAATCTGTGTGATTTGTCCCTATATATTTATATTTATTTATTCTCTCCAGGAAGTCTATTTATATAATCAATTCATTAACATTAGTTAAATCAAATCTCCGAAGTCCAATGTATTTTTATTTCCTCTTCAGATGTCCCCAAGTAAACAAACTCTGATATCGTCGCAGTAATACTCATTGGCTATAATCGTAGACTACGCAATTTATTAAAACGACCGAAGCCTGAGGAGAGAGTGCATAAAAAGTTTATAAGCGTCCCCTCAGGTCAGATAGTCCATATCCGAGATTTCAGATTAAATATTAACGCTACTTCTTATAACTGGGTTAAAAAAAGATGATTTCAAATTATTTTTTGCGTGGATAACGCAGTTTTAGGAATCTTTTATTTTTAGGATATTTTTATATTTTAAAGAAGATGGAGAAGACATTTAGTCTAGCTGTGTTGTGTAGAAGAATAACAATGTATTTTAGTTTATTGAATAAATAAAAAAATATATATATTTTTGCTTACTTCTTTATTTACCAAAATGTTTTTCTAACAAACCTGAATCATTAAAATGTACCCTGGTCTCTATAGCGTAAGCTGAGGAGATAACCTAAAACGCTCTTAGGTATAAAGAAGAAGTATTAAAACCATACTAATATTATAAATGCGAAAGTCTGTCTGTCTGTCTGTCTGTCTGCCTGTCTGTCTGTCTGTCTGTCACCTCTTCACGGCTAAACTGCTGGACCGATTGTGATGAAATTTGGTAGGGATGTAGTTAACGACCTGAGGTCAAACATAGGCTACTTTTGGGCGCGATACAACCGAGTCCCACGCGGGGCGGAGCCGCGGGAAACAGCTAGTACTATATATATCCCGTCTCTTTCTCTGTGCCTATTGAACATAACATGTTGTTAATAAATAAATAAAATAAAAAATAAATACAAAATACGGGTAAAAAATAGAATTCTTAATCATCAGTTTTGAATAAAAAATATCAATAAAATATTCTCAAAATAACATGACTCCAAAACCAGCCATATTTCATAATAATTAAGGACGGAGACAAAGGTTTTCGTTTAATTACCTATCTTAATTGAACGGAGGCTGAGTCCGCTCGGCCGTGTGATAACAACAGTATGGGCCCGTTAGCACAAAATGAGGCTTTCACTACACAGCCTGTGTATACATACTTTGAGAAAAGTATAAATACAATTCATCCAACTTTTTTATCTTTATCTTTTCATAGTATAAAACAAAGTCGCTTCCCACTCTCTGTTCTAATGTACGCTTAAATCTTTGAAACTACGCAACAGATTATGATGAGGTTTTTTTTTAATAGATAGTGATTCAAGAGGAAGGTTTTTATGTCCAAGCAAATCCGGGGCGGGTCGCTAGTACATTATAAATATGAAAGTGAGTTTGTTTGTTTACTTATTTATTTATTTGTTTGTTACGCTTTCACGCCCTATTTACTGAACCGACCTTTCTTAAATTTCGAATAGTCATAGTTAGAAGTAATGTGAAGGAGATAGACCTTGCATCCAGGGAAAAAGCACTGTTCTGTAAATTTAAGGCGGGTGAAGCCGCGGGCGAAAGCTAGTATAAAATATTAGTAGTATTTATAAAATAAGAAGGTATAGAATAGAATTTCCTAAAGAAGAGTTCAAGTTTTATTTTATTTTCAAACGAGCAATGAATTCTTCTCAAAGCTCCTAAACATTTCAAGCGAACATTATTATGAAGCCACCGAGCGAGACGCGCGTCAACATGCAGACTCGTAGCATGCTACGTGTACTACGTGTCGGAGCATCGACTACATCGTAGCACCATCTACGTCGTAGCAGTGCTACGTGATGTTTCTTCAGTGCATTCTGTTTTCTTGATAACCATGAGTTTGTAATGAATTTTTGTTTTGCATTATATTTCACTAAATGCAATAGTTTAGTAGATGTTTAAACGTTTTGTAGTATAAAGGTATTCCCTTAGTCCCATTTCGTTTAAACAATTACTCGTAAATTGTATTTTCTCAACAGTGGGCTAAAAAATAAGGCTTTCCATCCTTCTTTATCTATCTTTTGATTAATTGCATTGTATTTGTATATAATTTGTTTATTTGTGGGTCGTTATGACCTCTAGTAGCGTTAATTATTATATGTTAGTCCTTCTCTCCGAAGGTTCTAGTCAAATAAAAATCAACACAAAACCCATAATTTCACGAAAAAATAATATTTTTACAGCTTATTTGTTAAAATGCGAATATTTTTATCAATATATACAAACTAGAAAGCAAAATTTAGAGAAATGAGATTGATAAACACTATAACAGCAAAATCAGTAATAAAACTAGATCACAACATACCAGTGTTGAAAGCAAACGTATTCCTGTAGATACGACAATATTTGCGTCTAAAAATACCTTAACGTGGCCTCCGCGGCTCCGGGAGATCGTCCCGGGGGTCAATGCCGATTGAGCTAAGGCGGCGCACACACGGTCGCTGGGGTTTTAAATGATTTCCATATATATAAAAATCAATTGCTGTTCGTTAGTCTGGCTGAAACTCGTGAAGGCTGGGCCGATTTGGCTAATTTTGGCCTTGAAATATTTGAAAGTTCAGGGAAGGTTTAAACGGTGAGAGAAGTGCGTTCAGGCGGTACGGAGTTCGCCAGGTCTAGTTAATTAATATATTCTACTCTATAATATAATATTCTATTTCATGCCAGTTTGGGAAAAAACAAACATAGGAGGTAAAAGTCGAACTAGGCTAACGGCGAATAGGGGAATTATGACACAGATGATTCGGCAAGCAACCCATCGCTGTTGATTTCTACTTTTTGCCAGTTAGATAGTAATGTTACCGGACCACGATTATAATAAATTAACCGTCCTGTTTCAACTACCGTCATACTAAACGTGGCCTAATGTGTTATAAACCAAAGCTGTGTCTACCACATACGCGATGACATGATTTATATGTATATATAAAATTTCCATTTCTTGTCGAACCACAATGGCTATATGGACCCCAAATGGACTTTGATCAGAACATGTATTACTATTATTTACTTAAATTAGAAATAATATTGACGCTTATTATGTCCAGTTTACTTAATATAACCTCGTGTGAAAATAATTACAATAATGTTTGTAAGTATTGCTCGTAGATGACATTTATTCATTAACTTCCAACTGACAACTATCATTACAGGTAAATACCCAATAAGATAGATGCTACACAAACAACTTTAAAGACACACTATACATATACTTTAAAGACATAAGTCGCACGGGCGAGTGACTGGTTTACTTCAGACTGGGTCTCAGTGATAGGAGCGGGGTTGGTGCTCCTATCAATGCCGTGATCTGAGTTAAAACGCAAATGGGTAAATCCGTGTAAATATGTAGTGTCAACCTTTGATAATCAAAGGTGTAAGTGAATAAACCTTACAAACGTTTCAGCCCAACTACTTACCCAAACTAAATTCAAACTGTATTTCTAAGCCATTAAGGTCGACTTTAGTAAATATGGACTCGCGCTGCAAAAGATAGACATCCTATATACAGCCTAGTTGGAATACATTCAGTGACAACGCCGGATTACGGTCCCAGGTTTATATTTAGCAGGCATTGGAACTTGATCTTGAATAGAATATATTTCTAGACCTTAATCTGTAGAAATAGTACGCCTGTTGCTTGAAGCTGGATGTTTGAAGGTTGTATACTACCACAGATTACAGAATACTATACTAATACAGAATACTATTCAACCGTCATACAAAGACGCGCGTTTTTAGTGTACTATAGAGTAACGCCATCTATCAATCACTTGGGACACTGTGATTCTAAATCGGATATCTTATTAAATAAAGAACTAAATTAGTTTGTGGTAACATGATTGTATTTTTAAAAATCGTGTTTTAATAATTCATACTCTTATTTTGACATAAATAAGCGGGAACTTAACTAAATTCATATACATATAACTGTTAAGAATTATAAAAGAAAACAACATAAATAACATACTCGTACCCCTCATGTTGCTGCCACGGTTAAAAAGATCCCAAAATATCGTGCCAAAAGTCTCGCCTGCATACAATAGGGAATGATAACCGGCGGCTTCTTATAATTGATGTGTGTGTGAGTGATCACAGTTCATCTCGGTCATCAATCAACCACGAAATTATCGCCGATAACAATGCTACCGCGAAAGGATAAAATATTACTAACTAGTTTGTAACCGACTTCGAAAAAGGAAGTATTTTTGTCGATATATCGGTAAATTTATGTGAAATGGCAGATGACTGAAGTACAGTTATTTTTTTTCTTTTTGTGTCTATCTAGCATTGGCTAGTCCCACCTGTCTACTAACGCACTCATAGCTGGCATGTATAAGTCTGAAATTTAAATTCTCACGCAACAAGAGTTTGGAGCAATACCTAGTTAATAATTATATTATGACACGTGTAATTAATGTCAAATGAATCGCGACAGGTGCGGACGGAATTCCCACGGGTAAATCGAAGTCAGTAATTCGGTTAATAGTGATCGTTCAACAGGTATTGCCTAGTAATTAGGATTGGCTAGTTAGCTACATATTAAGGTTGATATTTAATTATCTTTTGTTTATGGTATTAATCACTACATAGTATAAAACAAAGTCGCTTTCTCTGTCCCTATATCCCTATGTATGCTTAAATCTTTAAAACTACGCAACGGATTTTGATGCGGTGTTAATTTTTAATCATATTAAATTATTAAATTTTAGTTCCTTATAGTTATAAATTGCAAAACTGCTAAAAGTGGCCGTTTTAAGCAATATTGCAATTTGTAACTATAGCGAACTATAACTTAATAATTCTTCTTCTTAGCGAGTCGACTCTGGCAAATTTACGTCTTGCCATTGAGTCGTGGTGGAAGGATCGGCCAGTCTGCGTTACCGACTTGCCGTCCACAGACTGTTGCCCAGGGTGCGCCGGACGCATTGCACTAAATACGTCACACGGGGAAGCTAATTTAATATGTTTAAAGTAAACTTTAGATCCAGAACCTTAATTACATAACACGGACTTTTGATAACTTGTGTTTTCAGTGAATAATGATTTAATATCATTAAAATTAACTTCAAATCCAGAACTTTATTTGCATAACAGGGATTTTTGATAACTTGTGTTTTTAGTGAATAATGATTTTTAAATGATGGGGCGCTAGTGTTAACCGACGTATCGTCTAAATACAAAGGATTTGTGTATATATTCTCAAATAAATAAATAAATAAATATAAATAAATATATAGGGACAAATCACACAGATTGAGTTAGCCCCAAAGTAAGTTCGAGACTTGTGTTATGGGATACTAACTCAACGATATTATATTTTATAACAAATACATATATAGATAAACATCCAAGACCCAGGTCAATCAGAAAAAGATCATTTTTCATCTTGACCTGACCGGGGATCGAACCCGGGACCTCCTGAGTAGCGGTCAGGCATGTTAACCATTACGCCACGGAGGTCGTCTCACTTCACACGTTCACATTTTTACACTTATAAATTTTATTCGGGTAAAAATCAATATTCTTTAGTAACATGACCACTCAAACTAGTAAGTAGTAAAAACAATAAAAATGGAACAAATACAAATGCCTGCTTTGAATGCTATATGAGTTGCAGTCTAGAACTGAATTAAGCGACTGAAACCGCGAAATACAGCTAGTAAAGAAAGGAGACAGGAAGAAAAATTGTTCATTTGGTATTATAATTCTAGTTATGCAAAGAATTTCGAATCGCGACGCAAACATTTTTGTTTTTTATCTATGTAGTTATGTCTTTTGGTTGGTTGGCGTTTGCCTGCGAACTTCTCCCTTCAGGTCGTCCGATTATAAAAATAAATTCAAATTTAGAATATGCTTTAATATTCGAATTTTGTTTAAAGTGTATCATTCTTATTATGTTATCTGTCAATTATATTAAATGTAAGATTGCAAATATTTTTTCAATAACGATAAATTCAAATTTAGAACGCGCTAACAGCTATATAAGCTGTTAACAAACACGTTACGTTTTCGATTTGCTAACCACCGACTGCCGCAAACATCTAGCTCAGACGACATAGCTGTGCAAAATGACGAGTGAACAGAAGTTACAATTCTTAATAGAAGCAAATAGATACGACCCTTTTGTAATTCTGTCGACGTATCCCTGTTCTTTATTAGGATACTTTATAAAAGTGTCCATCAGCGATGACCAAGAATGATATATAAAGAGATTACCAGCAGGAGGTACGGCCAATCATGAGGTAAAAAGTTATTTAGGACAAGTAAATTATTTTGAATCTTGGAGAAGAGGTAGGTACAAGGTGTAGGTACAAAAATTTAATGTTTAAATAAATACTAATATTAGGATTATGAACCCTCCTCATATTAGTTCATAGACAGTTGATAGTCGGATACTTGTCAGCTCAATTTAAATATTTATCAAACATTTTTGTACTACATGACAAAACGTCTTTACAATTAGCGGACTTTATTTTAAAATGTTATACAGTTTGTCGATTTTCTTGGTCAAATCATATCATTGCGAAAAAACCTATCTACCATTAAAAATAAAAAATTCCAATCATTTCGATGTGAGATATAATATATCTATGATTTTAATACATTAACTGACAAACGACAGCTATAGCAGTTATAACATTAAACCTTTAATGTGTTTTCAAAAAAGTCCACCAGCGTGTTAAATTCCAGCATAAACACACCAAGTTCATATGTTACCATTCTATGATTTCTTTATTCTGCGTCAGAACGGCATAGCTGGCATGGCGAGCGTTCTATTTCCGAGTCGTGACGTCACGCCCACACCCCCGTGACGCAAGCGAGCCCGACTTTTTAAATTTCTATTTTTTAAAACGCAGAGGCGTGTTGTGCCGAGGTCTCCGTTTGAGGCACAGGAACACTGTGTTAGACAGGTTTAACTGTGTTACCTAACTTTATGGTCGGAATTATTTTCAACTAGCATTTTCCCACGGTTTCGCTCGCCCCTAATGTGTATTAACTTTGGTTAAAATATTCTATAAGTATCAGGCTACGTAACATTATAAAGATAAAGCGTACCTATACTTTGCAAAACAAGATGGCTTAACTTACCAATAATATAAGATTTTCAATAAATTTATCATCTATACTAATACTAGCTTTCGCCCGCATGAATTTCCCACGGGAACAGTGCATTTTCCCGGGATGGAAGGTGCCCTATGTCCTTCTCAATACTTCTAGCTATGTGTATGCGAAACAGGAAGATTGGTTCAATAGATAGGACGTGAAGAGGTAACAAACAAATATATAAACTCACTTTCGCATTTATAATATTAGTTGAGATGGGATTATAAAGATGAAAGATTTTATTGTTTTTCATCGAATAGGCTTCGAAACTAAAAAACCTGTTTAAAAAATTATTTCACTGTTATCAAGCCACACTATCACCGAGTGACATAGGCTATGAGTGTATCACGGGCGATGCCAGGATGAACTGCTAGTTGAATATAAGTTGGGTTAATCTGCGCTAAATAACATATAGTAAAACGTCGAAAAATCACAAAAATTAAAAAAATATTTAATTAAAAGTAAAGATAATTTAGAATCATAATTTTTGTGTTGGCCTGCTGTCGATTAGGAAATATTCCTCAAAATCGCGTGATAAAACTCAATGAAAATGTCTTAAAATCACTGCGAATTCCACTGCTAAAAACCCATTCCATTTTACCTATATACTTTAGTAGCAATTATTGTAGACGATGATGGGCGTGGCATAACGAGCGGATGCTCTTAGACCCTGTGTTTGGATAGCCCAGTTTATCGCTAAGGTGATCCTTGTACCTTGTTTTAGTAGCCTCTCGGACAATGTAGATAGAAAGATAGATAGATAAAAGCTTTATTTACCAATACTGTAACCAGAGGCACTAGTTCTATGCACAGATCAAGTATAATCCATCCACCTTTTCCACAGCTTTATAGTAGCCAGTTTAATAATAGGCCACTTCTTATTTTTCCGTGAATATATAAAAAATCAACATCAAATTGACACAGATATTTGTATGATTTATTTAACGTCAATCTTAAAAAAATACATGTTTTTTCCCCCTCTATGCGAATAAAGCGTACACGTTTATTTATCATTTTATTTTTAATTTTTCTCCGGTATTGTTTCTCTAGGAAACTTTAATTTGTAATTTATATTCGTTCGAAGACCGAGCGGGTTGCCGATCTATTATAGATAAAATCCGTGGCCAGTCTCACAAAAAGGAAACAGAATTGAGCTAGCAACTTTGTAATCAATTGGCCAGTGAACCAAGACATATAAAAATAGTAGAAATAGATGAAAATACATTATATTTAAGAGAATATTTATTAAAACAATATTTTCACATTTCACCTCTAAATTGACCGTCTACTTTTGTTATAGTTATTTCTATGTGATAAATAAATCGATCCAACTAATATTATAAATGCGAAAGTGAGTTTGTATATTTGTTTGTTTGTTTTTAACCTCTTCACGCCCTATCTACTGAACCAATCTTCCTGAAATTTCGCATACACATAGCTAGGAGTATTGAGAAGAACATGGGGTACCCTTCATCCCCATCATACCAATTTTACGAATTCGCATACGAAGCATATTTAAACAACAATGTATTTATTATTTCATCCTTTTTAGTTGAGGAATTGAAGTCGGTTTCGTTTTTTTGGCAAAAACAATTATATATACTAAGTAGTGATTAAGATCACGGATAAATTAATCAGTGTGACACAGCTATATCACGCTAAAATACTATCAAAAACCAATAATTTTTTTCTAAAATGATTTTGAGTAGCTAAACAAAATTCATTTCTAATTCTTAAGGTGCCGTAACATTCCCGAATTGGCCAACTGCATCCAATTCCTAAGGAACTCCCATAACGTTCCCGAAATTGGCCAAACAAATTCGTGCACTAACATTAGTATTTCCACAGCGGTTTGTGTCTGTCTGGTCAAAGCGTTCGACTAAATCCTGTAGTGCACTGGAACAGAGTCATACAAAATTCTCTGTGTAATAGTGGATGCTAAAAGTGGCCTTTGGAATTTGGATACTATCTCCGAAAATATGTCGGCACTGTTACATTTATCTATGTAGAGTATCTAGCTATTACAAGCGGCAAACCTTATAGTTTCGCCATGTTTGTCCGTCTGTCTGTCTGTTCGCGGTTTTACTCAGAGACTATAAGAACTAGAAAGCTGAAATTTGATGGATATGTATATTAATCATGCCGAGATCATGGTGAATTAGACACTAAATTTAACTTATTACTTATATATATAATACTATATTATTTTAATTTTAGGATAGCTCCTATTCAAGTATAGTGGGAGCATTTTTTTCTCAACCAATGCAACGTGTAGGATGTTGTTTAATAGGTAATTTAAATTTAAATATCGATCTAGTAGTGACGGAGATATGAGGTAATAAACATAAAAAAAAACATTCAGCCTAATTGAGAACCTCCTTCTCTTTTGGAAATCGGTTGAAAATATGATTGGCGATTAAACGAATATAATTCGAGTGCGATACAGCCGCAAACCATAAAGGCGATTGTTTTCATATATTCATATGTATATTATTTATTTTATTACCGATGAAAAAGAGAATAATCCGATACTTCAATGATTTTATGTCCGTATTCAATTAGCGATGAATAATTTAATCTTCTTGCTTGTCTGTAAGTACTATAGATGGGGAACAAAATCATTATTTTATTCAATCATTAGCTGTTTCCCGCGGCTTCGACTGTGGTTTCATCGCCCCAAAAAGTAGCCTAAGTTTGACCCCCGATCTACATCCATACTTCATCAAAATCAGTCGAGCAGTTTAGCCCTGAAAACTTAACAGAGAAAGAGAAAGACAGACAGACTTTCGCAATTATAATGTTAGGATAACTTGTGGGTTCCAAGGTAATTTGACCCTGCACACTCCGGTGTCAGAGGTTTTAGACACAGTAACCTAAAATAGCTTAATTTAATGGTTAAATGGAAATATAGAACGAACATTATGGTAAAAAAAGTGTCAAAGCATCAACCATATTTGAAAGTAGATCCCTATCCTATTCCCTTGATCGATTTTAAAGGTTTGCGCGGGAAATCACGCATCTGGCACATTCAAAGTTTTTCTCTACTTATACGGAACATATAAGAGTACCAGTCGCTTGGAAAATATTGAGTAATACCTGGGAGATAGAGCACATAGCTTCAAATTAAGGATAATATAGAAGTGAAACGAAGTAAAATATAAAATTTCGTCTACTTCGCCCGTGCTATTTTCGAATTTAACATTACATAAGAAATCTCTTATATATAAAAGTTAATTGGTGATCGTTAGTCTGGCTAAAACTCAAGAACGGCTGGACCGATTTGGTTAATTTGGGTCTTGAAATATTTGTGAAAGTTCAAGGAAGATTTAAAAACGGTGAAATAAGTGCGTTCCGGTGGTACGGAATTCGCCGAGTGACCTACTTTTTAAAGACATCAACAGCTGTGGATTAAATCGAGACAACGTCTATGATGGAGCAAAGTATACATATTAAAACTTTTTTTTAATAGCTTTAATTGTCCCACTGCTGGGCAAAGGCCTCCCCTCTTGTCCTTCACGCGTCCCGATCACTCGCCGCTTGTTGCCATCCAGTCTCGAAATCAGTCCAATATTAAAACTTATTACAAAAATTTATTTTAAATGTTCATACTTTTAGAAACCTCTAGTAAATCTGTAAATACTAGAAAGGTATTCTGTGTCTTCGTTAATTTGTTACAAAGCGGAGGAAATACTCTCAAACAATCTTAAAGGAAACTCGACACACCTGCTCCGTTGGATTCTCGTAAATAGTTTTAT
Organism: Apomyelois bistriatella; assembly: GCA_947044815.1. NCBI lineage: Eukaryota > Metazoa > Arthropoda > Insecta > Lepidoptera > Pyralidae > Apomyelois > Apomyelois bistriatella. The sequence continues at coordinate 15,202,241 of OX345690.1, forward strand.
TGTGTTTCGCGTAATAAAGGAATTAACGAATCATAAAAGATCTCCGCTCGAAGCTTCATAGTGGGCCGTTTTAAAACGAGGAAAAGTAAAGACGCGGTTTCACAAATTACACAAAATTTTCGAACAAAATGCCACCGCGATATACTATACAACATAATTTATATAATTTTCGTTAGATTTTATTAATGTAGGTTAATGTAGGTTTAATTAAAAAATATATATTTTTATAAGAATTTTCTTCAAAATTTCGAATTACTAACTGGTAGCTAAAACACGCAAAGTAATTTGGTAATCTGTAAATATGACATACGTAAAGTAACACCTAAATCTATTAGTTATATCTCTTTACTTAAAAGATAACAGGAGTTGCGAAAAATATGAAGGTTTTCTGATAACAACCACTGTCGCTGAGTATTCAAATTGTAGCGTACAGTGCGTTTTCAGAGGAATTTTCTCCCACGTACGCTGAGGATGTGGAATGAGCTCCATGCCATGGTTTTCCATAGAGACTTTTTGGGGGGACGTGGGGTCTTTCAAAAAGGGCGTGGATAAGATTTCTACATCTACTATAGACTCTAGTGTTGCAGGCGTCTATGGACTACGGTGATCGCTTGCCTTCAAGTGGGCCGTATGCCTGTTTACCTACTAAATAGTATAAAAAAATAAAGAACTATAACTGCACTAAGAACTAAATGTGCGCTGTCTTAACTTTTTTTACTGATTCAGAGGCGTACTCCAACCTTTATTATAACCGCTTAGTCGAGGGCCCACGGGACTTCGGCCTGCGACGTTTTACAAGTAACTTTATAGCTCTGCGAAGCAAGGGATATATTTTATGTCCGATCGCTATTTTGTAACGATTTGCATCGTAGGAGAATTGCTTTTGAACAAGATCGTCATCATGTAAGATCTACTCCGGTTGCATCCTAAGCCATGTGGTTTCGAAACCCGGTTGTCTTTTTATTACCCGACTTTGGCTAAGCCGAAGGAAGGGTAATGACTTTGGCAGTTTATGTATGTAAGTATGTATCACCATAGCTCCTGAATTACTGGTTCGATTTGAAGTGAAGTGTCAAAAGATTTGTAATAATAGCCCAAATGACACAGGCTATATAAATTGTATCAAAATTTAATATGACGGAATTCAAAGCTCAGATTCTAACCTCAAGAAAAACTTAAACTGAGATAATCATCACGTGTTTAGTATAAAAAGAAAGGTCTTAGCGAGCACATTTTAAGCATATAGTTTAAGTCGAAATATACAGGTATGCTTAACAAGTCAACTGTTGAATGTTATTTATGTGGGGCAAAACTCCGCCACTACTGGCAAGGCGTACTCAGCGGCAGTTAGTAGTCTGAGTGTGCTGGGGGCTGGGTAGGCAAGCAGGGACAGAAAAAAGATGATACCCAGATGGCAGCTCGGACCAATGGCTTAACTTGCCTTCCGAAGCACTGAATTTATTATCAGACAATCAGGTGATTCAAGTCTGCGATGTTCTAACCAAACTGGAAACAACTAAACAAAGTTCCCTTGGGAATCGAATCCACCCATCTACAGGCAAACGCCTTAACCACTTGCCCACGGAGTTACACGTATCGATTAATATACTATGAACGAAAATTCTGCAAATGTAACATTTTTACCAAATCGTTTAACTCGACTAAGATCGACCTTTCGATGTACATTTGTATAATAATATGTACGTTATATATAAGACTCGGATTTGCCAACCCAGCCCGTCACATCTCCCGATTGATCCCTATATTTTCATACAGGAAAATGTTGTTATAAATGACAAATAAGAGGACGAATTTGTATTTCATATTTCAATCGGGTCTCATCAGATATTGAATGAGTTTCTCCATTCGACGTGATGTTTTTTGAGATGAATTCGTGTATATATTTCTCGGGTCAGTGGCAATTCTGGGAATATATAATAACTAGCTGTTGCCCGCGGATTCGCTCGCATACTTTGCTATCGCACCAATTATTTGCATTTTCCTTTCTTGAATCTCAAACTGTATTCAATCGAGTCTCACCTAAACAGCACAAAAGTTGAAGAGTAATTTTGTAACAAACATCCAAAATTACAAATAACTAAACATTCGCACATATTAGCAAAACTAGCTTTCGCCGGCGGTTTCACCCGAGTGAATTTCGAGAAAAGTGTTTTTCCCGGGATGAAAGGTACCCTATGTCATTTTCAGTACTCCTAACTATGTGTATGTGTATGCGAATTTTCAAGCAGATTGGTTCAGTATAGATAAAGCGTGAAGAGGTAACAAACAAATATACAAACTCATTTTCGCATTTATAATATTAGTTAGCAAACCAGTAGAGGATCTCTCTCTCTCATCTTAGCGCTTCCTCCGAGCAAATGTCCGCAAAATAAGTAAAGGATAGGTTAGAGTAATTATTTCGTTATATCGTGTACAGTCGGGTGCAGATAAACCTGACCCTCCCCCAGTCATTATAGTAGATACGGTATGAGGTTAGATTTTCTTCTCTATCATAGATTTAAAAAAAAGTTTGCGTCACTTAAAAGAGACCGCGCGCGATTCGAACATTTTTGTTTTCTATCCTGTACAATGGAATGATGTATATGTTATTGGTGCAATAAAGTATTTATTCATTAATTCATATGCCCCGTAAATTCAATAAAAATAAACAAAAGACATTCAAAAAACACCTCACTATAAAACCAATTAACCACACAATTTAAACAGAAAACGAGTAACCTATCAATCCGTCGAAAGAACATGAATAGCCTCTTGACCACAGCAGTAAATCTGAACAACCGTATCCTGAACAAATTTAGCAAATTGTTAACGTGTATTTTTAAACACCGACGCAAAATAGGGGTGTCTGTCTCTGGCATCATAGCTCCCGAAAGGATGAAGCGATTTCAATTTAGTTTTTTTTGTATTAAAGGTGACTTATGGGCGAGTGTTCTTAGATATGTTTGATGAAAATCGGTTGAGCCGTTTAGAAGTTGTGGGGCTGAAAGTAGGGAAGAATAACCGAATGTCTGCAATTATACTCGAGTGGGTTCTTAAATGAAAACGGATCAAGTGCACATTACAATATAATATGTTTAATGAAAATCGATTGAGTTGGTAAAAAGCTCTGGGGGTATAAGTGGGGAAAATACCAAATGTCTGCAAATAATATTGGAGGGGGGGGGGGGGCAGAAATCAGTTGACCGTCACCACTAAAAATAAAATGTGTCGTGGGTTTGTTATTATATTCTCATATCGTCGTAAATTCATCTGACATGTCCTCAAAATATTCAGAACAGTGCCAAAACGCCCAAAACACATGCCTGTCTGATAAATAAAAATCACGTATCGTTAAAAGATAAAATAAAATGTTGCCTTGCGGCGGAGTGCCGCAAAAAAGGCAAAAAAATATGTTATTACGCGCATCGGACTGAATTCTAGAATTTTTAGTTGTGGTGTCTAACTATGGTATTTATAAAAGTAACATTTATATTCGTTACAAATTAAAACGTATTAAAAAAAAATCATTCCAACGGATTGAGAACCTCCTCCTTCTTTTCGAAGTCGGTTAAAATACAGAATAAATATAAGTATTATGCTCCAGTGCCAGGTAAGATTGAAATGTAATGTTTATCAGACATATCCGACCAAAACATAGATTAAAATAAAAATGCGTCACTTGAGACAGCGCGATTCGAACTTCTTTGGACCAAAAACATTCCATTTTATTTTTTTCTGGCTTTTTAATTGACGACAATAAACGTCTACGCCGTAGCATGGCCCGCAGAGCACCATCGTAGCTTCGTAGCACTGCTACGCTACATTTTTTGTCAGTACAGTATTTGATATCGCGCGCGGTGCCAGGCAAATTATTTTTAATCTATGGTAGTACATAACTTTCTTATATTAGGAGGGGATATTAGGAGTACCAGAAATCGGCGAGCGTGTATGACGAGAGTGATGAGTGTGGAGGAAGCGAGAGAGGTATGTAAGGATCGTAGCTAAGTATATCTAGTCTCTGCCTACCCCTACGGGAGACAGGCGTGATGATATGTATGTACATGTACAGAGATGTATGATATTAATATACCAATTACAACGCGCCATTCATCATACTAACTTGATTATTTTAATTGTCAAAATATATATATATTTATATTTATATGTATATGTATAAGTAAAGCAAGAGTTATTAAGTATCAAATAGGTAGTTTACATAAAATATATATGTTAATTTCCGTTGAATTTCTCGATAATTTTGGCAATTAAAATAATCAAGTTAGTATGATGAATGGCGCGTTCTCTGGTGAAATTACTACGAAATACTGACACATATGATACAAGATATATATAGTTATATATGTATGAATTAATGGCGTGTTAGATCTGATAATACCGGAGGTAGATATATTTTGATATATGGTTTATTAAATGTTTGTTATCAAAGTTTTCGCGAGCAATCTACACCAATATTGTATCTTCTATTTGTGTTTTGCCCTATAAGCGTTTTCCCGATTACATCTTAAGACATTAGAGACGGGGGTTCGTAAAAATATCATAAAATAAACTATACTTCATCGCAAAGGTAAGATTTAATACATCACTTCACTACATATCACTACATAGTATAAAACAAAGTCGCTTTCTCTGTCCCTATATATGTTTTTTTTTAAATTGATAGAGTGATTCAAGAGGGAGGTTTTTATGCCCATGCGAAGCCGGGTCGGGTCCCTAGTACATAATAAAATCTTGATAAAAGAGTGGCTGTTGGTAATCAGGTGAATGAGGCATTGCATTCCTTTATAAACAGTAGAATTGTATCCAAAAAAGTACGTCTGGCTGTTTATAGGGCAGTGTTAATGCCGACTCTTATGTATGAAAGTGAGTACATGAGGTTGAAATGAGACCTTTAAGGAGTATTTGTGGTGTTTACTTGAGCGATAAAATAAGAAATACTGAGATTATAAAAAGGTGTGGTGTGAATGAGGATGTAGTAAAGAAGATCGAAAAAGGGTCTGGGCATGTAAGGAGGGTGGATGAAAGGAGACTGACGCAAAGTATGTACAAAGCAGAGTTGGCTGGGAGAGTTGGTCAGGGTTGGCCTCGAAATACATACTGCGACTAAATCGCAGACTTCTTGAAAAAGGGAGACATCAGGAGCACCCGAAATCGGCGAGCGTGTATGACGAGAGTGATGAGTGTGGAAAAAGCGAGGGAGGTTTATAAGTATCGTAGCCCATGGAAATATCTCTGCTTTCCCCTGCGGGTGACAGGCGTGATGATATTTATGTAAAGTACATAATAAATACAAATGTATACCTACAAATCACACAACAATCTGTGTCAATATCCCCATAGTAAGTTCGAGACTTGTTATGGGATTCTAATTTACGATACATTCAGTTAACGCTTTTAAAAATAAATTAGACAATGTATAAAATCTCCAAACTTAAGATGCAAACGCATCAGCTTCATGTGCTGCTAGTGTGTTTAAGAATAAAAATAAATAAATAAATACTATACTATTTTATAGTGAACCTACCTATATAGATACTGAAAATGAAAAAAAAAATTTAAGCGAAATTTCAAAAATGGTAAAAGAAGCTCTATCTCCACGAATTAAAGGCGCAGTGTTGCGCTAAATATTGTCCAGCTTTAACATTTACCTCACAACAACAACCAACATTCAAACAATGTGGTTGGTGCTGTCATATCCACCAAATTAGGAAGCCAGCAAGTTGGCCATAGCAATAGCCCTGTACGCATCCAGCGTACAATCATGTGGGCACGCCAAGCACGTCAGAACGTGGCTTGTGCTTATTAAAATACCACTTCACTAGGTATCATTACTACGCCCATCTTAAATTCTAATCTATTAGGCATTTAAGTCGCCAAGGTAAGCTGTGGTCACGTGGCGTAAGATGAGAGAGACAGGGATAGATTAAGTCTGGAATATGATATACTTTAAATCGCGATATAACGAATTACCACGTGAGTCGAACAGAACAACAGCGTATTAAGATTAGAGTTTGTTAGATTGATTTTAGCCCAATAGCTTACTAAGGTTGTAAATTGCATATTATGCTTAATTGTTATATTCGATGGGTGAAATTGCAAGGAAACCTAATGTAGATTGAAGTCAACAATATATTTAAACAATTGATCATGATTTATCTCAGCTGTATTTACAACTATAGTAGTATTCTGTATAACTTTCTTATAGTGCTTATAGTTATTCCGATCACCGAAGACGATAAAAAATCAATCAAAAACAATCGTCGATATCCAATCGCATGTGTAACTGATCGTATCGTGACTACACCTGTCATTCACTCCTAAATTTAATCTGTGCGATTGACAAGTGGTGCGATTGCGGGCCGAACACGACAACCATTCGGGGCTTATTGAGATCGTAAAACAGGTAACCTCGCCCGCTATCCCAACACCCCATTGTCAAAGTTTATTGGCCTCGCATGTCGCGACAACATCCATCAATTCAGCCCAAAAGGATTACAAGCTGTAAACCTTATAGATAAACCTTTACAGGTTATGAGTATCACAGGACGTGGTACATTCGTCACGTAATTCGCGAATCGAAATCTCAATCAGCCGATATCAGCGCATGCCTGTGGTGGGGATTACTGACCAAAGCTCGGGCGTTTCGCGCAGGTGAGGGTAGGCGTCCACACAACACTTCACTCACACAGCAGCGCGTCGAGGCTGCTAGCGCGTTCACGCTCCCGCATGGCCGTGCTTGGTCGCAAGCTCCTATCGACCGTGCGTCGGCCGCACGCCGCCTAGCGACTGACGCGAGAACCATGCGCGCGCATCGCCAAGGCTTCACCCCTCACCCCGCCCCCCCACAGAGCACACCCCCGCCCCGGGGCCGGCGAGCGGTCTCGCGCTCCAAACACGCCAGTGGAAAACGCGCCACGACAGCGCTTGGTCTACTCCCATACCTTAAAAAATATCAATTTGCAACCAAAAAACGGGTTACCAACACGTGAACCTATTTTTCAAATGAGACTATATAAGGCGTTGTTTAGCTGTTTATTTTCAGCGGTGGTTAGCGAGGGCGCCGCGTGTAAGCTCGTTGCCATGGCGACGCGCCCCAGACGCTGCCGAAGCCTCCCGAAGGGCGGCGGAAGCGCGCGAATTCACAGCTGAAACGACGTGACGTATGAGACCTGGATTCGGAAAATAGTGGGAAATTTGAGTAGAGGAAATTACGAGGGAGCGGTGCAAATAGCATTGATTGATACTTAGTAACTTTACGAAATACGATTTTCTCAAAAGGGCATTAGCACAGGACAGTTATTATAGTACAAAAATTCCATTTAATTTCATGATGATATTATTCAAATTTAATTTTCATAATATAAATCTTCCTTTTAAAAAAGATATTTTCATTCATCCGTGCAACCTGCCTTCAAAATAAGCTGTCTAAACGCCATACATATCAATCATTTTATCAGGCAATCATGATTCGAACCTGCAATCGTCGTATAATATCCGGCCCTAATTGAAAAGGGTTAAAAAAGAAGGGTAACATTGGATTTTTTAGGTAGTACAACTGTGTTCTGTCTTAATGAGACGTATCAACCCTCATCTTCCCATAGTTGTCGTATGAGGCTGTAGACTTAAAAGTGGTTGGTTTATTTGTTCTTCTGTCTCATTATAGCTAGATTCTACCAACAAAATCATTCCAAAGAAGGGACATTATTTATTTATTTAACCTATATTGTACAAAATACAAATGTACAATAGGCGGACTTAATGCTAAAAGCATTATCTAACAGTCAACCTTTGGGTGAAGCAGTGATCTTGAATGTGGGTGTAAAATAAAAAGTGGTGTTTAAAATAACCTAGGTGACCGGTAATAAAAAATGTTATCGAAAATTGATATAAACTTTTGTGATGTAATTTTTTCCCCAATGCATGAATAAATTAAAAGCATGAAGGTGAGAAAAATTAAACATCAAGTTCTAGCGAACCTCTAGTATTAAGACAATCTATACTTATAATAAATCTGTAGAGAGGTCAATTCTGTACATGAAATATATTTTCAAAGTAACTATCAGGGGGTGATTAGTGATCGATACTGATGCCAAAAATGCAATCAGTAAAATTTTTGTCTGTCTGTCTGTCTGTCTGTCTGTATGTTCCTTATAGAAACAAAAACTACTCGACGGATTTTAACGAAACTTGGTACAATTATTTTTCATACTCCTGGGCAGGTTATAGTATACTTTTCATCACGCTACAACCAATAGGAGCAGAGTAGTGAAGGGAAATGTTGGGAAAACGGGAGAATTTACTCTATTTTTTAAGCTTCCGTCGCGTGTGCAGTCTTAATGATTAAAGTTACATAGAAATCATGTATGACGGAAATGCAACAGGATATTGCAAAATTCCCACGGGAACGGGAGTTATTGGGAAAAAACTTTTGTATGTAAAAATCACGTAAGATAGATGTTTTCAATCTAGCATGCATGCATACCTTAGTAAATATAAAGTTTAGTTATGGCTGTATTTTGAAAATTAAGTTAGTGGGAAAAAATGTTGTATGAAAAAATCTAAACTGCATAAGTTAGATGCTTGAAATATGATATGCATATACCTTAGTGGATGCAAAGTTAAAAATTCCCCTGGAAACGGGAAGCGAGTTAGAGGCTTGAAATTTATAGCTCGCGGTAGTGGCAACCAAGGAACGTCGCGGCCGCGACGGCGGTTGTGGGGCGGTGATAGCGGTGGCGAGGCGAGGAGGGGGGGGTGGCAGATTTGTACGGAACTCTTCATACGCGAGTCCGACTCGCACTTGGCCGGTTTTTTGTTTTCATTTGGTCAAACTTTTACTTTCATACCGACTGACATCCACATTCTCACCTCTGAATTCCAGACGAAAGCCTATAGGTACTTTAGGGTTAGCCTCCACTGATCGTATTTTCCAAAATTTATATCAAACAAAATTATCATAAACTAATAATCTTTAAATTAATAACAATTCATTATTCAACTGAGCTAGTTAAACTTTAACCTCATTTAAAACTAATAAATTAAGCATTTTTTAACCTTTGTCCCACACACACAAAGATTTCTCTTTTATAACAAGCCACGCGGACGAAGTCACAGGCAAAAGCTAGTACGGCATAAAGATGCGGCTGGCGGGATTGCGGAAGTAAAAGGCCGTGTCCAGGGTGATCGTTTAAAGGCGAGCGAATCCAGATGAGAAAATAAAGAAAAAAGGGGCGCGAAACTAATTACATTGCTTTTAAATGATTAGAAAGCGACATCTACTCATACCTTGTGGGGTTATTAAGAAGAGGGTTAATAAGAAATTAATACGAAAATCTATATTCTAAACTTAAAGCACCTAATTATTGTTCGTAAGTCAAATGTGTATACATAGATGGCGCTTTTAAAAATTTTAACAACGGCCCTAAAAAATAAGATGCAACCCTGATATGTCTTATTTGGTACTTTAACTTTCCACTTTTTGTTACAATCATTCCCTAGCCATAAGACATTTTCAAGCTTCTACGGCGTAGCACTGTAACTGTAGCATGTATCTGCGCCGTAGCATTGTATGTAAGAAGCTACTATGGCATAGCAGTGTAGTTGTAGCATGTAAAGCATGTATACTACGACGTGGCATTGTATTTGTAACTTGAGATGGTAACAGCACGAGCAACACTGAAAAAAAAAAATATTTTACCTAACTACTTCGGCTATTTGAGAAATAACCAAAGTGTGACAAGATATTAATGAAGTTCACTTAATTTAACAAAAGTGATTTAAAAATTAAGCAGCAGCTCAACATCCAGATCTCCAATGCCATCCACGGGGCAAAAGATCGCCATAAATGGAAAGAGATCGCAAAGAAGATAGGTCGGGCACATCACGACGCTCAGTAGTGAGCAAACGACTGGAGGAGAAGTATTTACAAAAAAAACCGGTCAAGTGCGAGTTGAACTCACGTGGAGAGGGTTCCGTACAATGCCAATGTCAGTTTTAAATTCAATTGTGGTATTTCAACTAACTACTACTATCGCCATCTAGTGGTGTTTTAGTGAACTAAAACGTTTTATATTGAATTTACCACTTAATTGTCAATTGACAGAGTTCTTGTCGGTTTTTCTGTAATCTACAGGCAATGACCTATATTCCGTAATTTTTTCAAAATTTTAGGCTCAGTAGTTTCGGAGATCAGGGGTGGATCAATGTTCAATTTTCGTCTTCTTTCCTGAATAAAATGAAAACTATTTATATTACAATAATAACAAAAATATATTTGAGATCCTCATAACGAGCTCTTTCATTTGATATGTCACACGATATGGTTAGCGAATCTTTTTTTTTAATATTGTGATTTACCCCACCAAAAGTGACCCCCAAATTCATAATTTATTTATTTACGTTACACATACACCTTTGGGTCTTTAACTTACATATGTGTACCAAATTTCATCTCAATTGGTCCAGTGGTTTCAGAGTAATCGGCTGCGACAGACGGACGGACAGACAGACGGACAGACACGCGAGTGATCCTATAAGGGTTCCGTTTTTTCCGTTTGAGGTACGGAACCCTAAAAAGACAAAAGGTTTGGTTACATATTTCAAAGTTATGTGGTCACTTTTTTGTGCTATAGATTGACGAAAGTTTGGTATAGTAAAGTATAAGTAAGTATTTTTTTAGTGATCGTAGTCACATACGTCAGATATAAACTTGTAATAAGAATACGAAGACTTATTTGGTACTTTAACTGTCCACATAAGATTCGTTTCTGTTACAAAGATTCCCAAATTCGTAAGACATTTTTTCCAAAATAATTACAGTAAAAATGTCCCGCCCAAAGCGCTGAACAGATTGAGAGGAGCTTTGGACGCGATCCGGGCGACCATAAAATCGGTCGTTACATACCATCATTAAATATAGACAGTGCAGAAGATTTCATACATTTTTCGTACCCCTCATTTTTTTGCCCATGTTGTAATAGATCAACTACCTACGAAATTAACCGAGCTTTTTATCCCTTCGATCGTCGATTTTTTCCTTCGAGCAACACGGCTTATATAAGGAGGGAGAATTTTCGATCAAAACCATTAGATAATTAAAAGCATAAGTGTATTGAATTAGTATCAAAAACATAATAAAGATTACTGGTCTATATGGAGATCGCTAAATACACTTCGGGTAGAGATCAGCAGATGTCAGGAGCTGCGGTAGAAGTGTAAACATATGACGACAGGTGTCGCTAAATACCCAAATCATGGCACACTTACACACGCACACCATTAGTATTAAATACTTAGGAGTAGAACGTAAGACAACTAAGAAGGTTTTAAAAAATTCTTATCCTTTTTAAGTCGTAATATGACTACATGGACCATATATTAACTTTAACTAATTTTAGGCAACCTTTGCCAGTGAGACATAAGTAGCAAAAAAAATTTATTGGAAAAATATTTTTTCAAGGGGGCATTTCTGTGTTCTCCATATTTTGTGTGATCGTGTACAAGCTTCAATCAAGGCGAGAGCTGTTTTTGCATATTTTATATAGAGCTATTTACCGTTTTTGAATATTTTACACGAGTTATCTGCACCGTTTGTCTAAATCGACGGGAGGCTGTGGTAAATCCGGAAATCCCCGATTTTGAGTTTAATTCTGTTTGGGTGATACTGGCTCGAACCCCTGATGCTGTCTCTATGATTAATTACTTGTGGTAGTGGTACTTAGTTATTATATCGCGCCAGGAACTAGCCTTTGTTTGACCCTCTTTGTAGCATTGTAAGAAGCTATGGCTTAGCACTGTAGTTGTAGGCGTTGTAGCATGTACTTTACGCCGCACCATTTTAAGAAGCTACTACGGCGTACCATTGTAGTTGTAGCATGTATCTACAACGTAGCATTTTAAAAAGCGACCACGGCCAGCGTAGCACTGTAGCTGTATGATGTATCCACGACGTAGCATTGTAAGAAGCTACTGCGGCGGAGCACTGTAGCTGTATCATGTGTCTACGACGTAGCATTGTAAGAAGCTACTACGGCGTAGCACTTCACTTGTAGCATGATACTACGACGTAGCATTGTATATGTAACCTGGGGCCCAATTCTCACGCAATCGAAGTTCACTTCACTGATTTTCTCCAATTTTTTTCGATGAATTTAAGTCAATTCACAATTGAAAAATTTCGATCGGTCGATGCGTTCGATTGAACTTTTTCAATGTGATTATTTGAAAAAGCAGAAACCGTGATAAACCTTTGAAAAAAATTAGAGAAAATCGGTGAAGTGAACTTCGATTGCGCGAGAATCGGACCCCTGAGATAGAAACAGCAGGAGCAAAGTAGTCAGCAATACGTCAGGGACAGATAGTGAAAATACAAACGACAATAGGATGCGGTAACCGCTTATCATAAGTTATAAAACCATGACTGAATGAATGAGTTTTTCGTAAACATAATGGCGAGATAACATTGCTGTTAATTTTTTTATGAATCCACGTTAGTAATATTACAAATTCTGTGGGGGTAGCCACTTTAGATGAATAGGTTCCTTATACATACTTTAGCCTTTAGTCGCTTTATAAATTGATGAAAAAAAGAAATATTAATAAATAGCCTTGTATCACAAGTAAAATATTCACAACGCCATCTAAAGTTGAACACGTGAACTTAAAAGCCTTTCGTATATAGGTTACGTATTTACACCTAAACTCTTGGAGTGACATCTTGGATAACTTTGCTTATGTAATTATTATTTCTGTTAAAGCAATGCCTTATGATAATGACTTGAATGAGAGAAACGTATTTACAAATATTACAAACAGGCCTTCAGCCCATCTGATGGTCTGTGGCTAAAAGCACAAGGTGGCTTACCACCATCTCTAAAAACCATGCAAGAACGATTGAGTTAGGGAGATGTCGCCTTACATCAAGTATTGCGCTGTCTCGCTTACTCACTGGATCTTGCATGGTTTTAGGAGACGGTAGTAACGACGTCGTCTTACACAATGTATTAAGCCATCTCGCTTACTAACTAGTTTCGGACCTACTTAAACAGATTATGGTAGGTGTGTCATGTCATGACGAACGCATTGCCTATCCTTTAAAATAAACAAATAAATTTTCATCAGCATAAAGTGCATATTTCACACGTAACATTTTTATCATCACCAATATTTCAGCCGCAGGTTGTCCACTGCTGGTCATACACCTCTCCCAAGAATTTCCAAAATTACCGATCGGAAGCGAGCGGCCAATGTACCGTTGCCATTTTCACCACTTCACCGTACCAATTTCTAAAACGGAATCATTCATTATCTGCTTTTTTATTGGCAGAAAATGTTATTGATGTCAATGTCAACTGTCTTTCATGTTATGCTTCTGTTCTGTCTGCTGTCACTGTCAATATCATTCTGTATTTTGGCGAATTGGGTTTGAGGTTATTTTAATTTAAACATTGGAGATTGAAGTAAATAATGTGAATGCCGAATATTCAAAGTAATAAAACAGTCTAATACGTATATTTTGCAAAATGTCTCTAATTAGAGCTGGTTTGCAGAAATTATCAAATGTTTTCAACAGCGGTACAGGTAAAAATAATACTAATAAAAACCTACACCAATTCGTGTATTTACTTACAGACAAATTCTTGTAGATATATTTATTTCTTTTCGTAATAATATAACTAATTTTGTTATTATTATGAATATACAAAATTACATTTTTTTCTTTTTCAGGTGGCATTTTATCCAGATTCACTTCTAACCTTGCACTTATAGAAAATAAACCAGTACCAGAGACAAAGAAAGATGTCATAGCCACTTGCAACAAACTGATTGAGGAGAATAAATCCAGGAATTTTGCCATAGTCCATTTATTGGGGAAGCAATGGAGAGTAACCGATGGAGACCTACTCGTAGTGGAAGGATATTGGCCACCAAATATTGGAGACAAAATCACCCTTGACAAAGTACTTTTAGCTGCAACAAAAGACTTCTCCCTCATCGGACGACCTTTAGTACAACCAGGATTAGTAACAGTTACTGCCACTATTATTTCAAAAGGTCTTTCACACACTCGCACACATTTTAAGAAGAAGAGGAGGAAGCAATTCATGAGAATCAACTTCCAGCGAGCTCAGCAAACAATATTAAGAATAAACTCTGTGGATATTGCCAACAAGATTAATGAAGCTCCCAAAAATGTATTTTAATCTTTTACAATCTTAGAGCAATGAATTCACTGGTGACTCAGACCCCTAGCGCACTTATTTCTATGTAAAAAAAGTTTGCCACATTCTGCACACAGGGTGGATAACACAGATAATAAGTATTAACACTAATGCATTTGGTATTTGATCATGTTGGTACGCACACTTGACAAAATTATTCAACAAGCAAAAAATCATATGATTTTGTGGCAGTACACACATACAAGCCGTATGACCAGTTGTCTTATACTTGTGGCAGAGGCCTGTCAGTGGCCACTTCATTTAGTTTAATGCTCTAATTTTGAAATGTAGACAATAAAACTAGTTTATAATTTTAAATTGTATTTTATTGTTGTTTCAGAAATGTCATCTCTCAAATATAACATTATCACAGTATTCTTGAAATGTAGCTTTATGGTCTTCCTTTAAAAATCTTTTCATGCCTCTAAATAAATAAAACGTTCTTCGGTTCTCCAGTAATGTCTTCAATATTTGTAAGAACTTTGAATAGTCTCCCTCTTTCTTGTATGATGAAATTGAAAGTTGAAACTCCTTGTACTGATCCGGCTGTAACAGTGTTTTTATTTCTTTTACAAAATCAATCAATGAAACAGGAGCCGTCTTCTCAACAGGACTAGGATGGGACACTTCACCACTGTTAAGATTTTCTTCAAAACCAAAGGGCTTTATTTTCAATTTCTTCTTAGAAACAACAGACACACTATTTGTTTCCTCAATACTCCTTTTATGAATCTTTACCAAAGATTGTGATGTTTCTGCTGGTGTGCCACTAGAATCTAAAGCGCTAAAAAGATCTTTAGCTTCTTTTGGCTTAAACTCATTAACATAATTAGAAGACTGAGCCTTTTTATAGAAATCCATAGAAAAATTTGCATAAACCTCATTAGAGTTTGGGTACTGATTAACAGATTTATTTGCACTTCTTTGGACTACTCTAGTCTTAGATGTTGGAAATGACACACCACTTAGATTAACTGAAGTATATTCTTTGGAAATATTATTACACTCGTGTGGTAGGAGGGGTTTTAATTTAGGAGGAGGTAATGCACTTTCGGCATTCTTAAAAAATCTACATATTTCACTAACTGTCTCTCCAAACTTATTTGAGACTTGAATGTGGTCTCGTAGCCAGGCTGACAGTTGGCCTTTCAATTTGGGACTATTGAACCTAGTGTCACACAGGAGAATAGCTCCATAATCATTTTGATGTCTTATTACTCTCCCAATAGCTTGATTTACAGCTCTTGTTGCTTCTAAGGAATACCATTCATCCCCTGATAAGAAATCTTTTTCTTTTATCCTGAGTTCTTCTAAATATTTTTTCTTGAGAACGATTCTTGGATCTTTTAATGGCGGGAATGGTAATCCTGTTATTATTACAGCTCTTCCATTCATGTCAGCAAAATCTAAACCTTCAGAAACTTTGCCCCTACACACAGCCATAAAACATGCACCTTTTGTGTTAGGATCACTTATTTTTGAATAATAATCATTGATTATAGTATTGAAAGTGTCTTTTCTTTGGGGCTCCACAAAAATTGGTTTTATATTATTTATGCTAGACCAAATACCCTCAGCTTGCCACATTTCTTGGCATTTGGTCATAATAGGATATGAAGGAAAGAATACTAACAAACCATCTGGTACCACTCTGCAAAAGCTCAATATAGTCCGGCCTAAAGAGGAAATATATTTTGGATTATTTCTATTTTGATAATTTGAATTAAGTGGTGTAGAATCAGGCCCCTGGCCTATTATTTTTACGCAAATCTGATTTGACTTTACTATATGGGGATTCTCTAGTTTGACCCCAATTGGAATACCCAGCTCGGATATCAGTGGTTTCAGAGGAGCTAATGTACCACTGGTTAAGATTATACTTCTAACATTTTGTTCTATCAGCTGCTTCATACCGAAACCTTGACTAAAACACCAGTAGCTTAGAACCCGCTCAGAAGTTTTAGAATTAGCAACCTTTAAAGCTCCCCAGCCATCACTTTTCTTATTATTCTTTTTATCTTCAATCTCAACATGTACTTTATAACACATTTTGACTCTTTCCTTATAAGCATGTGTGGTACCACAAAATACCACAGTCAGTAAGTCAACCATTTTTTGTAAACCCACTCCTTTACGTTGGAACGGTGAGGCACTAGCTGTAGACAAGTATTGAATAAGGTTTCCAATCAAAGTAATGACAGCCATTTGATTGTGATCCTTGATCTCAGCTTTGGCTAAAAGCTCAAATATGAAGCCTCCGGGAAATGTGCTGCCTTCAACTCCAACACTTATTTCATCTATTGCTTTCTCTAATGCCAGCATTATTTCTTTTAGCACACACAAATCATCACAAGTGAAGTCCTTAGGTTGGTTGTTGTCAAGTGACATATCCATCTGCTCCTCTGAATTCTCACTAAAAGACCTCATAACATGCGTAACCTCATCAATACACAGAGCAACATCAGTAGTCCTAATTTGCAAAGATGCAGACTCTTCACACATTTTCTCCACATTATGAGCTTCATCTAAAATAATAATATTATTCATCAACTCGACCCCATTTGCTTTTCTTGATTTAGGATCCAAAATATAATTGTATGGCATAAATATTATATCAGCATCTTGTTTAAGTTCTTTTGATAAATAGTATGGACAACATTTCAATTTCTTACCAGCAGTAACTAAATCCTCTATGTCTAATATTTCATCGCCCTTGACTGATCTGTCTTCCTTCTTAGACTCAACATTGTTGTAAAAATGACATGTTCGTGATTTCACTCTTAATTGACACATGTGCACCTTATTTGCGTTATTTGTTTCTTTAGAAACTTCAGGATGAATGCACATCTGATCTCTAGATCCTAGAACAGCAGCTTTAACATGTCTATAACTTGATCTCTTTAATTCCTGCATGGCTTGTGTTAATTGGGAGTGTGTTCGCGACGAATAGATGATTTTTGGCATTCCCCATGAAGCACTTTCCTTGGCTTTACCTACACCGGACTTCAAATTATCACGCAATGCCCCACTAAAGGAGCTATGTTCAGAAAAGTTTCCTACTTGGGCATTCATCTGTAATTGAGCTTTCTTGACTAATAACCAGGCTAAAGATGAGCAAAGCAAGCTTAATGTCTTTCCTGTTCCTGTCGGAGACTCCAGTAAAGCATTTGTGTTGTTCTGAAGGCTTTCTATAACCTTTTCCATGTAAGCTTTTTGCACTTCATATGGTTCAAAAGGGAAAGTTACTGGTATTCCTGATATCATTATTTCGGGCATTTTTAGAAATCTTCAATGTTACCTTTACAGGGAACGAACTATTAATTAACAAAGAAAATGCACCCCAACCAAAGAAAACACACAGACAAATAAATAGGTAATATTTTCAGGTCTACAAAATACAAAAGTATGAGTTTGCTGTTTGATTCGATTGACATATTGGTTGTTTTGGTTGGTTGACAATCTTCATTTACCGCCAAAATAAAGGAACATTTCATTTTACGTTAAATTTATCTATATTTCTTTATAAATATTTTTATAAATATCAAGTTATTTGTAAATAGATTCTCAATCAATAGGTTTTATTTTTATAAATAAATATTTCTATCTACCTACCTAACCTACATTGTTTTTTTTTGTAAGCATTAAAAAATTAAAAAAATGATGAGATATAATAGACGTCAGTGACTATTGACGTTGATTTTATGACACTGACACATAAGTACACACACACACACACACATAACATTATACAAAAGTACTCTGTGCACATAACCTAAAAATTTGTTTGTGTTCGAAAACAACATGTTAATCTGAGTGACTGATTCTGATAAATCTAAAACAGACTCCCTTATCCCGTTGAAAATTTTTACCATTTAATGTGAATGTGATAAAAATGAAAGTTGCTATAAGCCAAGTGTATACATCGGTCGCCTGCAATCGCACACCAGAAATTGTGGACTGGAACAATGAAGGAATCATTTGTTTTGGTGCTTCTTATGCTGTGGTCATTAACGATACGGTATTTAACTACTTAGATTTTGTAACCTATAGCCTGTGTCAATCCAATCAGTAGTTTCAGAAATTAGCACATTCAAAAAAACTTATAGCGCTACATATAACTAGGTACATTGATCTAGTCCAGTTGGTTTTACAATATACTCATATTTTATGATTTACTAGCTTCGCCCGCGGCTTGGCCCACGTGAGTTATATGGTAAAAAACTTGGTTGGTTATTTCAGAATATAAAAGGAACAGATCCGCTCACAGTACTCTGCCATCACCGTTCAACAGTAAACTCGGTGAAATGGGTCCGCAAACCAGATGGTTCATGCACAGAGCTTGTATCCTGTTCCGCTGACAAAACTGCGGCAATCTGGTCTTTGAAGAATGGAACATGGAAAGTGACAGCTACCTTGACTGGTCACACAGAGGGTGTTACGTGTGTTTATGGAATATATACAAAGAATAATGATCTTGTTGTCTATACTGCTGCTATTGACTCTGTGGTCAAAATCTGGGAGAGACTTGAAGGTTTGTATGATTTTATTATCATTATTTGTTAAATACCACCTGGGGGCCTAATATTATCTCTATAAACCATGCAAGTTCCAGTGAGTATGCGAGACAGCGCAATACATGATGTAAGGCGACATCCCCTTACTCACTGGATCTTGCATGGTTTTAAGAGATGGTAGTAACCCCCCTGTGACCATAGTGGGTATACTATAGCCTATAAACTTCTCCAAAGAACCAGGCTTTTATTATTAATTCATTTGACATTTCTGTAATAATAGAGTAGGTAGATATTATAATCTTATGTTTGCAGTTTGACATGTTTTGTAAATTAATATTTTTTTTTTTTTTTTTTATGACATTATAATGCAATCTTTTATATTTGTGTACCCTCTCAAGACTACAATATTGACTTCGCAACACCCTACAAGGGTCCATGTATGTTTTCCCATCAAATGTATGCATGAAAGCGAAATAAAGAATAAAGAAAGAAAGAAAGGCTGTACAATTTGCATCTTTGTCTAAGTGGAATAAGGTTGATATTTTATTATCACTTAAAAAGTGCTTGTGCATATTTCTGCATATAATTTGAATTTGATCTAAACATATTTGTATTATGTGTGTATAGGTTTAAGCTTACTAACACAACTTTCTCCACATGACCTGTTGGTTAACAGGTAGAGAAGCCCTAAAGCTGTCGGCATTTTTCTTCAAGTCAACCATTCACTTATTTTGTAATCTCCACCAAGAATCCAGACACAATAGAAAAACGAATTGTTATGCAATACCCACATACTGCCCGGTGCTCAAGGGGTTATAAGTTCAATAAATATTCTCCATTTCAGGAGTCACAACACTAAAGCAGACCATCAACCTGAACTCCGGCCTTTGTCTCACGCTCTATGCCAACCTCTTGCCATCTGTCAACCAGCCAATCCTATTCTGTGCCCTTGACGACCACAAGATACACGTGTTTGCTGGGGAGGAGTACCATAGGGTTCATACTCTGGTGGGCCATGAGGATTGGGTGAGGGGGATGGATGTTTTGGATGTAGGTATGTGTAATCAGCTTTTCAACTTACCCGGGTATTAAGAAACATTTGTTAAGCCCATTTTAGCTAAGTAATGTTATGTCTCTTTCTCTCTTACCGACATTTCACGTGAAAGAACGAGACGAAATACTTTTTAGCTAAAATGGGCTTAACAAATATATTTTTAATACAGGGGTTAGTTAGACATTTAGTCAGGTTTTTAATATCTTGAGGGAATATATGAAGACCCTGGTTTCTATAAGAAGTCTACAGTGAGAATGGTGAGATAAACGAGAGATACTGATAACTTCTTATGCATATTTCCTATCATATCTTCGTAATATTATTCAAACTACAAACCACAAGTATTTCAACAAAGTTTTGATAAATTTCCTAACCATTCTAGGTCTCTTGATGAAAGTAAAGAATTAAATTTTGGTTCGTAATTGAGAGACACAAGTGGAAAACAAAATGGGAGACATTTGCCCAGCAATGAAACATTTTTAAGCTACTAATATAATGTATATAATATAAAAATATATTTTTTTCCTTATGAATGATTTACTTTCAGAAGACAACACAATACTACTAGCATCTGCCTCTCAAGACACATACATTCGTCTCTGGCGGATTCAACAGCACATACCACAGGAAGCCTCTAATGACATCCAAGTGGAGGAGAAATTGTTTCAAGCATATGGCTGTGACTGGTCTGTGAAACTTGATGCGGTGTTGGCTGGTCACGAAGGGTGGGTGTATGGAGTTCAGTGGCACCCACAATTTAAAGGTAAGGAGAATCTGATCAGAATGTTATACTAATTCAAAGTTTTGGTTAGGACATTGCGAAGCATGTCATATTCAGGAGATTGCAGAAGCAGCTTGGACCAAAAAAGAACAGGATAGATCAAAGAGGCAAGAGGAAATTTTTATCTTTACGTATAGTATAAAGCAAAGTCGCTTCCCGCTGTCTGACCCTATGTATGCTTAGATCTTTGAAACTACGCAACGGATTTTGTCACTAGTAAATAATAATATGTAACTATGATTGACATGGCAAAACCCAAACTTAATATATTTGAATGGAATAGTTACTACTGACTGCATAAGGTAGACAGTGTTTAAACGTCTTAATGATATGCACGGCATTGGATACTAATTTGCCCTATTTTTAATGCGATTCTTTTATTAATTTATTATGTCTTTTACTCTATTGATTAGATAGATAGATTCGTGAAACGTATTATTAAAAAAAAATAATAGATAGAATAGATAAATGATTTATTCTCAACCAATTACAATTTGTAGGTACAAAAATAGAATTACAGTACAACATTAAGCACACTACAGATTTTAATGCGAGATACAAACCATATTTGTACCATTACCATTATTTGTACTATTTTGAGAAAAGATTGCTTTGGAAATAACTTGCCAAATATATTTTTTATTTGCCAACAACACTAAGTAGTCCCAACAGCCAATTTTAAAATTTTCTTTTTTACAGACAAATCACAACCAGTTTACCGCCTATTATCCTCCTCTCTCGACAAGACCCTCATAATTTGGGAGCCTGACTCCTCCCCGCGGCGGGGGGAGGGCGAGGGCGCGTGGGGCGAGCGGGTGCGCGCGGGGGAGGTGGGGGGAAACGGGCTCGGGTTCTACGGCAGCCGGTTTGGACCTAACGGGGAGAGCTTCCTGGGGCATGGTTATAACGGATCTTTTCATATTTGGACATTGTTGAAGGTAAGCCAATGAACTATTTTACAAATACATTAATTTTGAGGTAATGAAAATGGTTCATGCTGCAGTGGAGCTTGTGGCGCCGCTTCTTCTCCACTTGCGCTTTGGAAGTGGTGGTGAACTTAATATAAGTACTTAATGATTGACGTCAATAAGTGATAAGAATGTCCTATATGGAGAATAAACAATTTGAATTTGTTTATCATGTGAATTAAAGTTTAAGGTTAGGGTTGCGTCCTAAGTGTAAAAATGGAATGGATGTATTTGTTTTAAGCAACCAATAGGGCCATATAATATATACTTTATTATTCTTAAAATACATAATTATATGAACACTTAAATAATAATAATTTAGTACGTAATGTAATGTATATCCTAACTAATATGATAAACTAGCTGTTCCCCGCGGCTTCGCCCCGCGTGGGATTCGATTGTATCGCGCCCAAAAGTAGCCTATGTTTGACCTCAGGTCGTTAACTACATCCCTACCAAATTTCATTACAATCGGTCTAGCAGTTTAGCCGTGAAGAGTGACAGACAGACTTTAGCATTTATAATATTAGTATGGATGTGAAAGTGAGTTAATTTGTTTGTTCATAACGCTTTCACGCCCTATCTTCTGAACCATTATTTCTGAAATTTCGCATACACAGATAGGAAGGACATACACCACCTTTTATTCTGAAAAAAGCACTATCCCCGCGAGGGAAATGCGGGCGAAAGCTAGTTGTATATATGGCAAATGACTCTGATTCAGCATAATATCCAGGAGACTGGACAATGGGAGCCGTCGGTGGTGTGTGGCGGCCATTTTGGTTCAGTGGAGGACGTGCGGTGGGAGCCGCGCGGCCGCTTCCTGCTCAGCGTCAGTGCAGATCAGACCACGAGACTACACGCGGCCTGGAACACACCTAATGGTAAGCAAACTACACCTACGATATGTCATTACTAGCGTTACTACTAAAAAACACCCTTTTATCTTAAGAAAAAATTGTATTTTCAACCGTATTGCCCACGACATAAACTCTAATACTTTCATTATGTCTTTGTGGCATAAAATTGCTCGGCCGTAAGTCCACGGCTACGATGGGTCACTAGCATTACTAATAAAAAACACCCTTTTATCTTGACAAAAAAATGTTTTTTCAACCTTATTGCCCACGACATAAAATCTATTATTTTGATTAGGTCTCGAAGCAGAATGACATGAAATATATCACGGCTATATGTCATCATTGGTGTTACTACCAAACAACACTCTATTATCTTGAGAAGAAATATATATTTTCAACCTTATCGCCCACGACATAAAGTCTATTATTTTCATTAGGCCTCGGAGCAGAATGGCATGAAATAGCTCGGCCACAAGTTCACGGCTACGATATGTCATCACTGGCGTTGCTACCAAACAACACCCTGGTGTCTTCGGCCGAAGAGAAAGTTATCAGGGTGTTCCGAGCTCCTCACAACTTTCTGATCAACTTTAAGAACATTACCGGAGAAGAGTTGGAAGTTGGCGATTCTAAAGGTAATTTTTTTATACTAGGTTTCGCCCGCGTGAATTTCCCTCAGGAACAGTGCCTTTTCCCGGGATGAAAGGTATCCTATGTCCTTTTCAATACTTCTATGTGTATGCGATATTTCAGGAAGATTGGTGCAGTAGATAGGGCGTGAAAGCGTTACAAACAAACTCACGCATTTATAATATTAGTTGGGATTCATATTATGTGGGATACAAGGTCTATTGACCCTGCATAACTTGGTTTCAGAGTTTTTAGAAACGATTATATATACAGTCAAATTAGTTGGTTCCTATTTTAAGAAAAAATCACTTAATGGCTAGAAAAATGTGAACTCTTACTATAATAACTTACACTAAAGCTAACTGCCCCTGTGGTGAAGGGGTTAAGACTTTTGCCTAAAGACCTCTGGGTTCGATTCTCACGAGAACCATTCTTTGTTTGTTTTTGCAATAACATTGTACTAAAGTAAAAGTAAAATGCATATAATTAAAAGAACAAGTTACAATGGCGGACTTATCCCAGAAAGGGATTACTTACAGTCAACCAGCGAGTTGTTAATTTGACTTTTTTCCAGTTTTGGTTAGGATATTGCTGTCTTGAATCTCCATATTGAATGGAGTTTTGTACGGGTAGGCAAAAGCCACAACATGTCGGTGTTGTATTTATTTTCCAAAATATATGTTTTTCGAATATTTGGTGGGTATAATGGTGGATTATTATTCGCGAAGTGTTCGTGAACAAGCGTGAGTGTTGGAAAGTGCTACAATGTATAAGTGACTTAAATCCTTTTCACCAAAATCTCAAAGTTATTGCTAAGTGAAATTCTTCCACCGCTTGAATTAGCCATCTGACTCTGACTAGACTTACTTACGTGACTGGACTTAACTAGACTAGACTACTGACTTTACTTGACTAAAGTAGGACTAAAGAAGATTAATAAATTCAAGAAAGGCCTTAAAGGACTAGCTTCTATGGCCGTAAAAGTATTCTAAAAAAAAATCTCTCTTTGGCAGGTCCCGAAGGCGCGTCAGTGCCGTCGCTCGGTCTGTCAAACAAAGCGGTGTTCACAGACACTGAGAACCAAGACGATAATGACGGGTACTTCGTGCCCGTTGATTTGAAAGGTAACTCGCTTTTTTAAGGGTCAAAACCTTCGACCAACATGGCATCCGTACCGGAAGGAAGTTGACTTAGCGATATTTTACTTTTCCAATAGATCTGACACTTTTCGGGGTGGAAAAATACACGATTACAGTTTCTACATACAAATATTATACTGTCACATGACTGTAATAATAACACTTACACATAAATAATGAAATGAAACAGCGAATAATTTGTGTACAGATTACACACACTAATACATAGCATATGCCGATTAGGCTTATACTTTGACAGAGGGGAACGCAGCGTATGGCTATTAATACTAACCTGCCAGCTAGCTACTTTGAATGTCCCAGGTTCGATCCCCGGTCAGGTTAGGATAAAAAAAAATATTTTTCTGCTCGGCCTGAATTTTATCTATATATGAATAGAATAGAATAGAATAGAATAGAAAAACTCTTTATTGCACCAAACAAATGTATACATAATTTTGTTAAAGACTAGGTAAGGTACAAAGGCGGACTTATCGCTAATGCAATCTCTTCCAGTCAACCTTAGGGTGGATGGAAAACCAAACCAAGACAAATCAAAAGGCGAAGGCGCAGTATATATACGTAAATAAATATACACACACAAAGATATAAATATAAAATAATATAATATAACCTACACAAACTAAATAAAAATAAATAAAAACAAATAAAACAAACATAAATACATACATAAAAAATATATATATATATATATATATATATATATATACATATAAATATATATACTACATATAAATAAGAGCATACTTAAATATCTCAATAAATAACTGAGCAGATACAAAGCAAATTAGGACAAGGCAGAAAGGTAATGGGATTTGACGAGATTTTTGAACCCGGTCAGAGTCTGAGCTTTCCGGATTTCAAGCGGGAGGGCGTTCCAGAGGAGAACTGCTTGGACGGAGAAAGAGTTAAAGAAAAATTTGGTGTTTTGCATTGGTACTCTAAGTCTAAGAGAGTCAGAACTACGTAAATTACGGTCAGCATGCACATCATGGAGATAAATGAAACGATCCTTCAGATAAGGTGGAAAAGATGGATTGAATAGAACGGAATATAGTAAAGACAAGATATGAAGGTTGCGACGAAGGCGAATAGGAAGCCAATTAAGTTGGGAGCGGAAGTGGGAAATATGGTCATATTTACGAACTCCAAATATGAACCTAATAGACAGATTCTGAAGACGTTCTAGTTTATTTAGCTGTTCCTCGGTGAGATTAATAAAACATGAGTCAGCATAATCAAGAAGAGGGAGTAGAAGGGACTGTGTCAGCGCAATTTTGGTATCAAATGGTAAGAAATTCCGGAGTCTTCTCAGAGAACCAAAAGCAGCAAACGTTTTTCTACTTATTTCTTTAATGTGGTGTGACCAAGAAAGAGTTTTGTCAAATACCACTCCCAGATTTTTCACCGAATCACTAAAAGGAATAAGCTCATTATTGAAAATAAGGGAAGGTAAAGTACTCCAGTCAATACGAGAAACGAAATAAGGACTACCAATAATAATAGCCTGAGTCTTGGAAGGATTAACCCTTATACCATAAGATCTACTCCAATCAGATATGCGCTGCAGATCATCGTTAACGGTAGCGATCGCAGATGGCAAATCAGAGATAGTAGCGTGGAAATAAATTTGTAGATCATCTGCATACAGGTGGTAGGATGACTGAAGGTTATCGGTGATGTGATTAATGAAAAGAGCAAACAATAATGGAGAGAGGACACCGCCTTGAGGTACCCCAGCTGAGATGTAGCTCTACGAAGATAGGTTATCTTCTATGCGTACACACTGCCGACGGCCGCCAAGGTACGAACCAAACCAATTAATAGCCGATGGAGATATATTCAGGGTGCGCATAAGACTCAAGAGAACGTCATGATCGACAGAATTAAACGCATTGGTGAAATCTAACAATGTGAGGATAGTTAATTGTGAATTGTCCATGGCAAGACGAATATCATCTGTAATAGTGATAAGAGCAGAGGTTGTACTGTGTCCAGTACGAAACCCTGACTGATAGAGATTAATAATACTGTTTTCAAGAAGGAAAGAATTTAGCTGAGACTGAACAATACGTTCAAGGATTTTAGACAGAAATGGGAGAATGGAAATAGGGCGATAATCTGAAAATGAAGAAGGATTGGACTTTTTAGGTAATGGAGTGACCAAAGCATTTTTCCAAATCGAAGGGAAAATACCATAGGAAAGGGAGTTGTTAAAGATTTGAGTTAAAACTGGAAGGATTATATCAAGGATGGGAATTATCATTTTACGACCGATTTCATCAGCCCCTACTGCGTTAGAAGTCACGGCGAGGATACACTCCTGAACACCACATTCGGTAATTGGGCTAAACGAAAAGGGAGAGTAGTCGGGAGTCGAAAGAGAATCTAGGTGGTTAAGTATAGATATTTTTTCATTGCCACCGAAGCCAGAAGAAGAGGAAAAATGACTGTTAAGAGCATTGATATCTAGAGATTTGGAAACATTATGATTATTCTTTCCTACTCCCATTGACTTTAAAAATTTCCAGACCTTACCTGGATCACCATCTTGAACAGATTTGTGAATATGGCGGCGTTGGGCCTCCCTACACATCCTGTTGCAGGTATTACGTGCTTCAATATATCTAGCGCGATATCTGTCCGGATCAGACCTAAACTTGCTCTTCACAGAATGCTTTTTAGCAATGAGCGCTTTGATGTCATCTGTCAGCCAGGGAGCAGGCAAGTGTTTTACCCTGACCGGCCGGATGGGAGCGTGATGATCGTAAAGTTCAATTAACATTGTGTTAAAAGTTGAAAGCTGTTCATCAACCGATTCTGAATCAAAAATAGATTCCCAGGCACATTCCGCAGCATCACTACGCAGAGCATCATAATTAATGGCACCAAAATTGCGCTGCAGAAGAATTTTTGATTTTAATTTAGGAGGGCGAATTTTGATAGACAGATACAAAAGGTCATGGTAAGAGAAAATGTCAGCATTGTGTTGACCATGTTTGGCTACAAGTTCCGGGGAGGATACCAGAATTAGATCAAGGAGAGATGGAACACAACCCGGAAAGTGATGAGTAACCGTGAGTGGGAGAACGGCTAAATTACTAGCATCAACAATTGATCTCAAAGATTTGGCCCGGTAATCATCTTTCACCAAACATGTGTTAAAATCACCCATTATAATTGTGTGCTTATAAGATGGCATTAAATCTTCAAGCAAAGTCTCGAATGAGGAAAAGTAATTAATTTTAGACGAGGAGCTGTAGTAGACACCCAGAAGTACTGGAGTATGAGAGAGTGTAATTTCCACGAAGAGGTACTCGGCTTCCAGAGAAGAATCGGTTATTTGAGAAGTACGAATAATGTTAAAGGGGATATGAGACCTAAGATAAATGGCAACACCACCACCGCCTTTGTCGGGGCGATCATTGCGGATGAGTTTGAAGCCGGGTAATGAGTAGGAAGTAGAAGGATGATTGGAATTAAACCATGATTCTGAAACTAAGATGGCGTGAATATGTTTAGTGTCAAAGCTAGCAAGTAAATCAGGATAGTGGCCGGGAATGCTTTGGGCATTAATATGGATAATGTTAAAATTTTTATGCACCTCAGCAAAAGTATTATCAAGAATCTCGTTAAATTGTACAGGAAGAGAGTGAAAACTATCGTCAGTAGACGATGCAGCAGTATGGAAGCTATCATGTCCGCTACACATTATATAGATAAATATATTATAAAATACCTAAATAAATATAAAATATTATTGGTTTAAATATATATATAAAAAATACTAACAATCAATATCACAAAAACTTTCGGTAATTCATTAAATAGCCACCCGCCAGCAGAAAGGTTCTATTAATACATAAATTACATAAAACTGCTAAAAGTGGCCGTTTTAAGCAATAATGCAATTTGTAACTATATGGAACTATAATTTAATAATTGAATATGATTAAAATTAACTTCAGATCTAGAACCTTAATTACAGCAGAGGGATTTTTGATAACTTGTGTTTTCAGTGAGTAATGATTTTTAAATGACGGTGGTGCTAGTGTTCACCGAGATATCACCTTAAACGTAGTAGACTAATTCATTTATTTATTTATTTATGCCACAGAGCCTCCAACAGAAGAGACCCTAATGCAGAACACTCTATGGCCGGAGATACAGAAGCTATACGGGCACGGGTACGAGGTGTACACACTGGACGCTGCCAACGACGGCGCGCTGCTAGCGTCCGCTTGCAAAGCCGCCACGGCTGAACATGCTGCGCCTGTTTTGTGGTGAGATATATATATGCAAAAAAAAAGAAGAAAAAAAAAACATTTTTGAGCATAACACATTTTGTACAAGGTCAAAGTTAAATATCAAAGATTCTTTATTGTTCACTAGAGAGTTGCCCCGGCTTCGCATGGGCATAAAAAGATTCCTCTTGAATCACTATTAAAAAAACCGCATCAAAATCCGTTGCGTAGTTTTAAAGATTTAAGCATACAAAGAAAGGGATATAGGGGCAGGGAAAGCGACTAGCGACCCGCTAGTTTTATTATATGTAAAAAGTTAAAATTTAAAATCGAAAGATTAATACAGGACAACAAAACACGGACTTATTCCTATTATATTAAAGCATATTTTTGCATTCAAATGATATTGTAATTGTTCTTTATTTGCTGAAAGACCCCGTAATTTTTTATTTTATTTCAGGGACACATCAAACTGGCATCAAATACAAAAGCTAGAGTCCCACCAACTGACAGTAACTCAGCTGGCATTCTCGCCAGACAGCCAATACCTCCTATCAGTTTCACGGGACCGAAGATGGACCTTACATCGCAGGAAAGAAGGCTCGAATTCGTTTGAAATTGTCGCGAGTACAGATAAAACTAATGGAGTACATACGAGGATTATTTGGTGTTGTGCGTGGGCGCATGATAGCAGTATGTTTGTGACGGGTTCTAGAGAAGGGAAGGTGAGTTATTTTTTCACTAGCGACTTGTCCCGGCTTCGCATGGGCATAAAAACCTTCCTCTTGAATCACACTATCTATAAAAAAACCGCTTCAAATCCGTTGCGTAGTTTTAAAGATTTAAGCATAGAAATGGACATAGGGACAGAGAAAGCGACTTTGTTTTATACTATGTAGTGATGTTACAGTACCGGATTTTGGGCCGTCGTCTGTTAGATATAAGGCTCAAAATCGTTTGATACAGTCCCGAATCGTTATCGCTGGAGCATTTGTCACACAAAGGAGCAGACCAAACATTTGTCATGTCTGAATAAAACATATTAATCTATATTTCTTTTTTTTCAAAAATAATATAACACTATCCTTTTTCTGTTCAACATAAAACCAATAAATCTAAAGTTCATTTTAAAGATATTAAATTACTAGCTGTTCCCCGCGGCTCCGCCCCGCGTGGATCTCGGTAATATCGCGCCCAAAAGTAGTCTATGTTTGACCTCAGTTCGTTAACTACATCCCTACCAAATTTCATCACAATCGGTCCAGCAGTTTAGCCGTGAAGAGGTAGCAGACAGACAGACTCGCATTTATAATATTAGTATGGATAGTATATATTATATAATAGCTCCCTATAGTTACAAATTGCAATATTGCTTAAAACGGCTACTTGTAACAGTTTTGCAATTTGTAACTATCAACTATAAAATTAATATCAGATCCAGAACTTTAATTACATAAGACGGATTATTGATAACTTGTGTTTTCAGTGAATAATTATTTTTAACTGATGGTGGCGCTAGTGTTCACCAAGGTATTGTCTTAGAATTCAATTTTTTTTTACAGGTATGCGTATGGGCCGACTCAGGAGTCGTGAGTCAATCATCACTGGGTAGCTACGCACTTGTTGGAAAGCCTCTAGAAGTCAAAGTGTCTGTGACGGCGGTCGCGTTCGCTCCTATTACGATAGATGGCGCTAGTGTGCTCGCGGTTGGATTGGACTCGGGACAAATCAGAATCTACAGATTTCTGGGTGGCGATTGGAATTTACTACATGAAATGGATAATAGGTATTTTTATCATCATCATTTAATTAAGAACAAGGCTTCTGGGCGTCGATTCTGCTAACGGTAAGTCAAAATCGTGTCAAAATAGTGTTTCAATTGTAGTGATTTTTACACACTATTTAAAAGAATTATGACAGTATTATGTGATGTGAATGTAGTGTGGGTTGTGGCTATCAGAAGTGATGCAAAAAAAAATATACATTTCTTGTAACTAGTGTGTAAAAAAGCAGAACAATTGAAACACTATTTTGACACGATTGTGACTTAACGTTAGCAGAATCGACACCCTGTTGTTTTTTTCCATTCTTGTTGACACGGCGTTTGCTTTCTCTTTTGTTTGTTTCAAATTCAAATTGTTTATTCTCAATATAGGATACTAGCTTTCGAGTGAATTCCCTCGGGAAAAGTGCCTTTTCCCGGGATGAAAGGTACCCTATATCCTTCTTAATATTCCTAGCTATGTGTATGCGAAATTTCAAGAAGATTGGTTCAGTAGATAGAGCGTGAAGAGGTAATATACAAACTCACTTTCGCATTCATAATATTAGTTAGGATAGTTGAGATTCTTATATATTACTTATTGACGACAATCATTACTCCTATTAAGTTTAGCATCACTTCCAAAGCGCAAGTGGAGAAGAAGCGGCGCCACAAACTCCACTGCAGCATTTACTCCAAAAACGTCAATTTACATTTGAGTCAAAACAAGTTTGAGAATGAGTTTCATGTAACTATGTCGCGGTCTTGTCTATAATGCTGTAATCTTGCTGATAATGTGTATTTTCATAATGTATTATTGGCCTACAATGACACCATAGCATTTTTATTAATAACTAGGTGTGGCCCGCGGTTTGTCACTTTGTTATATCGCGTGTAAAAGTAGCCTGTATTTTACCCTTGGTCCTTAACTATTTCCATATTAAATTTCGTCAAAATCGGTCCAGCGGTTTAGCCGAGAAAGCGTAACAGACACTTTCGCATTTATAATATTAGTATGGAAGTATGGATGAAACTGTTTCAATGCTTTTGGCGAATAAAAAAAATGCTTACAGCTACAGGCCGTTTAAGAAACCGCTTAAGAGGCCGAGAGAATAATGGTTTTATACTAATTAATAGTTTATTTTGTTTGCCACAGCGCGGCGCATCACCTCACAGTCAAACGGCTGATGTTCCGGCCTGCCACAGATACCAAATCCCTGATGCTGGCCAGCGCAGGCGCAGACCATTTCGTTCGGATACACGCTGTTACTATATCTTGATAGTTATGAATAAATATATATATATTATGTTACAGGATTGTTTTATTTTTGCCCAATTTTGATTTTTGATTAGTATTTTTTTTATTTCTTCATTACATAATATGTAAATGGCGGACCTATAACGTCTATAGACGTTATATAACAATTAAACTTCTATTGTGTTTTCAAAACCGGCCGCCAATGTGTTAAGCCGTAGGCTTTTTCTACCAGTCAACCAACCTGCTAAAGACTGCGTTGGTAATCATACTTTTTTTATGTTTCCTTGTAGTTATCATATACAACAAGAAATTATTTTAGTTATTTTTTCTATATTGTTTGTATTGCCATTTTGCATTAACACTGAATAGCGACACAGTAACCGATATATTATAAAAAAAAATGCCTCTAACGCGCGCGATTTTCTATGATAATTACACACAAGTGCTTTGCCTTCTTGTAAATAAATTCAGACAATAAATTAGCATATCAGCTTTAGAGATAAATAAAAAAAAATACACAGACGAAAAATCTAAAAGTTTATTTACACAGATAAGACAGCAACGGTGCATACATAAATATAAAGGCGCATTGCTTCATCTCTTTTATCATAAATATTGGACTCATTTTAAAACAATTGAAAAAATAAACCATTTCGATAAAATTAATCACAGCTTTTCAACAGTAATTATCATATGTGTCTATATACATTTGTGAAATCATTTTTATTTTATAAATACGTATTTTTGGTGTAAAAAAATACCTATTATGTACGAAAAATAATTATATATATAAATTCAGTTGTAAATAGTGAGTTAAGTAGAACGGTCAATAGACGCTTTGCACCCTTGTGTCATTGATTCTTAATATACAGCCCTTCGACGTGAATTTTTACACGAAGTTGAAAATATACCTTATTTCGAAGCCTCCTTAGGTTCGTTATAAAATCTCTATAAAAATATTTATCATTTTCGAGGTAAATAATTATTTATTTAAATGACTATCAAAAATACGTCTTTATACATACAAACTCGCTTACATTTCAATTTACATTAACATTTTCGTACTAATTAAATATATATGTATATACCTATATAAAAAATACATAATATGTTGATTGCTAGCATATATTACTTGGAAGCACTTTATTTATTGTCCCTTCGAATGTTATAAGTAATGTGCCGGCGAGCAAAAACTTAAAGCATATTCTTTTTCTAGACAGACAGGATATATAAAAAAAGAAATGCTTCATACTCCTTCCATTCTATTCAACAAAATAATTAAAAAAATAACCGGATAGCTTTATGGCCTTCGATTATAATGCTTGCTATATTCGTTCTCGCTAAATAGTAGGAAACTTGCGTCTACAATCATGAAAAAACCGCTCATCATAATTATGTATGTTTTTGTGAAATGTATTTATTTTAAAGTGAATTATTGTAAGTACTTGCATGATTCTTTTGAGAAATAAAGTTCTTAAACCTAAACAATCGATCAACTTTGATTTCAAAATTTATTCAACTTTTTTTGGCGTCAATGACAAATGAAGTAATATGGTACGCCCAGAGCGAATCCAACTCAATGTCCTTCCTATTTGCCTCCATCACATCGTCCAAAGAACAGTATGTGTTTATTTGGAGGAAGACTTTATTGCTTTACACTAAGAACACAAATACAAAACTCGAGCTATCTCGCTTATAATACCTGTCGTCGCCAATAACGTATTTTGTTTGGCCTCTTGCTGCCTTTCAAAAATCTCAGCAGTTTGTACAGGAGTAAGCGCTATATAAAACTCTTCCAACTAAATCTATTTTAAATTTCGTTTTTTTATCTGCAACTGGCTACTCATAATATAACATTTAAAAAATATGATTCTAATTGCGAATTTCTCGCCGCACGAATATACACCTTATTTATCCTTTTGTATGCTATAGTATTGGTATCACGGCTCAACAGCGCTTTTGGTCTTTTGCTTGCTACCTTTAAAAACATGTTTAAAAACATTATTTTTATTAACTGGCTACACATTATATGATTTGAAAAAAAAAATACGATTCTAATTTCAAATTTCTCTCCGTACGAAACACTGTTGCTATCACGCTTCAACAGCACATTTCCGTTTGGTCTTTGTCTTGCTGCCTTTAAAAAATCTCAGTAGTTTGGACACGGAGCCCGAGCGCTTGGAACTCTTCAATTGATTGGGCTGACTCAGTCGGCTGGACTGGCTAATGGTGTCTAGCGAACGGCTGTCTGAGATATCCACCTGGAAACAAAGGTAGTAATGAGTTAAAATCAAAAACCCAAAATTGTCCCGACAAATGGGAGAATTGGTGAAATCATATCGAATCAATAACTTAAACGCGCCGTCACGTTTTTTTTTTTGCATTCGATATTCATTTTTAAAAGCCGGTCTGTAAATGTATCTAAAGGAAACAAACATTAACAAAATAGTAACAAATGAGTAATTTTAGTATTATTATATACTAGCGACCCGCTCCGGCTTCGCATGGGTATAAAACCCTTGCTCTTGAATCACTATCTATTAAAAAAAAACGCATCAATATCCGTTGCGTAGTTTTAAAGATTTAGGCATACAAAGGGATATAGTGGATAAGAAAGCGACTTTGTTTTATACTATGTAGTAACATAAAAGGAAGTCGTCGTTATACTATTTATAACTCAAGAAAGACTGAACTGATTTGGCTGAAATGGTGGGGAGGTAGCTTAGAACCAGGAGAAGGACAAAGGGTACCTTTCATCCAGGGAAAAAACACTGTTCCTGAGGGAAGTTTACGCGGGCGAAAGCTAGTATATCATAAAGCCTTTTTTTAATCAGGCCTAAAATTTTGCACTATTCCAAAAATAATAGTGTATTCACCGTCTATTCAATTTCATTATTTAACACCATTTCTAAAAGCAATTTCTTCCAGGCAACCGGAAGAAATTGCTTTTAGCGATAAGGCCGCCTTTTGCGTTTTATATTTAAGTTCTTGTTAACCTATTTTCTTTATTCTATGTGCAATAAAGGGTATTGTATTGTAGTGTATAGCTTTTCTTTATAATTGTTACAATATGTACCTTATCACTGATGTTGGTAGTACTGACGGTGAGGTGGTTCTGTGGATTGTTCATGAGGTACCCGTTATTCCCAGCTGGTTTGTCAGAGATCAACTCTGTGATGTTCACCGCTGACTGCGACGACCGCACTATAGTCCTGTGAAATTTTAATCCATACTAATATTATAAATGCGAAAGTTGTCTGTCTGTCTGTCAACTCTTCACGGCTAAACTGCTGGACCGATTGTGATGAAATTTGGTAGGGATGTAGTTTAGCGACCTGAGGTCAAACAGGCGAAGCCGCGGGGAACAGAATCAGAATCAGAATCAGAATTTATTATAAAAACAACAGCTACTTAGATCTTATTTCAAAATACACACAGTGCCCCTAGTATGAGTTTCTCTTAACGCAGACGCTAGCGACTGCGTTAGCGATTTAGTATGGCAAACCTGTACTGTACAGCGCCTCTGGCGGATAGTAAGGCAACTAAGAAATTCCATACAAA
Organism: Apomyelois bistriatella; assembly: GCA_947044815.1. NCBI lineage: Eukaryota > Metazoa > Arthropoda > Insecta > Lepidoptera > Pyralidae > Apomyelois > Apomyelois bistriatella. The sequence goes on from OX345690.1 coordinate 15,237,267, forward strand.
ACCCTAACGCAGTCGCTAGCGTCTGCGTTAAGAAAAACTCATACTAGGGGCTCAGGACATGTTGATGATGCGGTCTCCTAGGCATTGTCTAGAAAAACTTATAATTTTGGGCAAAATTGAAGGAAAGCGTGCCAGAGGAAAGCCTCCAGCCAGATGGGTGGACAGAATGAGGAGAGCAGCTAGGGGCAGCATCTACAGAGCGGTCCACAGGTGACCGCATAACTTGGAAGCAAATATTATGTGGTCATGATCCTCAGGAGTGAGGGACCGATGAAGAAGAAGATTAACCAACGGATAAAAGAAGTTGTAGAGATTTGAGGAGCTTGATAGTAGTCTTAAGGTTCAACAATGCGCGCGTGACACTCTTAAACCATGGACAACGGTGACCACTTCCCATCAGATTGGTCATAAGCTTTTTTGTCTACTAAAATGTTTTGAAAAATAGTTCTTTTTTACCGTACCTGGGTACTTCCTACGACTTGCTGATCAAGTTTCAACCAGAAGTCGTACCAGTTCTCCTCCGGCTGATACTTCAGTTTGTGGTCTCAAGGTTCGACAATGCGCATGTGACACTCCTAGATCCAGGGCCACGGTGACCACTTACCATCAGATGGGTCAAATTTTTTGTATACTAAATTGTATTAAAAATAGTTTTTTTTTTTAAAACCGTACTTGGGTACTTCCAACGATCTGCTGAGTTTCTCCCAGAAGTCGTACCAGTGCTCATCGGGCTGGTACTTGAGCTTGTGGTAGTACCGGAGGTTGGCTGGCACTTGGCAGTCGCGGTAGATGATCGGGATTATGTTGCGCTTCTTTGATTCTGACAAACAAGATTAAAATAATTAAAAAAAATTGTTTTCCTGGTAAACCAATTAAATCACGTCAGAGGCCGAGACGCGGTTTCGAAGAACTCTGAATACAGGATATGCTTGGTTGGTCGGTTGACCGTGTCACCTACACGAAATTATGATGATCTATTGATACGGAGCACTGGGTGCGCAAATCCAATTATATAAATATAATAAAAAAACAAGGTCTGATTACTTCACAACCATATGGAGAAGAGGCGTCTGGTGACAGCTGATTAAAATGGATGAGATACTTCCATAGCTTGACGACCTCCGTGGATTAATGGTTAACATGCCTGACTGCTACTCAGGAGGTCCCGAGTTCGATCCTCAGTCAGGTTAAGATGAAAACTGATCTTTTTCTGATTGACCTGGGTCTTGGATGTTTACTTTGGGGCTAACTCATGATTTGTCTCTATATATTTATTTATTTATATTGTATTCAGGTAAAAAAAAGAAAACTAAATAAAATGAATAATGAATGTCTCACCAATGCCCACGGCCTGGGCGTGATCCGAGAAGAACTTGTTGTCGGGACTGTTGAGGAACTCCGGCGAGTAGACCAGTATGATGCGCTGACAGCGGGTCTCGATCAGCTGCGCCACCGGCGCGTACAGCGTCTGGTGACCGGGAACCAGGTCGTGAATGGTGCATAGCTGGAAAAAAACTTAATAAAGCATTTCTTCCACTTCCTGTATTATTTTATTTAATTTTTAATTGTAGTATTAGTTTTAATTATAGTCTAGTTTTAACTTCATAATCCCCTGTATATATATTATAAATAGAAATGATTAAAAGTATAATTAATTTAAATCAATAAATAACTGGAATTGAAAATCGCTCTCTATATAACTTCCTTTAAAAGACACATATTTTAATGCCGTTATATAACAAGAAACCAATTACTATAATGGGAGACTTCCCATGTTATAATAAATAAATAAAAAATTATTTTCAGGTACATAACCCATATTAAGTACAAAAATACCATACAATGCTAAAATATATGTTATTTCCTTCTTCTGCCTGTCATCCGAGTGTGCTTCCTGGTTTTCAGCTGATGCTTCAGATGCCAGGGTATGATTTTCACATCAGTCCTAGATTTGACAGTACAGAGCTCCGTAACCCTTTTTACAAGAAACCAGACTAACAGCTATTACAACTATTCATAAATTAACAAATAATACAAAAGATACTTATCCGCTTATAATTAAGAGACTGAACGAAGAAAAAATTAAAATTTACCTTGAACCCTTTCGCCCTCATCCGTGTTAGCAGTTCATTAACAAAAGTTGAATCCTCCGCTGCATACAGTACATATGCATCGTAGAACTGCGGATAGCCGGCCTGCACATCCTCGAACGTGATCAATTCATTGTGAGGCTCCACTAGACACTGGTTGTTTATTAAAGCTACTTGATTCGCATTTGATACTGAAATAAAATGGTCAAATATAAATATTTTCATCATCATATCTTACACCTTACAGCATTAAGATGATACCTCGGTGGACATTAGCGCCACCATCATTTAAAAATTATAATTCACTGAAAACACAAGTTAAAATCCGTCTAATGTAATTAAGGTTCTGGATCTGAAGTTAATTTTAAACATATTGAATTATTAAATTATAGATCTCTATACTTACAAATTGCAATATTGCTTTAAACGGCCACTTTTAGCAGTTTTGCAATTTGCAACTATAGGGAACTATAATTTAAAATGTTTAAAATTAACTTCAGATTCAGAAGCTTAATCACAAAAGACGGATTTTTGATAACTTGTGTTTTCAGGCAAAACTTATTTTTAAATGACCTTGGCACTAGGTATTGTCTTAAGGCTAGTGTGTCTACCATGAGGCTTTAACCCAGACGGCAGCAAGTGTGTTCGTATCTTGTATGGATTTTTTTAATTACCTTATACCTACCTAAGATGAGTGTTGACTACTTACATAGTAACACCCAATGAACTCATTCATTAGGAAAATGATGTGGTCCATTTTCCTGTCTACTATTAGTAGTCAATTTTAATGACTCAATTCATTCATAATTTTTTTGTATAATCAACAAAAACATTGTGATCTACATGTGTAAAACATGAAATCTGTGGCCATACTGAAGAAACAAAGAAGAATTCAATTTGTTCTGTTTCTACATCGAAAGTGACAAGCATTGCTTAGTTATGCCAACACTAGCTTATGCCAAAAACTACATTCACCCTGAGTGACATAAGCTCTGTATGTACCACGGGCGAAGCCAGGGTGAACTGCTAGTCTAGTATAAATCTAGAGATTATAAGAGTATAAGGTTAAGCATCACTAAACTCTCTGAATTTCTTAGCTTACAATACCATTGAAATAAAATAATTAGTTGTTTTTTTTTTAAGTTTACAAATTTTTTTAATGTAACTGTACTACTTTGTAATGTAGAACACTTAGTTCTTGCTAATAATCGTTAAATATGTGCTATATTATGCTACAAAACTACACCCACACGGCACCACTAAATATGCGACTGATTCATACCAAACCAATTCACAACAAATTAAATTAGACACTAGACACTGTTGCTTTGAGATGTAAATTCTTAATTATTTTTTTTCATAATGACAACTACAACTAGTCGTACTGCCAATGACTAGCTCAGCATGTTAACTGTGATAATGAATTAATTTACATTGACCCTAAAATTGAATATTGTATCCGAATAATCAGAAAGTCAAGTCACTTAATTTTTAAACAATATTTACATACCATACTATTGGATGGCGATACATTCAGGTATCAAATTAACAATGTAACATCTTATTGTTCCATGTTTCATGTAAATAAATAATATAATATATGTGTATGAGTTTAATGTGTTAAATAGACTCACCAGAAATGTTTCTTTTTTTAACGAGATCTAATAAATCATCATACACATCATATCGATCCAATCTTTCGAGATATTCCATCAGTTTTCCAAGTGTGGCAGTTCCATCGTTCCTCTGCAACCATATATCGAGGACTTTCCCCGTTTTTTCAGGATATTCACTTATAGTTCCTACTATTTCTATTGATATATTCAAAAGGGAGGATAAACCTCTCCAATCCCTGAAAAAGAATTATGTATATACATGGTTTTCCAATAGTAGTATTGGTTTATTTTTAAAACTCAAAATTCATCTTATAATATACAACAAACCTAGGCAACCTGTCTGGACCATCACTTGGTAATATTTTTTTGGAATCTAAACAGGATAATATACTCCGAAACTCAAAGCTAAGCGATGACAATGGTATACTATTTAATTGTAAATCACTAGCCATTTTACTTATCAGCTAAATGATATATGTCCTACTAATCAGGCTTTTAATAAACCCAGTCATCTGGCACCATTTGATAACGATATTTGCAAAAAATAACACAAAACAGCAACAAAATCATAAAATCAAATTCAGATCATTATTCATACTCTGTGTGATTGACATTTAAATTTATGATATTTGTTGACGTTGACACTGTTTCTTGCATTTGATGTTTATTTGACATAAATATGTTTTTTGTGTTATAGGGCCCTAGATAAAAGTATTTAAGCCCTTAATTCTTCAAGTTTCGAGGCGTTATTATAAGTTATTTAAATTGGCCGGTAACGAGTGAGCAATAGGTCGCCTTAGAACATGTAATCCAGGTTAAGCGTTTTATATACGCAATACGTGGTGTTTTAGTGAAGTATTACGGATTATATTGAATTTACCACTTAATCGTCAATTCGTCAATTGACAGAGTTCTTGTAGGTTTTCCTGTAATCTACAAGATATGAACTATATTTTGTATTCTTTTCAAAATTTTAGGCTCAGTAGTTTCGGAGATCAATGGGAGAATGGTCAATTTTCGTCTTCTTTCATGAATAAAATCAAAACTATTTATGTTACAATTATAACAAAAATATATTTGAAATCCTCATAACGAGCCCTTTCTTTTGATATATAACACGGTAAGGTTTGCTAAACTTTTTTTTTAATTCCTAATTTGTCCCCCGAAAATGGTACTTATTATATAAAAATATTTACTTACTTTGCACATCTGTCTTTGGGTCACAGGATCACGCCATCCTACCAAATTTCATCTGTTTTGGTCCAGTAGGTTCGGAAAAAATTGGCTGTGACTGACGACGACGGACGGACAGACAGACGCACGAGTGATCCTTTAAGGGTTCCGTTTTTACATTTTTGTACGGAACCTTAAAAAAATAAAAATGATTATCAAGTTATGCATTTAGTTCGCCCAAGCTACATGGTAGGAGAGTGTCAGGTTTTTTCGGAAATTTCTTGATTCGCTCGCCGCGCTCAAAGCCCGCGATAAAAGCTATGCAATAGCTTAAAAATAACAAAAAGGAAAGATCGTAGACTATCTGAATATATCAATAACACGCGTCACCTGGGGGCTTACCACCATCTCTTAAAACCATGCAAGATCCAGTGAGTAAGGGGGATGTCGCATTACATCTTGTATCACGCTGTCTCGCTTACTCACTGGAACTTGCAAGAGCCGGTAGTAACCCCCCTGAGCACAACAGACAAACGAGTGTCTAATCGCGTTAATCGCAGCTCTTAAAGAATATACATACATACATTTACATACCATACATATAACTACGGGTAGATAAAATCGAGGGTCAAAGCTAGTGTCGTCGTACACCAGTTTTATGTTTTTGACATCAGTACACTTTAAAAAGAACAAAATAAAAACAGAAAATTAAGTTTGAGACGTTTTATTGTCATCCACAAGTGCATTCGCTATATCTACACCTACAAAGGGCTCCGTGCACACAGCTATCAGTCCACAAACATACTCATGGATCATATGGACTTGTAGAGCTTTAGTGCCCTCAACAATTTGATGGGGTAAAGTCACGAGAGATATAACCATCGGTTCTAAAGTCAATGTAATAAGGTCTAGAATCGAATAAATTTATAGAGGTACATTAATTACCATTAATGTTCTTAAGTCCATGTAAAATAAAGCTGTATATTATTTTGAGGCAGTGCTAATAAAAGTCACTCTTCAAGTCTATATTACCACGTCACAAATTTCATGTATATCCCAACAATAATTTTTCATACATCAGATATAGAAAAATCAACAAATTAAACAATAAAATAGGCAAATAACGAACTATTTACAATAACTACTTATTAATAAGCTCATTTATATTGGAATGTTCACTAATAGTTTCTAAAAGATCTATACAAAGGACTTATATTCCAAGGAGTTATTTGCTTTCTTCGAGACATGTTAATGCAAAGCTAAATGGTCTTTATTAAAATAACGTTAAGGTTCAGAATAGGCTAGTTGACTTGTATTTTGTTTTTGTTTAAAATAATTATTCTCCATTTGTTTAGATTTAATCCATATTTTACCATCATGACCTGACCGGGGATCGAATCCAGGACTTCGGGCGTGGCAGCCTGGGATGATGACCACAATGCCATAGACACACTTCTTAATAAATATAGTACCATTTCTATTATAATTTACCATTCTACTTTGCATAGCGAAAGCAAATAAAGCCTTCGAGATAATATAATTGCGGGTAGTTTGATATGCGAAAAATGTCTCACTCGAACTCTCCTAAAATGGTAGTCTACAGTCTTGTCAATTATATATAGTTAAGATTTTTGTACTTGAGATTGCCATCCAAACAAGCATTCATATTTTTCTGCAAGCAACACGGCTAATTACCGGAATGGAGTACCATACGCTGTTTTCCCCTATGTTAAAGTATAAGCCCAATTGGCATATGCAATATATTAGTGTGTGTAATCTGTGCACAAATTATTTGCTATTTTGTTTAATGTGTAAGTGTCGTTATTATTCAGGTGACAGTATAAGTTTTGTATGTAGGTGTACAGAACTGTACTTATGTGTATTTCCCCACCCCCCCAAAAAAAAAAACGCTACTCCCTTCCGGTACGGAAGCCGTGTTGCTCGAAGATATTATTATATTATTATAATTTTACATATATTTTTATTAAATTGTTGTAAATACATATTCAATTTATTCAAAAATCGGGTACATTAATGTCAGCAAAGAAATATTGATAATTTGCGGTTTTAAATATTATATAGCAGTGGCTATAGCAATATCGCTAAAAATGTCCATGGATTACAATGAATACAAGAAGAGACCTCGGTGAACACTAGCGCCACCATCATCTAAAAATCATTATTCACTGAAAACACAAGTTATCAAAAATCCCTGTTATTTAAGGTTCTAGATCTGAAGTTAATTTTAATCATATTAAATTATAGTTCCATATACATAGTTACAAATTGCAAGTGCTAAAAGTGGTCATTTTACGCAATATTGCAATTTGTAACTATAGGGAACTATAATTTAATATGTTAGTTCATAACACGGATTTTTGACAACTTGTGTTTTCAGTAAATAATAATTTCTAAATGATGGTGGCGCTAGTGTTCACCGAGGTATCACCTTAAGCGTAATAACTTTTATGATTTTGCAATACATTGTTAGTCTTTTGGGCATTTACTCTGAAGATTTAGGCACAAACTAATGTTAAAGGAAATTGATCTTAAGCTGCATTTATGTAAATGTGAAAATATGTTAAAAATGTCGCACACATTAAGTAATACCATGTGTTATTTCAGTCATGAAACCACCCCTTGTTCAAACCTCTTATAGGCTTCTTATGTGGTTTCTTTGGCGACCACCAGGTGGCCTACTATCATCTCTTAAAACCATGCAAGATTCAATGAGTAAAGATGTCGTCTTACATCATGTATCGCGCTGTCTCGCTTACTCACTGGATCTTGCATGGTTTTGAGAAAAGGTAGTAAGCCCCCAGATGGTAGCCAGGCTTCCCGAGGCACGTAATCATATTTCTTATCGGACATTAGTAAATAATATAAATAGTAGAGTAATTTAATGTCTGACATATGTCGAATGTATGTTATAACATATATTTAAGACCAGTTTAAAAAGCGCTCTTTATACTTATGAAATAGAATTACTATAGATCAGGCTTCTCTAATTTGATACATAATAATTTTCATTTCACAAAGTTGACAATTACTTAATAATTTCTTACAAATTCACGTAATGACAATATGGCAAGTCGCTACGCTACAAATCCAGTCAATAAGACTAATAACGTCCATCCTAAGTTTTGTGCAACACTGAGTTAAAGACGTGTTCACACTGGGTCACAATCGTCGCTATTTCTCGACGGAATACCTTGCTAAGAGTTGAGTTAGCCACAATTGAAAATATGCACAAAATCAAAATATCGTTTGAGCTGCATCCCCATCCCAAAGTCGAATGGATGGAGCTTAACACTTTCGCTGACAGTAACGCCTCTCGACGTAGATAACAATTAACTAAAACAACAACTACTACAACTTAAAAATGTTGGGCGTTAGTTGTTGCCCAGTGTAAACACGCCTTAATACTAAATTGACGAGAAAATTGCTTACAAAATTTGTGCTTCTGGCTCACAGCCTGTAGACGAGAAAAAAATAAACAAATGTATAAATTAAATCTCCCGATTTCTTATATATTATAACAGCATACGAAATGCTATTATTATTGGGGCAAATGTGCATATTGTGCATATCTTACATTAAATCATCTTAATGATACAGAAAAAATAGGTGGAATTTTTCAACACCAATCAAATTCTTACAGTTTCCTATGTAAAATATGACTAACTTTTTATTAAAAAAAATAAATAAGTGAGATGTATTTTTTTTCACCATGTATTTTTAAATAAAATCCTGCCAGGATTATTATTTTCATGTATATCGAAAGAAAATCTAGGTTTACACTTGCAATATTTTCAGTCAAATTTCTTTCACGTAGGTACTGGAAACATAAAAAAAATTGCTGGTGTTTTAAAAGTCACCTGTTTATGTGCAGGCAAGTTGTTGGCACAAGAAAACAGAAGGTAGCACCTTAACACTTTGACTGTTCAAATCACTCCTGGCGTGTTTTTCTACACGAACAGTGCGGACATCACACGCATTGCGTGTTCCGCCATATTATTTTTTCATACATTTTCATTTTTTTATTATTATTATTTATTTATATTATACAATTGTAGTAATTGAAAGGAAGAAGGGGTTCAGGTAGACCAAGGCATAGTTATGTCGTATTAAGAAATAAAGGAACTGGCAAAGGATAGACAAAAATGGAAAGAACTCCATGGACAATAACACAATTATACACGGCGGACTTAAAGCCTGAGGCTTTATATCAGTCAACCAAATGAGTGATGCAGAAAAATGTAAAGGATATTGCAAAATGTTTAAATTAAGCCGTTTCGACTCGTCTTATAATTCGGCCGCAGTCAAAGTGTTCAGGTCCATTCAAGTTATAAATAATATTGGATAAATCACTACAAACAGTTATCTATTATCGCTGTAGGCCGTTTTATAAACATTCCACGATTCGCTATCTTTTTTCCTAGGCAGACAAAGACAACGAAAACTATGTTTTATTTTCAAAAACTGTTTGAAGTGATTTATTTAACAAAAAAACCAGTTAACCAATCAACAGAAATCATAAATATTCAAAAATTGTTCTATCATATGCTTTCATTGTTCACCTTTTGCTTATATCAGATAAAACATTTATTTACAAATATATATATTTATAATGAATATAAAAGGGTTCGCTAATAACGGTTACAATTAGTTATTTGTCGTTAATATAAGATAGTTTACATACACATATACGTGCTATGAGCACAAATGTCGGTCCCTGAAGTGTAAGACATCGACAAAAGAGCGCGAAATTATAGTCATAGATAATAGAGCAGTGATGCCAACCGGCAAAGAACAAAACTCTACGTTTGCATCTCAAAAACATTTTTTTGTAAGCTTGATTATTTAAATTATACATATATGTATTTCCAATTTCCAAGTTTGCAATAAAAATAACAAGTGTATCAAATAACGTATAAAAAAATATCGCTACAAATAAATATTGGCAAGAAGTTGTTATATAAAAAAATCTTCTTTACTTCTGTAAACAGTATTAAATAATTGACTACATAAATCTATGTACAATGATATGATAAATATTTCTTTATGCGTTAAACGAAAAAGATCCCTACGTATAAGTTAATTAAGTACAAAATGTGTTTTTAGATTTATAGTCCGCACACACATACGCATGAGCGGTATATCCACCAATCAGAACAGATTTTTACGGGGGTTTTAAAGTCACCAAGTTCCGTTATAAAATATGACCTTTTTTGTCAAACTAAGGGGCTAATTATATTATTATTACAAGTTTCGTTTAATTAAGTACGTTTAACTCTGATTGATTTTTCAACTCGCAATCCAATAAGTTTCAGCCTTACTTTCTCGAATCATTTCAAAGATTCGAAACATTCAAAATGTCCTCCTGATTGAAAAACTAAAAACTTGCGAAAAATCTCCGCTTAAAGGAAAATTAAACACACTAGATGTCGCTCTATCAAATTGAGCAACATCATTCCTCCTTCACACATTCGAACTCGAATCAAATTCAAAATTCGAAACCAACGAACAAAGATCTGTCAATGTCAACGTCAAAACACAGTGGCGCCCTCACGTGACATTTCAATTATGTGCTGCTCGTTTCCCTTGCATATAACCCTCCCATCGTTTCGCCGTATCTATTATAATAGGGTCGTTATCTAGTCCAGCTAGAAGGTACAATTGGTTGACATGCGTCGCGTGATAGTCCCATCGCGCTATGTTAGGACTTACACCGAGAGTGACATGTCGGAGGTCGTAGAAACTGCCGCTGCCGGTGTCGAAAAGAGGTAGTAATGTTTTGAGTGACGTCATACCGTCGTCGAACATCTTCTTCGCTTGGGATCTGGGGGTCTTGCCTTCTAATATATGGAGGTCATACAAACCTAGAAGCGTGTATATGAAGCCGTTCAGTACGAATAGGGATGGCGAGGTCGGGTACTCTTCATACCTGCAAATGAAAACCTGCTGTAAAACATGGTAGCACAAGATACAAACGCGATAAGACACTGTCAGAATCAAATTCTCCCAGCCTAGGAAGAAGCCGGTTTAAAAGCTACTTTCAGTGCTGTCAAAATTTAATACGTATAATTGACAAGGAAAGCCGCACTAGACTAAACGTAGGCAGACTGAGGAGTTCCACTTGCTATAATAATTTTTATTTTTTCAGACAATTACCGTCCATATTAGTCCATCTTTGATCACGTTGTACAGTCAAGAGAACGTAGGCCTGCGCTGTTCATCGTTCGTAAGAAAAAAAAAATTGGTTGCCTGTAAAGTCGGTATACGGGCGAAAGTTTTACGTGACAACGACTTTGAGTGGTAAAATAATTGGAAGGGACGCGTGCCTTTCACTTTTTATGTCTGTCTCTCTCGCTCTTAGGCGGGCTAACCATGCCCGAGTGGAAGGGACGCGTGCCTCTCACTCGCTCTCATTGTGAGCGCATAACGTGAGCGGAGCGTAACGCAGTTTCTTGAAGTGTCACCCGGCAAACCAATTTATAAGACGTTGACACGTCAAAAATTGGTTGTCTGAAAAGTCGGTTTACGCAAGGTAGTTTGTCGCGAAGTCAAACATTACAGTAGTATATACACAGAAGGAGTGGAAGGTAGATGCAGCACGAACCGAACTGAGCCGGTCGCTCGAGCCGATCATGCCTTTCTCTCGTTCGTGCCGCGCTCTCGCTTGCGGAACGCGACAATGAGCGTAACCGGACAATGACGCTACTTTTTAACCCCCGACGCAAAAAGAGGGGTGTTATAGTTTGACGTGTCTGTCTCTGGCATCATAGCTCCCGAACGGATGAAGCGATTTCAATTTAGGTTTTTTTATATTAAAGGTGACTTATGGGCGAGTGTTCTTAGACATGTTTGATAAGTTTATGTTTGTTGTAAATGTGGGGAAGAATCACCGAAAGTCTGCATATATACTCGAGTGGGGTTTCAAATGAAAGCGCATCACGTGCACATTACAAAATATTATGTTCAATTAATATTGGTTGAGCTGTAAAAAGGCTCTGGGGGTATAAGTGGGGAAAATACCTAACATCTGCAAATAATATGTCAGGGGCGGGGGGAGGGGGGGGGGGGACAAATCAGTCGACCCTCACTACTACCAATAAATTGTGTCGCGGGTTTTTTTAAATTTTTAAATTTAATGTTATTCGTGCATGCAGCCCGTAGTATCGAGTTATTATACGTTGTCACGTCAAAAAAGAATGTTAATGACAGAGACAGACAACAAAGTGATCTTATAAGTAAGGGTTCCGTTTTTGCTTTTCGAGGTACGGAACCTATAAAAAGACAACACTTACCACACATATTCATTCATCCACATAGCCTTAACTCCGCCCACGTGGCTCGGTATGTCCAATAGCTGCATAGCCCGTTTGGCAGCCCGAAGGTACTCCATCTCGCCGCTGCGGTAGTAAGCTCGCGATAACACTGAAATCGCGTGCCCTTGGCTCATTGCCGAGTACCTGTTTAAGAGAAAAAAAAATAAAGAGAAAAAAATTTATATTTTTTTCGGGTACGCTCATGGATAATTATTATTAATGGTTGTGACTGTTTATTTGTTCTACAGATGTTTCTCAACCGAATATCATAAAGTTATATTAGTAATTGGGGAAAACGCTCGGATGAAGAAATAAAATGCTAACCCTCAGTCGGTCGTCCTAAGTACCGCTGGAGTGATGCAGTTGGATAGGACCTGAAAGCCCTCCAAAAAGCAGACTGTTAAGAGGAGGCTCTGAGCAGGGAGCGGTGGAGAGCTCTGGTGTCAGAGGCCAAGATCCTTTTTGGGTCGCTGAGCCATCGCAGTAAGTAATCAGCTTCTTACACTTAGACTAGTTTATTACCACTGCATCATAATATCTCATATAACAACTACAATTCAATCAGATCGAATATCCGCGCAGTGGTTATAAATAAAACTAAATGTCCGTTGAAATTAATTAGGAATGCAACACAACCGATTTACAATTAGTTATAGACATTGAATCAGAATGGAAGTCATTCAATTAACATTATATCGACATATATGTAACACTAGCTTTCGCCCGCGTGAGCTACCCTATGTCGTTCTCCTGGTTCTAAGCTACCTACCCACTGACGTGTTTTCTTTGTATCCATATAATGAGCCACATGCCCGCTAGATGACCCAGTTGTCTAGAGGTGTCAATACATACCAGCCAGGCTTGAGTTCCCTCGAGGCGATGCGCCTGCGCACCGGTATGGACCAGCCACCGGACAAAACGCTCTGATGTCGAGTGAGCCACCGCGCCGCCGCGAAGAAATGTGCCATGTGCTCGCTCGATGACACCGTAATGTTGTCCAAAGAACCCACACCGCTTAGGATTATACTTGAGATCTGCGAATACAGGTTGTTATTTATTTATGTTGCCCGGTGCTCCGCTCCCGTGGGAATTCCTGGATAAAATATAGCCAATGTTTTGTTCCAGGTTCTAAGCAATCTCCATTCCAAATTCCAGCCAAATCGGTTCAGCCGTTTTGCCTGTGAAAGAGTAACAAACATCCATACATTCTAACAAAATTTTATAATATTAGTAGAATTTGTTTACTGTCGGTGTCTACAGTTATACCATGTAGGCACATGGCCACCATATATTTACCTTAAATTTGTTCCTAGGTGTCTTCCTCTTGGGCCTGTCTAGCAACGCCCAGCCTTTCTGCATGTCAACTATAAGGTCCCTCGTGATCCGCCGCCATTGTGTCTCCACTCCGATCCCATAGTATATGTGCTCCCCCTGATTAAAAAATAATAATAACCCAATAAGATTCGTTCAACCTTAATGATTTTTTTTCTGGTTGTGGAAATAATCCACAATATGGCAATTTGGCAATCAAACTTATAGCTTATTTTTGCCAGTATCAAGTTTTATTAGAATTTACTTCATTTAGTCAGCAGTTATGTCTAGTCAAGTTAGTCAGAGGGCTAAGTGAAGCGGTGGAAGAATTTCACTTGGCATTATCTTGGGTGATTTTGGTGACAAGGATTAAAGTCACTTATACGGCATATTACCACTTCCCAACGCTCACGCTTGTTCACGAACACTTAGTGAATAATAATCCACTAATTTATGTAAAAATACTCGAAAAAAGCAATATTGTCACTTTTACCTTCGCGCCAACACTCCAAACCTTAATGATAAAAATTAACAAACATTTGTAAAGCCCATTTAAAACTGCTTTGTTTCGTTCTTTCACTTTAAATATCGACGAGAGAAAGGGTTAAACATATTTTAGTTCAAATGCGCTTGACAAACGTTTTAAGTATTAATTTCAATGAATAAAGGAGTTAAAAGTGAGTATTAAACAACCGGGGTGGACACTGACAGGCCGCCGGTCATACTGCTTATACATGTGTGCGTGTGTTTTTTTGCTTGTGTTGGATAATTTTATCAAGTGTGTGCATAGCGACGTGTTAGAATAATGCGTGCATGTGTTTCCTTACTCGTGTGGCGCCTACGTGGCGTCTCCGTGTGGTTAAATGCTCCAAGTTTAGAACCTTGATGTTTGTCAAATAAAAGAATTATGAATGTTATTGGCCCTCGGCCGTGTGATATCCGGCTAAGAATACACTATTGTCTTTCTTACCATGGGTCACCTCACCATCTAGTGGACATCAACAGCAGCATTGTAAAGGATTGATATTGGGCAGACGGCCGGTCATAATAATATGCAAAAATTTAAAAAAATTCCTAATAGTACCTTGATGAAGGAAAAAACAGTTCGTTTAAAACAACCTTCACCTTGCTAAAATCATTGTTAAACTTAAATTGCAACTGTTAAAACGCTATGATATAAATGACTCACCGAGGCATGTATCAACTGCAGAGTAGTAACGTAATGTAAATACACCGTCTCCTTCCTTTCCTTATTCTGCAGCACGACAGTCAATGAAGAGTTGGCCTTCATAACCAGATCGACGCTCAGCACGAAGTCCTGACTGACGTTAACCTTCAACCAGACCTGGCTGGCCGGGTGGTCGGACGTCGAGAACCGCATGACGTTAGTCTGCAGGCCGGCGTCGAAGTCCCGCGCCATGTACGCGTCCTTGCTCACAATCCAGTTATCGATGTGTTTCTCCCCGTCATCTAGTATTCTTCGCCTTGGCTCCGGTTCGGTTACGTTTTTGCTGTGGGGATAATAATATTCTCTAAAACAACTTTTTTTTTACTAAATATCGTTATAGACTTAAAAAGGGATGTTGTTAAGAAAGAGATGGATGTATTGTGTGAGGGAGGATATGACCAGGAGGAGCGTGACGCGGGATATGGCTGAAAATAAATCTAAATGGAAGGAAATTACGTACTCTGCCTACCCTCACATAGGAAAAAGGAAATGAATAATAAATCGTTATTAGAGTGATTGTATTGCCCAGGCTTCAGATTATAGAAATTAACAAGTTTACATAATGATAATAATAATAATTATTGCACCAAAATTATAATGAGATATAGATATATACATCATAGGAGGCAGGAAGATAGGATGCAGATTTTTATTGTGAAGTAGGATACTAGGAACTAAATTTTGACATAGAAACATATGAAAAGAAAATATATAAAACACCTTCATTTTGTCATTGCTGGAATCATTCAAAAGGTATTGAATTTTTTTTCTTACTTTATTAATATCACTTAATGAACTTTTGTATCGTAATATAATGAAACTAAATAAAGTAGGAAGAAACTAAATATGTGTCGTGTCAAGAAATAAAGGAACTTGCTTATGATAGACAGAGATGAAAGGAACTCCACCGACAAGAGCTTAGCTCTTAAAATCTTCTTCATCGGTCCCTTAACGCTGAGGATCGTGACCACATATGTGTTTCCAAACGTCGACGATCGGCAGTACTACGGACCGCATTATATATGCTGCCTCCAGCAGCTCTCCTCACGCTGTCTATATCTCGCTATAGGCTTTCCTCTGGCGCGTTTTCCATCTGTTATGCCCAGTATTGTGAGTTTTCCAGACAATGCCTAGGTGATCGCATGATGTGTCCGAAAAAACTTAGAACCCTCTCCTGGCAGTACAAAGAAAATTTTTTTAAATAAATTACCTGTAATGCGCCAATCCGAACTGTGCTATCTGCGTTGCATAGAAAAACCCCCTCGGCTCCCACTGTATAGAGACGGGGACTCCCTCGATCCCGCTGATGCACTTCACCCTGTCCCTGACTTCCACGTTGTAATTCTCGAAAGTGGTGAACGTGCCGCGAGGGTCGTACTTCTTTTTTGGGTGGTATATCTTGCTGTAGCTGTGGGACCATTCGAATTTCTCGACGCCGTCTGTTGCTGTGATTTTGCCGTATACCTGTCTCGTAAAAAGGATGATATTTTAAACGCTGGTAAAATCCTGTGTAGAGTGGACGCTTTAGAGTATTAAATCAACCGGAGACAGGCGCACTTATTTCTAAACTAGCTGTTTCCCGCGGCTTCGCCCCGCGTGGGACTCAGTTATATCGCGCCCAAAAGTAGCCTATGTTTGACCTCAGGTCGTTAACTACATCCCTACCAAATTTCATCAATTTGACATAGACAGACAGACTTTCGCATTTATAATATTAGTATGGAAGTATGGATGTGAAACACGCACAACAAGTATTTAGACAAAAATATTCAACACAAGCAAAAAATACACACACACACACAAGTAGAAGCAGTAATACTGGCTGTCATATACATTTTGACAGAGGGGGGTCGCCTGTCGGTGGCCACTTCGGTTGGTTTAATGCTCTAAGGTGGACGCGTATACTAACTGTACTACCCGTTGTCTCGCAGAATCCAGACACAACAGAAAAACTATTACCATATACTCGTGCGCGAACCAAGCGAAAATATTAAAAACCTACGATAAATATACAGACTGAGCTATGCTGAAAATTAATAGTTATAGATATTTATCTGAGCGTTTAGCCATATGGCTTTGGAGCGCGGGTAGGTTTATTTCCCTGATCTATATATATAAAAGCGAAAATCACTCACTCACTCATCACGAAATCTCCAAAACTGCTGAGCCGATGAAGATGAAATTTGGCAGGAAGGTAGATTGTGACTAAGAGACGTCCGCTAAGAAAGGACTTTTGGGAATTTTACCCCTAAAGGGGTGAAAAAGGGGTTGCCAGTTTGTATGAAACTTCGTCATTTTTGAAGTGAGATACATGAATTTATTAATTTACATTTGAAGTTGGTAAAAAATAAGAATGCACCAATCAGATTTTGAAAATTACATCCCTAAAGGGGTGAAATAGGGGTTGCCATTTTGTATGAAACTTTGTCATTATTGAAGTGAGACACATGAAATTTTTAATTTGAATTTGTTATTGGTAAAAAATAATAATGCATCAATCTGATTTTGAAAATTACATCCCTATAGGGGTGAAATAGGGGTTGCCAGTTTGTATGAAACTTTGTCATTTTTTAAGTGAGATACATGGAATTAAAATTAAAAATGTATTGGTATAATATTTTGTATTGAATTGTATTGTATGTACACAACTAAATTATAGAAGACAGAGTGCAAAGGTTTTATTTATTTGTTAATATTATGAGTTCAGTAATGTGTCAATAGATGGCGCCACCATACATTTTAAAAGTCGATATGGTTTGTCGTTCGCATTTAATCATCATGTGTAGTAATTGAGATTTCAAATAAATAAAACATTTTTTTTTTGCTTTTCTAACGATTTCATTGTGTGTTAAGACGATTTGGTACCTGTTAAGTATAAAATAATAAAATTAAATTGGAATTGATTGGAGTATGGAGTGGTAATTGCTGCATTATATTGTACTAGCTATTCCCCGCGGCTTCGCTCCGCGTGGGACTCTGTTATATCGCGCCCAAAAGTAGCCTATGTTTGACCTCAGGTCGTTAACTACATCCCTACCAAATTTCATCATAATCGGTCCAGCAGTTTAGCCGTGAAGTGGTGACAGACAGACAGACAGACAGACTTTCGCATTTATAATATTAGTATGGTGTATAGTTTAATGTCTGCGTTTTGGGCTACTCATTGATTCGTTTAATTTAAGTTTGAAAAGTATTTTTCCGGATTCCGGATTCCGGAGTTCGAATAGTAGTTTGAAAATAGGTAAATCTTTGTGTTATTTTCCATAAGTTAGTTGCATATCTTAAATATTTTGTAAGGTTTCTCAAATAAATTGTAGGTATTTAAGTATATTTGTATTAATTTCTAATATTCTAATTAGTTAGTAGATTAATATAATTTCTTCTATATATAAGAACAAGGGCAATTGATAAATCAACGCCCAGCCTAAACCATAAAAGCTATAAATTCTGGTTCTAATTCTGCTAAACATGACTTTTTTCTTACATACTTTTTTTTCGTATTGTATTAGTTTTTTAGAATTCAATTTTTTTTGCTTTTAATATTTTAGTAAAGAAATGTTTCAAGAAATAGCTGGAAGTAGCTGAATCGAATCCTGCCACAAACAATAATTTTCTGTTTTCGTTTTTTATTTGTTTTCTAGAATTATTTTCTTACTTTTATTTTAATTTTGAAAAGGAACGAATAAATTCATTTGCAAATTTATTTCCGGATAAACGATATCGCAACCCCAATCAAATCAAATCTAATAGTTTGTCATTGACGACATTGAAGAAGAAGATTAATCAAATGGTTGACTGGTAGAGAACGCTCTTAGGGTTAAGTCCGTTAATATATCAGTATTTTGTACTTATCTATCTATACAAATAATAGGACAGTAAAAATCGAGTGTATATACATTAAATATTTTTCGAAAAAGAGTAACAGAAACAAAAAAAAACACAATTTGTGGAATTTTTGTCCCTCTGGTAATAACTTCAAAACTACTCAACAGATTTGAACGCGGTTTTCACAGGTGAATTACATATAATTAGGAGCATTGTCAAAACTTTGTTTCGTCAAAATCGGTTAAGGGAAAAAGAAGTTATGGTCAGTTGAAAATTACTTCTAGCACTGAACTTTTAAACAGAGTTGAATGCGGTTTACATAAACATATTTAATTTAGATAAGGCTAGAATTTCTACTTTGTTTTATCGATATCAATAAGAAAAAAACACACTCCAGTCTCTATTAAATTTTAATAAAATAACAGATTGAATGTGTGTGGGCGTATAATTTAGTTACATAAATGATCAATAGATGGTGCTGACTTTATTTTAATTATTTTTTCGCATATGGTTTAGCAGATTGAAAATTTTCCTTACGGCAATTAATTAGAATTTATTAAAAAAAAATTGGTTGTTGATTAAGTTCTATTGGTTGGTTTGTTTATCGGTCGTGTTGTATTGTAAGCTATTTGAATTGATTGGTTGGTTTGGTTTGGCTTTGGTTTAAAAAATTATCAAATCGGCAAGTCAGTTCAGTTGTTGTTTGTTTGTAACATACGGTCGTGTCGTAAGGTTTAATTTAACTAACTTATCATTTTTTATTGAGATTTTCTCCACTTTTCACGCCCACTATAACTTTAGGAGTGGCTTTTAGGTCCAAATGACCCTGTAATAGGCTGCGTCTACTCTTTTAGAGACAAAGATGTGATAGTAGTTAATATTTTCAGTTTGATATCGTATCAATGTAATGGCTTTATAAAATGGGCACGGGAATAGGATACTATAGATTTAACTATAGGTCTGGATAGTTGTAGTTTCCACAGGTTACCTACACGCGGGCGGAGCCGCGGGCAACAGCTAGTTTATTTATATGTTTATTTTTCCCCACTTCACGAAATACTATTTTCAGTAAACAATAGATTTTCAACATGCCTGAAGTTTTGGATTTTCGAATTCCGTTTCGGCCGAAACAAATACCGAAGATTCAGTTTTGGTATAAATCCCTGTTTTGGTGGTTGGAAACTAAAATGAATTAAGCTATTGTCAGTCCATTCAAAGTGTAGTTACTATTAGAATAAAATAAGCATATAAAGCTGCTCGTGGGTAGCTATTAACATCATACAATATGCACAAGCACGATACAAGGTAAACGCAAATGTGGCGTGTACGCCAGACTAATTTTATGTTATTATTTCCTGCTTGCAGCGTTTTAGTGACACTATTTTTTCTAAATTACAGTTTAAAATGGCGATTTTACAATGTAAAAGAACAAAGGCTAGTAAAATATTCAAATTCAAATTCAAATTCAAATTGTTTATTTTCAATATAGGATATTCTTATCACTTATTGACGTCAATTGTTACTTATTTTAAGTTTACCACCACTTCCAAAGCGCAAGTGGAGAAGAAGTGGCGCCACAAACTCCACAGCAGCATTTTCTTCAAAAACGTCAATTCACAAAATTTGAGTCAAATCAGACGAGTTTACATTTGAATATTTTTATAATTATTAATAAAATTATATATTAAATAAATATTGAGGATTATTGAAATAGTTTAATAAAAATGTCAAGTAATAAAAGATGTCATGATAAAATAAAAAAATAAAAAAAAAATAATAATGTACTGAATGTACATATGATCAATTTTTAGCTATAGTTTGGAGGACTCCGCACCAAGCTTAAGTTACACATCCTTGTCATTGAGAAAATCATGAGCGCTATAATAGGCTTTTTTACAAAGTAAATTCTTAACATGTGCTTTGAATTTTCGGTCAGGCAAACTAAGGACCGACTCTGGAAGCTTATTGTAATAGTGTATACAGTTACCCAAAAATGAGTCATTAACTCTACTTAGCCGATATGATGGGAGATATAATTTATTTTTATTCCGTAAGGGTCTATCCGTAACATCGCAAATTTTTTTAAAAGAAGAAATATTTCTCCTGGTATACATAATAACCTCAAATATATATTGAGAAGCGAGAGTTAAAACATTAATATCCTTAAACAACTCCCTAAGCGACTCCCTTGGTCTTAAACCATAAATGGCACGAATTGCCCGCTTTTGCAAAATAAAGATAGTCTTTATTTCACTTGCCCTTCCCCAAAGCAATAGTCCATACGACATTAAGCTATGAAAATAACTAAAGTACACTAGTTTAGCAGTTTCCACATCTGCTATTTGTCTGATTTTTCTGACAGCGTAAGCGGCAGAACTAAGTTTTTTAGCTAGGCTTGTAATGTGCGAACCCCATTGCAATTTAGAATCAATTGTGATTCCTAGAAAGGTGGTATTATCTACAAGTTCTAAAATCTCTCCATTCAACGTGACATCAACTTGAACCTGCCTCACGTTTGGTAGTGTGAATTTTATGCATTGGGTCTTATTAGCATTAAGCATTAAGTTGTTAGTTGAGAACCAATTAGAGATGGTATACAAAATATTATTCACATGATTGGTATTTACACTACGGCGATTCATTTTAAAGATTAAAGATGTATCGTCTGCAAATAAGACTATATCAGCGTTCTTTTCAACCGCGTAAGGCAAGTCATTGACATAAATCAAAAAGAGGAATGGTCCAAGAATTGAGCCTTGAGGCACGCCAATTTTTACTGTTGATCCGTCTGATTTGACACTATTTATATCAACAGTCTGACATCTATCACTTAAATAAGATCTTAGTAACTCAATTGACTTAGTATCAAAGCCATAATGAGAAAGCTTGAGCAAAAGTGTCTCATGATCAACACAATCAAATGCTTTAGAAAGATCACAGAAGACCCCGATAGCATCCTGTGATTCTTCCCACGCGTTGTATATATGAGTGATGAGTGCCACTCCCGCATCGGTTGTTGATTTACCGGCAGTAAAACCAAATTGTTGACTGTGAAAGAGGTTGTAGGTCTTAAAGTGCAGTAGCATTTGGTTGAGCATAATCCTTTCAAACACCTTGCTCAATACTGGCAAAATGGAAATAGGTCTGTAATTGCCAGGTTCTAATTTATCTCCTTTTTTGAATAATGGGATTAGTTTACTGTATTTCATTAAATTTGGAAAAATACCTTGATCGATACATTCATTAAAAATAAAAGCTAAATCTGAAGCTACAACATTGATAATGTGATAAATCACGCTAACAGACATACCCCAGTGATCCTCGGACTTTTTTAAGTTAAGCTCTTTAAAAGTTTTAACAATATCACTGGGGTGTATGTAAGAGAAATTAAACTTGGAGTTGCAAGGGGTGACATTCTCTTTAAGCAATGTTTCAGCAGCTTGTGGGCAAGAATTTATATTTGAAGTTATTTGCAATGGAATGTTTTTAAAATAATTTTCAAAAGAATTTACTATTTCTTTAGGGGAAGAAATTTTTTGATCTTCGAATTTGATTTCTTGAATATTTTCCCTTACTTTACATTTCCCAGTTTCTTTATTTATGACCCTCCAAGTCTCTTTGATTTTGTTAGGAGCAACATTAATCTTTTTTTAATGTAATTAGCTTTAGCCATCCTGCAAACAATTTTGAAAGTCTTCGAGTAGTTTCTAACATAATCAACAAAACAGCTATCAAAAGTGTACTGTTTTTGGGCATACAAATCGAACAGTTTTTGTCTACTTTTATGAATACCCACAGAAGCCCATTCACTAAATTTTAATATATTATTGCGCTTAAGCTTTTTTTGTTTAAAATTTTTGGAGAAACTGTCAGAAATAACACTAAATAGTTTATTATAGTGACTATCAGGATTGTTATCTGTATAAGTCATTGAGCCTAGTTTATTCTCTATTGAGTTTTTAAATTGAGTAATTTTTTCTTTTGTGATGGGTCTACACATAAAACTTTCTTCTGTTACACGCGAATTTTTATTAAGAGTTATCAATTGACCACAATGATCCGAGGGTAATTTACTGAAAACAATTTTACTTAGCGGTTTTTGGCTACTGAAAAAATTATCAATACATTTAGCCGAAGTGGCTGTAAATCGGGTTGGTTCAAAAAATACATTATCTAGATTATAGCTACTAAATAGGTTTAGAAATTGGGAGCTTGTTGCAGAATTTACTAATATATCAATATTAAAGTCGCCACAGATAATTAATCCTTTCTTACTCTTTGATGCTACTGTAAGAACACCATCAACAACTTCCAAGAAGTCACCGAAATTACTACTGGGTGGACTGTACACACATAAAATTATAAATTCCTCAAGCTCGGCGCAGGATACCTCAGCACAGCGTTCAACAGAAAGTCTAGCTACGTCTGACCGCTCTTTATAGCGTAGACCATTTTTTATATAAATAGCGGAACCTCCTCTAATTGCAGACTTCCTCCTGAAACAGCTTGCAACATTAAAGTTGTTTAGACTAAGCATTATATTTTACCGGACCCGGGCTGGTTGGAATTTCTTAGGCGATCCAGAATTCACAGTCGGTATATTTACTGAGCATGTATGGACACACAGCCCTCCTACCATGAGGTGTTTAAAACGCGGTCGCAGCTTACTATCTTGACTCATCACTTTATATGCAATAAATTCTAATTTCCTAGAGTATTTGATCCACGAAACCAATATATATCGATTTCCATTAATAAGAATGTAAGATGACAGTATAATTTCAATTTCAAAACTTTAAATTCGGAACAGTAAATACGCGGGCCGACCATCCGCCATGGTGCGATCTAAACGGTGTAAATGACCAATTCAGACCTATTTTTGAATTATGTGATTCGCCCAAAATCGGTGATTCGAATGATTTTCATTCTACAAAATTGGTGAATCGCATGATTCTCGTGAAATTGGTGGTTTTTAAATGAGAATCAGATTTAAAATAGCACCCTAAACTTTAATTACTGGTGTCTGCGTTTGAAAAATGTCATAGTAGAGGTGGCAGAACATGTATATAGGACATCTGTTAAATTAATAAGTAAATACAGATTACATCACATTGCAAATAGATGATGATGTAATTCGGGTTAATCTACAACGCAATACTCTCAATAGTGTAATCGCTGACATTATCTCCTATTTGTATGCAGCTCGTACTACACTTGATAGGTAATGCTAAATGCATTGGATTGAATTATAACGGCTACAATAATATTACAATAGTAAATTAATTGTGATATAAAGCAGATGAGCCACTACAGGTCCTCAAAAGTAGATACATGATAATGTAAAAAGGAAGCTGAACATTAATACTAATACACGCTATAGTTACGAGTACAATATCGATGAAATACGTAATATGGTGCAATTAGGGTTGCCATTGATAGGTGCTGCTATAAAGAGAACCATGATTAATCTCGGATGTTGCTGAGATGGCCAGGATTCGTCTTGACTGTCCTGGAGTTCGTTTTTTGAAATTGTAACTCATTAAAATCGGCGAGTCGAATGATTTTTATTTTACTCACTATGGAGAATAATAATAATAATAATCTTTATTCATTCATTTCCACAAACTTTAGCTTACTTCACTAAGTGTTACAAACTATGGAAAACCCACCACCAGAAGTAATATCACTGGCATCTAAACTAGGCTTAGCCTGTAACTTAGGTGCCAGTTTCTTCCCATGACATCATAATATCTTATAACTAATACAGTGAACAGAGACTGTGCACTCGTCCGCCGCGGTCCGAGAAATTTCTGTCTACCTACATGCATTCAAACAAATCACTATGCGCGTGGACAGCTAGTGCAAGACTGGTATTTGCGACTACTTAAACTGTGGACATGAGTAAATATAATATGCATTAGCGACTAAATTATTTAGTACGTAACTGTAAAAAAATAAAAATTATTGATAAGAAATTTATGATACATATATATATATACACACACATATACATACATACACACATACATACACATACACACACATACATATATACATATATATATATATATACATATATATATAGGAGAAGAAGAGCAGATACACCTCGTCGCGGTTTAGGTGACACGCCACTGAATCTCCTAACAAGGGTGAATCAGTTATAAATCACCAAAATGTAATTTTTGTTAGGACCTTTCTTATTTTGTATGACTCACCTTGTAATCGAGAAAAATAAACGTTGTATTTTATTTATTTAGTACTCGCCGTTGATTTAACACTCGTTGACATCGACTACTGTGGTGCGTTCTACGAAGATCCACCTCAAAGTACTTGTGTATGAAGGAGAAAGGCAGGTATACCTATCGCGGTCTCGCCAATACACGACCGAGTACTCTTTGACATCGACTACTGTGGTGCGTTCTACGAAGATCCACCTCAAAGTACTTGTGTATGAAGGAGAAAGGCAGGTATACCTATCGCGGTCTCGCCAATACACGACCGAGTACTCTTTGACATCGACTTCTGCGGTGCGTTCTACAAAGACCCATCTTAAAGTACTTGTGTATGAAGGAGAAAGGCAGGTATACCTATCGCGGTCTCGCCAATACACGTCTGAGTACTCGATGACATCGACTTCTGCAGTGCGTTCTACAAAGACTCACCTCAAAGTACTTGTGAATGAAGGAGAAAGGCAGGTACACCTCGTCGCGATCTCGGCGACACGCTACTGAGTACTCGCCGTTGATCGAGCACTCGATGGAATCGGCAGCCACTGAGTGT
Source organism: Apomyelois bistriatella (assembly GCA_947044815.1). Taxonomy (NCBI): domain Eukaryota; kingdom Metazoa; phylum Arthropoda; class Insecta; order Lepidoptera; family Pyralidae; genus Apomyelois; species Apomyelois bistriatella. Next base: position 15,262,621 of record OX345690.1, read on the forward strand.
TCCGATAGTGCGTTCGAGAGTACTGAGCTAACTGTTGACAAATATGGAAAACCAAATTGTTTATACAATAACATAATATGTTAACTATTACGCCAAGGAGGTTTGTCAAATAGGAAGTTAATGGATTAACCCCCTTAACTAACAAATGTTTTGGCCCTTTCTATCTTATCGAAATTTGCCGTGAAAGAAAGAGCCTAAACACATGTTAGTTAAAACGGGCTCAAGGCAAGAGAGAAAGTTTCAGAATGTCGCAGATTATAATAGTGCTAACATATGTCTTGTCTTGTGTATTTAAATATGTTTTTTATTTAATTTATTTATATTCTTGAACACGCAAGCAGCATATGAAGCTGATGCATGTGCATGTTAAGTTTGGAGATTTTATGAATTGTCTAATCTATTTTTAAACGCGTTAACTGAAATTGCAGTGATGACATGGTTACAGGAAAACTGTTCCAGTCCGTGACCACACGGTTAGATAAAAAAACCTTTTTATTTTGCTTTCTTTTAGCTATTGTGCGACACAGTTTTAAAGAATGTCCTCTCAAGTGATCATTTTTCAAATACTTCGATAATTTTTGTGAATAAGGGCTCAGAAAATATCAGTCACTTTATAAGGCCATAAGCTACAATAGGTACACTTAACGCTATAAGTATTCTTCACCAATCAACCTTTGGAAGTTGCAAATAGATGACACTCACTGGGGCGGTGTGAGAGCTCTCCACAGCGGCTCCAGAACAGCATGAGCAGCATCACCAAAACACACAGCGCGCCGAGCGCCGCGCGCAGGTTTATACGCCCCACCATCATGTCTAACGCCTGTGGAATAAAATAGAAGAAGTTCTTATTATGTTTGGCCGTATGGCGGGATCGCGATCTAGGAGCAAACAATGAAGGCGCTGGACTGACCCTCTCCTTGCAGCATTGAAATGTAGCACCCAAGAGACTGTACACTGGGCCTATAATAGATATGACTGGAGGATATTAACTGCCAGCTTGGATTATGGTGGTCACAACCCTAAGCTCAAAGAAGAATCCATATCTATTCATACTAATATTATAAATGTGAAAGTCTTGTCTGTCTGTTGTGCTTTCACGGCTAAGCCTCTGGACCAATTTTAATTAAATTTGTGCCTTTGAGCGCGACATAACTGAGTGCCACATGGGCGAAGCCTCAGGGAACAGCTATTTACAAATAAATTTATAGGTCTACATTTTTGCCACAAAATAAAAGATGGGAAGATATTTAAGAAAATTGCAGAAATATCTTGGTCCAGGAAAGCACAGGCTTTTCTGCAATTTTCTGCCCTGTGGCAGGTCAAAGTACCAAGACTAGGAAGCATCACGGGATAATCTAGGTCCAAAAAGTTAACAAAAATAGTTATTTAATTATGATTGTAACCAGAAATATAATATATTATGGCTTTGTGAGCTAGATTTGTATGTAATTGTGAGCATGTCTGAATTTTTTTCACCAACTCATCATACAATGAAGTTCTGGACATCATCATATAGGTCTTCTTGGAAATACCTAAATACTTTAAAAATTGAGAACCAATGGTTATAGTGAATTTAGTAACACTTGCGGATTGACCACTCTAGACCGCTGCGATACAGGCCTGCGAGCCTAGAGTAGACCAGCAACACAATCTGTACAAATAATGCCTGGAACTTTTATTAAATAAGCCTCCTTTGTAACATTTACTTAATGGTTTCTGCACCGTACCATTGTCCATAAATTAAAGTAAATCCTAAACTGTCTCGACAAATAAGGTTAATTATAGCTCAAGTTTCGGGCTCCGTATAGGCCCTTCGGAATGTGCGTGGGCGAGCAAAACAAGGCAGCGAAGAGACGCCACGCCGTATCAAAGTACCCAGCACTTCTGTTATTATTTACCTCAACCTTAAGCTACTGATGAACTCCAACTAGTCATACATTTGAAATTAAAACACTTACTTTGTATACGGAGACATTCCATCCGTACCGACGCCGTTCTAATCGCACAAAATGAACACTTTTCATATGAAATATGTCAGAGTCACATACTAGAGCACTTGAATATAAAAACACACAATAATATTGCAACTTTCGCGCAATTCTAAGCGTGAAAGAATTTAATTTTCATAAAAAATCGCACAGCACAAAACTGCTGCAGTTCATTCCCTTCGCCTTGCGCAGCTGACTGAGGAAACTGACATTGACATATTTTTTCCTTTTTTTGACCAAAACATAAGTATTTTCCCGATGTGACATTGCTTGTTTTTGATGGAAAGACAAAGGGGTTACCATCAACTGTTTAAGCAGTGAGTAAGTGAAATGGCGCAATTAAAACATGATGTAAGGCGAGGTGACATATCTAGGATCATAATAAGAAGCGTGCTTTTATCTCCGAAGCCAAAAAACTAGAAATGCAAATATGGGAGTTAACCAAGTAGCTTAGATCTTTTTCTTGTTCCGATCTTCAGGTTACCCAGAATACATAATTAAGGTGTGTCAGTGGCCAACACAGTATTTTTTTTAAGTCTACCTAACGTACCTAAAGGCATCTGACACAGCATAATTACTACATCTAGCTATAACAGACAATACCAAAGGTGGTGTCTTACGAAGTACGGAGGAGTCTAAGATGGGAATGCTTATAGTGACGACCCATGGTCATCGTTACGAAAGAGTACGCCAGTCACTAGTGGCGACCAATCTAACTCAGGTGGCCTACTATCATCTCTAAAAACCATGCAAGTTCAAGTGAGTAAGCGAGACAGCGCAAAACATGATGTAAGGCGACATCTCCCTTACTCACTAGATCTTGCATGGTTGTAAGAGACTGTAGTAACCCCCCAAGGTGGCCTACTACGACGAGGGAGTAAGCGGCACAGCCCAATACATGATGTAAGGCGACATCTCTCTTTCTTAATCGTTCTTGCATGGTTTTAAGAGATGGTGGTAAGTCACCAAGCCACCACTTGACACGCACAATCGCTACATGATCTGCTAGGTTATCGAACTCTTCAACACATTAACTGATTTTCAGCAAATCCCAGCCGATTCTAATTGAGTACACATTCACGAAAGGCTGTCGTTTACTTTTATTTCTCAGTTCGTTATCCACCGGCATATCTATAAATCATAGCACGTCCGTATCGCCAGTTATCATAGTGCAATCACTGTGTCTTAAAATAACGAGAACTTAGAAGAATATTTCAAGTATAAGCCAAGATGAGCCATTGAATAAATAGCTGAAAATTAATGTTGCATTACAAAATAAATTTCTTGTAAAATTAACAAAATTTTTGTAAATTCATTTGCAGATAGTGATGTATTTTTTGGAATTTCCCTTTTTTCATCGTCTTTTAAAACGTAAAGATTCTTATGATGTAGGTACCGGACGGCCCGCCTATTATACATACAGACCCTGACGTGTTGCTCATAGAAATTGAGTCATTGATTAAAAATAAAAACAAGAAGGGTAAACATTGGGGTCAAGACAATAAAATCAAGTATTTAAATTTTGTAACATAAAATTTAAGTTGTGTGTAAAAATTGTGAGTTTAGAACTATAGGGTCTTGCTATTAGTTCTATTAAGTATTCTTTGCTATTAGTCAACATAAGAACTTATGAATAGAATAGAATAGAAAACGGTTTATTTGAATTGCCACAGACACTAAAACAATGATAAAGAAAGGCTTAATGCTTTATGAGTGGTAACATGACAACGGATGTTGTTGAAAAGGGTTCCTAAATATCCCTTCTGTACCTTAATTATTTTACAACTATGTACGCCGCATCCGAGCTAGCTGGGTACAAGGAGGAACGAGGTCAGTGTGCGCCCGAACTGGGTCAGGGCGTATTCGGATGCACCCAGCGTTCGTCGGAGCTCGTGCGCCTTCGGGGGGGTTCGGGCGCGCAGGCGTGTAGCGGGCATCGATCGCCGCCCACGCGGTCAGCGTCGCTCAAGTGCTCCGCGAGTCGCGACGCGAGTCCCCGGGCTTCGCCCCAAGACGATGGCGGCGTGAGCGCGCGCCGCCCGCGGCCTCCGGCGAGCATGCCGCGATGGCGAGAGAGGTAACCGTCCGCGTCAGGCGCCGCAGACGCCTCCGCCTTCTTATGTAACCGGCGAAGACACGCCCGCAAATATGGTTATTATCACACCCCTAGCGCGCGTAGATCTGTGCTTAGCGCTTGGGATTGCAAGTCCTGGATTAGTTGTTAGCTCCTAGTGGTTCGTGGTTGCCCCACCAGTGATGGTTGTGGTTCGGAGTGCCGCAGCCGCCGTCTCGCTCGTGCGCGCTCGGTTTGGATATGTCTGTCTCGCTCGCTCTGCCGTAGACCGGCGCTGCACATGCAACCTGCATTGTGTACCAAATCTGTGCCAAAGCCTTTGCAGGGTATTTTCGGATATGCTATCGATTGATTCATTTCTTAGGTGGATGTTATATTAGACCCGCTACAACTGAGTATCAAATTCATATAACAACATTTAAATATTACTAAAGATTACTATGTATAATAATATCTCCATGATAGAGTTCGTAGCAAGTACTGACAATACTCGTAGAGGTTCGTAGCACGCTCGTAGCACCGCGTAGCCCTTGTAAGCTCGTATCAACTAGCACTAACCGAACGTAGAGAACGTAGATAGAGTTAACCAGTTACGATAGACCCATAGTATAATGTTATTTTATAATAAACTATAAGCTTTGAATAATGATCGAAGGAAATAAGACAGTTTTTTAGTTACTTTGAACATAATTAACGGCAATCAGCCACGGACATAGAACTAGGAACGCAGCTTAGGAACGCGGCTCTGACGCATTTTTTTTTAAGTCTATGGCCACGGAGGTTAAAAAGTTCAAAAGTTACACGAATTTTTTTCATAATGTATGTGGTGGTGGTGACATGACTTGAATACTGCCCAAATACATACATACATATCATTAAGCCTGTCTCCCGTAGGGGTGGGCAGAGACCAGAGATTACCATTGGCTACGATCCTTACATACCTCCCTCGCTTCCTTCACACTCATCACTTTCGTCATACACGATCGCAAATGCACGCTCTCTCGTATTATTCCCTTACTCTTGAAGATTGGAGTTATAATACTCATTGGTTATGGGTTTTTACATGGTTAAAAATGTTAACACCAAGAGAATTTCAGGTCGCGATACCGACAGGTTTTTGATTTTTCATTTTATGCGGGTAAGAGTTAAGCGGACCAAATTCAAATTTAAATTCAAATTGTTTATTCACAATATAGGACATTCTTATCACTTATTGACGTAAATTACTTAAATTAAGTTTACCACCACTTCCAAAGCGCAAGTGGAGAAGAAGCGGCGCCACAAACTCCACTGCCGACTCAAAGCGGCCCGCATCCAGCGCTTTTCTGCGACCTTATTAAGGTCGCAGATTGCATCTGGTCGGCGGATATCCCACGCTGCGGTTGCGCAGTACGTGGTCGCCATTCAAAAACCTTTCTGCTCCAAAAGCCATCAGTATGGCTGAATATTATATGATGATCAATTTGACGACCTCAGTGGCGTAATGGTTAACATGCTTGACCGCTACTCAGAAGGTCCCGGGTTCAAACCCCGCTTAGGTCAAGATGAAAATTGATTTTTTTCTGATAGCCTGGGTCTTGGATGTTTATCTATATTTGATTTTTTTATAAAATGTAGTATCGTTGTTAGTATCCCATACTACTAGTCTCGAACTTACTTTGGGGCTAACTCAATCTGTGTGATATTGTCCCTTTGTGTATATACTAGCGACCCGCCCCGGCTTCGCACGGGCATAAAACCATTCTTCCTGAATAACTCTATCTATTAAAAAAACCGCATCAAAAATTCGTTGCGTAGTTTTAAAGATTTAAGCATACAAAGGGACATACGGACAGAGAAAGCGACTTTGTTTTATACTATGTAGTGATTTATTAATCAACCCAAAGAGAAAATGCTGCCAGCCTTTTGGGTACTTTAGAATGTTTTATCATAGATCTCAGTTATTTCGAAGCGCTTTCCCGGTTGCGACCTCAGCCGATTGTCGAGGAGCTCAACGTATGCAGTAATTTTATTTTTTTTCTCTTCCTTCAAACCGTTTTGTTTCTGCATTGGTTTATTATTTACTAGCTGTTCCCCGCGGCTCCGCCCCGCGTGGGACTCGGTTATATCGCGCCCAAAAGTTCCTAGCCTATGTTTGACCTCAGGTCGTTAACTACATCCCTACAAAATTTCATCACAATCGGTCCAGCAGTTTAGCCGTAAAGAGGTGACAAACAGACAGACAGACTTTCGCATTTATAATATTAGTATGGAAGTATGGATAGTATGTATGTATGTATGTAAAAACTTTATTGTACAGATAGAACATTGATGATACAACATAGAACACAACTTATCCCTAACAGGGATCTCTTCTAGTCAACCTGTATATTAAAGGAAAAAGAGTACATGGGCATTAAAGAGGGTACATCGCAAAGAATACACATATGAAATTATAAACTAATTACAACACAAAAGTTACTTATCCTATACTATAAATTAACTCAAGTCCGAACGCTCGAAGTATTCCCTAACCCTAAATTTGAAGGAATGTAGTGAGGACGACGTCTTGACCTCCAATGGGAGTTTGTTCCATAAAGTTGCGGCGAGTACTGCAAATGATCTGGCGTAACACTGGGAGGAGTGTGTAGTATGGATTAGTTAGTATGGAAGTATGGCTATTAGTATGGATTTATTTCACACACGTAGTAATTAACCTTAAACTTAGACTAATATAACTAACATAATACATAATATACATAACTTGTAAGTATATGGAAGTTTCGATTTTACCATACAATTAGAAAATCGCGCGCAGTCTACAGGCATTTTTTATAATCTATGGATTTTGCACTAGTTTTAATAAAGACACGCCATTAAGCCACGGAAAAACGACATCTGGACATGGTCTCAATAAAACTAAAATCAAAGTATTCCCAGTTTCCAAAGTTCCCGTGGGTTCCGAAACTCCTTGTTATCCAGTTGTATTACATTATAGATGATGTGTTATAGATAATGGAGGGCTCAAAACTTATTAATTTCATAAACAAATTAAGCATGATCGACACCTACACGTTATTAGCCCACATTGCAAGGCGCGGTGTTTTAGCGGGTATATTTTATAGATCAGTGACGGTGTGGTATTAGATTTAAGAACAGACCCATATTCCGTGGGTCTTTCGTATACCCTTACCCTTGAAGATTGGAGTTATAATACTCATTGGTTATGGGTTTTTACATGGTTAAAAATGTTATCACCAAGAGGATTTCAGGTCGCGATACCGACAGGTTTTTGATTTTTCATTTATGCGGGTAAGAGTTAAGCGGACCGATTCAAAGCGGCCCGCATAGCAAAGTATGTATTACGTGGGTATTCCGAATCGTAAGAGATCATCCTTAATCGCCTGGACTCTCCTCGGAAGTGCGTTCGTGAAATCTGCCACGGCGAGAGTACAAAGTAACCTCTGCTATATTCCCTTAGTCGTCTTTTACGATCCACGAGAAGAAAAGAAACGTTATATCATATGTAGATGGCTGTCTGCCTGCAAATGACGAAAAAGAAGACATTATAAAGATAGAAGGTAAAATTAAAATTAAGCAAAGTTATATACTTTTCTATCTGTCTTGGGTTTATGTTTTGTTCATTTTTGTTTTAGAAATAGGAGGCTTACTCGATACATGCTTACAAGGCTTATCTAGTGAGGAAGTCACTGTTTGTACGTATTATTGTAAGTCCTCTGCAATACATTTTTTAATTTATATAAACACTGTAACTAAATGTATTTAAGGTAAAGGCACCTATTATGAACACGGTCTAATTATGGACAGTTTTTAATAAAACCTCGAAAATTGGGAAACTCTTAAATATTTTTTTTCAAATGACTACACTAATAAATTTTACAATCATTCCAGACATTGTATAAACCATTTTTGACAGCAATCAGCCTTTAAGTTGTCAACTGTAACAGTGTTTCACTCACGCAGTGTATTTTTGTATCGAAAACGCGAACTTCTTATAAGGATCTTAATGCGAGTAGGTATATTTACTGTCTTTTTTTTCTGACAGTTGTAAGGTTTTTGCTAAAAATCTTATTATTTATTGAATCATTGATAGCAAAATATTATTTATGCAACTTGACTAAAAATATCATATAAATTTTACCCTTTAAATTTATCAATGTTTATAATTGGATTTTTTTTCATCTTGTGCCCATATATGGACAAAATGTCTATAAAGTGATTTTTCGTTATGTTAATTTGACATCATATACTACAATACAATTATTTAACATTACCTTTTGTAATAAAATCTGCAGCAAATTAAAACTCTGTCAGTTTAAGAACATTCTGTTCATAATTAGGTGTCCAAAACTGGTTCACTATTTTAAAGGACTAATTTTCTAATGTAAAAGTATATTGCTGTTAATGTAATTCTCCCAAATTGTATAGACTTATCATTATATACTATTTGGGCTTAAACAAGTACAACTTGGCTGATTATTAAAGAACCATTGAACATTTATTACCCAGCTAAAATGTCCATAACTAGCTGTTCATATTTGGATAATGTCCATAGTTGGGAGTTCATAACTAGATTTTGCTTGTCCATAAATGGAGTCTCACTTAGGGTATTTTTATAAAATTATATTTAATTGCAGCTAGTAGTTATCTTATTTCAAACATTGAATAATCATTAATTAAATGGCTCTTTATTTATCTCCAAACCCCTAGGAACGTGTATTGTAAAATTTACAAATTACAAATGAAAAACGCTATTTTTTTTCTTATACTGTCCATAATTGGTGCATTTACCTTAAATATGTATTGTAAGAAATAAAAAATATTTTCATTTTCAAAAAGGGCATGTTCTTTCTTCAAAATAAATAGTGAATGGGCTATATTATATCCTACATAATATACTGATATCATAAGGATGATTTTGTAGGTTGTATCCTTGCAACGCCTACGTTAAGTGACCTTTACGTATTTCGTGTTTTAACCGAAAAGCCTATTAGATAATATAAAGTGATATTGGATTATGAATCTGACGTCGAAATAATGATGCATTGTCTTAAAAGTATCGACTAGCTGTTGCCCGGGAATCCGCTCTTCGTTGCACTTTATAAAATAAAAAATAAAAAACTCTTAATTGCACCAAACAAATGTATACATATTTTTTTTAAACTAGGTTAGGTATAATGGTATACCTATACTAAGGTAAAAAGAAGTCTTCTGTTTCGTCTTAGCGAGTCGACTGCCAAATTATGCAGCGACTGCCGTCTGATCTCCGTAATTTACAAAGAAACAAGACCCATAGGAACATGATCCGATCAACACTGTAAATTTTTTAGGCTGTTTAGCTATAACAGCCATTCAAAGGACGGTGGAGCTCATGACAGAAATGTCACTATAGGTGACCAATCCAAGCTGGGCCACGCGCTCACTGTCGCTTGATGCGTGCCACCAAGCTCCTCTGATAAGTAGTACACTATAATAAATTATTTATTTATTAACTTAAAAAAAGTAAAAAAATATTTTAAAATTCTAATGCTTCGTCCTCTTGCCCGTGAAGCATGGTAGCAAGATTTATTTATTTATTCTTTTGTACAAAAAAATCTGTAAATATTAGTCGAAGTTTTAGGTTAATTTTTATACTTTTTTTCTGTTAATAAACTTTAAGAAAGGCTTACAGATATCACACGAGAAAATGGTAACTTAAATGCATGTAAAGAGCCAATCAAAAGTCTCCACAGATAGAATTAGATTGAAAGTAACCAAAGTCAATACTGTAATCTGTGTATTAACAAAAATTGTGCTCATACGTCGAACTTAACCTTAAAAATCGCTCGCACTTGTTTTAATCAAGTAAACCACTGTCTCCATAAAACCAAGATGACTTTGTTCGCATCGATTACTCATAATCATAACAGTAATTTGAGAAAGTGGCAATCGCAGAATTCTTTGAGGCTTTATGGCTGCGGATTAATGTCCAAAAAGGAATTAAATCCCCCTTTTATTCCTCTGACTCAATCAATACTTAGTCTGCCCCCTAACTCAAACGAACCATTAACAACAACCCATTTTAAGATCCGCGTTTTTCGAGATTAATCTAAGGGATAATTGAAATATATAACACTAGCTGTTTCCCGCGGTTTCCAAGAATGACACTATCATATACAAAAAGATTTGTTTAAATCCGACAAGTAGTCCTAAAGTTATAAGCGTTCAAACAAACTCTTTAACTTTGATGACTAGCAGGCCATCCTGGCTTCGCTCGTGGTACACACATAGCCTATGCCACTCGGGGAAAGTGTGGCTTTCCAATGGTGAAAGAAAATAGGTCCAGTAGTTTCAAAGCCTATTCGATACAAACAAACAAATGCTCAAATCTTTCCTCTTTATTAGTATAGATGATTATCTTAATTCATTTTAATAACATATGTAAAAAATGCATTTTGTTTCCAATTTTTTTTCAAAGCTTTGATAAAATTTAGCATACACCATAGATTAAAAGAAAAATTTACCTGGCGGAGTACACTCAAAAAAAAATCGCGGCTCATCGAAAAAAAATGAAGCATTTGTATTTGCAAGCAGTGAAGAATTAATCTATGGTAGAACTGGTTAAAAATATATATTTTTACTCTGTAGAAGAAACGAAAAAGGAAACGAGATGATAATAAGCGATAAATAGGCATTAAGCTGTCGCTGATAGGAGATTGAATTTCTCCCGGCTTCGTCCGTCCCGCGGATAACTTGATTGTCTTTTTCTGTTCTCAAGAATTCGATGTGAAATAATTATTTTAACTTATTTTCAGACTTTATTGCATTGTGTTTGTGGTCTATTATAAAACCTCATTTTACTTACCTCGTGTACGAGATGATACATCTATACTGCCATGTTCCATACTAACCATGCTTAATATTATAAATTAACAGGTCTGTCCGTTACACGGCTAAACCGCGTTTAGACGATTTTGTTTTATTTTTAAAGACTGAGGATCAAAAATAGGTTGCTTTTGGGCGCGACATAACCAACTCCCACTCACGCGGGCTGAGCCGCGGGTAAAAGCTAGTCCTACTTATATTATAAATATGAAAGTCTCTCCGTCTGTCTGTCTTTCTGTCTGTTACGCTTTCACGGCTGAACCACTCAATCGATATTGATAAAGTTTGGTTAGAATATAGTTAAAGACTGGGGATCAAACATAAGTTGCTTTTGGGCGCAATATAACTGAGTACCAAGTGGGCTGAGCCACGGGCAATAGCTAGTAATATTATAAATGCGTAAGTCTGTCTATCAGACGTATTTTTATTTAATTTAGTATGGATATATTTAAAGACCCGGGTTCAAATATAGGCTTTGGCGCGACACCCGGCGAAGCCGCGGGCAACAGTTAGCAATATTTAGAGAAATTTTCAAATTTTATAGGTTTTTGTTTAAAATAATTATTTTCTGATTGAAACAATTTTTTCCATATTTTTCTGAGCCCTCTAAGGCAGCCAAACTTAATTTTAAAAGTTCACTTTTCAAAATCCTATCGAAAACACGGTCGGCCATTTTTGCAGAGTTTTGTGACGTAATAATTTTGCAAGGTGCTATTTTTGAAACCTGATTCTCGCTAAGAACCACAGAGTCGTATGAAAATCATGCGATTTCACAGACTTATTAAATAAAAATCATTCGAATTACCCTTTGAACAAATGACAGAAGTCAAAAATAGGTCTGTTTACAGCAATAATTGTGTCACGTCATGGCGGATGATGGCCGGCTCGTTTTGACATTTCCAAATTTTAAGTAAATATGAAATTGAAATTATAATGCCATCTTGCATTTTTCTTAACGGAGATCGATATATTTCGGTTTCGTGGGTCAAATAATGTAAGAAACAAACATTTGTCGCATCAAAACTGATATGAGTCAAGTAGTCTATTCATTCGTCCACGGTGTGAAGTTTAATTTTAGACGAGCAAATCCAGGGTAAGGCATGAGTGAACTCGTATGTTAAAATTGTAACGAAATAAACCCCAATAACGTAAATATAAGAATACCGTTAAGTGCTTGTCGAAAGCGTAAGTGACTGATGTTATATTATACACTTATACAGTCGGCCTTTGTGGTTTAGTTGTAAAAAGTTTGTCATACGATCTGGAGGGTCAGAGTTCGATTCCCACGGGAAACATTTTTTGTTTACAGTTGTTTCTAGTCTTTTTGCAGGCTTGAATCACCTTGTACAATAAGAAAGCTGATTTCGTGCTGCGAAAGGTATGTTTGGCCAATATCTCGACTGCGGTGGTCGTTCAAAAAAGCCACGTCGGAAGCTGAGCTTTCATAAAAATGTGACGCAGATAAAAAAGCAGATCGACTTCTAATTAATTATATCCTTTTAATGTAAAAAAAAAACCTTTGGTAAAATTATTTTTTCTACATGATTTTTCTAGATAAGGTTAGCTTTTCTAGTACATCTACTATAGTAAATAAGTATATACTATAGTATAATATACTATAGTAATAGTCATTTTTAAAATCCAACTACCGGTTTATTATATTCCGGAACCTGTATTGATTCACGTCTCTTTTTCATCTCAATGTTGTAATGAATTAAAAGCAAACTACAATATAGCTTTAAATTAAGTAGCTCATTTACAAATTCCTTATTTACTTATATTCATAGCACACCTACATGTTTCGTAGCAAATCTACCAAGTTCGTAGCACGTCTTCAAATGTCGTAGCACATCTACAAATATCGTAGCACTTTTGCTAATTTCGTAGAACATTCTTTAAATTTAGTAGCACATATTAAATTTTTTTTTACCAAGTTCTTGGCACATATTAAATTATATACAAATCTTAGATCATTATGATCTAAGACTAAGATACAAAGGTCGTAGCACGTTTGCACATTTTTAAGAATAATTACAAAGTCCGTAGCATATATAGTTCGTAGCACATCTACAAAAAAAATCGTAGAACATTAATTAGCACATCTACAAGCTTCGTAGCACATTTACCAAGTCCGTAGCACATCTACAAAATTCGTAGCAGATCTACAAAATTCGTAGCACATCTACCAAGTCCGTAGCCGTTTCCTCTTCAAGGTGTCTAGTCTATGTCGTGGAGTGAACGTTCAATTGAGAGGACTGTGATTATTTGTGGTATGCTTAGCTAGATCGTGAATCGTATATTGTCTTCTATAAAATAAATTATTATAAATTAATTACGTATCTAAAATTAATAAAGTATTTTCATCCATACATAATTTCAATTTCGCGACGTATTTATAGCTCACAAACCCCAAAACAAAACCTCCAACCCAAAAGTGCATTGAAGACGCTAATTTCAACATCTTACGGCATCAAAAGATTACGACGAGCTGCAGTGCGGGGCCGAGGGGCGAGGGGGCGGAGGGGAAGGGGGGGAACAGGAGAGCCCCACCTCCGTTTCCCCCCAAAAAGGGGGGCGCGACCCGGTCACGGCGATCAGTGCGGCCCGGCCTTTCGCCGGCGCACCGCGCCGCCGCGATACTAAACTGCAATTTTATACAAAAAAAATTATTACAATATCATAAAAAAAATATATCGAGATGATAGTCGAAATACAAGAGGTAATCGACTTTATTGCTCACGTAATAAAAGTGTTAATGGTTTTATTTATGATGTATATCGATGCACCGGACGCAGTTAGGTGTCTTAATGTGATGTGAGGGTTGTGATAGAGGGTTTTCGATAGTGACGGGGCGATAACGAGTGAAAATGGGCTGTGGTTTTTATTTATGTACTGAATTTATGTTGACAGTTAATTATACATGGTGTTTTGAATGGGAAATTGAACTATATTTACATTTTGTGAAACATACTTTTTGCAAATTACAATTTTATTTTGCATGTGTTATTAAACATTGAAAAATAACCTAAAAATAAAATTAAATATTATAAAATGAAGCTTCTTCTTAGTTTTACACTCTGTGTAAAAGTGGTCGTATATGTATTGAGTTGCTTCATGGCCGCTGCTGTTGCAAAAATGAAACTAAAAAATATTTAAATTGATAACTAACTAACATAAGCTTATTTATGAGGTATCATCTAACTACCATAGTTAAACTAACGTGCATAAATAAATAAATACAGATAAATCACACAGATTGAGCTAGCCCCAAACTTACTGTAATTATCTGATAATAAATGAGTTTAGTTACGCTAATAGCTAAATCTAGCCCAGGTTTGTGTTTTAGTTTGTTAGTAAGTCCCAGTCTAGATTAAAGATCGTAGGGCTGCGATGTCAGTGGGTCAACGCACAGTGCGTGCTAGAACTGGGCAGGGTGAGGGGGTGAAGTGGGGGGGGGGGTGGAGGGGAGCGGCACGGGCGTTGCACCGCTGCAGCCAGTGCAGGCTCTACGGACGGCTACGCGCTACGCCGTAGCAATCGTAGCTCTCGTAGCTGCGTAGACCCTGGGTGAATTTTGTGATTGAATATTAATTAGCACACGTGGTGTTGATAAGGACGGTTTTCCTTTGGTGAAAATTGACAAAATACAATATTAAATGGAAGGGTAATAGGTGCATATTTTATTGAAACAAGCAAATGAGGATTTGATAGTGAAAATTAAAAATGAAATGAAAGAAACGCCATTATAACCTTAGATCATATTTTAACATACAAAATATAGGTAATTAAAAACATGAGAATTTTAGACCGGCAGCATGCTTAACGTCTACCTTCCTTAGAAATAGTAATATACCTTGTAAATAAGGCAACCCTGTTCTCATATTAGTCTCCTCATTGATTTCAAAATCAAAGAGTCTTCCTTAGTGATGTCACTAAGGAAAGTTCATTCTATAAAACCAACTTTAAGTGTTTTGCTGAATTAAAACAAAACAATAGTTCAAAGTTTTAAGTAAATCGGTTCAGTACTTTCGGAGGTAGCGTTATCATACATACTTATTATGTTATACATATTTTGTTTTTCTTTTTTATGTTACCAAATTACTCAAAGGCGCCTAAATTTATAGTTGATGTCTGTCTATCTGTTTGCTTGTTTGTGAGCACATTTCATTTAAATAATTAGCATTGCCTTCAAATTTATTAAAAAAAATCTTAATAAACAATTGGCTTTAAATTATTGATCTACATAATATTGAAAAATAACCCTAAAAACTTAGCTAAAATTTAAACTAAAATATAAACTAAAACCCCTAACAAAAAAAAAAAATTATTTCAGTACAGTAATTGGTGTCGGTTTCATTATTTTGGCAAAAACAATTATTATTATACTAGCGCCCCGCCCCAGCTTCGCATGGGCTTATTAAACTTCCTCTTGGATCTCTCTATCTATTAAAAAAAACGCATCAAAATCCGTTGCGTAGTTACACATACAGTTATACATACGGATATAAGGACAGAGAAAGCGACTTTGTTTTATACTATGTAGTGATAGTGATTTTCCTGGAGAAATAAACAAATTTAAAAAAGTTTAAATATGTGCGTTTTATTTCAGGAGGTGAGAGGAAAGAGGCCTTTCAAGATATGGGACAGCTCAAGGAATGTCAGGAAGGGGTTGGTGGTCACTAGCTTCGAGGAGTTGATACATAGGGGTGAGTGGTCATTACTTTCAGTACTATTTGAATCGGTGGTCCAGTTGTTAAGGCATTTGCCTGTAGACCCAAGGGTCGTGAGATCCCATGGGAAGTATACTGTTAAGTTGTGTCCAATTTGGTAAGGATATTGCAGGCTTGAATCACCTACCTGATAATAAAGATGACTCCGTGCTTCGGAAGGCACGTTAAGCCAGTCCCGGCTGCCATCTGGTTGTCATCAAAGAAACGTTAGAGGTCGTAAGGAGGTTCCGAAGAACTCTGACACCAGGTTGGATATGGTCGATTGACTGATAGCTAAATCATGGTAATGATGATCAATAAAGGTTTCAGATTTTTTTAAGTTGCCATGCTCTGGTTTAAGAATAGACCACCCCCTCTTTCCAACAACGAAACAAATGCATTACAATGCATACATAATGCAATCGTCGTAGACAGGACTGCTACGAAGTCATTCTCCTCTACAAAAGCGCTACAACTTCGTAGACTCTCGTAGCACTGCTGCGACACTATCTACATTGAATCGGCGACTGTGTGTACAAAAGGATAAGTTTCTCTGCTTTCCGTCAATAGGCATTTCATAGGAGCATATTTTATTGTATTAAATACTAGTTGCTCGACCTGGCTTCGCACGGTTTAGTGTACTCGAACTGAGATTAGGGTCGTTGAAATTTTTTTTTGTCGTAATTTTCTCAATTTTTGTAAATACCAGTACCGCCTACCTACTACTACCGGTATCAGGACCATGATTAAAAGCGCACTAATGAGCTTTGAAGCATAAGCATAATATGCAACCAAGAAACACGCTCGATGAAGTAGATTATAAATGGGCAAGTATGTCCTATATCTTTAACTGTTTCATACATTATCTACTAAACGAAACTGCTTAAAATTTTGCAAACACAAAACACAAGTACTGAGAAGAACATAGAATCTTAAAATCCCGCAAAAAATAATATACCCGTGGGAATTATGCGAGTGAAGCCGCGGTTAAAAACTAAGTTAATATATAAACAAAAATAACGGCCTGCCCCGGCTTCGCATGCGCTTTAATCACTATCTATTAAAAAAAACTGCATCAAAATCCGTTGCGTTATTTTAAAGATTTAAGCATACAAAGGGACATAGGGACAGAGAAAGCGACTTTGTTTTATACTATGTAAATAAAATAAATAAATATATATGAGGACAAATCACACAGGTTACTATTTTTATACTAATATTTTTATAGACTAGCTTTCGCCCGCGTGAATTTCCCACGTAAACAATGCTTTTTCCCGGGATCAAAGGTATCCTATGTACTTCTCAATACTTCTATCTATGTGTATGCGAAATTTCACGAAGATCGGTGCAGAAGATAAAGCGTGAAAGCGTAACAAATAAACTCACTCACGCATTTATTATATTAGTTAGGATTAGATATACTTGTTAGTCTATAGACTTGTCACAAATAGAGTTCTAAATGAAGAAAACGGCGCCATTTTTGGTTCTCGGTCACGTGTCGGTCACCTTGATAATGACCTCGGGTGCAATAACTGTTGCTAAAAATAGTACGAACGATAAAGATTCGAACTAGCATAGGTCGGCTGAAAGACGCAGTGAAAGACTTCGAAATGTTTATTTAAAACTGGTTATTGCCGCGGTTTCGCTCGTGTGAAATCGCTTGGGAGCGGCGGTCAGGGTCGGCCTCGAAAAACATACTGCGACCAAAAAAGGGAGACATTAAGAGTACCCGAAATCAGCGAGCGTGTATGGCGAGAGTGATGAGTGTGGAGGAAGCGAGAGAGGTATGTAAGGATCGTAGCTAATGGAAATCTCTAGTCTCTACCTACCCCTACGGGAGACAGGCGTGATGATATGTATGTATGTATGTATTGCCCGCGCCTTCGTTTACGTGGGATTTTTTTATCGTCTCATCGATTCGATGGTTCTTGAAGACTAGAGTTTGCCATTGTTAGTTGTTTTTGATTCCTTCTCTATTTCGACTGTGCTTGTGTGTAGTTTTCTTTATATTTCAGACGATTTATGCTTACAAAAACATCACATATTTATCGGATGATCCGACACAGCCAAACGACTGCCATCTAGCGAAAACAGCCGTCTGAAGCATAAACTTACTTTGTTACACACTCGTATGATGTATAAGAGTTAATTAAAGCCGTGGTCATACGATGATTAGCCACGACAAAACCTAACTTGGTCTCGACGTATTTACATCAGCCTCTATGTATAATTGTATATGCAGTTTTAAATTTAAAATGTGACCATAACCTAACTATAATATTTCACAAACCAATTTCATAATGGAAACGGACTACTCAGTCTATTTCCACAATTAAATAGAATTTCAATTTATCGGCTAATGAAAATTAGGCGGTATCTATTCTAAATGACCTAAAAACTACACCTACATGAGAGCCGCTTACCTAACGTTGATAAAACATAATTAGTTCGACCTAAATTCATCACGTTTCGTAGGTTATTTTTTTAATTACATTTAGGTCGTAGGAGAAGCTATGCAATCTAAAACCAACATAATTGAATACTTTTTTTTCTCAAGATGTTTTATGTGTTGAACATATTATAGTACATAAATTACAAGCAGGGACGATGTTAAGCAAAAACAAACAGATAAACATGTCCGACTAGGATCGGCCGAATGTAGCTTTCCTTGTGATACCGTAAGAGCGTCACTGGTACGCTACCAACTGGAGGCCTAAGTGTTTTCGGCACAGTATCCAGTAATTTCCTTTTATTTCTATCCAATACTACAAACGAATACCACTGGTATTACTTTGAATTTTTTTTTTTAATTTGGATACCACTCTTAAAATTATTAATTGTATAATACCAAAATTACATTAAACGGAATAAAATTCTGTTTTTTTTTTTTATAGTTTTATATCAAGAAACTAGCAACATTTAGCATTTAGTCTCACAATAATCAACAAACTTGAATTCAATGTTGTTATCCATCATAGGTTAATTGTAATTTATTTAACTTGTACAAAATGCAATGTATCATATAAGGCGGATTTAATGCTAAGAACATTGTCTAACAGTCTTGAGATAAGCAGATAATTCAGCAACCTCGTTGCATAAACCACCGTTAATTAGCTCAAAACTTCGCGTGATCGAATTACCGTGCGCTTGCCGGATCCGGGAGCCGGACAGTAAACCGGT
This sequence comes from Apomyelois bistriatella, assembly GCA_947044815.1. Taxonomy (NCBI): domain Eukaryota; kingdom Metazoa; phylum Arthropoda; class Insecta; order Lepidoptera; family Pyralidae; genus Apomyelois; species Apomyelois bistriatella. The sequence goes on from OX345690.1 coordinate 15,281,436, forward strand.
TAACCGGTTAGCTCCAGGTCAATAAGATTTGCAGTTCGCGCCTGACCCGCTTTTGACACGGCAGGGGAGCGTTCAGATGAACTGTTATTAAGTATAGTACCATGTCAAGTTTAATGCTTTGAATCGCTTCGGTTGGAAACCTATGAGGGGACATAGGTCCAGCAGTGGACTTCTTGTGTTTGATATGAAGAAGTTTAATGCGTTTGATCTAGACATTGTGTCGGACCAGATAAAGTGGTTAAGTCACCAAATGTGTTATGGAAATGTCCTTCGCGTTTTTAAGTTTGAAACAACACCAGCGAGTCTAAACCACAAGTTCCATTTTATGTATTAAATCTTAGGGCTACACAGATGCCGTGCCGAAAACGCACAGCTTCCGTACCGCAACGGAAGCCCTGTTGCAAAGATTCAAATGTATATTTATCACCATCATCCAATCGATCGTAATTGCATCTTCAGCAAACGATTTAATAGAATAAAACCTTTTTGAAAGGAAAACCAAAATCCAAAGTGGCCAACACCGTTAGATTTTTCAGGCTGCCTAAAGATATTTGATACACCTTAACGGCTACCATAATATTAAGAAAATAGACAGGACCAACGACTTAACTTCTTCTTTTCCTTAACCTTATCCCACTTTCCTATGTGGGGTCGGCCCAGTATGTTAGTTTTTTCCATTTAAATCTATTTTATAATTTATCCATTTAAGTCACACCCCTGCTGGTCATATCTTCCCTCACACAATCCATCCATCTCTTTTTGGTCTTCCCCTACTACTAGATCCATAATTTTCATATTCAATACTCTTTGCGTTAGATGGCTTTCCTCCCTCCTCACGACATGGCCATATCATCCTAATCTATAGCTTTCTAACTTCTCATTTATGGGTGCCACTTTCATACTTCCTCTTACGTACTCATTCCTTATTTACATGACCAAGTGTTAATGAACCCTTCCGAAATACGTAGATGCTCAAGACATAAATGTCAATATGTAAAGAATGGTTTTTGAGTTTCATCATTTCACTCTCTCAGGCAAGGAGAAGTTATCGGTAGCGGCCGGCGAGCCAGTTCGGCTGGTTCTCGAGAGCGACGGAACCCAGGTCGAAGACGGGGAGTACTGGCGCACGCTCCCGCCCAACACCGTGCTACTGCTGCTTCGGCAGGGCGAGAGATGGTACCCGACAGGAGTCGATGTCATCAAGGCGGGTCAGTATCCAGATCTCTTTAATTCCCACTCTCACACACGCATGGTTACCTTGTTTAGTACATCTTAAGAAACCACTCGCTGAGTAAAAAACGAAATTTAGCCTATACCTAGTTTCATCTCCACCTTTATTACTTGGGAGTCCGGGTCTTATATATTGATACTGTCCATATTGTTGAGACTTTCCTTAAAGTATACCTCTCTACGAGCAGTTGTCTATTATTTTACATCGCAATAAAGTTTGATTTTCACGATTTCCAGCTATATCAGCGATCCCGAAAATAGTATGCGAAACGATCCACGCGCTCGAGTTGCACGATGAAACGCCTTCATGGAAGATCATGGACAACAAGGGGCGCGTCACAGTGGTGCTGCACTGGGACCAGCGACCGCAGGCCTCGCCGGCCGCGCGCTCGCCCTCGCGGCAAGCCAAGCCCGACCGGCGGCCGTCGCTCGTGATCCAGACGTCGCTGGACCGGCCGCAGCCGCCGCCGCCGTACATCACCGTCGTCAACCACGACGAGCCGGGGCCCGCGCGCCGCCTGTCGCGCGCCGCCGGCTCGCTGGACCACGTGCACACGGCCGACTGCCGCGCCGGCGCCGCCTCGCCCGCGCCGCACGCGCCACACGCGCGCCCGCCGCCCGACGAGTGCGACTTCCACTGCTGCGCGCTGCACGAGGAAGGGAGGCGGATCGCCGTTCACAAGAGCGTCGCCACCTCCCCCATTCAGGATGCTCAACCCAGAGCGTCGCCACAAGGTCGACCTAAAGGACACGTACGATTTCTAGACGCCGAATCCGCACGACGCGGGGATCGGGACTCGTCGGAGAGCGAAACGGAGAACACGCTCGTCGAAGACGAAGCCGTCACCTCAGAAAAGTTTCTGCTTCTCATAGACCAACTTAGCGTCGACCAGAAAAGGCATCTCACCATCAAAGACATAGGCATCATCCTGGAGAGGCTCAGCTCGAAAATTCTAGATGTCGAAAGGCTCGACCGCGAGTCCGAATCGGACGACTGCTACAACTGGACGATCAAGGCGACGATACGGGGAGACGCGATGCGAGAACTGGGGGTGATATACAACGGGAACTACTACGCGATCAGCGAACATCCGGGGTACCGGGAAGAGAACGAGGAGGCGGGCGACGAGGGCGAGGAGGAGGAGGAGGAGGACCGGCTCTGATCGGGCCTGTGCGGCGCCGCCGTGCCCGCCGCCGCCGCCGCCGTGCGCACCGCGCTGTGCCGCATCGCCGCGCGCTAGCGACGCGCCGCCCGCACCGCACACCCCGCACCCCGCACACCGCACACCGCTGACACACCTCACCTCGCCATGACTAATGGTAGGTATCGAGAAGGATCGTGGAAGCAGCAGAGAAGTGAACGAGAACACTAGGTCGTCAACGCTGTGTAGTGATTGTGCATTGATATGGTGACCGCAATGTCGACTGCGACCCGCCAGCGTTAACGCCAACCTCGAGCGGGTGTCGTCGGTCCTCGTCGGTGCACGATGGCCACACCAGGTCGGACGGGAGACAGTCATCGTGGAGCTCAGAATGGAAGGCAGGCAGTGAACGATTAGAGACTTATATAAAATTTTGTAGCGGGCTCGCCTCGCGTCGTCAATTCGCGTTGCGAGGCGCGCCGCCAACCCTAGTTAATAATAGCGGAATTATTGTAAGTAAAACTGACTTCCTATCGATTTCTAAGGTGATTTATTAAGTGTACGACCCGGCGCAGACGCCGACGCCCGACTATCGCCGGACTACAGCAGCACAAATGTTTATCATCGAGATCGTCAATGTTCTTAGGTAAATAATAAATTATACACGTGTTAGCGACGATTACGACTTACGATACCATTCCGTACGTGTAGTGGACAGTGCCGGTGCCGGTCAGTTCACGCACTACTCGGCCTAATGTTTGGAATGTTCTGGATACTTCTGCGATACCGGCACCTGCAAACGATGCCATCGAGGTCTAAATTTAAACACCATGAGTAAGACTCCATAAAACAATAATATACAAATTAGGCCGTCTATTTATTACACATGGTATTCGGCATAAGCATTCCTAAGTATTTGGCGGCAAATTTTGCTCATATATTCAGTTAAATAAGTATGTATTCGCGAGGAGTTACGAGGTAGAGTTTTGACAGCGAATAAGTTGTGAGGCTGTTATAATGTTAGCGATATAAGACACACGGCGGAGTGTCGGATGTCAGACGAACATTCAGATATGAGAGAGCACGTGAAATTTATATAATAGATATATTAAATTATATTAATTAATAAATTGAATGTTATAAAAGAGGTTGTAACTAAAATACGAATATACCGTCAACGCATTGTCATCGTGCCAAAAGGGGTATTTGTAGTTGTAAGTTGATTCTTGTATTTATTAGCTATATGGTATGGTAGTATTATTGCATAATGTTTTTAATTTTTGTATAGTACCGATACGTGAGCGTCTCACGCACTATTGTATGATATAATGAAGTTTAATAAGTTTTACATCCCCGCGGGGGTTTCATAAATTGTAAAGTTATTTAAGATATAATATTAACTATTATTATTAAATTATTATTGAATACGTGGATATAGAATCTATATGTGGTTTGGCCGTTGGTGGCGCATTATGCCTGGCTCCCACCTCCGTAAGAGGGCGGCCAAGTAACTTTTGGTGTACTTCATCGTGTTTTGCTTACTTATTACTATTTCTTTCCCGTTCTTGATGGTTCATGGAAACTAGTCTCAACTATACTACCTCATAGTTTATTCTTATTCAAAATTTTATTGGTTCGACTGGTGAAGAGGTTTATTTCATTTGAGCATTTCACGTTTGTAATTCATAATCGGAGAATTTTTCAGTGTACATAAGTGCTCGTGTTCATCATGTTCTGATTAATAATTTAAAATGAAAAAACCTAAAATTACTTTATTATAGCCCGACACACACGGTCATTTGCAAATGAATCATTCACAGCTAAATGACATCAATCGATTGACGTCAATTGTTTCAATCCACTGCGTCAACCATCTTGCATTTGTCATTTGCCATCAATCACGTAGTTTTACCGGAAGTCACGTGGTGGTCCCGTAGACTTTTCTACGTCATTTACGTGGATCATTAATTTGCGAATGACCGTGTGTGTCGGGCTATAATAAAATACAAGAAATTGATAAAATTACAGAAAATAGATGCTCAAATGAAAATTACTCGCGGATAGCGTCAACACATGCACACTCCCAACTTCGTGTTAATATTTAAATTAAATATGTTTCTTGAGCCGAATCTTGTATTTTGATGTTTTCCTACATTTGTATTATAGGTCGTTTGGTTCTAAGGTTTGATATTGTGACTTGTCGTATATTAATTGGGTTTTCAAGTTATTCTCGCTATTAAGATTAGCTGTAACTTTCGTTAACTATTTGAATCAATTGTGGCTGGCGTTGCGCGACGCAAATGTCTGCGGGAAAGAAGTTGTGGGAATATCTTTCGCAAAGTTATGGAAAAGATAACCAATTTATAGCACCCTGATATATTTCTTAAAGCGTAAGCAAATTTCGGGAAAATTCGGGTACTTTTAAAATCTTTATTTCTAACATTTCTGAATACCCTACAAGAAGTCTACAGGAGAGTTAACCACTGATATGAAAAACGAAATCTAAATATACAATTTATAGTCAGAATAATTTTAACCTTTTTTATATAAGAAACAAGTGATGTGAGATAAAGTTTGAAATCTGATTAGATAATGAAACTTGTTAAATATCGATGTAAAAATAAACTTCGTTGACATACGAACAGTATAAAATTTCAAAACAGCACATCCTAACTTCGTAGAGCGTCCAGTCTGTAACTAATAATGTTAGTTTTGGAATGGAAATAACAACTATTACATGAGGTTTTTTCTAACAATTATCTAAAGAAAAGTTCGACTTGAAGATTCATTCTTCGTTTGTCCCACTGAGTTTTGTCCCACTAATAAATTTCTTAGTTAGTCCCAAACATTATGCTTCCTTCGTCCCGATGTACAATTTTTATTATTTTATTCCTAGTTTGTCCCACTTTGCATTCCATGTTCGACCCGTTGTTTTTTATAAGTAATTTTCTTTCTAAATAATATAGGTTTTTGTTTGTTATTCGTTCAAAATACTTTTTTGTTAGCTGTACCTTTAAAGTACCTTCTTGTGAACTGGGACAAACCGGGAATATAAAAGTGACTGGGACAAACGAATCATTTTTTGAAATGTGGGACAAAATTTCAGGACGAACGAAGAATAAACCGACTTGAAAGTACACTGGCGCAGATGTCAGGAAAAACCGAAAAAAACTTGGAGTGCATTGACATGAAATGGCGAGGGGCTACGGATGATATTATGGTAGACAGAAAAATGTAAGGAGTTCACATCACGCTCAAATAGGAAAAAAAATATCTATGAAAAATATTCCGATGAATTGAGATCCTCCTCCTTTTTTTAAGTCGGTTAAAAATGGCGATAACTCATAATTTCAGAGCAAGGAATTTAGATATTTTTTCCGTGCTCTGTCATTAGGTATATTGACAAATTGGTTAGGTTGGTTCGTCAGTCATTCCCCAATAGCCAAATATGAGAGACGGCGCTCTACGAAACTACTTTGTTTGTCCAAAAACGATGTGCATTTTATCGTCAAGTATAACAAATTTATTGTGTGTCGTGGCCGGATCGAAATATGTCTAAGTAGAATTTCGTGTTACATTTTATCGTACAAAGTTAATGATTTTTCAGGACAGGTTTGGCCAAATCATGTGATCACTATACTAGAAAACAAATGAAGTTTTTTACAATACTAGTTAGTGCCCTTTCTCATGTACAAAGGTCGACCTGGCTGTGTCCTGTGACTCGGCCGTGAATGTTGCATCTTACTGGGCCAAATTTATATAGTTTTTAGCCATTGACGCGATAGAAGAAGAATAAGTGTAACAAAAGACCATTATCGGCTTTTCTCTTGTAATTTGCCCGATATATTGGACAAATCGTCCGCCCAGGCATATTCTCGATTCGCCCAATGACCTCATTCAATATTATATATTGATTATTTAACACCAAGAGGCGCTAGTGAGACTTCGAGTTCAGGCGACAACGTAATAGAAAAACGTCAGATGGTACAAATGTGACGTGTCAGTTAAATTAGACAACTACCTGTTCAAATCGCAACAGTATACTGGCCGAACGTCTCAGTGCTGCCATCTGGTGTTTAAATTTTAAAACTTCATATACAGTATAGCTTGTTTGTGGTATTCGGTGGCTCTCCTTCCACTTCATAAACTCCACTCAATTCTTCGTTTGTACAGCTTATGGTGAGTCTATGGTGTTACGGTCCGTTACGCACATTATATTATATATAGTAAAACGTTCCGTTTTAATATTTTTATGTGTATAGACGTAATATGAGGTAAATTGTATAACTGTGTGGTCGTGCGGCTTTGGCGTCCGTGGAGGATTTTTCATAAATAGGCAAACAGGCTTACGTCCTTCTTTTATGTTGAAGAATTGTGGTACAAATAAAATTGCAATAAATGTGTAATTAAACAAAGAAAATTCGACTTCTATTAGTTTCCTGATTTTCAGTGTCACATATAATAATATTACTTCATATACAATAATATGTGTCAGTAATATGGTGTTGCAAGCGAGCATAGTCTACAAAAACCACTTTCCATCAGGAAGGCCGTGTGCATGTTTGCCTACTTAATGTAGCAACTAACCCCCCGGACGCAAGTACACACAGCTGCAGAAGTTCGGTATACGCCCCACCATATATCAACATATGGTATATGTATGCCCAACTCTGCACCTGACTGTACAAGAGTGGGCACTGTTGGGCTTGTCCAACAGACATTCTGCCGCTTTTATGTTGCCTCGTGTGCCCGGTAGCACGAGTTCACGACTGAACTAATATTAAGAATTGCCAAGCAGCTCGTCAAACAAGCCCCGAACTACGCAACGCAACATGCAATGTAACATGTGACAATTCTTCCATTTTTGAATCTTTGTAACACAGCTGTTCTTTTCGAGGAAAGTAAATGGGATAGCGTATCTCTATGGCACAACTGTTGTGCCCTGGAGATCCGTTTGAACCACTAGTTACTAGTGGTACCAAACAGCAGTTTTATATTGTGCTATATACTTTGTTTCAATCAATATCTTTGATCTACGACGGAGATTGATTTCAGAAATATAAAACATACAAGGCGCGTGCACTACACTACTGAGACGTATTTATGTAGATAAGGTGTATGCAATTATTTTAGACATTACGTCAATCAAATTTAAGTCTAATGTGTGTATTAAAAATATCACCACTCATTTCATTTGTTTGGACAAACATTTACTACCTTGGAATTACTGGAGCCAGGTCTATCTCACTCATGTAGTAAATACAAAATCTAAAACTAACTAGAGCTATAGTAAGATATCAACTAAAAACGGATTTCTCAAAATTCCCACGGAAACGGGAGTAGAGCCCCGAGTTTACATTAGTGTTACATTAATGTTGCGTCGCGTAACTGTTACGGAGCTCGGTTGCAGCCGATTGCAACCGCAAAATCCGGCGACGTATACATAACGTTAGTTATATAACGAAACGTTTTTTCGACGGTATCTTGTGTTTCGGAATATCGTTTGTACAGCCGAGTCGTTTCGAAGTAATCGTCACCCCTCGAACAAACACAGATACGTAAATATTGATGTTAGATAAACTATAACCCATACAGCGTATATAGCACTAAGGTTAAGTTTTTATTTAAAATTACGTGCCAAATTACTGTATTAAATATATGGACGTCTCTTTTATGAGATGAAGTCATTATTTGTCTTATTTATAATTCGTTATGTTTTTAAGTTTATGTAAATTTTATAGTGTATTTCATGAAATATTTCAATGAAATTGTAAACCGATTGAAAAATATGAAACTATTTCAAAATTTTGCTGCTACCGAGTACTATGAAATTTTATATGAAATACATATTAAAGTATGATGATTCTGTATCAAATACCAAATTTGTTGCCGTGAATACGAGTTAGGTACTAGAGATCCACTCATTGTCCACTGAGCAATGAGGTTCACATCGGATCGTCTTCCCAGCATTCTGAAGTCTGCTATGGATAAATAGCTAGGTCTGTGATTTTTGGATTAAAAAAAATGAGTAAAGCAAAGGATAAAGTAATGATGAAAAACATGCACAGTTTTTGTATGGAGATCATATTTGAAATAATAAAATATATTAATATGTAATGAACTTTAAATAAAGATTATTTCTCGATTAAACAGTGCAAGTTTACAACGAAGGAAATCACTGAAATATTTTTTATTTTCACTGTTTTAAAAATCCAATCATTCGAGACCTAGCATACTACATTATCCAAATAAATCGTTTATTTCTATAACTCGACTTTGATAAATTTTAAATAAAATACCATGTTACAATATTATAACTTAAAAAAATAACAAAAATATACTTAATCGCATACAGTTAATCCTAAAAATAAATATCGAATTTAGTAGAGCAAATTATTTGACGACAGAATTCGTCTTGTTATAAAAATAAATGATATTGGGAATAAAAATAATCACTAGTAAAATGTATGTAGATAGTAATCATGTCCAGTATGACTTCAGAGACTTCATAATAAGTCGGCTGTCCACCTAAAGCTATAGTCCTATGCTATAATTAATTTGGCATCGTAAAGAAAGAAAGAAAATAATTTGCATCGTATCTTGGTATATTTATATTATTCAATGAATTTTATTTGTTTCATGGAAGATATAACAATTTTATTCATAAATTGCTATGTATCCACTAAAAATTGCATGATGATATGATGATAATGTGGAATAAGGTAACAAAATATGTCTTCTTTATACAACTACCACTAGCAATTTTTTTCTTCTTATTTTTTCAATTGGAGTGATTGAAGTGGTGCCAATAATTTGTTACCAATTTGAACATAAGGTGCAATTTTAATAGCTGGTATTAAAAGTTGTTAAATACAACGTAAGCGAATCTACGAAAAAATACGCAAGTATACAACAAAATTAAGCATAATTATGTAGAGCCATAGAAAACTACTATAAACATTATAATCTGGTTTTTACCTAACTTACAGAAATTTCAAAATTAATTGCTGAGAATGCGCGGATATTGGTCAAGCTAACTATAGCATTCGATGGACAACCGGCTTTAGACTTAAGTTCACTTAGAGCCCTATCTCATCGGAAACCAATCGATTACAATATTTACGGTAATCGAATCGGAGAGTTATTTTTGTATTCGGACACCACTGTGCGACTGAGGCAGTACCGGTTTCAGTTCGAACACTAAGCGACGTACCCGACACAACTTCACTGCCACTAATTTAAAAATAAAAATATTGGAAACGATATGATTTGTTTTATTGATAACTAGCGACTCGCCCCGCTCTTCGCATGGGCATAAAAACCTTCCTCTTGAATTACTTTATCCATAAAAAAACAGTATCAAAATCCGTTGGGTAGATTTAAAGATTTCAGCATATATTGGGATGTAGGGACAGAGAAAGCGACTTTGTTTTATACTATGTAGTGATAGTGATAGTGACTGGCTGACCCAGCAAAATCCGTACCGTCTGAACGCACTTCTCGCACCTTTTAGACCTTTGAACTTCCACAAACATTTCAAGACCAAAATTAGCCAAATCGGCCCCGCCATTCTCGAGTTTTAGCGAGACTAACGAACAGTAATTGATATTTTATTATATAGAAGGTAGAAGATTATTGTTCAACAAATAAATAATACTTATAAAATAAGCGGACTTAATGCTCTCTACCAGTCAACCATAAGGAGAAAAAGAAAATTTGAGCGATGCAAAAAAGTATAATAGGAAACGAAAAATAAATCTAAATTATTACTTATTTCAAGTACTTAAGGCTGCTACCAGCGTAAGCAACCTTGAAAATACAGAAAATAATTTATCTTTCTGTAAGTGAGATTATCAGAAATCCTCGCGTCACTTTTAACCCGACTACGGTGATTTGCTTGTATCCATAAGTTATATTAGAACCTTGAGTCATTGATATACTATATGCCGTAGTTTTCTATGTAAAAATTACTGAAAACCGTTACTTTTGACACTTTTTGAACAGGTTTCTAAATAAATAGTAAATAAAGTATAACGGGTAGAGCCGCAACAAAAAGTTAGTTACTCGTAAAGCGATCTTTTTAAACTTCATAAAAAAACGTTAGAAGCGCTAAGTAGCCCTCGAGACATCTTGACTTGCACACACGGTTCTGAAGGGTTGTTGAAGAAAATAAGGAAAATGTGGAAATGCAATATATTAATGAAGAAACACATGCAATAAACTCCAACGGCAAGGATTACATAAAATCTTATCGAAAGGATCTTTAGAATAAATTTTCTTTCGCGCAAGGACATTGAAAGGTCAAATAACTGATAAAAGAACGTAAAATAAAGTTCACAGGATAACGGTTTAAAAAAATACAATACATGTCCAGTACCGCCAAATCAGGAGTATGATTAATACCCTGGGCTCTGAAGCGTAAGCTGAAGATACAACCGGGAAAAACGCTAGGGCGGAGAGAACAAAAAAATAAATACCACAAACTAAATTTATTACTTCACAAAACTAATACAATAACGGGCACTATGGAGTAGAACAGGTCTGAGCGCGGGTCAATGCTCTCTGCTCGGCTTCCTTTATTTTGTCCAGGACATCCTGCATCTCCGGCCAGGGCTCGTATCTCTGGTTGATGATCACCATCTTGTGCACGCTGGGTTTCCGAAGGTCCATCGTGCGGGAGATATTGTTGCGGCTATTCACGTGAAAGACTATGTCAACCTGCAAGGTTAATCATATGAAAAATAATACTAAATAATCACGTCGTGTGTCATGGTTAATCGACCATGCACACGGTGGTGTCAGAGTTCTTCGGAACTGCCTCTCAACCTCTAATGTGGTTCCTTGGAGATGGAAACCATAGTCATTCATTTTGTGTTTGGTTTTTTCTTGGTGAAAGCGCGTGACTGCACTTTCTGAGGTTATTTTAAACTAGCGACCCGCCCCGGCTTCGCATAAACACCTATCTCTTGTATCACTCTATCTATTAAAAAAACCCGCATCAAAATCCGTTGCGTAGTTTTAAAGATTTAAGCATACAAAGGGACATAGGGACAGAGGAAGCGACTTTGTTTACTTATACTATGTAGTGACAGTGATTAGTATTTTAACGCAGTAGATGCTCTGTTTGCCAAACATATATTAGCAAACAAATGTTGTGTTCGAATTTTGTGCCTTTGCAAATAAGATTTACCTATACTCGAATTACTCAAAAACGAATCGTCCTGTTGGTGATCAGTCCAAAGGAGAAACAACTGTCGGAGAAAACTGGTACAATCACTTATTACAAATATGTATTGATTTGCTTTTACCCACGACTTCGACTTGTTCCTTGAACATATTATTTAATTCATGCATTAATTGATTAAGTTTGTTGGTTTATTTTTTTTTCAAAATCTGCATTAAAATGAGCAGTTGAGGAGGAAAAATGAAGAATCTTCTAGAGGTAAGTATTCACTTAAAATTTACTAAGTCACTTACCTTATTGTTGCAAGCCCAAGCGATCGCACAGATAACAACAAAAATGGCAAAGAAAGAAGTGGCAAAGAGTGGTATGGTCTCCCAGTAGACCCTCATCACATACATGATACTCAACTTCTTGGACCACGGCATATCATATTGACTGGGCGGGATCAGATGAGACATCACTCGGGTTGGGATCACGAGAGGCTTCATAGGGCCCGGGATCCTTTTGGGTTGTATCGGGATCATTTGACGCACAACCTTGGACCCAAACACTGTGCCCAGTCTCCCCGTCACTGGCAAGAATTTCGAGAGCATTTTCGCGTTTGATTTATTTATTTTTTACAGACATAAGAGGTTTCAAACCTCTATGTCTCAATTTTCTTGTTTTGAAATCATTTGTTGTTTTAATTAATGGACCAATTTGCAACTGGTCCAATTGGGTTTCAATACTTCATATATAATTTTTCCCTTTTGCACTTTCGCTTGCCAATCAAGCCAATTGATGACTTCTATGATTAGACAACGTCAACAGTCATTGCGACAATATACCAAAGTTCTTTGTTTGAATATTTCATCAACTCTTCATATACTCATCATTAATTGTCATTACAGTAAAGAGAATAGTTGATTTTTTCTAAGCGAGTGAGGCGCCCATAGATTAAAGAAGAAATTTGCTTGAGACCGCGCGCGATTCCAAACTCTTTGGAGGAACCAATTCTAAATAAAAGACTGGCACAAAAATACTCTTTGGACAAAAATGTCTGAAAACGTCTGAAATGTCACTAGAAATTTAAAAGTCAATCGGTATTTTGTATTTTATTTTTAATTAAATTTAAATTTTATAAACATTAACTTTAAGCACACTACTTTAGGTGAATATAAAATAATTAATTTGAAAATATGGAACATTCGATGGAACAATGGAGAAATATCAGTCTTGTCATAAAGTCTTGAATCGGTTCGCGGGAGAAGGGTAGGTGATAAAGGTATTTATGAATCTTCTGTTGATTAACTGTTGACCGCGGCTCCGTCCACGTGGTACTCGGTTATATCGCACCAAAAACAGCTTATGTTGAACCTCCGGTCTTTAACTATATTTATATCTATGAAATTTCATCATAATCGGTCCAGCGGTCTAGTGAAAGCGTGACAGACAGACTTTCGCATTTATAATATTAGTATAGATGTATGGATAATAATGGATATGGATTGTACCTCACACAAGTAACAATATACTTTAACAATTGGCGAGCATTATCTCCCATTAAACCATTAGGAACAGAAAAGTTATGTGCTGCGCAAGTAAACATACTTATTGTGTGTAGTAATATAAAAATACTTAAGTAGATTAAAATAGATAATAGATATTACATTTATAAGCATACATTCACCATCATCATGTCATGTACGTGACACGGTCAATCCACCTTACATTTCTATTATTCTTCTTTTTATCCTATACCTTATCCCACTTTCTTATGTGTGGTCGGCACAGTATGTAAGTTCCTTCCGTATAGATCTATTTCCAGCCATTTCCTGCGTCACGCCCCTCCTGGTCATATCGTCCCGCACACAATCCATCCCTCTCTTTCATTCCTATTAATATAGATAGATTGAAGAGAAAATATGACAAAATGATAACAATGATTTTAATTTTAGCGCCTGAACTTTTGTTTACTTTTTAAACCGAGTTTGGTGGTAGAGGCACTAATTCGATCTACTGGCAATAATCATTCCTTTTCTTTCTCAATGGCAAATTTGTTTGGCAGCACCTGCGCTGGCTTTTGACCATAGCTAGGTACCTACATATTAAAAAAGATATTGTTTTGTTTGCAGTGTGTGGTTGCGCAAGTATCTGTGATGACGCTGCGCACACCACGCCGCCGAATTTCTCCACGGACCAAGCGACGGTATCGAGCTATCAAGGATTTTTTACGACGAGCGATAGGTATACAATATTCATTATTTATTTATTGATAACACAATCAAACGAAATAATAAAGATTACGTCATTAATTTAATTTAATTTTCAGGAAGCACATCGCAACCCGACATCAAAATTAATTCTAGTATTGCTGTCAATGTAACTAACTTGAAACACCAAATAGTAGGCATAGAACACCAACTTAATAATGTTAGCAAGCATTTGATGTGTACTGAATGTTCTTGTACAACAAATCATTCCACATCTTCCATTCCTAGAGATAAATCTATAGGAACTGAAACAATAATACTAAGACCAGACACGTCAACTGAAAGGAATTCGAGAGAAAGCAAAACGAAACTACTTTACAAAACACTCAATGATAGAAAGTCTGATGACAGCGATTTAATAGAAAAATTGGAATCTGATCGTTATGAATTACGAAATGCAGACAGTAAAAAAACAAAAGCCGGTTCCAAAACTAACACTAAGGCGAAAAAATCCAAACATAGACAAAACGATGAGTCGAACGGGGACGATATTCACCCCTATTATGGAAAACACAAATCTAAATCAGCGTATGAATGTTTTTCATCAGCCTTGTCAACAAATAGTTACCATTCATTGATTGAACCAAGTTATGAGCGAGCGGAACGTAATCATTATGAGGACCATAATCATAGACGTCACAATTCTAGACATGTCAGACATCGGGCACATGAAAGAGTTGAAGCCCGAAGAGAATTTCAACATGAACCCAAAGACATTTCGGAAAAAAGAACTCTTCGTAATGAAGACAGGCATATGAGAAGACGAAAAGAAAAACATTTACGGGATAGCCATGAATTAGATCCAGATTTTATAGATAATATTATAAAAAGACAATACAGACCTGTCAAGATTTTCGGCCGAAGACAATCAGATCTAAGTCAATTTTCTGCTCCTATTTGCCGGGATCAGGAATTTGCGATTCCTGAAAATATAATAGAGGGATCAGATTTATGCTCTTGCTGTTACACTGATCGGAAAAATAAATACGCTCCGTATAATAAAGTTAGCGATATGAGAAGCATTTGCGATACGAGACTATATAGCTCAAAAAGGAATAATCGACACAAGATGTATAATTACAATTACAATGATTCCTCGATGTACGACGTAGTACCTGTAAAAGAAAAATCGAGTCCTAAATCGCGAAGAAAATTTACTGAAGATGTGTTGTGTTATTCGCAGTATAAAGAAGTTCCTCCATCACCTAGGACACTCCGCCCTCGATTAAATTTGAAGTCACAACATTTTAGTAATATGGATTTCGATGAGGAAGACCGCCACATTCGCAGGGAATATTCTCCTATTAGAAAAAACAGACATCATATTGATGACATCGATTTCTACAGCAACAAGTCTTCGGCAGTAGTTGACCAAAAGATTTTGTACAGTAACAAACAAAATAAACAAGACAATGTTGAACAAATAATGGGCACATCGAATTATAGAGAGTCTGTGCCATCGCCACTATTCCATAATGAAATAATCGAAAATATAAATCAAGCCCAAGTCACTAATACAACAACTAACAAATCACAAGATATAGAAAGCACTACTGATAAGACAGACAAAGCATTGTGTGAAATTAAAGACATTCTTCAAAGTTTTTTACAAGAAATAAAGAAAGAAAGTATTTCTCACATCACAAAAGAAAGTACAGTAAAAAGCGAGCAAAACAAATCAACCGAGATCAAACATAGTAATATAAAACCAAATTTTAACTTCGAAGAACCCACTTGCAATAGTGATACTAATAATTGCAGCATGGGACCATTTCCCATACCACCACCATCTTACTTAACACCACCTTTTTTGAATCCTTGTTGCTATCCAGTATTTCCTACATATCCAATAAATTGTCTGCAGAATAGCTTTGTTGTACCAAGCCCTAGTTTTACATGTGCTACTTGCAATAAATTGGATCAACCTATTGATGAAAATAAAGAAAATTTAAACAATAATAATATCAAATCCAACAATAAAACAGAAACAGATAAACTAATAAAGGAAATTTATAATTTAGTGACTCAGTCTCCTCGATCCACACGCAAAAGAGACGATAAAAGTAATATAACAAACAGAAAAGTTTCAGAAAACAAGAAAGCTGTAGTGACAAGAAGTGTAGGAGAAAGTATAAGAATTACAAGACACGATGCGAAGGTTGGGACACCAAAACTGAAGTATTATTCAAAAAGTTGTGAGGCTATTGGCTCTCCATCAGAAGAAGAACATACTACTCGTACTACTGCTAGCTATTCTGATACTCTTCTAGATAAATTGAGTCTTGATGTGACTGCTGCGGATACAACATCTACGGAAACAGAAAGCAGTACTGATCCTTCAGAAAAGAAGGTAGCCTTAAAAACATTTATCCCATCCCAACTTAATATTATTAATGGGAAAGTGAGTTTGTTTGTTTGTTAGCTTTCACACCCTATCTACTGAACCAATTTTTCTGAAACACATACACATAGAAGTATTGAGAAGGACATAGGATTCCTTTCATCCTGGGAAAACGCACTATTTTTGAGGGAAATTCACTCGAGCTAGTTTAGCATAATTATGTTAGGTAACTCGTTCATTATTCACTGACATTCACAGCTTTTAACTTTGTATTAGTAAATCAGTTATTATTTAGTTTATTAGCTGAACTTTCAGACGTTGTCCTGTCTTAGCTACGAATATTATATTAGAGCTAAAATCATCATTAATATTACACTGCGGGGCGCAACCAGTAAATAAATCATTGCAAAAATGTACAAAGTTTAAATAGTCGTATATTTTTCAAATTTTGTCAATGGGTCTATTACTGCTTTGAGTAGCATTAAGACTTCTCCTTCCTATTATAACCTGTGTATTCAAATAACTTTGTTTATATTTATAGGATGGTGAAGGTAATCGATTTTCTAAAGTACTTCGTTCTTTTGGACTCCTCAAAAAGAAGAAAAAGGAAGTCATTGAAGAAGAAGACGAAACTGAAAGCGAAAGTTCAACCGAAATCGAAATTAAGAAGAAACAGAAACGTCCAAAATTTCCTCAAGAAGTCATCAATTACTCTATGCACGGCCAAGAATACTTTCATCCCCCTCCGTTGACACCGCATATTCATCACGAATTACCACCACACCTTCACCACGAGTCACCGCCATATCTTCACCGCGAACTACTGCCACATCTTCACCATGAACTTTCGCCACATCATCAAGATTATCTTTCTCGCCAACAAAATATTCTATCTCAGCATCAACTTCCTCACCAACAAAGCATGCTTCATCGACATTGCAGTCCATACCCAGGATATCCGGGCCCACTAATTCAACCTACCGCTCCGCCGTGCCCATACACAAACGCAAACCCAGATTACAATCAAAATCGATATCAAACGCAACCTGAAGTTCCTTTATGCCTAAAAGAAATTGAAGTAAAGAGTGCTTCAACGCAGAGCGATAGAAAACTAGCCTTCTTTGGAAAATTTGGCAAAAAGAAACCGATAGAAATACAAACGCTGACGCCTCGAAATTCAATGCCGCCGCCGAAGAACTGTTCCACGCAAACTAAACAAAACAAACCGAGCTTTTGGCAAAAACTAAATACGCCGAAACCGATTACTGAATCTGATCCTCGAATGTTTTCATTTAAAAAGCAGAAAGAACTAGCTACCGGAGATGCTAAACTTAAGAACGTAATGCTTAAAAAACTTTTCAATAAAAGGAATCCATTTTCACCGAACAATCTTATTATGAAAACTTTGATGGGTAGGGATCCTTCTAGTTTCGGAGAACCGCCCGTGATGTACCGACCTAGAATGTTCTTATGAGCATGTGCATGTTGTGTACTGTCTAATTTGTAATGTGTTCAGTTAAAGAGAAAAAAATTTGATCGGCTTGTGATGTTCGGGTTGTATAAATGTTTTTGTTATTAAGAAAACGTTGGAAAACAATTGGTTTTTTAATTACTTGCTCGGAGTATTACTCCGTTATCTGGCAGCTGGCGTCTTTGAAGCCCAGGATCCTCTTTCCTGCCTTATTTAAGCGACTTTATAAAAGACGTTCTCAATTCCTTGGAATCTCTTATTTTTACTGTGCCAATGATGCGCATCTACATCAGCTAGTCTCGGCAAGGTCTCTGTTTAGTACCGTACGTTGGCACAGACGTGCTAACGAAGATGGTCCGGCGGGGATAAAACACGAAACGAAAAGATAGACATCTCCTAGTATGTACCAATATTTTTACACACTATGTCCTTCTCAATACTCCTAGCTATGTGTATGCGAAATTTCAAGAAGATTGGTTCAGTAGATAGGACGTGAAGAGATAACAAACAAATATACAAACACATTAGCATTTATAATATTAGTTAGGATTTCGGATAAGTTTATTAAAACTTAATTTTTTTCCCAAAATGCTTATACAATTGGCGGACTAAATGCTAAAACCATTCTCTACCAGTCAGTGCTTCTGTATTCCGGCATGGAAGAGCCTTGTTGCTCAAAGGCCTCTAAACGCGGCACAGATGTATTGATTACTAATGATTACTCTCAACCATGCACAGATTCATCTCTTTTTTGACGACACGCAGCTAAACCATATTAATCTACAGGCAATACCATTTGACAGCTTAGAGCTTACTCTACTATACCCACCGGCCACTGCTAGCGTCGTGCTCGGCTCGGCGGAAGGGGACTTTTTAGGAAGGGGACATTTAGGGAAAGGGACGTTTTGAAACCGAGGGACATTATGAACTTGAATGCACGCCCGGTGCCCTAACTATACAAGGCCCAACTTCAGCAACTAAGACGACTAGAGAATGTTTCTTTTTGGATTTAAGTATTTTTTTCTATTTTTCTTTTAACCCGTTGAATCGCAGCATCAAGACAATAGAAAAAATATTATTATGTGACATATTCGTGCGCGGACCAATCGGAAACATGCATTATTATTTTCTTTTGGTTTCAATATTTATTTCACTCCGTCGCTAAATATGTTCATAGATAATTAAGTGATAAATTTACAAAGGCTCATCTGCAACTAAAGAAGTTCGAATCAGTCTTAAGTCACGCAAATTTTTTTTTCAATCTATGTCTGCACCATTGATGGTGCAAGTCAATGGTGCATACGGTACGACGGGAGATTTTTATAGAATATCTACTTATCCTCTTTCGTGGGTACTACATGCTGGTTGCATGGTACCTAACAAGAGAAATATAACGAGTGAGCTAAAGAAAATGACAGATTGGACTTTTAAAACAAATATGCTAGAAAATTGTATGTGAATGAAGACGACGAAATCAAACACTTGGACGAAATTTCCACTTCAAAATATACAGCTAATGTAAAATATAAAAATTTTCGTTGTGTCTTTAATTTGGCGTTTGTAAGTAAAATAAATAGCATTGGTTTGAATGGCATCAAATACGAGAATAGTGTTCATAATAAGCTCTGTTTAATGTAAAGGTTGCTTTCCATCAGGTGAGCAGTATGTTTAAAATTTAAATTAATTATATGTATGATTTGAAGATCACGGGTCTTTTCATCAAATGCTTGCGCGGGAATATCGTTCCAACACACAGAGGACCGTTAGGGAAGTTGATGTTATGTTTTACTTCTGCTAAAACCCGTCCTGTCAATAGATGATATATCCATGAACATGTTTCGGTAGACATAACTATTTCTAAAAATAAAAAGAATCAATTTCTAGTTCTGTCTCAAAATCTCTCTCATCTGTCGTGACTAACCATCATAGTCAGGTGACATTGAATCTTAAATGGAGGAGAGGAGCATACTTTGTGACACAAAAATAGAATTAAAAAAGATGTATCTCGTCTACCTTAGGATATCGCAGTCTTGAATCTTCTGATTGACTAAGAAGATGATTCAGTACTGTTAAAAGCATAGGAAGACATTAGTCCCGGCTGAGATCTGTTAGTAGTTAAAGACACTACCAAGAAAAACGCTAATTTGTCTAGGTTCCCTATAATTTAAGCCTCTTTGTAAAGCTATCTATTATCATAATACAATATGGGAGGACAAAATTTCGCTTGAGAACTACGCATCACAACTGTTTAAGTTATATAAATACATACGGACCAATCACACAGATTGAGCTAGCTCCAAAGAAAATTCGAGAAATTCAAAAAAATTAAAATCATCATTTTAAACGATTCTTCTGAACAAAAATATTTAAGCAGTAAAACATCACGAGGACGAAGCATGTTTTCAAATTTCAGAGGCTGCTAAGCCGCTTGTATCTTCGACAATAGGTGCAGCGCGTTCAAATGTTCCCGCCAGCTAATACTCCATAAGCAGCCACTGCAGAGTAAGTAACTACAGCTTCGCCCTAATGAACCAACATACTATCCAGTCCAGAAGAATCGTGTTAAATCGCTGTCATGGAGTATATAAAAGCTCAGCTTATTGGGTACCAAGGACTTTTTTCTAGGCAACTGCAAAGCTGTAATGATGTTTTTTTTTATTTATATTAAGTGTCCTTACATGTTTCCTCGTCTGTTTGCAATCACTTTTAAATGCTTCTCTCTTATTCTATTTAAAACCTCTGCGTTTATTACATGTTCTAGCCTACTAAATGATAGAAAGTTATAATTTACAGTGTTCCAGCATTTCTATTCGTCCCCGACATTAGAGAGGGGCCAACAAGTGATGAAACAAGTGTCTCATTGCAGTAGAGACCTTTCGATATGTGTGACGAAATCCCGAACAACATTAAACAAAGCTTCAAAGGTGTCGAAAACTTTTTTCGCAGAATCGCTTTTAATTTAGGTAAGAAACTTATAACACTGTAATAACTCTTGGATCATCTCTAGTTTGAAAACGTTATAATTAGTAGAATTTAAAGTTTTGTAACTGGCTACGTATGGCACAGAACCGAAGTACATAACATAATTTAAGAGAGGCCTATACCCAGCAGTAAGCTTTAAAAAGCTTTCAATTATTTGTTTGATTTCATGATGACGGCTTTGCTTTAAGACGCCATCAAAATCCTATTAGCGTCTTCTGTCTGTCCTTCTACCTGTCAGCGGGTAACTTAGAAACTTTAAAACCGATGCACACTTTAAATTTGCACAAATAAAATAAAGTTAAGTTTTTCTAAATGCGTTATTTATTTTTTTATTTTAGGAAACTCGCCGTCTCGTACAGAAGTCAAAATAATCTCCTGTATTCCTATAGACGTCACAGACCTTCAACAAAAAATAACTAATCTGGAGAGAATTATCGCAAGATTTCAGAAGCCGCCTGCAGTTGTACACACGGCACTGTGCGAATCAGGCTCTACTGATAACAAAGAAAGGCAAGCATCCGACGACAATATAAAGAATAATACTAACCTCGTTGTTGAGAAAAACACCTTGACATACGTGAATACTCTGGTACCCGAACCGACTATTCAACAGAACGGTGAAGACAATGTAATGAATCCCTCACCTGGTTCTAGCTTAATTACGGTATTAAGCGGAGACTTTAAATATCCCAAAAGAAACTTTTTTAGAAAATCGAAGAAGTCGGGGAAAAAGAAACACAGCAGGCCGAAGAATCCAATGGTTTACTACGCACATACAGACAATTCGCCTTTTAAACCTCATAATCTTGTGGATAAAAAAACAACCAAAATGAAAAAGGAGATCAAGGATCGGAAGAATACATTTCTGACTGATATCGTACGAAAGCAGTATGAGCCCTTAATGTATCAGTTGTCAGCTGAAAGCGACTTCTCATCACCTGTCTGTAGAGATATAGAGTACAGTTGCTTGCCCCCAGCTTCTGACATATGCTCTTGTTGTCATATGGACTTTCTCAATATTGATAAAAATAAAACAAATGATGATTTCGGTTTCACTCCTACATTTCGTGATCAGATAAATAGCCAGAACATGTATTATGACTCTAGTCTCTATGATTTAGTTCCCGTAAAAGAAGCGCCTGTTAGAGTAAATAAAATTCTAGAAATGCCCAGAACTAAAAAACATCATAAAAAGGATTTCGATTTTTCTAACTACTTTGATTATTACACTGATAGACCTTATGAACGCCCAGTGTATGTTAATTACCACAGTGTAGTTCCAACAAGGCCACTAGCCGCACAGAGCTTGCCTAGAAGAACACCTGCTCGCAAAACATACAGACCAAAGACGATAAATCGGCGAACAGACGTTTGCAATGAAGCAGATGAAACTTTACATGAAGACACTTCCAACAGTTGTCGCATTGAATGTGGAAACATTTATAAAAAACCAGTTAATAAAAAACCAGTTAATAAAAAACCCGAACCACCCAAAATTATACAGGTACAACAAAATAGAGTCACCTACAATGATGCAGAGACAGCAACTTTAAATAACACAGAATGTCAAACTGTAACTACAACACAAAACGTAGAAATTGATACCACTCCATCTGATGATAAAACTGAAGAAACACTCAATCAAATCAAAACTATATTACAATCAGTGTTAACAGAAGTAAAGACAAATAGTAAATTCAATAATATTCCCGAAGAGAGAGTAAAGAAAGATGCTGTAGTGCAAAAAGGCACTTCTCTGGGTCACATGCCAGGGAGCTCACGACTACTAAATAGTTTCTCATATGGCGCTTACAACGCGGGCCCTTATGGGACATCGTGTTCACACCCAATGAATTCCTCCCAATATTGGCCAAGTATGTCATATACACCAAAATGTACGCACAATTACCCTGTCTTTATCCAAACGCCTGGCCGTCTCCCCTACGGAACTTGTTACAAAAAACCTTCGCACGTACCCAAAAATTCAACACCAGCACGCCAAGCGGCTAGCGCAGCAACCAACACTGAAGATAGTAACTTTGAAACTGAGAAACTGATTAAAGAAATATACAAGTCTATAGCTCTAAACATAGACGTGCCGAAAAAAGAAACCTCATCTAGCAACTGCAGTAGCGCCTGGAAGCCTTCGAGTCGCGCTTCCACAAAGTACAGTTCAAAAACTGATAAAAGTGTAAACGCGAGGCAAGGCATTGTTAATTCTATGGCGAAGGCAGCTTACAGAAGAGATTCAATTTCGGTACCATTGACTGAATTGTGCTCTAGCACGGTCAGCAAGAGAAGAGATGTAATTAATTCAGTTCCATTGACTCCATTTAGTTCGAATACATTTAGTAATAAGATGACATCGAACACGGTGAGTGTGCAGTCTAACGCGATGAGTTCCAGTGACAAAGACCGCCGAATGAGATACAATAGACGTGGGCACTACTTGGATACCACGC
This sequence comes from Apomyelois bistriatella, assembly GCA_947044815.1. Taxonomy (NCBI): domain Eukaryota; kingdom Metazoa; phylum Arthropoda; class Insecta; order Lepidoptera; family Pyralidae; genus Apomyelois; species Apomyelois bistriatella. The sequence goes on from OX345690.1 coordinate 15,304,500, forward strand.
ATGAAATACCTTCTGAAGAGAATACGATGATGAGAGTCGTACAGGCGGCACGCAGACCACCTACTGCTACCCCAACAGTAGTGATAGAATCCTCTAGTGAGGCATCTGACGACACCCAAGTAACTCAATATCAGATGACTGACGCAAAGACGGAGGTACGGTTAACATTTGTATTCACTTATGATATAATCTTCAAATTCATTTAATTTTTAATAATATAAGCATTCAAAACATGTTTAGGTCCATAAGAAAGAACGTACCAATCTATTCACAAAAATGATCAATTCGGTGAAACTATTCAAGAACAGGAAAAAGAAGTCTCAAATTTCAAAATCGTCCACTGTAGAAGAGGAAAGCGACTCGGATGACTACCAAACTATCTACAGTCAGCAGCTGGAACAAGCCAGAAGGGCGCCAATGCAAAGGGCCGCTATACAATTACAGCTGCCGACCCGCAGAGTCCCACACTCGAAGGTGCATACTTAAACATTACATATTGTTGCCATATGCGATTGCTTTCATCCTGTTCTTCTATTTGTATGTGGTATGTCTCTATTTTGTACATTTCTATAACGACTTTAACGACTATAACGAAGACACAATGTGGACGAAACAGCGTTTTCTTCAAATTTCAAGAGCTGAATTTTTTATTTATTTATTTATTATATCTAAATTTGAAATACATACTCGTATAACGTTGAAAAGAAATGAAATTATTTATTTTCAATAAATATATTATTATCACGTATTGACGTCATACGTATTAGTTCTGTTTATTGTTTACTTCCACTTCCAACGGCAAGTAGAGATGAAGCGGCGTCACAAACTTCACTGAAGCATTTTCTCTATGAACCTGTAAATTGAATACAGGTGTCCTATTCGAGGCAGATGAGAGGTCGCAATCAGGAGAGGTTGCGGCGAGAGCCAATGGAGCAGGAGAACCGGAGACAATGGGCTGAACAGCTGATGTACCAGCAACGACCCCGGTATTCCAGTGACCAGTCCGAACGCAGCTACAGGAGCTCACAGAGGTAATCAGGTACTCCATTTTAATATATTTTTTCTAATCATAACTTTACTTTCAGCAGTTGTAGTTCTAGATGACAAAATGATAGCTTGCAAATCAGGAATTATGGTTTGTGAAGCTGAAGATGATGATGTTTGAGTAAAGAATACATTATTTGGATTTGTACCAACAAAGGGCCGTACCGTGAACGGGCCTTGCCACGGAAGGGCCTTACTGCTAAAGGGCCATACCGAGAAAGGGCCTTACTGAGCACACGGGAGATAACGCGCAAGGGCCCAAACCAACTTTACTCTTATACATTGGTTGAATTTGTTATGGCCTTACTGCGAAAGGGCCATACCGAGAAAAGGCCTTACTGAGCATGCGGGACATAGCGCGAGAGGGCCCAGATCGTCCTTACTCTGTATGTTGATGGTACAATAAAGAGTATATATACCCAACTACATCGCAAGATACATAAAAAATACATAGACTCAACTAGATGACGTCTTTGGATCCCAATAAGACCACCTGTTAGCACATTTTTGAAACCTGATTCAGAACGTTTCGACAATCGAACTACTAATATAGATAATAAACGGATATTTTATTTCTCATTCAATCACATAGATCACTAATATTTATTTATTCCTCCTTAGGCAAAAGCAACCCTATGCAACAAGACCAGTTATGGTGGAACGAAGTATACCAGTACAGACTACAATGTTTCAAGATGCATTGACGACTTTGCCGCAGAGGAGAATGCTCAGGCAACCGGACATGGGCTCCACGCCCATGAGAACTGGTCCGCCTAAAGGGATATCCTGGTTCAAGAAACGCATGCGTTGTGGACAACATATTGTCAGGAGTTTGATTGTCAACAACTGATATAACTACAGCCTGAGAGGGTAAGTGAGCAATGATAGTGCGGGATTTTGCCGTCAGAGTGCGACGCTAAAATCGATCGCAAAATCGATCGATATTCAAAAGTTCTACACAAGATGTCAGCACTGTGACATCTCCGGTTAGATGTAAAATATAACAGATAATGGTGTACTGTTTTCTGGTGGTAAGCAAAACACCGCACTCTCATTGCCATATTGAGCTGTCTCGACAAAAGGGATGCTACGACAAAAAAAAAGCAAAACGGGCACAACGGGGAAGAAATGAAACAGTCGTAACTCATAATAGTTTCAGAGTTTAGAGGGCCTTAATGTAACGGTTGTCAAGGCCAACCACTAAGAATGAATGGTCATTTTCTATATAACGTGCGATCAGTTTCTTTTAAGCATGTTTATATTATGACATTAGACAAATTATTTCTCTCTTATTGATGTTCTTTTCCGGTTACATCAGCCGTGGCACTTTGGCTGGCTATACTACCATCTCTTAAAACCATGCAAGATCGAGTGGGTAAGCGAGACAGCGCAATACATGATGTAAGGCGTCATCTCTCTTACTCAGACGTTCTTGTATGGTTTTAAGAGAGTGGTAAGCCACCAGTGCATTTTCTTCTCCACTTCGCACGCATGTTAAACAGCTAGTTATGATGGTACAAAATGCGGACTTAATAATAAATAATGGTTTTGTTTGTGGTATTTGGGATTTGTTTTTAACAACAAAAGCATACTAAACATGTGATCTGTACTGATGCTTTAACTGGTTCATAGAAGTTGCTACTATTGTTGTGTGAGTGGTTGCCTCGATATTATCATATCATCTACGTAAGTGCGCGTTTATACATTTCATTTCTTCCTTTGTCTATTTTGTGCGAGTTTAATATTAAAATTGTGCGTGTGGTGTATTGTAATTATTGGAAATAAAACATAAATGTGTCTTCTTTCATTTATTGTGTTTTTTTTTAATTAATAACATGGTAATATCACACTTATTTGTATATGGAATAATGACTAGATTCACGTGAGCTTCAGACTATCCTTCCCTATGAATTGTGTAGATTGTAGGAAGCGTAGATCGTCTATGACGAACCTGAAAATATGAGAAGGTCGTGATACAACTAAGAGAACAACCAAAAAGTCTGAATTAATGCAGTATAGATGCTTACCCATAGAACAACAGCGGTAGCGGCGCAGTACTAAGATGCCACAGCGCGTGCGCATCCCACGCGTGGTACTTCGGCGGGAAGTCCAGCAGCTCTAGCGACAGCGCCGCCCCCGACAGCAGCGTGAAGGCGGCCATCCGCCACGCGTACCGTCTGCCAGCTAAATACTGGACTATGGACCAGGCTAGCCAGATTAGGGAGCCTACCACGCCTGGGATAGTATAGAATATGTCATATTTAGTATTTGATGTTTATCATTATCAAATCAGCCGTAGAACTGTCCACTTATGGACGTAGGCCTCCCTCAAGGATTTCCAAAATGACCGGTTAGAAGTGGCCTGCAAAAAGTCAACTGGCAAGGGTTGGCGCAAAATCGGGGGGATGGGGAGTGGAGAACTCTTCTGTCGGAGGCCTGGATCCACTTTGGGTCGTCGAGCCATCACAGTAAGTACGTAAGAAGCGGCCTGCATTCAGTGCCTGCCTACGACTTTCCTCACTCCTCAGGTCAGGTTATTGATGATAAGTAGATTCAATTAACTGTATTCTATTTATTTTCATTTATTTTTACCTTAATGCTTTACACCACAGGATGGCTATTCCTGTGGTGTAAGGCTCTAAGGTCTCCTCCGCCAAAAGTATAAGACCGCCGGTCATACTGCTTGTACTTGTATGCGTGTATTTTTTTACTCGTGTTTGATTGTGCGTATTTTCTTATGCTTAGAATATTGCAGACTTTTTCACGTAGGTTTCAATAAATGCCCATGGCGTCTCTGGCTGGTTTGATTCTCTTAGTAGGAGACTTACCAAAGAACACATTGACTTGCATGTTGTAGTCGTAGTCAATCCTGCCGGAGTACAGGTACCGGACGTGCTCAATGTAGTACAGGAACGGTAGAGCTAATATTGCCACTGTTAATTTCTTTCTTCTATGGAACACTCTGCAAACAAAATTATATCTTGATGACCTTTTAAAACCATTATTAACTAGTTTACTTTATTTAAATACCAGTCTTCAATTAATAGATATTTTCTTTTTTGTTGTGTGGTTTCTGGCTTAAGAATAGAAAAATATCTCCATTGAATATTGTATAAAGCGGCTAAGAGGCACAGGACTTAATTCATATTTTGGACCACTTTTCAATTCCAACACTTGGGTGAATAATATTTTACTGTACCACTGTCAAAGAGTGGGGAGAAATATATGCCAATGTATTTTTACAAGTACAACAACTACAATTATTTATCAATATTGAGGTACGATATGTTCCCAAAACAATTACCTTACAACAGCCGCCACAAATAGTGCCATTACCATAGACAGGGCGCAAGCGTAGTCCATGAACTCTGTGTATGGGGTATCTCTGGTATGGAATATCGTCGACCAGGTCCAAGCATGCACACAGACCTATAAACAAATATTTCTTTATTTCATGTATGGTGTCTCAGCTATGAAGAAAAATACAAACTGAGACCAGAAAAGCACCCTAACCTCTTAGCGGACCAATGCATGCAGACACGCAATAAAAAGAAACAGCTTATTTATTGCCTGTGTTATATATAATTTTATTATATATATACTTACGGCGACAAAGCCATGCCAAAACAGCACCAGCGGTGTGGTCCTAACTGAGAACTGTGAGGAGATCTCCCTGTACATGTAGATGTGTGCTGCCAGGTTTAAGAGTGATGCGAATGCTGAAGCCGGCTCTTGTACACCAAATAATCGCACAAATGGCCACTGAAAATAATTTTAATTTTAGTAAAAATAATAGAGCGATTTTTCTTCCGATTATTTTTGAATAATAATAAATTTTCGCATATGAAACTTTAAGTCCAGGGCCGTGGTCCAACTGCTCTGACCAACTATTGGACCATGGGTCTGTACGTTGATAAGTAAAGTTTATAGTGCGATTATTAACAAAATTTCTTCTTAAAGAGAAAGAAATAATTTTCAAGTATGAGTTACAAATAATGCAAAAAAATGTGTCACACAGTGCAACTTAAGATTGTTATCATTCTAATTTTCTTGTCTTTTTCTCATAGGTAGTAGAGACCATGCCACCCATGCCCGTCATTAGGCAGGTGGCCATTAATAAAAAATATTGTGACATCTTAGTTAGTAAACAGGGTCAAAAAAAACAATGTGCTTCATACAACCAGGGCCCGATAAAGCCTGAGAACAAACTTGGATGAAATATAATGTTATTAATACCTTGCCATGAAACTTGGGTATATGGTAGCCCCTCTCTTGAAAGCCATGCACTGTCCGCCACATGCAGTGATACTGACACTCCCCTTTACAGCCCCATCTCAATAGCCAGCTCCCTACATCTTGCTGTTTCAATGCTTTTGGTGACAAAGACACGCCATCTAAAAAAGTTGTCCTTGTTTGTTTGTTTGTAATATCTCTATTGCTTTAAAATACATAGTAAAAAGAACATTATTAAAATAAGAAGACAAATAAGTCCTTGCTGTTTTACTGGTTTTCATGAATAAGATCAGATATTTTTTTTGTATACTCTTACGTAATTTTTATTATAATTGGCAGTGTTAGGTATATAGAAATATTCTCACCTTTTGTACAATTCGCAGTTGTACAACTTTTCAAACAATTTTGATAAAACGGCGAACGATCGCCGTCACTTGACGAGATAAACCCTAAGTTTTGTACTAAAATAAATAGCAGGATGAATACTGAATAATCCATGGATTTAATGATAATTTGAGCCTTTTATTATTTCATAAAATATTTTTAAATTTATGATCAAAAGGGACGAGCGAGTTTTTATATATTATTGTTGAATCTGACAGTATTTTTTTTTTATTTGACATTGATTAAAGAAGTTTCTTTTTTTTTAATAATATGTTTTAGGGCCCTGGATTGAAAGAAGGTGGATTGAAGTCATAATGAAGTCCCACAGATATAGGAACATACTGAAGTCCATACATTGCCTTTTTTTTCAATTCGTTTTTTGGCTTGCTTTTCTTTATTTCTTTGGAACTTGTAGTCTGGGGAGCTACTAGCTACTACCACCTCTAAAACCATACAAGTTCCAGTGAGTACGCGAGACAGCGCAATACATGATATAAGGCGACATCTCTCTTACTCAATTGTTCTTGCATGGTTTTAATAGATATTTAGGCCACCTGGATTCCTGAGCCATAAAACAAATTAAAAAAATAAATATGATAATGACAAATCATATGACAATGACACTGTTTTTAATTAACCTAAAATATTCTTTTCTTTTTAATTTATGCCTTACTCACGGTTCTGTTCAGTGATGTAAAGGTAAATATTTTGATTGAGAATAAAAGTTCAATATGGTTTTTATATTAAGGACATTGTGTGCTAAAGAATTCAAGAAACCCCGTAGCTATCTACGCAACAGATTCATTGATTCAGTGAGACTCCACGTTAAAGGCGGTACAGGGGGCACTGGTCTTCCAAAGTATGGAGGACTCGGCGGCCAGGGTGGCTGCGTGTATTGCATCGGTAAAGAAGATGCTAATCTAAGAAATATTATGAGCATACATCGCGGAAAATCACTCGTGGCCGGCCATGGCGAAGACAGCCGGAAAACAAAGATTGTTGGTAATCCTGGCACAGATATCAAACTAGAAGTCCCTCTAGGAGTTACGGTATATAGAGAAGATGGAAATGTACTAGGATCTATAGATAATGAAGGTGACACTGTTATACTGGCTAGAGGAGGCCCTGGAGGTACAAAAGAAAATAATTTCCTTGGACACTTTGGACAGATTTACCACGTTAGACTCGACCTCAAATTAATAGCAGATATAGGACTGGTTGGGTTCCCTAATGCTGGAAAAAGTTCATTGTTAAAAGCTATCTCAAAAGCTAAACCTAAAATAGCCAGTTATCCATTTACCACAATCAAGCCCAATAAAGGTGTTATTGTTTATGAAGACTATAGACAAATATCTATAGCAGATTTGCCCGGGCTTATAGAAGGGGCACATGTGAATGTAGGATTAGGGCACACATTTCTAAAACATGTTGAAAGAACAAAAATACTTTTGTTTATAGCAGATATTCAAGGTTTCCAATTGAGTACGAAATATCCGCGAAGGTCATGCTTAGAGACTGTACTGCTCCTCAACAAAGAGTTGGAACTTTATGACCCTGAGCTGCTTGACAAACCGGCAGTGCTTGCTGTCAACAAGATGGATTTGCCTGGAGCGAATGATATCTTCAATGAGGTTAGTGCATCTCTGTCAGATATAGACAGAGTATTGCATTCAATACCAGAAGAGTTGAGACCAAAAAAAATTGTAACCTTCCAAGACATTATTGGTATATCGGCGCTGAAGAACTCCAAAAGTATAGACAAGTTGAAGGTGATCTTGCGGAAAAGGCTAGATCAGTTTGCTGATGAGAACAATCCAGACATTGTAGAATCTGAAAAGCTGTACAAGAGAAATAAGGCAATGATTAGGGAAAAAGGACCACAAGTAACTTAAATAAATTCTAAAAATTATTTATTTGTTAAATCATTTACTATCATTCTTATATCCCTTTTACCCCTTTACGGTCCACCCAACAATTGATTGAAAATTGTTCCAACAATGATGATGGATCAAGATTCAAAATGACCAACTCCTGTTCTATGAGTACTTGTTAGAAATGTTATCATTATCATTAGTGCTATCTGTTGTGAGACTAGAGATAGATATTTGTTGTGGCGCTAGTGTCGCCACATTTTTTATAAACCTGTTCTATGGTTTTTTTTTGTTACTTTGAGCAAAATGGAATAAAAGCACTTCCGATATGCTTTTACTAAAATTTTAATATACCTTTGGTGTGTGAAACTACCTTTGCATGTTAAAGAATAATTGCTTTAACTGTGTTTGTGTGTAAATGTAAAAAATGTAAATGTAGTGTAGTATGAACCCCCCATATAGATCTGTTATACAGTTCTGGTGTGTCTGAGAGAGAATTGGAATAAAAGGACAGGGGCGCTTCTGGTGAAATTTAAATACTGTTATCAAATAAATGATATTTTTATTGATAAAGCATTATACATATTAATTTCAATAAAGGACCTATAGTTAACATTTCCTTACATACTACAAGTATTAAAATAAACAGCCTAAAAGTATAATGGCGTCAAGTCAGTGCGTGATGCGCCTGTGCCACAAATTTTGTTTAGAAACAAATGGCTTAGTTGTTTGATGGGCTCAGTCGCAAAATGTCTCTTTCGCAAACGGCCCCCTAGTCGTAAAATGTCTCTTTCGCATAATATCTCTTTCTCATAATGTCTCTTTCGCATAATGTCTCTTTCTCATAATGTCTCTTTCGCAGAATGCCTCTTTCGCACAATGTCTCTTTCGCAAAATGTCGCTACAGGGACTTAGAATAAAAATATGACTTTCAAAGCAAAATCATTTATTGCAGTAATAGGGTAAACAAATTATGATGTTACATGTGTACCTACTTAATAAATTTGTTTATGTAATTAAAATAGCAAAAAAATTGATGCAAATTGAAAAATTATTTTGTTACTATTTAAAGTTTAGTGACGGCAACACTTTTTTTTGCTATTTTAATTACATAAACAAATTTATTAAGTAGGTACACATGTTACATTATAATTTGTTTACCCTATGACTGCAATAAATGATTTTGCTTTGTAAGTCATATTTTTATACTAAGTCCCTGTAGCGACATTTTGCGAAATTGACATTGTGCGAAAGAGGCATTCTGCGAAAGAGACATTATGAGAAAGAGACATTACGCGAAAGAGACATTATGAGAAAGAGATATAATGCGAAAGAGACATTTTACGACTAGGGGACCGTTTGCGACTGAGCCGTTTGATGCAGTAGCAAATTACAACTGAATTTAGTAATTCTTATAAATAAAAAACATACAGTGCAACTCAGTAGATAAATAAATAATCAAGAACACAAATGTATTTTAAAATATCAGCAAGATCTAGAAGTATTTTAATTTACTTCAAGATTTTTCTTTTGATTCTTCTCATTTTAATAGGAGATAGTTACAATGGAAGCCTTCATAGATTCGGCATTTGGTCCATATTTTTATATGCCCTAGAGTTTTGTGAGTTTTATAGTACATGCATAAACTTGACGCCTCATACATACAACCACCAAAATAATTTCAAACCTTTATCACAGTATCGTCTCTACAAACACATAGCTTAGTTATCGAGATATGTGAAGCCTATCTTGACAGTTACAAACAGAATAATAACAAAAGGCATTATGCATTTACACCTCTGTGGCCTAGTCGTCGTCATGCCGGGCCACCACATTTGAGGTCACAGATTCGATCCAGGGTGAGGTCGAGATGCAAAATGATTTCTTTCAAAGTGACCTGCTCTTGGACGTTTATCGTATATGTAAACGTGATTTAGTATCGTTGAGTTAATATCCTATAAAACAAGTCTTATGCGATTTGTCCAGATATATTTATTTTATTTTCGTTTTATCCCTGTCGAAATTGACTTTTCATTTCTAGAAAACAACAAATATTTTTGATTGAGATTGCTAACATACAAAATATAAAATTTACCATAAAATATATCTTATTATTTGTTTCAGTCCAATTATTTGATATTTTTCACAGTCAATTGCCATAAAAAGTAACAAATGCATTGCTGTTACCTTTTTATTTAGTACATTTTATAATTTTTATTTTATTTTACGTGGTAAACACATTTGAAGAATAAGAATTAGGTAATCGAGCCCAGGTCAAGTAAGTAAATTATTATCTTACCTACCCAAACGGCTTAAGTGATGGAGACGGCAAAACCGTTCCATATGCGACTTCGATCCTGGTGACATTTTGGGATAGACATTTCGTGAAAATCAAACACTGGGAAACTCAGATTTTGGGATATTCCCGTCTTACATCCGGGGAACTTATCTTAAAGGCCAGCCGTTACGTACGGCCAGTACTGGGCTCAAAATTTTACAAAATATACATTTATATATATAAAAAACAATCTTTGAAATCGAAAAATAAACAATAATAGGTAGTACTACAAGTGTCCACAATAAAACCCAGATTTTTGAATGAAAGCACAAAACTAATAAAATCTTATTCTAAAATAGTTTACTATCAAATAATAAAGAGAGTAAGTACCTTACAAAATAATTTGGACAATCAATATTTCTATGAGAGGAGAATTGAGGTCAAGCGCCACCTTTTCAACTTTAAAATCCTATACTTACTACATAAATATATTCATACATGTGTTTAACAAATTCGAACAAATTTAATTAAAATCTTACTAAGATTATAAGTGTCCAAGGTGTGTATTAACAATTAAATATCATTTTTGAAAGAGGCATAGTGAAAAGCTCAAGATACCCACACCATACCACTACCTGAGATATGACATAAAAAAACTACTTTCTACGTATTAATTTGCATTTGTTGACAAGAGCAACGGCAAACTGAAACTCATTTTAAAAGCCTGACTGAAAAACTATACTAACACATATCTTAACAGTAATATAATCACAAATCTATAAAAACTTCTTGCTCATTTTGTTTATTATAAAAATTATTCGGAGGATTAAAATGGCAACACCGAGGGAAAAACTTTAAAACATCGCATGGTATCAATTATATCTTATTTACTAGGGAACCATTCAGCGGTCTTGTAAACAGAGGTACACTAAAAGTAGAAAAATAAATAAAAAATCTGGTTGCACGTAACTGGCAAGATCGAATCAATAAAACTACCATTAAAAATTATTAATTTGTTATTGTTTCGTGTTACTAGTAAACATATTTTTCTCTCTCTTCTCTCACTGTGTAAGACCATTATACATACAGTCTTAAAAATCAATGTCAGATTAAAGTGCTGTACAATGAAAGCACATGAGTAGGGAACAGAAGCAGAGAGAAAGATGAAGCTTTCCGGCAAATGTGAAACATTCAGAGCGGTGAGGTAGTAAATGTCAGCGTTTAGTTCAGGTTTAGCCGTCACGACATCAGATTCGATTTTACTGCTATAGGCGCGCCAATAAAAATAAATAAAAATACATGATAAACAGTTTAAGCCATTGACATGAGAGAAGCGCAGTTGTATGAACTTTTCTCTGTCTTGTCATCTACTCATCTGGTAAATATAAAGTGAAAATTACTTCGAAAACAGACTAGACGTTATAGCTTACATACTAAATAACTATGCTTTTTTTAAAAATCGGGAATGCAATAACTATTACTACAACAAACATAAAAAGGTATATTATGTAATTTAGAAAGTCGTCAAGATAAGTTTTTGTCCAGTTAAATCATCGGTCCGTCAGTTCCATTTTCAAGTCAAAGTCTGTCTTAGATTCTATACAACCCAAAGTAAAAATGAGAAGGCTGGACATATAATCTTTTTTATTATTTTACAATGTATTAGTATTGACCAAGATACCACCTCCACTTGATGTAAAGTACAGGTGTAGTCTAAGATGGAGCAAGGTGGCTCATTAATCGCCTATCATACTACTGTTTGATATAAGGTAATTAATATATTATCACTTCTTATACGTATAATGATATTTTCTCATATTATAAAACAGAGTCGGTTGCACGGTTTTTAAAACCGAACAGATGAACAGAAGCGGTTGAAGTTTTTCATACAAGTCTATGAACTAAAATAACACATGGGCTACTTTTTATCCCAAAAACACAAAAGCAAACTTTGAGACATACTGTAAAAAAAATGGAAGTCAGTTCACAAACTACTATATTAAAATAAAAAAGTCGAATTGATAAGCTCTTATTTTAAATCGGTTAAAACCATAAAAAATCAAAAATTGAAATATACTAGATTACGGATGTTTACTTGTGTCCAGCACTCCTACACTTTTAAACGAGTATTAAGATACCTTACATTTTCTATTCAGTACACATGCACCGAATATTTCACTCGTCGTAACCTTCTTCTGCCTCTGTAGCGGTTTCAGCGGGAGGCAGCGCTCGACGGGGATTCCCTTCGGACATACCTGAAGCGCTTGAAGCTTCAGAGTTCGGGGATATCGAGCGCTGTTGTGCTTGACCTTCTGTGCTACTGTTGCCAGCCGAACCTTTGATAATATAATGTATAATTAATATTTGTTCCAAGACCTTAAGACTTAAACTTGAAAGTCAAAGATTTTATATATAAATATATATATTTTTTTTACATTATTTATATAAGCTATATTCAAAAGTTCATTTTCTCGAATATCATATTTGTTTTTCTTATTAGCCATTATAAAATATGATTGCAAGTAGGTATCAAATATAACTGTACAATTCCCAGCAACTAACTTGAACCAAAACAGGGCGTGGGGGCTCTGTTTGTAAAAAATTGTATAAAATTAGCTAATGCGCATTCAAAGTCAATTTTAGGTTACGGATTGTAATGTCGTAACTAAACCACGCTGCAAAAATGGTACCACACAACTAATATTAAGATATGATTAAGGAATATAATAATAGAATCTATACTAATATAATAAAGTTGAAGAGTTTGTTTTTTTGTTTGTTTGAACGCTTATAACTTGAAAACTACTGGTCGGATTTGCAAAATTCTTTTTGTGTATGAAAGCCTGATTCTTGGGGAAGGCTATAGGCTATAGTACATACACACTAATGGCGAGTGAAACTGCTCGGAACAGCTAGTATACTATAAAATAATGTTTAAGATATACTCACCAGTAGAAGATGGTTGTTTCTCGATGCCTGGCCTCTGCTTCTTGGAGGAGGTATCGTCTCGCTGGTCCTCTGGCACCTGAGCAGGACACTCCAAGTGAACCAGGTGGAATACCTTAAAAAATAAAAATTTAGATTAAATAATTGATGCCAAAACTTTTAAAAACTCACAACAGTTTAATTTGAATAATAAATTATTGAATCTATCGAAATTATCCGAAATTATACCTCAATTAAAAAATTAATACGTAGAAAGTATTTTTTTGAAGATTACAGGAAAACCAATTAGAATTTAAACCAGAAGCCGAAAGGCGGTTTCGAAGAACTCTGACACTAGGGTGTGCATGGTCGACTGGATGTGTCACCTACACGAAATAATGTAGATTACGTACATAACCATTTCCTCCCTAGTACAACCCACACTAAATGATGTTGAAAAACAAAAAATAAATACCTCATTCACGGAATTGTTTGTTCCAACAATGCGGATAATGGACACTGGTCGCGGTGGGAAATATATCACTTGCCAGGACCTGCGTTAAAGAGAAATCATCAATTTAAGGATTATGAAACTTATGTCCATAGAATAAGGTCCAACGCTGCTATATCCCTATAGAATTAGGGCTGTGCTAAACGTTAAAAAAATCGTGTAGAATTGAGGGCTGTCCCGAGTATTCGAGTCACCAGTAAAGCATTGGTTCACCTGCACTCTATCTCCCAGTTAGTTGAGCGAAGTTTCCACCTATATCCAGCCATCAATCAATCTTAATCAGACGACAATCTATTTTGAAGTTTATTACCTAGTAATAAGGTCCAGTGCTCCAACATCCGTATAGAATCAGGGCTGTGCTAAATGTCTAAGGATACTAAACCTTATATCAACAGCAATAAGGTTCACCTGCACGCGTCTCTAGTCCGATCGCACACCATCTCCCAGTCCCAGTAATTCAGCGAAGTCTCCACGTAGTAAAAAGTGGCGGAAGTCGTAGTCCAACAGCAGCATGTGTATAGAGTAGAGGAGATAGGGCTGCGCTGTCTTACGATAATGAAGCTTATATCCATAGTAATAAGGTCCCTTACTCCAACCGCCGTATAGAATCAGGGCTGTGCTAAATGTCTAAGAATACTAAAACTTATATCCACAGCAATAAGGTTCACCTGCAAGCGTCTCTAGTCCGATCGCACACCATCTCCCAGTCCCAGTAATTCAGCGAAGTCTCCACGTAGTACGAATAGTGGCGGTAGTCGCAGTCCCATAGCAGCATGCGTATAGAAGACAGGAGATAGGGCTGCGCTAGTTGGACGACAATGGCGCCTGAACCTAGTTGGTGGCAGGTGTATCCATGTTCCCAATCGTAGTGTTCTGTATCTCCGTTCAGAAGGGCGTTACGGGTGCGACTGTAGGGGAAGGATGATTTAGTTTATAAATAAATATATAAGGGCGAATCAGATAGGTTAAACTAGCAATGAGTTAAGTTTGACACTTGTGCTATGGTATACTAACTCGACATATTTTTTTTAAATAATAAACACATGTATATAGATAAGCGACTGTAGGGGAAGGAAGATTTAGAAATTCATAAATAAATATATAAGGACAAATCAGATAGGTTAAACTAGCAATGAGTTAAGTTTGACACTTGTGCTATGGTATATATACTAACTCGACATATTTTTTTAAAATAATAAACACATGTATATAGATAAACATCCAAGACCTAGGCCACATATTCGTGTTTTTGTATTATAAAAATAATTGGTCGCCATTAATGGAATTTTAAGGAAGACTATTTATTATATATACCTATTTGTAAACCGTTTATCGACAAAAATAATTTAAAGATAGTCCTATGTAATTAATGGCCGGTACTGCGGAGTTGACAACACGTGGCGTTCTCATACTAATATTATAAATGCGAAAGTCTGTCTGTCTGCCACCTCTTCACGGCTAAACTGCTGGACCGATTGTGATGAATTTTGGTATGGATATGGTTATGCACTAGGAGTCAAACATAGCCTACTTTCGGGCGCGACATAACCGAGGCGCACGCGGGCGGAGCCGCGGGCAACAGCTAGTGTTTTTTTATATTTTAAACTAGACAAACCTGATGCCTTCGATGACAACTGCGGAGAGGTCGAGGGTGGCCACGTTGTGAACTGGTTTGATGAGGCCGTTGTGCAGCGGGGGCACGCGGGCCGTATGCATCGCTTCCAATGCCACGGCGTGGAAAACCTGATCACGAAACAACAAATGCATCATATTTGAGTCATCATTTCAGGAATGCTTAAACCTTTACACACGTTAAGCCGATGGACCCGGTTAACACCTGGTAGTCGTTAAAGGATCCTAGTCAGATCCGAGAGGCGGTTTCGGAGAACTCTGACACCAGGATGTGCATGGTCGATTGACCGTGACACCTACACAAAATGATGATGATGATAATTAAACCTTTACTACTAGGATTGGTCGCCATCACGTCGCCATTAATGGCAATTAGTCCATCGTGAGCTCCTCCGTTCTTCGGGTGGCACGTTAAGCCGTTGGTCCCGGCTGTTATTGATAGATAGCAGTCATTAGGCTATGTCAGATGCCTTGGGGCAGTATGAAATATCTGACAATGTTGGCCACTAACACACTCTGATCATGTTCCTATTGGTCTTGTTTCCTTATAAAAAGGGTTACGGAGGTCAGACGGCAGTCGCTCCATTGTAATAACCAGTGCCACCAAATCAAAACCATGATTCAAACGTATAACCCCAGGCTCTGAAGTTTAAGTTTAAGATGCAACTAGGAAATACGCTCGGCTAAAGGAAGGTGCATTCAATATTTCATACCTATATCAAGGGAGGAACCTAAATTAGATATAGTTTACCTTATTGACAGTGTTGCTAGTGCTGACCAGCTTGATGTACTGCACGACCCTAGGCTCGAAGTATAGGTGCTGCCAGCTGCGGCAGAAGGAGTGGTCTATCACGCGGATCCAGTCACTAAAGCTAGTGATGCTATTTCAAGGGAGGAACCTACATTAGATATAGTCTACCTTATTGACAGTGTTGCTGGTGCCGACCAGCTTGATATACTGCACGACCCTGGGCTCGAAGTACAGGTTCTGCCAGCTGCGGCAGAAGTACTCGCTGTGGTCGATCACGCGGACCCAGTCCTTCTGGTCCACTGATACTTCGATGTAGTACGCGTACGATCTGCACAGATCATATTTTGCGATGGCTTATTTGTTCTTATTTTATTATCAAGTCTAGACCGCGATATTTTCGTATGATTTTTTTTGTTTTACCTAGTTGCTGCTTACTATTTACTACACAAGGTAGACAATTAAATGTTTTAATGATATGTTACTGGTTCAAATATGTTAGATCAGACGGCATTCAGCCCACTGTAATAACCAATGCCGCAATATTTATAGGAAATTTTTATACATGGAGCGGGGGTTGTCATGGGACAACCCCCGCTCCATGTCGTAATTGTCGTACCATGCTTAGGAAAGGAAATTGCAGGAAGGTGGTAGTTTATCCTGAATCTTTTTAGCCATGTATATTATCCTGGTCTCACAGCAGCTGTCCTAGAAATAAAAGAGGAGAAAGAGAAGAGGAACAAGTAAATTCTCTTCTAAGAACAAAATCTAAAGAAAGATGACCTAGTGGATTCTGCAGGTGGAAACCCAACCTACCTGTTATCCCGGTCCCACAACAGCAGCCGTATATGGTTGATGATTGTGCTGGTGGCTAACTTGACCAGGATGCCAGGGTTGTCTGGAGCGTCGCTGATGGTGTGCCGCGTGTAGCCGCGCTCCATGTCGTAGTTTTCAGTGTCTCCGTCTAGCAAGGCTGATCTCATGTCGCCTGTGAGAACGCGCGCTCCGCGTTTGGCGCACGCTACGTTTTCTTCTGGCACTGTTCGAGAGAATATGATGAAGATCATGCTATAGACTAAAACATGGGGTCTTTCAAATAGGCGTGAAAAGATTCCTTCAGATTTTCTAACATCGTCGTTAAGAATGATTGTTGACGGTAACTGACTGACGGAACACATTTAAAAAAAAACGATATGAACTTTTAACTTGAAAACCCTATTATTGTGACCCAACCTATGAATGAAAGTGTACCGCATCTACCGTAATAATCACTGTGTGACTGTACATCAAAATGCTTTCACTAGCGGCTAACAATATTAATTTATTGCTGGCTTAGGCATTTTATCATTTTTTTTATTATATTTTTTTAAAAGTGACTATTTTATTATTATATTTTTTTAAAAGTGACTATTTTTTTCGAGCTTACTGACCAAAACAATAAAAATATTATAAACTATTTACTGACAAGAAAATTCACCTTATGGCCCACATATTGGAGGAAAAGGGGAAACTAGTCACTGACGTAACAGCCCGCGGTATCGCAACTCCATGCTTTTGGTGCGTGTCTTTTCCTGAATGGCGTCCAGCAGCATGTCCGGTGTCACCAGAGAAAAAGGCCGTACCACTGTCAGTAGCTGTTTTAGACTATTAATGTGTAGACCCACACATTGGAGGAACATGGGAAGCTACTAAAGCTAGTCACTCACGTAACAGCCCACGATGTCGCAGCTCCGTGCTTTTGGTGCGTGTCTTCTCCTGAATGGCATCCAGCAACATGTCCGGCGTTATCAGAGAAAAAAGCCAGACCACTGTCAGGACCTGTTAGAACTGTTAATGTCAGACCCACACATTGGAGGATAATGGGAAGTTACTGAAGCTAGCCACTCACGTAACAGCCCGCGATGTCGCAGCTCCGTGCTTTTGGTGCGTGTCTTCTCCTGAATGGCGTCCAGCAGCATGTCCGGCGTCACCAGAGAGAAAGGCCGGACCACTGTCAGGAGCTCTTCGAGGCTCATCAGCGTTAGACGCACGCATTTGAGGATTTTTTCCTATGCACAGGATTTTTTTTTTTAACTTTTTCGTCATAGAAGCACCATTTTCACCCACTGTTTGTAGTGTTATTAAGCCTTTCTTCTCAATCTATCATCTTAGCTCTTTCTGAATTGCCATTAGATTTATCAATGGCTGCCAGAGGGGTATGCATTATCAAACGAATTAGCCTTAAAATTAGACTAGCCGCCGTGCTTCGGAAGGCACTTAATTAACCGTTAATCTCGGCTGCACATCTGGTAGTCGTTAAAGGAACCACGTCATAGTCGAAGATACGGTTCCGATAAAGTACACCAGGGTGTGCATGGTCGATTGTCCGTGTCACCTACACGAAATGATGATGATACACCTTAAAACGCCACGCTAGCAAATACGTGTTTAGGCAGTTCTCCCTGCTAATAATTTGACGCTTTTCGTCTTTAACAGTAAGAATAATAAGTATAGGTTAGGTATATAATAACAAGTAACAGTGTTAAATAAATAAATATTATGTTAGACTGTAAGACTTACCACTTGCGCCTGCCCGCCCTCCGACTTGACCCACATCTGGTTGGCGGTGAACCAGTTGCAAACTGCTTTGAATATGTCGGCCTCCGGAGCGAAGAACGAGTCCCTCTCCAGGAGACCTTGGAGGGCTTCCTGAAGGAATCATTATTATTTATGTATTAGGTATACTACCAGGGGGGGGGGACCATTGTTCAAAGAAGTCGTATGCTTGGGTATCATACATACATGTAATCACGTTTTTATCCTATACGAGGAAGACAAAGCTTAGAGCCATAAGACTTTACGCCATGTTTAGTATGATGGTAGTTGAAACTACTACACGCTACTCCATGCTAGCCACATCACCTATATCATGATTCCCCCCATACACTGATTCCATCAGTCACTTTTATGGCCTGCGTGGGAAGAGATATTAGAAGAGGCAATAACAATAAAAGTTTAACATTTTGATACAAATTATTGGGTATAAAATAAAAAATAAAATAAAATAGCCTTTATTCAAATTTACACATTAACTTAAATCCTAATTTAATATATCTGCTTTCTTAATTTTTTGTGAATCTGTTTGTCAGTCGGCAAAGGCCTCCTCCATCCTTTTCCACTCCCGTCTGTCATTTGCCACTCTATGCCATGTTTTTCCAGCAACCTGTGCTATGTCATCATCCCATCGTTTAAGTGGTTTACCTCTTTTTCTTTTTCCATTCCTGGGGTACCATTGTGTGGTTATCTTACTCCATTTTTCCTTGCCTCTTATTGTGTGTCCTGCCCATCGCCATTTTAGTCTCTTGATCTTTACATTTATGTCATGCACTTTTGTTGTTGCTCTGATGGTAAGACTACTCAACCTATCTGATCTTTTAACTCCTAACATACTCCTTTCCATGGCTCGCTGGCATGTTATCATTTTGTGTTCATGATTTTTTGATAAAGGCCAGGTTTGGCACCCATATGTCAAGACAGGTAATATACAGGTGTTGAACAGCCTGCTTTTGGTTGATATATGCAGTTTTTTATCCTTCATCACTCTTTCATACTCCAATATCTTTTCCAACCATTTGATGTTCTGCTCTCTATTTCTTTTTCAATATTTTCTTGTGGTGAAATTAACTGACCTAGGTAAATGTATTCTTCTGTATAGTCAATCTGAGTCTCTCCTACTGTGATTGTCTCTTTTTTACTGTTTGTCATCACTTTAGTTTTTTCAGGGTTAAGTTTTAATCCTACTTTTCCACTCTCATCTGCAAGATTATTCAACATACTAGCTAATTCTTCAGATGTTTTTGCAAAAAGCACGATGTCGTCAGCAAATCTCAAGTGTGTTAGTTTGCGTCCGTCTATGTTAATACCGCAATTGTCCCATTATAGTTCCCTAAAGATACTCTTCAATACTGCCGAGAACAATTTCGGAGACAGAGGATCACCTTGCTTTACCCCTTTTTCTATATTGAAATACCTTCCTTTCTTTTCTAGTTGTACACATGCAGTGCAATTTAATTAAGTACAAATTATTGGGTACTGTGATCAAACATTCTAGACTATGAGTTAAAAATGTGCTAGTGACACTCCTAAGGTTTCACGGGCGTAAATCGACTATGGTTACCATATTTCTAGGGCCATATGCCCGATGAAACATATCGGATAAAAAGACAAAAATTGTAAATAGTAATTTTACATACCACAGACAACTGCAAGAATGTTTCGTGCTTGAGGACCTCAGTTGCGTTTTTGTCCAGGAAATTGTAGCAGTAATCCATCAACGCATCCAGGCCATATAGTCTGTAAAAAAATGTAATCATTTAATATACGAGTAAAACTAAGAAATTAACAAATTATTTTCTACAGCCCCATGTGACAATCTAGCCACAAATACCTGGCAGCATCCAGCACAGCGCACACGTTCCTCAAAGCCAGCACCTGCCGCAGGTAGTCCGAGATGGCGGCCTCCAGCTGCTGGAAGTTGAACTGGTGCGCCAAGCCCAGCATGTCCAGCACTGTGTCCTCGCGAAGTAAGGACAGACCCATGTGACCTGGTGATAATACATAAGGATACTAAGGCTGGTGATAAATAGATGGATAGTCTAAAACATTGCTATACCAGTCTCTACAGGGTCAATTAAACGTGGAACCTTCACAAACTGAATTAATACTAAAGTAGCTCGCTAGCCTAGTGAATGGCCAATCTCACTTTATGCCTCGAATTTTCATAACAGGGACAACAATAAGACATTGTGTAAAGAAGAAAAACGCTAAAATGATGATAATTCCCTTGATGGTAAGTTGTATACATGCCTTTGTCTTGCCATTTTCGTCATTTTATCATCCAAAACAAGTCCACTGCTCACTCAGTTGCCTTCAGACAGCTTTAAACATCTGCCCAGTGTTGGCTACCGACCTTAAAGCATTAAACCAACCAGAGTGGCCATAACACGACCCCCTCCCCCCTGCCAAAAGTATAAGACAACCAATCATACTACTTATTCTTGTGTGCTAGTATTTTTTGCTTGTGTTGGAGAATTTTGTCAAGTGTGTGCGTAGCGACGCGATCGAATAATGCATTAGTGTTAATACTTATTGTGTGTGTTAACTCTCCACGCGCGCAGAAAATGGCACACTTTTTCTACGTGAACAGTTACCAAACAGGAAAAGTCCTGTTTGGTTTAATACTCTAAGCCGCACACACCCGATAAATAAGATAATGATGCACTTTGAGCTTGTGAGGGAGATAAAAAATAAAAATAGCTTTGTTTACTCATAAAATACAAGACTTACCTGAATAAACATAACGCAAAAGAGCCTTGAAGGCCTGTAGGGGTGCTTGCAGTTCTACTTCAGCCTGTCAAAAAAAGCATTGGTTAAAATATGCAAAAAAAACTTTATTTTTTAACATTTGCTTGTCGAGCAGGTTGCAAGGTCAACCCAATTGCAATGATCCTAGACACCCTAGTGTCAATAAAGTATCTAGTTCGATTTTTTATTTCGTAGAATTCTGACAGCTGCCTTTTTGTGGCATGTCAGAGATTACAAACCTTTTTGGCCTAGTACATTTTTTTTGAAACATTACATTAGTTAATGTGTGTAACCATCTTACTGTGCTGCGCTCTGAATTAAAGCGAAATTTTTGGTGAGCGCACAGAGAAATTGTGAGTGATACCTTTCACCCCTTTTTTTCGTCCCTTTTCACGAACAATTAAAAAAAAAACATATAAAATTCAAACTACTGTATCTAAATAGCTGTATAGCAAATACGCGAAAACGCTATCGCGAATAACAAATGACCATGTTTGGTGTCACCATTAGCAAATCAACTCTGGCAAATTATGTTTGTAACCGAACCAAAACTCCAGTGCAGCATTTTCAGTGTCTTCGTATAGATGTTTATATTTGACGACCTCTTTGGCGTAATGGTTAACATGCCTGTCTGCTACTCAAGAGGTCTAGTGTTTGATCCCTAGTCAGGTCAAGATGAAAAATCGTATTTTTCTGATTAGAGTGGGTCTTGGATGTTTATCTATATACCTAGGTATTAGTTATAAAATATGGTATCATTGAGTTAGTAACGCATAACACAAGTCTCGAACTTACTTTGGGGTTAGCTCAATCTTATTATTTACTAGCGACCCGCCCTGGCTTCGCATGGGCATTAAAACCTTCCTTTTGAATCACAATCTATTAAAAAAAACCGCATCGAAATCCATTGCATAGTTTTAAAGATTCATACAACGGGACATAGGGACAGAGAAAGCGACTTTGTTTTATACTATCTAGTGACTATATAACACTTGCCTGATTGGCCTCGCGCATGCCGCCATAGAGCAAGGCCCTGAAGTAGTCGCTGCTGGCAGCCAGGATCACCTTGTGAGCGGGGATCCGCTGCCCCTCCACTATCAACGTCACATCGGAGTACTCCGATGACAAGCACAGAGACCCTATTTTTTCTGATAAGTGATCTGTTAAGAAAAAGATTTTAGTATTAAAAAAGAAATGCCTCTGTAGTCTAGTGGTTAACACTGAGAACACATTGAGTGCCAGGGATGCAATAGTGCATTGCACACAATTAAATATTTATTGTTATATGTTTTTCAGCAGCATAAGGCCTGAAGACCCAGAGGTTATAAGTTCGTGATCAACTGATGGTCTTTAAGGAAATCACATCAGAAGCTTGGAGGCGGTTTCGAAAAACTCGCACCGTTTGCAGAGTCAATTGAACTTTTAACCCAATGAAAGAATTAGTAACAGTGAAGAAAAAAAATACAAAAAAATAGCAACAATAAATACTTCTTAACTTTTTGAGGGCTAGAGTCATAGCATATCTGTCTACTTACCTACATACAAATAATCACGCCTTCACCCCATAAGGGGTATACAGAGCCTAGGATCATAATAACTTAGGCCGAGTTAAGCATGATGGTAGTTGAAACCAGAAATCAATAGTGATGGGTTGCTAGCCGCATCGCCTATATCATAACTCCCAGATCTCTGCCTTAACAGTATAAAAAAAAAACATTTAATTAAATTTATTAAAATCATTGGTAATCATACTTATATGCTCGATATCGCCGACCCTTGTACTTGGCGTGTTGTTCACTGTCATATACTGGTGCTGGCTACTCATCTTCCACCAGGGACATCAAATGTTTGGTATATCTGTCAAAAAAATGTTTTGCTTTTTTTTTTTTTTTTTTTAATCTTTTTTTTTTTTTTGAGGCTTCAGCCACTTAAGTGTGACTATGCCAGCCTCATGGGGAAACTCAAAGGTGTATGGATAGTCATCGGATACACATAGTACATCATACAACTATCTTTTAGACATAGCTGCCCTCCAAAATTTGTAAATAGACATGGCTCCTCGTGACAAAGGCGATCCCAACGTTACATTGAGGTCACCATTGCCCAGAGGACTGTCATTAAGAAACTTTGCTCTGAGTTCCGCGTACTGACCACATTCCACCAAAACATGTAGTAAATCTTCAGTTTTATCACAAAAGTTGCAACACTCTGTACGAGTCCTTTTCATCAAAAGATAAAATTTATTTACTGGAACATGGCCAGACCTTACTCTGAAAGCCGATACTAATAATTCCCTCGTGAGACTAGCACAGTCAAACCAGGGCACTAGGGTAGGAAAGCTGTGTATGGTCCTGTACCATATGCCCTTTGAATTAGAACATTTATCATAGTATTGTTTCCAGCTCTCTACGCAATACAATTTAAAGGTAGGTACATGTTCTGAAGCATATGGCAGACACAAAGCCCGACCACCCCTGCCAGCTGCCTCTTTTGCTAAGGAATCTGCCACCTCATTACCACTGATGTCAACGTGGGATGGTATCCATTGTAACTTAATTTTCTGTCTTAAGTTCCATATCATCCCCAGGATTTCATAGGCTATCGGCATTCCTCGGCTGTCCGAGGTACACCGAGCCAAGTGTTGCAGAGCACTTCTTGCATCTGTTAGGATTACAATATCTTGTGTTAAATCTGCTACATACTTTAGGGCTTCTGCGATGGCAATTAGTTCTGCTCTCATGATGCAAACATCTTTATGTAAACACCAGCCTTTTGAGGTGTTTGTCTGCGGATCATAGAGAGCAGCTCCAACACCACTGCTTCCTTTAGAGGCATCTGTATAAATTTTATAAAATCCACCGTAACATTCCTCCAAGTAATGAAGTGTCAAATTCCTCAGCTCACAGACATTGACATGGCGTTTAGCTCTGTTAAATTTTGCTATATTATCCACAATAAAAGATGAATCAAATGATGATAGCCAGACATCAAGTGAATACATTTCTAGAATGTTATTGTTTCTATAGAGATCAATGTTTTGAAATTTATTATGTACATCTGACAATAGAGGCTTTGTTTTGTTTCTCCAATAATAATTTTCTTTGGATAATGTATCAATTAAATCAACAACTTCATTATCACCACTAGAAGCTAACTTAGACCAATATTTACATGCCAACCAAAGTCTTCGAATAAAAAGTGGTGGGAGACTCATCTCACTCTCCATAACATGTACCGGGGTGGTTTTTATAAATCCACCACATACTCTTAAAGCTCTATTCTGAAGTACATTTAGTTTATTAAGATGGGTTTTGGCTGCATTTGCATATAGAAAACTACCATAGTCAATACGACTTCTAACAAGTGATGTATACAGTCTGCGTAAATGTTTAGGATGTACTCCCCATGTACTTCCTGCTAGGACCTTTAGAATATTTAAGAATTTATATCCTTTTTCACAAACTTCATTTATATGTGTTTTCCATCTAAGTGAACTATCCAGCCAAAAACCAAGATATTTAACACTATGAACTGCACTAATTATATTACCATTAATATCAATTTCTACAGATATTTTTTTCCGTGATCTATTAAAAATACATAATTTCGTTTTAGAATCTGACAAATTAAGGCCAATTAATTCAAGGCTTGTAGTAACTGATTGTAAATCTTCTGTAATATTACCAATAGCAGCATCAATGTCTCTATCATAAACTGTTTGGTATAATACAAAATCGTCAGCATATTGGGATACATTTACATTCCAAATGAATTGAACAACATCTATGGTAATGACATTGAAAAGTAAAGGAGATAAGGGGTCTCCTTGAGCTAAGCCTCTCCTTGCACATCTGGTGATACTATTGTTGTAACTGTCTGTAATTGTGCAAAACCGTTCAGAAAGAAAATTCCAAAGATATTTACATATATTATTCCCTATACCTATGTTCCGCAATGCCATTACCACTGATGAAATATTGACATTATTGTAAGCATTTTCAATGTCTAAAAATAGAGCTATAGTAGGAGCTTTTTTCATAAAACCCATTTGGATTGTGGATATCATTTTGGCTAAACTATCAATACAAGATTTTTTCCTTCTGAAACCTACAGTAAAATTACTAAATAGCCCTCTGTTTTCGACAAACCATTCCAACCTCTTCATAATAATTAAATGAAAGATCTTGCAAAGGCAAGACATCAAAGATATTGGTCGTAGTGTATCTCTACCAGGTTTTGGAACTGGAATAACTTTGATATTTCGCCACTGACTTGGTACAAAACCTGTCTGTAGTATTCTGTTATATATATACAACAAGAACAATTTGCCTGATGGCGCAAGATTCCATAACATAGAATAAGAAAAGTTGTCAGCGCCCGGTGATGTGTCTTTTCTTTTCATTGAATTTTTCATTTCCTCTATTGTTATTTCTTTTTCGAGAAGATTTTCAGGCTCTGCAGTAAACGTCGGTGGTGGCTCTTGTACAGTGTCCGGAGTCAAGGAATGAAGCAATTCAGCTGCTTGTGTTTGAGTTATATTAGAGTGACTTTGAGCTCTTCTTCCTTTTATCCATCTCATTTTCTTCCACAAGACTGTTGGTGAAGTTTCACTGTCAATTTCAGTACAGAATTTATGCCACTCTTTATTCATACTGTTCTTAATTAGTCTTTTGGCTTTTGCAGTTTTTTCTTTATATTTTATATAATTATCTGGAGTGGGATTTCGTCTTAATTGTGCTAAAGACAGTCTTCTTTCTGCAACAGCTTTAGATAAATCTGCATTCCAGTATGGTTTGGGTTTAAATTTTGAGGTAGGTTCCTGACTTATCCTAATCCATGGTATGGTAATTTCTGCCACAGATTCAATTTTTTCTATAAAGTTATTGTAGTCTGATTGAATATCTTGATGGTGAGGTAAGTTATTGAAGATTTCTTCTGTTTGCTGCCGGTAATCATCCCAGTGAGCCTTATTGAAGTTACGTTTTTTAATAGGCCTGTTATGTGTCTCAAATCCATACTTCATACAAATAATTAAATGATCACTTCCCAGTGATTCACTTGTAACGTCCCAATATAATCTATCCGCTATGTCCACAGATGCAAAAGTAATGTCGGGTGCAGAGCTCTGTAATACTCCATTTACCAATTTCACCCTTGTCATCCTGCCATTGTTCAGGCATATGAAGTCATTATCAAACATAGCTTTGTAGACCCTCTCCCCTCTTGCATCATTTTTGTGAGACCATAGACTGTGATGGGCATTCATGTCTCCTAATATAAGTGTCTTTGAATTGGCCAGAGAAAAGATATAATCCCAGCTCTGTTGGTCATCATTTCCCGTTGGGGGACAGTATAAAGAGATAATGTTCTTAATGTTTGGAATATTTATAACTTCAAGCAACAATATTTCTATATCTGAGAATGGGATGATGAAAGGTTTTTTAACAACTTTAACAGATTTATGTGAGACCACACATATACCACCATAGCCGTCTTCTCTGTCTACTCTCAGGATATTATAATTACTTAATCTGATAGTCTCATTCTCAGCTAGCCATGATTCTGTAATAACCGCTAAGTGAATCTTCTCTTGATTCATTAATAGTTCAAATTCATTTAATTTTGGTTTTAAACTGTTGGCATTCCATTGTATAATTTTGACAATTTCATTAGATGTGCAATCCATTATTATTTTTATTGTTTCCCAATAGCCGCCATATTAATTCTGGGTTTAGATAACTTCCCACAAGTTGTAGAATCTCCTCCATTATATACTTGATAATAAGCTCTATCTTTGTTTGCATGCTTTCTTTACAAAATATAATTTCTTTCATGTCTTCCAAAAATCTTTTAATTGTATGGCTCCTTTCTTTCTTATTTTGTGATTTCTGTGGTTCACAATTGGAAGGCAGTGGGTCCTGTTCCGGGGATTCTACAATTTGTTCACTTATCTCTTCACCTCTATTTTTTTCTTGTTGAATAATGTTTTTTTTATTTTTGTGCAACTTGGTTCGCTTACGCTTGATTTTTTTCCACCCGTCTCCACTCTCCTTACTTTCATTTACACTATCTTCTTCACTCTCTTTTTCTCTAGCAATATCAGCATAAGTTTTCTGCGAAGTTGAGGTTGATGGTGATGGTGTGGCCTCAGGTTGAATAATTTTTACCTGGCTCGTTGAAGATTCCATTGATGTCTCTGTTATATCTGAATCTTGATTCATTTGAAGCAAAGCAACTTTATAGGTGCAATTATTTTCTGACATGTACTCTCTGATTGCCCGCTCTCTCTGAAAGGCCGGGCATTGGCTCTTCAAAATTGACATATGGTCTCCCTTGCAGTTGGAACACTTATATTTTGATGTATCACAATTGTCATGTTCTCCTCCACATTTTGGACATATCTGAGATTTTAGCGGGCAGTAATTTCTGATGTGGCCATATTTCCAACACTTTGAACACTGTGTCACTGGGAATATGTAAGGCTCCACCTTAATCCTACATCCATATGCATATACATATGGTGGTAAGGTAGCTCCCTTGAAGCACACCCTTATAGTTTCACTCTTCTCCCATTTCCCATCTCTTGACTTCTTATTTAGCCTCTTTGCAGCCAGTATTTCTATTTCACTTTCAAGTATTTTCTTAATGTTCTCATCTTCTATATCCAAATCAATTTCTTTGATAATTCCATATGAATATATAACTTCACTTGTTTTCCGACACATCCAACCTTTTTCTCTGAAGGCATCACATTTTATGACAGCATCAGCATCTGCTTCAGTCTTCACCCGAAGAAGAACTTTGTATGGGCTTTTATATTTTACCTTCAACACAGCTTGAATGTTTTCTTTGTGCAACATTTTTGCTAAGGCTATCTGTTTGGGCAGTATCTCCTTTGAGGAAATGGAAACCTCATACATGGGAATGTTGAGATTATCTTGGTTAACATTTTGTTTTTCTGACACATAACCTACTCTCCTTTTTTTCTTTTTAGTCACCTCTTTAAATGCAGTATGATCCTCCTCATTAGATGATATTCTTTGCCTCTTTCCGCCTTTTGATTTACTATTTTCACCAACTACCCTCTGCTTGGAGCTAACATCATTATCATCCCACTCCAGTTCAGACCCAAAAATTATGGTATTTATATCCTCTTGGGTGTATTCCTTTTCAGCTTCATCCCCCGTACTTATTTCACCCTCACTCATTATTGAAAGCGCTAAATCACAATATTTTATTTTTAATGAAGGTAGATGAAAGTCACTGTCTTTCGAAAATCATAAAATTAATGATAAAACTTAAATAAAGCACTATCACTTCATTGTCCATTAATTCTTTAGCCAAAATAAACACAAATCTATATAATTTAGTAAGAATTTCCATGTAAAACCAATTTAACAACTACTTCACTGTATGGGCTGTGTGTACCCTACAGATTTGACACATGAACTGAGCTTTTATTTAGTTTCACCTGTCCTGATGCCTGTAAAGAAATCTCAGAAGTTAAATTTGACCTTATACATTTTGGACGGCAGATATGTTTAAAAGATAGTTGGATTGTGGGCTTTCAGGCTACAATGTATCCTATGACTATCCATACATCCTCCTTCATACAGTTTCCCCATCAGGCTGGCATAGTCACAGAACGCCAGCAAAAAAAAAAAAATATTTTTATCATTCTGCACTTGTGCTACAGAGTTATTACACAGGGTTTTAGTTTTGATGGTAACATATTTTTATGATAAGCATGATCTGATAGTGCACCCAGAATCGGTTCCCAAGAAGGGAACTGCTCAACGGCTAACTGCACAAACATTTAATTTTTGCTACAGATAATGCATTAATATCTCTGCCGACAATAGAAGCTTGTGCCAAAAGTTTTTTTTAACTTGTTTCTTCATAGTAATAGTTTGGTCAAAGAGCCTTTTACTTACACCAACTAGAGCCTTCTTTTATTTTTATGATTATGATACTTGCATCTAAAGGAATTTTTGAAAATTTATCTTGAATGTGTATCTAAAACGTTTCTTTACAGTAAGTGATCATGTTTACATCACAACTAGCTCTTCCTACGGTTTCACTCGCCCATGGTATGTATGTACAGGCTATAACTTTCTTCAAGTATATTTGCACCGTCAGTAAACAGTTTCAAGAATAGATTGGATAAATTCTCCAAACACCAAGATGCACATGCATCAGCTTAAAAAAGCTGCTAGTGTGTTCTAATAATATACCTATAATATAAAAAAGTATCAGGCTATCATGCATCATTTACATGCTAAAAAATGTTCAAATCTGAAATGTACAGTTGTAGTTTAAAAGTTGTTTTAAAAATGTGTTCAAATAAACAAATTTTTTATATAGATTTATCAAGGCTTTACAGATATCAATGATAGATTTTACAAACAAATAGAAGCAGTAGAGAAATACCATTTCCAGTTTTTAAGAAATTCAAAATGTGTATATCACGATCATAGGTTGGTCTTTGTTTATATGCGTCTAATCTAATGCGAAATTTCATGTTAAAAGTTTACGGCAATACGGCATATATTTTTTTTGGGTGAAATATACAAACAAAACCATGATACATTTACCAAAAAAATATTTTGTTATAATTAAAAAGCAAACCTAAATAGTGCAACATAAGTAAAAAAAATACCAATACTGTATGAAGATACACTTGAAAAGTGCTTGCGAAATTCTGCTTCTTCGTTTTAATCAATTTGATGTCAGTTACAAACTTTATAGAAATGAACACAACCAGGGTAAAGAAATTTAAACTAACTTCACAACACAACACAACTGAAATAACACAAAACACAGCTTAAAAAAGCTGCTAGTGTGTTCTAATAATATACCTATAATATAAAAAAGTATCAAGCTATCATGCATCATTTACATGCTAAAAAATGTTCAAATCTGAAATGTACAGTTGTAGTTTAAAAGTTGTTTTAAAAATGTGTTCAAATAAACAAATTTTTTATATAGATTTATCAAGGCTTTACAGATATCAATGATAGATTTTACAAACAAATAGAAGCAGTAGAGAAATACCATTTCCAGTTTTTAAGAAATTCAAAATGTGTATATCACGATCATAGGTTGGTCTTTGTTTATATGCGTCTAATCTAATGCGAAATTTCATGTTAAAAGTTTACGGCAATATGTACGGCATATATTTTTTTTGGGTGAAATATACAAACAAAACCATGATACATTTACCAAAAAAATATTTTGTTATAATTAAAAAGCAAACCTAAATAGTGCAACATAAGTAAAAAAAATACCAATACTGTATGAAGATACACTTGAAAAGTGCTTGCGAAATTCTGCTTCTTCGTTTTAATCAATTTGATGTCAGTTACAAACTTTATAGAAATGAACACAACCAGGGTAAAGAAATTTAAACTAACTTCACAACACAACACAACTGAAATAACACAAAACACAGCTTAAAAAAGCTGCTAGTGTGTTCTAATAATATACCTATAATATAAAAAAGTATCAAGCTATCATGCATCATTTACATGCTAAAAAATGTTCAAATCTGAAATGTACAGTTGTAGTTTAAAAGTTGTTTTAAAAATGTGTTCAAATAAACAAATTTTTTATATAGATTTATCAAGGCTTTACAGATATCAATGATAGATTTTACAAACAAATAGAAGCAGTAGAGAAATACCATTTCCAGTTTTTAAGAAATTCAAAATGTGTATATCACGATCATAGGTTGGTCTTTGTTTATATGCGTCTAATCTAATGCGAAATTTCATGTTAAAAGTTTACGGCAATATGTACGGCATATATTTTTTTTGGGTGAAATATACAAACAAAACCATGATACATTTACCAAAAAAATATTTTGTTATAATTAAAAAGCAAACCTAAATAGTGCAACATAAGTAAAAAAAATACCAATACTGTATGAAGATACACTTGAAAAGTGCTTGCGAAATTCTGCTTCTTCGTTTTAATCAATTTGATGTCAGTTACAAACTTTATAGAAATGAACACAACCAGGGTAAAGAAATTTAAACTAACTTCACAACACAACACAACTGAAATAACACAAAACACAATTATAATCCGCAAATCGTATCCAATCTTTTTCCCAAAACCTAAAACTAAAACTCGCAAAAAAAATATTTTATTTTCGTTTCAATCTTTCAATGTCAAAGCAAACACGGGCATGGCATGGGCATGGGATGACATGACGTTCTCTATTTAGCTTGTGGGCATGACACATTTGATAGGTCTATGATGACAGTGAATGAAACTTATGTAGTTTTTTTTTGTGACATTATGCCACAATATGGCAATCAAAGAATTTATATACAACACTAGAATGCTAACGAATAATAATAATCGCAAAAAACAACATTCAAAATTAATCCTTATTACTCTACAGCAAAGTTGATTTTTCTTTAAAGCCTACATATAAATACCTAACGTTCCAGAAAAAGGTCCAAAAAATTTGTAGGTGTCCCTTTTCCTCTTGAATATTATACAACTTACTAGAAAGAGATACCTACAAACTTTAGGTATAATTTCGGGAACGGCTTTTGTCCTCCGTAAGCATTCTAGTGTTATATATAAATTCTTTGATGGCAATCAAACTTTAGCTTATTTTTGCCAAGTGGCTTACCACGGGGGGCTTCTACCTTCTCTTAAAACCATGCAAGATCCGGTGAGTAAGGGAGATGTCGCCTTACATCATGTATTGCGCTGTCTCGCTTACTCACTGGAACTTGCATGGTTTTTAGAGATGATAGTAGGCCACCTGGCCGCTGCCGGAGGGGTTAAGTTACGAACGATTGAGTAAGGGAGATGTCGCCTTACATCATCTATTGCGCTGTCTCGCTTACTCAATCGTTCTTGCATGGTTTTAAGAGACGGTGGTAAGCTACAAGAGGGGTTACCACAATCTCTAAAAACCATGAAAGTTCCAGTGAGTAAGGGGGATGTCACCTTACATAATGTATTACGCTGTCCCGCTTACTCACTGGATCTTTAATGGTTTTTAGAGAAGATAGTAGGCCAACTGGTGGATTACTATCAATGTGGATGGTATGGATATAAAAACTTTACAATGTGGATGGTAACAAAACAACCACTACATTTTTATTTTTTTCTTGTGGTTGTTCTACCTATATTTAGAGCGAACGCGCACTACAGCCGGACCGGCATTTTGCCTGATAAAGACTATACTAATTTTAACGATACCGTTACCTTTCGTTTCGTTTTAGGTACCGTTTATTCAGATGTTAATTTTTACAAATTAACGTTAAAATAAAGATTACCCGCTAACAAAAGTATCGTTACGTTAAAACAACCCAGTCTTTATCCGGAAAAATGCCGGTCCGGCTGCAGTGCGCGTTTGCTCTTTGTTGGCGACTCGAGGTAGGTACCTACATTGTACTTTTTTTTTGTTGAGAAATACAAATGGGCGGGAAAGCTTCATTACCTAAACACCGGTTCGTGATTGGTCTATATTTTTGAGAGTACCAACATAATAAACACCAATAACGTTTCGGCAATGTTGTCAAAATTATTACCAGTTGTTCTAGGCAGGTAAATATCGTCGCTTTAGTAGAAATATTTTATTTTTCTCGAATTGTTTTTAATAAGATTAAAATGTTATAGTAGTAATATTGACGCCCGAAGAATTCATCTGCCGATTGGTATAATAAAATGCAGGTATATAATTTTGGTTTGGGTGTTTCATGAACTTTTTGGTAGAAGGTTGTAGTGTTCTGCAAAAGTAGCTGCAAATGATACAAGTGCGATCTCACGAAAGAAAATTTAAAAGCAAACCTTATTTATATAATTACTCTCCATTATTATTTATATTTTCACTTTGGTATACATTTAGTGTGTTAAAAGTGTGAAACTTCAAGTCATCTCTCAAGTGAGATATTTTACGACAAAAGTACGTGCAGATTCACTTCGCAATATTTTATTTTTGTATATTGCATTACAGGTCATCAATAACGAACTATAAAAGTTTAAAGAGTCTCTGTAATGAATTCAATAACGCTCTCGAGATCGAGAAATGGAGAGACAGCAGTGTAATTTACTTCAAAACTTTGATGAACCTAAAACAGAAATTTTAAAGAAAAGATTATTAAAATCCGCTAGTGGCTCTGTCACCACTAATCTTTCGGAAAATAGTTCCCAGCACAATGTCTTACTGAATACTTTGCGCGTGAGTTTTTAAAGCTTCAATTTGACACACTTGCATGATAAGTAAATATTTAAAACATATTGTGACGTAAAAAATATTTTACAGGCGCCGATATCGAGCAGCATGATCGTGTCCTCTGTGCAGGCTCCTCAGAGCTCCATGCCCATAACCCACAATTTGGTCACTCACTCTATAGCACCCATGAAAATTCATGCTAACAATGCAGGTTACCCACTGTTATCAACTGTTCACGTGCCTGTGCAAATCCCGGGCTCCACTTCCAATATAAATGTTCCTGTTCAATTATCTGGTCCAACAAGCACAATGCCATTGCAGATAACACCTGTCAGCCTCCCTCTTCAGGTGTCCGGGTCCACCAGTGTGCCTGTCCAGTTGCCGGCAGGTGAAACTATCAATGTTCCCCTTCAGATCCCTGCAAATCAGAATATTCAACTAGCAGGACCATCACTGCCCTCAATGCCAATTTTACAAAACAGTCAGCCATTACACAGCTCCATAATCCATGTACATATGGGTTCAAATCCTCGCCCTACTAACATGGATGGCACGTCTGATATGACTGTGTCAAGCTCGACACAGTTGCAGATGCCTGATTCATCTGTTCAGGTAAAGTTAAATAACCAAACAACAATGTCTCAAGTACAAGTGGGGTCCAGCTCTGGTGTTGTTCAGATTCCCAACTCGAGTAATAACTCGATACAGTTGACTCTACCAAACACTGGCAATTCTGGTACAGTTCAGTTGCGTGGGGCTACGAGGACTGTGCCACACATGGTTTATATCCAGACACCCACTGGATTGAAACCTGTGACCAGCACAGATGTGATCAGTCAGGCCAGCACTAGTGGAAATCCTCCACAGATCATCGTCAGGAGACCGGTAAGTACAAATGTTTTATTTTCTAGAATATTTTTTTTTACATCTATGAAACGGTTATAAGTTCATCAACTTTCGGGATCACGAGATCTAATAAAAAAATAATATTTTGCAAAATTGCTATATTTTTAAACCAGAGAAACTGATTTTTTTCATAAACTAAATTGACAGTTGAAATTGTGATTTATTTTTACTGCAAACTAATGATTAAAATTATAATGATTCCAGAGCTACAATATTTTAATAAAATAGAAAATAGTGTAGGGAAAGGTAAAAAAATATATCTCACATGTGCTTACATAGATTTTCTTATTAGTTATGTGTAAAGGCTAATGCTGTTTGTTTTTCTACATAATAAAAAAAAATATATTATAAATTTTGTTGCATCTGCTGACAGAATTCGAGTATTCTATCTTCACTTAATCAGTGTTTGCTACCAGAACTAATCAAATATAAGACCATCCAAACAATTTAGTTATTTATATTATTTTGTACAGTCTAATCTTACTATAAAAACATCCTTAAATTCCACCAACAAGCATACAGCTCGTAAATTGTGGACATATGTCATGTCAGCTGCAGAGTCCAGTACACACTTCATGATACATTGATGTACTACAGTTACCTGTGTTTAGTATAATAGTTAATATTTACTGCTAAATAATGACAGATAAGTATATGCATTGTTTACTCTTTCAGGTAAACAACAACTCCAACATAGTAATATCCAAGCCTAATATTGCTCCAAAAGCACCAACAAACAAGTCATCAATTTTAGCTCCCGTCAACCCCGCCCAACCTATAGTGATTCAAAAGCCCAAAACTACTGATAAAATGATGGTGCCAGTCACTATCGCACCAGGGACACAGAGCAAACAAGCCATTGCTTACTTAGGATCAGTTAAAAAACCCACAAACAAAAATACAAATGACAATCAATCAATACTGATATCAAACAATCAAACTAATGTTTCATCAAGTAATCAAAAACTATTTTTGACTCCTATGAACATGCCAAAGATACAAAATACCAAGTTTATCTTGCCAGTTACATTACCAGCGGCCATGGCCTCAAAAGGGCCATTTATAAATCTTCAAATTGCTAATGGTCAGATCCAAAATGATCCACAAGGAAACATCACTGTTATGAGGGATTCCGCGCCAGTGGAAGCATCTGAAATGCCGCCATTGCAGCCTTTAGCTAAAATTTGCGCAAATGGTAAAGATAATTCTGTACCTCAAAGCCCTAAAAATGATAAAGCATTTACTTTCTCAATATCGGGCTCGAGAGCCGAGCCTACTGGTGCACAAGGAGAGTATACATTGTCAATACCAGAAACAAATGCATCTATGAATGAAGATGTCTACACTGTGTCGATAGCTGATGATGAAAGCGGACAAACTCGTGAACAGTCCTTCACTCTTTCAATACCGGAAAAGGGAAAAAGTTTATTGAACAGAAGTGCACAGGATAGGGATATAGGGCCAGGCATAATCGCAGCGCCGGCCATCTTACGGCGATCAAACTCTGACAACAGCGAGAGGAAAACTGTGAATGCCAATTTAAAAAGACGCATATCTCTGTGCAATGAAAACCTGAATAATAAGAATGTTAAAATAGGTATGCCCCCCAAAAAGCTAGAGAAACATGAAGAACTACATACGGATCCAGATAATAGTGATGATCACCGCGTTCCGTCACTATTCTGTGACGAAAAGTTAGACAAAGATTTAGAGGCTAAAGTTAATACAGTTGATTCAGATGCAGAAGATTATAAAGACGTGAAACCTATTGAAAATAATGATCATGACGCATACTACCAAAAGGTAGATTTCAAGAAAGAAAGTAGCTACATGAAAGAACTGTCAGATGGTACGTCAGAGGAAGATCCGCCGGGACTGCTTTGGAGCAATGGAATAGCATTATTGCAGGGCAGCAATTTGCAGTTCCAAACTAATGAATTTGGACTTATTGATTTGATTGATAATAGTGATCAAGAAGAGCTCTTGGTCAATCCAAGTGCGAAATACCAAACGCCATTGAAACAGCGGATTGAACGTAATAACAGTCATAAGAAGCGAACATCGCCGGAAGATATGTATCGCTGCGACGGCTGTGGATGTCATGGAATGGCGGCTGAATTTATAACACCTAATTTCTGCAGCTCAACATGTCAAAGTGACGTGCAGAAAGCATTGCAGAAAAAGAAGGACAGAGAGCGCGCGGACCTGACTAAGAGGAAAAATAAATTGAAGAAATTATTTATGCGAAAACAGCTATCGGAATCTGATATGTTTTCAGACAACAAAGATGACAAAGTCCCACTGAAACATTACGACTCAACGCCTGCTGAGAGTCATAATGACGATCTAAAGATGGAAGATCTTGTCGTCAACGAGAAATATCCGTGGATGTGTGGTAAAAACGGGTTTTCATGGATGCGGTATCTCGACATTTGTAAAGCCAAGGCAGTGCCTTGTAAACTATTTAAAGATCCATTTCCACATCCGAATCGTAACGGTTTCAAAGTAGGCATGCGTTTAGAAGCAATAGATCCACAGCATCCGTCGTTATTCTGCGTTGTTTCCGTTGCTGAAGTCCAAGGTTACCGCATGCGTCTTCATTTCGACGGGTACCCAGATTTGTATGACTACTGGGTGAATGCAGACTCTATAGATATTTTCCCTCCGGGATGGTGCGAGAAGAACGGGCGGTCGTTGAAACCTCCAGCGGGCTATAGCGCCTCCTCATTCACCTGGCCTCTATACCTTAAACAAATAAGAGCTATTGCTGCACCCAAGATCCTGTTTCCACATATCGCAAATATGGTGAGTTTTTCTAATTTTACTCTTAAGATTATAGGAAGTTAATAGCTTAAAAAAGTTCTGATCATATTTTTTACTACTTTGTAATAACTGTTATAGAACTTTATATGATACTTGCTAAACTGGCAAAAGTTGTTTATATTAAAATGCAAATCTTCTGCTACTCAGGAGGTCCCGGGTTCGATCACCGGTCAGGTCAAGATGAAAAATGAACTTTTTCTGATGGACCTGGGTCTTGGATGTTTATCTATATATGTATTTGTTATAAAATATAGTATCGTTGATTTAGTATTCCATAACACAAGTCTCGAACTTACTTTGGGGCTAACTCAATCTGTGTGATTTGTCCCTATATATTTATTTATTTATTTAAGTATAAATTATTTAGATTAGAACTTATAATTTTAATTACACAATAGTTTAATTCACATAGTTGATTTTTGCTATGAGTACATAACCCTAAAATCACGAACAAGTGAAGTACTCTAGAATTTTCTTAAAGTAATTGATTATTTACTAGAAACAAAAAACCTTTTAATCACTATCAACGAGCTGGAGTCCTATTATGATTATCGTTAGGTTTTAAATAATTTTCATGCATTATACCAGTGACTTGAATGATAGTCATTGGACACACTAGTTTTCGGTGTCATATGTCTCAAAAATAGTGCTCCTTTTTGTCAAGTCAATAAAAAGCCAACAGCTTACTGAACCTTAAGTACCTATGATAAAAACTAATATCCAATGAAATTTCAACCCAGGTATTCAAACCGAACTGCTTCCGTGTTGGCATGAAGCTGGAAGCGGAAGACCGCAAGAACGACCTGGTTTGCGTGGCGACGATCACTGACGTCATGGACGGCCGTATGCTCATCAACTTTGACAGCTGGGACGAGATGTACGATTTCTGGGTGGACCCCACTTCGCCCTACATCCATCCGGTTGGCTGGGCTGAGGAGAACGGCATCTCGCTGACTCCACCTAATTGTGAGTATACTTTATGCCCAAATACTTAAATGCTACTCAATTTTGAGAGCTGTTCAAGTATCATACTGTCACTGTCATATCACTAACGTTCAGCACGACAGCATGATAAGAACAGCTCCCGAAATTGAGTAGCGTTTGAGTATTCGGGCGTTAGTTACATAGACATGTGGTCCCATTGCATAAGAATTTTTTTTAGTTCTTTTTCTTCCTACTAGGTGCCACTACAAAGATTGGTAAAAGTTAAACAGCTGTATCAATAGCATCCTACATAGCACAAGCTTGAATTGCCCATATGACACATTGTCGGATATTGCATTCTCGGTGCAGGAAAACTTAATACTAACAACAGGAATGCAACTTACTCGAGTTAAATATTTAGTTACTCAGCATCATTACATAAAGGAAGTTTCTGCTAATGTCTGTCTGACTATCCTATTTTTTTTAACAAAGACTTATAAGTAATTTTATTTTTGTCATTTTAAAAACAAATTATGTACTTAACCAATTGATGATATTTATATGACATCAATCGAAAAGTATAATGCTAAAATTATGGGCCTTAAGTCGCCTGAAATAAACAAATTTTTTTTTATTTATTTTTTTTTATTTAAAATTAAGGCAAATGTCTTACAATAAAGAATTTATTATTATAAGCCTTCCAAAAAAAAAAAAATTGATTGACAATGACGCGGTTATGAGATAACAAATTAAAAAAAGCATACTTCGTAAGAGCGATTCCTCCATTATCGAAGTCGGTTAAAAAAATAAAATATCCTCCACAATTTTGAAGATGTTACTACAATTAGTG
The DNA here is from genome assembly GCA_947044815.1 of Apomyelois bistriatella. Classification (NCBI taxonomy): domain Eukaryota; kingdom Metazoa; phylum Arthropoda; class Insecta; order Lepidoptera; family Pyralidae; genus Apomyelois; species Apomyelois bistriatella. Next base: position 15,343,171 of record OX345690.1, read on the forward strand.
TGAATAATGATGTGTTGCATAACAACACAACTCAGTCGGGCAACTTTCGTTTTCTGATTTCCATAATCAAAATATGTGATTGCCTTCAGTTATTGTTTACGTCGCGAGTCGCGCTGTATTGCTCATTATCTGCACTTTAATCGAACATCCACACCTTGTTTACTTTTCGGCACGTATTTTATCTTGTGCAGTGGGATTGGTTTTGTTGTGTGTTCTTCAGGTGATATATTGACAAATTGCTCTACATCAATTGGATTTCGAAAGAATTTTGATCGTTTACTGTGTGAGTTTAGACCTTAGATACTTGTACTAATGTGTACTGTGCTTTAGAGAAGACTCAATTCAATTACATTTTGATTTGAAGTAGCTAAAAATAACAAAAATAAAATGGCATTATTTCGTATTCAGCTTCAGTTCTTAGTATCTAAATTGAATAATATCTGTGAAGTGTCTGACTAAAAATACTGCTTGTTATAAACATATCTGATGTAAATAAAATGAATTGATAAATGTTATTTAAATAATAAATTAAAACTCCACAGCAATTAATAATGCAGGTGATCAGAGACAGAGGTTTGTTATAAAAACAATGTCCAAGATATATTCATGGTTTTCCTTTAATCTCCATCATAAACATTCAAGATTCCTCAATATACAGGATATTGCAAAACTAACAAAACTACCTCTGTGGTTCAGTGGTTAAGGCGTTTGCCTGTACACCCGGGGGTCGTGGGTTCGATTCCCACGGGAAGTATACTTTGTTTAGTTTTGTTATTAATATTTAATTGAATAAAAATTTAATTAGTACACTAGCAGCTTATTGTTGTTTCCAGCAGGCTTGAATCACCTTATTATCTTCTAGGGGCACTCTATCTCCCTAAAATCTATTAATAAAGATGAATCCGTGCTTTGAAAGGCACGTTTAGCCGTTTGCCGTCTAGTAGTCGTTAAAGGAACCACGTCATAGGCCGAGCGGCGGTTTCGAAAGAACTCTGACACCAGGGTGTGTATGGTCGATTGTCTGTGACACCTACACGAAATGACGATGATGATTTATTTCAGTCTACAAAGACCCCGAACAGTTCTCCTGGGAGAACTACCTCTCGGAGACAGGGTCTTCGCCGGCACCGCCGCGCGCCTTCAAGCCTCGCCCGCCCAACGGGTTCAGGCCGGGCATGAAGCTGGAGGTTGTTGATCCTAGGGTGAGTTCATAAATACTGCAATGGACAAAAATACAGTTTAGCCAAAACAAAATAAAAAAACTAAATTTGCTGATTTTGATATAAAAAAAAAAAAAACATAAAAAGAAATATATGAAGAAAATAAATAGAATGTTTATATTGCTTCGTGACGTCATATTCAACGATGTCGAGATAATGATCTGACTTGGTTGCTTTTTGCCTTTTTATATATGGATTTTCCAAACGTCTTTTTTCATATAATTAAAAGTGACTTTCAAATCAATTTTACTAAGTGTTGTATGAAATTTTACTTTCATCGTAGGGTAAGGCTCCCATAATAAAAGTTTAAAAGAATCTATAATAATTTTCCTTTTCTGTTTTTATTTATGTAGTAACTAGCTGTTCCCCGCGGCTTCGCCCCGCGTGGGACTCTGTTATATCGCGCCCAAAAGTAGCCTATGTTTGACCTCAGGTCGTTAACTACATCCCTACCAAATTTCATCACAATCGGTCCAGCAGTTTAGCCGTGAAGAGGTGACAGACAGACAGACTTTCGCATTTATAATATTAGTATGGATTAGTATGGATTGTCTGAAATAAATAAATGGAATGTTTTTAGGTGCCATTCCTAATCCGCGTGGCGACCATCAGCGAAGTGAAGGGTCATCAAATTCTCGTTTCGTTCGACGGCTGGCCCGACGACCTCTCCACGTGGATGGACGACGACTCGCCTGACTTGCATCCCGTCGGCTGGTGCTTGAAGACCGGCCATCCGCTAGAACCGCCGCTGAGTAAGTCACAATGTGAAATATACCTATTTTTCGTCCTAGTGTATTTACTGTGCTCATGTACTTTATTTAAAATTATCTTTTGTTTTCTTTTTGTCAAAAATCACTTTATGTTTAGGTTGTCTGGAAGAGATTGCATTAGTGATAAGGCCTGTTGTAGATAGATAGATATACTCTTTATTGTACCATTAACATACAAATTATACATGTAGATACCAATACAAACAATTTGTACAAAGGCGGACTTAACGGATTATACTATTATATTATTTGTATTATCTTTGTTTGTTATTTCATTAATGTATATTTTTGCAATAAATATTTTTTTCTTTCTTTTGCTCGGAAATAGCTTTATCATTATAAAAACAACACTTATAGACTCATTGCTGGCTAAAACTATTGTACAAGCCTCGGCCAAAATTGCAATTTACGCCTTGACTTCGCCTCGTCCTTTCAAAAGCACTTGCATAAATAACTCGGCCGTAAATGGTTTCATTTCTGGCCTCGACAGTAATATACTGTTTGTCTTGTACTTTTTTCCTTATCAATCTCTTGCCGGTAGATGTAATTTTTGTTTTTGACGTGACAACGTCTTAAATTAGGTTGCGGCTGGGAGTCACTTATGAAAAAGTGTAACGCTCGGTAACGTTACGATGAGTCACCGAACGAGAGAGAGGCCCGCCGAATGCCTTGTCACGTAAAACCGACTTTACAGGCAACCATTTTTTCAATTCTCGTACAGCTGAAGAAGAGGTCCTCGTGAACGGTCCATGCGGCGTGGGCGGCTGCCGCGGGCTGGGCTCGGCGCGGGGCGGCGCGCACAAGCAGCACGCCGCCGCCTCCGCCTGCCCCTACCGCCCGCGCCGCCCCGCGCCGCCGCCCGACCGCCTCGCGGGGGACGAGGCGCAGCCCACCAGGAGGTAACTGTACACAGCGGACGGATCGTGGGGGGGGGACGAGGGGCAGCCCACCAGGAGGTAACTGTACACAGCGGACGGGCCGTGGGGGGGGACGAGGGGCAGCCCACCAGGAGGTAACTGTACACAGCGAACGGATCGTGGGGGGGGGGGGACAAGGGGCAGCCCACCAGGAGGTAACTGTACACAGCGGACGGGCCGTGGGGGGGGACGAGGGGCAGCCCACCAGGAGGTAACTGTACACAGCGAACGGATCGTGGGGGGGGGGGACAAGGGGCAGCCCACCAGGAGGTAACTGTACACAGCGGACGGATCGTGGGGGGGGGGACAAGGGGCAGCCCACCAGGAGGTAACTGTACACAGCGGACGGGCCGTGGGGGGGATAAGGGGCAGCCCACCAGGAGGTAACTTGTGAAAAGCATAGTAAAGCGTTTTTGAATTAAGTTCATGGCAAACGAAAATATCCGGCTCGAAGGACCACTGCTTGCAAACAGATTTTTTTTTTTTCAGCAATTACTGTAATGTAATATTCTAATGATTGAGTGTGTTTCTTTGTGTATCGATCTCTATGTTCCTTCATTACTAAAATACAGCTTAATCTATTTTGATTTATGATACCCATGTCATTAGATTCATTTTTATTGCGCGAGTGTAAGTTTTAAATCAAAGTGGCAGTCAATATAAAGATTTTTAAGATTTAAAATTCAAATAACGTACTACATATGTATCGTTATTTTTTGCTGAAAAGAATTAGATTTGTTTTTGTACTAAAATAAAATCAATATTTCAGGGCAATCCCGAAGCCGATGAAGTCCCACTCCATACATACAAGTACACCTACCAGCGAATCAGCCAAAGACAAGTAAGTACGCCCTTGTTTTCATTTTAATAAAATTAACCATTTCATAGACACACAAAAAAAAAGTTGAATGTATTGTTTGTACCAATTTACAAACGGAACTTTTAGCAACTAATTTTTATTATTCTTTTTTTCTAATAATATAACTATTTCTTTTTCTTTTTTAGATTTAATAAGTGATATTTGTTGTTAGTTATTCAGTTTAATGAATAAAGAAATATACTATTTCTTATTGTTTTTTTTTATAATATAAAAATATGTACAACTTGAAATTGTACCTTCAAGTTGTCATATTTTATGTCAATTTAAAATCTTTATGTACATGTATGTGTTTAGTAAAATATAATTATTGTACCTAACTCACTTCACGTTTTGGGAAATTGTAAGTAGTGAGTATTTGAATAAATAGAATAGAATAGACATTTATTAAGACAATTAATTTTTAAATCAATATTACATTTTTAGTTTTTTTTTTATTTATTACATTGTACCTGTTTTCAAATAAAATATAAAAAATTTTTGCTTGTACAGTCAAAGCATAACATAGACAATTGTTTTCAGACCACAAAGAGGGAGACCACCGAAACACAAGAGAGTGGAAGAGGTTACCAAGAATGATCCAGTAAGTATTATTTTATTGCATCAAACAAATGTATTCATTATCATTTTTTGTAGGTGACACGGTTAATCGACCATGCCCACCCTGGTGGTGTTTATTCGGAACCGCCTCTCGGCCTTTGACGTGGCTCCTTTAACAACTACCTGATGGCAGCTGAGACCAACTTAACTTTAACGTGCCTTCCGAAGCGCGGAATCATCTTTATTATCAGGGGGGTTACTACCGTCTCTTAAAACCATGCAAGAGCCAGTGAGTAAGCGAGACAGCGCAATACATGATGTAAGGCGCCATCTCCCTTACTCTTGCATGGTTTAAAAGGTGGTAGTAAGCCACCAGATAATCTGGTGATTCTAGCCTGCATAATGTGTCGGACCTAACCAAACTGGAAATAACTAAACAAAGTATGCTTCCCGTGGGATTCTAACCCACGATCCCGGGTCTACAGGCAAACGCCTTAACCACTAGACCATGGAAGCAGTTACAAAAGTATTAGTAGGAGTATTTCCAAAATTTTAATGACATGTTATAAAAAACAGGCGTCAGACGACGAATCAATATCAAGCGGCGGCTGGAAACGATATCGAACCTCTGAGCGGAGTCTATCCGGCGATCCGAGAACGAGTTCCCGGACGGAGCGAAACAAGTCGCCGCCCCGGGCTTCGCACGTGTCTGCCTATGTGGCGCAGCTAGCGTTGCCTGCCGACCCTACCACGTGGTCTCAGGTAGGATTATGTTATACGTCATAATGTTAGAGCGTCCCGGCGCTTAAGTCCTTTTCTTGAAATGTCCTTTAAGGTGTATTAGAGTAATCCCAAATTAAAAAAACTAATGCTGACGATCCTATTTTGGCCTAAGTTGAAAATATATAATTAAAAGGTTTTGACTACCGTTCTGGATGGTATATACAAAGAGACAATGCTGCCAGTATAATGGGTACCTTTGAATCAGGTACAATCAGCAGTTGCATATTTGATTAATTACTTAATTTCTTTTTATAAAAAAATTATAAAAAAATGTTTACATGTGTTAAAATCTAGAAGGTGCAACTTTGACATTACATGTTTTGTGGTTTTTGAAGAAAATAAGAAACTTATAAAAAGTAGTAAATATACAATTAATGATTTTTTTTTATGATGCAGAAAGATGTAGCGGCGCTAGTGTCGCGGATAGCCGGCAGCGGCGCGGGCGTAGCGGCGAAGGCAGCCAGGATGGCCGGGACAGAACTACTCATGGCGTCGTGCTCGGAGCTGGTGCGGGGGCTGCAGCTGCGGCTGGGGCCCGCCATCAAGGTGAGTGCGGCAGCGCGTGGCAGGTGGCAGGATGGCCGGGACAGAGCTGCTCGTGTCCTCGTAAATAATAAAAATAACGTTCCCTAAACATCTTAATCTTTTTCACCCTGGAACTAATCAAAAGACAACTATTCTTTTTTCCTCTTACGTATGTTTTTTTTTTTAATTCTATTATTGTATATATTGGCATATAAATGTGATTGATTACACCTCATTCGGACATAGTTAAATCCAAGTTAATTAATAGAAACTGTCTGTTTGCAGGTGTACTCAGCGATCCAGCAGCTTAGAGAGACGGCCACGTGATCACTGAGTAACGCCATCACAGCCATGGTGCTCTGAGTTGATCGTGTTCAAGTGTAGTGCAGTGACATACGGACAACTTCAACGTTATATGTGTGTACAGTGTCTGTAGTGCCAATGAAGACCACATGAAGTGTTTATAACAAATTATTTTTTTGGAGACTTTTAAAGCCTAAACGGATACTGGTGGTCGCGTAACATAAGGCACGTTAAGCCGTTGGTCCCGGTTGCCATCTGGTAATCTTTAAAGGAACCACGTCACAGGACGTGAGGTCACACCAGGGTGCTCATGGTCGATTGACCGTTGACGCCTACTCGAAATGATGACGTAACATTAGGGGTTCTAATGTTTCCTCTGGAATCTATGGGATTATTAGACTATATCGCATTGTAAGTGACATTTTTGGAAAGTGCAGGTTTTTTACCCAGACTTCACTGTCAAGATAGTCTTAAAAAACCAATGATGATGACTTGACCTCGAATTACCTTCCACATAATCAAGGTGCTGTGTAAGAGTTACAATTTGCTCACACAACGAGTCATTAGCATATGTATTCATATCTGCATTTTATTAGAATCATTATTGTTTAGATCTCAGTTATCGTATTGTACATAATTTATTTTATTCTAAGAGTCGTGGGAGTCAATTTTACCCTGACAATATTAATGAATGACATTGTGACTTAGCTGATCAATATTTGCATCTATTAATCAAAATTGAGGTATTCCTTTTCCTCGAAGCTCAATTTTTTTCTCTATTGCAAGCGCAACTAAACATTGCTCTCTGAGGAAAAGTTAAGTTGTCAATAGGATTGTGCTTCGAGGAATAAATAACCTTTCAAAATTAGCACAAAATGGATTACTGAGAATCATGCTTTAAATGCTATGGTTGTGACTAAGCATTTCTATTTTGTGTGTTGTTTTACAAACCTATGGGCTATTTTCATGTGATTGGCTGGTAATTGTATTAAAGTAATAGTAAAATATGAAATTAGTGCCCAAAGGAAGAATAACAAATTTTACATAAACAATGTACCTTCTCAACATGTACATAAAAGGCATTGGATGCCAAAGTTTATTATTGTCGAAGTATTGTTAGTTTTTAATGTTTCATTAATTGTAAATAATAGTTTAAGAATCTTAGTGCAATTTAGTGTTTGTTATAGTCATCAAGCCAATTTTATTTTATTTTATTTTTGATGTAAGTTGCACTTTTCGTTTGTTCTTGTGTGAAGTAAATACATGACTAGGGAGAACACTAATTTTTGTAGTCTATGGTCTGACATTTTTAGGGGCCGGGTTGCCATATTTCATGTGACAGTGCTTATTTTGAGCAACTAAACTAAGAATGTGACCGAAAATAATGTATTTATGAAATGTATGTAAATAATGTTTGGCTTTCTGCTTCCATAATAATGTTAGCGTTAAATCTTTAAGTTTATTCAATCGTTTTATGATCATTGATATTAAATTGGAAAATCTTCCACATGATTTGTATACAAAAATAATAATTTTGCCTAGTTACAAATATATATTTTTTTACATTAATAGTTAGTTATATACTTTTTATCTTTGCTTATTTAGCATCATTATTGTTTGGTTCCTGCTTTTTTCGCGTATGAAATTGTAAAAAATAATTTGTGTGTAAATAAATGTGTGTAAAAAGGCTATTAAGGTTATGAGGTGGCCATGTACAAAGTGAGATATTGGTAAATAGTGTAAGTTTTTACACGAAGTTGGTATTATTAAGAAGATGCCATTTTGACGGCATATACTTATTCTAAACTGTTGTTCCGTAATAATAAAATTGAAAATGATATATTTTTGGATTTTTTATTTAGCATCCAAAATGGGCATACGAAATGCGTAGCATAGCTTCGACTTTTCCCTATCCTATTCGGCACTTAAGTATTTAAGTACAACTACAGCTTAAGTTCAAAGTCTGTGCTTTCTCGATAATAATTCTCACGGGTCAATGAAGATCTAGGTAAAAAAATCAACAAAGGGCGCAGGGTCAATTGACCTTGTAACCTACACATGAACGAATGAATAAAACATCTTTCCTCTAAAGACTAGCCGGAGTCGTGCATCGCTTATCCATATACATTATCCATCTCAATCTCAATACATTGTCAGAAGAAGTGTGCGCTGGATGGCGCATTTTACAACAATGCAACATCCCCTTCTCACTGGATCTTGCATGGTTTTAAGAGATAGTAGGCCACCTGGTCACTACCACTTCGTTTGGTCTATATAAAGAAAGAAACATAAAAGAACTGAAAAAATTATGGCCCCACACTCACCTTCAATATAAATCATTTAAGCGTAGATTTGACATTCCTCTTTTACGTTAATGGTTAAAGAGCGAAGTGATTATGGCTGAATCCTTTGAATACTGTTGAATACAAAACACGACAGTAAGCTAGTTGTCAATGTCAGATGAAATAAAAAATCTATTAAAGTTTTATTTATATTGTCTGTGGTAAAAAAGCTTTTTGTTTCCTGACTGTGAATGTTTTTCGAGTGTGCTTTTTCATTAGTTTTTCCTTGAAATATAAGCAGAAAGTGGGTTCAAAATGGCTCTTTATTGTGCAAGTAAGTATCACAATCATTATTACTTAATTTTGTGGTTCGGTACTCTTCTAAAGATTACCCCGCGCAACCGGTGATTGCAAGCCAAACTTACACTGCAGATGCAATAAATTAGTATTTTACTGCTGTTATTTATTATACATTTTATTTGAAAGCTAATTTTGTTTTAACTTTAATAATTTTATAATAGTTTTATTTGCATTTATCATAAAAAATGGTAAAAGTTTCAAAAATAACCTTACTTATTACTTGCATTTTATCTTAGTATCAAATGAAGTACCAGAAGTCGCGGTGGTCTCTCCATCTTCCGGAGCCGTGTTTGAGAAGCGTATCATTGAGAAGTACATAATAGAAAATGGCGTGGATCCCATCAACGGAAAAGAACTGCGAGTGGAAGACCTTATTGAGATCAAAAGTTAGTATAAACAATAATCTTAGCATTTCTTTTGTCTGAACCAGGATGTCTATTATCTACTAGAGAACTACGCTAGGCATGCTGCACGATAAATAAGCATTTTCAGTTTTAATTTCTGTCAATGTAAATATGAGAAAATAACTATATCTATGTTGTACCAGATAATAAATAGTAGATTGTTAGACAAGGGAGGAAAGGAATAAGTCCGAGCAGGAATTATTCCTTTTACCCGTGTTAAACACTCTACTTTTCATTTCGAATATAAGGAAAGTACAAAAAGAAATTTTTCTTTAAATTAATAATAGTAAAAACATGAGTAGTGCCTTCTTAAATGATTTTGTGTTGGTAATTCAGTTTTAAATTTTAAATATAGAACATTCCGCTTAAGATCAGCGCACACCAAGAGCACTGCAGAGGGGTTACCATCAACTGTTTTAGCGAGTTTAGTTTTATCAAAAATGAAAAATTGAATAAACCTCTTAACGTGATGTTCAGTACCGTCGCGTTTGTACATGTGTTTATTTTTCACTGTATTCCCATATTCATGAAGTAAATATTTTAGTGTTATCAGAAAACGCTTTGCTCTAGTGTGTGCTGACCCTAATAATTTTTTTTAAATTATACTGGCTGTTTAGACTTCCACATTTTATTTTTGTTGAAAATTTTTTTTGCCGATTTCCTTCCAAATTCACAGGCAAAGTTAAGTTCTAATTTTGAAATTTCTTTCCTGCCCTAAGGAAGAAAGTGATTACTATGTGTTTTTTCGTCTCGTGGGAGGACATGAAGCGTTTTCCACCTTATACTCAGATCAGGAAAATACTACTTTCGGAGTATGAGAAATGAAAAAGCATATTAAAATTGGCTTTCACATTCTAAATTCTAGAAATATACATACTGTGAATATTATTATCTGATTACTAATAACAATTCCTATTAAATATTTGTATGCTATGCCTTTGCAATAATCATGTCACTTATTTGTATCAATTTTCACATAATACTTTTCCCATAGCTCCATCAATAGTGAAGCCCAAGCCTCCAAGTGCCACATCCATTCCAGCAACTCTCAAGAGCATGCAAGATGAGTGGGACGCACTGATGCTGCATGCCTTTACCCAGCGCCAGCAACTGCAAACTGCTAGGCAGGTCAGTTAACCCAAAAATATTCATAAAAAATAATATTGGTTATACTAGGCTTTGTAGTTTCTGGATTGAAAGTAAACTTCTTCCTTTCTTTTTACATGTCATAAAGACAAATAAGGCATCTGAACCAAATAGGGTTTTATATGAATTTTGAACGAAAAAAAGTGGACTGTATCTCGAAAACAAAACGAAGCGTAATTTCGCAATCTTACAAGATACAAAACTAAATTTTATTTGATTGCTAATCAGCTTACCTGGAGCCTGGCGTTCCGATGCTCTGCGTCGAGTTGCGGTCTTGGGCGGACTCAGAGCTGGACCAGATGAGCGTTACCTTCAACCACTATTATGACGCACACACAGTTTAAAGCCGAACAGCAATCTTTATTTTTGATTTAATGGCAAAATAATAATAAATGACTTGGTAACTTGATAAAAGTGCCTGAGACCCGACAAATCCGAGAGTTTCAGCGTGCGCGCGCGACGACCGCCAACAACGATTCTCTAAACTTCTAGAATGATCGAACACGGGGTTGCCATACTACTTATCGAAAAAATGGACAACCCGTGTTACCATTATTATTATTTATTAATATGACAACATTAAACATTCCGCCCACCTAAATGTGACGGCATGCTCATAGATGCCGCGATATTTACGATAACAATAACGACAAATACTTTTAAAACTACGAAAAGATGCTGTTGAAAACAGTACATTAATTAAAACTTAACGATTAACGACAACTAAATTTACACTTAGCCTTGTGCTAACAAGGGCTAGGTGACCGATAACTTAATATTTTAGGAAACTAAGAGTCAATTGCCATGGGCAAAGGACAAATTTTAACGATTGGTCTTTTGTACTGACCGACGGCAGTTTTTACCGTTACTACTCGACAAATTCCATCTGCACCAGGGTGCAGGGCAATGATACGACCTAATGGCCATTTTAGAGGATCTAATGTTTCATTAACTATAAGCACCATTGTACCTACAGTAAGGTTAGGATAAGTTTTGTCCCATTTTGCTCTTTGCTGTAGCGTGTGTATGTATTCACTTTGCCATCGGTACCAAAATGACTGATGGATTCTCTGAATTAATTTCCACCGCTGTTGAACGCTAACATTTAAATGTGTGAGGTTTTCCTCGGGCATAATCGAAAGAGGTTCCAATGTTAGGAAATGTCCCGGGGTTAAAGCTGAGAGATCATTAGCATCCGAACTAAGAGGTGTCAAAGGTCGCGAATTTAGCATAGCCTCTACCTGTGTCAATACAGTATAAAATTCCTCGAAAGTCAAACGTTGTGTACCGATAGCCCGAGCGAGATGTGTCTTCACTGACTTGATTCCCGCCTCTGCCAATCCATTGAAATGCGGACTCCCAGGAGGACTGAACGAGAACTTAATCTCCTGAGACTCAGCGGCTTTTTGCATCAGAGAACCAAGATAGTTACTAGCACCGATAAAATTTCTGCCCTGATCGGAGACGAGATGGCTGCATCGACCACGACGAGCGATAAATCTACGCAAAACGGCGAGGAAAGCCTCTGTTGACAATTCCGATGCGAGCTCAATGTGTAAAGCTTTGGTAGCGGCGCACACGAAAACACAGATGTACCCTTTAAAGGTTTTGACACCACGACCACGACCAAGAGCTATACTGAACGGTCCACCATAATCGACAACTGAATTTGAAAAACATTTAAGTTGGTTAACACGATATGAAGGAAAGTTTCCCATAAGCGGAGCAGGAGCAAGTTGGGGACGAACTCGAAAACATTTAATACAACCCGAGATTACCGAACGAATAGCGCGCTTACACGATAGTATCCAAAAATTCTGTGCAAGGAGATTTTGAAGAGTTTGAGCACCAGGATGCATAAAGCGAAGATGATATTCCGAAATTATCAGAGAAGTGAAGCGATGACAACGGGGCAATAAAAGCGGGTGTTTTGCTTCAAAGCAAATTTTTGCATTAGCAAGGCGACCGCCCACCCTGAGAAGACCCGCCTCGTCAACGAAAGGTGATAATTTGCGAAGACTCTTAGGGAGTGAGTTGGAAGAATCCATTTTTAAAAGTTCCAACTCCGACGAAAATACACTCTCTTGCACATACTTAACCAAAAAATTAAGCGCTCTTTGAACCTCAAACGGTTGTAAAGACCCTTCGACACGATTTTCAATAATTTTGCATTTACAATTCTGTGTAAACCGAAAGCAATAAGCTAAGACACGTTGGAGTGTCTTCAACGATGAGAATCTTTTTAAAAGGTTTTCGACAAAATCGTCATTGTTAGACGAAACGAGAACGACAATTTTTTGTTCATCGTGAACAATATCTTTATTTGCTATCAACGCTGACTTGGGCCAAGTTTCACTACGGTTTTTTAGCCACGAAGGTCCGTTCCACCAGCAACTTAGATTAACTAAGTTACTAGGTAGTAGCCCTCGAGACCCACAGTCTGCTGGGTTGTCAGCAGTTCTTACATGATGCCAGGAGTCGGGAGGAACAAGCTCTTGAATGTGATTCACACGATTGGCCACGAACGTCTTCCATTTCGACGGACACGACTTAATCCAGGTCAACGCCACCGTTGAGTCCGACCATGCGAAGATCTCATTTATCAAGTGAAAGGGCTTCAGAGCCTCCACGACTGACGCTATCAAATCCGATAAAAGAACTGCTGCAACCAATTCAAGACGCGGTATCGACACTTTACGTAGTGGTGCAACTTTGGACTTGGCACAAACCAATTGGACAGCGATATCTTCTTTTTTGCTCATCATACGAAAATAGACTACAGCACAAAACCCACGCTCTGACGCATCACAAAATCCATGGAGTTGTAGTACGTCAAATTCCTCGACCATACGGCGAGGAATAGCCACAGAGCTCAATGATGAAAGTTGGGCCTTAAGTTCCTGCCATTCTAACCTAATATTTTCCGGAACGTCGTCATCCCATGAAACACCGGAAATCCAGAGTAATTGCATTAGGTACTTAGCGAGAAAAGTGACGGGAGAAAGAAAACCCAACGGATCGAAGATCCGGGCTATTTCCGAAAGAATGGTGCGCTTTGTGCAACGCCCGTGATGAATACTCGATACGAGAAAACGAAAAGAATCTGATTGAGGTTGCCAAAGCAATCCCAATATTTTAAGTGAGATGTCAGACATCTCATCGAAATTTATAAAATCTTGTGAGTAGAGGTCTGAAGATGGAAGATTTTCCAGAAAATCACTGCTGTTGGAAGTCCACTTTCTCAGATGAAAACCACCTGACGACAATATTTTTGTGAGTTCCTCCTGAATCGAGCGAGCTTCTTCGACAGAGGCTGCTCCTGTGACGACGTCATCAACGTAAATGTCGCGAGTGAGAACAGCAGCACCATTTGGATAAGCGCTTGTAGCGTCTATGGCAAGCTGAGCTATGGTACGAAGGGCTTGGAACGGTGCAGAAGAGACACCATACGTCACCGTCTTAAGGCAATAGTCTCGAACTGGACTCGAGGCTGAGGGCCGCCACAGGATGCGCTGATAGTTAGCGTCTTCACTGGGAACTAGAATCTGCCTATACATTTGCTTGACATCGCCCGTAAAGACGATGGCATGCCAACGAAAGCGCATAAGCAGATCGAAAATGTTGGTTTGGAGTTTAGGACCAGCTAGAAGAGTGCAATTTAACGAAATCCCTTTGCTATCTTTGGCGCTGGCGTCGAAGACAACGCGCAAAGGTGTAGTCACTGAATCACGCAGTATACCATGATGAGGGATGTAATAAAATTGACCTTCACTTATAGCGGGAGGGTCCACTTCTTCTAAGTGGTTACGAGACTCATAATCTTCCATAAATTCAACATAAGACCTTTTGAACTCAGGATTGCAATTTAATTTGCGTTCCAACGATAAAAATCTCTTAAGAGCAATTTCACGAGAATTGAAGAACGTAGGTTTATTCGCAGGATCAACAAAAGGTAAAGGTACCACGAATCTACCCTCTTCATTGCGATAATAATTTGAACGATAATAATCTTCGCAACATTGGTCCTCCTTCGATACGAAAGGTTTAGTCGGAGAACTAACACTCTCTAATTCCCAAAATTTCTTAATAGAATTATCGAGTGACAATGTCGGTGAAAGATCCGATACGAAAAAACAATGTTTATTATTGTTACGACAAGAGATGACAGCGTTTGATGTGAGTTGACTTCCGTCACACTCACCCATAACGATCCATCCGAAGACGGTATTCAAAGCGGTAGGTTGTCCAGGCTTTCCTCGCCGAAGGCCAGGTAACAATGACGAAGCGAAAATATCTGCATTGAGCAGCATGTCCACTGGCGCCGAGCGAACAAAGTCAGGATCCGCAAGCGACAAGTTATTTATGTGTGACCACCTCGACGAATCGATAGGTTGGGTAGGCTGATCAGCACATATCGACGACAAAACGAGAGCTTCGAATTTAATATTCGACGACAAAGTTATATTACCAAGCGGCTTAATTTCACATAAAAGTGAGCCGAGTGGTTGAGCGACAGAACTGCCAATACCATAGACAGCATGTTGGCCACGACAAATATTTAACCCTAGCCTTTTTGCGCAGGATTTAGAAATAAAATTACATGTACTTGCACAATCAAGAAGTGCCCTCACAGGTTGGAAGTTACCGGAACTATCCTTAATCAAAACTTTAACAGTAGAAAATAAAGTAGTGTTTTCTCTGTTCACTGAAGTTAACACTGTGTTACTATTGCAGGCACTTATATTACCACTAGGCGGAGAGTTACCAGTCTCCTTGGGTACAGGTGATTGTATGTTCTTAGTGAAATGTAATAAAGTGTGATGTGAACGATTACACACACTACAATGAGAAGCACGACAAACTTTCACTCGATGGGCATTTGAAAAACATAAAATACACAGACCCTTTTCTTTAACAAATTTAAACCGATCAAAACTATCAAGTTTCAAAAATTTTGTACAACTGGTAAGATCATGTCGTTCAGTACAAAATACACAAGAAAGATTCGAAACAACTAATGCTGTTTTATTTTTAGTCAGTGGTTTAATATAAGATGGCTTAATGCTTGAATTTTCTAAAGCTTTGCTTCGTTTATCGATAAAGTTTTTCAAATCATCAAACTTCGGAACATCAACATTCGAAGTAAGTTGTAACTCAAATGCTTCACGAGTAGCTATATCTAATTTCGACCATAATAAATAATACAGCATGAAATTCTGATCAGGAAGATTAAATTTTAACAAAATACTTAAATTCTCATTGAATGTCCGGAATACTCTTTCTAAGTCATTTTTATTTTTGACTGGTTCACAATTCAACATCTTTTCATAGTACATAACTGCAATTTGTCTCTTCCTATTATAGTAGTTAGACAAGGTATCATATGCATGAACATAGTTATCACTAGACAAAGGAAAGCTTTTAATTAATTCATATGCGGAACCCTGAACACTCGACAAAAGGTAATGTAGTTTTTCTACATCACTGATAGTGTTCCGATTATGAATCAATGAGTCAAAAAGTTCCTTGAAGGATACCCAATTTTCCAATTTCCCATCGAACGGTTTAATGGATATTTTAGGTAGTTTAGCTATGTTATTTTCTGAAATTAAAAGTTTATTTTCAGTTTGTTTACTACTGGTACCCTGTCTTAACCTACTTTTCACAGAACTCAAACGATTTTCGAATTCTCTTGTGACTTCATATTCCTCAAGACGTTGTGCCTTTTGAAGTGGTCGCAAGATTCGTATTTGCGCTTCATGAAAGTCCTTTTCAATATCTTTAAAATCGGACTCAGTATAGCCTAGCAATTCTGAATTTTCGATATGTTCTAAACGCATAATACAATAATCCCGCGCGACACGAAAAGCATCTACAGTAATGGGTTCAAGGTCACTATTATTGTGTTCACTCATTTTGCTTTAAAATACTAAATTTAACATACAAAACAAAACAGCGATAAGAAAAGAAAACCGAGAATGTAAACAACAATATTACAATAATTTGAAACCCAACAATACGTCACTCGAATTGACGTCGACGTTTTGACTTTGACAGATGAGTTTAACGTTATTGGATACAAGTAAATTTAGCCAACTACTATAATTACTATGGTGACTTAAAGCGAAAGTTGTACTGCCAACTTAACGATAACGAAAACGACAAATGAAAGATGGCGTACAACAAACAACTAACGTAAGTACCAACAAAAACGACAAAATGGTCAAGGCAAATTATCAAGTACCTCACAAGAAAAATAAAAATGAAATGATCTTGCAAAATTACGAAAAATTACGCAAAAAAACAAACGACAATACGCATTTTTTTTAATGCCGATGGGCCAAAAATACGATAAATTCCGGCCGATGGACCAAAAATAATGAACCAAATAGGGTTTTATATGAATTTTGAACGAAAAAAAGTGGACTGTATCTCGAAAACAAAACGAAGCGTAATTTCGCAATCTTACAAGATACAAAACTAAATTTTATTTGATTGCTAATCAGCTTACCTGGAGCCTGGCGTTCCGATGCTCTGCGTCGAGTTGCGGTCTTGGGCGGACTCAGAGCTGGACCAGATGAGCGTTACCTTCAACCACTATTATGACGCACACACAGTTTAAAGCCGAACAGCAATCTTTATTTTTGATTTAATGGCAAAATAATAATAAATGACTTGGTAACTTGATAAAAGTGCCTGAGACCCGACAAATCCGAGAGTTTCAGCGTGCGCGCGCGACGACCGCCAACAACGATTCTCTAAACTTCTAGAATGATCGAACACGGGGTTGCCATACTACTTATCGAAAAAATGGACAACCCGTGTTACCATTATTATTATTTATTAATATGACAACATTAAACAGCATCAATAGAGGTCTGTAATTTCGTGACACCTCTCTTTATTGAGTAGAACATTACAGCAGAGTGAATGAATGAAAAAAAAGAAAATTATTATTTTATCAATTAAACTAGCGCCCCAGTTTCACATGGGCATAAAAACTTTCCTCTTGAATCACTCTATCTATTAAAAAAAAACGCATCAAAATCAGTTGCATAGTTTTAAAGATTTAAGCATACATAGAGATATAGGGACAGAGAAAGCGACTTTGTTTTATACTATGTAGTGATAGTGATGTATGCTTTGTACGTGGAACATCACCTTGGATCCACTATGCGCATGTGGAGAAATACAAAGCATGAAACACCTCACCGATCTTTGTTCTCTTTTTTCCCTCGAGGTCAATCAATAAGGTCCAAAAGGCCGACAATGAAGTGACCAAATGGATTGATTCTTCCCTTTACCCTCTTTTTCTTTTTTCCTCAATTTAAACAATAAATTTTGTTTTTGATTGCGTGATCATCATAATGATAAATGAATGATTATTTCGTAACAGGAGTTGAGCCACGCCCTGTACCAGCACGATG
Organism: Apomyelois bistriatella; assembly: GCA_947044815.1. Taxonomy (NCBI): domain Eukaryota; kingdom Metazoa; phylum Arthropoda; class Insecta; order Lepidoptera; family Pyralidae; genus Apomyelois; species Apomyelois bistriatella. Next base: position 15,360,725 of record OX345690.1, read on the forward strand.
CTGCGTGTCGGGTGATAGCGCGGCTCACCAAGGAGGTGACGGCTGCCAGAGAGGCGCTCGCCACACTCAAGCCGCAAGTGGGCATCGTCGCGCCTCAGCCCGCGCATCCCGTAAGTTTTCTATATCCGAGCGTGTTTCCTTGTTGCATCCTTAGTTTATGCTTTAGGGAGTTCCCACACGAATCGATGCGAGAATAGCTTCAACTGGTCAATATTAAGGATTGTCATGCCACTCGCACTGGCTCGGTGGACGCGAAGTCATTAACAATACCCTTATTACGCTGACATAAAGGTTTCTGATCAGCTGAAGCCGATTCCGCAATAAAATGTGTAGGGACTCACTAAAAGCTCAGGGTTTTTAATCACGGTCCTGGTAATGGTTGAGATCTTTATTGATCATGTGTTAAATACTACATTATAGTGCCTTAAATTACATTCTTAAATTTCTAATCCATACCTGTGACGAATATAGGATACATTATTTTGGTCTTTTCTTTACTTTTGATATTTCCTTTTACTTATAATTAACCCCCGACGCAAAAAGCGGTGTTGTAAGTTTGACGTGTCTGTCTGTTTCTGGTATCATGGCTCCCATACGGATGAAGCGATTTCAATTATTAAATGTGACTTACGGGCGAGTGTTCTTAAACATGTTTAATGAAAATCGGTTGAGCCGTTTAGAAGTTGTGGGGGTGAAAGTGGAGAAGAACAACAAAGGGTCTTAAATGAAAACGCAACACGTGCACATTACAAAATAATATGTTTAATGAAAATCGGTTGAGCTGTTACTAAACTCTGGGGGTGTAATTGGGGAAAATACCTAATGTCTGCAAATAATATGTGGGGGGGGGGGGGGGGGTAAATCAGTCGACCGTTACCACTAAAAAGAAAGTGTCATGGGTTCTTTTTAATTTTAAATGTAATGTTATAACTGCTAATTTTCTCCAGGCGGAGGCAGCAGCGGCCGGCGGCGGCGCGACGCCGATCGGCATGTCGTCGGAGGTGGTGTCCCGCCTGCAGGAGCGCGCCACCGCGCTGACGCAGGAGCGCAAGCGCCGCGGCCGGACCGTGCCCGACGGACTCGTCGGACCGGACCAGATCCGCGCCTTCCTCACGCTCGCCTCGCATCCTGTGAGTACTTACATGGCTGATGTAGTAGACTCGTCTTTATATCTTGAACACGGTAATAAAATAATGATAGCTTTTATTTTTCTTCTGCATTTGTTTATTTATTTCCTAGCTGTTGCCCGCGGCTCCGACCGCGTGCGCTTCGGTTATATCGCGCCCGAAAGTAGGCTATGTTTGACTCCTAGTGCATAACTGTATCCATACCTAATTTCATCACAATCGTTCGAAAACGGAAGTACAAATAAATGTATTGCTTAATAGTATAGGATAATAAAAAAATTAAAATGTTTGTTCAATTGATTATTATATTATATATTGTGTATTTATCTAAATTATTTATGTAAAAGTCGCCTCTGTGGCGTAGGCCTTCCGCAGTCTGTTCTTGAACACAGTAGCACAGACAATAGACTGAATGTGCCGGTGGGTGCTAATAGTGGCAAGAATCTTGTCTCACTTAAATTTAGTAATGATTTATTTTTCGCGAAAAGTCATAAGTGGTAGAGTCACAGCACCTTTATAATTATATACTAGCTGTTCTCCGCGGTTTCACTCGCCATTAGTGTGTATGTACTATAGCTTATAACCTTACTCAAAAATCAGGCTTTCATATACAAAAAGAATGCAAACCCGACGAGTAGTTTTCAAGTTATAAGCGTTCAGACAAACAATTTCTTCAGCATTATAATATTAGTATAGATAAGTACCTACCTTGGCAGTCACGCATACGGCACGTAAATATCTACTATTTAACTATTAATACAATAAAAGGTTTTGTATTGTAATGACTTCAATTTCATTTAACATATCAGGGTCTCCATTCAGCCAGTGTTCCGGGCATCTTGTCCCTGGACATTAATCCTTCGGACCACAGCAAGTTGCTGACGGGAGGCAACGACCGAAACGCCACAGTATTCAACAAGGACACGGAGCAAGTGGTCGCCATTTTGAAAGGGCACACCAAGAAGGTCACCAGGGTCATCTACCATCCGGACGAGGATACTGTTATCACTGCATCTCCGGATCATACTATTCGTGTTTGGAATGTACCGACGTAAGTATTATCATAGGCTAGTTGACTTATATTTTGTTTAAAATAATTATTTTCTATTTCTTTAGATTTAAATATTTTTTTTTCATATTTTTCTGAGCCCTCTAAGGCAGTCCTATCGAAAGCACCGTCGGCCATTATTGCAGAGACGTGTGACGTAATTATTCTGTAAGGTGCTGTTTTCGAAACTTGATTCTCGCTAAAAATTACAGAGTGGCATGAAAATCATGCGTTTCCACAGTCTTGTCGAATGAAAATCATTCGAATTAACGACTTTGAACAAATGACAGAAATCAAAAATAGGTCTGAAATAACTTTACCACAACATTAGCGTCACGTCATGGCGATTGACGGTCCGCGTTTTGAAAGTTCCGAATTTTATGTCAATTTACAAAAGTTGGACAGATTCAAATAAAGACTCACATTTGAAATTGAAATTATAATGCCATCTTGCATTTTGTTAACAGAAATCGATATATTGTGGTTTTGTGGGTCAAATACTGTAAGAAATAAATCTTAAAGCTAATGCGTGTATATCACAGCACTAGTGTGTTTAAAGATTTTAATTGTTTGTCTGTCTTTAGTCTTTTTTTGAAAATTGAGAGCATTTGTCATTGTTTTTTGGGAAGCAGTTCCAGATTTGCACATAAAAAAGAGTGCTATCGAAATTTTGTAATTGCAACAAAAAAACAAGTTAAATTGCTATTTTTTGTAGTTTTTTTTTTTTATCATTAGAATGTCTTGCCCTCAGTTCTCAGACGACGGCGATCCTGCGCTCGCACGCGGGCGCCGTCACGGGGCTGTCGCTGCACCCCACGGGCGACTACGTGCTGTCCACCTCCACCGACCAGCACTGGGCATTCTCAGACATACGCACAGGTATAACTGCCCTCGAATTCTTACCTTTCCAGCGAGAAAACTGTACTTTTATTGTGTAAAACTCGACGTTAAGATATCAGCTGTTTTATTAAAAACTGACTGGACAAATGGATACAAATAAACATTTACAACCTATTAAAAAAAAAAACAAATATAGAAGCTAATGATGGAACTACAGCGTCCAAAGAAAAAAGTAAAGTCCGCCATTGTCTTCTTATTTTAATAATGTATATTTTAAAGCAATAAAGATATAACAAACAAGCAAAAAAAGTTCACATCTGGATACTGTGAAATTATATCTATCTATACTTATAATAAATCTGTAGAGAGGTCAATTCTGTTCATGAAATATAATTTCAAAATAACTATCAGGGGGTGATTAGTGATCAATACTGATGCCAAAAATGCAATCAGTAAAATTTTTGTCTGTCTGTCTGTATGTTCCTTATAGAAACAAAAACTACTCGACGGATTTTAACGAAACTTGGTACAATTATTCTTCATACTCCTGGGCAGGTTATAGTATACTTTTCATCACGCTACAATCAATAGGAGCAGAGTAGTGAAGGGAAATTTTGAAAAAACGGGAGAAGTTACTCCATTTTTGAAGCTTCGCGCGTGTGCAGTCTTAATGGTCAAAGTTACATAGAAATCATGTATGACGGAAATGCAACAGAATATTACAAAATTCCCACGGGAACGGGAGTTAGCGGGAAAAAACTTTTGTATGAAAAAATCTAAACCGCGTAAGATAGATAATTGAAATTTAGCATGCAGATACCCTAATGAACGTAACGCTTACTTGCAACGCGATATTGCAAAATTCCCACGGGAACGGGAGTTATTGGGAAAAAACTTTTGTATGTAAAAATCACGTAAGATAGATGTTTTCAATCTAGCATGCATGCATACCTTAGTAAATATAAAGTTTAGTTATGGCTGTATTTTAGTATTAATTAAGTTAGCGGGAAAAAAATGTTGTAACACGCCACGCGGACGAAGTCGCAGGCAAAAGCTAGTCAATTAATATAATCATGGAATCCATACTAATATTATAAATGCGAAAGTCTGTCTGTCGGTCTGTCTGTCTGTCTGTCTGTCTGTCTGTCTGTCACCTCTTCACGGCTAAACTGCTGGACCGATTGTGATGAAATTTTGTAGGGATGTAGTTAACGACCTGAGGTCAAACATAGGCTACTTTTGGGCGCGATATAACCAAGTCCCACGCGGGGCGAAGCCGCGGGGAACAGCTAGTATTTTATATATCGAAAAAAAAAAGGATTGGAAAGAAGCGGCACAGGACAGGGACACATGGAAAAGAAGAGGGGAGGCTTTTGCCCAGCAGTAGGACACATACAGCTAGGAAAAAAAAATGTAATATTTTGTAGCAACAATAATAAAACAAATACCAGCAGCAGATAGACACGCATATTTAATTCATTAGTTTTCATGTACTTTTGTTTTTGCAGGTGCACTCCTAACCAAAGTGAGCGACGCCTCCGGAGTCAGCCTGACGACCGCCCAGTTCCATCCGGACGGTCTCATCTTCGGAACGGGAACAGAGAACTCACAAGTCAAGATTTGGGACTTGAAAGAACAAAGCAACGTCGCCAACTTCCCCGGTCACGTTGGCCCGGTCACTTCCATATCATTCTCCGAGAACGGGTACTACTTGGCTACGGCTGCTGAAGACGCATGCGTGAAACTTTGGGATTTGAGGAAACTGAAGAACTTCAAGACGATTCAACTCGAAGATGGTTATGCGATAAAGGAGCTGTGCTTCGATCAGAGTGGAACGTACTTGGCTATAGCTGGTACGGATGTCCGTGTGTATCTGTGCAGACAGTGGCAGGAGCTCAAGTTGTTCAACGATCACACGGCTGCGGCTACAGGTGTTCGCTTCGGGAAGAATGCTCAGTACATTGCTTCAACGAGCATGGATCGAACACTGAAACTCTACGGCATAGAGTAGTTAGGATAAGTAGATGTAAGTATTGGACTTGTTCTGTTTTTTTTAATTTTAAGATAGAATGGAGATAAATTTTTTGTGTATATTTTCAAAATGGGCTATCAATTTAGTTAGTTTTATAGGCGCAAGTTTATAACAGGTTTATGAACTACACTAAAAAAACACATCTTTTTCATCCAACCGAAATAGGGTGTGTTCTAGAGTTTTCTCATTACACATATTATTTTTTTAATTAGTCTTGAACACGCAGACTAATTAAAAAAGTGTGTTGTGAGATATGTTGGACACTAAATTAATCTGTGTAAAGCCTATTTTGGAGATGAGAGACTTACTATTTGTTTACTTGAAAAACTATACACTGAACAATAAATATTTCTAAATACTGAAGTTAGATAGAAAACCAGGTCCACGGAGACGGTGTATGGACAGACTTCAAGAAAAATTTAATGTATAAAATGAGTAGGGTATTTATATTCAATTTTGTAATTTAGAATTTTAGGTTATTTGACCCTGGAGGTAGATAGCTTGTTTCATTTTCCTAGAAACACCTTTTTTAACTGGAGGACATTGGAAAAAGGCAGACTGGACATCTGTTTATCTTTTTAGGAAGGTCTATGTCCAGCAGTGTACGTCTTGTGTACAATTACAATTCAGACATCGGAGCCCTATTTCACGTTAACTATCGTGTCTTAACTGAACTAATCTACAGTAGTACATTCTATGGTCTAACTAAGCTGTGAGAGAAAGAGATAGATGATGTTTGTCGTTGCAAATCCTGATAGAGTATTAGATAATGCCATGTTCGCATATTGAGCTTAAAAATATGTATATTTGTACAATAATGGTTAATTTGTTGTCTATATAATTGCGAAAACTACGACATCAGTCTATCACTTTCTTATTCCTCAATTTGTAGAAATTAAGTATAGTGAAATAAAGTTAATTAAGGCACCGTTAAACTTGAATTGACAATTGATTACTTGACCATTGTAATAAATTAATGTTTAGTTTCAAATTTAGTAAGTTGTATTGATTACTTTTATTTTTTGTTAAGTAACCGATAACCCGACTCTTTCTAAGTCAACATAAAAATTTGTAAATGTATAAGATTCCCAACAGATTTTTTAATTATGTAAGTAAATAGAATTTCATTTAATAAAGATAATGAAATTTACTTAGTCTTTATTTTGTAGTCCAAAAAATACTTGAGTAGGTAGACATTTATCAGACTATAATATCGATTTTTTAAATTATTTCAAGTCTTCACTATCACCACAGAATACTTAATAGTACTAACGTACCACTACATAGTATAAAAATAAAGTCGCTTTCTCTGTCCCTATATCCCTATGTATGCTTAAATCTTTAAAATTAACCAACGGATTTTGATGCAGTTTTTTTAATAGATAGAGTGATTCAAGGTTTTTATGCCCATGCGAAGCCGGGCGGGTCGCCAGTACATGATATTTATAGATTAAAAAAAAAATTGCCTGGCGTCAAAGTCGCGCGTGATTCCAAATTCTTTGATGATGTTATTAATTACGTACTTCTTACTTTTGTAAGTCATTGTGTCATGACAGTTCAATGAACCAAATAAAAAAATATATATTCAAGAATATTTTAAGGATCAGTAATAAAACTTGATGGCATTTATTCAATGTTTTTATTTTCATAATTTACAATAACCAATTACCTCCATTCACAACATATTTCTGAATATGACATAATAATATATACACTTACCTTACAGGAATATTAACATAAAACCTATCTACCAATATGATTTTTATGGTCTTTTCAACAGTCGCGCAAGAATATCAAGTACAGTCAGCTGCAGAGTTCGAAAATATACAACCTTACACTTACCTAAGATGGTATTCTATTTCTTTTGGTCTACTGTACAACGTGCTATACATCAATGTATGCTAGTGTATAAGGAACTCTGCAGTTTTGTTTCCCCTGACGCGGAGAGGAGCGAAGCGGATTATAATTTGACCAATCACATCGCTGGATTTTTCCTCAAGCTTTGTGATTGGTCGATTTACAGTCCATTCCGTTCAGATCCGCGTGTGGAAACGCAGCTTAACACCAGATTCAAGAGGTGCCCACGGTATAAACTCGTCTCTTTCATACCATACTTATTGGATATTTTAAGATATTAACACTTTCGCTGACAGTAACGTCTCGGCGTAGATAACAATTGACTGTTATTGTTATCTCGTTTACTGTCAGCGAAAGTGTTAACATAGTTTTGATGTGGCTCGCCAATAGTCTACTTAGCTGAAACTAGACTATTTTTTCGTTTTTGAAGTACTTATTTGCTGAGTACAGTCGACAGTAGATAAACCTAACCCCCCAGACGCTATGATAAGTATGGTAGGGGGGTCAAATTTATCTGCCTTCGACTGTACTTGGATTAAAATGTGCAAAATACCCTAAGTACCGTACCTCAACATCTCTTGAAATAGTTTTTATTCTTTAGCGCTTTACTCATTACTCACTAGTCCACAAACATGGAATATGCCAGAGAAAACACAAGTATATATTTTTTCTATTAAAATGTGTCAGCAAAGACAGCATACAGCATATTTATATAGAAATATATTTTTTTAACTTATACCTTTCTTACAATTTTTTTGTTTTTATACAAATCAAAAATATATTATTCTGTACAACTTGCATGCCTCTGGTTATCATCAGTCAGAACTTCAACAAACAAATATAGATATTTGATTGATTGATTTTACTTTTATTACATAAGCACCAAGACATTGCAGATTTTCCCATTTACCCAGATACACGGTAGAATGATTATGATTATATAATGTTTAGCCACATCTATAATAGAATTCGTATAATATATTTACAGTACGCGAAACTCCATCAAACTCGAAGGCCGATCCCCACTGGTTGCGTACACGCATGTACGTACAGAGGGCCACAAAATAGTATACTATATCTGAAGGTATACCTGTCTTTGTATTCTACGAATATCTAGGTAAATGTCGCCTAGGTGCACGAGGTGTGTCATGTTATATACAATTCCATACATCACAACGCAATATGCGTAACCACGCGCATGTAGACGGATCCAGTGGAGAAAGATTTCAATAATCTTGACCTCGCTTTCGCTCTTTACATAGGTATGTGTCGGTCAATCTTGCGCTCAAAGGTTTTTCTGTAAGTTTTTTCTATATTTTTCTCTGTAAGTGAATGTATATTCTTTAGAGAAATAAATGTCTTTAAACCTAAACCTATGTTGATCTGGATCAGTATAGCAAAAACGACCAAAGTATAGACGAAAGTTGTTCGAGTATCGCGTACTGTAATTTGTACAGTCTCTTATAAGTCATTCATAGGACAGAAGAAACAAGGAATAGCAAATTCATTATTACATTATAGGTAAAAGATTTAAACATCATATTTAAAAAATAACTCATCATAGACAAAAACCTACGTGCCTATCACCCTCTACAATTTGACCTGGTGGCTTACCACCGTCTCTTAAAACCATGTAAGATCCAGTGAGTAAGAGGGATGTCGCTTTACATGATGTATTGAGCTGTCTCGCTTACTCACTGGATCTTGCATTGTTTTAAGGGACGGTAGTAACCCCCCAGGAATATCGATTAAACCTTTGAATAAATTTACAATAATTACAAATTTAGGCTTCAGCATTCCACTAATTATTTACTCCTCCATATTATTTCGCACTCAAATCCGTATCGTGTTTCTACCTATACTTATTAAATTTACATGAAAACTTATGAGCCCACTATGGCTAAACGTGAACCCTATTTTAAAGACACACTGAATTTCATGTTCTGAATTTGGTGCAGTTCATATCTAAGTTTTTTGTAAGTGTATCGGCCGCATTTGTCTATGATTCGCAAACCCTAAGAAACAAAATGAGACAGCCACATGTTAGTCAATATGGGGCTACCCGTGGACCTCTAAAAGTGATCTTAAAACGACTAAGAAAGCAACAAGTCGCTCGCTTAATCACTCGTTTTAGGATCGTTTATAGAGGTCATAGCAAGCCCTCAGATGGAGATATTACAGCCCTCTTAAACCTTAACATCAGTGCAATAAAGTACAAAGTTCATAGTGTCTAAACTAGGATGAACACTTTATCATTTATCGTCAGTTTTGATTGAAATAAAGATATAAATAGGACTAAAACCCACAGAATTCAGAAATATTAACAAGAAGTGGCATAGCGCACGAAAAACGTGTCACTAGTTTGGCTTGCAAGCCGACGTTTCACACAGAAAAAATGGGCGGGGAATTTGATTGCGTCATTTATTGCCACTGTTACTGGTCGATAATATTAGTTGGCTTTGTTGTAAACTACGTAAAACATTTGTAATAAGGTGTGGTTTACATGTTTTAATTGAAGATAAGAAGAGAGAATACGCTGCCACACTGGTCCTGGAACTAAATCCGCGTCAAAACATTTCTATTCGGATAATTTTTCTGTTCTGTGACTAAAACCGGATGCCGATCTTTTTATATACGATAAGGCAATAAAGCTTACGGCCCGTCTTCACGGCCGCTATATACACCGCTATGCGCCACAGGAATGAAAGAAAACAAATTAACTAGTTACAAATTGCAAGTATTTAGAACATTTTTGATATTCAAAACCAAGAAAGGAGTGTTATTTTCAAGAGTCATGCATGTAAGTTTGTATGTATGTTTGATATGTGAGATTCTTTATTCCATCATCTTAAGATGAAATCTAACGCTCCAAATTTATGCCGAAATCAAAGCATCTGCTTTGATTGTGACTATCTAGTTTGTTAGTTACTAACCCGACTCATATTTTTTGGGTTCAACAAGTTGACGACAAAAATAATAATAAAATCGGAAGGTGGCAACTCGCGCCAGTTGAGGAATAAGGCGATTTCAAAAATGTACGAAACAGTTTGTTTTATCGTCAGTCGTGTTTTTAACACGCTTTTATTAGCTTCACCTGTATGTTTGCTTGCTTGCTTGTTTGTAACCGACTTCTTTGAACTTAATTTTGACCCACTTTGAACCGTCAGATTTAATTCAAACTTTGTAGAATTATCAAGGACCGATGACAATACAATAATTCGATAAATAAATATAGTTAAAAAAAAACAAAAAAAAACACGCTTTAATGAGCAATCGAACTAAAAAACGAAAAATAAATTAAACCAAAAAGCGTGTGGGGGCTTGTGCCATATTTTTCATTTGTCGAGCACCCCACACTTATTACTTAACTTATTTTTCGTTTTTTAGTTCGATTGCTCATTAAACCTTTTTTTTTTAGATTTATTTTTAACTATATTTATTTTATATTTTAAAAGTTGTTGCTTGTTTTACGTGTCATATGAGACTTAATAATTAGTTTATTACACGATTTGTATTCGAGTTCGCGTAGAGATGTAAAGAACTCGAGTCTTTTGAGTCCTGAATTTTAGGCTCGGCTGACAAATTGCACAGCTCGACTCGTTACAACAAGACCCCCAGACTCGAGCACTTAAGTCTACATAAAGACTCGAGGGCATCATGGCGCTCAAGTCTTGATTCGCGCTCGAGTCGTTTTACACGACGAGTCGCGCTCAAGTTCTTTTCCATTTGGAGTTCCTTCATAAATAAACAGGGAATAAAATATATAACTTTTGTGAGGAAGATAGTTTTTATCCCTCTTGAGGTCACAGAACCTAATAATGCCATGCCTAAAGGCCACATTTAGCATGTTGCCACATGAACTATGTATTTTTAAATAAATCAACCTTGATACGCTCAAGACTCGATACGCTCGAGCTCTTTTTAAGACTCGAGTTCTTTTTGAGACGTGAGCTTCTTTTTAAGACTCGAGCTCTTTTTGAAATACGAGTTCTATTTTGGCGCTCGAGTCTTCGAGAAAGGACTGGAGCTCGGCTCGACTCAAAGCCTTGAGTTTTGTTAGTACACCGAGTCTTGTAAAATTGAGCCGAGTCTATCGAATTAGGACTCAGGGACTCGAGTTCTTTACATCTCTAAGTTCGCGTAATAATTAACGGAATCATCGAGTAACACTAATGTGCATTTGTTAGGCCTCAGTCAATCCAATTACAATTCGTGCTTGTAATATATAATAACAGTAATTTTGACGCAATAAATATCAATATTTAACAAATAACATTTTACAACAATTTTTAACTACCAAAGTCATACTCAGTCCGTGGTGGTGATACTAAACAGCTTTTTTGATGGAGCTTAATATGTATGTCAGGTCAGGACCAATTTTAAAAAATAGAGAGTAAAACTATACAAATAAACGGCAACAAACATATAAACAATACTATTAAGGGTCTATATTGTGATTTTTACTCTCGTTCGCCAAATTAAATGCGCGATTTTGAATATCAGATCATAAGACTAAACACAAATAAATAAAAAAAACATTTAAAAGAATAGGTACACGCCTCATTTTAGCGAGTCCATTCTGGCTATTTATATAATTATCTATACATATAATAAAACAGTAAAAATATTTTGTCTGTACATTTAGTTATTTTGATTTAAATGGATAGATGGACATTTAAAATGAATTATAAAAAGTTTTTAATTTTTTGGCTGTCTGTCCAAAAGTACTGAACCGATTTGTTTAAAACTTTCACCAATTGTTTTGTTTTAACTCAGAAGAACATCTAAAGTTTGTTTCATCAAAAAAGTTATCGTCATTTGAATGAACTTAAGGCATGTTTGATTTCGAACGAATGCACCAAATTAGTTAATCTTTTTTTTTTGGGGTAGTTATTGTCTTGAGAAACTTAGAAAAGAAAAGGGGGATTCCCGGGCAATTCCCGCGAGATTTCGGGAGCAATTCCGATTCCCACGATAACGGTATGTAAGCCCACGCGCACGAAGTCGCGGGCTACAGCTAGTCTATTTATAAGACAAAATTTCCGCAACTGACAAGCAGCTTTTCCGTTACGTTATGATTTCCTCTAGACATCTACTGCAAATCAAAGCTGTTCAAACGTACTGTTGCGGCCTTCAGCCTCTTTACTGACTTGGACGCTTTGGACAAATTAAAACTAGACATATGACAGACAGACAGAAGAAACAATAGCGACTAGACTGGATTTCGACCAACGACGACGGACATTATTATTAAAAATTAGCCTAAATCTTTTATTCCTGACAAATCTTGAACCGAGACCGTTCACGTACTTATAAGAGTATTACGCTATATGTATAGAGAATAGGAAGAAGTGGGCTTTATAAAGCAGTGTACAAGTTCATTGCACAGTGCAAAAGTTGGACCGTCGGCTGTCGGGCCCTTGCTGTCCGTTTTCGTGCACAAGGGTCATTTGGCTGTGGCCTCTGACTCAGTCGTAGATGTTGCATTCTACTGGGCTAAATTTCAATTGTTTTTAGTCACTGACACGATAGATGTCCTCATGTGATATTATGAAACAGCCTAAAATAGGTGTACACATTTAAGCAGTAACTAATTTGTGATCAGAAAACGCGCGTTTTTATCTAAACTATCAAAACCTTAGTATGATTTTTAACAAGGGGGCGGCAAATAGGCACTCTGCCCCCTTGAATTTATATCCGGGGCAGACGATACACCCGGCCCGGTCAGAGCAGCTTCACCCGGGCGGCCGGAGCCAGCGGCACGGCGAGCCGGTCCGGTCATGCGAATATGAGCCACAGCACGAACAGTATCGCCACCCAAAGGAATATTTTCGATAGGAATTGCTCTTCTTCGTATTGAGCTGTGCCGCGGGGTGCTGAAACAATGGTTTTTTTTTTGTCGAAATAAACAATCATTTAATATACAAGGTGGACTCTTATAAAGATTTATTTATTTATCAATCTTTATAAGATGGACTCAAATCAACTGCAAATTTTAAGGGCGATTCAGACCACTAAACTGAACAACTTTTCCAAATAACTTATATCGAAATAGAAAAAAAAAAATTTGACCTCCCATACAAATTGAGAATCAGCTGCTCTGTTTAAGTATGTAGAGTGAAAAAAATAATTTCATATTTTGACATAAGTTTGTTTGGAAAAGTTGTTCAGTATAGTGGTCTGAATCTACCCTTAAAATATTTGCAGTTGATTTGAGTCCACCTTATAATTATAGATAAATAAATAAATCTATATAAAAAAGTTCTTCTTACCTGCACTAGGCCTTGGGTCTCCAAAGTTGAATGTGGACGTGAAGACTCCGAATGGAAACGCTCCGATGCCGAAAGACATGTGGAAGCCTTCGCCGAACCCGAAGCCGGGGAACCCGATGTTGTTCTCGGGCTCCGTGCGCTGCCCGGCGGGTCTCGGCGGCACCTGTCCATTCAAATCAATTTATTATCAAATACCTACCTACTAGTTACCCGATAGCCTGGCAAGGCAAACGTGTCAAGCAAGGACGAGCGCTGCCTGACTTGGATTGGTCGCCAATAGTGGCATTTTTATCTTGAGCTCCTTCATTAGGCGTCGGTGGCGTAATTTCGAGATCAATGAAAAATGTACTGGCTCTTTTTAACTGTAATTTTTTGTAACTTAATTGTACTGACATATTTTATGCAAATAAAGAAACTTGAAACAATAAAGGACATCATAAAACACCTCTTTTTCACATGTTTACATTTCGTCTCACGAAATAATGAATGGAGTAGTTGGGCCAATCTATATGGTGGCATGCGGCAATGTCCAGCCCATTCCCTCTTTAAAAGTGGGATTTTTCTGATAGAAAGAATAATTTATTGCTTAGGAAGGCACATACAAATTTAACTACAATGTGGACTATGGACGGCCATTAAGTTTTGCAATTATCATGACGATTACAAGGTCCCTAAAAGGTACAAAGGTGACGTTGGTGAAGACAGTATTACCCTTGGATTATCATATCTTTCCTCATTATCTGCGCTGTTTCTTTCTGCAGTAAGAACCTGCTATTTTTTTTTAAAGGTTAACAGGAATACTTTCCACCTGATGGTAATAGGTCACCATAGCCCATGGACACCTATAACAGCAGGATTGTCACGTGCTCATGGCCGACCTTGAGGAATTTTTAGTCTCTAGATTTATATTTCATTGACTTTATGCTACTTTCAAATATACCGCGAAATTACTTATTGTAGAAGGATTAAGTTGCCACACGATTAGTGAGATAATTAGAGCGAGATGAGATAAAAGATACTGCATGCCAGTGTATGTTTATTTTATAGCACTTCTTCATCCAAACGCGTTTCCTAGTTGCATAAACAGCTTACGCTTCAGAGAGTGGGATACACTTTTAATAAGGGTCCTTTATTTGGCCGAACGATTGTTAAATTGGAGCAACTGCCATCTGACCTCTGTATTCCATATTACAGAAAAACCAGACTAATAGGAACATGATCAGGGCACTTACTATCAGCTCTAAAAACCATGCGAAAACCAAATCATGAGTAGGGGAGATGACGCCTTACATAATGTATTGTGCCATTTCACTTACTCGTTTCAGTCCTACTAAATGTAAAAGTTGAGGATATCTCACCTGGTAAAAACAAGGCAATGCCTCAACGTGTTGACGTTACCTACATTAAAGTAAGAAAATGCAGTTTTATACTAGCCTTATTTCTAGGGTCCTCCTGTTTGGTGTTGCCGCGGCCGTAGAGGGGGATGACTTTGTCACGGCTTATGGCAGCTTTGCACACGGGGCACACCTGCCTGCTGGGACGTGTCTCCAACCATTGATGCAGGCAAGGCCAGCTGGATGTTTAAATTTCGTCATAAATAAAAATGTGATTAAATGAATTAATAACAAGCAACATTTACACAAATAAATTATTGGATTGTTTTAAGTAATAATTTCTATTCTGTGGCACAAGACTTAGTACAAAGGTACAATATAACTTAAATTCTTTCAACCTGACAAATCTTTAATACTGTACATTGGTATTTGTTAGTATGTTGTTAAATGTATCAAAATAATTTCTTTTTCTATTTTGTTTGTGCTACTACTAACGCCATCTAGTAAGTTTATGGCTAACTTTGAAATGTCATGTCATTGGTTCCTTTTGAAATAAAGTCAGTCTGTTGCGAATATCCAACGTCTTTTAATAGGTTATGGGCTATTTCCATATTTATCAGTTATTTTATAGTTTAAAATAGATAAATTTGTGATTGTTGATTCGCGAAAACATGAACTCGAACTATATCGCTAGTGTGCCGAAGTTGAAAGGCAGGGAGAATTACGATGAGTGGTGTTTTGCGGCTGAAAACTTACTGGTCTTGGATGGAATGGAAAAATACATCAAACCACCGGCCGATTTCGAAGTCAAGCCAGCGGAAGATGCCAAAACGAAGGCAAAGCTAATATTAACTATAGATCCAGCTTTGTACGTGCATATCAGAAACACGGAAAGTTCAGCGGCATTATGGACTAAGCTAAAAACCATGTTTGACGACTCCGGTTTCTCAAGAAAAATAACCTTGCTTCGACATTTGATTTCCATACGATTGGATAGTAGTGAATCGATGTCTACCTATGTCACACAAATGGTTGAAACAGCTCAAAGGTTAAATGGCACAGGATTTACAATAACTGATGAATGGGTGGGATCATTATTATTAGCAGGTTTGTCCGATCGATATTCTCCAATGATAATGGCTATAGAACATTCGGGTATTTCGATAACTGCTGATGTCATTAAGTCAAAGCTACTTGACATGGAAGTTGCTAATGAGTCTGAAGTCAATGGTGCTGCATTTGTTGCAAAAAATAAAAATTTTAAGTATAAGAAAAATGGCGGTGCATTTTTGTCAAACAAGAAGCCTGTGACAGTGACAGATAAAGATTCAACAACAAAAGAAAAAGAAGTAGTTTGTTATAAATGTAAAGGCAGCGGACATTATCGAAATCAGTGCCCATTATTGAAGAAAACCACAAATAAATGCGTTTTCAATGTTGTTTTTATAAACGGAAAGTTTAACAAGACGGAATGGTACGTCGACAGTGGTGCAAGTGCGCATATGACTGTAAACAAAGATTGGATTAAAAACATGAACTTAACGCCGTGTTTACCAGAAATCGTTGTTGCTAACGAATCAAAGGTATCAGTTGATTGTTCTGGAGATGTGGACATTATTTCTGATTTGGAATGTCACATAACTGTAAAGAATGTGCTATGCGTGCCTAGTTTGACAACAAACTTGTTATCAGTTAGCGAGCTCATCAAGAATGGAAACAATGTTGTATTTGAAGAAAAACATTGTTATATTTATGACAGAAGTGATGCTTTAGTTGCTATAGCAGATTTAACTGATGGCGTTTACAAGTTGAGGCTACAGTTGCCAAGTTACAAGTTGGCAGCTTGTGCAGTTACAGGACGATTATGGCACAGAAGGCTTGCTCACATCAACAGTCAAGATCTGAACAAAATGAGAAATGGCATCATAGATGGGCTGTCATATGAAGGTTCATTTGACATAACAAAGGCAGAGTGTACCACATGTTGTGAGGGGAAGCAGATGAGGTTGCCATTCTCTCACATTGGTGAACGAAGTACGGAGACATGTCATCGGATACACAGTGATTTATGTGGACCAATGGAGGTAAATTCATTATATGGCAGCAGATATTTCATGTTATTTGTTGATGATTATAGTCGTATGACATTTATTTATTTTCTCAAACAAAAAAATGAGGCCTTAAGTCGCTTTAAGGAATTTAAGTCTATGATAGAAAACCAGCAAGGTAAGAAAATAAAGATCCTTCACACTGATAATGGACTTGAGTACTGCAGTAGGGAATTTGAGAATTATTTAAAACAATGCGGTATAATTCACCAGAAAACAAATAGTTACACACCTGAGCAAAATGGAGTGTGTGAGAGGGCTAATCGCACTGTAGTTGAAAAAGGAAAATGTTTATTATATGATGCAAAGTTGGACAAGAGATTCTGGGCGGAAGCTGCTAATACAGCTGTCTATTTGAAAAATAGGTCCATAGTATCAGGAGTACCAAAGACACCTTATGAGCTATGGCATGGGTCAAAACCTAACCTCAGCCACATCAGATTATTCGGAAGCAAGGTGATGGTACATGTCCCTAAACAGAAGCGTCTCAAGTGGGATAAGAAGGCCACACAGCACATCTTAGTTGGATATGGAGAGGATGTAAAAGGATACAGGTTGTATAATCCTGTCAAAAACACCATCATCACCAGCAGGGATGTCATTGTGATGGAAGGAGAGATAGGTGATATTGCAACCAGCGATGAGTCTATATGGATACCAGATGAAAAGACAGAGCAGCATATTGTGGAGACACCAGAGATCAGTATTGAGAAGGAGAGCGGTGATTCAGTGGGGGCATCCTGTGTTACAAAAGCCGAGGATCAAAGTGACAGCTCTTCAGATTCTTCAGTATACACTGATGGTGAAGATACACTCCATGAATCTCCAACAAGTGAGTTGCAGATGCAGGAAGTCCATACAACATCAGATCCAGAGCCGGAGCCTTATGTGAAAACAAAGCGCCAAAGGAAACCACCTGAGCGGTACGGCTTTAATAACTTGTGCATATCCAGTACTGTTCCAGCATCTGAGGAGATCTCAATCTCAGAGGCTCTCGAGGGGCCTGAGAAGGAGCAGTGGAGGCGTGCCATGGCTGAAGAGTTACAGTCATTTGAAGATAATGATGCGTGGGAACTTGTCAAAATTCCCGGTAATGTGTCTATAGTGAAGTGTCGATGGGTGTTTGTAAAAAAGTATGATGTGGACAATAATGTGCGGTATCGGGCTAGGCTTGTAGCTAAAGGCTTTACGCAAAAGCCCGGTGTGGATTATACTCGTACTTTTGCACCTGTGATTCGTCATTCTACCCTGAGGTTATTGTTTGCTCTTAGTGTTAAAATGAAAATGAGTATAACACATTTAGATGTTACTACAGCCTTTCTAAATGGTATTTTAAAAGAAAAAATATACATGTCTATACCTGAAGGTTTTGCAAACAAAAGTGGGGGAAATGTGTTAAGATTAAAACGTGCTATTTACGGTTTAAAACAGTCATCTCTAGCATGGTATGAACGAGTAAAAGATTGTCTTTGTAAATTAGGTTTTAAGAACAGTCAATATGAGCCATGTTTGTTTGCAAAAACTAGGGGTAATTTAAAAATAATTATTGGTTTGTATGTAGATGATTTTTTGATTTTCTCAAATAATGACAAAGAAACAGCAAAATTGAAAAATATATTAGCATCAGAGTTCAAGTTAAAGGATTTGGGTCCTGTCAGACAGTATCTTGGAATGAGAATTCATGTAAATGAACATAAAAATATTATTACTATTGATCAAACACAGTACATTGAACAATTGATTGAAAAATTCCAGATGTCTGATTGTAAACCTCAAAGTACTCCTATTGAACCGAAATTGAATATAGAAAAATCTACACAGTGTTTACCTAATGTTCCTTACCAAAAACTCATAGGCAGTTTAATGTATCTGGCAGTATTAACAAGACCAGACATTGCTTATGCTGTAAGCTATCTTAGCCAATTTAATAATTGTTATAATGTTAATTGTTATAATTATGCAAAGCGAATATTGAGATACTTACAGTGTACTAAGAATTATTGTTTAAAGTATACCAGTAATGACATGGATTTACTAGGTTTTGTAGACAGTGATTGGGCATCTGACGCTTTGGACAGAAAATCCTACACTGGATTTTGTTTCATGATGTCTGGGTCAGCGGTTTCCTGGCAAAGCCGTAAACAGCAAACAGTTAGTCTGTCTAGTACTGAAGCTGAGTACACAGCTATGTCTGAAGCTTCAAGAGAGGCTGTTTATTTAAGAAATTTAATCCATGAGATTACTGGAAAAACATCTGTAGTTGAATTACATTGTGATAATCAAAGTGCCATAAAATTGGCCTCTAGTCAACAGTGTCATAACAGGTCAAAACACATAGATGTGCGTTATCATTTTATAAGAAATGTCATTAATGATAATATAATTAGTGTTAAATATATTCCTACAGAAGAAATGCCTGCTGACATCCTGACTAAGGGCTTGTGTCATATAAAACATTACAAATTTATGAATATGCTGGGTCTTGTAAATGCATAGTGTTTGGCTTATTTTGATAAGTGGGGGTGTTAGTATGTTGTTAAATGTATCAAAATAATTTCTTTTTCTATTTTGTTTGTGCTACTACTAACGCCATCTAGTAAGTTTATGGCTAACTTTGAAATGTCATGTCATTGGTTCCTTTTGAAATAAAGTCAGTCTGTTGCGAATATCCAACGTCTTTTAATAGTATTTAAAAAAAATTATATAAAAAAGTTGTGTCAGTTACAAAACTTGATTAGTCTTATAACTCAAGAATAATTGGACCAATTTTTATGATTTTTATTAATTTGGTTTTTTTTTTTGAACATGATGATTACATTGAAAAAAAATATTCCTGGGTTTCGTAACCCATATTTGGGAATAGTGTCAGAAATAAAATAGGTTTGTATATTTATTAGTAGTCAAATATTACGTTATATGTTATTGGAACCATCTAGCAGCTTTATTAACACTCTCACAGACAGTAAAGAAGATGACAATAACAGTTAATTGTTATCTATGTCGAGAGGCTTTACTGCCAGCGAAAGTGTTAAGCTGATGCATATGCATCCTTGTGTTTCGAGAATTTATTTAATCTAATTTTGAAACAGTTTACTGACAATGCAAATATAAACCTTTCAGGAAATTGTTCCATTCTTTCACCACATCATTGGAATGGAAGTGATTTTGTTTTGCTGCAAATGTTTTTATAAATGACCTCAAAAAAGGGGTAATATTAATATCACAAACATGCACTAAAATTTTTAAAAGATGTATGGATATAGATTTTGTGAGCGAACCAATCAAAAACATAAGCTTACTTTTTATAATTTTCTTTTTAATCCTTCTTCTCCTGATTAACTTAAATCAAAATTTTCGTTCTGGAATATCGATCCCCGTTGTCGAGCGTCCCATAGTTTGAAATTAAACATACCTACACACTCCTCCCAGTGTTACGCCAAATCATTTGCAGTACTCGCTGCAACTTTATGGAACAAACTCCCATTGGAGGTCAAGACGTCGTCCTCACTATATTCCTTCAAATTTAGGGTTAGGGAATACTTCGAGCATTCAGACTTGAGTTGATTTATAGTATAGGATAAGTAACTTTTGTGTTGTAATTAGTTTATAATTTCATATGTGTATCTTTGCGATGTACCCTCTTTAATGCCCCTGTACTCTTTATCATTTATTATACAGGTTGACTAGAAGAGATCCCTGTTAGGGATAAGTCCGCCTTTTGTTATGTTTTATGTTGTATCATCAATGTTCTTTCTGTACAATAAAGTTTTTACATACATACATACATACTTCTGTCCGACTTATGGCGGACTCCGTCAAAGAGGGCTTAACTCCCATGGTGAATGCCGCTGACACAAGTCAGACAGACCACCTAAAAATAATACCAATCTGTCACTACTACTACTACATAGTATAAAACAAAATTGCTTTCCCTGTACCTATGTCCCTTTGTATGCTTAAATCTTTAAAATTACGCAACGGATTTTGATGTGATTTTTTAAAAATAGATATGAGTGATTCAAGAGGAAGGTTTTTATGCCCATGCGAAGCCGGGTCGGGTCGCTAGTAAAATAATAAATTGATGTAATTCGGATATCTTCATCTTGTAAGTAATAGGAAAACAACAGCTCATTATGTATAAGCAGACCCTGAGACAGAACAGGCGAAACCGCTAAGGAAGCATATGGGAAATGTAAGAATGGAGATGATGAGCAAATTGTTCAGACGTACCAGAAGAGATGCCCGCACATGCTGACCACGGCGTCGCGCGCCGTGTCCAGACAGATGTTACATTCCAACATTCTTTCATCATGTTTGTCCTCGTCGCCGCCAGCATCGCCCCCGGGGGCTGAAGCCGACGCGCTCGCTTGAGCATCACTCGTCTCCGCCATCCCTCTGCCATACAAAACACCTTTACACTATTAATGTTACGTCAATAATCACAAAATTTACACCTTATCGTAGAATGGATACAAGGTGACGTTTAGTGACACGACAAATTTTACTGAATACAATCATTTTCAAAGTATCCAGTCCTCATATACTAAAATTATACAAAAACAATCACCTGTTAATGGAAAAAGCAAATAATTACTTGCTGATAATCACAGAAATTCTAAAATAAATAAATCACATCCCAAATCCCGTGGTTTGATTTTGACAAGATTTTGACGGATTTTGATGATCTGTACCGCACCACAGATTCGAGTAACTACCACATTTTTTTTTTACATTTTTTTGAATTTATTTTATGGCCCTCGATACCAATCTTACTTAAGGAGTTTATTTTCTCTAGTTTTTATCCGAATCACTTCTTTCCTAGCAATCACCATCACCATCTCTTAAAACCATAGACTTACACCCATATTCTCAAACGTTTCCTCAAACTCCACTCATCCTCACTCGACCTCAATGGTATTCATAATAGACACTAGCTTCCTCACCTTAAGGAAACTACTCAATGGAGGTGAGGAACGAACTGTCAAAATATAAGGTTGGTCAAGAGGTACCTTAAGGAAGCCTCGAGCGTTTCGTTTAACGAAAGTAGGTGCATTTATTGAGGACCAGATTTAAAAGAACTTGTACCCACTGTAATAAGTTCTTTGTGTATTAAGTATTTTGTTGTTTTATAATAAATCTATGCCAATAACCTAAAATTGAAAAAGAAACTATGTCAAAAACTCTGTTTACGTCAAAAAGTTAAGCGGCTTACCAACATACAGAAATGAAACGAAAACAATACATACATACATATAATCACGTCTTTATCCCATACGGGGTAGACAGAGCCTAGAGCCATAAGACCTTAGGCCACGTTTAGCATAATGGTAGTTGAAACAGGAAATCAATAGTGATGGGTTGCTAACCGCATCGCCTATGTCATGATTTCCCCATTCGGCGATTCCCTCAGACGACTTTTACGGCTTGCGCGGGAAGAGAAGCAGCTGGTACATTCTATGTTTTTCTTTTTCTCCCAGACCAGCATAGAAGCAAGGATCTTTGCTGCTGTACATGGTATAGCAATAGGTCGAAAGTTTTCTACGACAGTATTTTTACCTTTCTTATGGATAGGTTTCACCACAGACTTTTTTAAGCGGGTTGGGATAATACCGTCTGTAAAAGATTGGTTAATTAGCAATGTAAGCGGCAATGTAAGTTCGTCAGCATATGCAATCAACAATGCAGGGGGAATTTCATCGATTCCGTGACTGTATTTTCCTTTTAGTTCCCTAAGTATTTTGTTTATTTCTGGCAAGTCAACCGGGCGTAGGTACTCTCTATTTAGTTTGTGGTAGGTACATCGAGTTGTCGGGCGGATTCATCACGGGCCGGCCGCGTGGTGGCTGCGTGGTGCTCGGTATACCCACAGATGTAAAGTAACTATTAAATGTGTTTGCAACTAACTCTGGCTCTGTCAACGTAAGGTTATTGTGGACACGCAACCGTATTTTGTATTTTGGTTTTGGTTTTTTATACCTTTATTTGTACGTTCTTTTATTATTCTCCACATTGACTTGACTTTATTTTTTGAATTTTGTACTTCATTTATATATTCTAGTTTTCTTGATTTTGTTATAGTTTTTTTCAAAATATTTATATAACGTTTATAGTATTTTTTAAGAACTTTTATTACTATTCACCAATATTTTAAGTAATCTTTTATTTTTACACGATATTTTTAGCCCTTTCGTGAGCCAGCGTCTCTTTCTATGTTTAATTTTTTTGATTTTAATTTAGATTTAAATAAGTTTATATTTTCTTGATTAAAAACCCGTTTCTCATTACGCCAAACTATTGGTTTGTCGGATGCTGAGTTTTTGTCTTTAAAATTGGTGAATATTAAATCGATACAGGTTGCAGCAGATGATGTTACTCTAGTTGGTTCTTTTATTTGAGAGGTAAAGTTATGTTCACCCATTAGGTAAATTAGTCTTTTTGATTTGGAGTCATCAATTAGAAGGTTGATATTGAAATCGCCTCCCATTATGATACGTTTTTTGTTACATTTTTTCGTCAAGTAGTTTAAAATGCGTTGTAATTGTATAATGAATTCATTTATCCGTCTGTCATTCCAATACAATGATATTATTATTAAATTATGGTTAACTAATTCTATTGCACATAGTTCTACGAGAAACTCGATGGACATGTCCGTAATATCATTTCTGTCAATAAAATCAACGTCGTCTCGCAATAGTATGCAGACCCCGCCCCGCCTCCGTCGTAGTTTTGCCGGCAGTATGCACTCGCAACGCGGTAATGGTTGAACTGTATGAGCTCCAGTTTTTTCGTGGTGAGAAACGTTTCGGATTGGCAGCAAGCGTGATACGTATAATTGTTTTGATCTAGAAAGGCTTCGAATATTGAGCGTTTGTTCCATAAGCTCTGCATATTTTGGAAAAAGATGTTTAGCCTACTTTTATTTACGAAAAGAGCTTGGCGCATTTGCTTGTCCTATTTTGTCAACAAATTTGTGCGAATCGGATGGCAAGTTAATAGTCGTGTGAAAAGGTTGTTGTTGTTGTGGTGATGTTATCCTCCGTGTGTTTCTTTGTGTGTTTCTCTGTGGTGTCGCAAGTGTTGTGCTGTTTTGAGTCATATTTGTAGATATTTTTTGGTTTCTTTTTCGTCGATTTTTCTCGTCCAGTGTTTTTTTGTCTAGTAGTTTAGAAACGTACAGTCCAGTATTTCGAAAGTATTTAACATTATTTAATATATATTGTGTCATGCGTTTGCTTATTAGTTCGACTCTAAGTGGTCGTCGCGGTCCTCTTATTCCTAATCTCCTTATCTCTTCTATGTAGCCTGTAATGTCAATGTGTAAAATATCTTTGAATGCATTAATAATTCTGTACTCCACGTCATGTTCCTGTTCTCCCGAAAATTCGTTTAATCCGTAGAGAACAAATATGTTTGAATGATTGTTTGTATCCTGTGTTTGTGTGGTTTTTATGTCAAGTCCTGTAGTGTCCTTAATTTTTCGCTGGAGATCCTGTATTTCTCTTTGTAATGTCATGTTTTGAGTGTCTAATGTTTTTATCTTGTGTTCTATGTCATGAATTTTCTTATCCTGAAGGTTTTGATGTTTTTGTATTGCGTCAGTTTTCTTGCTAAATTCCTGTAGTTTTAACGTAACAGTGTTTATCTCTGTGGTCAATATATTTTTAATGTCTAAAAGGATGGATTTTTTATTTTCTTCAAGTTTGGTTTCTAAGAGTTGGCTTAAACTTTCTAAGGTGATTGTACTCTTCTTGTGATCGTGGTTTGGTGATATTTGTGTGTTGCCTAATAAGCTCTGATTGTGTGTAGTGAGTTCATCAACAGACATGGTGGTATCGTCTAACATGTATGATTTGTGTTTAGCTACTGGTGTATTGTCGTTTCTGGTGCGTTTTGTGATGTTTTCGCAAGTAGGGCAGTGCCAGTTTTGGGTGAGTAAATGTTTATTTAACATGTAGTAAGATGAAGACATGTTTAAGCAACCGTAGTGATACTTATCTTTGCAAAGGGTACATTTTATCATTTCTCCATTCCTGAGGCCTTGATTACATCCTGCGGCACATATTCCGTCGGCGGTGTTAGACATATTTGCTGCGGTAGATTTACTTTTTGACGTTAGTTTAATGCGACCGTCAGCATTGGCTGGTGTAGAGGGCGCGAAGGCAAGTAGTTATAGATTCTGCGCTCCGGTTGGTCGGTTTATCTTCGCCACGGCAACGGAAGATTACGTCCTCTGTTTAGATACCAATAATTTGGGATGTTTATTTTTAAGATATTTCACTTTTCACTTATTAGTTTGCACAATTTTTGTATTTTATAGTTGTCTTTCTAGTTAAAGCACCGTATTTTAACACACGCGACTTTAGTTGCGCTATATTGGCTGATATTTTTAATTAAAGATACGGAACGAAGCTGCAATCGTTTCGTCACTCTCGGGCCCGCGAGCCGAATTCTTCCTTGACTCATCCTCACTGGAGTTTGCTCAAGGAAACAATCAAGAATACCGTTTTCAAGGAAAGTTGGAGGACTTCCTTGAGGCGTCCTCGAATGAGGTTGAGTGGAGGCGACCTATGAGGAAATGTTTGAGAATATGGGTGTAAGAATACCGTTTTCAAGGAAAGTTGGAGGACTTTCTTGAGGCGTCCTCGAATGAGGTTGAGCGGAGTCGACCTATGAGGAACCTTTTGAGAATATGGGTGTATCTCTTTAAACCATAGACTTAGTGCTTCAAACTATGCAAAAACGATTGAGTGAGTGAGATGTCGCCTTACATCATGTATTGCACTGTCCCCCTTACTGACTGGATCTTGCATGGTTTTAAGAGACGATAATAACCCCCCAGTCCTATTTAAGTCAGTCAAGTCAAAAAGTCAAGTCAGTAGTCTAGTCCAATTGAGTCCAATCAAGTAAGTCAGCCTAGTCAGAGTCAGATGGCTAAGTAAAGAGGTGGAAATAAAAAATTTCACTTAGTTTGCTATAACTTGGAAGATTTTGGTGACAAAGATAAAAAGTCACGTAATCGAAACTGTACCACTTCCCAACACTCACGCTTGTTCACGAACACTTTGCGAATAATATTGTGCACAAATACTCGAAAAAACCTAAGTTTTGGAAATTAAATACAGCGCGGACATAGCGACAGTTTACTTTCCCTCCCAAAACTAGAGGTGAGGCATAAATATTAGATTACGATACCAGTGCGTACCTAATATTTGGCACCCCGGAATAGGTATTTTTCGATGCAAGCAATATTCATCCTTAAACCTTACGACGTAAAGTTCAAAATCGACTGAGAAGATTTTTGAATATTCTCGTCGGCTCTTGTATTGGGTATGTACCTATCCAATACTTTCATCCATCAAAGAACACTGACCCTTAAACTAATTATTATAAGATAAAAAATCGGTTGCGAAAAATATTTGCTACTAGAATTAAACGTATGGATTAGGTACACTTTTATCAAATATTTTCATCTAAACAACAATGACCTTTACGCACTTTAAGAATAAGATCAAAAATCAGTTGCAAATAAAGTATTAACAATTACTGGGATTAGGTGTATTAGATTCGCTAGTGCAGCAGTGTTACTATTAGGAGCTTCGATCCAGAAATGTTATCTAATACACAGATTAAGGAACAATACTTTGAAGATCTAATACTATCGTGTTAGAAACAATATTGAACTTTACGATGTATGACATAAGGTTGGGAATTGGCTGCGAATGGCAGGGATTAGGAAGAGGTATTCGGATTAGGTATTTGGATAGTTATTTTTTGGTATTAGTATCAGATAGAACAGGTACGGGTTTTACCTAATCCAACCCACCTCTACCCAAAACTCTTTGGTTTGCTTGTGTCAATTTGTCAAAGCTGCCTGCCAAACTCAATTGCTCAAACCACAAACAAATTAGAAAGAATGTGTCAAAGTGTCAAACTTTGGTGGTGTCAACTGTCAAGTCAAATGGTGTCAAATCTTGTTCTCGTGTAATAATAATATGTATGTGTATTAATTTGTGTATATTTCGTGCGTTGGCCATTGTTGGCTCGGTGTGATTTACACAGAGAAAAATAGTCGTAAAACCTATCGAAAAAGTTCGCAATTACACAATCGAATTTGTAATACCTCTATTTGTGGTTCAGGGTTCAGGGATCTACGCAGTCCCCCCGAAAGTGTGTTAAAAACAATTGTGACGTCACTAATCAGCTGTGGTGCTGGAGCAGGGTTTTGTGAGAAGAAAATAAACAAAGAAAATGGGTGGCTCTGTGAGTTTGGGTCGCGACAACGATGAATTAGTCGACAACCTGATGATCAACGACTACATCCGTACAGAACGAGTAGAGCAGGTATTCCGCGCGCTGGACCGTGCAGATTACATGACACGAGATGCAAGGGATGAGGCGTACAAGGACAACGCCTGGCGAAATGGCCCTCTACATATGTCAGCGCCATGTATTTATGGGTATGTGGGTATATTACTCTCTATGTAACTAAATATGGAAAAATAAAAGATGAAGGTAGAAACGTTGAAAAAAGCACATGCGGCGCCCTAACTACCCTTTTTTTATTTTTAATATGTGATTATTTCATGTACACATCAATTTCATACAATTTTTTTGGCAAGCATGTAAAATTCTTGTAAAATTTAACAATGACTAAATCATGAGAATATCAGGTCCAAGGATAAAGATTGTACCCACTATAGATACAATGTTTATCCTTGACTCAGATTGTTAGTCAGTTAGTTAGTCACCAGCTTTAGTATGATTTGGAATGACTTATGACAAGCAAGTTCAAAGTTTAAATTTATTGAGAACCAATGTGATACTATAAAAAAATTAATATAAAATAAAAAATCATACATAAAATGATCTCTATACTGCCATCCTGTAAATTGTTGTTATTTTTAGTTCTAAAGAACCATGATGGTTGATTACTCATGACATCTACATGAAATGATGATGATATTGTTAAAAATTTATCTCATTCTTTTTTGTTTGAAGATAATAAAAATTAAAAAATAATGCTTTTGTAGGTACCTATTTTGTCATAAGTGTTAGAAGTACTAATACCCATGGGCTCTCAAGTTGTTGTTGTCCATTAAAATCAAAGTCCAAAAAATATTGCACAAATGATATTTTAATTTTTACTTACATTTTGTGTTTAAAATTATTGAAATTGTGACTGAATGTTATGATAAGAATACAAAGTGTATCAGTAAAAAAAATAATCCCGGCTAATATTATAAATGTGAAAGTGAGTTTCTATATTTGTTTGTTACCTTTTCACACCCTATCTACCAATTTTCCTGAAATTTCGCATACACATAGCTAAGAGTATTGAGAAGTATAAGGGTACCTTTCATCCCTAGAAAAAGCACTGTTCCCGAGGGAAAATCAAGCGGGTGAATCGCAGGTGAAAGCTAGTAAAGTATAAAGTAAAATAATATTCATAAAATAGCTTTTTGTGGGCCTAATGGTATTTCTCCTCAGCATAATATTCACAGCATAGTTTGATAATGAGCAAGGGCCTGCAAAATGTGGCGACATTTTGTGCGGGCTGCCCCAGTATGCGAGAAAGTATGGGTTTGTGTTGGGAATTTGTCACATTTATTGCTAAATTGGCAGTCACAAGGTTTACCATACAGTTGCTTGTGATCATCAAGTTGTATTTGGTAAACACTCTTTGTTTCTTTGCTAAAAATACTTTGGAAGATTTCTTTGTTTATTTTTGGCCAGGCTCTTTTCCTGTGGGAATTCCATGATATTTATTCATAGTCTTGTTGATTTGTCTCAAATATTCTCATGCTTGATTTTATTTATATTGCTTAGTTAGGGTGTAATTGATTTTGTGCTATTGGTGATAGTTACAGGATAAATTGTTGCCTATATTAACTTTAGTGGTTGGCTTTAAAAGTTTATTAATGTTTCATTTCATCTGAAATGTTTCATGTGAGCAATACATTAATTAGATCGGATAATTGCTAGTAGGACTGTAAATAGCTACCGCTTTTGTAGTACATAAAGCTTAGAACATTAAACTAACTGGAGACATTGCATGCACTTATTTCTACCTGAAAACGTCTGCCACAACCTGTGCGCGGATTGAGAAAACGCATACAATAAGTATTAACACTAACACATTATTCTAGACGTCGCTAAGCACACACTTGACAAAATTGAATTAATAGAGTGGGTTGCCTGTCGTGTCAGTGCCAGTTGGTTTAATACTCTAAGATAGATAGAAGAAGATAAAAGTAATTGCATGCTACATAGTCCTCATTTTACAGGGCAATGACTTATCAGCCATTAGATATCTCTAATCCCCTTAATTTATTCAACAGTGTCGTAATGGAAAGCCTTGAGCTGAAGCCGGGATTGACTTTCCTGAATGTGGGGTCCGGCACGGGCTTCCTCAGCACAATGGTGGGGCTCATCCTGGGCTCCCAAGGCATAAACCACGGCATAGAGGCGCGCTCCTCAGTCGTGGAGTACTCCAACAAGAGGCTCCGCCAGTTTCTTGAGAACTCGCCAGTTTTAGACGAGTTTGATTTTTGCGAACCTAAATTTTTCCTTGGTAAGTACAATATAAATATTGGACAGATAAATTCAACACAAAATAAGAAAAGTTTAAAATGTAGCATCCTCACTGTGTTGGACTCCAGCAAAGCTTTTGCTCAATTTTAAAGCTTTTTGGGGTATTTTTAATGGCTTTTCTCGGCAATAGCAAGAAACTCAGGTTAGCATAACAATATGAACGTTTTTCAAAGCTGTCATTTTGCTTTTGGGTTTGCAAGATGACAAATCCCTTTTTATTTTCTACTCGTCAGGTAACGGACTATGCCTGGCGCCATTGGCGGCGCCCTACGACCGCGTGTACTGCGGGGCGGGCTGTCCCTCATCATATAGGACTTACTTTAATCAACTTGTGAAGGTAGACTCCATTTCCCCTATTGTTGCGCGTCCATAAGTTAGTTGGCGATTCTTGAAATTAGTAGGATTTTAGTGTTGTTTTTAGAAAGATTATTCATTAAAAATAATGTGATCATATCGTGCAGGTTACAAGTTACAAGGTTAATCGACCATGCGCACCCTGGAATTAGAATTTTTCAGAACGCCTCTCGGCCTCAAACGACCTTCGTTTAACGACCACCAGATGGCAGTGGCGTGCATATCATAAAGACGTTTAGACGTTGCCTACCCTGTACTTTTGTAATAGATATTAAATATTTTTTTATATAATCAATAAATATAATAATAAATATTTTTCATACAAGATATTGAATTCTTAACAACGCCATCTATGAACACGCGGAGCGCCGGCCCGTAGGCGCCGCTAGGCCAGGCCAGCTTTTTAGTAAAACGTCTGAAGTTTACTACTCTCACTAAGAAATCACTATGTATGGATGTGCTTTTGCTCGTGTAGTAGTGCAAGTAAAAAACTTACATGAACAGACACATATGCGCAAAATACACCTGTGTGAGTAAATTTTAGACCTCCACTATAGATGAAACAAAATGCTATGAGATGACATTTCGTCTCGCTCTCACTTTTGTTACGGCCAATTAGAATTACGCGTTACACATACTTAAATCTGATTAGTGATTACGATCGATTGCAGCAACATGATAACTGTGTCTATTGGATATTAAACGAGTAATGCTGCAAATTTAAAAACGCATAGACTTGAAGACTTTATGGAAACAAGTTAACATTCCCAATTCCGTAGGGTTATATTTTTATTTCCGTATCGAAATCAACAATATGTTTGCTTTGCTTGCATGCATTTGTTTGTTTTGAATGTTTAATTTGGTTTAATTAATTGATAGTTGCAATGTGCATTGTTTACAATGAGGTGAAAAGATAGAACTTTTATTTTTAACAAAGTTATAGTTTAAAATGTCAAAATTTTCATGTGATTGTTGTAAACCAAAAAAATGATGCGCTAAGTAATTTTTCTTAATACGAAAAATGGCAATAATAATAAATGGACGTTTTCAACCGGGATTGATTGGATTAAGTTGAAGTGAAGGGTAAGCTAACAAGAACATTATTTAATATTATTTTCGAATTAATATGTTTGCTATGCTTTTCCAAAACTCGTCTCGTAAATATTTAGGGGCCTAGTTAGTAACCTACATGATCAATATATTTTAATTTTATTATCTTCTTGTTCGTTACTGTTTTAGTTGTAACTCAAATATACCTAAATTATAAGTATAAATGAAACTAGAAATAGTTCTGGTCTAGGTAGATTTTTGCCTACCCTAAGGAAAATGACTGTGCACGTCACTGCCAGATGGTAGCCGGGACCAACGGCTTAATGTGCCTTCCAAAGCACGGAAACATGTTTACTTATCAGACAATCATTGCCGCTAGCGACTGCGTTAGCGATTTTGTATGACATTCCAGTACAGCGCCCCTGCCGGATAGTAAGGAAACTAAGAAATTTCATAAAAAAAATTCTAACGCAGTCGCTAGCGTCCGCGTTTATAAAAACTCATACTAGGGGTACAGGTGATACAAGCCTTCAATGTTGGGACGTTTGGTTGGGACCAAACTGGAAACAACTAAACAAAGTATGCTTAGCGTGGGAATCTAACTTACGATCTCCGTGGCTTCAGACAAACGCCTTAACCACTGGGTCACTGAGGCAGTTTTGTGATTGAAATATGCAAACAAGTGTGAATTTTGGGTAACAATGTCATACATTTCTTATTAGATTGGGGGTATACTGGTGATACCAGAGGACGACCGGTTGGTGCAAGCGAAGCGGGTGGACGCCGACAACTGGGTGTGCGAGACCGTGCTCAACGTGTCGTACGCGATGCTCATTGTGCCCACCAAGGAAGAGGCTGCGAACCCTGTCACACTAGGTATGTTTTTTTTTATGTTTTTTATTTTGTACTAGCAACCCGCCCCGGCTTGCATGAGCATAAAAACCTTCCTCTTGAAGCACTCTATCTTTTGAAAAAAAACCGCATCAAAATCCGTTGCGTAGTTTTAAAGACTTAAGTATACAAAGGGACATAGGGACAGAGAAATCGACTGTGTTTTATACTATTAGCACCTCAATTTGTTTTTTCCTTTCTTGTTACTCCCACAACCGACCACTTTTTTTCCAACTGCCAAACGCGCGCTGTCAAAACGCCGTAGTGACGTTCCACTCGCGCCCGACAACTAGTGTTGTTCCACGCCAATCGATTTCTTCACTTAACAGTTCGGCCATCCTGCAATTCTTCGGTCCCCGAAGTAGCATGTTCTCAGCTCGACACACCAGCATAGCCGCGTGTACCCTGCAGGATTCCACCGGCGATTTTCACCATTTTAGACCAGTAATTTAGGCGCTGTAAGCCCCGAAGGCAAGCGTAAAACAAGGGTTATGAGGGCCCCGAAGGCAAAGATTGGTAGTTGAAATAATTATGTGCTGTAAAGGCTCCAAAAGCAAGCACGTCAGTAAACGCTATGTAGGCCCCGCTAGGCAAGCGTTTATGGTTGATTTGCTGAAGCTTGTGCTATAAGACTCCACGAGCCAGCACTTAGGTGGACGCTGTGTAGGCCCCGTAGGCAAGCGTGAGGATAGAAAGACTTATGCTCTAAGGCTCCGCGAGCAAGCACTTAACTGAACGCTTTGTAGGCCCCGTAGGCAAGCGAGATGGTAGAGTAAAAGATAATTGGTGCTATAAGGCTCCGAAAGCAGGCACTTAACTAAACGCTGTGTAGGCCCCAAAGGCAAGCGTAATGATAGAAAGACTCGTGCTCTAAGGCTCCGCAAGCAAGCACTTGACTGAACGCTTTGTAGGCCCCGTAGGCAAGCGTGAAAGAGGGTAAAAGATAAAAGGCTCCAAGAGCAAGCAATTAAGTAAACGCTGTGTAGGCCCCATAGGCAAGCGTTTGATAGTAAGGTGTTGTTAGTTAGGCCCTTGAGGCATACTTTGTAATGATAGTTAATAAAATAATAGTTAGTAAATAAGATAGCCTGGTAATTGATAGAAGAGCAACTCACGACTGCTCTGTCAGATCTTCATCAGATGAGGTGTCTCGGCCTCTATTATGCCAAATCTTAATTTTATCACGGGCAACAATATTTTTGTAGGCTCTTTTCCCCTTTGTGTACGATGTGACCTCATAGCGATCGTTAGGTAACACAGCTGTAATCTTGTATGGCCCGGCATATCGTTGGACAAGTTTTCCACTTGTTAGACCAGGACGTAAAATTTTCCGCTCCACCATAACTAACTGACCTATAAGTAAAGGTTCTACGATACGTCGATGTTTATCATAACGCATTTTCATCTCGGCTGCATTTGTTGCGATAGTTTGAGCAGCTTCGTCTCGAGAAGTGGATATATCTTCACAGTAGACTGCCCCCAGTAAGTCATTTGGTAAACGGGGTCTTAATCCACATAGCAACTCTAAAGGTGACTTGCCTGTCCCTTGACTTACAGTCGAATTTAAGCCCAATTGAACCTTTGATAAGTAGACATCCCATCCTTTTTGATTATCGCCCATGTGGGCCGACAGAGAACTTAAAATCGTGCGGTTCAAACGTTCGACCTGTCCATTCGCCCTTGGTGACGCCACTGCGTTTAAGACATGTTTGATGTCGTTTTTATCGCAAAACTGTTTAAACTCCTTACTCGTGAATGCTGTGCCTCGGTCCCTAACTATACGTTCAGGATATCCAAATGTTTGACTCAATCTATTTAATGTGGCAATTACTCCTTTGGCATTTGCTGTGGCAACAGCGTCTAACCAGACGAACTTGGTGAATCCATCAATTACCGCGAAAATATATGTTTTCCCATTGCTCTTACAAAAAGGGCCCAGATGGTCCACATGTAAAGTGTGGAATGGCACGGCCACTCTTGGGATAGGGTGTAATAAACCCGGTTGTTTTCCGGTTGGTTTCTTTGTTACTTGACATCCAAGACAACTTGCCACATATTTTGAGACATACCTCCTCATCTTCGG
The DNA here is from genome assembly GCA_947044815.1 of Apomyelois bistriatella. Classification (NCBI taxonomy): domain Eukaryota; kingdom Metazoa; phylum Arthropoda; class Insecta; order Lepidoptera; family Pyralidae; genus Apomyelois; species Apomyelois bistriatella. Next base: position 15,394,315 of record OX345690.1, read on the forward strand.
AAACCAATATTTAGCTTGTATTGCTTCAAGACACTTTTCAGTTCCCAGATGCCCGTATTCGTCATGATAAATCTTCATAATATGGAATCTTGCACTCTTGGGTAAAACGGGTCTCAACTCATTTTGTACTACACGACACAACCGTCCATCTAAGATTCTATAATCCTTCGATAGTCCCTCCTTCTTTCTCTTGTTGGCCTTTTGTTCTAGTTTCAAATTCAGAAGCAATGCCTGAATTTCCTTGTCGTCATCCTGTAATGCATCGATTAGATCTTTCTCCTGTATGTGGTGCACTGTCAACGGATTTCTGCTCAGGGCGTCCACGTGCGCCATAGAAGTCCCTGGTCGATGGTCAACTTCAAAACTAAACTCTTGTAGGTCGAGCCACCAACGGGCAATCCGTGGTGACAAATCTCGTTTCAACCAAGCCATGCGCAAAGCTGAGCAATCAGTCACTACCCGGAACTTAACACCAGAAAGATATACTTTAAAACGGTTGACAGCAAACACCACAGCAAGAGCTTCCAATTCGAAACTGTGGTATCTTTGTTCTGTTTCTGATGTTTGTCGGCTAGCGTAAGCGACAACCTTCATTTCGCCATTTGTTTGTCGTTGAAGAAGAACACCACCAAGTCCTATTTTTGATGCATCGGTGTGCACTTGGGCTTCTCTGTCTGGGTGATAAATTGCCAGCACTGGATCAGAGGTAAGAATATATTTTAGAGTGTTTAAGGCTTGTTCTTGTTTAGGTCCAAAGTTCCAATCTACAGCCTTCTTTGTGAGTTGAGTAAGCGGTGATGCAATGCTCGCAAAGTTCCTGATGAATTTCCGAAAATAACTGGCGAGTCCGAGAAACTGCCGCATCTCATGAACATTTGTCGGTGTCTTAAAGTTGGAAACTGCTACGAGTTTATGAGGTGAAGGACGTATCTCACCGCCAGATATTTCATGACCCAGATATTCAACGCTGTTCGTAAGAAATGAGCACTTGGTTTTCTTTAGTTTGACACCTGCATTTGCAATCAAGGTTAGCACCTTCTCTAAATTATCAAGACATTCTTCGGTATCCTTGCCCCATACAATGACGTCATCAATGTAGACCTCAGCACACACATGAATTACTGGCTCTAATATGTCATTCATGGCGCGTTGAAATACTGCTGGGGCATTGCAGAGGCCAAAACTCATCATTTTATATTGAAAATGGCCATCCGGGGTCACAAATCCAGTAAAACGTCTTGAATCTTCCGCAATTTTGATTTGGTGGTAGCCGTTTGCCAAATCTAAGCAGCAGAATACTGATTGGTCTACCAACCTATCTAATAAATCTTGGATGACTGGTAATGGATATCGTTCTTATTCAGTGATCTTATTAAGTGCTCTGTAATCTATGCACATACGATGTCCTCCATCTTTTTTTTTTACAAGCAGGACGGGACTTGCAAAAGGGGATTTCGAGGTTTCAATGATCCCCGCCTTAAGCAGTTCAGCGATAATATCTCTTATAATTTCTCTTTCGTGGAATGACACTCGATACGGCTTGTAATTTATAATTTTGTCTTCTGTTAGCTTTATGTTCATCTCTACACTGCAATTTCCTAATGCCATTCCTTCACCAGAAAAACAGTACTCATACTTGGTTAGCAGTTTGTTCAGGGATGCCTTCTGATCTTCATTTAAATGATCACCCACTTTGCTATCATCATAACATTGATCTTGTAATTCTGCTCTGGCAACACAGTCCTTTTCTTTCAATTCCAGAGTCTGGTTGGTCTTGTTGATAAGTTTTATAAAAGCATGACCATCATGTAATTCAACATTATGGCCTATGACATCCTTTTCGCATAATGGTTTTCTTTGTTCACTCAGCTTGATACACATAACACCATCAACAACAGGATCTGGTCTCACTAAAACTTTGTTGACCCCCGGGGTAAGTTTTGTATCAACATGTGGATACAATCGTATCTTGCTAAAAGAATCACACAATTCAGTCACTTGAAAAGCCATCTCATTTTCATATATGTTAAGCTCGGTCGGGGTTTTCACCACAACTACACTTGGTGATTCTGTGAAAGTCTGCCCTATAAGAACATCAACTTCTTGTATGTCATCATGCACAACATAGAATTGATTCACCTTTTCCACACCATCAACTACAAGAGAAGTTACAACAGACCCCAATGATTTCGTTAATGCATCTCCATATCCCTTTATAACAATGTCATCATTCGGCATCAGCTCCAAGTCCTGTTTCTCAAAGAAACTCTTTTTCATGGTGTTACAAGAGCTACCAAAATCTATGAAAGCATTCGCCGGAGCTCCATTAACAAGTACACCCTTGAAGTACTTCCTGTCGGAGGAATCGCAGCATACAGTTTGGACCTTTCGTACAAAACGGTTTTGTGGATCTGTTCTAGACTTCTTCCTGCACTCTTCCAGCATGTGACCATTAATGTTACAAAAAGAACAATGTTTGCCCTGGTTCTTCTTTTTAAAACACTCAGCTTCAGTATGACCCGGCTTTTCACAAAACGAGCATTTAAGGTTTTCCTTGTTTTTAAGCACTTTAGTATTATCCTTTGTTTTGCGACATCTGCTTGCTTTGTGACCAGGTTTGCCACAAGTGAAACACTTTATCACCATGTCTGGCCCATGATAATTTTTCAATAAACCTTGGTTGTTAGGTTTGTCTAGGTTGCTCGCAGTTGAAGTGTTGATACTAGCCAAGTACTGGAGTAAGGAATTGGTGTCCCGGCACCCAGCAGATTTAGCACCGATTTCCCATAACTGGTTTCCAAGTGTACCTATGATCGCTTCAGTAATTATCTCATCGCTTAATTGGCATGACATTCCAATCCCGAGTTTTGAATAGTAAAATTCAATAGGGTCTTCATTGGACTTCCTGACTCGGTTCACTAACTCTCTTATTTGTGTAAGTTTATTTTTAGTAAAAGGGAATGCTTGTATCAACTTTTCCTTCCATTCAGTCCAACTCATTTCAAAAGATGCTTGGTGCTCATACCAACTCTTTGCATAGCCACCAAGTTTAGAGGTACAATTACATATCAATGTTCGTTCATCCCAACCATGCATATTGGCAATTCCTTCCAAGTTCCGGATCCAATGATCAACAGAAACCGGGGAGGTCTGAGGGTCAAACACAGGTATGAAATCATTGCGACCCATGTAGCGAACTACGGACAACTGGGATGTGTTTCCAGAATGATAACCAGTTGTCTTCCTCAATTCTCTTATAAGCCCCTCTAATGCTTCTATTCTACTGGTTTTCTTTTTTAAATCCTTCTTATATTTTTTACTTCTATTATAAGTGTTCACACCACTTGAGTTAGAGGAGGAAGAACTAGGAGATCTATGTCTTTTCTTATGCCGACCCATTTTAACAATAGAATTGTTATAATTCCAAGTTCTAAAAGGTTAGGTAAAACAAAATCAAATCCTTATTTATAAAACAAATTGTCCTTAAAAACTATGCACAAAAACACAAAAATCAAAATAAGAAAAGTTCACTTTCTAATTCACTTTTTTTTTTTGTCTATTTTTATTACTGTTAGAATAATAGGTCACAGTACAGGTTCAAAGAATATTTAGTTTTGTCACTAATTTTGCACCATTAATAGTCAAATACTATAGTAAATATATTGTCTAATTACGACAATAAATAGGAGTCAATGGATATAATATGGATTTATCTCACCAAACTTCCAGGTAAATCGTGAGCGTCAAGATGACGGGACCAAGTTAAACACAATATTACAGTGGGCAAAATAGTTTATCGCACTTCTGAAACTATTAGCACCTCAATTTGTTTTTTCCTTTCTTGTTACTCCCACAACCGACCACTTTTTTTCCAACTGCCAAACGCGCGCTGTCAAAACGCCGTAGTGACGTTCCACTCGCGCCCGACAACTAGTGTTGTTCCACGCCAATCGATTTCTTCACTTAACAATACTATGTAGTATTTTATATGATTACTAGCTTTTGCCCGCGGCTTCGCCCGCGTGAATCTTCCTCGGGATCAGTGCCTTTTCCCGGGATGAAAGATACTCCATGTGCCTCTCAATATTTCTATGTGTATGCAAAATTTTAGGAATATCCGTTCAGTAGGTAGGGAGTGAAAGCGTAACAAACACTCACTTTCGCATTTATAATATTAGTTGGGATATATATACTTTTACAAGTTTTATAACCTCTTCATTAGTTATTTTATCTTTCCAACTGATTTTCACCATTGTCACCGAACTCTTAAGGGTATAGTCTAGGTAGTAAGAATTGAAAAATAGAGTTGTTTTACTTCTTTGTCTCTTCCACTTCGTCCGGTCTTCGGCATCCTTATTTGTGAGACCATTAGCACGCATATCGTTTAGTGCGACGTCGAGCCAGCACCTTTTAGGCTTGCCCCTTCCACCTGGCGGAGGCGGCATGGCTAGACACTTGTTCCCAACGCAAGCTGCTCAGCCCGTGCCGTTCGAGCCAATTCTAGTAGACTTTTGTTTGTTATGATCGGTCTGTTATTTTTATTTTATTAGTATTGTGATTAACTGCCTTGGTCCAGTGGTTAAGGCGTTTGCCTGTAGACCAGGGGTCGTGGGTTCGATTCCCACGGGAAGCATACTTTGTTTAGTGGTTTCCAGTTTGGTTAAATTTTTTTTCGTATTTCGACATAAGATTATTTGGGTAAGTTGTTCTGGGTAAGCAGTTCTGAATATGCCCTTAAAATATTTGCAGTTGATCTAAATTCACCTTATATGTATGTATGTATGTAGAGGAGCAAACGCCGCCGCCGCTGCAAGTGATGGCGCGCGGCGCGGTCCGAGCGGCGATGCGCGCCGGGCTGCGGCGGAGGCACCCCGAGCTGCGGCCCGTGCCGCCGCCGCCGCCCGCCGCCTGCCCCAAGCGGATCTGCATCCCCGTGCACGACGACCACGACGTCGGTGAGTGGGGGGGGGGGGCGACCACGAACAACGGGCGTTCCCTTAGAAACACCAGCTTCTCCGAGTTGCGGGGAGTGGGTGGGTGATTAGCTTCATGCGTGCCGTCTCGCGACGAGTCTTCTTAATCGGTCCCTCACTACTGAGGATCATGACCACATAATATGTGCTTCCAAGTTATGCGGTCACCAGTGCTGTGGACCGTTCTGTAGATGCTGCCCCTAGCTGCACTCCTCACTCTGTCCACTCATCTGGCTGGAGGCTTTCCCCTGGCGCGCTTTACTAATTAAATTCATGTAAACTTCAAACAAAAGACACTTAAAATTAGGAAATTTAGTACAAGGGTGCTACTTATTTCTATAGAAATTTCTTCCAGTAGACCTGCGATAGGAGATTGAAAAATAAAAGGCAGTTGGCATGTTTACTTAAGTTTTGCCGAGTTTTTAAGATATGTCCGAAAACTGTGTGTCCTTTCATGACAGTGCAAGGAGAGATGCGTGACACCGAGCTCAACAAGAATTTGTTTGTTTGTTCTCATTGCCATGAGTATGTGTAGTAATTACCTCCAGCACCACATTAAACAACTGTTTTTGATCAGAGGGTTTGGAAAACCTGCACGATTTATATCGCGATGAAGGAGCCCCCGAGATGAACGCGCTGCTCGGGTTCATGCTGCGCTCCGTGCGGCAGCACCGGCAGCCCTCGCCGCCCTACGGCGCGGACGGGGAAGGCAAGTAACCATATTTAATCACCACCTGCCCGCTACTCAGGAAGTCCCAGGTTCGATCTCCGGTCAGGTCAAGATGAAAAATTATATTTTTCTGATCGGTATTGGATGTGTATCTATGTATTTGTTATAAAATATACGTGTGTCGTTGAGTTACGAGTATTATCCCATAACACAAGTTTCAAACTTACTACTGGGCTAACTCAATCTTTGTGATAAAAAAATCACATTTTTTTTAAAACACCTGTACCCTCGGTTCCGCTCGCCCTTGGTGTGTATATACTATAGCACCTTTCCTAAGACTCGGGCTATTATTTTCAGATAGAATTTTTCAAATCCCACCTATATTTTTAAAGTTATGAGATGAAGTTTAGGAGTAGAGGAGAAACGATATTTGGAACAATAAAACAAACAAACAAAATTTTAAATATACATGTAACGATAAAACCAGTTAAGATTAACTCCCAATTAATATTTCTATGTAACCTGTAAGTATGCAAGACAGTGTAAAATAAGTATTAAAAAAAACATTTTCTTAATGGAAATACTTTACAGGTAGCCCTAACGGAATTGACGATTCGCCCGAGTCAGACCGAAACCTCTCTTCATCGGACGAAGATGAATCTGACGACAGGCTGCGTCGATGCGGTCTCATAACACTGGACTTCCGCGACATGCTGGAAGGAAGTGAAGAAGATCCCCGAGCAGAAGACGGGAATGCCCGAACAGAGAATGGAAATCCTCGAACAGAAGACGAGACAACCGGAACAGAAAACGTATCAGCCCGAACGGAAGACGGAAATGCCCGAACGGAAAACGGAAATGCCCGAACAGAAGACGGCAATGCCCGAACAGAAAACGGGCCAGCCCGAACGGAAGACGGCAATGCCCGAACAGAAAACGGGCCAGCCCGAACGGAAGACGGAAATGCCCGAACAGAAAATAGAAATGCCCGAACAGAACACGGAAGCTCCCGAACAGAGAGTAATAATCCGCCGCCAGGGACCTCAAACGGTAGAGCAGATGATCATGATCAAATGGAATCCGGAGATGCACATATGTCTTCACCCCCCCGGAGTGAGCGAAAGAGCTCTGATGATAAGACAAAGAGGGAAAATAAGAGGAGTTCCGGTGATCGTAGGAGTTGGGATGAGAGGCGCGTTAGGAGGAGCTATGGGGAAAGCAGCAGGGCCAACACAAACGATGGGGAGAACGAAGATGTACCGGCTGAAGTTGAGGTATGTATTCAAAAATACTAAAAATTATAAGTATTACCCATTTTTGTATCCAACTCAGTTTTTGTTAGGTACCTTAGGTTGCAATTCATTACGTGTCCGACGTAATTGGCAGCTGCTTATTTTTATCTGTCGTTGCCTTCGTGGAGAATCAGAAGACGAACCGAAAAGAGTGTGCAAGCGAGACGGCGCAATACATGATTAAGGCGACTCCTCCCTCACTCAATCGCTTCTACCCATAGTCAATCGAGTTTATTTTTAACCCCCGATGCAAAAAGAGGGGTGTTATAAGTTTGACATGTCTGTCTGTCTGTCTGTCTCTGGCATCATAGCTCCCGAACGATGAAGCAATTTTAATTTAGTTTTTTTTTGTATTAAAGGTGACTTATGGGCGAGTGTTCTAAGACATTTTTGATGAAAATCGGTTGAGCTATTTAGAAGTTGTGGGGATGAAAGTGGGGAAGAACAACCGAATGTCTGCAAATATACTCGAGTGGGGTCTCAAATGAAAGCGCATCAGGTGCACATTACAAAATAATATGTTCAATGAATATCGGTTGAGTTGTAAAAAGCTCTGGGGGTATCTGCAAATAATATGGGGGGGGGGGGGCGGCAGAAATCAGTCGACCGTCACCACTAAAAAGAAAATGTGTCGTGGGTTTTTTTTTAATTTAAAATTTAATGTCACACAATCCCACAGATATATTTAGGCAAAACGGCGGAATCGACTCCGGGCACGTCCCGCTGGAGTATGGTTTGGGGCGAGGTGGTCGAGCCGCAGCGAGCGGACAGCGGCGTGGGCCACTCCGCCTCGCCGCACTCGCCCACGCCCACCTCGGAACACGACACCCGGCTGGGAGACTCCACGCCCTCCGACTATGATGAACGGGAGTACGATGAGGCACAGGATAGCGATGATAGGCTCGGTGAGTGACTCATCATTTTCTGTTTCGCAATGCTTATTAATGTGTATTCTTCATTTCAGCGCGGTTCGTGAGAGTCTAGTGACATATTGGATATTTTATTGTAATAAGTATGTGCATAAAGTATCTACATTGAAAAAATGCGTAAAGTGTACTAGGCCGCTCTCGAACGGGACACTCCCGTAGAGTGAATGCTCATCATGTAGGTACGAAATGAGAAAGAGAAATATAGGAGTTTTCACTCTCTCCCGCTTCGTATGCCAGAGTGTCTCTACCTACCTAGCTAAAAAAAGGTTTCTCTCTTTTTTATTATTACCCGACTACGGCGAAGCCAAAAGGAAGGGTAAATGACTTTGGCAGTTTATGTATGGAAGTATGTATGTTCCATCGTAGCGCCTAAACTACTGGACCGATTTTAATGAATGAGGTGTCAAATGATTAGTAAAAATAGCACGGGTACATAGGCTAATATAATATGTTCAACAAATAAAACATCTTGAATCTGTTGGTGACACTGACACTGTCAATCGACTATGGACGCTCTGGTGTCAGAGGTCGGAGTTGCGCCTCTCGGCCTCTGCGTGGTTCCTTTAATGACTTACCAGATGGCAGCCGGGACCAACGGATTAACGTGCCTTCCGAAGCAAGCAATCATCTTTGTTATTTGACCTATGTTGATGTCCTAACCAAACTAGAAACAACAAAGTAAGCTTCCCGTGGAAATCGAACCCACGACCCTCGGGTCTACAGGCAAACGCTTTAACCAAGTTAGATGTAAGAACTAGTTTTATATACTGCCTTGAGAATTTATATCACACCCTTTTTTTAAGATACCATGATAAAGTTTCTAGGGAAAGATATGGTATCTAACTTATATTGTAATGCGAAAGTGAGTTTGTTAATTTATTTGTTTGTTTCGCTTTTACGCCCTATATACTGAACTAATCTTTCTGAAATTTTGCATACACATAGTTAGAAGTATTGAGAAGGACATTAGATACCTTTCATTCCGGGAAGAAGCACTGTTCCCGGAGGAAATTCACGCGGGCAAAAGCTAGTTGTTAATAAATTGTGAAGGAAATAAATAAACATTTTACTTACTAATGTAAGTTATGTGTGTAGGTGTCAACAACTGGCACAAATTAAACGAGGAGAAGCGCAAAGCGGCGGCCGAGGCTCGCGCGCGCCGCGTGCGGCTGTCGCTGCACATGAAGCGCGGCGTCAAGGAGCTTCCGCTGCCGTACGCTCTGAAGAAATATGTCAACTTCCTGCGCTGCTTCGAAATTTAAACGGAGTGCCCTGCTTCCAAATTTAAATGTATATGTTTGTGTTGGCGTCTAGAGCCAGTCTTGATAAAGGAGCTCAAGAGGTAGATATGTAAACTTCCTGTGCTGCTTCTAAATTTAAATATAGCGGGACAGTGTGCTTCTTCCAAATTTGTATGAAGCGTGCACTGTGTGCTGTTTTAAAATTTAAAAATTCATAATTGGAGTGTTACGAATTTCAAATCTGGGGTTTGGATTGGCGACCTAAACCTAGTCTTCGCTCAGCGACGAATTGGCGCAGATCAAGTACTTCAATGCTAAACAAGTGCTCCACTGGTTAAATCGTGGTTTAACTGTCTCTTATCTATTCATTAAGTTCCAAGGAACTGCAGTTGCCTAATATAATGGTAATAATGTATTTTGAACGCTGTTTCGAAATTCAAATCTGGAGTTTTTGATTTTCGTCTGAATAATTTAAGCGACACGCATCTGACGGTGGCGATACCATGCGTCAAAAGTTGCGAACTTTTCAATCTAGTGTTACCAGATATGTTTAAGCGTCTAAATCAAATTATTAAATTCTAAATGACGAACGGAGTGGCCTGCTTTACTTCCATTAAGTTTTTGAATCTACATTCCCATTCGTACTGGGTAAAACGGGTACAGATTATATATACCTAGGGCGTTATGTTAATGTTGTGTTCTGCCACCGCACTGCCGTCCCGTCGCGACCCTTGTGCCATAAGCGATGAATTTGTTAATAATTTGTTGATTTTTGTATGATGTAAAAAGTTATACTTTCATTTCTGACAACTGGGAAATCTACGGTCAAATACTCAAACGAATTAATAGTACTAGTACGAGTATAGTGTATTTACCATCGCGCTTTCCCTGTCTAAATAATGTTAGAAAGAAAATGAGAGCACGATCGGTAAATGTTTAATTTTATAAGATAAAAATAACAGAATTAAGCGCATAACATACCTTGGTAGATCGAACGGTTCAACTGTGTTATAATAATAATAATAATATTTGTTTATTCAGATAACTTTGATCCATATGTTAGTAACAATAATACTTAAAACTATGTTAGTCATTAAATTAAATTACAAAGAAACACAATCTATTTAACAGTGCCCATTAATATATTGCTCCAAAATGACAACGCAGAGCTGTCCATTTTGGAGCTCAAGACCCCCAGAATATCGTTGCCACTATCTCGTAGTCTGCTTAAGAGAGAAGCGACTCGTTTCCGTCTGATGGCATAGAAATCATCAGTGGCTGCTTCAGCAAACATTGTAGACGCGCTGCAGAACCGAGGTAGTCGCAACAACATTCTAAAGATATTGTTATATTGAACGCGCAGGACGCTGTATGCCTTCTGAGTATAGTTGATCCACAAGCTGCTGGTGTAAAAGGATTGGCAAAATGCCTTAAACAAGGTTACTTTTACATCAGTTGAACAACGAGCAAACCTGCGGGCCAGCATATTACCCCGTACAGCCAGCGCCCTGCGTTCTCGTTCAATATCCGCATTATCCTTCATATCGTCTGTTATGACGTGTCCTAAATATTTAAAAGTGGTTACTCTATTTAGGGGCAACCCGTTAAGAAGTATCGGCGGCGTTTCGACTACTTTCCCACCAAGGCCAAAGATCATATACTCACTTTTTTTGGTATTGTACATTAACCCATGACTTGAAGCATATTTCTCACATACAGATAGTAGGCTACGGAGCGCGCTGACCGAGGGACTCAGCAGCACCATATCGTCAGCATAACTTATATTATTGACAGCGACGCCATCAATGTAGCAGCCGGCATGCATGCTACTGAGTTCCTCGATTAGGCTGTCCATGTACAAATTAAACAGAGTAGGTGAGGAAATCCCCCCCTGCCGTACACCACATTCAAGCTTATACTCCTCAGAAAAATGGTCTGCCCATTTGACAACATTTATCTGATTAGCATACCAAAACTCAAAAATTCCTACAACCTCATCTGAAACATTCCGTCTGCGTAGTTTCTCCCACAGGATCTCATAACAAACTAAATCGAATGCTCGCGATAAATCAAGAAAGCAACCATAGACTGGCGTTTTCCTATTCAAATAGTATCTGACAGTCTCTTTCATACTATATATAGCGGTTTCAGTAGAAAGGCCTGGTTGGAATCCGAATTGCGCATGTTGCAATTTCAGATTTTTGCAAAGATGTAAGTTTAATAGACTATCAAAGACTTTTGCTACAATTGTAGCCAGAGATATTGGTCGGTAGTTGTTAATGTTGCCAATATCACCAGTCTTACACTTTACAATCGGCACAACGACAGTCCTCATGAGATCCTGTGGCAGATACTTATGTCCCAAGCATAAAGAAAAGAACATTGACAGCACTCTGTGTAGGTGACAGCCCGCGTACTGAAGATGCTCCACACTTAAGCTATCAAAACCTGGCGACTTTCCTCTGGTCATACGCTCGATCACATGCCTAATTTCAGATGATTTAATACGCATAGTAAGAGAATCCCCAAAAGTACCTTCTTTCAAAACCGGTGGGTCTAGAAGCGGACTTAGTTTAAAATGTGTTTTGAATAAACTGGCAATTTTTTGAGGATCTCTTTCCGAGTCAATGCACTCAGCGTGATTTTGCTTAATATTTAGCTTATCTGTACATTTCCAGAATTTATTAAAATTTTTATTTGCACGATATGTGGCCAATATATCCATTTTAATCTGCTCGGAGTTATCTTGACACCACTTCAGCTTAGACTTGAAGATTCTCCTAGTGAGGCGCATATCCTCATAAACATGACCAGAGGATGGTTTGTTATGCATAACCCAGTTATGATAACTCGCCTTGGCTTTCGTATGCGCCTTCCTAACATGTTTATTCCAGCCTACTATTGGTCTCTTTCTTATATTTTTTAAAATATATGTATTGCTTAAAATAGCAGACTCTTGCAATGCATTAATAATATTATGATACATGTCATCAATTAATTGTCTATGTTTTAAATTGCTACAATTTTTATCAGCACAGGAATGAAAGTCCGAAGGGAAGTCTATACATTTTAATTTACTGTTACATAAGTTCGAATAATGTTCAATTTGTTTAGGTGTTCTTTCACCCCATATTATTTTATTATTTTTACTCAAGCCCTGCACTTTATTACATCTAGTTAAATTAAAATTACACTCAATTTCTATGGGAAAATGGTCAGACCAAAATACATTGTTGTGCACTTTTATATTGTTTATCATTTTACTGCTCGCCTCTGTAACAATGCAATGATCGAGCCAACGACAACAACCGTGAACGTCACTGATAAAAGTATAGGTATAACGGTGTAATTTATCTTATAAGCAGTGTTAGCAAGAGATTAGTAAATACGTGTTTGAGTACACGGCCGAATTTTTCTGAATAAAGCAGTTGTCATTTAGCGCTTCTTAGGGCGTTAGGCTGAGGTTAGACGACCGTACTTTGTGAATTGACTCTCATTTGCGTCACATTTTAGTCACTAATTGAACTGCATGAAAATACATCACTTATTATTAAATTTTACAAATAAGGTTTTCCAAACAATTCACAAATGCGCTCCTCTTGCCGCAGCTGATAAGTTCGTGTGCGATAGCCTTTAGGTCAGGTTTTGTTCATTTCCCATGGGAACACAGTCAGATCGAACAATCCGCCCAAATTACGAAAACGATTATCGCCTTGCATTTAGGTAACTAATGCGAGACCTATGTAATTTGGACGCATTGTGCAGTTTTGCGATATTTCGGAGTGTATTGCGAGCATACTTTAAATGCATATGATATCCTCTGAACAGTAGTTTTGAGTCTCTAGTAGTACAGCGGGCCACAATGAGAAGTATTTCATTTTACCCCTGCACTTAAATCTAAGATGGGATATCCTCTTTGTGGCTCACTGTACCCAGTGGGCCGTCGCGCACGAAGTTGTTTATTTCTATTATTTCTATCATAAACGTTATAGCCGATTCTCTATATAGCGGCGTATTTGTAAGACTGTTCGGACATTTGTTCACTATAAAACAAGTCATATTGTTTATAATTAATTAACTTTAGGTAAATGAATGTAAAATATTGTCGGTACACGTAGACCGTTAGAGTAATGATTCTATTGATGTAAATATAAATTGTTTTGTTGCTCGTAATTATATGATTTATGGAATAATTTGTTTTTTATTGCTAGTCGTTAAAGGAACCACGTCAGAGGCCTAGATGCGGTTCCGAAGAACTCTGGAGGGTGCAACATCGAGTGACCTTGTCACCCACAGGAGATGATGACCAGGTGGCCTACCACCATCTCTTAAAACCATGCAAGAACGATTGAGTGAGGGAGATGTCGCCTTACATCATATATTGCGCCGTCTCGCTTACTGTATGGTAGTAAGCCACCAGGATAAAGGCCGTTATTTTTAGGCTTCAAGCATACTGGTTTTCATCCCTAGTGCTAGGACTAGTTATGTGATCGGTGGAAATTGACAATTTACGGGAACATTATCTTTGGAAATTTACGGGGATATTCCCAAAGTAACTTTGGAAATTTTTTCCAAAGTTACTAAAATCATTTGGAAACTGGAAATATTTTCAAAGTTCCCAGGAAAGTTTCACTAGTTGGGACATTCTGTTAGGATGTGTAAATAAAAGGAAGTTTTAAACTTTAACTATACATTTATAATCTCTTGGTGTTACAAAAGTTCCCTTAAGTCTAATGTATAAAAAAGTGAGTATTTACGCGGTGGGTGCTCATCGTAACTAGTATTTACACGCAAGGTACGGCATTCGGCGTCAGTGCACAATATACATTATATATCTACGTTAATTTATACACATTATGGTGAAATTATGTCCAGACTTCATTGGAATAGATCCACTGGGAATTAGTTTTCGGAATTACTCTTATTGTTCTCTTTTATTCATTTGTTTGTATACACAAATCTGCCGCAAAAGGTAGGCGTCACGTGTTAGTCAACAATATAGATTTTTTCCCCCTTAAATTTTAAAGATTATTCAGAAACTGCCTGTTTGCCTACAATTGATTTAAAAAGCTAAGAATTATATTATTATATTTTTAAATAAATTTTATGAAATATTCAAACAAAAGCTGGCCGTCAGGGATTCTCGGCATATGTGAAACACAACAAAAGCGTACACAATGAAGTCACGTTTATGTTTTGAATAAAATAAAAACCAGTTCCTGAAGAAATATTTAAAATTTTAAGTTGAAAATAGTCCGGTACAAACTACAAACATCAATATTGTTGACTCTCCGTAGGACAACAAACACTTTACAGCGAAAATGTATCGCTGTGACATCACGCCGCTAGCACCATTTCCCCGGCGTGGTCCGGCCCACTCCGTTGGGTCTGTGCTGGTCGTCCGGGTACAGCCTGTCAGCCGGCGGGGCGCCCAGCTCGGCCATCCTGCGCGGCGGGCGCGGCGTGGCTCGCTCCCGACCGCTCCTATCCGCTCCGTGTGTCCTCTTCACTGGCCGCTTCGCCTCAGTTAAATCCCCGTTCTGTAAACCCGACGGCGGCCGAGAAGGCGTCTCCGACTCGCTACCGTTCATCAAGGAATGCGCGCTCCGAGCTTTGTGCAGCGACAGTCGGAGCGGCTTCCGCGGCGGCGTCGGTCGCGTTTTCTCCCCTTGCCTATCATCGTTTTTCCTATAATGACTCAACCGCGTGGAACAACTCTCCGACCCGTAATCTATCCTCGGGGAACTCCCGTACACGTCACCGTTTGGGTAATCTGAACACTCCGATTCGAACTCTGATGACTTGGCGCTCCTCGAGTGTATTCTGGAGGTTCTCCGACTCGATTTGTGCGCGTTCTCCAGTACTTTCCCGTCTATCCTGCGGTACATGTAATGTTTTTCTGACTCGAGCTGAACGTCTTCTGCGCTGTCGTTCTTCTTCATTTTCCGCAGCCGCTGGGATCGCTTCAGTTGTTCAATGATGGACAGGGTTTTCCTCTCGGCCCAGTTGGTTTTCTTTATGCTCTCTTCTATCCGATCGGCCGCTTTCTTTATTTCGTAATGTTTCGGATCGCACGCGCCTATACTGGAGTGCCGTTCAGAATCTTTAAAATCCAAGTCGCTATCTGATCGGAAATACTCTTCTTTAGACCTGCTCAGTATTTCGGATTTCATGCGTTGTTTTTCAATATGTCTTTGGTTCCTCTCGATCATGCGGATAGCGGCGTCCGTTTCTGCGCTGTAGTCGATACCTCCATGGATGCAGTGATGGGAAAGCGAGTGTCGCATCCGGCCAGCTTTGTGTTCTAGACTGTGGGAGCTGTGCGACCTGTAGTTTGGTGTTGGGGAAGCGCGCGGGGATATTGCTAATCTGGATGAGGCGCCTGAGGCGTTGGAGCGCGGCCTCATCAAGGGGAGGTTTGATTCGGCGCCGTCTAGCCCGGGCAGCTTGGCCACGATCGCCGTGATGTCGGGTCCCTTCTGGAACACTTGCACCTCGGACTTGGGGCTTCTGGACTTGGTTTGCGGCTCGGAGGTGATGCTGATATTCGTGACGTTCTTCTTAGTTTTGTTTACGGTTATACAGCTGTCGTTACTGCTGGTTGGTTGCACCTGGAAAACAAAGTCTTCTTAGACAAATATCAGCTGTAGGTAGGTACTAACATTGTGTAAGTTTAATGTGTTTGGTGAAGGCAAAAACAAATTATATAAGGAAGTCCATTAGTACCTGTGCATGCCTGGCCAGCAGTTCAGCCACCTGCTCCTCGAGGTAGGAGATGCGGTGCGTGAGCCGCGTGTTGTCGGACCGCAGGCTCTCCTTCGCCTTTTCAGTCTCTTCTGAAGCTGTTCGCAGGGCATTCAGCTCAGCCCGTAAGGACGATGCCTCGTTCTGAAATGGAGATGGAAACCATTCACATTACTACCCTGTAAAAGATCTTGTCTGAGTTTTTCGAAACCGAATATACCTACACGCACTTTATACTTATATCAGTCCGACAGAATAGGTATATATTCTGTTCGGTTTCGTTACAAAAACTTAATATACCGTATTTCCATTTCATGTCAGAATAATGGGTAAAATGCACCAAATTTCATTTCATTTTAAGGAATTTTATACTTGACCACGTGAGTTTCGGGTTCAGCCGAAACTGAAGCCACGGCCTAATATTCGTTTATGGTTTCGGCCGGAAAGCCAGTTTCGGTCGGATCCTACTTCTAACCTGCGTGAATGTATTCAGCGGCTGTGTCGGTTGTTGCCCACTTGTCGGATGAAGTCCGTTGGGAGGCTGCGCGCGCAGCAGCACTAGCCGCGCGCACCCGGACCCACATGCCCGTTGGAGCTCCTCCACGCTGTGACAAGACACCACACTCGAGCCGTTCACCTCTATCAATCTGAAGAACAATAAAACAACACGATGAATAAATTTTAGACTTAGGACTGTAGTATGAACTGATAAGTCGGGATCTGGTCTTTCTTAATCTCTTTCTTGCGTGGTTTGAAAAGTGCGCCTAAGGTTTCGTTTTCGCCTGAAGTCTAAATTATTTTGCATCTTTTGCCTATTCGTGGGGTACTCGTATTCCTTCGACGATCGAACTAATGAGCTTTAAGTCTCCTATTTATATGTGAAATGATAATAAAGTTAAATAAATCCATATATTCATATCCATACTATTACTAATATTATAAATGCGAAAGTCTGTCTGTCTGTCTGTCACCTCTTCACGGCTAAACTGCTGGACCGATTGTGATGAAATTTGGTAGGGATGTAGTTAAAGACCTTTTGGGCGCGATATAACCAAGTCCCACGCGGGGCGAAGTCGCGGGGAACAGCTAGTGTTATATAAATGGAACAAAGGGAACCAAGATGGGTTGCTGACATTCATTAAAATAACCAATGCCTAAACGTTTTACCAGTTGCGTCACAAACCTAAATGCAATGACAAGACAGGACAAAAATTCTTTATTGCACCATAAATATAGAATGAGGAAATTACATAGATAATAGGTATAATAGGCGGCCTTATCGCTAATGCTCTTTCAGACAACCTAAATATGAAGTGATGGTTGACAAAGAATAGGTTTACAGTGAGAGGTCATATTCATTGGAGGAGGCCACAATTAATGTTTAAAACCTAAAAGTTAGAACAAATACTCGTTCTCAAAGCAATCAGCGCCGCATGCGGTCGGACGAGGAAGCGTGCCATTTGCCCCTCGCTCCATAAATTGTACAACGCAATCGGAGACAGGCTCGGCGCCCATCCCATTCCTTCAACAAAGTTTCTAAGAATGCTAAACCTTTCCTCTTTTCCCGATGAAACATGTTGTAATTGCTTTTTACGACGTTTATTTCTCAGTTTTATATCTTCCTCCGACATACTGCTGTTACACGCGGCATCGCCGCCGCCTCCGTAGGTACTCTTGGTAATTTTCTTTATGCCCTCTTCTATTTTTAACTCCCGACGCATAAACGAGGGGGTATAAGTTTGACGTTCTGTCTGTGGCATTATAGATGCAGGACAGATGAACCGATTTTTTTATATATATTTAATACCTAGGTACAATTTCCAGTGATCTTCGTAGCTTAAACTTCTCTCTTTGCATGTCTCTCATCTTGACGTATTCCAGGTTGCGACCTCAGCTTTCTGTTTTAAAACCAAGGGCATGGCTTCTTGTGTCAACCCTTTTACTGCGAACGTCGGATATATCCGACAATCATTTACAGATAGTTCAGACAAAAAAAAAACGCGAGGAAAAGAAAGTAAATTTTAACTTTTCGTTCTTAGGCGGCACGGAGTTCGCCGGGTCAGCTAGTAATAAATAAACAGTCGTGTGTAAAACAGTATTATTACTAGCCTTACAAAGTATATAAGTGTATAAATAAACCAGTACTTATGCATGATTTACATCCCAACTATAGTGAATGCTGTAATAAGTGATAAAATTTACTGCTAGCAACACTGTGCAATTTGTTTAAGTCTCCTCCCAACGAGCTAGTACAAAAAGACCCGCAGCTGTTCGCTAGATTAATCTCATAAACTCTAGTAAATGGACAAAAACACTTTATCAAAGTATAAAGTAATGGTGGCCGGTTTAACGATTGTCAATAGTCAAGTGAAGATTATATTTTGTCTATACATTAATCTAAGTACAAAGTGTCCACCCCGGTTTCGTCCGCCCTTAAAGTGAGTATGTTGTACTAACCTTTTTAAAATTTTAGGCAAATATGCAAAAATATTTTTTAAAGCTCTGGTTGTTCCAGACAACGGGACTAGATGAATTCAAAATTTATTTTGGACCTTCATAGCCTGTTTTATGGCTACATAATACAAATAAATTGGTACCAATCTTGGTAAATACGAAAATAAGTACCAAATGGTTTTGAGTTCTGACTAGGCGAGGTAGGCTCTATGGAGCATTTGGTGATCCAGGGTCGTATTGAAGGCAAGCGTTCACGCCGTCGGTCTCCAACGAGGCGGCTAGATCTGTCAAAGCTGTAACACAGTGCTCAGCAAAAATATGATCCAAGACAGAGATGTGTGGAGAAGAATCGCAAGCAACTCAATCTATAATCACGACCACTCTGCCAAGAGTGTACGACTAAGAACAAAAAATGATTCTGATAATAAATGGAACTGCCGTTGCCTTCGACCGAGGGTCCCGCCTTGCGACAGGGCCCGCTCTTCTTTGCTTGTTTCTCTTCACTCTATCATAGACTTTGTTTCGGTTCAACCAACATCTGTGTAAGTCTTTATTATGAAAAGTGAGTCTTAATTTTGTTTTTCCGATATTGCCTTCTCTATCAAGAATAGTAACTTAGCTCCGATCCTGCGAGTTTACCATAAAATCTGTGTGGAGTACCTGAAATAGTCGGAGTATGGGCGCGCCGTCGATGCCATCGCAGATGCCGTGATCCCTCGCCTGATTGTGGGCCTCTGAGCTCAGGGCAGAGGAGATTTATAAAGAGAGTGATTTGTCATAAAACCATGTGTTCAAATTGACCATTTATGAACTGCACTCTTGTGTCCTTAAAAGTCTTAATCTTTTGAAATAGAAAATATTTATTTACTTCTCCTTTGGGTTTTTAGTCTAACAATGTATTCGTATGTGTACATAGCGAATATTTTGTATGGATAATAAGCTCTTCTCGGTATCCCACCAAAACACTTTCATGTAATCTTACGATGACGAGATCATATGAATCGCACTGTCAAAAAGATATCAGGTTCATTCATGTAGACTCTACATGCGCCCGGCCTAACTTTACAAACTGCACCTTTGTCATAACATATGAAAGCTACCTTTTTGCTACATTCACGAATTAGGTGAAAAATGTATTCACTTTTTTGTTATACTAATAGTTCTTGGAGTAACGAAACGGCCAAGATTATCAATACATATAATAAGACACTAAAATCCGAGTGTCTGTACATTTGATATTTTTCAAAAAAACTGATAGATTGCGATTAAAAAAGAGTAACAGAAACCAAAAAGACAGTTTTTGGAATTTTTGTCTGTCTGTATGTATGTATGTATGTATGTATGTCTGTCTGGTACGTTATAACTTCGGAAATACTCAACGGATTTAAACGCGGTTTTCACAGTTGGATTACATATAATTAGGAGCGTTGTCAAAACTTTGTTTCGTCAAAATCGGTTAAGGGAAAAAGAAGTTATGGTCGATTGAAAATTTACTTCAAACACTGCAAGTTGCGTACCTATAGACAAAACCCATTTGAAATTTCGGCAGTAACAAGCAAAGCATGTTGGCCTATCGGTAGAGGTCGCGGATCATTTCTTTAAGTAGAGGGTTCGAATCCTGCTAGACATTACTTCTTTTGTTTTTACCCTTTTTTTGTATTGTATTAATTTTTTAGAAGTCTATTTATTTAAATATTTTAGTAAAGAAATGTTTCTAGAAAGTAGCTGGATCGAATCCTGCCATAAACAATAATTTTCTGTTTTCGTTTTTTATTTGTTTTATAACGTAGGTGGAATTTACTAATTACTTAAGGTATGTGTGAGGAGAGAAGATAAATCCAGGTTTCAGCGAATCGCACAATATTTATTATTTGTACTTTACAAAAGGTTAGACTCTTAAAGATAACCGTTAATGAGAGATTATAGGGGTCGTGAGATCAAAGTAGGCACGAAATCCAGTCAGGCAGCCGCTATGAAATAGCCAGCCACTTAACTTGAGATGGTGAGGTCAGCCGAAAGAGGTCTTCCACTGGACGCGCGCAGCCTTATATATGGCCCTCGGGGGTGATGCGGTGCGGGGCAGCGAGGAAGGACCGCCGTAGGAGAATGCGCGACGTCACAGTTTTCTAGATTTATTTTCTTACTTAGAGAAAGCTCTTAGCGTTAACTCCGTTAATATAAAAGTATTTTGTACTTATCTATCTATACATATAATAAGACAGTAAAAATCGAGTGTCTGTACATTAAATATTTTTCTAAAAAACCTCTACGGGGCAATTAAAGAAGAGTAATAAAAACCAAAAAAACAATTTTTGTTTTCACAGGTGAATTACATATAATTAGGAGCGTTGTAAAATCTTTGTTTCATCAAAATCGGTTAAGGGAAATAGAAGTTATGGTCATTTAAAGTTTACTACAAGCACTGCTTCAAAACTTTTAAACAGTTGAATGCGATTTACATAAACGTATTTAATTTAGATAAAGCTAAAATTTCTACTTATATCAATAAAGACAGAAACACACTGCAGTCTCTATTAAATTTTAACAAAATAACACATTTAATGTTTGTGGGCGTATGATTTAGTTACATAAAATACCAATAGATGGCGCTGACTTTATTTTAATAGCAGATTGAAATTTTTCCTTATTTAAAAAAAATTTGGTTGTTGATTTAGTACTATTGGTTGGTTTGTTTATCGGTCGTTTGTTGTGTTGTATTGTAAGCTATTTGAATTGATTGGTTGGTTTGGGTTGGCTTTGGTTTAAAAAATAATCAAATCAGTGTTTCACGGAACATACGGTCGTGTCGTAAGGACGAATTTATCTGACTTATCACTATTTATTGAGATTTTCTCCACTTTACACGCCCACTAAAACTTTGGGAGTGGATTTTAGGTCCTAATGACTCTGTAATAGGCTACGTCTACTCTTTTAGAGACAAAGATTGATAGTATGAATGTTAAGGGCTCCTTCTTCTGAAGGTCCGTTGTCCGTAAGCCGCGTAGTCGCGGCGCTCACTCATTTTGTAGGCATTTAGACATCATATTTGGGAAAATAACACTACAAAATCTACTTCAGCGATTTTCACTATATAAATACTTTATCTAAAGGCTATAACATAAAAGCAGGACAATAAGTTCATTATTTTAGGCATAGTATTGAAAATAAACTTCCAAAGGAGGCAACTTTGATTTTTCTATCGAGCGAATTTTGTCTGATATTGTTACTGGTACTGTAAGCGAATTTCACTCTGCTATATCCTCAACTAAAAACATATATTTTTTTCAGAATTTTACGACTGTTTAATACTGATTCCTATTGATTTTAAAAACGGTATTTGAGAAAGAAGTGGCCCTAATATTTAATGATATTGTAGAAATGTAATGGCTTTATAAAATTGGCACGGGAAAAGGATACAATAGAATTAACTATAGGTCTGGATAGTTGTAGTTTCCACAGGTTACGCGAAAAGCGACCTACACGCGGGCGGAGCCGCGGGCAACAGCTAGTAAATAAATATGGCATGATTCTATTAAGCTTGATAATTATTATTTATCTCCTCTGTTCAGTGCCTTCTTCGCAGGCCTCTGACATTGTTGCATGATTTGTTCTCTAAAGGGGCGATCGGAATCTTTTAGGTATTTATCATGTTTATAAAACTATTAAAGTACTTAGCACATGATATTTTTTGTGATTTAATAATTTTAGAAAAGTTGATTGCTTTAGAAATAATATTTTTATTTCTTCTTGTTTCTTTATTTCTTGTACAAAATGCTTATGCATTTTGTTTTGCTCATTATGAGATAATTATCGTAGCTAGGACTACATATACATGCATTTACCAAGTGCTTTTACTTGAAGGTTCCTATTAGTTCTTCCATCAGGCAAAGAAAAGACCGGCCAAAAAAAACCATTTTTTTAGGTAGTACCCTAAGTATAGCATTTTATAATAGACTTCGTTTCGCATGGGCATAAAAATCTTCCTCTTGAATCACTCTATCTATTAACAAAAACCGCATCATAAACCGTTGCGTAATTTTAAAAATTTAAGCAAACAAAGGGACATAGGGACAGAGTAAGCGACTTTGTTTTATACTATGTAGTGATGGTAATACAGATTAACTCTCAACCATAAGGATGACAAAAATATCCCTAAAATATAAAATGATAACAGTTGACTTTTTAAACCCAATAGGTATAATAGCCTCGGACAAGCACTAGGCGGAAAAGCAATGACATTATTACCTGTCTCCTGGTCGGAGCGCCGCGTTGTCTCCGGCCCAGTCTATGACCATGCCGGCGCCGCGGGGCGCTGCGCCCCACGAGCCCTCGCGCACCTCCGTGGCTATCAGAGCCCCATTGCCACCGCACTCACGTACCGTACTGCAACAATATAAAAAGCGGTTAGTGAAACATCGTCAAAGGTATAATAGGTGGACACAGTCAACTGCAAATATTTTAAGGGTAGAATCAGATTATTATACTAAACAACTTTTCCAAATAAACTTATATCAAAATACGAAAAAAAATTTTTTACCTCCCATACAAATTGAGAATCATCTGATATCCAGTAGACCCACTAGTACCAATACTAGACCATAACTACTTACCATACTACTAATAGTGGTGATTTTGGCAGACCTACTCACGACAAAACGACAAAGTCCTTCTCTGTCCACAAAATTAAATATCACAAAATGAATATTACAAATTACAATTTTTATTAACCAAGCTTATTAATTCTGTACTAGATAACTATAGCTTATCTAGTACAGAATTAATAAGCCTAGTAGCCCTAGTCTTTCGTGGCCCTCGCTCGGCCGTGGGAAACCGCGTTGCGGTCAGTGTTATGTGAATTTAATTCTGTAATGTAGACGTAAGTAAGCCCTTCCTGTCTAAACGTATTAAGCCCTATTTACTGCGCTTTAGATTGTATATCGTCTTTTATTTATTTTTTACTTAAATTACTTTAAACTTATATCTACTTGCACAACCTTTGTCTAAGTTTCCGAGATTTCTCCTCTAATACATGGATGAAGAATTTGCTGTTTTTTTAACCAAATAAATTATAAGTGAGTATGCATATCAAAAATAAACTTAATACGTGAGTTCGCAGACATTATGTTATCTATGGTAATCAGACAAGATGGATGAGAACCTCTGAATATTATATGCTTCATAAAATAAGTCGATATAATTAAGTGTCTAGTAAGCCGAGTGGAGCTGGCGTTGAGTTTATTTCTTTATTTTGTTTTAAATAGTCCGTTTTAATGGTGATTGGTGACTGAAGGAAATTATATAAAATGGATGTCAATAAATATCAATTAATTGACTTAACATTAATATTTTTAAGGAAAATTGAAACAATTTGCGAAAATAATGGATTGCAGACGATATGATCAGTCATAATTAGACTATTTCCAAGCTGTCATCGTTTAGAGAAAATGTAACATCAACAATTTACATTTAACAAATACTTACCAAGAAATGAAAGTTATTATTAACAACATAATGGTTTCCCTACACGATCATAGCTGATATATCTATTTAAACTTACTGAGCTATCCTTTAACTTAAATACAGAAATTGACATATATTTACACGTCCTATTTAATATATTCCCTATAAGATGATGAGATATTGTACGTAGCTACTTGTGATTTGTACAAAGTTAGGCAATATTATTAGGGTTCATGATTGGAGCTGCAAATTCGCCGTAGGCAACTTTTTTATTTAGATTGGTAATGATTAGTACAGCAACAATGGGAGTCATGTCATGTGTTAATTCTAAGAGACTTGGCAGAACATAAAACCTTGGAGAAATGCCGATAAGAAGACATTTGACAACTGTTGAACTGAATTGTAAAAAGTTGAAGAAAAATTTAGCGAGAGCTATAGTTAGAAATGATATTGTATTTTTCAACAATTATTAAATTGAATTAAAGGGTGTCTTTTTGCGAAGTTGCCCTTAAGGTAACTAAGAGCTTAGATTTTAAAAAGAAAGTAAGTACTCTCTCTCATCTTAGCGCCTTCCCGGTTGCTCCCTTAGCTGATTGCTTCGGAGCCCAGTGTCCGCTTTCCTGCTTTTTCTCCTCCACTTCGCCCGGTCTTCGGCAGCCCTAGTTGTGAGACCATTTGCGCGCATAACGTGTACTGCGACGTCGAACCAGCATTTTGCGAAGTTGCCCTTAAGGGAACTAAGAGCTTAGATCTTAAAAAGAAAGTAAGTACTATGCCCATGTAAACCATCGGTTACGAATATTACGTTCGATGACTTCTCGTTTTCACGGCAATGTTAATGCGACTATGATAGGCTGTGCTGATTGCTGCTGGCCGCTAAGTGACGCCACTAATGTCGTAATGACAGGGACGTCCACGCGATCACCTTAGTTGTGCTTTAGTTGCAGAATAGTTTGTATGGGTATATAATAATAGTATATGTAATTTGTATGTATGTATGGGAGTACACCATAGATTGGGGCTTTTATACATACTAATTATATTTATTGTTAAATGCTCGTTATGTTACGAGTATTATACGTACCTATTTGCATAATGTCGCATGGTTTCCCTCTAAGATGAAAATATTTTCTTTATTTATTTTATTTCTTGAAGATAAGTGATAAATGGCTCGTTTATGTCTTTTTAAGGCACGATTCGATTGTTAAATATAACCAGACTAGCTGTTCCCCGCGGCTTCGCCCCGCGTGGGACTCGGTTATATCGCGCCCAAAAGTAGCCTATGTTTGACCTCAGGTCTTTAACTACATCCCTACCAAATTTCATCACAATCGGTCCAGCAGTTTAGCCGTGAAGAGGTGACAGACAGACAGACAGACAGACAGAAAGACAGACAGACAGACAGACTTTCGCATTTATAATATTAGTATGGAAGTATGGATGTAACCAAAATTAGTAGATGTTCCTTCTCAAAGTTATTATATCCCAGTATCAAAGTTCCTTAAAATTATTTGTTTTATCATATTATACGAGTATATAGTTATATAATACTAGCTGTTCCCCGCGGCCTAAAAGTAGCCTATGTTTGACCTCAGGTCGTTAACAACATCCCTACCAAATTTCATCACAATCGGTCGAGCAGTTTAGCCGTGAAGAGGTGACAGACAGACAGACAGACTTTCGCATTTATAATATTAGTATGGATGATAAAACCATAACATATTCATCATAGTTTTATATGTAGGTTTAGTTTCTTACAGTTATTATTAACAACATAATGGTTTCCTTAAAACCAGTTAGTTTTATATTGATTTAGCATAGTCGTAATAAAGATAACATGAAACTTTTCAGTACCTATATATTGCGACTAATTAATGTAATGACGGATCCGATATAATTTATTATTGATCAGTAGACCACTCGTGCATGTAGTATATAGATAGGTACTAAAAAAGCACAAAAGCTCTCGAGTAGGCTCGTGAGATCGTGATTCGGGATAAGAGGGGTCCCGCCGCAGGTATGCCGGTGGTATGCTCAGTGCATGTCGGTAATTTCGCACGCCTATGTATATACAATAGCAAAATATAATTCAAATATTTATTTACTTCACGACGTTAACTAAAATTAAATTTAAAAATTGAAAAAGATCTTGCTTAATCAACCTGAAATTCTTTATCTATTCGACGTAATTAGGTAGAGCTACATGTATATGCTAAAACATCATTTTGTAGTAAACAAAAAATCTCAAAAACTAATGATGCTATGAATCTCATGCAAGCAGACGTGTTGTTGTTAGACGTCAGTTAATAATAAAATTCCCGAAAAACAGAGCCCTAAAATTCGTAGTTACATTTTTGTATAATTAAAAGGTCAACCGTGTGTCAAGAAATAAACACAATTTATTTTCTTTAACTACACATACAAAACTGAACTTTGTGAAATATATCTTTAGATTGAATTCTAAATGTTCCTCAGTTCTCTAGATTTAAGTTTAGTTGTCAAGGCAAACGATCTTATAAGTATAGATGACGGACACATTTATTACAAAACATTACGAAGCTCACTTCTAATCGCTTGTGTCATTGTGCAAAAAGCTTCTCTTGGCATGTAAGGCACCGCGAAGTCTTAGTGTACTCGAGTGTAATCACCTTATAATTACACGTAATTAAGACCTAGTCAATGGGAATATGAGGACATGCGCCTTACTTGAACAAGGTAATACAATTTAATGTATAGGTACTTAAATCGAAACAAAAAGTAAAATGACGTAGAGAACAAAGCTCTCGTGGGGAATCCGGGATAAAATATAGCCAACTAGCTGTTCCCCGCGGCTTCGCCCCGCGTGCGATTTGGTTATATCGCGCCCAAAAGTAGCCTATGCTTGACCTCAGGTCGTTAACTACATCCCTACCAAATTTCATCACAATCGGTCTAGCAGTTTAGCCGTGAAGAGGTGACAGACAGACAAACAGACAGACTTTTGCATTTATAATATTAGTATAGATTAGTATGGACTAGTATGGATGTGTTGCTCCAGGGTCTAAGCAATCTCCATTCCGAGTTTCAGCGAAATCGGTTTAGCCGTTTTCCTGTGAAAGAGTAACAAACATACACACTCACAAATTCACAAACTTTCGCCTTTGTAATATTAGTGTGATTAATTAAGACCGAAGATTGCACTGACTCTCCTAAACTAAAAAATATATTTAGGAAGCTGAATATAATTAGAACAGTCGAATAATAGTCTGTTTAAAGCATGTCAGCTTCCAATTCTACGGAACCGAAGTTCCATAAAAAAGTATGCAATAAAGTAATTATTCCCTACATTTATATAAATACTATGGTAAATCATCGAAAACCTTCCTATAATTACATAAAATATTATTGAAACAGAAAATATTTTTTTTATCGCAATAACCGTTTATATATGATACCATAACCTGTGCTATATGGAGCTTAAGTCCTTTAAAAATATATTGATACTAGCTGTTGCCCGCGGCTCCGCCCGCGTGGGACTCGGTTATATCGCGCCCAAAAGTAGCCTATGTTTGACCTCAGGTTGTTAACTACATCCCTACCAAATTTCATCACAATCGGTCCAGCAGTTTAGCCGTGAAGAGGTGACAGACAGACAGACAGACAGACAGACAGACAGACAGACAGACAGACAGACAGACTTTCGCATTTATAATATTAGTATGGATTTATAAAAGTCCTATGTTGATCCTATTTTGGTAAGCTTGTTATCTATCCCTTGAGCTTCGAAGCACGAAGCTTTAAAGCGCATGTTTTTATGCGCTTACACGGCCACAGTGCACCTAGTAATTGATACCTGCAAGATGTGTCGACTTGCTTTTCTTCTTTTTGTGCCGCGCTAGAGCTTTCGAAGCTCTGTCTACTAAATAACCGTGAAACATTAGTTAGGCTTTAGATGTGGTTTTAGGGTTCTGTAAAAGATATATTCAATGCTCGACAAAAGATATTTTTGACTCAATTTTAGGAAGCGTAAAAAATAAATTAATATTTTCTCGGTTTTTATTAAATATACTTAATTTAGTTTGCAAAATAGCCCTTTTAATTTTATTTTAATATTTGTTTGTTTGATAATTATATAATGTTATAATATTTGGTTAGATAGAGCTCTATGTAATTTCGAAAATATATATGCGGTGCTTATTAACGAAATTTTTATTTTTAAAATCTAACTCTTTAGGGTTCTGTAGATTTAAAAAATAAAAAACCAAAGCCCTTACCAGACGATAGTATCAATTTAATAAGACCTTCTAGGTGTCCTCGAGGCGGGCGACAACACTGTATCAATCACGCAACTTGTATGGTTTTACTGTTGAGAGGAAATTTATTAAGATTCGCCATTTATTTATGAAAAGTACTACCTTTTCTAGTGAGTTACGAAGCACGTTACGAAGGTACGGCGATATTACTGTATCATTTTACATTTATAACGACACTTCGACAAACCAGAGAGTTGATTACAGATACAACCAAAATTGGCAAGGCTTGAATATAACGTTTGTTATTGATATATTACGATTTTAGAGCATTAAATCAACCGGAAACAAAGTACGTACTTATTTCTGCGTAAAAAAAGTATGCTACGTTCTGGTGGCTTACTACCATCTCTTAAAACCATGCAAGATCAAGTGAGTAAGCGAGACAGCGCAATACATGATGTAAGGTGACATCTCCCTTACTCAATCGTTCTTGCCTGGTTATAAGAGATTGTGGTAAGCTGGTAATCCACCTGCGCGCGGGTTAAGAAAACACACACAATAAGTATTAACACTAATGCATTATTTTATCACAGTTTTTAAACACAAGCAAACAATACACGCACACAGGTACAAGCAGAATGACCGGCCGTCATATCCTTTTGTCAGAGGGGGACGCTTGTAAATGGCCACTCCAGTGGTTTAATGCTCTAAGTATACGATTAAGTGCATTATAATTTGTGATATTAGTATGATTGCTTAATCCAATGATTTATCGATGTTCAAAGCAAATGTGACTGTACGTTACAATTTTATAGAGCCGAACCCAAAATGGCTTGAATTTTCTACTATTATTGAATTATTACGATCAACAGCATCATAATTTGTTATATCGATAGGATTTATTGCAAGCAGTAAGTTGTCAACGTTTGAACCAAGTTTCCTTAAGAGAGTACTGCTTACTGCCCTACATAACTTTGTGTCCGACGCATTTAAACAGATAATCGGTGTAGCTTCTAGGAAAATCCATTAAAATTTATGGATGCTTTCTGTCGGCTTTGTTGTAATCTATCTTAAGATATGTATTAGTTATCTGTGTTTTCATCATAGTGGAACTTGAGATAGTTATCTTTTTATCTGATTTAGAAACTAGTTGATAAGCACTACGATAGTTACGTGTATTCTTGTATAAATGTTTATTCATCGCTGGATTTTTTCAGCTTATGTCTGACAAACGGAGTGAAAAACTGTATAGATATTAACCAAATTATTTTAATTCACTTAACATACCTACGCCTAATAGGTAGAATATGTAGGACTTTTACTTGACAACATCATTGTATTACAATATTTTAAGAAATAAATGACTTTTTATCAATCTAAGTAATATTCCTATACGAATCAAAACTAATAATAATTTCTTCAAAATAAATACTATTTCTTTTCTTCAACAACAGCATTCCCAAGGCAAATTGACTTTGGGAAGGCGGTACTGGCGCCTAGGCTTCGAAACTTTGGCTAGGAATGCAACCAGAAAAACATATGATAATGACAGTAGAATCCGCCTTTCGGATAAATTAACAATGAAGATAGACCTCTATTAGTAGGCACCTTAGTTTTCTTTTACAACTTATAGAAAACAGATGGAGTGATCAATTCTTAAGCCGGATACTACTCGGGTACTTTCACTGATTACACTTCTGCTAGTGAAATCCATACAATGCGCTTCCCACAGGTGGTGAAACGAAAAGTGCCAAAAATGCGAGTTCTCAGTGAACTATAGAATATAACATTCCATTAATTAGTTTTACAAATGAATTGCTCGCTCGTTGCGTTGGCGGTGAGCCTGTCAACAACTACGATTAACGTGAGAGGTAAATTCAATGAAATATACAAGTTTGGCAATATGGTCTCTATTAATTTTGTTAAGTTGTGCAAGCCTGCTACTGTTTGTATTGTAGCACGTAAATGGATATGTGAATTTGTTTGGATTGGCAGTTTTGAATTAAACGAGTCACACGGCAATTTTACTATTAGGTAAATGTTTGACTTGAGAAACATACTGCGACTAAATTACAGACCTCTTGATACAGTGATTATTCGATATTGACGAGTTTGTATGAATAGTGATGAGTGAACCTGCACCCACATTCATGCGAGGGAGGTCTATTAGGATCGTCGCAAGTGGAAATAAATCTCTACCAACTCCTACGGGCTAAATAGGCGTGATGCGATGATCCTAATAGAATATAACATTTTACCTAAGCTTTTTACTAGATCTTAATGTCAAATAATCAAAAATAAAATGCATATATAAGTAGTATATCAAATACTTAAAATTATGATGCAACTGCCATTCTTTTGAGAATATTCGTCAATCCAACACAATGTAGAAAACGAGCTGACAAGTCGTAAAGCTAACGAGACCATAAGCTGTTTGTATCACAATGACTGGCTGCCTTGCTGCCCGTGCGCTGGGAATCTGTCAGCGGATGACAAATCACCGTTTCGCTAATTGTAAAATCGGAATGTTTCTCATATCTTGATTTTGTTGTTCAGTGGGGTGTCGACATTTCTACATTTCGTGTGAAGTTTTTTTAACTTTACAACCGGTTAGTATTCTTACTGTAGTACTGTCAATTATTTGGCTTTGTTCCGCGAAGTTGTGAAGGACACAAATGAAGAATTATTGAACTTTAAACTCGAGTTTGTTTACCGTGGCACGCCAAACCATGTGTACCTATGGTTTGGCGTGCCACGGTAAACAAACTCGAGGTGTCACTTTAGGTACAATTTTTTTAATCTACATACAGGTAATGGTTTATACTATTTTTAGCATTTCAAAGAGAATATTTATATAATGGAATTTATAAAATGAAATATTATAAAACACGTCTTATATATCACATGGCATTGTATGAAACTACAAAAAGATATTGCTGAGAATATTCCATTACTTTTCAAATAGCCAGTCTTCCGAAAGTTTAATAAAAAAAAAATATATACCAGTCAAAGCGCTAAATTGAGAGAGACTACGAAACAAAACAACATGGCCGACACGTGGAAATGATGTCGTAAATAACGTCCGATTCCGAGGCACCCTCAGGTTTCCGACTTCCATTCCACTATCACGAGTTAGATTAACAGTCCATTATCCAAACGCTCATTTTACGAGCCCATTCAGTGTTTACATGACATCGCTAGAGGCATGTAAATCGCACTTCGGTTTAACACTTAGAGCATTAAACCAACTGGGGTAGCCACTGACAGGCGACCCACTAGAACCGCAGCGCGCGCCGGTCATATACTGCTTGTACTCGTGTGCGTATACTTTTTGCTGGTGTCGGATTATTTTGTCAAGTGTGTGCGTAGCGACGTGACGGAATAATGCATGCAAAAATTCTGCCACATTCAACGCGCGCGCAATACGTGGCAGATTTTTACGTAGAAATAAGTGCGCGTGGCGTCTCCTGTTGGTTGAATGCTCTATGGTTTAACAGCTTATTTAAACGAAAAGCCACAAAGATTCGAGATAGCGAACTACAAATTGTCGGTAATTGTTCCATTTGTTACGACATCGCCATTGTTTGGGGGGCGGATCCCGGCATACTTTCTAGCTGGCAATCGTTGGGAAAAATCTGGCGCTCCCTGCCGAACTAGAAAGCGAGGAATCTGCCAATTTAGACATTTCCGAGCTCCCATTAGCCAATTTAATCTCTATAGTATTATAAAAATACGCTGAACAGAAATCAGAGCGACAGGAAAATTTTATGTAAGATAGGTACAAAAAATTACCAAGGCAGCATTGGGACTTAATCACTTAATCATATAGAAACGTAGACTTCTATGGGTATATTATGCTTGTAATAGCCCAAAATGTAGTAATTATTTCAATATTATTTCTCATATCTATAGTTATTATTTCCCCTGACTAAAGACTCGGAGGTCTTACTGTCTTTTCTTACCCTATCCACGGCAGTCTCTTAAAATATTGTATTTATTCTGATCTCATAATGGTATTTCCTTCGAAAATATAACGTACGTGGTACCTACGTGGTGATTTTTGTTTAGTAGTGTTCATTGAAGCGGTTATTTGAACATTTAAGGTGATTACTAGCGCCACCATCATTTAAAAATTATTATTCACCGAAAACACAAATTATCAAAAATCCGTGTTATGTAGGTAATTAAGGTTCTGGATCTAAAGTTTATTTTTAAACATATTAAATAATTAAATTATAGTTCCCTATAGTTATAAATTGCAATATTGCTTAAAACGGTTTTAGCAGTTTTGCAATTTATAAATATAGGGCTCAATTTTTTTTTACGAACAATGTCAAGTAAGGTATTTAATGGTTTGAAGGCCATAGTAAACTACTAGTATACATATGCATCGGAATTAGTTTCTCAGAATTACTCAGGAGGTCTTAAGTTTGCGGTCGGGCGCTGCGGCGGCTGAGACACTGACCCACATTCCCGCTGTCATTCATCAGTGTCCTTGCGGTGGCAAAGACATTGTCTATCCTCAACAAGAGAGGGTTACGTTACGAGCTGAAATAAACACATAGCAGATTCGACTGTATTGTTGATTCTCGTACAGCTTATCAATACACTTACAGTAAAAAAAAAAAAACAATAAGAAAATGTCGCCGACAAGCCGTAATCTACATGGCGTTTTAAAGCTAACTGTTTACAATTAAATGTACAGCAAACTCAATGCACAGCAGGGACATCTTATCACATTCATATCACGCGGGTTACAAGGCCAATTGACCCTGCATTCCCTGTTGTAAGGATTCCAATGCACAGAATCGTCTTTTTTATCAGACAATCAGTTGATTTAAGCCTGAAATATTTTAAGCAAATTAACTGGAGACCACTTAAAAATGCTTCTTTTGGAAACAAGACCTAATTTCTAAGACAAACGACTTATATATTAATTACAGATACAGCGTCAGCAGCTTTTGGTCTAGACTTATGGCTCGTTGGCAAAAAAGCAGACAGCTTGACGAACTAAGTACCTGTAAAGCGTGGCGCGGTGGAGGTTGGCGGCCGCGTCACACTGTTCGATGAGGTGCGCCAGCGCACGCGCCTGCTCGCCCAGCGTCAGCAGCTCCAGCTCCTCGCGGCCCAGCTTGTACTGCAGCTCGGCCTGCTGGATGCGAGTGTCGATGTTGCTGTGACAAAGTATTTTAAATGTTAATAAAGAATCTGGTGTAAGTGCGTATACAGTAACGGTAAGATAGCGCTTATCGGCGTCAACCTAGCAAAAAGTCTACCTGCGCGGACCGACACGCCGATAAGCGCTGTCAGATCTGCGCTGACAGCCAGCTTTATTCTTTATTCTTTATTTCGCTTTCATGCATACATTTGATGGGAAAACATACATGGACCCTTGTAGGGTGTTGCGAAGTCAATATTGTAGTCTTGTGAGGGTACACAAATATAAAAGATTGCATTATAATGTCATAAAAAAATAATAATAATAATAATATTAATTTACAAAACATGTCAAACTGCAAACATAAGATTATAATATCTACCTACTCTATTATTACAGAAATGTCAAATGAATTAATAATAAAAGTTTTAAATGTTGGATGAAATAGTTGTCATAAAAATAAATCAAATAATAAAGTATATAATATCAATAAAAGGAGATTGAGGATATATTAATCAAGCTTTCTACGTGTATATGCACTAAGATTAGATGTATCTCATCAATTGCATTTATAGTTTTAAAAGATTTATAGGATATCTATGGGAGGCTTGTATTTGGCAGTAGACTATCGTAAGGTGGAATAGTGATGATGATGATGTTATTACCAACAAAATTAACTTTTGCTAACACTATTAATATTGGTCGGTCTTGGATTAGGTCGTTGCATGCACAAGCACGGTATTATTATAACGCCAAGGATTAAACTAAGTGCTCTCTCAGTAAAATGTGTTTTTAACACTTCCTCATGTATTTTCCCTGCCGTTTGTCCAGGTCACTTCACCCTGGACTAACACACGAACTATCATCAGCAAATAGCGCGGAAGACTCTAAGATCGCAACATTTCTTCATACTTACTCAGTGACGTGTGTCTTCTCAAGCCTCTTGCGCAGCTCCTGTATATTCTCCCGGCGGGCGTCCAGATCAGCCCTTACGGCTGCTGCTCGCTCTTCTAATGCTCTCCTATCATCTGCTGAAAGCGCGGCAGACTCCTGTCGAGAGCCGGCGCGCGTGACTGCTGGACTGGCAGCCTGGGAAGCCAGTCGTGCTGCGCTTAGTGAAGCACTTAGCTGTTTCTTCAAGCTGTAATGTTGACATTCAATTTAGGAAAACCTATTTCACCACAAGAGATAATAAAAAATTTTAACGTTATTAATTACTTTACAATTTGTCTTTGTTTTAGCGATAATGTGATTTGTAATTAAAGGCCGCCATTGTACATCACTGCTTCAGTACATCCTATATTATTGTATTTTATTTTTTGTGCAATAAAGAGTTCGTTGTTGTTTCAAATTGAATCTGCACAACTTTTTTGAACACTACGTATAATAATAATTGTTTTTGCCTAAAAACGAAACCGACTTCAAATCCTCAACTAAAAAGGATGAAATAATTAATACATATTTGTTTAAATATGCTTCATATCAAATTTTTTCATAAATCTGAAGTCGGTGCCGGTTCTTTTAATAAAATATGCTAATTAACGAGCCAATAGCTAGTCAACGACTTCGTAAAATTGGCACCAATTTCAAATTTATAAAAAAAATTATATGAAGCATATTTAAAAAACAATGTATTAATTATTTCATCCTTTTTAGTTGAGGATTTGAAGTCGGTTTCGTTTTTAGGCAAAAACAATTATTTTATACTTTTTAGTTTTGAATACGCAATGCCTTACAACTAAAAAGTTGTAAACACTTTGCATTCTGGAAAGTCGGGTAAACGTCATCAGCGTCGTCTCACCTTATTGACATGGAATATATCAAAAACTACCCAAATCGCAATAAAATTTGAAGAGTTCCCTCGATAACTCTATGATTCCATCATCAGATTCTGATCTGATGACTATGGAACCATCTTGAAAGTATACCCTTTCTA
Organism: Apomyelois bistriatella; assembly: GCA_947044815.1. Classification (NCBI taxonomy): domain Eukaryota; kingdom Metazoa; phylum Arthropoda; class Insecta; order Lepidoptera; family Pyralidae; genus Apomyelois; species Apomyelois bistriatella. Next base: position 15,429,404 of record OX345690.1, read on the forward strand.
ACAAAAAAAGAATTTTACAAATCGATTCAGTGGCCTTCGAGTAATCGAGCAAGATATACTGCAATCAAAAAGTTGTTAATACCTCGCATTTTTGAAAGCGGGTTAAATTTTCCAGCATTGTCTCCCCTACGTCTCACCTTACTAACATGGAATATATCAAAAATTACCCATGCCCAATACAAAACTTGAAGAGTTCCCTCGATTTCTCCATGATCCCATCATCAAATCCTGACCTGCTGAATATGGGACCAATTGAAAAATATACCCTCTCGAAATAAAAAAATTTTTTTCAATTCGGTCCAGCCGTCTTCGAGTCATCCGGTAACATACATAAAAAAAAAACATACCGACGAATTGAGAACCTCCTCCTTTTTTGAAGTCGGTTAAAAAGCTGAACAAAATAGGGAAGACGATGGAAATAACCCCTAAAATGTCTCGGATAGGTTGTAATGGCATAAGAAGATACGGATAGTCAACCCCAATTGAAATGGGAAAGGGCTTGGTTTTACCTGTATTTACAAATAAATATATTATGATTTGATTTGATTGCTAGTGTAGCATTCTATAATCTGTGATTTAATTTATGATTGATTTTGACGGAAAATGAAGTTGAATAAATGTGAAAGAGGATTATTGTGCTGTTGTAATATTTACCTTTGTATTAGGGTGTCTTTATCGCTGAGCGCGGCGCGGAGGGCGTCCAGCTCCCGACCCAGGTCCCGTGTGGTGCCTCGACGTCGGGACCCCGCTAGGGACACTTCGATGCTGGCCATCTGCATAAATGTCACAAGGTTAGTTAGTTAGGTTTATTTATATGCTACTAGCTTATACCGCACATCGATAAAACAGTACATATGTGCAAAATGAAACCCTTTAAGTAAGGTAAGGCCCCATTACTACGCTACCATGTGTATATGAAACACGAAGATTGGTTCCGATGATCAGGCCTGTAGAAGTATAAAACAAATACACAAACTCACTTTCGCATTTGTTTTATCAGTTTGTATACATTGTGGAGTCTCTTATTTTAGCTCTTTTCCCTTTACTATCCTTCCCAAAATAATATATTTAACTGGATTGCCAAGCGGCCAGACTCGGCCGTTTTAGTCATAATAACTGTGTACGAGTGCTTAGTCCGCCTATTTAAGTAGTTATATATGATTCCATATTCAATTATAACCCTTTATATTATTTAATTGTGAGGGGTTATAATTAAATGATAATAACCCCTTCTATTATTTAATTAAACCCCTTAATTATAACTAAATATGTTTTGTCTTGTTCATTCCACTTAATTAAGTAAACATCGATAATAGGAAAAGGGACAATGTTATTATTTTGTAAAAATACCTAAGGTGGCTAAAGCTTTCTTTTACTAACGTAATCTCCATAATTAATTTTAGCATATCTTTATACGCGTTAATATCATTCTTAATTCAATAATTCATTCATTCATTAATATACTCATTTAGTAACACTGGCACTAGTGGCAATCCATATCAAATGTATAATTGACCAAGAATTTATGGCCGTGGGTACAATACCACAAATAACTGACTAGAGTTACTGTAATTATTGTTTGTGCGATTATGAGCATGGGAATTATGGATATAATCAAAATATTTGTTTGATGACTAAGCCGTGATAAACTTAAATAGAATGACGTAATCAGAAAAGTATATAGTCGTGATTAAAAAGTTGGTTTTCAAAAAGTATTGGTCCTAATAAAGACAGTGCCTTTTTAGCATAAAAATAGGAAATTGCAGTTCTTTTTAATCTATGCTTTTTAGCTATTTAGCTACATATTGTCATGTCTCATTCTGCTTAAGATAAATATAGAGACCATGGAGCATGAGCTTTATCTCCGGAAGGCCAGGGTCGGGTTAGGGAAAAACCTATAGAAAGAAATGGAAAGAGTTGACACAACATGTTTTTAGAAGTGATTTCGTCTCGGCAAGTAGAAATATTTGCTTCTGTGGTGTTAATCATATACAAAAAAAATCATCAAGTGAATTTTCCTATACTTATATCAATAACTAGATTTCACCCGCGTCTTCGCCAGAGTAATCTTCCCGCGTGAACAGTGTTTTTTTCCAGAATGAAAGGTATCCTATGTCCTTCTCAATACTTCTATCTCAAATTTCAGGAAGATTGGTGCAGTAGATAGGGCGTGTAACCGTAACAAACAAACTCACTTTCTCAATTATAATATTAGTTAGGAAGGATTAGGATGTCACAAAATCTAACTCTTTATTCTAAAAAATAGATCATAATTAGATGGACGCACATTCTACAATGTTTTGCAGTGTCGCTTAGACGCTGCCGATTAAACAGCTAAGTGCAATGAGGATGAAGCATGTTGCCAAGTCATTGACAACCTCATTACCGTCCTGCATTTATTTTTTACAGAACATTACCTCTCCTAGATAATTTCAAACTATATTACTACTATTAAAGCCAATACCCGACTTACAGATAGTCACCCATACCAATTACACATAGTACCTAAGCATAAATAAATCATTTTGGGTTATTTATGATGTAATTGATGTCGATTAGTTTCATTTTCGGCAAATAGCATTCCCAGAAGTTTGGAAGTACCATCTGACCATGTGTATAAGTAATTTTTAAAATAAGACAGATGAATTTAGCGAGTTCATACCATTTAGTAGGATTATAGACATATATAGCCCACCTATAGAAATTGGTTTTCGCAGTGATCGCAATCTTTAACATAAAGCCTAAACCCACATTAAGAATACGGCATTATTTTTGCCAAAAAGATTTGCATTTTTGTATAAGGAACAAAATCTGTATTTAGCACTTCTAAAAGTTAACACTAAGTAAGTTAAGTAAGTTTATATACCCCGCATTACCGTCTATTCAATTTCATTAATTACCACCTTTTCTAAAGGTAGCCTGGAAGAAATTGCTTTTAGCGATAAGGCCGCCTTTTGCGTTTTATATGTAAGTTCTTGTTAACCTATTTTCTGTTTTCTATGTGCAATAAAGGGTTTTGTATTGTATTGTATTGTAACACTTCATAAAATAGGTCGATAGTTTTTAGATTTATATTGTCACTGTATGAAATAATTTATCCACTTAACATCATAAGTTACTTACAGAAACTGTCTTATGAACAAACTGAAGCACTTTTAACACCATTACAGTAGCACATTAAATTTAAACTAACCTTTGGCATGTGTAACATTAAGGATAAGTGTTTTTGAATTTTGGCAACAATAGTAAGATATAAGCTAAGGCAAACTACACAAAATATTAATAGAAGGCAACTAAATGATAAATAAATTATAATATGTGAGAAATTTTCTACTACTACTACTAAACTAAACTTCAGTTCTACTTCAATATTATATAGTGCATAGACTTAATATTGTCTATTTATCATTAAAATTAATTATTATTGTTTTTCTTCTGCATGGAATGTATTTGTAAAAGAAGAGCGGGAATCACCAGGCACAAGTTTTATTAACTTAAATGGTGAGACTCTGCTACCTACTTACTGTGAAATGTAAGGAAGAATAAATGAATTTGAATTTGAATTTGAACATCCAGTCGTACCCATCTATACTGGAGCATCAATATAATCTTACAAACGTCATTTCTGTACTTCAATTAATTTATACTTTAGCGCCCATTGGCGTGTAATGATGGCCGCCATTCCAAGAGATTTAATGCCATCGGCGGCGTTCAGTTTGCGGCCTTTTTACGGCGGATTAAGTCCATAACTTACAGCAGCATGGCTCGTTTGAACGGCCCTACCCTATATCGGTTACGAAGCGAGTGATTACAATAAATTATAGTTTACTTATCAACATTATGTTCGACTCGTGTGAAATTGAATGCCGCTTTTGCTTTTGCGAAATGGCGGATTAATTATCATATATTTTTTGTAAGTAGTGGATTGGGAAAAATAGTTTTGTATTATAAGCGCAGACTGTATAAACTGAGAAATTGCAAGAGGTTGTACTGAGCAGGGAACGGTGGAGATCAGCTATAGTATCAGAAACCAAGATCTTTTTGTCGCTGGGCCGTCGCAGTAAATAAAATTACATAATACAAAAAAATAAAAATATACTGATTCATCACCAGGACGCTTCGTCAAAATAAGTAATCCAAATTTGTATCCAGAACATACTTCTTCGTCAATCTCAATCTCCCTGAAGCATTTTATAAGTTCGTGAGCATTTCTTAATGATCTTGTGTTATATACGCTTATTTAATTTTATCCATAGCACAGATTACAGAATAATACACTAGTATTCACAGATAACAGACATCTTTACAAACTATACAACAGTACTAACAGCAAGTAACCACTAGGTACGGGATTAGAACATTTCCGCGGTATTGTTGTACGATTGTCCGAGGCGGCTAAACATGGCTTGTGCCGCGGTTTTCGCCTGCAATTAGCGAACACTGCTGCACGGAAGAACAACTTGGTACAAGGAGCTGAAATCCAAATCGAAATTGCATTGAAGTCTTGATTTTTACTCGTGCTCCCACCGATTTTGTCCCACTATTGCTTATTATTAATCTCCTAGATGCAGGTTTCGTTTTAGAAAATGTTGTTTTTTAAATCACTTACCTAACTGATTATCTTTTTAAATTGTTTTCTTAAACACGTCAGCTAAAGTTTTTTTGAGACGTCGATTGAATTGATCAAAGTTAGGTTTATATTTATAATTCGTCTGTTATTTTAATGATTTGAAAACCATAGCTCTTAGACGTTACGTAGTTTTCCAATTTATATTAATTATATTTGTAATAATATTCCTTCATTTAGATTAACATACATTTGTTTTATAGAGAGAGATTATATTTTTAGTATGCAAATACTATTAGGGTTTTAGCTTACTGGTCTGAACATAGAATTGACCATAATGATGCGCCCGCGCCGCTGAGGCCAGTTCAATTATTTTGCTCGTACCTTTCGGAGAAAAGCCCCTCAAGCACACACGCTATGGTATTTACCAGCCCAGACTTTAGGCATTTAGTTCTATTTCATTTATTTAGTTTTTGCCCGCGGCTTCGTCCCGGTGAACTTCCCTCGGGAAGAGTGCTTTTTTCCGGGATGAAAGGTATGTCTTTCTCCTGGTTTTAAGCTACCTTTCCACCAATTTCCAGCCAAATCAGTTCAGTCGTTCTTGAGTTATAAATAGTGTAACTAACACGACTTTTACGACGATTAAAAAAAAATGTGATTTTCTAAATCTAGTCTAATTGATGATGAAATGATGGCAATATTGTTGTTTAGGTGACCACCTCGGGGTCAAGGAGATCTGAAGACCAGAAACGGATTTATCAGTCATCACATGTATGAAACAGTGCGCACAGGTAGTGTATTGTATATAAGTGCAAAGAGTATTCACCTTTACTATAAAACTACGATGAAAAATGTTAATGGATATGTCAGTTTGTAATGCACAGGCGGTGTGTGTGTGATTGGTGGTGCGTACCGTTAAAATAGCTGCGATTATCCCGGCTGTCACTGTCTGGCATCTGTCGGCTTTTCTCTGTAGCTTTCCAGATGAACGCACAAGTCAGTGGCCACCGATATCATGAATTAGCTAAGCTAGTAATTGATTTCAGCCTAGTTGATAACGGTTAAATGTAAGTTAAGGTGGTGCTAGCTATAAGTACAGTACCACATGGACAACATCCATATGGTACTGTACTTATCACAGTAAGAATATCGATTGTATACTAGAATCGGTTTGTTCGGACTACTCACATCACCTGATCCTGGGGGACTTTAATACTTGTCTCTTAAAAGACGACGACAGATCTTCCACTCTTGTTAATATTGTTAAATCTGTCAACTTCTCTATCCTCCCATCTGACGCTACTCATTTCACGGAATTCGGGCCTACTCTACTTGACCTTATAATAACTTCATCGGAAAACCTCGTTGCCACCCATGGACAGACTCCAGCCCCCGGGTTTTCACATCATGACCTAATCTATATTTCCTATAAAATAAAGTTACCTAGAACTAAACCCAAAACTGTTTATATTCGTTCTTTTTCCAGGATAAATAGCAATGCGCTTAATACCGATGCAGCTAAAATTGACTGGTCTCCAGTTATGACTGCAAATACAGTAGGTGAAAAAGTCTCTCATTTTAATAATAATATTTTGTCGCTGTATGATGTTCATGCTCCAATTAGAGCCGTCAAAGTACGTCGCCCGCCCACGCCGTGGATTACTGACGGAGTGCGCATTGCTATGAAACGAAGAAATCTTGCTTTTCGAAGGTTTAAACGTCAACGTACAGACGAAAATTGGTCATTGTATAAGGTTGCAAGAAACCGCTGTAACCAGTTCTGCAGGAATGCTAAACGCCGATATTTTACTGATAACATTGTAAATGTATCTCCAGCTAACCTATGGAAATTTCTTAATTCTCAGGGCATAGGCAAGGTGAAGAAACATTGTTCTAAATTACCATTATCTTTAAATGATCTTAACAATCATTTCTCTTCAGTTCCACTCTTGGATAATATTGTTAAAAAATCGACCATTTCTTCAATTCTTGCTTTGCCTGTCTCTGACAGTAGCTTATTTGAGTTCACAGCGGTCACTGAAGACAATGTTCGCAAAACCATCCAGACTATTTCTTCCAATGCTTCAGGGCCAGATCAAATTAACCGTGTTATGTTAATGCCAATCCTCAGTATTTTTCTTCCAATTATCACGCACATAATAAATACTAGTCTTTCAGAAAACCATTTCCCTTTCATATGGCTTGCTGCCTACGTACGTCCACTTCCTAAAACCCCTGATCCCATCCAGTTAAATGATATTCGTCCTATTTCCATCCTATCCTTCTTGTCTAAGATTCTAGAAGCTACTGCTTTTAACCAACTGTCTAAACATCTACTTGAAAACAATCTGCTCAATACACATCAGTCTGGTTTTAGACCGGGGCATAGTACAACCACTGCTTTGATTCGAGTAAATGATGACATTAGAGCAGGGATGAAAAATAAGAAGGTCACTATTATTGTGTTGATCGATTTCAGCAATGCATTTAATACTGTAGATATCGACATACTGCTTGCTATTCTTTCGCGCTGTAACATCTCGTCTTCAGTGATTGCTTGGTTTAGTAGCTATCTTCATGGACGCCGGCAGCAGATCCGCAACGGTTCGGATGCTTCCGACTGGTGTGATCTAAAAGCTGGTGTACCACAAGGCGGTATTCTATCTCCGATTCTATTTTCTGTTTTTATAAACCTTCTCTCGCATCAACTTTCTTGTTCTTATCACTTCTATGCAGACGACTTGCAGCTTTATACAAGGGCCAATGCTGATGATATTGACCAGTCCATCTGTTTGCTGAACCGTAACTTGAGCAGTATATTGGAATGGTCCAACAATTTCGGAATCCGTGTGAACCCCAAAAAATGTCAAGCAATAGTGGTGGGCAGCACATATCAACTTAACAGCATTGACCTACATTCTCTACAACCACTATTATTCGACGGTGCTGAGATTCCATATAGTCCAGTAGTGAAAGATCTTGGTCTTCATATTGATGAAAAGCTCTCCTGGAATTCTCACATCGTTGAAGTAAGTCGTAAGGTGTATGGTACTCTCCATTATTTGCATCGCCTAAAAAACTTTCTGCCTATTAAAACTAAAATTATGCTGGCTCAAGCACTGGTACTTCCTCTTATTGATTACGGTGATGTGTGTTATCTGGATGTAACTGAACAACAACTGAACAAATTGGAACGCCTTGTCAACAATTGTATCAGGTTCATTTTTTGTCTCCGGAAATATGACCATATTTCCGAATACCGTTCTGAGCTGAAATGGCTGCCTATCCGTCAACGCAGGAATTTACATATATTATGTCAACTCTATAATATTCTTAGTAATCCACTCACTCCCAATTACCTTAAATGTGATTTCAAACTTTTAAGTTCCAATCATGATAGAAACCTGCGTTCTTCTAATAACATGTCTCTTGCAACGCCTTCTCATCATTCTGAATTTTTCTCCAAATCTTTCGCCGTGACCGCAGTAAGACTTTGGAATCGGCTTCCAGAATCGATTAGGCAGGCCTCCAGTCGTGCTACTTTCAAAAAGCTTGTCTACAAGTTCCTACTCTCTAAATTATAGGAAGCGGAAAGGGAGGGGAAATTGAGAGTTGCTGCTATTGTTTATTTTGCTTTTAATATATATTTTTTTTACCAGGGCTAATATATTTTATGATAGGTATATATGTATTAATATGTATGTATGTATGTATATATATGTATATATTAACTATTTATTATGTATGTTATGTAAGTTTATTATATTTGTTATTTAAGTAAATGTTATTTTTGCACCCACAAACTGTTCTCTGCTTGACCCAAAGGTTGACTGTTAGATAATGCTTTTAGCATTAAGTCCGCCTATTGTATTTTTACAATAAAGTTAAATAAAAAAAAAAAATATATATCTATATATATACACGGTGCATCCGAGTTATTGTGCCGAAAAGCAGACATCTGGAAAATATAGATCTGCAAAAGTTCTGCTTGGCTTTCCTTGTTTATAAATATAATCCGGTTCTTTGGAACAAAGTCATTGTGTCTACATTCGGATGGCCCGTAAGCCATCAAATTAGGGCTTGTCAGACTAAATACCTCCTTCTCATCAACTTCTGCCACCATACAGCCATGTTTTGCAATGTTATGTTATACATTTTTTTCTTATTTAATCATCACCATCACCACCATCATCACCATTTCGTGTAGGTGTCACGGTGATGATGATGAAATACGTCACCCAAGCTACAAAATAAGAAATATTACGTTTGAGATGCCCACAATTTTATATTAACCTGACGATGCATCATCAGACTTGAAACCTATTCTGTGATATTACTTGATATAGCTTGTTTGTTGGAATTAAACAGATGAAGTCACAGTAAAAAGCTAGTTTATCTTGAACACAGCGCCTCCAACCGGATCGCCGTCATTTAAGTTAATTAAGACGTATCGTCGGTGCCGTACGCCATACTTAGCGTACTTAGAAACTTAATTAGCAGCTTCGGAAGTCGCAGAGCTTTCCTGTGCACGCCTCGTTCCACATCGCGGAGTCAGGAAGTGGAGCTTCTGAGCTTTGATGGATGTAGTTTATGATGCGGAGCTTACCAGTACGATATATTAAAAAGTTCGTAAGCGTGGGAGAGTCAAGGTATTATTTGGTAGAAAATTTATTCTTATGTCGTTGTATAGTTAAAATATTAATAGTTAAGCGCAAGTAAAATGTGTAAACATGTTGAAAGTAAGCTAGTGTTAATTCAATACTTGCATAGCACTTGTAAAAAAAATCAAAGTAACTTTGAGAAATATGTTTTGTTCCTTAATTATTTTATATACATGAAAAAACTAAACTAAAACACTTACAAATAAAAATAATAAATAAAAAATGTCCCACAAATCATTGCTATCAGGAAATGTTTCCTTTCTTGTTACTTCAATTTTTAAATTACTATCAGCAAATTAACGTTAATTTTATTTTTGTGATATTTGGTTTTATTAATTTAAATACTAACAGTAGATCTTCCGGATAAATAAACATATTTAACTAAGTATCAGAAATCTGAGTTAACCATTAAGGTCAATTGTCAGATAGCATAATAATAATAAGTAAGTACTATGCAGGAAAGACGATCTTCCCATCCTTCATTCCGGAGAAACGAATGATAGCAACCTCACAAGTCGTAACAAAGCAGACATTAAACTCACATTTGAGCTCGTGTTACGGAGATACGTATCCCTTCATTAAGATACAGATAGAGCGGCTCCTAATAACAGACAAACACTATCCGTTGCATTCTGTACGCATGTACAGCTTCTCGTCGTGTTTATATGTGTAGAAATATACGTTAAATAAGAATAATTCACACAGATTAAGCTAGAATCAAAATAAGCTTTGTTTTAACAAAAGTATACTGATTCTTACTGTTCGATAGAGGCCGACTAAAACCTTTTTCTTTTACCACCCTTCGACCTGTCTATGGTCTATTTTTCAAATAAAAAATATAATGATTTGAGTCAAGAGAAACAAGAAACTAAAACTACTACGTATTATCAAGATACATCAAAATATAATAAATATTATATTATTATTATTCAACAAAGAACTGAGAGCCCCGGGGCAGAAGACTTCGCTGGAAAACTCAAGGTAACATAATGTCCCTTTCTTTAGTCGGCCAATAAGTTCCACATTTTTATCTAAATATCCAACAAAATTTCCTTCGAGCCGGATAATACCCAGTTGTTGTTATTACCGAATACAGATTTCAAAATAGGTAAATAACAATATTTTCACCTATAGATAATATGTCGTAGTTATATATGTATGTATATTTTAATGCACAAATATTTGTTCAATAGTTCTATTTGTTGCAATATTATATACTATCTATCTATATATATTATAAGTACCTAGACTCTGTTTAGTGTATTTTGTGTTTTGTTTGGTACACGGGAACATTTTTATTCGATTTCAAGATGGTTCCGTTGACTGACATTCAAATAAAAATCAACACGTTAATAAATCGAAAAGAAAGATATTTTCGGCGTGTACAACAGTGTCATGATTTAGCGAAAGTTGTAGAAAATAATAATTCTGAACTAAGCAAATTATCTGTACGGATCAATGACCTCGAAACCACTCGGGAGTCATTTGATAAAATTGTAGATGAGATTTCGGCATTGGAACTAAAAAATGACCCGAATTATATATGTAATAATCAAGAGATACATGCTTTCGATGATCTTTATTTCGAGATTAAACGCATATTTGAAAAATTCAATTCGAATTCAAATTCGTTGAAACACACCAAAGACCCCCAACAAGGATTTGAGCGCAGCGCTCAACCTCGTTTACCAAAAATCGATCTTGTTCGTTTTGATGGGAAATTAGAGAATTGGCTAACATTTCGTGATACGTTTTCCAGCTTGATCCATGCAAACACTACGATAGGCGATGTCGAAAAATTCCATTACCTATTGTCGGTAGTCACTGGACCCGCGCTTCAAATAGTCAAAAGTTTGCCAGTGTCAAGTGATAATTATAATATTGTATGGACAAGCTTGTGCGATAGGTACGAAAATAAAAGAGCAATAGCTACGCGGTACATGGATAAGCTATTTGTATTTAAGCCATTATCTAATGAATCCGTAAACGGTTTAAATTCATTTTTGGAAACTTTTCAAGAATGTGTTCAAGCTCTTGAAATGTTGAACATTCAAAATTTATCGGGATTTATTTTATGTTATATCGGATTACGTAATTTAGATTCCGTTTCCAGACGTGAGTTTGAACAAAAAATCGGTACCAAAGAAATACCTATTATTAAAACATTACTCGATTTTGTTAACAATCAAACACGTATGTTGGAGATGTCAATGAGTACGAGCACCTTTTCGAAACCCAGTATTAGTAAATTTGTTACTCCTTCTATTCAACATAAATTTGTTAACAAAGTTGTCACTAAGAATACCAACTCGAAAACATGTTTAGCTAGTAATTCGGCTACCGATAAGGCCGATCATACAAAAAAGGCATGTTTATATTGTAATAAGCCTTTTCATTCAATTTATAAATGTTATGAATATATTGCACTGACACCAGTACAGAGAGCTAATAAAATAAAAGAGTTGCGATTGTGCGAGAACTGTCTCCGTCAAGGTCACGTGCCCAATGAATGCCCATCGAAAATCACGTGTACAGTGTGCAAAAACAAGCATCACCACACATTGCATGTTGATTCTAATATTAATTTGATAAGTACGGATATTGTTAATTCTTGCAATGTTGATTTAGATATCAATCGAGACAATAAGGTTTCTTTGACATGTTCGGCTAGGTCAACAGTTATATTAGGTACTGCAATTGTGCACGTGTTGGATATTTTAGGCAATTATCAAACCTTGCGCTTGGTACTTGACAGTGGTTCTCAAACAAGTTTCATTACAAATGAATGTGCACAGCGATTAGGACTTCCACGTCAAAAGTGCAACACTCAATTGTCAGTCTTAGGCGGAACTGTAGTTCGTGATCAAGGTATGGTGTCATGCAAAATCAAGCCTGTTATGTCGAATCATCCTATTTTTAATTTGAAAGCGGTTGTTATTTCTAAGATATCTGGTAATATGCCGTCGATTACTTTGTCGGAAAATTTTAAAAACGAATATAAAGATTTGGTTTTGGCTGACCCTACTTTTTATTGTTCAAGTCGTATCGATATGTTGCTTGGTAGTGACGTGTTTCCATTCGTATATGACGGAGGCAAATATTATCCGTCACGTCAAGGATTACCGTTAGCGTTAAGTAGCGTCTTTGGATATGTTATTACTGGTCAGCTGACATTGAATACTGATACTCTAAATGTATCGACGTGCATGTTTTCTAGTACGACGAAAGTGGATGATTTAATTAAATCGTTTTGGGAAACTGAAAGTTTGAATTGTGACTTACCTAAAAACCCGGATGACGTCATCGCTGAACAAATGTTTGCTACAGGCCATAAGCGAGATAGTACCGGTCGATACATAGTGAGTTATCCGTTTAAACCTGATGTTGAATTAGGCGATTCAAAACAAATTGCTCTAAAGAGATTTCAAAACTTAGAGCGTAAATTATCACGTTTACCTGATTTGAAGGTAGAGTACAAAAAGTTCATGAATGAGTACGCTTCTCTCGGTCATATGGTTTGTGTTGGTGACATTTCGGAAGTGGAGTCGGGATATGTTATACCCCACCACTGTGTCCATAAACCTGACAGTAGTTCCACAAAACTGCGTGTTGTTTTTGACGCATCTTGTCAAACTACAAATAATTTGTCGTTAAACTCTGTTTTATATACAGGTCCAAAACTACAGGCTGATCTTGTGGAACTATTAATACGTTTTCGATTGCGGGAAGTCTCATTATGCGGTGACATTTCTAAAATGTACCGATGTATTTTAATCGATGAATCTCAACGTAAATTTCAACATATTTTGTGGCGTGACTCGCCTAACGAAGTTATAAAAGTGTACGAATTATGCACAGTGACGTACGGAGTAGTTAGTAGCCCATTTTTAGCAATACGTACACTGCAACAGTTATCAGTGGACGAAGGCGCTCGATACCCGACCGCGGCTCGGGCTTTGCGCGAAGGATTTTATGTCGATGATTTGCTTTGGTCTGTTGATAGTGTGGACGAGGCATTAGAAATTCAACAACAATTAGTTGAATTACTTAGGTTAGGCGGATTTGAACTGCGTAAATGGTCAAGTAATAGCGTTCAAGTCCTAAATGAAATACCTACTGATCAACTCGAGCCTCCTGTTCAATTTGATGATGGCAAAACTATGGCAATTAAAATTCTTGGACTCCACTGGTTACCTAACGAAGATGCATTTTCCTTTCGTACCATACAAATGGAGAAGGTCAATGTAACGAAACGTTCAGTACTTTCAGAAATAGCGAAATTATTCGACCCTTTAGGGTATGTTTCACCATGTATTTTTCTTGCTAAGTGTTTTATGCAAAAATTATGGTGCGCTCAGCTAGACTGGGACAGCTCTCTTCCTAATCAATTAAAGGATGAATGGTCAATGTTTGCATCTGAATTACCGTTATTATCAAAATTAAAACACGATCGGCATGTTTTCGTTAAGAACCATACTATGTCTCAATTGGTAGGTTTCTGTGATGCCTCAGCTGCAGGATTTGCAGCCGTCGTGTATATTCGTAGTAAAGATGAGCAGGGTAACGTTAAGGTCAGTTTACTGTTATCCAAATCTAAGGTTGCGCCCTTAAAAACAGTATCTATCCCACGTTTAGAATTGATGGCTGCTCATTTATTATCGAAAGTTTTGCGGTACGTGATAGACATTCTGGCCAAAGAAGTTTTGATTAGTAAAGTATTCGCTTTTACTGATAGTTCAGTGGCATTAACATGGATAAATACACCTGCGTTCAAACTTAAAACTTTTGTTGCAAATAGAGTTTCTAAAATCAATGAAAATTCTTTCGAGGTGCAATGGTACCACGTTAATGGCACTGATAATCCTGCTGATGTGTGTTCTCGTGGAACCACGCCAGCACAATTACTACAAATTGCGGATCAGTGGTTTCGTGGCCCACAATGGTTGTACGGATCTCAACAAACCTGGCCTGTGAGATCTATTGATGAGTTCAAAGGTGAACCATTAGAACTCAAATTAATCAAAGAAAACACATTATTGAGTGAAGACTCGAATCTAAATACGGAATTTGATGTAATAATACTCAAATTTTCAAATTTTAATACACTACTGCGTGTATTTGCCTGGTGCCTTAGATTTATACATAATTCTAGGACTTCTATCCTTAATAAATTAGAAGGCCCATTGGTAACTGCTGAATTAAATAAATCACATGATAAACTTATTCAAATAGTTCAATCACAACATTTTAAAGATGACATTGAGTCCTTAAAGAAAGGCAACCGATGTTCTCAAAGCCTACGTAAACTCGACCCGTTTATTGATAGCCATGGTCTCCTCATGGTGGGGGGTAGGCTTTCACAAGCAAATTTGCCATTTACTCAACGTCACCCATTAATATTGCCTAAGAAATCGCATTTCACTAATATTTTGATAGATTATTATCATAAGATTTATTTACACGTTGGGCCTAGATCTTTGCAAAATATATTAGCCCAAAGGTATTGGATTGTATCGGCTAGGTGTATAATACGATCTCGACTTTCAAAGTGCGTGATATGTTTCAAAAACAGACCTACTGTTAGTCAACCTAAAATGGCTTCCTTACCTAAATGCCGTTTACAAGATGTTTATCCATTTCACACAGTCGGTGTTGACATGGGAGGTCCATTTTATACCAAAGAATCAAATCGACGCAACGCTAAAATATCGAAGGCCTATTTATGTTTATTTGTTTGTTATTCAACACGCGCAGTACACCTTGAAGTAGTATCAGCGTTAACAACTGAATGCTTCCTGGCTTCATTTGATCGTTTTACGGCTAGACGCGGTCTTCCACATACGATATATTCAGATAATGGTAAAAACTTCGTATCTGCCGGTAAACATTTGAATGAAGTATATGAATTCTATAGTAAAAATCAGCATCAACTAACTGATAAGTTTACAATTAGAAAGGTAACGTGGAAATACAATCCCCCGACAGGAAGTCATTTTGGTGGCATGTTTGAAGCTGGAATTAAATCAGCCAAGTACCACTTAAAACGTGTTATTGGTACTCGCGCTTTATCATTTGAAGAACTCAGTACTTTGTTTTCTAACATAGAAGCTATATTAAACTCGCGTCCTTTATGCAGTTTGTCTAATGATCCAAATGAATTTGATGTGTTAACACCGGGACATTTTTTAGTTGGCCGTCAATTGATTTCGGTTCCTAGTTACGATCTTACGTCTATTAATCATTTGACGCGGTGGCAATGCATTCAACAAGTCACTTTGCATTTCTGGCGTCGCTGGAAATCTGAATACTTGCATACATTGCAACAACGGCAAAAATGGTTAGTTGACACGCCTAATATATCCGTAAATGATTTGGTGTTAATTCATAATGATAATATTCCATCTCAGCAATGGAGTTTAGGACGTGTAGAACAAATTCATCCCGGTCTTGATGGAAGGGTTCGCGTTGTAACCGTTCGAACGCAAAATTCGCGATTACAGCGGCCTGTTACAAAATTAAGTCCGTTGCCGAAAGAACAGGATGAATAACATTTAGCACTTAGCACATCTATTTAATTTAATTTTCTTTTCACTGACATATTATTTGTCAATTTTATTTTATGTATTATACAGTCCATTCATTAATTTCATTAGCCTGGTATTTAGTTTTATATTAGGTTCATTGTTGTTTACGTATGAAATCTTTAATTTTTTGTGTTTACCTATTTTGAAATCACTGTTGATTTCGATGGGGGGAATGTTCGATAGAGGCCGACTAAAACCTTTTTCTTTTACCACCCTTCGACCTGTCTATGGTCTATTTTTCAAATAAAAAATATAATGATTTGAGTCAAGAGAAACAAGAAACTAAAACTACTACGTATTATCAAGATACATCAAAATATAATAAATATTATATTATTATTATTCAACAAAGAACTGAGAGCCCCGGGGCAGAAGACTTCGCTGGAAAACTCAAGGTAACATAATGTCCCTTTCTTTAGTCGGCCAATAAGTTCCACATTTTTATCTAAATATCCAACACTTACGAAACAGATATAATATTTGGCTAACAAAAAGTAAAGAGGTAACTTATGTGTGTGCGATCTCTGGGCTGGATTCAGTACTTTTTGTTCCCTCGGGACTTTAACAGGTTAGATAGCAGTTCTAGATAGTGCGTGCCCTGATCGCTGACAAACGTCGCATGTCGCGATTCCCTATGCGCGGGCGCACTCGCTAATCGGGCGTTCCCACCGATTGTTCGGGTTTACCGTAAGGCTTTATTTACGCCCTTTTTCTCACATGTTGTATGTTCGTATGTTGCTATCTGTAGCGGTAGTGCATCGATTGCTTAGGCGATATAATTGTCTGGTAAAGTTAATTGTAATGGTTTATAGTCTTAGATTCATTCATTCACTACGTTTTAATAAAATTGTGAAAAACAAGTACACATCATGTTTTACTGCAAGTAATCGCTTACCATTAGATAGGCATGGGTCTAGGCATAAAGTCAAACGAATGTCTAAAGCCTTCTCTGACACAACAAATAAATATTAGGCCCTATCTTGGTTTTACCATATCAAACAGATAAACAGTAGTTATATTGTTTTTTTTTTTACATATAAGTATTTCTGACCACTAGTCTCGGATTCCATTTACAACAAGTTCTCAATGAAGGTTGATGTCAAGCATGCGGCTGGTTATATGAATATAGATGAATCTTTAAAAAATAAGTTTACCTCTATAAAGAAATTACAAACAACAGACTCGTTGCTATTCGTTTTGAAATTCAACTGAGACAACGCAAGATATTTTTTATTATTTATTTTATAAGAGCTTTTATCTTTAAGATAAGTCGGACTTTGCTAAGAAGATAATGATATTCTTTAGGCAACAAGGTATCCGCTCCATTTCTATAACGCCCGAAGGTATCCTATGTCTTCTAGGGACTTAAAGACATGACTTAAGCCTCCCTTCAGACGGGTGTAAATCTGTCCGAGCTGGCAAATTGCCGACTATGTTATTGTAATGTAAACCAGTTCTCAACATTACAATGTAGTCGTTTTTGCAGCTGTAAATTGAATAATTGCATGCCTCGCGTTTTAATATATGACCATCATTTATATGACATAGTGTTAGTACTGGCAAATTAAAATATGTATGATTCGCTAACTTTTGTGAAATCTTAAGTACTTTATTATTTCTACATACATAAAAATATACATACAAAAAGCTTCTTTAAAAAAAGAGATGCTAACATTTAAGAAAGGATTTATATTACGATTAGTACTAATCAATAAATCCTTTCCCTTCCTTTTTAAATGATTTACAATTTAATAAAAAAAATGTAATAAATAATTGCTTGTAAGTAAATGTTTTGATACAATTCTAAAAATATGAATACTTGCAAGATTAGTTTTATAGCAAAGTCAATTGAAATAAATAGTACTATGATTTAATTTTTATAGTCGTCACAAAAAACTGAAATTGATAACTCTTTTTTTTATCGATAACCATTACATACAGACAAGTTAACCAACTTATAAACATAGACGTATAAATTAACACCGTGAATTAACAAATGGCTTAAACAACAATTAGTCATCCTTCGTGTGTCTATGTAACCTCGGCCTGGAGAACAATCACCGACCTCCGAGCCTCCGACCCACGTCACCTTAGTTCAAGAAGTCGACGAAAGCCGCGGGACAACACTTGTGTAATGCGGCTCCACTTTATTCCATCCCGTCCATCTCAACTTCCTAACTAATATTATATGAATGCGAAAGTGAGTTAGTTGCGTTTTTACTCTCAATTTTGCGCATATGTTGATAATGATACAGGGAAGGACAAAGGATACTTTTCATCAAAAAAAAAACACTGTTCCCGAAAGAATAACGACAAATTATCCACGCGGGCAAAGCCGTGTGCAGAAACTAGTATGCTATATAATTTTTTTTATCACTTTATATTAACCTAGATTTTTTTTCAGTGAGGCATAATGATTTTGTCATATTCATATTGTTCGTTGGTTTTTAACATGAAACGCGTTGATGTCTTTTGTTCTTATTAACCTATTCCTTTTTAAAATTCATCAGTGAAGCCGATAACCTTCCTGAATTATGTTAATTCATGCCGAGAAAAGACAGTATCATATTTTTTTTTCAAACAACACGTATTACCTAGGATGATGATAATGAAATAACCCAGGATCTACGCATAATATCATATCACCAGGCATTACATTAGGTGAAAACACCCAATATTAGTGATGTTATAACGAATACGGAAAATATAATTTATAAAAATTAAAAGATGTGACTGACCTTGGCTTCCAGGCTCTCGAGGTTGACGACCCCTCCACCTCCTCCACCTGTCTCCAGGGTTTGCTGAAACAAAACAAATCTTTTATATATGTTTAATCTTCATAAATCTAAACCATATTGTAGTTAACTTTAGAACTACTGATCGGATTGGAAAATATCTATTTGTACAGTTCATGCATACATATATATTAACACGCCTGTCTCCCTCAGGAATAGGCAGATACTAGAGATTCCATTACCTATTTGATAAAATTTGTATGTCTTATAGCGGAACATAGAGAAACCAGCTTTTGTATACCATCTATTTGTTCTGTACTATGTTGACGAAATAAATAAATTTTAATTTGGCTACTATCCTTACATACTTCCCTTTCTCCACACTCATCACTCTCGACAGATCATACTACATAAACAGTTTCCTGCATATAGTTGCTGGTATGGTCTAGGGACATTTTTTAGCTTACTGGACCAAATTACATATTTTTTCCAAACCCAGTTTTTATTTAGAGTATTTTTACTAACAATTCTATACAAATTGTTTTATTTACTAGCCTATTATAGATATTTTATCTGAAATAAAAATATGTAATTTGATTTGATAAACTTGTGCCTAAATAAAAATAAAACTAAAAGAATAGACTAAACTTTGTTATTTGTTATGTGTATCTGAATAAATAAATAAATAAAAAACCCCTCTTTTACTGTTGTTGGTGGAATCTTTCACCAATCGCAGAGGAACAAGATAATTTAGAAGAGACACGGGAGAAAGACATCATTCTTAAAGTACACATTGTTGAATTTAAATGAAGTGTCAAATGTGACCTATTAAAATGGCCCCTTTAACTCGGTTATCACACGGCTAATTGCGTTACCGACAACCGGACAATCAGATAGAGATCCTAATTAATATACTAGTCTAGTACATATTAATTGGGATTAGCAGACGTTCGAAAGCACAACCTTGTCGTATACACGGCATTCCTGCATCATATCATGAAGTTCAACTCTCTCTGAGTATAAATGTAGTTCTCTGTTATTTAAACAGGAAATACAGGCGTCGCGATGTGGAAACAATTTGTAGGTACGTAGGTATATTATACATTACGTTTTTTTAAACGAAGCAGTATAAAATGCGAATTCAGAATTTTTTTTATTGACAGCTATTTTTATGTTAGCGCTATTACATTGGTTACTAATTGGGAATTTTATTAGCGTTCTTCTATGACGGGGCATCCCGTAGATCAGCATTACGGCGAAAGAATTTGAGTAGATACCAGTACGGCGAGAAAGAGACTCATGGAATTGAAAGAGCGCAATTGATTAGATTTATATCGTGGTCAAACCTGAGAAGCTGAAACTTGGAAGGCATGTAGTTAGGGGCAGATGGATTGTATAAGATGGTATGAGGATAAAGGAGGATATGTAAATTTCTACGCTGTATAATTACTACCTACTTAAACCATTTCTGTCTTTAAATTAAGCATTCCTATAGGGTCGGTACTGCGCTTTTGACACTCCTGGTGTTGAAGGTGGCCATAAGCTACGGTAAACACTTTCTATCAGGTGGGCCGTAGGCCTAATTGCTTACTCAGTAGTATAAAAAAGCATTATTTTGTATTTGTTGAGCTGAATGTTTTTAAGAAACGTGTAAAAGTAATTTCCTTAGTACAAGACGCGGAGGAAAGCCACTGTATGTTATTTCCGTGATTAATTACCACCAGACACTCGTTCGATTGAAATCGAACTCATTGCCCATTTCTACCGGTTTTCCACCATTTCACGTTACGATTGTCACGGTATGATAAACAGTCGCTACTTAATTACCAACTGGTATGAGCGCAAAGTAAATAAAAGTACAGAGACCAATCCACAATCAGTTTAATTAGCATATACTTCTATGTTACGAAATGAAGATCCTTATTGTCAAAGGCCAAGACTCACTTTAGGTCGCTGCGCCATCTTAGTTAGTTAGTTACATGTTACATACCTACCTACATAGATATTAAATTAAATTTCTTATCTATGATTAAATCTACAATTATAGTTCGTATGCTATTCAGTTTAAGACTCCCACTCTTCCAGTGGGAGTCATAAGAGTCAAATAAAAGATTACAGTGTCTAATTTACATCATCTGTGTCTGACTAATGGCGGAATTCAACAAGCTTTCTAAAGGACAGTTGATGTCAGGCAGGCGGCCAAAATAGAGCCAAATATTATAAATATCTTAAAAGTCACTACATATTATAAAATAAAGTCGCTTTCTCTGTCCCTATGTCCATTTGTATGCTTAAATCTTTAAAACAAGGCAATGGATTTTGATGCGGTTTTTTTGAATAGATAGAGTGATTCAAGAGGAAGGATTTTATGCCCATGCGAAGCCGGGGCGGGTCGCTAGTATCTTATAAATAGAAAAAAGTATTAGTACTTATAGTAGAAACAACAATACCCAGAGTCCGCCTATAAACATAATCTATATATATAAAAATGAAACCCGTTTTTCGTTGTCACAATATAGCATGAAAACGGCTTGACCGATTTGGCTGTTTTTTTTTTGTAATTTTATAATACTCTGTACAAGGTTCTTACGGAAAAAAATATTAAGAAAGGCGGTACGTAGTTCGCCGGGTCAGCTAGTATATAATAAAACGTAGTATCTACTCTGTGTGGGCTCGGGCGCCGCAAAAAATATAGATGGTAATTATTATTAATTATACCTTAATTATACAGATTTATACACATTTACAATTGTAGAAACATGTGTTTTCATTATGCCGCGTAAATGAAACGTGTCTGCATTGATTTGAATGGATAAAAACTAAACGTAATTCACATAATGGGATGTTCTTGTTTTTATTAAAATGTTTAAATACATATAATAAATTAGCGTCCCGCCTCAGCATCACATGGGTATAAAACCCTTCTCTTGAATCACTCTATCTATTAAAAAACCGCATCAAAATCCGTTGCGTGGTTTACAAGATTTAAGCATACACAGGGACATAGAGACAAAGAAAACGACTGTTTTATACTATGTAATAAATATGTATGCTTAATATTATAAGCCCAAAAAACCATATAATTTAAGAATACGATAAGAAATTCCCTAATAAGTCTAACTAACTAAGATTGCCCAGCGACCTGAAGAAGGTCTTGGTCTGTCGCGAACTGCGCACAGATCTACTCGTATATGGAGATTCTTAAACACAAATAAAATAAAAAAATAATAAATTGAAGATATAGATAGATTTTACATATAGAAAAATATTATTTGGTATCATTGTAATTATATCATAAGTGTTCAAATAAATATTTTATCAGATAATAATGATATTTAACTAATTTGGAAATGATATAGAGAAGCCAGATATTTAAGTACATTTATAAACGGAGTTATTTTATCAATATATATATTTAATTAATATCAAAATGAGTTATAATGGTCTGACTTTCAAGTAGACTTTGCCAATCTACAATTAGAGTATTAATTTCAATCGTATTGCACTTGTCTGTTTGATTAATTACATCTTGATTGCTCGAGAAGTCGGTTTCACTATTGGAAATGGAAAGTGTTGTGTCTGTCTGTTCATGGTGTGTGACGCGTGATTTACGATTACGAAGTCATTTATAGGTATAGCTAGTATATTATTGATTGAGTATAACACACTAGCTGCTGCTCGCGACTCCGCTGTGAAGTTTCTTCGTTATTTCTCTGTATGAAATGGCTGATGTCCTATTGCAGACATCATAGGATATTAGTGTATAGCTGCCCTGTAGATTCATGTAGTACAACGGGAAACAGCTTTTATATTTATTAATTATCTTTCATACTAAATTAAAATAACCTAAATATTTTTTGAGACTGTTTCTTTCGGCTCCCATTTGACCAAAAGGTTTCCCATTATGTGAACTGTGTTCGGAGACCGCGTCAACTTGTGGGGGCTTGTCCGTCAGTCCGTCAGTCACATCGCCCACGGCCCTCGGTCACCGGTCGAGCTGTCTGGCTGCTACGACCTGCTTTAATTGCCAATAAAACTACTGACTTTAAATTGCAACAACATTAATTATATACTCAGCAAACTTCCCCCCCCCTTGTATTAAGAAACGTTTGATAAGCCATAGATTTAAAAAAAAAATTGCGTCCTCAGACCGCGCGCGATTCGAACTTCTTTGTGATAAGCCCATTTTAACTAAAATATTTTTTAGCTCTTTCTCACTTCATGTGAAAGAATGAGACAAAACACATTTTATCTAAAATAGGCTTAACAAACGTTTCTTAATACGGGGGTTAGCGTGTTATTTGTTTTGCTACGAAATATAAATATAATTTGATGTCATTCTATAATTTCATTTTATTTGTATTGTTGCTGTTTTTTTAATTAAAATATTTAAGCTATTTAATTACTATTTGTTAAACTTGTTTTTTTACTAAAAAACAATTACAAGTGGTGGATTTATGCCTCTTTTATCAGTCACTATAGGAGTAGTCACACTGAAGACCGGGCTAAGTGGAGGAGAAATAGTAGGAAAGCGGATCATGGGCACCGCAGCAATCAGCTGAGGAAGCAACTAGGAAAGCGCTAAGATGAGAGAGAGAGATAGAGAGAGAGAGATAAAAATAAATACATATTATATGATTCAGTTCACGCTAATATCTGCAATGTCGTGATTGGAAATGGTCGGTTTAAAAAAAATCCATAATAAATTCCCACTTTCTTAGTAGCATAAAAGCAATAAACAGTTATAAACACAGGAGAAATAAACCTTTATGCAATTCGAGTTTGCATGATTGCCGTTATAAAATCTTAAAGACCAACGTTTTTATCCTCAAATGTTTTTATATATGAATAAAATAATCATTATGTCCCGTTTCTGACTACTTTTATGTTTTTAATCTCGGCGGATTCTTTGTAGTAATCAAAAGCCTGTTTTTCTGGCTTGGCTTGATGAATGGCGACACGTGCCTAGCCTGTAAGCCTTAAAAAAGTAACGAGACAGGTTTTTTTTTAATTATTTTTAGTTCGATTGTCTGACGTAAACAGGCTGTATTCTTTTGATGACATGACGTGGTTAAATATTATACCTATGTGGATTTTCATTGCATTTTAGAATAATATCAGAATAACAGTGTAATTCGTCTTAGATTAGTTATATAAATTTTATATTGAAGTAGCTTGTTATTCAACTTCAAATGTCAATGAAATATTATGACCAACAGCATTTCTGGTAAAAAAAATTATTAGGTTTTTTTTTTGGACAACAATATTCGAAGAACTGAAAAAGAATTTGGAAATCGCACGCGGTCTTTCTGATTTTTTTTAAATCTATGTTACTTAAACTCACGTTACTATATACTTAGTTACGAAAGTCTGTTTGTTACGCTTTTACAGCTAAACCGCTGCGCTGGACCGATTTTGATAAAATTAGTTTAAGGACCAGGGTTAAACAAATCCCACGCGGGCGGAGCCGCGGACAACACCTAGTCTATATTAATTATTTTAAAGATAATACCTAATTATTCACTTAAATAAGAACTAAAATTTAATTTAGATTATAGAGCCTACATTTACTACCTAAATAAGGTATTTTTACTTCTCCAGGCTTCGAAGTGATAAGTAGAGCTTAGGATGTACTTTATGACAAAAGAGAGAGTGATATAAGAAAGTCAATCTTACAGTAGTTTGTTATAATGAATGACGACATTTGCCTGCAAAAAGTGAGAGTAATGAGATGAGATGAAACGTTACATTGCATGCTGAATTGCTGAGTCATCGCGCTCACAATATCAAACAAGTGGCAAACATATCAGGTGGCTTACTACCATCTCTTAAAACCATGCAAGAACGAGTGAGTAAGCGAGACACAATACCTTACTCAATTGTTCTTGCTTGGTTTTAAGAGATGGTAGTAGGCCGCCAGTACTGCAGTATAAGAGGATTAATTGTACGAGTATATTCTACTGTGCAATTGCTGTATACAAATGAAAATCGATTAATCGTTCTAATATCGTAATTGTTAATCATTATCGTCGTGTTTAAAGTGGCAATTACATATGTAATGAGTACAATGATACGAGTATGATGATATTTCCGGTTCCTCCGTTGTCAATCCCATCCGTGAGTGATGATCCATAAATCACGCGAAGGAAACTAAGCAATCGCTTCGGATTGTGCAAGGCACTTAAGGGAATTATAATATTTGTGCTGTAACAGTAAAGTACAGTTCACATAGGTTTAACTGTTTCGAACAAAAGTAACTAAAATATCAACAAGATTGAGTATTATGTTTCTCTTTATGTACACGGCTTCAAGATTGTGTAGGACATCGTAAGTTCTATCTAATACATTTTCGTGAGCTGAACAATGTTATATTTATCATCACTTCGTGTAGGTGTCACGGTCAATTGACCATACACACCCTAGTATCAGAGTTTTTCGAAACCGCCTCTTGGTCTCTGTCGTGGTTCTTTTACGACTACCAGATGGCAGCCGGGACCAACGGCTTAATGTTCCTTCCGAAGCACGAAATCATTATAATTATCAGACAATCAGGTGTAAAAAAATAATATCAGAAATGTAGCCTACTACTATCATCACTATATCTTGCGTAATTTGGGATGATAATTTGACAAGACAACAAAAAAATTTAAAATATAGAAGTGCGACAGATTATACGATGAAATGTACGCGATTTAAAGGTTTACTTGACCTGTGAATCCAAGTCGCTCTTGACCAGTTCATTTTACTATGTATACCGCCTCAAACCAGCATTAACAACACGCACTCAGAATAACAAATTAATCATGCCACCATTTGGCAACAATTGTTTACCTAATCGCCAAGGGATTCGTGCCACTTTCGTCGTAATAACTATTTGATGGCCCAAGCCGATGTGTTTTGAATCTTTTGACCTACTTTACACTGGCATAGTCTGAAAGCTGGTAAATTTATAACGAGGAAAACGGGATGAAAGAGATTAAGACCAAACCACAGACACATATTATAATAATAGTAGGTAGTACTGCAGTCTTTCTTGGATCTTTGTATATTATACCGCCACACCCTTAGGATGAGACGACAGGCCTCTCTTTCCGGATGGTAGCGGATGATGATGATTTCCTCACTTTGACTCAAAAGGATCGTGGTTGAGCAAACGGAGAGATAAAAGTAGGACAGCGTATAGAGAATAGGTATATATGAAGTAATCTTTGATCAAAGTGATGTAGCCAGGGGATTGCTGAAATGAACTGGGCCCAGTTAAAAACTGCTCGCCTAATGTAATCATCATCTTAAAAGCAGTTAATTGAGGCGACCGACACGCTAACGAAAACTTTGTAATTGCCAGACATTTTGGGCATTCTCTAATGGACGCCAGAAGATGATTTATTAAATTAATGCCCTTCTTTTCCATTGCTGGCGTAGAAAGTTCGTTTTGTAAAGTAGGCGAATGAAAAAAATGTAAAAGTGAATATATAGATGCTGCGTAGAAGTAATTAAGTGAATATGTTTGTTTTTTACTCGAGATATTTATCATTTTTATGTTTCTTCATTTGCGTACTTGGTTTCTTTTAACGAATTTTAAAATTTAAAATTAATAAAATTGCCGCCTATATCATACTTTTATTTGCTATAGCCCAACGGTTTTATGACATGCGGCAGACAAGCGAAAAGATTTGAGAGAAGTAGAGAAGAAAGAGCAGAAGAGTGGGCTTCAAAGTAACTACTTAGATTATGAATTATGGAAAATGTTGAGATGATTGATTATCTCAAGCCTGTTTAAGGCCTGTCTCTCTAGCCTCGACAGGTAAAAATGAAAAAAACTGGAGGATGTGTCACGAGGATACGCTGAAATATTCAGCAAACAATGCACTGAAATCAAAATGTGTCTTCATCCTAGCGCTGCCGGTTGCTTCGGAGCCCAGGGTCCAATACACTATTGAAATGTGTAAATGTGGCTTAATGTAGTTAGTTACAGTCACACACGCCTTCGAATACCAACAACCTCCTACGCCTATCAACGTAAAACAACCATTAAGTGCAATAATAACTTGTTCATAGTGTACGAGACAAATTGTCGGTAATTACATTATCAATCAGGTTCAACACAACGTCGGTTTCATTGACAGTCTATAGATTTGAGACTATACTATAGCACAGACTTTGATATATAATCAAATCGCTGTTCCCCGCGGTTTCACTCGCAATTAGTGTGTATAGCCTATAACCTTCCCCAAGAATCAGGCTTTCGTATATACAAAAATAATTTTGCAAATTCGACCAGTAGTTTTAAAGTTATAAGCTTTTAAACAAACAAACTCTTCAGCTTTATAATATTAGTATAGAGAGCATATATTACAGAATTACTATTGGGTGTTGTCTATTATAGGTAGAAAATGCACAAAGTCCGTTCAGACCATTTAGTAGCTGCCATCAATAAGCATCAATAAAAGTTGTTTGGAATATATGGCTTGGGATATAACTGAGTTACATTTAGTACATATAAAGAGAAACACAGTGAAGTTACTGGGGTTAACTGTCACACTGGTCACAAGTGCATAGACTGCGATCAACACTCGTATGAGCATCTAATAGACCACCATAATGCCGCGCCCACGTTATGCATGCCTTATTACCAATCAAAGTTAGTAGTTCTACTTCTTTATCCAACTTTCTCATCATGTCCTGAACTCTATGTAAGAGCAAACTTTGTAATATAACTTAAAAATTGCATGCATAATCCAGGGCGTCGATTCTGCTAACGTTAAGTCAAAATCGTGTCAAAATAGTGTTTCAATTGTAGTGCTTTTTACACATTATTTGCAAGAATTATGACAGTATGATGTGATGTGAATGTAGTGAGGGGTGTGACTATCAGCAGTGATATAAAAAAATATACATTTCTTGTAACTAGTGTGTAAAAAAGCACTTCCATTGAAACACGATTTTGAAACGATTGTAACCTAACGTTAGCAGAATCGACGCCCTGCTATGTTGAAATAATAATGGTAACTTACCAGCGAGGCGGAGCGCTGCTGCTTGCCGAGCTCATGGCGCCGCTGCGAGTCCTCGCCTACGTCTGAGAACTGGCCTGACTTGCGGCTGAAAACAATATGTATACTGTATATAGGTATAACTGGTATGTACGTATTAACTTTATCTTTAAAATAATTTTGAAAAGTAGCGATAATTAACGTAAAAGAACGCGACAAAACACATTTACGTCAAAATGAGCTGAACAAACGTCTGTAATTTTTTTTATTAATATAGTGAAAAGCGCTGGTCAGTAAAATTATATAATCACAAGATAAAAAAAACGTCTAGAAACTTAAGCTTCATAAAATGATAATCTCGATCAGGTCTAGACCAATGAACTCACTGATAAACACAGTCAGATCCAGAAACCGGCAGCTGGTAATAATGTGACAAAGTTAATGACAAAACAGGCGGAAAATCATAGATTATCAGCTCAGCAGGCTCTGTAATCTAGCGGCGATAATTATGAGCTTTTGCGCGACCACGAACTTACGAGCTTTTGCGGAGAAGCTGATCTTATGATAATGATTTCTAAGTGTTATGTGGGATTCGTTTTAGTAGTTTTTATTGAAAAGTTCTAATAAAAGTGAGTTATAAATAGCTGCTGATGTATATAAATGAATGAATGTCCTTTGCTCTTAAACTCAAAGGTTGACTCTTAAAATGCTATCTAGATATTAGACTGTTAGATGCTATCTAAATACTTATATGCTTATTTGTATAATCTACAATATAGATTAAATAAAAAGGATCTAAAATTATAAGCTGAAATAAAAATAGGGACCGCTTTTTACCACAAGGATATTATTTTGATAGCAAGTAACTTTAGATATTTATTTAATTACGTTTGTATCGCAACCCAATACATATTGATATCATGATAGTATCAAATTTGCCATATAATATAATTTACTAATATAAAAAGTGGCATTTTACCTTGAACTATTTACTGCCAGACTATATTGACGCGCATCGGGTTACGGTCAGACTAACCGCAAACCAAGTGGTCATTCGACCTCATGAGGACACGATGTCTAACGAAATTAAAATATCTTGTTAGAATTTAAGTAGAATTCCTATCAGTTCTTGGCTGTATGATAATTATGTCTTTGCGCCACATCTTATGTAGTCGTGGTGTTTATTTATAGATATATAGAAAATTTTGTTCCTTTTTTGCATTTATAGTTTTATATTGAGTTGTAAATAAACAAAGAATTAAGAAATAGCGGCCCAGATAATACCGGTGTCCCGCAAGGAAGTATTCTTGGACCGATTTTATTCTTAATTTATATAAATGATCTTCCAAATTCCACAAGCCGTCAAACAATACTTTTTGCAGATGATACAACATTAATCATTAAGTCTGATGACAGAAATACCTATGAAGCTGCTATAAACACGGCTCTAAATGACATTGTTAATTGGATGACGGCGAATGACTTAAAAATTAATTTAAGCAAAACTAATTTTATGCAATTTTCTTCGTATAATTCTAAACAGTTGCCAATTGACGTAAATCACAATAATAATAAAATTGATAAAGTCAAATCATTTAAGTTTTTAGGTATTATTGTTGACGAGCATTTAAATTGGAAGGCCCACATAAATGAAATTTGTAACAGGCTTAATCGTTTCGTATTCGCTTTGAAACGATTAAGACAGACAGTTTTAAAGAATGCTGCGCTAACGGCCTACCATGGTTATGTTTCATCTGTACTCAGCTATGGCCTAATCATGTGGGGAAATTCTGTCGAGATTGATAAAGTCTTCAAGGTACAAAAAAAGTGCATCCGAGCTATCTGTAATGCATGGATGGATGATAGCTGTAGGCCACTCTTTGAGCAACTTAATATCCTACCCTTACCTTGTTTATATATAAGAGACATTTGTGTTTTTGTAGAATCTCACTCTAAGTTCTGGCCTAAGAGAAGTGAAGTTAATCCAAGGCAGACCCGTCCTAGTGTTATGAACAGATTGTATCAACCCGCTTGCTACAAAGAAATTTACAGACGTAATGTTTATAATATGTGTATTTGTTTGTTTAATTTGCTTCCCAATGATATGAAATTGCTTAAAGGTAAAATTTTCAAATCTAAATTGACAAAATGGTTACTGGAACATTGCTTTTATTCAACAAAAGAATTTATTGACTATTGCAACAACCACAAATAATTATTTTTAGAAATGTCATGACATGATTCAGATTTAGTATTTAGTTAAATTTAATTTTTTCAAGTCGTGGTGGCGGAGATACTGTATTGTCTCCAGACACTTAATATTTGCATGCCTGCATGCAGGTAAAATACATGTTCTATTCCATAATAATCAGACCTCAATTTCCTGTATTTACGTGCAAATAAATGATTTATGATTTATGATTATGATTAGATAAAACAGGCCGAGATTTATTTCAAATTCTATGGTTGTTTTTATGATGATAAATATCATCATTAATATTCAAACCATACGCAAATAATAATAATTAATCTTCAAACTGTTTTCACCTGTCCAATATATTAGTGATTTGTTACTAAAGGATTTATTTTAAAGTATTTGATAGTTTTCAACACATATATAATACCATAGGAGTACAAAATAGCGCGCGGTTGGCAATTATTTTTTTATCTATGTCACACAAAACTGTCTATGTCTAAAGTTGGTTGGAGGACCACTTCGTTCAATATCATACACGGAAAATGCCAACTCTACGTTAAATTCCAAATAATCATACTACCACATCCGTATACCGGAATACCAACTTCGCGAAACACCGCACTATTGGCACGGAAACACTCCGGAGTCCGGAGCCTTGATCTCATTTCCACAACATATCTAAAACCCATCAACACTAATACGATCATATCTAATATCCATTAATACCATAGATTTTTAAACAGACATACGACCCACCTGCTAGGAAGCTGCAACCGTACGTTGAAATTCTTCATAAACAAGCAAGAGACACTCGAAGAACATAGATAGCCCTCGATAGAGCAATCTTAGGTACGAGTAAATCTAGTCACTAAGGGACAAACGCTCGACAATTAGATTGATAAATTCTTCATTGATTTGACAACTTTGTCGAATATTTGTATTGTTTACATACTCTATGTCACCGCACGGCTGAACCTCTCGCCACTGTTAGTCATATATTTGTAATCGAACGGTATTATTGCAAACAAATCAACAATAGTAGGCAATGACCCACAACAAACAATGGCAGTCAAATCGCGGCCCACGCCCGGCATCCAGCCGCATTCCTCGGGCACGACGAGATCGGCGCGTGGGCGATACCGATCAAGAGATGTTCCTTACTCCCCCTATTTTCCCTGGTAAACTGATTTGTGCAATTTTATAGACTCTACAGGTGGTAGTGTATATTTCCTTTAACAGTGTTCAAGTGTTCAGCTCGCATGCGCAGTCACAGCCTTAAATTTTGGAGGGGATCATGATCCCCTCCGAAATTCTGTCTATGTTGTGCAATATGTTATTATATAATGTTAGTGCAATAATTGTAAAAAAAAATGTAAATAAGACTTTTTAGGCTAATCAGGCGCTAGTGACACACAATATACAGTCTACGGTACAGTAAGGTAAATTTAGATTTTTCATTTTGACGTGTAAGATTGGGGGGGAAGTTCAGTTCTCTGTGTCTCGGTTCCAAAGGCCCTTGGAACCACGCAGGCTGTTTTGGCAAACGTGGCCAAGCATTTACTGCTTGCAGAATAAGTATGCTTTTAATCAAATATCAATGAATCTAAGTAGTATATCTACCTCGAGGCAAGCTTGCGGTGCGCGCGCCGGCCGCCGCTTATCATGGACAGCGTGCTCATCACAGCCGACATCTTGCCGTCATGGGACCTGCAGACAAACAGTGCCTCATATAAACATACAAACACATTTCTGTATATATATCTCGCAGGGGTCTTCTCCTTGCAACTAAAGTTTGATCCCTTGAAATGATCTGGATTTTATGGTTGGTTCCTAAGTTACAACATAAAAAGTCGACTATCTATATAAAAGATTAAACTGGTTGTTTTTATTACAGAATTATGAATGGATAATGTCGATATTTTAAATTAAAAAAATATAAATTTAATTATAAAAAGAATGGAGTATGTTTTATGGAAATTATCAATATCTCAACCCAGATTGATTTGAATCAATGAACAAATTGCGCGACTCGCCTTGCATCTGAACGAGTTGCAAATAAAAACTACCGGAGACTCGGTCGGTAGGGTTGGTTGTAGAATGTTTTAACTATACTTATTAAAATATTTTTTTAAAAAGGGTCATAAATATAAATAGATAGTTTCTAATTATTCTTTAATCTTTAGGGTCCAGTGTACATATTGATTTGTTGACACTAGAAGCTATTGTACTTTCTGAAAGTAGCAACCCTAGCAGCGAGTCGATCCATAAGTACGGTGTTATGGCGTCGAGAAACAGAGCAAGCTCACTGACTAACTAGATACATTATCAGAATAGATTATATTAAACCATAAGGAGAAAATGTTTTAAACATTTCGCTTTGTTGAGGAAACGCAATTTGTCATGACAAAATCCAAACGTTGCATGCATTATAAGTATACATGCATATTTTCGCATCTTTCCGTTTTATGAGGTAAACAAAGCCTCAAGCATAGATTAAAAAAAATTGCCTAGCACGCAATTCCAAATTGATTCCTGATTGTCCGATAAGAAATCATATGATTCCGTGCTTTTAGTCACATAAAACGATTGGTCCTGGCTACCATCTGCTGGTCGGTAAAGAGGCCGAGACGCGGTTTTTGAAACCCTCAAAAAACGATTGAATAATTTACTAATTTGGATTGCAGACGACTCGGACACAAAATTCGATCACAAATTTCGATTCATATATTCAGCAAA
Organism: Apomyelois bistriatella; assembly: GCA_947044815.1. Taxonomy (NCBI): domain Eukaryota; kingdom Metazoa; phylum Arthropoda; class Insecta; order Lepidoptera; family Pyralidae; genus Apomyelois; species Apomyelois bistriatella. Next base: position 15,461,874 of record OX345690.1, read on the forward strand.
GACATCAATAGATTACTAAGGATTATCAAAAATAGCAAAATTGTGGTCAATTTACATTTGAGATGATGATTATAAAGAATTCCTAATTGGTGATTTCGAGAAGGCGCAGACGCAAACGAACACTTTAATCATAATTAAAAAGAAATATCACACTTTTTTTTTACATATCAATATTCAAATTATTCAATATCAAATAACGTCCTCATTAACAAAAATGGGTATTTTATTATAGAGTTCTTTTATCTATAGCTGAGAGAACAGAGCTGTAAATAAAGCCTTAGATCTATAACAGATAAATATAATATGTATTATTATTCACCACGGAACCCTAAACTTCTGATTTTTTTACGAATTAACATTAGCTCGAGAAGCCTATTTATGCAATACGTTTTTTTTACATTTGGCTACAATTTATTAAGTATTTTGTTTATGTTATAACACATGATATTTTAATGTAACAATGTCATTGGCTGTGTTAACACAGCTATTAAACCTTTTTTATTATGCATTGATTTGTAATTTTAAAAACATCTATTTTATAGCATTGATTATAGTTTTTTACTTGTTACTTTGTAATACTAATAAGGAAGGTTAAGATGACCTATCTTACGTGGGTCGTACGCTTGCTTAGTAAGGCTTAGCCGTACGTAACGGACTACCTAAGTTATAAACAAACTAACAGTTGCACACATATCTGCCTACATCAGTACCCCTAGTATGAGTTTTTCTAAACGCAGACGCTAGCGACTGTGTTAGCAATTTTGTATGACAAACCTGAACAGCGCCTCTGGCGGATAGTAAGGCAACAAAGAAATTCCATACAAAATCCTAACGCAGTCGCTAGTGAAAAACTCGTACTAGGGGTACTGATTCTCCAATACTTATCGTATATATCTAATCTATCTCTGAAATAAATTACAACAAAAATGGCTTATAGACAGACAAATTGAAATACTTAAAAGTAGAATTCATTAAACTTTCCCTTCATAAAATATTTATAAGATGGGCCTAAACTAATAGGTTTTCACACTTATTTAGTTTTTATGTACTTCCGGTGACCGACAACGATTGATTACGAAATAACACTTAGGAAGTAAACTCTATTTCAAAGTTTTTAATTTTCAACATACTCGTAGATTAGTATGGACGTTCGAAAAAAAAAATTGATATACTAAAGTCAAATAAACCCTTTTCTTGCGCTAGATTTGCAAAAAATTAGGTGTCTGAGATGCGCTAAATACAATTCCATTGCAAAAAAACTGTTACCGATCAAGATAAAGCTAAAATAGGCGTAAACCGGTCAATAAATATACTAGTTAGTGTATACGAGTTCATCTGTCGCAATCAGCAAGATATAAGAGCTACCCTTCACAAATTGAGTCATAAAGTTACATTAAGATAAAATCTTGTTAAAAATATCTCTATATCTAGAATAAATCGAATAAAAACTATTGATTGGAATTATTTAAATAAGAATTAACTAAGTGTGCATTTTGAAGTGCATGAAAGAAGAGTAAACACGGAATTTTATTTTACGTTAGATAAACATTAATAAAGCCGTGGCACTTCGGTAATGACGATAGAATTGAAAAAAATTCGCGTGTATAATTTGAGGTGTCGGTTACGTTCGTATGACGCTAATCTACACGGAGGTACCAAAAGCACCCGTAGCCAAGTGACATTTTGAAAACTTTAACGATTGACACAAGCTGCGGTAAATCACGTGGTCAATCTTATGTCAATCCCATACATTTTGTTCTTGTCGTACGTCGTTTACGTTTTAAAATTGTGACTGGCTAAGCCCCGCCGTGTGATTCTGATTTCATTTTAAACTTCGAATCTGAATCCGCTGTGAGTTTCATGATTGGCATTCTAAAAACTGAGTTGATAATTCGAATCTATACTAGTGCTACCCTTGCGAGCGTGTCAGCGAGATGAAATAGATTGGACGTGAGATTTTGTATGAGATGACCCAGCTTTAGCCTCCCATGGCTTTAATCTCAAAGATGCGTTTGTAGCTCGGATAGCGGTCACAAATAGCAGGGATTACGGCGGGTGTAGTTTGTAAATGGCTTCACTATCAGCTGTATGTTTACTGAAACAGCAGGTCTGTCTGTCCGTTGCCCGCCGGCTAGCACGACCGTGGTTTACTATAACATTGAAATCATTATATTCATCTCGTATGATTTGATGGACTAGTCTCCGCATATTATATAAATATTGTATAAAATTTACCCGAAATTCCCAAATATTTGGTTCCGAAGAGGTTGCAACAAAACTTTGAGCTGCTAATATCAAGGTACGGTAAATTTGCACAACCTTCTAAGAGTGAACTTAGCATGTACTTAATTTTATGCTCACATAATTAAAAAGATTTAAAATAAAATAAAAGATATATAATTAGATTAACTATTAAGATCCCTTAGGGTCGATTTCACCAAACAAGAGTTAATTTTACTCGAGAGTATACGAGCAGTTACCCCTAGGATAACATATTTTTACGTTTCACCATAGACTTGATCCAAGAGTAAACGTTTATGCTGGAGTAAATCTCTACTCCGCCAATTTTCAACGAGCAGCGAGCTTATACTAAAGATAAGTTCAATATGGCACCCAAGTGTCATTGTTTCGGCAGCTGATTCTCTGGCGCGCTGACATAAAAATAATATTAGGTATAATATTTATATATTTTACCCATAGATTATAAAAAAAATTGCATCACTAAAAAAGACCGCACGCGAATCGAACTTCCTTGATTTTACTTTGTAAGAATATCTCGTTTTGACACTTTTGACATAGGTATAACCCTATCGAATATAATAATACGAAATACCATCGAAATACACTTTATTTTAGAGGAGAAACGAACAATTGCATTTGGGCGACTTATACAGTCATTCATTTCAATCATTCGGATTCACTCCCTGTCACAGAGTAACTATCTGAGAGCAAATTTAATCTGGTGTAAAGTGGTGGAACGTGGACGAAGTTATCCAAGAGTTAAATGGAAAAATAAATATATTCCGTGGATAGCTATTCTCAAGTTAAGTCATGTTTGGTGAAATCGACCCGTAGTAATATACCGTAGAGACTACTTGCCATGAGAAATCTTAAGCCTTGAATCTTGCGGCGCACTAGAAAAACGCTAGGATGATGATGATGTATTAAACGAGACTCTTAAAATGACGAGCAAATACATTGATAAAACTCAGTTAATGACATCGTCCATCTCTCGTCCACCCCCGATAAGAAGAAATCGCAAGCTCAGCACGACTAGGGTTGTCACTTCAATATTTCTTATTAATTTCTGTTATTTTGATTGTTTAATCTAAGCTGTAGGTTTAGAGTCCAGGGTCCGCTTAGGGCGTGGGGCCCAAGAATGAACTGATGGCGGAGAAATATCTGTATCTACTACAGAATGACAGAAACAATTGTGAGGTTTGGAGGAACTTATAGAAGACTAGCTTTTGCCCGCGTGAATTTCCCACGGATTAAAGGTATCCTATGTTCTTCTCAATACTGTGTATGCGAAATTTCAGGTAGATTGGTGCAGTAGATAGGGCGTAAAAGCGCAACAAACAAACAAACTTACTTTCGCATTTATAATATTTGTTAGGAAGTTAGGATTAGGATAGAGAGACATACATTTTCTACAAAGTTCAAGTAGCACCGGCAGCTATGAAAAGGAGACATCCACTTTTCTCAACTATATATATAAATTGTACTGTTGTTGTGTTGTATGGTGAAAGCACATAGAGTAATTTATAAGTAAGTACAAAAAAATCTTCAAAAACCATAGATTTATGCATAATAGGTACTTATATAATAAATCCTTGTTAAAACACTGTGTAATAGTGTGAACTCATGGAAATTTTGTACTATTTGACACACATTTTAAAAATGAAAGAAATACGGGATCATATTATATATGCCAAATCTATAAAACCTTGTGGGTGAAGCCCCTAAAGCCATGGACTATAACGTTAGGTAAGCCATGCGCGTCACTGCTCGATTACCACAAGATTGATGACCGACGGACGGACGGCAGACGGTCTCGTAATATTATATAGTTATTATATTATATACATTAGGGTAATGGCGGTATTTGTGCAATAGTAGCATTACGTGAGCGTTGCTACTGTACTGTGTTGTGACCGCTTTGTCGTCATATACGTTATAACCGCTTTTTGTCTGGATACAATATTGAGGAATGCTGGCAACAGCTAAAATGGTTTCCTCGAAAATACATACGTATATATTTAACGCCTTTATTCCTTACGGGACAGGTAGAGCCTCAGGTTGTTTAACCTCCATCTTTTGGTTTTGGGCCTGTGTTATAAGTAAAAAAAAGTCAGTAACAGGTTACTGGCTATCAAGATCTATTTTCTAGATAAGAATTCTAGCCCACAGCCATGATAGATTTTTACGATGTACACGGGAAAAGAAGCACAGAAAACTATATTTAACTACTGTACGAGTAGTTACTAACTTTAACTAGATAGCAAACAGTGCCATGTTACAACATAAAATACAAGATGAGATCCCAGTATCTAATAAAATCGATATTGATTTTTACGATCAACTGTCAGCCCCCATCGGCAATTTGAGCGAGAATTGATATCTCATAAATGGTTAGCTCATTATTTCCTATATGACTTGATTCCATTGATATGATTGGAAGTTGTGACAAATGTCTGGCCATGGCCATGCCGCGACCTCCGTGGCTTGTAGGAAGGGGCAAACACAAAGAGTGCTGGTTAGCGTCATGGCGACACAAGATATGCTTGCTAAAGACCTTCTTCAACTTCTATAACGTATCAATAGCTAAATGACCAGCCATGTGGGCCTTGAACTAGGCAAACGACCGTGTGGTGCAGGTGGCCAAATACTGGGCTAAGTCAATACAGAGAGAAGAAGAAGCTAAAAAAATGGCAGTATGCAGCATTCACGGCTGAGTCAGAGTAGGATTTTGTATGGAACTTCTTAGTTGCCTTACTATCCGCCAGAGGCGCTGTACAGGTTTATCATACAAAATCGCTAACGCAGTCGCTAGCGTCTGCGTAATAATTGGCTGATGCTAAAAATCTGAGATTTATTTCTGGTATCAAGGAACCTTATTCCTACCGACAGAAAAAAATTCAAGCGTTTCAAAAATTTTCACTCATACCCTAATGCTGACTGCTAGTAGCCTGACCACCAAGGATACCGAACACCGGGTCTACTGGAAGAAATTTCTATAGAAATAGGTGTTCTACCTATTTCTATAGAAATTTCTTCCAGTAGACCCGTTTCTTCCTTATACTAATTTCCTAATTTTAGGTTTCCTATGCTTGTATTTGAGTGTACATGAATTAAATAATTAAATGCCGAGGAAGAGGGTATGTAGTATGTACCTTCTCGTATTTTCTGGCGATCTTATAAGTTCGTCAGGTTAATGTTACTAGCCTCACACCTTTTGCGTCATAAGTTGTTACTTACGAAGTAAACTTGAACATTGCATAGACATTCCCTGAAGCAAAAACAGCGAATGTGTTAAACAGACAACATAAACCTCCGGATTGTCTTGTGTTTTAGCGTTAGAATCCAACGCTCTACCATTTTTGGTGCGATTTAATTGAAGCTGGCTCGGACGCCATCCGCCATCGGTTAAGATGCAAATTTTCCGTATAAGTCGTGACGAAAACACCGCCATTATTTCTGTAATAGAAAGCACGAAACACCATCTAAGGCAGATAGTTTATGATTGAAATATAACTAGATTGCTTTGTAGACATTAGTAAGAAAGTTTAATTTAGAACAGAATAACAAACATGGCGCATTAAATCCACACCTCTATACTTAGATACTATATAATAATATAAGTCTGTCTGTCTGTCCTGCCTGTAACGCTTTCACGGCTAAACTGCTAGACCAATTCTTATGAAACTTGGCTTGGATATAGGCTACTTTTTGGCGCGATATAACCGAGTACCACGCGGGCGAAGCCGCGGGCAATAGTTAGGGATTAAATGTGAAAATTATTGCTACACGCAAAAGACAATTTAGTAAAAGTAAAAGAAAATCTTTGTATTTCCTTATTATAAAATAACTAATTTTCTTTTTATAAAATTGTATTATACTTACCGTTTATAGCAACCAACTGTTAAACCAAGACCCAGTTTATACTCTTTATTTCACTGAACCAAAGACGATGAACCCAAGTTACGAAACTTAAACTGGATACAACGGAATAATATCTTGGAGTGTGGAATTAAGGGGAATTATTCAAAGTATGAGAACCGGTCTGGCTCGCGGCCGCTTAACGCGGGTCTCAAAATGCAGTATTTTTTAATTTTTTACCCTTCTTAAGAAAAATCCCGCCGTAGGAACTGATACACATTCAAGTACTTATTTCTTTTGCAAAATAAATGCATTAGGTCATAAAATCTTAGTTTTACGAGCATACTCGGTAAACATTTGTTAATAAGTAGTAGATACCTTTCAAATACTTTCAGGGCTAAAATTCTTGATGATACTAGACTCGGTTATATCGCGCTCAAAAGTAGCCTATATTTAATCTCAGGTTCTTAGCTATATTAATAACAAATTTTATCAGAATCGATCCAGCGGTTAAGTCGTGAAAGTGTAATAATCAGACAGACTTTCGTCCCCACGCCTATTCAAACTTTATTCTGGAACATTCTTAAGCAAAATGAAAGAAACTATCTACCGCCACATTAGTTCAAATTATCCTATCGAATTAATTAATTCCAGCTCGTTGCATAATTCATGGCGTTTATTGCGAGTGCCATTTGAACTATCTCGCTTTGTAATGCAAATGTGTTGATAACGGCGGTGTACAAAGCAATCGGTTGATTTAGATTGTTTCTCTTCCCACGGCTCGTGATCACTTGACCATCTTAGCTTAGGTTGAGTTAGGGTTATTGATTTCTGTGATCTGAACGATAGTGATTTCATTGATATGGTACCGTTTAAGGTTGGAATTGAAGATATAGCCTTGAAGAGAGCATAGCTGGGTCAAACGGTCGGCCAGCCTAGGGTCGATGGTGCGAAAGTTGATGAAGGAACGAGGAGTTTTGGAGCTAGAAATGATGATTCCAAGAAATGGTGACTTCAGTCATCTTTTTAAATATGTTTCAATTGCATTTTTTCTTGGCTTTGTTTTTGTTTTTTTGGCTTGGTGTCGGCAAAATTTTCGGAAATTTTAACCAAGCATAAAAAAAACTCACTTTGAAGTTATTACAAACCTTTTTAAGTTTATTTTTTAATTAATGATTCAGTGTCAGAAATTAAATGTATTAGTTAATGTGAAAAAACGACACATGCTGAAAATAATAATAGTAAAAGCATACTAAAAAAACCGGATCAATTACAAAAGTATCATTTTCTATTTTGACCTAAATGGGATTTAAATCTTAGATCTTATGGTTTCGCATTTCTACGACATTTTACTGGGCGATAGCGGCCATCAAATGACGATATCTATAATCTATAAAATCAACTTAAGATTAAATGTTCATTGGAGAATATTCAGAGATGCTTCATAACTTAAGAAGAAACGCACCGGACCCTTTTACAATTTCCAATAAAATATTTTAATGAAATTCAACTCCCATCGAGTCTAACCAAACCGACAATTACTGAGCTTCGTTAGCTCAATCACAGATGAGAGCTTATGTCTTCTCACTGGGCGAACAACCTGTTACTATTTCGTGTTCCTTTTTTACAGGCCTACCCGGTCACTTTTGAATCTGGATTCAAACGCGTTTTTGGGGCTTTGGACGGGATAATGCCAGACGTTTTTGTTCGTTCATTATAGCTACACTACACCATAAAATAAGGAACTACATATAAGAACCGTATGGTTTAAAGAAGAATGTGTTTGTTTGAATTATCTCAATGTTTTGAGTTTGTGCAGTTTCTGTAACTATTCTGGACTTGTAACCAATTTTTGCGAAAGGTTATTTATATGATTATTATCTACACTTATATAATAAAGCTGAGGAGTTTGTTTGTTTGAACACTTTTAATTTTATTTTTCTCGATTATTGCTTGAGGAAGGTTATAGGTGGGCTCAGTATTTTATAGGATTATGTAAGTTTTTGGACTACCCTAGTGGTTTAATCAATAGGGTAAAACTATAAGGCAAAGCTCAGTTTAGATATGAACAATATCTTTGAAATCGCAGACCAAATACAATGTCTTTGTTCCAGGAAGTCTCTACAACCTAACACGCGACACTCATGCTTCGGAGTTTGTGTGCGAATCTCTAATATAGCAGCAATCAATGAAGCGAGCCTACTTGGAACACCTAACGTTACATTATTCATTGAGAATATCATCCGCTTTTCTTTAATTACAGTACAATCGAATACTACTGCTTCGATAGCTGGAATTTGGTGTTATGCCTCATTTAACACGATCCTAGCTTCCGTTTTGTGTTGTCTACTGTTCATTAATTAGTTTGATAATATGTCAGATATAAAAACATTTAACGGATAACAATGTAAATTAACACTAAGTGTACCGGTGTGCTAAAGTGTAATTGCTGCTTTGCCAATTAATTTTATTAATTTTAAACTTTAAGTAGTTGTAACTAATTCAACATATTAATTTTCTCAATAGATATTCAAATAGCAAAAAAACTTGGCTTGAATTCATAGATTTTCGGGAAGTATTGACACATATATTATATTAGTAAACACTTTTAGTTTACTTTTAAAAACTAAGCAAGTTATCAAAACTGGATGTGGACACTAGTCCATGTTTACTTTGTGTTATGTAAAGAATTCAATATTTGTAGACAAGTGAAGAATGTTAAGCATACATTGATTGTGTACCTTAGTTTAATTAGTCTCTAGGGTAGATGAAATAACCAATAATGTTAATCAATGGTGATGCATTACTATAATTTGCTTTACAATATTATTGACCTATACCACGTCGTGTAGTTTTTCTTTCCGAAAATTTTATAGAAGGTGACCAGAGACTTATAAATTTTAAGTCTGTAAAGGCAACTAAAGAATGCATAGAGAAATCAATTCTCTGTGACTAAAACGTTACTATTGAGTTTTATTTTCCCTGGTTCATATGATTTACCTATAAAAATAGTTGGGGTCAGACGGCAGTCGCTCCATAGTAATAACCAGTACCGCCAAATCTAAGTCCACCATTATAAGAGTACTAAAGTTAAGGGCTCTGAGGGGGCTTAGCCAAAGTCACAATTTTAAAGCATTATTCGTTAATGTTCGACAAGAACAAAATGTATGAGATTGACATACGATTAACCACATGATTTACCGCAGCTTATATCAATCCACTAGTTGTTCTTATCATCATTCGTTAACATTTTGAAATTGTGACTTAGCTAAGCCTCCTGAAGCGTAAGCTAAAGTTGGAACTAGGAAATACGATCTGATGATGATGATATACAATAATTTTATTTTACAATCTAAAGCACTAGATCCTCTGTAATTCACTTAGATTTTATGACAAAATAATCGCTAGGTCTAGTTGGCCGTTAGCCGCTCTCGCCGACCGCCCACGGGGCAATCAGCTCGGGTGTTTGTTTGTATATTATTTATATCCTCTGATTGTTGCCATCGCATTTATACACCAATGATAACAATTTGCTATTTGCAATTCAATATATCTTTATTGCCATCGATGAAATATTTAAATTAGGCGCATAGTTTCAGGCTTAAAAGACACAACTCTTCCGCCTCGTAAATTTCGCAAAAGAGTTCAAATAAAAGACACTTTTCGACTGATAAATGGCAAAAGTATCTCTCCAGTAGAATTAATATCAGGGATTTGTGTAGAAAAATGCTGTTTAGCATACAATCAAAGACGAAAGAAGAGTCTTTTCGAATTCAAATATGACAAAAACTTCATTATGGTGAAATGCGTTCTCTACTTAACCTAAAGGTTAACTTATATACAGTGCGTTTAGCATTAAGTCCGCCTAGTGATTAATACATTGTATTTTATGAACAAGGTTAAATAAATATAAATAAATCCTTATAGCTATTATCAACTACAGCTAGAAACTACAATAGCTTCGTGTAAAGGAATTTATGACAGCGCTCAGAGCCAAGAGTCTCTTCGCCGATGGTTAGCCGGTATAGATGTCACAACCTGATACGATAAGTGATTTTATAAAGGACAGCCTAATAATACGCCGACCAGGGCAGGGCCGCCGCGCGCTGTTCGGGTGTGATGTATGTTTGCTGAAGTAAATAGCTCGCTTACTTAGTAGTAGATTACTGAACATTGTATTGGTAACTTTAATTACTTATGCTAAAACGTATGTTTTTAGCCTTAATGTCCCACCGCTGGGCAAAAGCATCATTCACCAATAAAAAAAATAGTATAAGAGAACACATAATATGTTTACCAAATTTCTCAATTTCAATTCAACTGAATCAATCTTTAACCAAATTCTAGGCAAATTTGTTCAATAATTCGATTGCAAAGCAACAAACATAAACCTATATTAATCAAAGACCACTGCTTGAGACAGGCCTCTAAACATATTTTTACATTAAACTCTGAAGCGGCCTATATCATATAAACCTACCATTTCAACGACTGGAAGTATCTATAACATTACTCAATAAAGATTTTCTTTTTGAGTTCTCTTCGTTCTTTTTGAGTTTTGTAAACCCAAATTCCTTGACAAGACAATGCAACGTTAAGCAACGCTTACCACGTGTTATCGGTCAGGTGTGACAGGGAGCCAAGCGTGACGGACAGGTGCGGAGGGCGCAGGGCACAGGGCGCAGCACCCGCCGAGCAGGGGCATTGTGAGGCCGATGCTCCCACGACACTGAAAAACTCAGTTCTTGCGACGGCTCCCACGAGTGCTAATGTCAATTATAGAGCTGGGTATACTTAGACCGAAGAAATATAATGTGATGATCAACATATAAGTAAAACTGCTTCTGTGGTAGTTAGGTAAGGACATGGTAAAGATTGAATCTTCTGCCTGATTCTCTGATAAGATGATTCTGTGAACGCGTGTGTGGGTGTGTTGGTCCTGACTCACATCTGTTGGTTTTTAAAAAACCACTGACTCAAGACAATAGGGTATGAAGTGTCTATTGACCTTGTTAACCATATGATGTGAAAAGAAAAATTTGCAATAATTATTGTACCAAAACTTTTGCCTTATATGCTGTGCTTTATTGTCACTAGAAGAAAAACCTAACTTTTCTCAATCTTCCCGGCTAATAAAATATCTAGGTATAATAACTAGTTTCTACTACCTTTAATAAATAGGTAATTAAGATAAGTCTGCACTCAGCTTTATAAGGCAAAGATAAAGATGACTCAATGAGAAAACCATTAACGCGTTGACAAATGAAAGAAAACATGATTGATTTGTAATTGTTGATAGAGATCATTGACTTTCAATCAGTTTGTTTTTATATACTGTATTCAATAAAACGATTAGAGATTATTAGCAAGTTGTTTCCTTCCCTATTTTGTAAGTACATTCGTGATAAACTTAATGGGATGGCTCGACGAACCAAAGTAGGTATTGGCCATCGACACAAATGTTCTTCATATATACTTATTTCCATTTTCTTTGATGATAAGAGAAGTTTTGCATCAATTAGCTTATTTTATTATCACAATAGAAATTTAATGTGAAATAAACTTATCAGTAACTTAGTCAAAAACTTTACCTACTTAAGTATATTATGGTTCGTAAAATTAAATTTATTAAAAGTGTATTGTTTTGTATTTGCTTGTTGCTGTCTTCAACGTCGCTGCAAAAGATATTTTCACACATTTTTGTAAAATGAACAAACGACGTGTCTTTGAATGTAATTTCCTTTTAAAAATAAGACCGTTCTTTTCATTGTTCCTATAGAAAACAAATTAATAATTAATAAGACCCTTCAAACGTCAAACTTTTTTTTAAACATCATTGTGTTAGCTTACGTATATTTTATTATTATTTTTATGTTATAATAATATTTGTATTTAAAATAGGTATTAGAGATGTAATGAATTCATAATTAAATTGCTGATTTGATATCCGCCTGCCGCCGGATATCCTATTGAGTATTTGTCATTCATTCAATTCATTCCTTTGAAGGTTTCATTATGGATTCAATCACTTGTTGTGGCACTTATTCGCTAATATCCGAAGATAAAGGACGTTACTTATGTTGTATAAGACATAAGACACATTCTCATGATTTGTTATTTAGTATAATAACTATAACTATTGGATTAATTAAAAGTGGAGTTCACAAGGAACGTTGCTATTTTATTGAAATTTATATTTATCATTCTGACTGGCCATCAGTTCAGAAGTGGGATCACATCGAGTTAACATTATCTTGGTGAAGGATCTTGCGCCCAAAAAGGATCGTATTGAGAAGTTTGGAAACATAAGTTACAGTTTAAAAGGTACGTTAAAATACTATTTTGTGTTTTAAATATGTGGTTAAAATATTACTTTGAACGCCGCAATTGCAGACACAGTTTTCAATTGTTTGTCGGTCACCGATGGGCCACTGGGCGTGCAAAGTGTTAAGTAAGACAAAGAGAGGACTAATTGTTTAATTTGTTTTGCCATTAGTCTAATTTTTTTTTCTGCTGTTTTCAATGGCTGTTGCATCATAGCAGTAACTAGTTTTTACGGATAATATAATATGTATCAACAATTACTTTTGTACTTTTTTTGAAAATTTTCAGTTACTTATGGGAAAAAATACGATTAGCTTTTCCCAGCGATGAAAATAACGGACAATTGTTGACGGAAATGCTTGCTTGTAAGGCTCGTTTAGGAGATTCCTTAGAGGAATACTTTTATGAAAAAATTGTATTGTTAAATCGATGTAATATATCGAATAAAAACGCCATAGATTGTATTTTATTTGGCATTGAAGATAGGTCTGTGAGAACAAGTGCAGAAGCAGCACAATTCTCTGAACCTGATAAATTACTTGTTTTTCTTAGAAATGTAAAAGTAAATAAAAATAATGACAAACAGATCACTCCTTTACAAGCTAGCAATTCCGACAGTCGCAAATCTAAAACGTTCAAGCCTAAAACTGATTCTAAGGTCACTTGTTTTAACTGTGGTGAAGAAGGACACCCATATTATAAGTGTAAACAACCAATCAAACGATGTGATACTTGCCATAGAGTAGGTCATTTAGCAAGCGATTGTCTTCTTAAAACAAAGCCTACCTCTAGTAAAACCGTCTTGCGCATTTCTAATGAACAGGATAATGATGCGAAATATTTTAAATCCGTTAAAGTCAATGGCCAAAATCTTGATTGTTTTGTTGATTTCGGCAGTCAATGCACCATGATAAGAGAATCCATAGCCAAAAATATCGTCGAAACATGGGCAACTACTAATCTACCTATTTTGAGGGGATTTGGTAATTTCGCGATAATTTGTATAGGTAGATGTACGGTTTCTATAGAAATAGACTCTGTAATTGGATCAGTAGAAGCTTTAGTGGTACCTGATCACCTTCTACGAGTAGCTCTTTTAATTGGACAAACTTTTACAGAACAAGATCATCTCGTAGTCTATAAAACAAATGATAGCCTAAAGTTTGCATCCCGTCAGGAAAATGATAAAACAAAAATCAAATTATTCTTATCTGATACTGTTTCTATTAATGGATTAACTAAAGTTAATGTTACTTGTCAACCGTTATATGATGGAGACTTGTTTTTAGAGTCGAGTTTGTGTCAAAAACCAAAATTTGAATATGAAATAATCCAAAGTGCCATTAAAATGAATAACGGTATCGGATATATTTTAATTAGGGGATTGAGTAGTTCAGAATTCATGTTAAATAAGAATATGTTAATAGCTCGTGCCCTTCCTTTAAATGAGACTAGGTTTGTTAACGTACATAGAACGGAATTTACAAATTCCCATAAGGCACCAATCACAGAAGACATGATTAGGGCTAATGAAAACTTAAGCAAAGAAGAACTTTACAACTTAACTGAGTTACTGAACGAATACCGCGAATGTTTCGCCTTTTCGATAAATGAATTAGGTTGTATTACTAATAGCGAAATGAAAATTACACTTAACGATACTAACCCTGTGGTATACAGACCCTATCGCTTACCACACTGCGAACGAGAAGTGGTTCGTGATATGGTTCACTAGTTAGAAGAATCTGGTATAGTTAGACCTTCAAAATCTGAATATGCTCATCCAATTCTATTAGTACGCAAGAATGGTGTGGTGATTATCGCTTGTGTGTTGATTTTCGTGCCCTTAACAAAAAAACTGTTAAGGAGCATTATCCGTTACCGAGAATAGATGACCAGTTAGATAATTTGTCAGGTTATAAATTTTATACATCGTTAGATCTTGCATCTGGATATTATCAGATCCCATTAGCTGAATCATCAATACCTCTCACAGCATTTGTAACGCCTGATGGGCATTATGAGTTTACTCGTATGCCATTTGGTTTGGCTAATGCCCCATCAGCTTTCCAAAGAACCATTAATAATATTCTCGGAAATGCTAGGTTTAGAGACGCCTTTGCTTATATGGATGACGTAATTATCCCGGCAAAAACTCTGGAAGAAGGTTTTCAGAAGCTACGTGATATCCTACAATTATTTAGTACATTTGGTTTAACTTTAAAATTAGCAAAATGTAATTTTTTTAAACAATCAATTGATTATTTAGGATTCGAAATTTGCGAGGAAGGTATAAGACCAGGAAGTAAGAAAATACATGCAGTAGAAAACTTCCCGGTCCCCACTGATCAACATAAAGTGAGACAGTTTTTAGGGTTAGCAAGCTTTTTCCGCAGGTTCATTAGAGGATTTTCAAATATTGCTAGACCATTAACCCATTTACTAAAAAAAGATTCTAAGTGGCAATGGGGCGAAATCGAAACAACGGCATTTGATACCTTAAAAAAACGTTTAGTAGATCGACCTATTCTTGCTTTTTATAACCCATCATATGAGACACAGTTACATACAGACGCTTCAAAAATTGGTGTAGCGGGTATTTTGATGCAAAGACCAAATAATAACACACCTTTTAATGCTGTAGCTTATTATTCTAGACAAACCTCTCCTGAGGAATCCCAATATAGCTCTTATGATTTAGAAACCTTGGCTGTAGTGACTTCCTTGCAACGTTTCAGAGTATACTTGTTAGGAATCCCCTTTACCATCATGACTGATTGCAATTCTTTGAGAGCAACTTTTGAAAAACGCGATATGCTACCGAGAGTAGCGAGATGGCGGAGCGCCATGCAGGAATATAACTTCAATATAATGTATAAGCCCGGTACTTCTATGTCACATGTCGACGCCCTCAGTCGTAATCCTGTAGAGCCTTGTTCAAGCTATTTTGAAGTTAGGAATATAGACGTAAATTGGATAACTACGGTACAACAAAACGACCCAGAATTACAACGAATAGTTAATATACTAAATGATCAGGAAGCTAACAATGTTGTTGATATTAAAAATAATTTTGTAATAAAAAAGGGGTTACTCTACAGAAGAACGACTGAAGGTGACCGATGGGTGGTTCCGAAAGGGGTAAGGTGGCATGTTTTGAAATGTAATCATGATGACATAGGTCATTTCGGATTCGATGAAACTTACATTAAGATAAAAAATGACTATTGGTTTCCAAAAATGCGAAAATTTATTAAAAAGTATGTCGAGTCCTGTTTAGAATGCGCGTATGCAAAAATTCCTTCCGGCAAAAAGGCTGGAGAATTGCATCCTATAGAAAAAGTTGATCGACCATTTCATACTGTGCACATCGATCATTTAGGGCCTTTTGTGCGTAGTAAGAAGAAAAATTCTTACTTACTTTTAATAATTGACGCATTTACTAAGTTTATTGTTTTAACACCGGTTAAAAGCACTAAAACCGTACATTCATTAAGAGCTATGAAAAATTATTTTTATACCTTCGGCGTGCCAAAACGTTTAATTTCCGATAGGGGTACTTCATTTACTGCTAAGCGTTTTCAAAATTATGTGAAATCGTTAGGAATTAAACATGTTATGAATGCAGTAGCATCACCTCGCGCAAATGGACAAGTCGAGCGGTATAACCGAACTGTTTTGGCAGCTTTAACGGCAAGTAATCATGGAAAACCAGAACATTCCTGGGATGAATGTATTCCTGAAGTCCAATGGAGTCTCAATAATAAAGGTACAGGTAAATCTCCAGCGCAAGCACTATTTGGTACCAATTTGACAGGTCCTTCTGATTCATTGTTGCAACTTAATACACATGATGAAACTGTAAATGTAGAGCATGATATAGATATTATTAGACACGAAGTATCGAAACATATAAAAGACAATAAAACTAAACAAAAAGATAAATATGATAAAAAAAGGAAAAATGTCAATTATAAAGTCGGTGATCTTGTACGTATCGAAAGGGACGTACCAAGTACCGGCAAAAGTCGCAAGTTATTACCCAAAATTCGAGGTCCATACCGTATAACGGAAGTTTTAGATAAGGATAGGTACGTAATAACAGATACTCCGTTATCACGTAAAGGGAATAAAACATTCAGTGGAATATTTTCAGTAGACAAAATCCATCCCTGGCTTGTGTTTGATAGGACTAGTGATGTAGACGATTCAAATAGTGATGGCGAGGCTTCGGATCTTTGATTGGTTGCATGGATAAATATTTATAATTGTTAAGCTAGTAATGATAATGATGATTTTACAAGTAATTAAAGATTTATAATGATTATATTATACATTGAAGACGTGACGGGGGCTTCAATGTGACATTGTTGTGATTAGGAAAGACATCACAATAATAATTTACTCCTAGGCACATTGGAGATATGTAGGAGGCTCCACTGTGATTGATGATATGGTTGTGTATATGAAGGAGGCCACAACAATATAAGCACCTAATTGTGCATTATTATTGAAATTTAATAATTAAATATGACATTTGAGATATGTATGAGACTCAAATGTGTTCAATGATTCCGTTTATACATGAATTATATTATGTTGTTAAAAGATCTTAACTAAACGTCAATGAGATAATGTAGTAAAAGCTCAAATATGTCTAATGATTTAGTCATAACTTTGAATGAAATATTTCTTAATGTTATTGTTGTAAAAAGGTTACATATACTGTTACCTTCTTAAAATAAAGTATTTGTTATGAATAACTATAACAACTCATAATGTGCTAGATATTTCCACATAGGTAGATTAGTAATAGGAAATTTATATATTTTTAAAAATGTATTTGCTAATGAGACATAGTTATACTTATCTAGGCAGGTATAAAATGTTAGTATATTGTATTTCTTTCACGGGACGTGAATTTGTCAGGAAAGGCCGACTGTTAGCTTACGTATATTTTATTATTATTTTTATGTTATAATAATATTTGTATTTAAAATAGGTATTAGAGATGTAATGAATTCATAATTAAATTGCTGATTTGATATCCGCCTGCCGCCGGATATCCTATTGAGTATTTGTCATTCATTCAATTCATTCCTTTGAAGGTTTCATTATGGATTCAATCACTTGTTGTGGCACTTATTCGCTAACATCCGAAGATAAAGGACGTTACTTATATTGTATAAGACATAAGACACATTCTCATGATTTGTTATTTAGTATAATAACTATAACTATTGGATAAATTAAAAGTGGAGTTCACAAGGAACGTTGCTATTTTATTGAAATTTATATTTATCATTCTGACTGGCCATCAATTGGTTCCGACAGCAAATGGTTTCATCGCATGTCATGTTGATCAAGTTTCCTGTTTCCAACAAAATGTCGTGTGAGATCAGATAATACAGATCTAATTAATTCTCTTCCGATGGGGAGCTTTTCTTTTGCAAGAGAAACTTATTGTTCAAGATATAAGATGACACAAAAACACACACGCTAACCATAGCAGCGCGTGTCGTGATAACAGGTAATACGTTGCGTTACAATGAGGTCCCATGGTTTTTAAAGAACATTGGTAAAAAAATCTCTAGCTGTATAATGAAAGAATATTTTATTGAATTAGGGATAATCAACTAATACAAAATTAATATTGATAAACAAGACCCTGGGATCCGAAGCCACCAGCTGAGGAAACAACCGAGAAAGCGCTAAGATGACAGAGAGATAAACAACTATATTTATATAAACCAATATGGGTATAGTTATCAATTCATATTAAAAATTGCCTGTTTAAAAATACAATAATGCAATCAACTTCATACAAATACCTATGTTCCATGAAAAATGGTTGCTTAATACAATTTATCTTAACTTTGAATATGGATGGAATTATAATAACAAAGGAAACGAGGCACCTGGCCCCACTCCGACATCGTCATGGATGAGCAGCCCGTACCCATGCACAAATGTATTACAGTCAGCACAACATTTAATGAATGATTGAATGAATGAATAAAAATATTTACTACGAAAAACAGTCTCAAAAAGGTCTTATAGGTTATACTAGTAGATACATAAGATAATTACTTGAGTTATTTTCACTATTTATTTAAAAAAACTGCATCAAATCAGTTGCGTAGATTTAAAGATAAAAATAAAGCATACATAGGGATATAGGGCAAACATAGCGACAAAGATAGCGACTGTTTACTATGTAAAGATCTTGCTGCTGCTATCCAAAAAAAAAATTAAACACAATAAATAAGTAACTACTTATGTAGGCAAATGAATAGGATTATATATACCTACTTGCAATGTAACAAAAAAACGAATTCAGGAAATTGGAATAATAATAACCTACTCTAATATTTTTTGTGCCCTAATTCCCCTCAAGAATAATAGAACTAATGCTTAAAAATTCACACCGATCAACACGATAATACACAGAAAGATTTGTAGCAAACAAATTACTAACATCAAAATATCGAGTTACAATCTAAATTCTAAGCAATAGAATAAATTAGAACCTTGCAAGCGTGACCCTTTTTCTAAGAGTTCAGTCCCCTCCGTTGTCAGGAGCTAGATAAATGAGAGTTTTAGTCATTGTCAAGACCGGTAGCCGAAAACAACGGCCATTGTGTTGAACTGGTTCTAAAAATGTTGGTAAATAATTCTAATAATCTAATGCGCAGCGAACTGTGTGAAAAGTTTTTGCTATTTTGATTGACACGAGGGCAGGATGGAGTGCGTAAAATATGTAGAATTAGTTTTTTTGTTGTAGTTTCTATAGGTACAGAAGATTTATGAGTATTTTAATAAACAGTATTATAAAGTAGTAACCGTTGACAATTGTAATATTTAGTTTAGCTCGTAAGAACACGTCACGGTGATTTACGGTAGAGACGTTGTCCAGCAGTTGAAGTCAAGCAGGCTGCCGACCATAATCGAATCTTTAGATGTCATAATAATATCGGGTTTAATCAAAATGATGGGGCTCCTTAGTTGTATAGCTTTGAAACCAACAGAGAAAAATTAGGATTAAGTATGATGGCAACTTTTGTCCAGCTCTGGACTTCTTGGGGCTGATCTAAAAATATCACAAATCATTCATAATTTTGTGGTACTTAGTCCATATCGGTTAAAAGAGTGTGAGGTACAAAAGAAATAGTTAAAAAAAATCGATAGACTCGTCAATCAAGACTAGGGTACTTTTTTATATGACAGATGACAGTTGACAATAAATTAAGCACGGACCAGCTCACCATTCGACAGTTTTACAAGGGAACGATGGCTCTACGCCCTTTGTGACACAATTAAGAGATAGGGAGAGTCTGACGGTAGCTCTCTTGTTTTCAATGAAGTGACTGATATGGTCGGTGGGCCAAGTTATAGGTTGTTCAATTTATGATTTTCCATATTTCAAGGTACAAGCCTAGGTAGGTAGAAAGCAACAATGAGGTAAAGTAGAATATTAAGTATTTTTTGTATTTACAGTTTGAAAGTCGACTATCTATTAGAAAAACGAGTTCATGTACTCGTTTTTCCTTGAAATTAATGAATGAATAAACACTTCAATGCATCAATTATATAAATATATAATGGTTTGTACTGTACAGGAATCAGTACTAGAATCTAGAAATGTACAGAAATCAGTATTAGAATCCATATCCATACTAATATTATAAATGCGAAAGTCTGTCTGTCTGTGTGAGAGCCGTCATCGAGCAGATAAGAACAACACAAAATGGAGTATATAATATATTTTAATTAATAAGTAAAAATGATAGTTTTACATAATAGACATTTGTTAAGACAGTAAAAAGGAAGGTGTCACACGAAAGAAGAATGAGTAATTCATAATTTGAAATACTAACCATAGAGATTGTTATAGTACCTCATTTACCTCTTCAACACTCCTCCTTAACTGAGATACTAGAGCCAATCCAACTCCTCCTCAAACATGCATTCCTCTCAAACAACTTTCATGCTTTTCTCGGCCAAGACCTTTCGTCAGCACATTTGCAGGCATCTCGCTTGTAGGTAAATAACTTAATTTGACTTTACCTGTTCGAATCATTTCCCGAATATAATGATACCTCACATCTATGTGCTTTGTCCTTTTATTTGTGTAAAACCTCTAGCTACGAGTCGAACCTTATATCTTACTTTCCCCGCCTCCTTTTTGATTCTGAATATCCATTTGGAATCAACAAAGTAGCCATCAGCCTTTTCAACTAATTCCCACGTTTTATTTTTCTTAATGGCATCAAGCTCCTCTTCTATAGCTTGTTTCCATTTATCTTTATTTGCTCCTGACAAAGCTTCATCTACTGTCAAAGGTTCTGCTGTTATGTCCTGTTCTGCATAATACAGTATATAATCATCAAACTTTGCAGGTCATCTTCTTTCTCTAAAAGGATATCGTCTTTCAGAAATTTCAGTTTCAACCACATTTTGAATTTCTGTTCCACAAGGACGCACATCCTCAAATGTTTGGTTAACAGGTTGTAGTTCACCAACATCTTCACAGTCGAAAAATTCATCATTGTCTCTCGGTACTTCATACTGTTCACCTTGATGACCTTCATTAGTAGTATCTCTTATCATTATGGGCCTATCCTCAATATCTACAGTAGATGATTGTACTGCTCCCATATTTTCGGAAGTTACATTTACTTGATTAAGAAATTGATTCTCAAAAAATATGACATCTCTTGCTTTATGTAAGTTATGTGTCAAAGGATCAATAAGTCGATAGCCTTTTGTTGTTTCACAATAACCGACAAAGAGCAATTCTTTAGTCTTAGAATCAAATTTCTTTCGCTTCTGTTTTGGAACATGCATAAATGCACGACAACCGAAAACCTTTAAATAACTGATCTACCTTTTTCTTTGACCAAAACTCTTCTGGTGTCATTCCTTTTAAAGCACGAGTAGGACATCTATTTTTTAAATAAACAGAAGTATTGACTGCTTCAGCCCAATACTGCTTACTAAGTTTCGCTTCTTCAAGCATACTTCTAGCTCGTTCGACAATGGAACGATTCGCCCTCTCACTTACTCCATTTTGTTGCGGTGTATATTCCACGGTTAACTGGTGAATAATACCATTTTCGCTCAAAAATGCTTGCACTTGTTTATTGACGTATTCAGTTCCATTATCCGCCCTAATCGATTTTAAAGATTTGCCGGTCTGCTTTTCGACAAATATTTTAAATTCGACTAACTTCGAATAAACCTCATTTTTGTTTCGCAAAAAATAAACAAAAGTTTTTCTCGATTTATCGTCAATAAACGTTAAAAAATATCTAAATCCACTAAATGAAGTAGCTTCCATCGGCCCACAAACATCGCTATGTACTAATTCAAGTATTTCAGTAGCACGTGTACTCTTCTCTTTCGGAAAAGGTAAAATAGTTTGCTTACCTTTCAAGCACGACACACATTGTACTACTTTTTGATCTTGAAAACTCACGCCATTAGCTAGTTTGTCTCGCAATAATTTCATGTTGCTAAGTCCTAAATGTCCAAGTCTGCGGTGCCATAGTTGGGCTTCATTCTCAGCATCAGTTTTTAAAGCTGAAAACATGTGAGGATTAGAATTAGATTTCACTACATAAATCCCTTGTTCTTCCTTACATACCAACTCAACTTTACCACTCACTTGACATTCATTCGCCTTATACAACTCACAACCTCTTTTCGAAAATACTACAACAAAATCACGATACACTAACGTACTTACACTCAAAAGATTCGTAGATAATCCAGGCACGAAAACAGCTCCTCTCACACTCACGTTCAACTCATCTGAACATACGTCACCTCGGCCTTCACCTTCAACTCTATCACCATTCGCACAAGATATTTGGATTGGCTCACGTAACTTCACATAGTTTTTCATCCAATCTTTTCGATTTGTCATGTGAAATGACGCGCCAGAATCTAAAATCCAATCTGAACTTTTGTTGCGATATGTATGGAGCGCCGTATGCGTTGTATGCGTCGTGTGTGCTTGACTGTTCCTCATATGTTTCCTAGGGCAAAAACGCGCTTTATGTCCTTCCCCACACACATAACATTCTATTGTTTTGTTCGATGTCTGTCCTTTGCCTTTCAACTTAGCTTTATGATTGTTTTTGTCTCTATAAGCATTAAAAGCATTCTGTTGCGAATCTTGACTATTACAAGCATCTATTTGTAGTAATTTCGTTTTAACATAGTCTGTAGTCAATGTTATGTTGCTATTCTCTATGGCCATCCTCATTGGCTCATATTGTTCTCCTAGACCTTGAAGCATCAGTGCAGCTAACAACTCATCATCCACTTCTTTGCCCATATCTGCCAACTGACTTGCAAGCGACAGTATCTCCATGACATATTCTCGTGGACTATTATACATATTTAGCTTCTGACTCACAAGACGTCCTAGAAGTCTACATCTATTGTTTACTCCTTGATCTTCAAAGGCAGTCCTCAATGCTATCCATGTCTCTCTAGCTGTAGTAGCTCTCTTCACATGTACTAAGCAGTGTGGTTTCACCATTAGAAGCATTTTTGCTCGTACCTTTTTATCAATTTTTAACTCGGCAGGAGTCGATGGTGTCTCTTCTATATACTCCCATAAATCTTCCATTACAAGACATAATTCTACTTGTACCTTCCAAGTTGCATAATTTAAAGCGCCGTCTAGTTTTTCAACACTCGCAAACAAATTCCCATAACTTGGTCCAGATGTGGTGTGCGGCGCACCATCCCCAACTGCACCACCACGATCCATATTTATTTATGTTCTTATCTTTTCTTAAGCTCTGCTACCATGTGAGAGGCGTCATCGAGCAGATAAGAACAACACAAAATGGAGTATATAATATATTTTAATTAATAAGTAAAAATGATAGTTTTACATAATAGACATTTGTTAAGACAGTAAAAAGGAAGGTGTCACACGAAAGAAGAATGAGTAATTCATAATTTGAAATACTAACCATAGAGATTGTTATAGTACCTCATTTACCTCTTCAACAGTCTGTCACCTCTTCACGGCTAAACTGCTAGACCGATTGTAATGAAATTTGGTATGGATGTAGTTTAAGACCTGAGGTCTAACATAGGATACTTTTGGGCGCGATATAACCAAGTCCCACGCGGGGCGAAGCCGCGGGGAACAGCTAGTCTAGAAATAAAAGTTTATTTGGGGTTGAAAGTATTAATTATTCCCAGGCATAGATTAAAAAAAAAATGCGTCACTTAAGATAGATGTAACATATGACATTAAATGTATGGGAACCCAGCGCGCCGTTTGCGGGGGGTAAGAGCTGAGGTAAAGGAGGGTAGGAGGGGGGGTCCGTCACCAAATACACACATTATGGAATGAGTTCACAAACTTTTCTTATTGCAAAACCAAACAAAAAAGACTTTATGACTCAGGATTAAGGCTTAGTACAAATGCACTGTATTTCCACTCCGACCTACTAAGCAGTCTGAGCCTGTTAGACCCAGGGGTCGTGGGAGCTTATTTAGTTGTTTCCAGCTTGGTTAGGACATTGCAGGCTTGAATCACCTGACTGTCTGATAATAAAGATGATTCTGTGCTTCGGAATGCATGTTAAGCCGTTGGTCCCAGCTACCATTTGGTAGTCGTTAAAGGAACCATGTCAGAGGCCGGCAGAAGCCGAAGAACTCTTGACACCAGTGTGGCATGGTCGATTGACCGTGTCACCTACACAAAAAGATGATGAGTCTGAGTAGGAAATAATTAAATTTCCATGTATATTCTCGAGCAATAGAAAAAAGTTCACATTCGTAAAAAAGTTCGAAGTGTATCGTACGGTATTGCCATTTGTAATGTTTGAGCGTAGGTTTTGGTCTGTTTTGGAGATAAAGATACCTTCTCGTTCTCAATACGACTGTTATTTACCAAGTACATACTATTTTTTTATTTATAATTACTAATATATATAAATAAATAGGATACATAGGTCAGACGTCAATCGCTCCATTGAACCATGATCAATAGCGTACCCTGGGCTCTGAAACGTAAGCTGAAGATGCAACCGGGAAAAACACGCTAGAGCGAAGATATAAAAATAAATATATTGTATATAATCATATTATAAAATAAGGCCGGGAAAGATGAGCGCACAGTTACTTTAGCCTATTTACGCTCGTGATACCACAGAATAGATAACAGTAACTAACTAGTAATAACTGATACCTGGAGTGTCACAAGCGTGATATTACTAGTAAGTACTATTATTTATTGTTAGGTTTGAATACATGATCTAATTAAATAGATAGACAGGAAAACGAAGCCATTTCATCCTCGAATTTATATGTACCACTTATAGATGAGTGTCCTTACAATAAAATTCTCTTTTGAAATTCTGACTGGAAAATTGGTATGCATTAATGCCCGATATATGTATTCTCTATTAGTCACAGTTTACTTAAGTTCTTAACTAGAGCAACATTAAAAAATTAATTTTACTCGCTCTTTCAAATAACAGCACTGAATATGATAAACTGAACTAATCTTAATGAGCTGGTATCCATAGATCCTCTAGGCTATGACCAAATGTTAAGTACCAAATCTGTTAATAGATTTGCAGTTATATCAGAAAATTGCGTTGTTGCAGTCAGAGCAAGAATCTTGGAGCGCGGTAGTGGCACTGCAGTATATAAATAAGCTTAAAATTTATAATGTAATTAATGTTTAGTGTATAACCCAAAGGAAAACTAAAATATTTTCCAATTTCGGTCCAGTTTTCTAGATACACCAACTGCATAAATAACTTTGTAATCCCATATAAATATATAGGATAACAAAGTTACATTCGCAGTGAACGAACCAGTGTACCTGCATACTTATACTTCGCCCGCGTCATCAAGAGGCAATATGTATGTCGTAAAGTAGTTCTCTGTAATCTACAAAAAGAAATGAGAAATCAAAAACAAAACTTATAAAAATTCCAAGTTTCGCTTAGATGTTCTACCGTCAAAAGTTGTGAGATCCATGTAATACCAAGCCGGTTAATTTATTCAGTCCCTTCTTAAGCGGACCTCTTGTCTTCGGTTATCACTACATAGTATAAAACAAATTCGCTTTCTCTGTCCCTATATCCCTTTGAATGCTTAAATCTTTAAAACTACGCAACGGATTTTGATGCGGTTTTTTTTATAGATAGAGTGATTTAAGAGCAAGGTTATTATGCCCATACAAAGCCAGGGTGGGTCGCTTGTTGCGTAATAAGCTAACTTAAAAACATCTTCTAATCTTCTAAATAACCAGGACGACTTGCCAATCGCACGAAACCATCTAATTCATTATAATTAATAGGTTTGTATCATTAGTGAGATAATAATGTGTTTTCACGCGATGGCCATATATATATTTTTCAGAGTGACAGAGACACGATGTTCAATGCTTATCGTCAGTCTAAAAAGTAATAACTCATTCCATTTGTATTATTATTACGTCTATTTGTTGCCATTTTGACATGACAGCAGGCAAAATTAGTGAAGTAACAGATTCGCGTAGCATCGATATATCGAGAATACGTTGAATTATTATTGTTATTTTTTTATTGGTTTTTATTAATATTTGATTTTATTACACTTTTTAAATTTTATCATAATTTACTGTTTATATATGTATGGGCTAGCCTGGTCTGACATTAAGCATACTATTTATTAAACTATTAAGTCACAAACAATGCATCTGGCGGTGGTGGTCATTAGCCAGACTCGATACGATAAGTATATCATGAAACAATATGAAAAAATAACCAGAAGTCGAAGCAAACAGGATCATGAGCATAATGGCCTGAGATGACTGGTTTCACTTGTGATTCCAGAATGCCGGTCAGGTTCAAGGGTCAGGTCTATATAACCATCATTAGAACTGTCCGCTGCGCTGGATGTGTGAAATATCGCGAAAAGACCGCGTTAGAAACTCCCACCACGTTCGGGACAGCCTTCATATCCATAACATAGCAGATAGATAAGCTTCAAAAGAGTGGCCTGCGGTGGTACGATCACGTCTCGTGGAAACAGGTGTCTTGACCATGCCACCTCCCACGGGGCTTGGTATGGTGGAAGGGGCAAACCCAAGACGTGCCAGCTTGACGTCGTGGCGCATTATTAGTCATGCTTGATTTAACGTTTTCAAGTTGCTTGCATAATGTATTAGTACCTTCTAAAGTCAATCGACCTAATATACTATAGAACTAATGTTTAATAGCTACTGTAATGTTTTATATTGCGTCCGTTTCCCTTTTTGATTATTAATTCATATCAAGTGGGTAAAAGCTCAATTCACCCTGCACACTCTTGCGTCACAGAGGTCATTGGACCCTCTAAGGCCTGGCATCATTGTTTTGAAAAAAAAAATTAATGAAATGTCAATTTTGTCTGTAGTTCAACTTATTTCTCCCCCTCTCCCCCTCACCCATATATTTTCCAGGCATTAGGTATTTTCCCCACTAATACCCCTAGAGCTTTTTCACAGCTTAACCTATTTTCATTGAACATTTTATTTTGTACTGTGGACGTGATGCGTTTTAATTTCAGACCCCACTCGAGTATATATTTGCAGGCATGCGGTTATTCTTTTCCCCTTTCACCCCCACAAGTTACAAACGGCTCAACCGATTTTCATCAAACATATATATATAAACACTCGCACATAAGTCACCGTTAGTACAAAAAAAAAACTAAACTGAAATCGCTTTATCCATTATGCCACTGTTATGATTTTGTAGTCCATTGGACCTTAAAAAATCCAATTATCTGATTTTTCTTAACCATCTCTCTGGGTTTGACGTTAAACCCCATGTCTGGTTTTACTTCATCAGATGTCACAGGGAAATAAGAAAACCAGACATTTCGTCTTTTCTTTTCGATCCCGAAGATTGTCATATAATATGTAAACATTTTTAGTAAGACGTTACAAACAAGAATAATTGGCATCTTCCGGAATTTTATGTTAGCGCCCGGTAACATCACGTGACAGGTATCGCCCCACTACAGGTAAACCCCTCTTGGCAGTAGTAGTGTCGGGGTGAGTATGAGTGTAACGCTCTCTGCTCCTTGGGTTCGCCGAGCGGTGCAGACGTGTATTGTACTCTAGTGATTTAACATGGCCTTTATTAGTATTTGATATTGATATGATATTGCTGTTGATAATTTTAATATGTGTTCAAATGTAACTGTAGTTTAACATAGGTAGGCACGGACGAGGGATTGGTACGCTTCAGGCTGGATCCCAGTGATAGGAGCGGGGTTGGTGCTCCTATCTTTACCGTGATTAGTGCCAAAGCTTAGACACGAATGGGTAATTCGGTCGGATAGCTAATATTTATGGTAACACTAGCAATTTCGGAAACTGGTTTCTTCATTCATTTCCCGTTGACATTTACCTACAAGAATTATGTTGATGATTAATCCCGAATTTTACTCCAAACTCGCCTCCTAACTTCGTTTATCGATACTTGATGAAAGAAACGTAAGAGCAACAACACTATGCTTAGCACATGCATTTGACTGAATAATATTTTTTTCATTCAAAATGGCGTTGAATGTGCTGTAGTATTTTACATAATATAAGGCTTTAACTTGTATAAAACGTAAAAAGAAGTATCAGGAGAACTCATATTTGGATTTATACAATTATTTTTACATATTGTGAAGGCATAAATAGGCATTAATACCCAAAATTGATTTTTTCTGTTGTCCTTGTATATACTCCGCAATAGACATTAGTAGACTGTGAACCCCAGGATGGCATACACGTAAATATCGCGTATGAGTGGTAAGACAGTTTAGCTTGTCATGCTACTTCTATTAGAGCCGCGTTCCTAGTTCTATGTTCCCAGGTATAGGAAAACTATTAATTAATTACAGGGTGTATTACAATATGTACTTCGTACGCCGCGATAATGGAACGGATTGCCTGCGTTGGTTTTTCAAATATCTTCAAAAGGTTACATTTAAGAATACGCTTGCTCTCATCACTTGGACCACACCACAGTGAACGTTACTATCAATTATTTAGAGGGTGACAATAGTTTGTTACACTTTATTTATATCGAGCTGTAAACGTCAATTTGATGGCATTGTCGGCTCGAGAGTGTCTTTATTGTATGTTCGGTACGAGTAGTAGGATTGTAGTGCTGTTATTAATGTATATCATACAATTTTAATGGGATTACGTTGTAGGTAATAATATATTATTATATATATATTATACTACACTTGAGAATATGTTATCAAAGGTACTTACATAGTGATTGAACGATAAGTAACCCTTTGATTATTTATTAATTAAAGAATGAACCCTTATAATAAGTACAAGCTGTACAAATTGTTCTCTTTTCTGTGACTTGTTCTGTTGTGGTTCTGTGTACATGACTTTAGAAATAAAGAGAGAATAACACCCGTATTTATAAAGAAGCAATTACTTGCTGCTAAGTAATTTCTTGATTAAGTAATTACTCAAGGCTAGAATACTTCTATACAAAATCTTATTTTATAGATAAGTAATACACGTTACTTACTTGAGCAATTACTCAAGCAAAAGTCCTAAGTAAGTCATATCTTCATGGGTGTTTCTCTCTGGCAACATTTTGGTGCGCGTTTTATTGTACAAAATAGAGACGTGAGGTCTTAACTATTTTATATAAACATTACATAAATATGTTTAATATTACTGTATTTTTATTTCCCTTTCTCTTTAAATATATTTTTTGTAAAACCATCGTTCTTAAAAGTGATTAAAGGCGTGTAATCTGTTCTTTTAACAGTTTTTTTCTTTTAGAACAGTTAAGTATTTTTGTAGAAATAAAACGTTTAACGCAGTATAACCTTGCTATGTTTGAATGTCTTCTCTATTTAGTTGATTCAAGTACAAAGCGTTACGTTTAAATTAGATAGGGTATTTGTAAGCTCTGTCAAAAACTTCTGTTGCAATTTGCAAAAAAAGTTTAATTGTTTACAAACATTTTGTTATTTGGTGTCAGCAGCGGCGCGCAGTGGAGTGTTTATTTAGTAAAGTTAATAAAAAAGTAGTATCCCTATTAAGTTTGTGGTAATTATGTCTGAGGTGGATAGAAAAAAGCCATTCTCAACTCTGGAGAAGGAGTTATTTTTGACAATCATTCAAAAGTATGATGCTATTTTAAGTTGCAAACAAACTAATGCTACGAGTGCTTTAAAAAACCGGTCAAGTGCGAGTTGAACTCGCGTGGAGAGGGTTCCGTACAATGCCAATATCAGTTTTTAAATTTAATTGTGGTATTTCAACTAACTACTACTATCGCCATCTAGTGGTGTTTTAGTGAACTAAAACGTTTTATATTGAATTTTCCACTTAATTGTCAATTGACAGAGTTCTTGTAGGTTTTCCTGTAATCTACAGGCAATGAACTATATTTTGTATTTTTTTCAAAATTTTAGGCCCAGTAGTTTCGGAGATCAGGAGGGGGGAATGGTAAATTTTTGTATTCTTTCATGAATAAAATCAAGACTATTTATTTTACAATAATAACAAAAATATATTTAAAATCCTCGTAACGAGCCCTTTCTTTTGATATATAACACGGTAAGGTTTGCTAAACTTTATTTTTTAAATTCCTAATTTGTGCCCTGAAAATTGTACTTATTTTATAAAAAAAATATTTACTTTGCACGTCTGTGTTTGGGTCACAGGATCACGCCATCCTACCATTTCATCTGTTTTAGTCCAGAAGGTTCGGAGAAAATTGGCTTTGACAGACGGACGGACGGACAGACAGACGCACGAGTGATCCTATAAGGGTTCCGTTTTTACATTTTTGTACGGAACCCTAAAAAGAAGCAATCATGGGAAAAAATTGCGGAAGTATTTAATAATTCTCCGATTGTAAAGAGGCATAAATTCTCGGTAAAATCACATGTAGCACAATATTTTTTGAGAAACGAAATCTTGCTTTAAAAAATCTTCAGAATAATCATTAACTGGTCCCAAAGTTTACTTCCATAATCTACATTATGGAAGTAAACTTTGGGATTTCTAGGCTCAGCAACTTCTACATCCCTTAATATATCTATATTTCTATTGTCCACAACATCAAAAATAGATTCGATTTCTTCCAAAGCTTCCATTTTAAAAATAACCTTACTTTACTACTCGTACAGCTCACAATAAACACAACAAATGAATACAAACGAATATTTACTTTGCTCTTTAGCATTGCTTAAGTAAAGGAATTGGTGACTATTACTCGGCTGAGTATTCTAACTTTTGACATTTCTAATCTTAAGTATTTTCTTAAATATAGAATAAAAATTGTTGCTTGAGTAATTACTTTTACTCAAGTAATAACTTTTACTCGTTTATAAATACGGGTGTAAGACTAAGACCACTATAAAACTTTTTAAGAAATAGCAAAAAGGTTAGTCGACCTCACAGGAAACCGAAGAGCTGGCAGCTTCCTCGGACAAAGAATTACTTTAGCTATTCATCTTCGGAACCTTGCCTAAAGGAACTCCTTTAGGCAAGCTTCCAAAAAATTATATATTTTAATTATATATTTTTATTTTGTTTTCGTTTTTAGCAAATAATTTAATGTAGGTTAATTTTTAATTATTATTTTTTAGATATTAAGTTTAGTATTTATTTGTATGTAACTACATGTATTAATATTACTAGACGTAAATTTAGAAATATTATTAAATAAAGCCTTTGAATGTCCAGACAGCAGACAAATCTGACCCCTCACTCACTATAGAAGTACTTTATGGGTCTCTTTTAGCTGCCCCCGACTACGACGACTTGCAGGTATAAGAAATACATAGGTATGTGCTGTTTTCTTACAAGCCTATTACAAATAATCTCCACCTGAAATTACCTTATAGTAACGTACGAGTATAGTTTATTTTTCGGAATTATTCCCGCTCATTCACTGTCCAAGCTGTATGAAGGTAGTGACGAGTGCGGTTGTCACTATAACATGCTATAGCTTACCGACGATTTATTTATTTACGATTGTTTTTCCGGCACATGCGCTACAACTGGACTAACGATAATTTTATTCCCATTCAGAAGTTATACCGTTGGTGGATCTTAAATTAACTGTAATGGCTTTATTTAGTAAACGTAGGTATATGTTCTGCATACTTTGTTAATTTTTCTCATATACTCTCTTACTTTCACATAATCTAAGTATATTTTTTTTGCTAGTCGCAAAAGCGAATGTTACTAGATCTATCTATTTGTTAATCGTCACTCAAATTAGTTTAATGTTGTGTATTTACAATAAATAAATCTTATTTAACTAAGAAAAAGATCTTTATAAAATTTGTACAAAAATAGATTAGACCAAAGAGTAGCCGCTATTGACAAATTTAAAATTAATCATAAAAACTCCACTAGCAACTTGCCAAATCATATTATTACTAAACTCTTATTAATACGATCATTTAACTGCTATTAACAAAACAACAATAAACCTCCCCCTTCATCCTAAAGATGGACAAAAGGCTTGGTTGGTTTAGAAATTGCCCAAAACACTCGAACGTAATCGGATATTACGAAAACAGTCGGCGCGTGCGCCTTTGTGCGATCAATGGCGATTGTTTGCCAACCGGCCACCATCGCCGCCATATTGGTTTACTCGCTTTACGTCCATTCAATTTATTTAAAAAACAATTATGTAAATGAAAACCATTTATGTTTAAAACAAAAATTTGGATTAATTTGCAAACTACAGCTTTACTTAAGTAGTAATTAGAAGGCTAGTAATTTTTTGAGCTAATTGACACGAAAGCAAAACTACGCTTGTAAAAGACAAGTATTTATATATAATTAATTATATTCAATAATTTATTGTATTTTTCAACACAGAGGCACGCCTCTGTTCCAATTTAATATATGCAGCTCCATTAGTTCATTTAATCCTAACTAATATTATAAATGCGAAAGTGAGTTTGTATATTTGTTTGTTTGTTACCTCTTCACGTCCTATCTAATCCAATCTTCCTAAAATTTCGCATAGGTACACATAGCTAGGAGTATTGAGAAGGACATAGGGTACCTTTCATCCCGGGGAAAAAGCACACTTCCCGAGGAAAACACACGCGGGCGAAGCCGCGGGCGATCGCTAGTATAACATAAATATATGTAATATCATATAACATCTTCATCGCTGACAGTAGCGTCTCCCGACGAATCTTTATCGATAGAACTGCTTTTGTTGTCTTGTTTACTGTAATGTTTAAAATCTTAAATCGGCTGAATTAAATATATTTGAAGTTAGAAGTTATAAAGAGTCCAAACCAAGACGGGCACCATTGTCCACGAGCCGCACTACCGCCGCGCCCGCGCATTGTTCCTTGATCGACGTTTTTTTTTTTTCATTTTATCCAAGCTTCCGTGACATCTGTATAGCCATCGGTTCAAAGAGGGTATATTTGAACGATAGATGGCTATACAAATGTTACTAGTATCTTTAAAAGATACGTATTATCTTCATTATAACACCGATATTACCAAAATACTAGAATGTTTTAATTGCGAAAGACTAATCATCGAATTTCTTTATCTAAATTTTAATGGATGCCATTTGGTAGATTGAACACATGTTTTTAACAAACATTCAAAAATTAAATAAGTCTCCAATTATAAAATATGACTTAATATACAATTTTTCATGGTAATTTTTTTTTATTATTTAGAATGTCTGTTTACTTTAAACGTATTATTGACTATCGCAGTCAATGTCATCACGATCATTTCACATCGGGAAGCGAACATATAGCCTCATTATACATATAATTTTATGTTTTATTGCTTTTGAACAATAATTTATTGTATGTATTTACATAATACTTATAAATAAAAGTTTTATGACAATTACAAATAGGGTCCCACCAGCGATACAAATCCTATCTAAATTATTAAACGAAGAAATTAAAAGTGAACTGCAGCGCCCGTGGTAATTGCGCATTGTCCGCTAAATGAGGACCGAATCGCTATCTAAATGATTATCAGCTCAAACTCCAACAACGTGGTTTAATTATATATTGTTTCAATTTTGTTTGTCTCTTTAGGCTTTATGTCTTAGAAGTTAATCGCTCTGTGAGTAGTCCATACTCTGCCATACCTAGAGGTCTTAGAACACGTCTATTCCCGGTTGTTACCACTGGATTAGTTGCCACTGGAGACAAATGGTTAAAATAAAGTCATGTTGAAGATTATGTTATGTTGCTCAGTAAAGGTTTCCATATCATAATGAAGTTATAGGTGCATCAAAAATGTGGCTTCTAATAAAATTCTACCAAATGCAAAAACATTTTTAATAGTTTGATTGGCGTATTCAAATCAAATCAACATATCAGAGTGTTGGAATACTCAATATCAAAGCAAAAAAAAATGGGTCAGGCAGGATTTGAAAATAGGGGTACAAACAACTGTTGCTTTGAGCGTCAGTTGCGCGGCAGAGGCGCGGGCGCAGATAACAACTATACCGCCCTTCCGCTACGCAGCCGCCCGTCTAAACATGACCAAGCCTTCATCAAAGCGGACTTAAATGAAAACGCTAATCATTTCTCATGAGTACTATTCCTCCGTTAATTTTAAAATAATTTACAAATTATGCAGAATACGAATATTAAAAAAATCGTAATAAAAGTGTCGTGATTCTAAATTTTTAATCGAATTTTTATAAATATTTAATCGATATTTAAATATAATCAAACAGTTTTTTTAAATAATGGCAATACTCGCTCGTGATTGGCCGATGACCCGACCAATCACGTTTGAACACGCCATTTCTCGAGAATAGTGTTTTTAACTGCTTTAAAGCGGTTGTGCCGGATAGTCAGTTGACGTTGTGCATTCGAGTTGACTAGTCGTAGTCTAAACACTGTAATAATTACGAGCAATTGTACTGTGTTAATTTTAGTTGATAATAAATTATCAGTTGCAAAGTGAACGTGATTTTTATATTTGCACTCCTGTTTATTTAATTGGTTATGGACTATAGTTATATCGATTTATTATATAATAATTCAAGAAATATAAAATCTCAGAAGCGGGACGTGATCTACAGCTCAAAAAAGTAAGTAAGTTTTTTAAATTTTACTGTACACTGATAAAAATTATTATTATTTTTTCTTTGCCATACCTTTTGTACAAGATCATATTTTTAAAATGATAAGACTTGCATGATCGTTCTATTACCTAAAGGTCTGAAATGCTTATGGGATCATTTGGTTAGGGCGACTCCCTAACAATGTCTCCCGGTAGCAACGTCCTTCTGGATTGAATTATAGTACTGAACTAAAACTCTACTGGTGCGGGGTAAACAGCTTGATGGCAATCAATCAAGACTAGTTCTTGATAATGCTATTCTCGTGAGTTGAGTTTGATTTGTCGCTCAATCCATTTGGTCAAGGTTACTCTTTGATAATGTTGTTGCGCAATGACTACTCGACGACTGCCCGTACTAGTGTGAGAGTATAATTATATATTTATCACGTTTTTATTGTAATTCAGGGTATGGTATAGAAAATATATTAATTTTTCAATCCTAATGGCCATGTGTGTCAATCTTATGGGCCATGTGTGTCCTTACGGCCATGTGTGTCATTCTTATGGGCCATGTGCAGCCTAATGGCCATGTGTGTCACTAATTGGGGCCATGTGTGTCCTTACGGCCATGTGTGTCATTCTTATAGGCCATGTGCAGCCTAATGGCCATGTGTGCCACTAATTGGACCACGTGGGTCCGCATGGCCATGTGTTTTATTTTATTTTTTTACCTTGTGTATCTAGCTATGTCATCCTCTTCTGCAATAAAAGGCAAGTAAAAGAAAAGTATGTAAGTGCCCAAATATTGCGTAGGATTCCTGTGAATTGAAAATTTTATAATCATAAACGTTTCATTAGTATGATTATGCTACTAAACAATCTAAAAATAAGTAAAGTTCACTGCAGATTTCAGTTTTAAATGCTTACCGAATCAACAAGATACATTTAAAATAATTACAATTAAGCAGATTCTTTTTAATAAAAACAAACTTTCAGTAAATAATCTGTTCCAATGAGTAATTTACATTCTGTTTTCCGAGGTCATGGAACGAGGAAGAGCTCGAGAACGAGGGAACAAGAGAAGTAAGAGATCTCTCTCACCATCACCTGCACCGCACTGCAGACGCCGCCCTGCTGCGAAAGTACGAAGACCATCAACGGCTCCATGGGTCGTTGAAGAGGTTAGTGATGCAGGGCCTTCATCTCTTGTTACGAATCAACCTTCTGATCAAGCCATAGAAAAAGTTGTTGGGCTTACTGAAGATAACCTTATGAGACTTTTAGTGACTCTTCAAAAAGACAAAGGAAAAACGTATCAGTTTAATAATAATCAGCTTAATAATGTTATACCAGAATTCGATCCCTCTAGTAAAACACAAAGTATAGATAATTGGATAAATAAGGTTAATGAATGTACCAGCATCTACGAATGGGACGAGAAGCAGACCATTCATTTCGCTCTCCAGAAATTAACTGGCCTCGCTAAGAAATGGTTTGAGTCATTGCCGTCCGTTGTGTATACATGGGCGGAATGGCAAAATAAGTTAAGGAAAGCTTTTCCAAACGAGCATAATTATGGTCGGCTTCTCGAAGAGATGCTAGCACGTACTACTAGAGTTAACGAGAATTTGCGCGAATATTTTTACGATAAACTTAGTTTAGTTAACAGATGCGAGATAACCGGAAAAAAGGCCGTGGACTGTATTATCCATGGTATTATAGATAAGTCTGTTAGGAATAGCGCGCAAGCCTTAGACTGTAAAGAACCGGAAGACTTATTGGGTTTTCTTAATTCTCAATTAGGTTATAATCATTCTCAAAAATCTGATTTACCCTTTTCAAAAAAACGCGATATACCGTTAGGAAATCGTAACTCTAACAATTTGTCTACAACTTCAGGGAAACTTATTTGTTTTAACTGCCGTTCTGAAGGTCATGCTTATTACAGATGTCCTAAGCCATTGATTAAGTGTCAGAATTGCCATAGGGTGGGTCACAATAACACTAACTGCAAGTTGGGTCCTTTGTCAGCTACTTCTAATAATACGACCACTAGTAATGAAGAGAGGAAGACATTAACTATTACTATCAATAAAAGTAATGACAAATATTTTAAAAAAGCCACAATCGCAGGTTTGGATTTCATTGCTTACATAGATTTCGGAAGCGAGTGCTGTTTGGTGCGAGAATCTGATGCAGAAAACTTAATGTTATCCAAAAATCATAACGATTTGCCAGTTATCAAAGGATTTGGTAATTCTAGAGTTATACCCAATTATAAAAGTTATGTATCATTAAAAATAGACGAATTCGAAGCCAATATAGAAATTTTAGTAGTTGACAACAAGTTTCTTCAATCATCATTACTAGTGGGTCAAAATTTTACAGAACTTCCTGGCATAACAATTTTAAAAGATAGTGACAAATTAATGTTTTATAAAAGTCCTAGTATTCAAAGCCTCGACTACGAACCAAGTTTAAAGCTATCGATGTCATCTCCTACTTTGCTAAATAACATTGAACTTGTCGAAGTTAACACTTCAAACAATCCCTCATTCAGTGGAGATGTGTATGTAGAAGGATATACTTGTAACGAACCAGGCAAAGAGTTCCATTTACACCAGGGCGCTTATAAAATAATTAATGGCAAGGGACATCTGATACTAAGTAATCTGTCAGGCTTTCCCTTTCTTTTGGGATCAAGTACTACTTTAGCAAGAGCAGTACCATTTGTCGAAAAAGAGATTCGATGTATTAGCAGAATGGCTACTGATGCCGTTAAATTAAAGCCTCTCGATAAGACTGAAATTAAGGTAGGTAGTCAAGTAGACACAGAAACTTTTAACAGGTTGTATAAGCTTTTACAATCTTACCGCGATTGTTTTGCCCAGAATCTTGATGAGATCGGATGTGCCAAAAATGTTCAGATGACTATTGAATTGACTGACGACAGACCAGTAGTATACCGTCCTTACAGGCTCTCCCATTCGGAAAGGGAACAAGTCCGTTCAATAGTTGACGAGTTAATCCAAAATGATATTATTCAGGAATCAAATTCTGACTTCGCTAGTCCGATCTTGATGGTGCGTAAAAAGAATGGTGAACTTCGCTTGTGCGTGGATTTTAGGGCCGTTAATAACAAAACAAAAAAAGACTGTTTCCCTCTTCCTCTCATCGACGATCAGCTGACAAACCTTAGCGGTAATAAATATTTTACTACCTTGGATTTAGCCTCCGGGTATTATCAAGTACCAGTGGCTCAGGAGTCTCGTCGCTATACGGGCTTCATAACGCCAGACGGCC
Source organism: Apomyelois bistriatella (assembly GCA_947044815.1). Taxonomy (NCBI): domain Eukaryota; kingdom Metazoa; phylum Arthropoda; class Insecta; order Lepidoptera; family Pyralidae; genus Apomyelois; species Apomyelois bistriatella. The sequence goes on from OX345690.1 coordinate 15,499,672, forward strand.
ACTATGAATTTAAGAGGATGCCGTTTGGCTTGGCAAACGCACCGGCCGTTTTCCAACGGCTAATTAACAGAATGCTTGGCTCACGGCGTTTTGAGTCTGCCCTAGCGTATCTCGACGATATTCTTGTGCCATCTGTGAGTCAGGAGGAAGGGTTTGATAGGTTAGAAGATATATTAAAACTGCTGCGCGAAAACGGTCTTACTCTTAAACTGTCCAAATGCAGATTTTTTGATGTAACTATAAATTACTTGGGTTATGAAATTTCAGTTGAGGGGATAAGACCTAACGAACAGAAAATTTTGGCCGTAAAGGAGTTTCCTACCCCAAAATCCGTGCACGAGGTTCGCCAATTCCTAGGTTTAGCTAGTTACTTCCGACGGTTCGTAAAAGGTTTTGGCGAAATTGCTAGACCACTCACCAACTTGTTAAAAAAGGACATACCCTTCAAATGGACTGATTCCGAATCCCAATCTTTTGATTGTCTTAAACAAAAATTGATCGAACGCCCAATATTGTCTCTGTACGATCCAAAACTCGATTCGGAATTGCATACGGATGCGAGCGCGTTAGGGATTGGCGGAATACTTTTACAATGGCAAATCAATCCGCGCGTTCTTAAACCAGTTGCCTATTTTAGCAGGCAAACAACGCCCGAAGAGCGTCATTTACACTCGTACGAGCTTGAGACACTTGCCATAGTTTGCTCATTAAAAAAATTTAGGGTTTATTTGCTAGGCATCAATTTTAAAATCGTTACAGATTGTAATGCACTTCGTACTACTCTAACTAAACGCGACCTTGTACCGCGAATAGCCAGGTGGTGGCTTCAAATAAGCGAATTTTCGTTCAGTATAGAGTGCAGGCCAGGGTCACAGATGAGTCACGTTGACGCATTAAGTCGTAACACGAAGCTTGCAGAACCAAACGAAGATTCTCTTGCCATGGTGTATAATATCGAAAAGGACCACTGGCTTTTCGCGTTACAAATGACTGACCCGGATGTATCTAGGATCACTAAAATTCTTAAGCCTGAAAATGACGAGGAAGTTAAAGAAATAAAGAAAAATTATGTAATAAAAGATCATAAACTCTACCGCAAAGTGGACGATAAATTATTATTAGTAGTTCCCCGTAGTGCACGATTTCAAGTCTGTAGATCCAATCATGATGATATAGGGCATCTAGGTATCACCAAAACAATTGAGAAAATCCAAAGTCAATTCTGGTTCCCACGGTTGCATCATTTTGTCAAAAAATATGTCAACTCTTGTATCGAATGCGCATATAATAAAGATAATGTCTGTCGCAAGAAGACAGGTTATTTGTTTCCAATTAAAAAGGTGGATATACCATTTCACACCGTACATGTGGATCACCTTGGCCCATTTACTAAAAGTCGAAATGGTAATTCCTACGTTCTCACAATTGTTGACGGCTTTACCAAGTATTTGTTTGTAAAACCCGTAAGAAACACCAAAACAAAAACTACATTGAAAGTACTCCAAAACGTATTCTTTGATTTTGGATTACCGAATCGCATTATATCTGACCGTGGCACCTCGTTTACATCTGCCGCTTTTAGGAATTTTTGTGATTCTTACGGTATAAAACACGTGTTGAACGCAGTCGCGTGTCCCAGGGCAAATGGTCAAGCGGAGCGTTTTAACCAGACAATTTTGAGCGCAATGGCTAAATATGGTGCTGGTAAAGATGAACGCAATTGGGACACGTGTCTGGGTAAGATACAGTGGGGTATTAACAATACCGTGAACGCTACCACCAATAGAACTGCGGCGGAGGCTCTATTTGGCTTGAAATTTCGCGATGCTCTTTCTAACAAACTTGATATTGATTTTGACAGTTCCAAAGAAAACATTGAAGATATCAGAGAGGAAATAAATTCTAAAATTCAAATAAATCAGGCGAAACAAAAAGTTCGCCACGATACCGGTCGAGCCCCCGCTACAGCCTATAAAGAAGGTGATCTCGTTAAGATTACTAGAACAAACTATTATAACCAAGGGAAAAGTACAAAGTTGTTGTCAAAATTTATAGGCCCATTTAAAATTATAAAAAATCTGGGCAATGATAGGTACAAAATTGCAGATATCCCTGGTTTCAGCCGAAAGAATAGAAATTTTGAAACCGTTGTCGCAGCAGATAGAATAAGACCATGGATTCATTTAAAGTCCTTAGATCCTAACTCGGATAAATCGACCAGTGATTCAGATTCAGAGGAGACAGACAAAAGTAGTGACGATGAAATTCCCCTGTCTGAACTGCGACAACGAGCTAAGTGCTTAACTTAGCATAAACATACATGTTATTTTTCAACATACCTATTTTATGTATATATAGCCTTTTTAGGAATTTATTATATTTAAGTTTTTGTAATTTGATTGTTATTGAAATCGAATGTCGTGATAAGACGGAAGTCTCTTTGTATATATAAAGCCTTTTCTTTCATGAGTATGGGTTAATGTACTGCCATAAAATTATATTAATTGATCATCATTTTATCAATAATGCGTTAAATTCTTATGTTATGAACTTTAATGTTACTCACGCTACTGACTATTGGGTTTAATGGGTGCACCGGGGGGTTGCACTGTGTCGGACGGCCGAATGTCGTGATTCTAAATTTTTAATCGAATTTTTATAAATATTTAATCGATATTTAAATATAATCAAACAGTTTTTTTAAATAATGGCAATACTCGCTCGTGATTGGCCGATGACCCGACCAATCACGTTTGAACACGCCATTTCTCGAGAATAGTGTTTTTAACTGCTTTAAAGCGGTTGTGCCGGATAGTCAGTTGACGTTGTGCATTCGAGTTGACTAGTCGTAGTCTAAACACTGTAATAATTACGAGCAATTGTACTGTGTTAATTTTAGTTGATAATAAATTATCAGTTGCAAAGTGAACGTGATTTTTATATTTGCACTCCTGTTTATTTAATTGGTTATGGACTATAGTTATATCGATTTATTATATAATAATTCAAGAAATATAAAATCAGTATTACTACTTTCTATTATAGAATATTATCAGTTCTGTTTACATCTATTTACCTTATTTGCTTCTTTCTTTAATAAAAAATAAAAACAAACCAAACGAAGTCTATATGGGAAGGGTTTATAAATTTAAATGAAAATAATCTATTACGTTGTAGACCACTTTTAAGAAGTAAGCACTTTGAAGTTGCTAGCTATACTTTTCTCAGCTGAAATCATAATGCTAACCTACTAAATAACAATCTGGGAGAGAATGCTCTTAGAGCATCCGCCAATTAGAAAAGTGTTATTTTTAGTTTTGGACATTGGTACAATAAAATTAAATGATAAAATATTGTCAATAACCCAGCAGGTTTTAACTTGTACACTTTACAAATGGGGCATTCCAGATTCCTGTGTATAGAGGGAGGACAAGGGATGCAGTTAATTAACTGAAGAGACAGAGGAATGCGGGGTGAAATAAGTGAGGTAGAGATGGAAAAAATACAAAATTATGGGATTTAGTCGTGGAATTAATACAAACATTTTCGGCCATGAATACCAATAAGATCCATATTAAATTTGGATAAATAAAACCATAGAACTACTCACTCTTACCGATATTTATCAAAAAAAAAATTAAGACAAAAATAACGGCATTAATCCCTTTCTTCTCGTCACCATCAAAAACCTAACTTAGAACTTACTTCGCTTTTTCTATCATGTTAATGGCTAAAAAAACTATAGTTTAGCCCAGTAGGATCCAACATCCACGGTTGAGTTGAGACAAACCACAGACAAATCACATTTTATGCTTATTGTAAAACTTTGCTAAAACCAATTCTTTGAAAAACAATTAGGTATATGAGATATTGCTATTTGTTAATTTTATAAACTATATTTTAAATTTAGTAAATCATAATTATAAAATAAACGGTTATTAATTTAAAGAAATCAAACATTAGTAAAATATGTATGTTATAAAACAAAGGACATCAACGCGCCCGCTACGACACTAATCTACGAGTATGCTACGACTACGAGACTCAAACTATTTCGTACTGTTATATGTTTATAATTTTTTTTTTTTATATACAGTGGGCCACATATAAAAGTGTATTACCTTATATGTAGGTTTAAGGTTAGAGTGGTACACTTTTCCATGTGGCTATCTGTACTTAGTCTTTGTCTAGCAATTGTAAACGATCTTACCTGATTTGTTATTGTTAGCCTATTTAATCCTTAAAGAGACTTAAATAATTTAAATAAAATATTTATCTTTAGTTATAATTAATTTAATAATAAAAAAATCGTTTGACAACCTACATGGTATCATGTCTGAAAATAATTTAATACAGGCATTACGCGTAATTATGAGCTACTTAACGTAGTAATTAACGGTTTCACGAGTCGATTGTCATGTTTTGTACCTGCATTGTCATTATTCACATATAAACTACGGATGTAAATAACCTAAGTACAGAAAAGGTTCTATATACTTAAGTAGTTTGGTTAAGGCGTTTGTCTGTAAGCTAGGATATTACAGGCATGAATTACTGTGTCTGATAATAAAAAGATGATTCCGTGCTCCGGAAGGCACGTTAAGCCGTTGGTCCCGGCTGCCATCTGGTAGTCGTTAAAGGAACCACGTCAGAGGCCGAGAGGTGGTTCCGGAGAATTCTGAACACGGTGTGGATGGTCGATTGACCGTGTTACTTACATGATTAATGCTTTAACCACACTTTAACATATAGGTATATGTATATATAGTACATAAATAGTCGTATTTATTTCTATGAGTTTGAGATTGTTGGCTCACAGTCCACCATTTGTATAACTATTTTGTATGTAGTTGTAGAACAATAAAGTTTTAATAAAAAATAAAATAACAGTATGTATGTAGTATCTCTGCCTCTCGGTCCCTAATGTGGACCAACGACCAACAGATGTCAGCTAATTTCAACTACAAAGTAGATATAAGAAGTATCGGCACTCTCGATATTTTGCGAAGGCTGTAAAACTAGGGTCGCGTTGCCAGCGGTCGTTATCACGCATCAGAGCCTTAAAAACACACAAGTTACGGCTGTAATTAAAAGTTTACGATTCTCGATCGGAGCTTAACGAAAGAAAACAATCGGGAAAGCTATCTGCGCAATTATTTCAATTGAATGCAATCGGTGCTCATTGTTTGGACGCGAGTGGTTAATGGTAATGAACTCGGGCTTGTATTAATTAATATACTGATTGAACATAAAAAAGTACTAACAGTATAACATTAATGAATAAAAATATCAATATCTTTATTGCTTCTATGGAAACCTTATACAAAAAAGCTTTTCAACCTTTACATAGTATAAAACATAGTCGCTTCCCGCTGTCTGTCCCTATGTATGCTCTTAGAAACTACGCAACAGATTTGGACGTAGTTTTTTTAAATAGCTAGAGTGATCCCAGAGAAAGGTTTTTGTAGCCGTGCGAAGCTGGGGCGGGTCAATAGTATAAAATATACTGATAATAAGATACTAAAATATACTGAGATCAGAACAAACATGTTCCATTGAATTTCTGTAGGTACTACTTGCTTCGTAAACAGATAAGCGGTTGTTAGAAGCGCACGAAAAAGGTACAGGACAGGATAAACATTCATTTCGCTTGGCTTAGATTTCAGGCTGTCATTTCCAAAAAGATTTTTTTAAATCCGTCTTGTTATTCTAAAGTTATGTGTTCAAACAAACAGACTCTTCAGCTTTATTATATTAGTATAGATATAAATATAAAAAGTAGGTACACTAACAAACAATGAAATACAAACACAATCACTACCTCTTTTTAGATGACTGCAAAAATAACTTCAGTTACAAAATAATTATAGTTAAAAGAATTCAAGACGGGACAGCATAATGCCCAATCCGTCGATGTCTCCCTGATCGCAATTACATAGTTACTGTATAGCGTTCTATAATCTGTGGTATTACATATAAATTACACGCGTAATACTGTTGTGGTGATCCGAGCCCCGACTACCATCATTAAGATGTCCATGCGGCAATTTGCTTGCATGTTCACTAAGTAGATGCCTTCAGTAGACATCGAAGCTGTTTACCTACCAGGTAGAGTATTACCTCAGATTACAGATACTATACTTGTAGTATTACATACTAGCTTTTGTTCACATCTTTGTCTCAGCTGTATTTTTAACGGCATTATTTTCTTTATCTAGGGTGGTGAATAACATAAAAACACCATGACTAACCATATCCCACTTTACACATAGTTACTACTAGTGGAGTAGAGGCCACGAGTGCTTCGCCAAGACAAGCAAAGTGAATCAAATCGTACGCAAGCCGCCTTCATTTTCTTACAGCGGTTTTGTATATACCAAACAAATTTTTCGAATTATGGCTTGCACTATCAAAAAGTATTCAGATATCATTAATCCCTCGACGACTTAGAAAATCCAGACACAAAGAAAAACTATTGTTATGCGGTTTCCGGGCACCGCCCGGTGGTCCAGATTTGTAACACGCCCTTCACCTCTCACCTTACTCAAAATATGTGGCTTGGTTCTTTGTAATGTTATCATCAAGGAAGCGTTACAGATATTTATACAAAACCTCTACCAAAGATTATAGAATGCTATGCCTCTACAGACGTTAGCGACCATTGTACAAATCTCAGGTAGAGAGGCACTGTCTATCAATCACGGATCGTTTATCGGACGTTCGTAATTGGCTTTACTGAATTTCCCCCATTGTCCGTCGAGCATTCAGTGCCAATTTTCCCCGCGGGAACCGAACCGCGTCCGCGATATCAGACGGATCTCGTTTGCTAAGTCACGGCGGCCGACCACAACACAACGAGCTGTTTTCTCACAAGGAGTGAGTTACACAGTACACTACTTTCGAACAAGTCGGTATAATGTAAAATTGTAACTTCCATGAACTTGTCTTATTTCTTTGTACTTAAAAAAACTACATTGAATGCGCTCTATATTTTTGCGGTTTTATCTAAAGAAAAAGTTATTTTTTATGAATAAATTAAATTATTAAAATTTTAATTACATTTAAAAATACAAAAAAAAATCAAATCCGATCATCCGAAAGGAATTTCTTGTTCTCTGCTCGACTCTTACAAATCTTTATATTTTCTATTAGAGGAAAGACTCGAATCAATATCGTGAGACTAAAAATATAAAAGAAAAATATAGTTAACTATGCATTTTATAAACTTTTGTTTTGCATGACCATAAAACTTTATAACGATCTTATAGTAACGAATGACTTAACTATGTATAACTTCATAACGATTTTCTAATTTATTAAATAAATTATATACTTACACAAGCCGTATAATCAATCCTATTTTTTCGTCTTCAAATAAAACAAGCACATACAAATTATTCACATATTCACTTGTAAAATCACAACACTACACGTCCAAGTTAAAAAAGTTTTTTAGAAAAAAAAATAACTGGATTAAAATACGTTGATTGGCGCGAACCGCGAATAAAAAAGGAAAAGTGGCGCACGCATGCGGCGCTGGGGGACTCCGCGAGTGCACTACAGACTTCGGAGTCTTCGAGAGGAGCCCCGCCGAGCCGGCAGCGGCGCCCCGCGACCGCTAATATATTTGTTTGTAGCCCTTTGCGTGTAGTCCAAGGGACAATTAAAATACCGTTTCACTAACTATTTCAGTAAATAAACAGATCTGTTTTTCCTCACCTATCTATTATATTGATTTAATAAAAAATTCTAGTTCTTTACTCAATCTTCAGGCTCTCCAATACGTATTCATACAAGACGTATTCTTATACTCAGAACAATAATAGGAATCCGGCTAGTTTAGGAACTGTCAACAAATAAATAATGCTAATTTATCAATCAATAATAGTAACTGCCCTTTCTCTATTCGTAGATGCTTAGACGACGTTTACATTGGGTTTGTTAATCAGTGAAGTGCTATTTTACTCATCAATAAGACATTGTCGATATTGCTTTGGCATTATTACTTTAAGGAGGTACCTTCGCAAATTAATATATACCTTAGAAAAAATCTTATTGTCCCCTGGACAACGAGCGTGACCCGTGACCGTAGCCGGTCCGCGCTCTTTTTTCTCCGGTCCAACTACAACCGCCTTCGATGCCGGCTTTTTAGGCCCTTTAGTGATACGTTAGTTTTTTTGCACAACAAAATAAAAGTAAATCCACTTCAAGCTCCATTAGTACTTTATAGTTATAAAAAAACATTAATACTTACAAACGTGCTAATAGTTTTTATTTTATTTTTTTTAGTTCCCAGTCTTTCTTTCTAATGAACTGCCTATAGGATGCATCCGGAAATCCATATTCCATACTATTTCCAAACTAATATTATAAATGCGAAAGTCTGTCTGTCTGTCACCTCTTCACGGCTAAACTGCTGGACCGACTGTGATGAAATTAACGACCTAAGGTCAAACATAGGCTACTTTTGGGTGCGATATAACCGAGTCCCACGCGGCGCGGAGCCGCGGGGAACAGCTAGTACGCTATAAGTATTTGCGATTGCATTCGTTGTTGAAAATGGAAATGTCAATATAAATGTTTTTAAAACTACTCTATATAATTTCAAATAACTACTTAACTAGTTGTAACTCTACAAATTTAGATTTGTACCCTTTTTTAGATATCTAGGTACTGGAGGACGTTCACTGATCAGCCAACCTTTTTTTGGGATACTACTGTAGACTAGACCTCTGGTATTCCCATAGTTACTTTTAGGACACCCAAGAAAAGAAAGACAAGCGGAGACAAGTCTAATCTTCAGCCGGTGCCACACGCACGGCCGCACGCGTGGTATTGTATCTCATATTAGTCTCATATAGTACTTATACATAGTATATGAATATATTACATACAGTATAGCTTACTCACTAGGTACTTACTCCGCTGCTGGCTCAGCGACCCGAAGTAGATCTTGGCCTCCGAAACGAGATAGCGCCTTAGTTTTCTATATTATAATGTGAGAAATCATTTTCTGAATTTCCACCGTGTTATACCACAACACCAACACGTACTGCACAATATGAATCATTGATCTGACCATCAAATTGCCTGCCTATAGTACAAAAAAGACTTTAAAAAAATATTGGATTGTAGTGGCCATGAAATTAGGAGAGACGAAGCGCGACGAGAGTGGTTCACAATGTCCAAACAATTGTATTTATAGTAATTTATGTTGCTCGTGACTTATGTTATTATCACTCTTGAATCACTGCCTCTGTGGTCTAGTGGTTAAGGCGATTGTCCCACACCTCGAGGGTTCGATTCTAACGGGAAGCCTCCCTTGTTTTTTCTTTCGAGTTTGGTTTGGTAAAGACATGCAGGCTTAAAAGAAAACTCATTTGATTTTCAGGTCGAGAGGCGTTTTCGAGAATTTCCCTGAAACCATTGTGTACAGGGTACATGTTACGTACGCTCCTGTTTTAATAAAAAGAATAAGGTATAGCTCATTCCTTTTAATGATTTTACGATTTCTGTTCAGGAAGAAAAACAGCTTTTGCAGCAATTAAATATATAGTATATATTTCATTTCTTATTTTCTACGCCTTAGGTATACCAAAAAAATAAAAATAGTATACATACCAACTATCTAATTTTGGAAAAAACTTTAGACCACATCCAAAGCTTATCCGCAGACGCGTACATATTCCGAGGGTAACTAGAGCCTAAACCATTTTCGTGTTAGTATCTGTACCACACATAACAATCATATTATTACAGGCTAATTGCTACCGTTTATAATGAGCAAATCTCCATCATTAAGTAGAAACTGGCACGAGCCATGAGTTGGTTCTGACAGAGGAGTATACATGACAGAGGGAAAGCTTCATTGAATCGCTATAGCGTTACATAGAGACTGAAATTACTTTAATTAACGAAGCGGCCTTAATTAATACCTACCTCATGGAGGGGGAAGTATTGAAATATCAAGTTTTGATTTTAGCGGACCCCGGACTTCGAAGATACAAAGCTTGGTATCGCGGGATAGAGTTTAGAAAAAAGAGAGAGATGACTTTAGTTTTCCCAATTGGTAATGGTAACCTACTGTTAAGTTAATGCCGAAGCTACTTTGTCGATTTGCCTGAAGTTGTGGCCTGAAGTCATGCATCCTGGCAGAGTATCTATGTAGAGACGACACGGCAAAGAACGAATGAAATAAAATTGTTTAATCTCAATATAGGATATTCTTATCACTTATTGACGTGAATCATTACTTATAAAAAGTTTACCACCACTAACTCCACTGCAGCATTTTCTCCAAAAACGTCTATTTACAAAATTCAAAGAGTCAAAACAGTGACAAACAATTTGCGTGAAATATTTTTATAATTTGAATGTTGTATATGCAATGGTACCTTCTAGGTGTGGCGTCTCGTCAGAAAATGGTTCATTTGCTGACATGCCCTGCGTGCTTTAAGACATACACACTGGACAATCTGTATGTAGCCAGCTATACAGGTGGCTCAATTTCGGGCTCTTAAGAACATTTAAATAGACCATCGATTCGCTAAGAAGTTACAATACGAGTAGCAAGGCAGGTAGTAGTCTCTGTGTGTTATCTCCTCCGTGGCACAACACCGTGCCGTGCACAGGCCGTCACACTCTCCTCTCATCGCCGCCGAGGCTACCTAGATTTCTACGGCAGCATCATTTTAATTACATTAATATTTGTCTAGCTCGTGTTTGCTTTTTAGTTTTGATAGTATTACACGTGCTAGATAGTTATTAACTTTCTATGAAATTAAAGAATTAGACAAACATTGCGTGCAATAGCTTTACATTTATAATTTCTTGGCCAAAATGATTCGAAAGAGTGCAGCGTGATCAGATGACTAAACGATCATGATGATGATGTAATCAGTTAAAAAAATCAGAATATAAATCATCATAATTTTTGTTGGTTTCTATGCTTTTGGAACCCGTGGCTAACCCTCCACCTCCATGGCTCTACCAACCTTTCGTTCGGTTATACAAGCCAACTCTCGCTCTATCCAGTCGCATATTCTTGTTCCTCGCGGACTGCTAAAATGCGATGTACATATAACATTGTCCCACCCTTTCATGATGAGGTAGGTACCTAACCTATTGAATTTGATTCACCATTATTGTTATCACCGACCGCCTACCTGCCTTTGGATTGCTTTATTTGGTTGAACCGCGGCCAGACGTATTCATAAATTAAGACTTTTGTTATTTTCATAGTCGTGGGCCTCCTTTGACCGAAAAGAGGGTACAAAATTTGATAAAAAGTTACCAAATAAACTGTTCTTTTTAAAATGCTTGCATATATTCTCGTCAGACTACCTCTTGTAGCATTGACAACGCTGCGCCTTGCTAAACTTTCTCGCGATATTTAAATCAGCGTTCAATCAGTCAAGACTCAAGACTTTTTATCAGCGCGTCTGTGAACGGAGCCAATTGCATGTTTACACACTTACCCATCGTTTAGCATACCGTTATATTCAGAAAAAAAAATAAAGCGTGACTTCGGCTTATCACTTTCTTTCATCAAAATGGTTGAGAGACGGTTGGTGTAGCACAGCTGTCGCAAGCCTCGCAAGGTTGCAGGTTCCAACTTTATATCATACTAGCAGTTGCCTGCAGCTTCGCCCGAGTGAACAGTGCTTTTTCCCGGAATGAAGGTAACCTATGTCCTTTACAATACTTCTATGTGTTTGCAAAATTTCAAAGAGATTGGAGTAGATCTAGAGTTATGTGAACTTATAAGACTTTCTTTTATATACATAGATAAGCTACCAGGACAATTGAATCTGCACATCCAAGTGTCCAGGTTTTTTCGAAACTGCCTCACGAACCTCTGACGTGGTTTCTTTATCGACCACTAGATGGCAGCCGGAACCTAATCAGCAATTATAATCAGCCAATCACAATCAGGTGATTCAAACTTGTAATGTCAAACTAGAAACCACTTAGAAAAGTATTATTTCCGTGGGAATCAAGCCCACGACCTCCGGGCCTTCAATCAAACGTCCTAAACCGAATCTCAGAGGCAGATATGATGATGGTTATTCCTTTCGTTGTATAAAAGAAATTCTACAATTTTTCTGGGCCCCTAAAGACCGCAAGCACGCACCGTGGTCGACATAATGTGAATCTTCATGGTGCGCGCGCATCGTCGCGGACTATGATTTTATAACGTTCAATATGGTCGCACAAGCCAGCTTTGGATATATTTTGAAAATTATTTATTTTGGTTAGTATATTTTAACTCGTTAACTTCTTATGTACAGTTATGACTGGCTACAGTTAGGAACTTGACAGGCAGTTATTCACTATGGCCGTGCCACGAAGGATCACATGCCAAGAGTGCTATGTTTGAATTTTTGATAGCAAAATTGGTGTCGAATGATTATCGTTCGTTTTCGAATGATTTTCATGCGACATAACCGGTGACGCAAACGATAATCATTAGACTCACCGATTTTGAGTGAGTCATAAATCTCAAAAATAGCACTCCCAAATCTTTTATTTAACAAGTTTGCGTTTATGATAACTTGCTACTAATCCTATTATTTTAGCATTTGCATTGAATATGCATTCAATGCAAACAGATATTCATACTAGCTCTTGGAAAGTGCTTACAATTACATTTTTGCCTATGGCTATCTGAGCTGAGAATACAAGCGATAATATAAGAAAAAAATTAAAAAGAGTTAGGGACTTGTTATTTTAGGTAGTTAAATAAAACGATTTATGTAATAAAAATAATCATTTTATTCCATTAGGAAATCAAACATAACTAGGCTAAGGAACTAATTATTACACGTGATTATCATAAAGAAAAAATACGTGTTTATCGGTGGTTTCAGCAAGTAGAGCTATTTAAGCTAGTAAAATGAATCTTTTTCCTCTTGGACTTTTACACAAAATCAGCTGACGTATTATATAAAGATGCAATAAAGTATTGAGTATAGATGTTTGTAATATATCAGAAATTAGGAGATCCGTAGAAAAACTAAGGTTGCTGACATAGCTCAGAGGATAAGCTCTTTGAAGTTGCGGTGAACAGGGCACATAGCACGAAAAACCCAAGGCCTATTATAGTGCACAAAGATTCTCGAATGGCGACCATGCACTAGCAAGACGGTCAGATGACCTAATGAAGGTCACAGGCAATCTGCATCCAACCTCTACCCAATCTTGTACTACTTTTGAATCATCACATCAATAATCATTATAAGGTTCTTTTTTTACTTCAATATTATGTTTTAAATGTGTATCGTCACTTTTACTATATCTTCTGTAGTCCTCATCTCTGTGTCTCTTTCTCCTACCTTCCTGAGACCTTCCTTTAGAGCTACTCCTTCTTCTATCGCTATGTTTATCCAATCTTGATTTTTTACTTTCAATTTGGTCTTTGCTATGTCTATGTGGCTCCTTGTATTTACTTTTACTGCGCTTATTTTCATCATCGTAGTCGAAATCGTGGGTTCTTCTATTGTCCGTCTTCTCTGAATCATTATTTCTTTCATCTTTAGTATATCTTTGACCATTCTCTTCTTTCTCAATTTTAATCTTGTCTCTTATACTATCATGTCTTCTATGATCGTAACTATCAGAATGTCTGCTTTTATATTCATCCTTGTAATTTTTATGGTTCTTTTCTCTATGACTTTCATGACTTCTTTTGTTATCTGATCTATCATATCGATCTTTATGTCTTTTACTGGACGATTCATTTCTATCTTTGGATTCACTCTGTTCACAATAAGCATCATATTTTCTCTTTGCAGTGTTAGGATTCTCACGTCTATCATATCTTTTCTCTCGTCTGTCGCAATCTCTGGATTTATCAGTATCATATTTAGAACCGCCTTTCTTTGTATACTTATCCCTGGTAATAATATCATCACTGTTATAATTGTCCCTTTCATTTTCCTCAGCCTTATTAGTAGTACTTGATACAACTTCAGTGTAGGATTCCATCTGGAATGAAATACGTTCTTGAAACTTGCTGACGATATTAAACGTAAAAATTAATAATTTAAATGCATTTAATGGATATTTTTTTTTTTATATTATCATTTAATGGATTAACCTTAAAGTTGATAACAATCTAACTTACACCCTTATGTAATATTAAAAGAGTTCATAATTAACACATAGACTAGTCCGATTGCTCCTGTACACCCTACAAATAACCTCTCGGTCTCTTCTTCTCCTTGACTCATAACTCCCGGCTTCTGACGTAGTTTCTTTAACGACCACCAGATGGCAGTCGGAACCAACAGCTTAACGAGCCTTCCGAAGCAAGGTATCATCATGGAGGATGTATAATGAAAAACCTGTACTGACCTGTGCCTTGATGACATCCCGAAGAACATCGGAGTAATTCTTCGTTTTGGCGGCGACGCGGTACTTGGTGCGCCGGCGCTTCATGTTCCGCAGCTCCGCCAGGATCTCCATCCGAGACTTGACTGCACTGCCTTCCTTGCCATCTTCATTTGAGCTGAAGGGAATATAAACGCTACTTAGTAGGCAGACCATGTAGTTTAGCGGCTTAAGAATAGACCTTCCCCTCTTTATAGGCAATCGCGCCTACGGCCCACCTGGATGGTGATGATGATGGAAAGTGGTTACCGTAGCCTATGGACGCCTGCAACACCAGGTGTGTCACGAGCGCGTTGCCGACCCTGAAGGAATCTTTTCACGCCCTTTTTGAAGGCTCTTTCCATGAAAGTCGTATAAAGAACGAATAGTGACCACGATTTTATACAAGCAATAGCAATTTCAGACATAAGGCAAAAGGTCATTCATATAAAAAAAAAATTGGTATATAAGGACATATCACACATTACAATAATGTCAAATCTAATATCAGGGTAAAACAGGGTCGAACGTTGCAATTCACTCGATAAATAGGGTTCTCACTTCTCACTCTTTAGGAAGTCCCAAATCAACTGAATATCACTATCATTACAAAGTATAAAACGCTTTCTCTGTCCCTATGCCCCTTTGAATGCTTAAATTTCTAAAACTACGCAACGGATTTTGATGCGGTTTTTTTAATAGATAGAGTGATTCAAGAGGAAGGTTTTTATGCCCATGCGAAGCCGGGGCGGGTCGCTAGTTAGAAATAAAGGATTATTAAAATACAAATTTTAATTAAATTTTGATTTTCAAAAACTTATCATTTATCATCTTTTTCCCAACTAAGACTTGCTTTTGCATTTTTTATTATTTTTGCTCGATGAAATAGCAGTAACGAAAAATTTGCATAAACATATAATATATTACTGTCAATAAAAAGTATATATCTATCTTACCAAGGACAATTAGTCCTTGAAGGCTTAGACACAATTTTTATACCAAATATTGTACATGTACACTACATACCTTGCCAAAGCCAAGTCACTGAGGTCATGGCACGATGGCACCGCAGCCACCACGGCATCATGCAGGGCTCTCCTCTCGTCCGCCGTGTAGACCACCTGCAGCCGAGACAGGGACAGCGGCTGGTGGCTCACAACTCCTACTCCTTTTGGTTAAGGACATGTGGTGTGAGGAAACTTTCTACCTTTCTCTCATCAGAGCACCTGATCTTAAGCTGCATTGCTTTAGAGCTTGGGGTCGGCTAAAATGTCTTACTTTTTCTCACAATAAGTGCCTACTTCTAATAAAGACTTTTAATTTACATTACATGCGGGTGTACCATCAACTTTTTTAGCAGGCAAGAAACAAGTGAGTAAGCGAGACACTAGATTGTTTGCGACATTTTGCTTATTCGTTTTTGGTTTATGGAACCCTGTTTTCTTGAAGCTCTTTTTGTTGGCGGATTTTCAATAGCAGTCTCAAGCAGAACTGCTAGGCTCCAAAGCAATATGGCTGAAGATGAAATTAGTTGTCTCCTGAGATGAGGGATATCTATCAAATAAAGGCATGCATTTATTCTTAGAATTGTAGTGAAACAAAGATAACACATTGTTTCAAGTATTATTTAAAGGATACATTCAGTCGTAGCCAATCAATAAACAAATCAGAACTGTATATTCCATCACTGTAAAACAAGAAAATATTTACTACACAAACCACCAATCAAATAAAATTGCTGTATGAATTATTATTATAGAATTAAAAAGTTGAAAAAAATTAAACTATAAATTAACTACTTATTAATTGTAGATAATGTAAGTAAACTTTTGGCTCATTATTACTTTAGCAGGAATTTTCACATATTGTTTAAACTTAAAACATTAAATCTGTATTAAGTTTAATCTCTGTATCTGTATTTAATTAAATCTGTATTGAGAAATATCACTACATAGTGTAAAACAAAGTCGCTTTCTCTGTCACTATGTCCCTATGAATGCTTAAATCTTTAAAACTATGCAACGGATTTTGATGCATTTTTTTTTAATAGATAGAGAGATTCAAGAGGAAGGTTTTTATGCCCATGCGAAGCCGGGCCGGGTCGCTGGTTATCTTATAAATTAAAAAGATAGTATAAGGTAGATGGAAATCCATATGCAATGATCTTAAATATAATCATACAAGATGTTGCCCGCAGCTCCGTCCTCGTGGGACTCGGTTATATTGCCTCCAAAAGTTGCTTAATTTGTGTTTCACTGTTCCGTAACTATCCCAACAAAATTTTATCAAAATCTGTCCACTGGTTTTGCTATGAACTTTCGCATTTATAATATTCGTATGGAAATGATTATTAATTAGCATTATCTACAATCTTTTTAATTATAGTATACTTTACCTTTTTTAAAGAGAGGATCCTTTTTAGAAGCTTCATTTATAATTTGCTGTACTTCATTGCTACCTATAACAAATGTTGAAGTAATAAAAATATTGTACCATGTTGATGCCATTCAAATAAAGTTAATAACACAAAACAAGTTCTTATTTTCAGAAGACAGCCAAATGTTGGCGGGTAAAAAACTCAAGTTTGGCAAGACCTCTCTCTCATCCAAGCACTTTCCAGGTTGCGCACTTAGCTAGATTCTTCAGAGCCCGGAATCACATTCTTGCTTTGTCTAGTTCCACAAGGTGATTTGGTTAGCTATCAAACATGTGTTAAAGTTTTTTAAATAATTAAATAAAACAGAGACATTTTTCTGTATGCAAGTTGCACAGTCATTTCACATACAAGCTTTAGATAATCAATCTATGAGCCCAACACTCAGTTGGATAAACATTGTTATTGCTTGAATTCATTCAATTACTTAAGATGCCAGTAATCATATAAGTACATTAGAATAATGTAAGTTAGTAACATTGAATCATGAGTGGGATTGACACTGAACGCAATCACAGACACAATAGTTTTTGAATTGTTTATCGGTCTCGGTCACTCTAGGCGTTCAATGTTAAACATCCTGAACTTCTAAGAGGCATGGATATCTATCAAACATGTACAGGCAGTTTTAACATTTCATAAATATTACATTCTTGATAAAATTATAGCCATTACAAGTGCCCCTAGTATGAGTTTTTCTTTTTTATGCGATTTAGTATGGCAAATCTGTACAGCGCCTCTGGCGGATAGTAAGGCAACTAAGAAATTCCATACAAAATCCTAACGCAGTCACTAGCGTCTGCGTTTAGAAAAACTCATACTAGGGGCATAGGTCGTAATACCCAGGTGGGTACAGTGAAGTAGTTATTAAAATAAGGTCTATTTGGTCTTGTACAAATAGTGCTGTTCAGACATAAAGCACATATATTGTCATGCACTTACTTAGTTTCACGAGAGTGTGAGCTCCTTCGTCGGGTGGGTCCGGCAGTAATACATCATTTTGAACGTATCCCAAACTTTGTAGACGGCATTTACTCTCGTGCACTCCCAAATTGTCTCGTGGAATTTTATGATTAGCATCATATTGACAAGTTGCTGTGGAGGTTCCCTGAAATAAAAAGATCAGTAAGAATAAAAAACAACAGCAATCATCTTATATTAATTCATCCTCAATTTCATGATAATTTACTAACCTCCAAAAGCTTTTTACGGTCCCATTGTAGGCTCTGAAGCAAAATAGTCACTTCTGTCTCAATATCTTGAGTGAAAGTTTTCATTTCTAACAATTCTTTTTTCCTCAAGTCCATTTTTATACCTAGGTTCTACTTAAATTATTATTTCAAAATTCCCATCACAAAACATGAATGAAAAAGTTGGAAAAAAAGGGAAAACAATTTTTTTTAAAATAATTGTTTTACGGCCCTGGATTCGTAGTCCTTAAAGGCCTCATAGCACAAACAAAATAGGTCTCTGTCAAATTATAAAGTACTCTGTGATATAATTAATGACATTGATTTGACATTGTATTTTTAAATATTTTTACAGCCGTGAAAACTAGGCCTTATAATATAGTGGGGTGGGCTGGGTGGGTGAGATCAGGGTGGCTACTTACTACCATATCTTAAAACCATGCAAGTTCCAGTGAGTAAGGGAGATGTCGCCTTACATCATGTATTGCGCTGTCACGCTTACTCACTGCATCTTGCATGGTTTTAAGAGATGATAGTAGCCACCTAGTTGGTATTCTTGATTTTGAATAAAAAATAGCATAAGTATACTCTGGCAACATTTGCATAGTAACTTAAAACTTTTGACATTTTATGACAGTTCTTTTTTAATCTGCAAAGAAGTGCTGCGGGACGTGTGCTTTCTGAAAAAATCTTTTTAATGTTTTTACAATGGCAGATTCTGAGGTAATTCTGATTCCTTATCGATAAATATCAAACACATTATGTGTCCAATTTATTAACCTACATTATTTCCAACAGGTATTAAAAAAATTGAAAGATATACCATTTAAAATCCAGACCGCTAGTCTGAAGGGTAGACGAGAAGTCGTAGAAGAAATTCAGGATGTTCTATCTTCTCCAGGTTAGTGGCAAATTACTCTCAATTCTGTGTTTAAAATATCCTGCGAAAGCAATATTTTATCAAGGTGTACTGGAAATTGTTTGGAGGTGTCAATTGAGTGTGTTGACCTAGCTGTATTGATCCATTGCCCTGCCAATTTTCAGGACATCATGTTGCACTTAGTTATGAAATTTCAGGTTTTTTTAGAAACTTGAATGTTTTTGTGACATAGTTTAGTAAATAATTGATCTGCTTATGCATTTTAACTGAAATGTGGTCAAACATATGTTTTTAGGCAAATCATTTCCAATTAGAACAAAAATATCATAATTAAATAAAAGATATATCTACAGGTATCACAGAGCCAGCAGTGCGTTTTGTATGTAGGTTGGTCACCACCACACTGCACCGCTACAGGGACTCTACCTCCCAATCTTATGTAAAGGGCCTCTTGGGCTACCTAGTAGCAAATCATCGAGAATGGACATTGAAGAACATGCTACCTGTGCTGCTGGATCTTTCAGAACAGCTGCGCAGTACAGCCACATCGTAAGTATATCTATAGACACCTTCAACGTTGAGAGGAAGTGAAATTAAATATTTATTGTCATCATTCCCCTTTTGAAATCTTTGTATTATGGTTCTACTTATATATTTATACATATATAATTAATTACTTAAATATTGCTAATTAATACAGGAATGAAAGCTGATTGTTTATTACATTATTGCAGCAAAAGTACATGCCAGAGTGGCCTATATGCCCTGCGTTGGTCCACTGTACTGGTGCAGGGCTACCTGAAGGCCACAGAGGAAGATGGCTTGGACTACAATTCACTAGTTCTGCTGCAAGCCAACCTGCTGGCCGTGGTTGTTGCTTATGGAGACAACAGGAAAAATGACAAGGCTTATTCTATCGTAAGTTTTTTTTTATTTGTAATTTGTGTGATAAATATAAATAAATATCAGACATGCTGCACCTATTTATTTACTGTCTATGGTAGTTTATTATATAAGCAACTGACTATTAGAGAACTGACAGATTTTTTTGCTAAGACCCTTATTATAAAAAAGCAGATGCTTCTTACAAGATTATTTTTTTAGTAATATGAACCGAGATCTTAAGCAGAAATTGTTTTTTTTTTAAAACAAAACTATATTTATGAATAATTGAAAAATATTGGTTATTACATTGTGTGAGTGCTTTTGGAAGACAACACATGAACGTGATAAAATCAAGTTTGATTGTATTCAGCTCCACTCGTCATGGTGTGCCCTGGGCAAGCAGCGTGTGGGCAAGTGGGTGGAGGTGCTGGTGGCGCAGCCCCCGGACTGCGGGCCGCACGTCAGCGTCGCGCTGTCCGCGCTGTGTCGCCACCACGCACACATTGCTGATGTACCAGCTATCGAGCCTCATAAGGTATATACTAAGAAAGAAATAAGACAAAACATTAACTTATACCCGTAAACTTAAAGAAATTTTATTAGTGATAACTTTTTTTATATTCTGTATAATCCAAAAAAAGTTGTATTTGTCTAAATGTTGCAATGAAAGAGTAAAGTGATCCCTGAGCTCCGAAGCAACAACTTGAGGATGCAATTGGATGACGCAAGATGAAAGAGAGAGAGAGAGAGGTGCAAAAAAAAGTTTACTTACCCAGCTCCAGCTGATGAGCTCACCATCAGGAAAGGTTTTATGGGTAGAATTTGTAGAATAGACAGAGATAGAAGTAAATTGAAATATCTTTTATTCTCCTGGCGGCCTTTTATGAAGATTATTCCCACGGAAAGAGAGGAGGTGGACTATACTCAAACAAGTGGTCACACAGCTAAATTACAGCAGACCTATCAAACAAATATTTGAACAAAGCACTCAAAAAAATTGTTTCATAATCATAGTTGACGAGCTTTCGCCCGCATGAATTTCCCTCGGGAACAGTGCTTTTTCCCAGGATGAAAGGTACCCTATGTCCTTCTCTACTTCTAGCTATGCGTATGCGAAATTTCAGGAAGATTAGTTCAGTAGAAAGGGTGTGTATATTATAATATTAGTTGGGATGGAATACTTACTGTCATTGCTATATTTTATGAAAATTGTTGATCATACTTTAATGTTTCCTCCAGGAAAAAATGTTGGAGTTCTTCACAAAAAGCCTGATCAGCGTCAAAACTCGTCCCAACGCTAACTACATCAAAGGCTGCTCGGCATTCCTCCATCTCCTGAACAAGGCTGAAGTGGACGGGAACCTGTTACCAGCTCTTAACAAAGCCATGCTTCGGAGTCCAGAAACCATTATTGAGGCTGTTGGGGAGGTGGTGGAGAACCTCAACGTGGACTTGGATGGCGTTGCTGTGGATATTGGGAAGAATTTAATAGGTGATTGATGTAGTTTTAATATCTTACTTAAAAATAAACTAACTAACAAAGGAAATGGCAAGAATTCTCAAATCCTGTTTTCATATTCCACTCTCTCATCTTAGCGTGTTCTAGATTGCATTTTCAGCTGGTTGTTTTGGAGCCTCTGCAATATATATATTTTTTATATATAAAGGTCAAAAATATTTATGCTGTAAAATTTAACTTTGTCCTTCTCTTGTCTCCAACGAACTCTCGCCATTTTTGCTCATGTTGCGCGACTCGCATCGAACAGTCTGGAAATTCTTATAATGGTTGGCCGTATGGCGGGAACGCGAGCTAAGGGCAAACCACCAACGCGCTGGATCGACCCTCTCCTTGCAGCATTGAAATGCAACACCCAAGTGGCCATACACTCGGCCCAGAATAGATCTGAAAGACACTAACTACCAATTTGGATTGTGGTGTTCACCATCCTCAGCTATCTATCTAGAGGGCCTTTCCTTACTATCACTAATTGGAGTGTGAGGATCTGCAAATCTGACTTGCTTTGTATCACTGTTATTTTATTATATTAATTCCAAAGTATTAATCTTTCCAATATTTAATGTGCAGTGAATTTACACTCGAAGAATGAATGGGTGCGGGGCGAAGCCCTGCGCGCGCTGCAGCGACTGGCGCGGCGCTGCTCGTCGCCGCAGGCTGCGCGCGCGCTGCTCACTCACGCCTTCGCCGAGTACAACGGCGCCAGTGGGAAACTCACCTCCAGCGAGGACAAGATCATTGTGCTACAGGTCAGTGAGACACTAGGAAGTCTTTCGTTTGAACTAGGGCGGCGCTGGACGGCGTTGATTACTATGGCGTTGGTAGGAAACAATAGACAACCATTTTTTCCTTAGAGTAAAACAACTGACATTTTTGCCAAATAAATAGCAATTGTTACCAAGTGTTACTAGCTATGGAACAATGGTTGTTGCAGCAATGAAGTCTAGAAATTAATTGTAAGCACATTTAGTGATTCCAATAGACTACTAAGCGAAATGGGTTATTGTTTAAATTTTTACTCTGTTTGTTTGTTTGTAATATCTTTATTGCTTTAAAATACATAGTAAAAGAAACATTATTAAAATAAGAAGACAATGGTTTAGGTGAAATCAATTTATAACAGGGTGATCCAAATTTTGAATGTAACTAGAATCACTACAAAAAAAAACATTTTCCTGCTAGCTTCCACTCAGCAAAATTACCCATTTTAAGCTGAAAAATATTGAATACATACTTAATTTAATATGTCCTTTCTTCATCCAGGGTGTCGGTGCACTGAGTGAACTGGGCGTGGACCCCCCGTCCCGCTTGCAGCTGTTCTCTGAGATGACCGCGCACACGGCGCGCGTGCTGGACAGCGAGTCACACGAGCGCACTCTATGTGGAGCACTGCAGGCACTGCAGCGCTGGTTGGCAACGCTTCATGTGGAACTACCTAATAGTGTGCTCGATATATACAAGGTTGGTTATTCTTCTTATCTTCTAGTTACTTCAGCTGTTTCACTCGCCGATAGTATGTATGTATTCTAGCCTTACTAAAGAATCAGGCTATCGTATGCAGAAAAAAATTTTCAAATAGGACCGATAGTTTTAAAGATATAAGGTGTTTAAACAAACAAACTCTTTAGCTTTATTGTATTACCTACATAAAATACTAGCGACCCGCACCGGCTTCGCAAGAACATAGAACTTCCTCTTGAATCACTCTGTCTATTGAAAAAAAACCGCATCAAAATCAGTGTCAGCTACAAGAAAAACTTTCATTTTTTTTTTCAGAAAAACCTGTCAGCCAAGAGTAGTACCCAAGTGGTCCGCATCGCGTACACGTCGCTAGTGTCGCTGGCGCTCCGCACTTGCAAAGCGAGTGAGGCCCAAGCCGCCACACTGCGGCCGCTGCTGCTCAAAGCTGTCGAGAAGGCGGGGCAACAGCCGCTGCAGGTCAGTGCTGATGCGTAATTCATCATTATTCGAACGTGTTTTTACAATAGGCTGGCGACACTAGTTAGAAAAAATATTTCATAAGTTTAAAAAAAATGTTTTTTAAGATACACGATTAATGCAACCTTTTTATTAACATGAGTAAAAGGCCATCACCCGTAGGTTTAGATGTCTAGGCTGGACCGTAGTCCAGCCTAGACATCTAAACTGTTAGAACAACTTAATCCAACTACTAACTCATCAATAGTTAGTCGACGATTTCGCGGAACAATATTAGACGTCGCCCGCACTTGTGTTTTTAAGTGTTTGAATGTATATGTAATTTTAGAATAAGTTATAGTAATATGTTGACTGAAATTAATAACTAATAAAGGCTTGTATAATTGCCAGGATCGAGGACTTATTGTGTCCTCGAAAATATGATGATCTAAAGCACAGAGGAGCTCAAATTTCATGATTTAAACCGTTAATTTCATAAAGTAACTAAACAACAAGCCTAATAAACACCATTTCTCCAGCACTTGGTGGTAAGCGAGGGTATAGCAGCAATGGCAGCCCTCGTGTCACTGGACAGTGAGCGCAGTCTGCCCGGCAAGCCCGCCTGGGCAGCGCTGCTGGGGGACAAGCACGTTTTGTTGCACGACCGGGTGCTGCAGGCGGCGCCAGATGACGGTACCTAGCTTAGATGTTTATTTAGTAGGAATTGGATAGGAAAGTAGGAGAGGTTATTTAAGGTATAAGGCTTGTGCTTTTATTTAGGGTTGGCAACGAAAAAATTATCTTTGGGAAAATGTCCAAAAGCCAACTTTTCTATGAGATCCAATAACTCTAACCATAAGCCAGATTTGCCATTCCAACCTTAACTTATAAAACAACTTTGTTTATGTCATCTTACTGTTATAAGGGTATCATCCATATTATTATACGATTATACATAATATTTGGCTTGAATTTCTCATACCTGAAACATATGATTTATGCCCGACATTTACAACGCATTTCAAGAACGGAATAAAATCCTCTCCTACTCGTCTATCTAATGACTATCCAACCAAGCATGCGTGCTTCACAATCTGCTTAAGTCAAATGTTACCAATGTTAATTATATTTTAAGAATATCCTTAAAATAATGACAGCTTAATCTCCCATTTGCTAACGAACCAGTGTCTGGTCCCCCTAATATTGATGTTTTGGTTAGCTCCAGATTGCCGAGTAGCACTATAACATTTACCCCTTTATAGTCCTAATACAGGTGGTGATATTATGCAGATCAGTGTTGGAAAACTACCAAAGTGTTGCCAGTGATCAAAACTCGCCTATGTACAGAGCATTAGTCCTCGTTTTAATGTCGACCGTGAGGTCTGTTAGAAGTTTTGCTATTGAAGAAGTGAAAGCGCTACTTGCCAAAGAAGATTCGGCTCTGTTGGCGAGGTATTTAGTGCTGAAGTTGAATGAAGTGCTGGAGGAAGGGAAGATCTTCAGTGGGAAAGAGAAGACGCCGCCAGAGGAGAAGGGGACGGATGTGACGGGGAAGATGATACTGGATTGTGTTCAAGCGCTGTGTTCAAATAGAGGTGAGTTTTCAACCAATTTAATGTATTCTATTTCTAACCAATCTAATTGTATCGTTATTTTGTGGTAGATGTAAATAAATGCACTGAATTTAGTACAAATTTCATGTGGCGACAGTTCATTTTAGTAAACTAGCTTTTGCTCGCGGTTCCGCTTAACAGGGACTCGCGAATCTTTATATCTTACTGTAATGTTTTTTTCTTATACCAATACCAAAAGTATCAATTCGACCACTACTACCAATCTATGTTCATTTAAACTAGTTATATTTTCGACATACTCTCTTTTTAAGAGCAATAAAAGAAAATGAAAATCATACACTATTTTTATAAGCATGCATGCACACTTGTTAATACATAATCTCAGTCAAAATATGACAAGAAATTTTTTTTTTGCACCAGAAAAAAAAACAATAAGGTAATTATAAACATAGATTATACAATAGGCGGCCTTATCGCTAATGCAATCTCTTCCAGACAACCTAAATATAAAGTGATTGTTGAATGAATGAATGAAAACTTTATTGAACCAATTACATAAATACATCATTGGATTGTACATGATCAAAGATGTAAATTAGTACAAAGGCGGAAATATCGCTAATGCAATGCTTAGGGTAGAGAGAAACAAAAAACATTGGAGCGGATTTAAGCTAATTATTAGATGTTTCTAATTAAAGTCCCAATAACTAACTTTATGTTGACAAAAAGAATGAGGTAAATTTCGTTCTTATGGCGTGAAATCGAAAAAGAATCTTAGAGAAAGTATATCTTCTCCCAGATTACCCCCCAGAGGATGCCCAAAGCGTGGCAATAGACGCGTTGCCAAGCTGCCACCACCCGCTGGCGGCGGCCGCCAACAAGCGCGCGTGGCTGAAGGCGGCCTGCCAGCTGCGGCTCGAGCCGCGGAAACTGGTGGCCATGCACGCCAACAACCTCAAGAATACCTACATAAACGGATACATTCCCAATGAGGTAAGGAAGTAGCGGTATTTTTGAATCAAAGAATAAAGTATAGATTAGTATACTCTTTAATGCATCAAAACAAATGTAAACATCTGTGAAAAATTCAACTATTTAGCTGTCATGGTTCATGAGATATATAGTTTGCTGACAGACAGACGGACAGTGGTATTTCAGTAACAGGGTCCCGTTTTTACCATTTGGGTACTGAACCCTAAAAACCAGAGTAAGCAAAAAATTTAAGCATTAATGTTTTATTTTGTAATCTGTCTTATGTCTATGGCAGAATCTAGAAGAATAGGAAATAGTTAAAATATGTGATAGATATAGAGAGAGAGAAAAAAAATGAAAAGAAAAGAAGAGTGAGTGTAATAAAGAGCGATATTCAGAGAGAGAGGAAGATTTGAATAAGTAGAGAAAAAAAGAGCAAACACGAGAGACAAGCCACATAACATAACTAATTCACATTATCTTCCAGACGTGGTCTAACGTGGTGGCGACGCTAGTGAACGTAAACGCCGACGCGGTGGCGGGGGGAGCGATACAATGCGCGCTGTCCGTGTTGTTGGACCCCGAGTTGCTGAGGGTGACGCGCGATGAATACTTCACTTATCTCACGCAAGAGGGAGAGTTGTATGACAAGAGCTCAGTGCCAGGGTAACTACTATTTTATCATCAAATTAAATCTATTTAGAAGGTCATTCCATTTTCTGTTTTTTCTCTGTATATTTTTCTGTCGGGATATGAAATGGAAAATTGTGATTTCTCTATGTTTCTATATTTTTTTTAACTTGCTAGCAATGAAGACAGCAAGGAAATGAACCTGAAACGAGAAAGCAAGGCGTACAGCTACAAGGACCAGCTGGAGGAGCTGCAGCTGCGACGGGAGCTGGAGGAGAAGAGGCGGAGAGAGGGCAAGGTTAAAGAGGTGAGATATTGTTAACGTTCCAGCAGGAGATAGCCAGGAGATGGACCTGTGGGCCTACCGCCTAACTCGATTGCTATCGCTATGGCTATGGTTTATGACGTCATCTTGTCTTTTTGAATCGCCTAGCAAAGCAATATTGCTTTCACATGTCCAAGACCAAGACTAAGACAATGTCTTGGTCCATAGAATACATGTAAAAGCAATATCACTTTGCTTGGCAGTTCGAAAAGACAGGATGACGTCATAAACCATAGCCATAACGATAGCAATCGAGTTAGGCGGTAGGGCCGCTGGAGCGAGAAAGCAAGGCGTACAGCTACAAGGAACAGCTGGAGAAGTAGCGGAGAGGGAAAGTTCAAAGAAGTGACATATTTTTAAAGTTCCAGCAAGAGATGAAACTATAAATTGTCCTTGATGAATAGGGGTAATGAACCGGCACGTGGGGAATAAATGTATGCCCATGCCACCTTGGCAGCAGGATATACTCAATGCTGGATAGTCGTAAGATCCAGAAACTACAGCACACAGCTAATGATATGATCAGAAAAAAATTAATTTCGGAGGGCAGAAATTCCCGGCTTGTCATATGCTGAAACCCTTCGCCTGCCCCAAAAATGTCCCAGATTAATTCACATTTACTTATCTTTCAGGTCCCACTGTCAGCAAAACAGAAGGAAGCTATAAAAACACAACTAGCCAAAGAAAGCGCCATTAGACAGAGGCTTACTGCTGTGAGTACATATTATTTATCAAAACATTTTAAGTGTAGGTTGTTTTAAGGGCGAACGCTAAAACACGGGCGGAAGTGGACGCGGGTGCGCACGCGTCGCGGGCACGCGTCTCATTAAGCCCTGCTAGTATAATTTTAATCTCGAGCTACAGTTGTGTCGAGTAGATTACCATGGATTATTTGCTAAGTTATTTTTGGCAAAAAGACGTCAACGCAAACAACGTCGACTGCCTAACCTGTTGGTAATAGGCAGGCTAGCTGCAAAGCGGAGAATTCCTAACCAAATTTTCGAAGCCACTGAACAATAAAAACGAATTTAAAAAATATTATACTTGAAGGTTGAGGACTCAAAGATCAAGTCCACGATATCACCAATGGAAAAGCTGACAATAACATAGTGACCGAAATTGCACCTCAATTATTACACGCTCTGTATCGATGTTCATGGTTGTATCTAGCGTCCGCGGCGTGTGACCGCGGCATCTAGCGGCGCTCGACTGACTTGTGGAAACAAACCCGCCCGTGTGCCCGCCGTCGCACGCGCCGCAGCCGCTCGTGCTATTGCCTTGATCGCACGTACCGAGTAGACGGGCGAGACAGTAAAACGTTACTCGGCCGATACTGTGATTTCCTCGGTCACTCGCTAGGCTGAGCACTCAGCGCACTGTTTATACTGCACGGCACTGTCTCGCCCGTCTGCTCGGTACGTGCGATCAAGCCATATTTTTCATTATAAACACGCGAGCGTGCGCGAGTTTCAGCTTTCGCCCTAAGTCACAAACTTTGCGATGAGTCTCAATTTTTATTCAAAAATCATCGATGGCATGTGATTCCCAGCTCAACAGCCGCGTGGAGGTGGCCGTCCGCCTGCTGGAGGCGGTCCAGCGCGGCTCCACGCTGGCGCTGAGCACGCGCGCTCGGCGCGTGGTGCCCAGCGTGCTGGCAGCGCTGCGCAGCCCGCTGGCGGCGCCGCGCCTGGCGCCCGCGCATGTCAGCATGCGGCCCGCCTTGTTGCCGCACCATGCCGCGCTCGGGGACGCCGTCGCCAGGCTCACACTCAGGTAACGACGGCATGCTGGCAGACAACATTGTCACGATCCGCTATTTATTTTCAGATATGCTCTTTGAAGTCTCTGAAATGTTCGCTATCACTTCCGTAAAGCATGAGAAATGACCTGTTTAGTTTCTCAAACCGTTGAGTCAAAGATCGAAATTCGGAACTTTGAGCCTTATGTTCATACATATAAGGTTCATCGTAATAAGAAGGCATTGTTCTAGAGCGTTCCATCGCGATTGTTCCGGTACGAAAATACGAATATGTTGCGAGATGCTTCCGTAGTCTGGGCTGCTCAATTTTTGTCAGTGGTTGCCAACTACGGGGCCGCATTTCTTGATTTCCAAACAATATGTTTAGCAGTCCAGTATCTTTATTTTAGACTCGTTCAAACAAGAAATAAAATAAAACAAGTCAACTCTTCGGCTTTATTATATTAGTATAGATTCGTTGGCCCGCACTGCACTAATTTTATGGCTAAAACTGAAAATCAGTTTGCCGCTTTACAGGCTTCCCACGCTGAGTTTTTGCCTTTTTGCACTACTGCAGCACATATATGCCTAACTCTTATCTTATGTTGTTTTAGTTAAGGTAACTTTTATGTTTTATCTGTGTATAATCTTAGTATATTACTGTTTTTGTGTGTATGTGATGCAGTATTGGTAAATAAAGCTTTTATTTATCTATCGGTCCTATTACAAATTACATATATCGTTATTCTCAGGCTCCACAAACCACAATGCGACCTGGATCCGGCGTGGGAGGAAGAAGACCTGGACAAGGCGACCATCCGCACCATAAACCTGGTTCACGCGGCCACGGCTGACTCCAAGACATCGTCAGACGACCTGGACTCCTCCGCGTCGCAGAAGACCAACCACTTCACAGCGCCAGGGTTTTGTTACGTGTTCCCCTTGCTCAAACAAGGTAATATTTACAATTTAGTTCAAGATTTTTTTCTATCATTTCGTTTACATCACACTTTTAAATAATAGACTTCACCTAACAACTTCATTAAAAAGTCTACATTGTCGACTGCTAAGGTAGATTATTAATGTCTTTATTAAGGTCTTTTAATATACACTGTTTCGGATAAAACGTTCATCAGACAAATATATATTCACGTTGAATTTACTCGACTCGATAGTCGACAAGTTTCGGTTTTGGTACAACACTAGGTGGTTTGGACGCGCCTGACGCCATGACAGGCCCAGTCTGCAGAGGTCTTATTACCCGCGCGGCCGCGGTTAGATGCCTCTTTTTGTTTATTAATTGTGAAGTCTCTGGATAGACTATTTTAATACGATTTGCGTTCAATATTCGGGAATAATTGCGCATTGATATCGTGAGTGAGGCCCGGTTGCCTAGTGGATAAAAGTTTAAAGTATATTGACAATTGAACACTCGGTAGTGAAATAACCTGTGTGGAAATCACCTTCTCTTCTGCCCGAATTCGCCGTGCTCAGCTGGATCGACACCGAATTAATAGGGGATGTGTAGGAATCTCATGAGAAGGGGCTTAAACGGGTTTAATTAATTCGGATTAATAAGCAAGTAACGCCCAAGCGCGTAAGGTACTTTTCTTTTGTTTATTTTTAGTGTTCAGACTAACTTTTCTACCTCATACACGCTTCCACTGTTAAATTTAAACATTCTGGTAGCAGAGTTGGCTGAAACATTTGGTAGCAGAGCGTAGTTTCCGTAGTAAAATCTAGGAATCTACTTTGATAAATAATCTTGCGGGTGAAAGATTAAAAAATTGGCGAAGGTAGGTCGGTGCATCGGAATGCACTAGGGTTGTACCATCATCAAACTCTGATTCTGATTTATCGATACCGGAACGGATCCGGTACGGTCCGATACGGGTTTACCATGATATTTTGTTTCACTTGTTGATAACCGAGTCAAGTAATATTTAATGTTCGTGCATTAATATATTGTTTTGTTTATTTATTTTTTCGGTTTTTAAATAATTGTACCCGTTTGTGACTTGCTGGATTCTGTCACTGCCGTTGTTTATTTGTTTTGTTTTTTGTTATTTTGGTTTCCTTATTGTGTTATTTGGGTACTTGACTCACTGCTGGACATAGCGAGATGGCACCAGCGAAACCAACAACCCTCATCTCGTCTGAACTGAGGTGGTTCAGCTCAGTCAGGTCGCTGATAGGACGTGGTGACAGGGAGATCGCGCTCAGGCAGCGCGCCAGCGAGGCTCGGGAACGCCTCGCTCGGGCCGAAGGTGCCCTTCACGTGTTGATGGATGCAGATGACCCAGAATCTGGATCTGATGGGGCCAAGAGGAGAGATCAGGCTGTTGCTGACCTTGATCAGATCATGGAGCTCTACAACGAGGTCATCCAGGCTGTCGGGGAACTGGACAGCGGGAGGGCCGAATCAGGAACGTCGGCGTCCCACACGACAGCCGCGGCCCCCACAGGAAAAGGGGTTACAGGCCGCCTCCCCACACTGGACTTGCCGCAATTTAGCGGCAAGGTGGAGGACTGGGTGGCCTTCAAGAATATGTTCACCTCCCTGGTGGATCAACGGGAGGATCTCACAAAGGTCCAGCGGTTGGCCTATTTGTTGACGGCGGTGCGTGGTGAAGCGAAGGCGCTTATCCAGCACCTGCCCCTTGAAGGTGACCAGTACGATACCGCGATGGAGCTGCTGGAATCGCGGTACCAAAACACGCGTCTACTGGCAGACGCGCATGTCAGGCAGCTACTGACACTGCCCAGGGTGACCAGCCGCTCGCAGCTGAGGTCGCAGATACTCCTTCCGGTGAAGGTCGCGACCAACACGTTGCGGCTGCTCGGCCTCCCAGTGGACCAGTGGTCCTATCTGCTCCTGCACTTGGTGCTGGATAAGATTCCAGCCGAGATGCGGGCCCGGTTCGATCGGGAACAAGTGGCTGGGAGTCGGGACCTCCCCACCTTCAACGATCTCCTCCAGTTCCTGGAGTGGGAGGCCAGGGTCGCGGAGACCTCGGTGGAAACGATCCGGAGGACTGCGCCGGAACGCACTCCGCCCGGCTCGGGAACGGGAAGGCCTCAGCAGCGCAGAGGGCCGACGCAGGCCTATGCGGTGACAACTGGAGCACCAGACACTGGCTGTCTGGGATGTGGGCAGAACCATCGGGAGGTCGACTGCCCACAGTTCATCAAACTGTCCGTAGGACATCGCCGCCGGAGGGCGAGAGAAGGGAGACGCTGCTACGGCTGTCTGGGGGGTCACCAGTACCGGGACTGCCCCAGGGCCACAGCATGCCCCAGGTGTGGAGGACCACACCATACCCTTCTGTGTAATCGAAGGGACGGCTACCCACCGAGAGTGGAGCTCCCAACGGGCGGGGGCTCCAGAGCATCACCACCTGGAAGTGGTAGGTCATCTGGTCGAGGTTCGCCAAGTGCTGCGTGCGCAGACAGGGTGAACTCCCCAACCCAGGTCGACCAGGAGGGGCAGACGACAGCCACCGGATTGGCTGCAGTCCGGACTCCAGCGGCCCAGGCGCGGCAGTCCCAGGTTATGAAGAGGCCACAATTACCGGCACGGGAGCCGGTGCAGGAGTCAAGGGCGAACCGGTTCTCGCCCCCGCTCCACGAATACCCGAGGCTGGAGTACCACCCCCCGTATCATCGGTACGGGAGGGCGGCGGGATATGCTCCGCCTCAAAGTGCTTATATGTTGCGCACGCCCTACTGGGCGGGGCCGCCCTCCCCCGCGGGCCAGTACAACGAGTGACTAGCTTGCCACAGTCACCATAAGGCAACAGAACTCCTTACCGTCCTGTTGCCAACTGCGGCGGTCCGCATTTGGTGCCCTCAGGAGGGCTACGTCCGGATACGAGCCCTTTTGGACACAGGGGCCCAGGGTACACTGGTGTCAACTCGGGTTGCTAAGACACTGGGCCTACCCCGACACTCCGTAGTCACGGGAATGAGCGGAGTCGGAGGTAGTGAGGTACCAGGTGTTACTGGACGAACACACTTCGCATTCTCCGCAGATAAGGATACGAGATGGAGAATTTGGGCTTCGGCGACGGTGCTGGATACCGTCGTGGGCCGTCTCCCTTCTACGGAATTGCCAGCTGGAGCGACCTCTCTCGTAGCAGGCGTGAGACTGGCAGACCCCAATTTTCACGTCCCAGATCAAGTGGACATGATTTTGGGTACGGACGTGCTTGGTTGGATACTCAAGAGTGAGATACGTCGACTGGGATCGAGTTCTCTCATGGCCGTGTCCACGGCATTGGGTCACGCGGTGTTTGGACCGGTCTACACAGGTGAGCTGCCGGATGATGCTCATTCGTTCACAGGAGTATCTATTGCACGGGTAATGCACAAGTTTTGGGAAGTCGAGGAACCTCCCATGGTGTCACGGCTGGATCCTGACCATGTGGAGTGCGAGAACTTCTATCAGGCACATACGGTTAGGCTGGCGGCCACGGTAGACATCAGGGATACCTACACGTGGTCGGATAGCCAAGTGGCATTGGCATGGATACGGGCCGCGCCACACACTCTGGAGGTGTTCGTGGCAAATCGGGTGGCCCAGATACAGGACCTGGATGTTACTGTAATCTGGAGACATGTGCCCAGTGAGCTCAATCCGGCGGATTGTGCCTCACGCGGCTGCACCGCCCCCGAACTCATACGTCATCATCTCTGGTGGGTACCAGAGTGGTTACTGGAACCAGAGTCGACCTGGCCGAGTACACCTGAGCCAGGCGTGTTGGTACACGCAGTGACGGCGCAACCCGCGCTGGATCTTGACTGGCTGCTGCGCCGTTACAGCAGCTTGGACAAGCTGTTGGGTGTCACCAGCTGGATGTTGCGGTTCATCCACAATTGTCGCCATCCCCAGCAGAAGAGGCTCGCGCCGGTAGCGACCGCTGAGGATCGGCGCATTGCTATGCGTCATCTGGTTCGCCTAGTCCAGGAGGACAGGTTCAAGTCTGAGCTTCAAACCTTGCGCTCGGGACGCGCTAAGTTGAAGGGTGCTGTCGCCAGATTGAACCCATTTATTGATCAGGATGGTCTAATCCGCGTGGGGGGCAGACTCCGGAAGTCGGACCTGTCCTACGGGAGACGCCATCCCTTACTACTTCCCAAGGGCGGGGCCCTTGTCGAGCTCATAATAACACACCGTCATGTTAGCAACGCGCACGCTGGACTAGGTGCGATGTTAGCAATTCTACAAAGGGAATTTTGGATCCTGTCCGCGAGGAGAGCAGTCAGGAGCGTTATATTCAAATGTGTAGCATGCTACCGGACAAAGGCATCTACCATGCAGCCGCAGATGGGTGATCTGCCGGCTGATCGGGTACAATACACGAGGCCGTGGGTCGGGGTCGGCACGGATTTTGCGGGACCCTTTCTGATAAAGTCAGCCGCGGTCAAGAACAGGAAATTGACCAAGGCATACTTGTGTGTGTTTGTGTGCCTCGCGACCAAGGCGGTGCACTTGGAGGTGGTGTCGGGATTGACCACCGAGGCCTTCGTCGCGGCCCTGGATAGATTCGTTTCAAGGCGTGGAGTGCCGTCCTTGATTCGGTCGGACAACGGAACGAACTATCGGGGTGCTGCAAACTAACTGCGTGACGTCACTGAGTTCCTGGAACAACACAGTGACCAAATTGGTCAGGGCTGTGCCCAACGGGGCATAGAATGGCGGTTTTCGGTACCAGCCTGTCCGCACTGGGGCGGAATATTTGAGGCCGCGGTCAAATCGGCCAAGACACACTTACGGCGAGTAGTGGGGGAGACCACTCTTACGTTTGAAGAGTTGGCCACCATATTCTGTAAGGTGGAAGCCGCTTTGAACTCCCGTCCACTATGCCCAGTGTCTCAGGACCCAAATGATATTGACGTGTTGACACCGGGCCATTTCATAATCGGGCAGCCGGTAACTGCCCTCCCAGAGTATCCTTGGCGGGATCAAGGTACTTCTCGGCTATCGCGTTGGCAGATGCTGCAACAGATGAGTCAGGATTTCTGGAGGCGCTGGTCTGCCGAATATCTCCACTTGTTGCAGCAGCGAGTCAAATGGACGGATCATACTAACCCTCCGGTAGAGGGCGACATTGTTTTAATGAAGGAGCCTAATTTGGCCCCCCTGTGCTGGCGGCGAGGCCGCATTTTAAAGTTGATACCAGGTACGGACGGAATCCCTCGAGTTGCCGAGGTTTTGGTAGACGGATCAATTTTGACCCGTGCACTCACTTCATTGGCCCGCCTTCCATCAAACGACTAGTATGGTTTACTAGTGAAATGTCGGGATACATTTCAGGGCGGGGGATGTTTCGGATAAAACATTCATCAGACAAATATATATTCACGTTGAATTTACTCGACTCGATAGTCGACAAGTTTCGATTTTGGTACAACACTAGGTGGTTTGGACGCGCCTGACGCCATGACAGGCCCAGTCTGCAGAGGTCTTATTACCCGCGCGGCCGCGGTTAGATGCCTCTTTTTGTTTATTAATTGTGAAGTCTCTGGATAGACTATTTTAATACGATTTGCGTTCAATATTCGGGAATAATTGCGCATTGATATCGTGAGTGAGGCCCGGTTGCCTAGTGGATAAAAGTTTAAAGTATATTGACAATTGAACACTCGGTAGTGAAATAACCTGTGTGGAAATCACCTTCTCTTCTGCCCGAATTCGCCGTGCTCAGCTGGATCGACACCGAATTAATAGGGGATGTGTAGGAATCTCATGAGAAGGGGCTTAAACGGGTTTAATTAATTCGGATTAATAAGCAAGTCACGCCCAAGCGCGTAAGGTACTTTTCTTTTGTTTATTTTTAGTGTTCAGACTAACTTTTCTGCCTCATACACGCTTCCACTGTTAAATTTAAACATTCTGGTAGCAGAGTTGGCTGAAACATACACATTTTCACTCTGGCCAGTCTTGCAAAGAAAAAAACTTATCCCGGTAGGTAATGGATATTGCTAGCCAATAAAATTATTTTTCTTCCTCTTGCTAGGAAATAGCTTCATTAGTAAAAAAAAATACGTCAATAGAAGCATTGCTGGCTTAACACAACAATGTCATTAAAATTATGGAGGTTTTTTAATGTACGCGTTTTCATACATTAGGTTTTTTACTTTCATTCTGGCCAGCCTGCAAAAAATACCTATTCAAGTGGTCGTTAGGAAACTTGTTAGGTTAGATTAGCCATTGAAAAATTGATACAAAGTTGTTTCTTCTTAAAGAGGATTTCCGAGGAAGAAAAATACCGTACAAGAATCGGCCGCTTTTTAGGTTTCTTAGTTTCACTCTGGCCAGCATACCAAAAAAAAACCTATTCTAGCGGTCGTTAATGGAAATTGTTGGACACTTTTGTTAGGTTCGTACTAACCATGATTTTTTTTATTGTTTAAAAATGTGTATGAACATTTCAAAAAGTTTGAGAAAAGAACACAGCGAATGCTGGCTTATTGTTGATGCCATTGTAAAATTTGATACTATGTTGTTTCGTCTCAAGAGGATTTCAGAGAAAGTAAAGGTACTATACAAGCCTCGGCCGAAATTCCAATTTACGTCCTCATATTTGTAAAAGCACTTGGCAAGGCCTCAGCAGCGCTTCGGCCTTGCAATATAACACGGCCGTAAATGGCTTCAATTTTGACCTCGACAGTAATCTACTATTTTCGTAGTTTTGCCTATGCGTTTATTTGCATAATTCAATCAATACTTGTAATTGAAGAGAAGTCTGACAGGCACTGTGTGTTGTACAGGTCTAACAGCCCCGGCGACCCGTGCGGACGAGGCCACCATGCTGAACGGGCTGGCGGTGATCGCGAGCCACGCCGCCAGGGCTGCGGTGCGGCCCCGCGCCGGCGCCCTGCAGCCCGCGCTGCTGCCCATCGACCACATGCTGCGGCTGCTCATCGACCTCATCAGTGAGTGCGGCCATACTACCACTGTGTTATACCAGCGGCCGACGTAGACCTGATACGGGCTTCGCTGCTGCTCATGTAAATTAATGTATTGGATTTCAGTCAGTCTACCTCCGTCTAAGTCACAATTACAAGTAAAATTTAAGTGTGTACCGCATTAGACAAATGTATTTCACATACAACAAGGGTTTTTTTCGGCGGTGTATACAGCGTTCAATATGCGTCGAGCGCACATTTGGCCACCAAAAACCTCTAAAGTGTTAATTTAATTTGATTATAACCTCTATTTCGCATTTATTAGCTCAAAAATGTATAAATTTTGTCAACTTGCCACTTTCTGTGTATGCCATAAGGTGCAGTTTTGATCGTATGATTGTGTGTACAGGCAGCAGTACGGGGCGTGTTCAAACAGCGTGCACGGTGGCGCTGCTGGAGACGGCGCGGTGCGGCGCGCGCGGCGGCGTGGCGCTGGACGACGT
This sequence comes from Apomyelois bistriatella, assembly GCA_947044815.1. Taxonomy (NCBI): domain Eukaryota; kingdom Metazoa; phylum Arthropoda; class Insecta; order Lepidoptera; family Pyralidae; genus Apomyelois; species Apomyelois bistriatella. Next base: position 15,536,517 of record OX345690.1, read on the forward strand.
GGCGTGCTTGCTGGCCGGCCTGCAGAGCCCGCTAGAGGTACAGTACTGTCGGAGACGGCGCAGTGCGGCGGGCGCTGGACGACGTGGCGTGCTTGCTGGCCGGCCTGCAGAGCCCGCTAGAGGTACAGTACTGTCGGAGACGGCGCAGTGCGGCGGGCGCTGGACGACGTGGCGTGCTTGCTGGCCGGCCTGCAGAGCCCGCTAGAGGTACAGTACTGTCGGAGACGGCGCAGTGCGGCGGGCGCTGGACGACGTGGCGTGCTTGCTGGCCGGCCTGCAGAGCCCGCTAGAGGTACAGTACTGTCGGAGACGGCGCAGTGCGGCGGGCGCTGGACGACGTGGCGTGCTTGCTGGCCGGCCTGCAGAGCCCGCTAGGTTTATACTATACAATTTTTTTCACACAAGGCTTCCTACTATACTTTCATCATCATTTCGCTAGATATAAGCCTCCCCCAAGGACTTCTTAAATGATCGGTTGAAAGCGGCCTGCATCTAGCGCCTGCCTGCGACCTTCTTGATCATCTGGCAGTCTAGTCTGTGAGTGTCCGATGTTACGCTTGCCGGTGCGTGGTCGCTATTCGTGAACCTATCTGCCCATCGGTTCGTCTTAAGAAATCCCACTATCCTACTTCTTCACATTCCATTGCACTAATAATATTACAAAGTCGAAAGTTTGTGAGTATATTAATTACTTTTTTTACGCTCAAACGTCGAGGCCAATTTTTATGAAATTCAGTATGGAGGTAACTGTTGCCTTGGATTACTTTTCATCCCGAAAAGAACGCGATTCCTTAGGTTTGATCTACGTCTAAATTTCTGAAAGTCAATAGCTCTTTATAAGGTATATGGCGCTGCTGTATAATAAACCTCGGGGAGCAGCTAGCAGAGATTAACACAGAATTTTAATTACCAGGTGGTCCGCGACGCAGCCCTCCGCGCTTTACTCTGTATAGCAGACTGCCTGCCGCCGCTGCTGGAGAACCCGGAACACGCGCTTAACCTCACCAAGCGATTGCTGATCGCCACCTTCGACGTCTCCGAGGATAACAAGTAAGTCTGTATTCTACTTAGCGATTTTGTGATCAGTTTAAATGTTTCAAGAACCCAAAATTGGGTTATCTGTATTGTGGCAGATGTTTTAACGTACAGCTTTGTCTATATTCTTCTCAGCGTCCAATGCTGGACATATAACTTTTTTTTTTAAATAATAATAATAAAATAACTCTACCATGCTTATCAATTATGTTCGTAATGCGGCGGTCCTGTGCCGTCTTTCTCTTTATCCATACTAATATTATAAATGCGAAAGTCTGGCTGTCTGTCTGTCTGTCTGTCACCTCTTCACGGCTAAACTGCTGGACCGATTGTGATGAAATTTGGTAGGAATGTAGTTAACGACCTGAGGTCAAACATAGGCTACTTTTGGGCGCGATATAACCGAGTCCCACGCGGGGCGAAGCCGCGGGGAACAGCTAGTACGTATATATATTTGCCCATATCTGTTTAAGTACTAATAAACAAATTGGTACACAAACATTTTTGTTCTGAGTAAAAATGAGTAGTGGGGGGGGGGGGAGTTTTGTATAGTTAGAGACAAGATTTTAATGCATAGTTCGTCCCACTAAGATATTAATCTTCTCAAAAAAAATATAATCCAAAAGACTGCTAACCTCTATTTGTTACCATCAGGAAGCTAGCAGAAGACCTCTGGTCCCGGCTCCAACTAGCCCAGCAGTGGGCACGAGAAGCGTCGCTGCTGGAGCTGGTACTGGCTGAAGTGGAGCACCCATGTGAGCCAGTACAGCGAGCCTGTGCCGACGCGCTGGCACATTTAGTGGGCGCTGCGCCCGACGCTGTGGATGCCGTGCTGGCCAGGCTGCAGGAGACTTACCAGGAGAGGCTGCCGGTGAGGACGTTGAAATGCTCAAATTCTTTATTTTCAATGTAGGATATTCTTATCACTTATTGACGTCAATTGTTACTTATATTAAGTTTACCACCACTTCCAAAGCGCAAGTGTCAAGTTTGTGTCTTTCAGGAGGTTCTTTCTAAAAGATCTTTTCGCACAGATTTATGGCCCAGTTGGACTCATTAGGATATCACGACTTACAGAAAAACTGCCCTTTCATTGCGGCCCTAATTAGCAGAAATGTTAGCAAATCTTGATTGCGAATTCATCGAGTCATGTCTGGCTAATACGTGTTAAGAACTAAGTCTTAATTTAGTATAGAAAGTTATTTTATTTTGTTAATATTATTCAGTCGTTGTTTCGGATAAAACATTCATCAGACAAATATATATTCACGTTGAATTTACTCGATTCGGATAGTCGACAAGTATCGGTTTTGGTACAACACTACCGGGTTTGGACGCGCGTGGCGCCATGACAGTTGGCAGTCTGCATAATTGCGCGGTCGCGGTTGGATGCATTCTCTTTGTTACTACCTGTGAAGTCTCGGGATAGACTATTCTAATACGATTCGCGTTAAATCTTCGGGAATAATTGCGCATTGATATCGTGAGTGAGGCCCGGTTGCCTAGTGGATAAAAGTTTAAAGCTTATTGACAATTGAACACTCGGTAGTGAAATAACCTGTGTGAAGACCCATCTTCTACCCTGACTTCGCGTGCTACGCTGGACCGACACCGAATTAATAGGGGATGTGTAGGAATCTCATGAGAAGGGGCATAAACGGGTTTAATTAATTCGGATTAATAAGTAAGCCACGCCCAGGCGCGTAAGGTACTTTTCTTTTGTTTATTTTTAGTGTTCAGCCTAACTTTCCTACCACATTCACGCTTCCACTGCTAAATTTAAACATTCTGGTAGCAGAGTTGGCTGAAACAGTCGTCGAGAGAATAAACTGCGTATATTTATAATAATGGATTATTTTTATTTCGTTAGTAAATAGAAAAATATATTGTACCAATGAAAAATAATCAACAGCGTAATTGTATTCCAGTTGATCCCAGCTAAACTTAACCAATTCGGGCACGTGGTAGAAGGCGGCTCTGGCTCTGAAAGCCCTGGCTCCGTTGTAACTCTGTACTGCCTGAACGCACTTTTCTCACCTTTTGAACGCCAGAACTTCCAAAAGTAGGGTTTTAGCAAGACTAGTTGACAGCAATTGATTTATATATATATATATATATATAGATAACTAGATGTTCCCCGCGGCTCCGCCCCGCGTGGCACTCGGTTATATCGCGCCCAAAAGTAGCCTATGTTTGACCTCAGGTCGTTAACTACATCCCTACCAAATTTCATCATAATCAGTTCAGTAGTTTAGCCGTGAAGAGGTGACAGACAGACAGACAGACTTTCGCATTTATAATATTAGTATGGATAGATACTCTTTATTATGCCAATGACAAGGGAAACGGATTCGAAAGCGTGATTGTATTCCAGTTGATCCCAGCCAAACTGGACCAGTTCGGGCACGTGGTGGAGGGTGCGGTGGACGAGTGGGGGGCGCGGCGGGGGGCGGCTCTGGCCTTGAAAGCCCTGGCCCCGTTGTTGCGGGCTGACGCCGTGGCCGCCGCTATGAGGTTTTTCGTCGAGAAAGCCCTGGCTGATAGACATGACGTCGTAAGAGGAGATATGCTGGATGCCGCTATGGCTATTGTTGATCTACATGGAAAGGTGGGTTGATTTTGTCTCTCTCTAATTGTAACTTAACCTATTTGTGCCTTTGTTACCCTGTCTTTAGTATAACAATGGACTTGAACGGGGTGATCGACCGGATAATGGAGGTGGCTAAGTACTGGAAAATATAGGTTTCATATAGATCATATTTCAGAAGAATAATATTCTAAGTTGCCCTTTATCACTACATAGTAAAAAACAAAGTCGCTTTCTCTGTCCCTATATCCCTATGTATGCTTAAATCTTTAAAACTACGCAACGGATTTTGATGCGGTTTTTTTTAATAGATAGAGTGGTTCAAGAGGAAGGTTTTTATACCCATGCGAAGCCGGGGCGGGGTCGCTAGTGTTCTATAATAATATCCGTCTTTACTCTATCCTAAGTTTTCGCAAACGAAATCATTAGTCCTCTTTCTAGACATCTTTTCAAATGTAATCTTTTTAGACATCTTAATAGTTTTAACGTAAGTCTTAATTAATTTATTAAGAACTAGCTGTTTCCCGCGGCTCCGCCCGCGTGGGACTCGGTTATATCGCGCCCAAAAGTAGGCTATGTTTGACTCCTAGTGCATAACTATATCCATACCAAATTTCATCACAATCGGTCCAGCAGTTTAGCCGTGAAGAGGTGACTGACAGATAGACAGACTTTCGCATTTATAATATTATTATGGATTTTATTTTGAAAGTAAATTGAAATTTTTATTTTGATAATCTAAATTGTTATATTTTATTTGCACAATATATCAGTGTTATTAATAATAAATTTGTATAACAAACAAGCCACATAGAAACTCGAAAAAAAAAAAATATCGAAGCCGTCACACCCATTGTCTGTTCCACAGGAAACGATAAGCAGCCTCCTGCCCGTATTCGAGAACTTCCTGGACAGGGCTCCGAAGTCCGGCGGCTACGACGCCGTCCGGCAGAGCGTGGTGCTGCTGGTGGGCTCGCTGGCGCGGCACCTGGCGCCCGGGGACGCCCGCGTCAAGCCCATCGCGCTGAGGCTGGTCCACGCCTTGTCCACGCCCAGCCAGCAGGTGTGTATATCGTGTTCGCTCTACAAAGGCTTCGTTCACAAAGGCACTTTTGACGTGACAACGTCTTAAATTAGGTTGCGGCTGGGAGTCACTTATGAAAAAGTGTAACGCTCGGTAACGTTACGATGAGTCACCGAAAGAGAGAGAGGCCCGCCGAATGCCTTGCGTCTCTCTCCCACTCAACTATGATCGGTCTGCCGCGCGCGGCAGACCGCGCGCGGATTATATTCATATCAATAAATATTCTACCGAGAAAAAGACGTTGTCACGTAAAATCTTCGCCCGTAAAACCGACTTTACAGGCAACCATTTTTTTTTTTAACGTATTAACCGGGTGTTTATATGGTAAATTTTTATTCGGGAATAAACGAATAGCCGCAGTTTCCACACTGAAAGAGACAAAGCGATACCATACTACTGCGAACAGAATACGTCAAAGTTCATTCGATTTGCTTGCGTTATGTATGCATAACGCAAACAAATTGGAAAAGTGCTAAAAGTGGTCATTTTAAGCAATATTGCAATTTATAACTATATAGGGAACTATAATTTAATATGTTTAAAATTAACTTCAAATCCAGAACCTTAATTACATAACACGGATTTTCTAATAACTTGTGTTTTCAGTGAATTATGATATTTAAATGATGGTGGCGCTAGTTTTCACCGAGGTATCACCTTAACGCAGTGTACACAAGATAAAATTTAACCAGAGTAAGAGAGTGAATTCCCTGATGACGGTGATAATTAAATAAATAACGAAGAGCAATATTATTTAATTATACAAATTATACAATTATCGACAGGTGCAAGAAGCAGTGAGCAACTGCCTGCCCCACTTGGTGACGTCACCGGCACTGGAGGAGGAGATCCCGCTGATCATGAACAAGCTGATGAAGCAGCTGCTCACTGCCGAGAAGTACGGCGATCGGAAGGTAATGATTGACGTACTAAATCTTGCAGGGTCCTTTTGCTAAATAATCTTGCCATTAATTAATGACATTGTTTAAAAAACAAATATTTGAACACTGTGGAAGACTGTTGACTTCCACAAAGTAATCTGAATAAATGAATAATATCGACGGTTGAAAGGCTATTTGATTTAAGCTACAATAGATCTTAAATTAGATCAGTGTTTATATTTCGAAAAAAATAATTGCTGTCACATATTTATGTAATTGATTATAATAAAACCAATCAAAAATTTAATTTGCAATTGATGAAAGTGACAATCTTTTTGTGAATATTTTTTCATTTTAATTAAATTAATAATTATATTTCATTTTATAACTATTTTATTATTCAATGTACTTATTTCAATGATAAAAATATTCGCGCAAATGTAAATTCGTCTGTTTTCTGACTCAAATTTTGTAAATTGACGTTCTGGAGAAAATGTTGCAGTGGAGTTTGTGGCGCCGTTTCTTCTACACTTGCGCTTTGGAAGTGGTGGTAAACTTAATAATATAAATTATGATTGACGTCAATAAGTGATAAGGATGCTGGATGTCCTATATTGAGAATAAACAATTTGTATTTGAAAAAAAAAGTACTCAAGAATCATTCCCATTATCAAGCCCAACATTTTGCGGTTATATAAAATAGATCATCAAAATGGCCATTGGTTGTCGCAGGGAGCAGCATACGGTATCGCGGGCATCGTGAAGGGCCTGGGCATCCTGTCGCTGAAGCAGCTGGACGTCATGGGCAAGCTCACGGAGGCCATACAGGAGAAGAAGAACTACAAGTATCGTGAGGGTATGATGTTCGGACTGAAGTGATAAGAATATCCTATATCACTACATAGTGTAAAACAATGTCGCTTTCTCTGTCCCTATATCCCTTAAATATTTAAAACTACGCAACGGATTTTGTTGCGGTTTTTTTTAATAGAAAGAGTGATTCAAAAGGAATGTTTTTATGACCATGCGAAGCCGGGACAAGTCGCTAGTTGAAAATAATATATTGACTGGTAAACGTAGCATCGGACACCCACCGACCAGATGGTCAGATAACTTGAATTAGGTCGCAGGCAAGCGGTGGATGCAGGCCGCTTCCAACCGGTCATTTTGGAAATCCTCGGGAGAGGCCTATTTCCAGCAGAGCGACTGAAATGATGATGATATTCAAAACTAGCTGTTCCCTGCGTTTTCACTCGCCCTTCATGTGTATGTACTACAGCCTATACCCTTCTCCAAGAATCAAGCTTTTATATGCAGAAAGAATTTTTCAAATCTGACCAGTAGTTCTCAAGTTATAAGCGTTCAAACAAACAAATTCTTCAGCTTTATTATATTAGTATAGATATAGATAAACAATTTGATATTGTAACGTCTGTCTACAGGGGCGCTATTCGGCTTCGAAATGCTCTGCTACAAGCTGGGCCGTCTATTCGAGCCGTACATAGTGCACGTACTGCCGCACCTGCTGCTCTGCTTCGGCGACAGCTCGCAGTATGTGCGAGCCGCCGCCGACGACACCGCCAAGCTGATCATGAGCAAGCTGAGCGCGCACGGCGTCAAGCTGGTGCTGCCGTCGCTGCTGCAGGCGCTGCAAGACGACAACTGGCGGACTAAGGCTGGTTAGTGTTAACATGACTCATAATATGTGTTTTGCGAAATTGTTCCAATAGTGGATTACGCATGCCTCTAGATTTCCGCCATCGATTTTCGCGATTGGGAAAAATTATGAGTGAATTTTTAAGATGCGCGCACACACCGAAAGCTAAATCTTCATACTGTAAAAATAAAAGAAATATAACTTCTAACGCGTATACATAAGTACGCACACACTCTTTTTTTTAACCCAACATATTATAAATACGCAAGTGAGTTTGTTTGTTACCCCTTCACGCCCTATCTACTGAACCAATCTTCCTGAAATTTAGCATACACATAGCTGGGAGTATTGAGAAGGACATAGGGTACCTTTTATCCCGGGAAAAAGCACTGTTCTTGCGGGAAATTCATGCAGGTGAAGCCGCGGGCGAAAGCTAGTACTCGATATTATAAATGCGTAAGTCTGTCTGTTGAGCAGCGGGCAACAGCGTATTTTAGATATGTTGTTTCGACTAGATTTGTTTAAACCCAGCCGCAATCGATGTTAAGATGATTTGATACTTTTAGCTGTTCCTTATAAGGGTCTAACTGTTTGATTGATCTGATAAGCTGAATCACTCTGCAGTGCACTCCTCAAAAGTCACAGGCAAAACCCTCAATTTACCTACTTCTAATGCTGTCAGGTTCTATCGAGTTGCTCGGAGCGATGGCATACTGCGCCCCCAAACAGCTGTCTTCGTGCTTGCCATCCATCGTGCCCAAGCTGATTGAGGTGCTCAGCGACTCCCACATGAGGGTGCAGGAAGCGGGCGCTGAAGCTCTGAAGGTCATCGGCTCTGTCATCCGTAATCCTGAGATTCAAGGTATGAAACCTCATTGTCATTACTCATTTCTACCGTTTTTGAGGGTATTTACATTTTAAACGTTAAAAATTGATATCCATAAATCCATTTCGTTGACATAATGTATTTATTCCTAAAATATTTTTGCATAATAATACTTTGTCATAATTTATTTTTATCACAATGTTTTTAGGTTAGGTTAGTTTTTTTTTATTAAAACAATTATGCTTTTGTTATGGGTAATTATGTTAGGCGTAAATATAATTAGTATGAATTACCATATACCAATACTTTATGGTTTAATATTTTATACAATTCTTTTTCAATGCTTTTATGTATAGTGAACCATATATAAAAGGTATTTAGGATTTAACAAAGAAAGTATGTTTCACAAATAAAGCATCTTGAAAGTAGCAAAAAGTAACAAGTGCTACAACACGACGTTGTCTTACAGCCATCGTCCCAGTCCTTCTGCAAGCTCTCCAAGACCCGTCCAACAAGACATCGGCGTGCCTCCAGACTCTGCTCGACACGAAATTCGTTCATTTCATCGACGCGCCGTCCCTAGCCCTGATCATGCCGGTAGTGCAGCGAGCCTTCTTGGACCGCAGCACGGAGACTCGCAAAATGGCCGCTCAGATCATTGGCAATATGTACTCGCTGACGGATCAGAAGGATCTCATGCCGTACCTGCCTAATATTATACCGGGGTTGAAGAGCTCGCTACTGGATCCTGTGCCCGATGTAAGTGTTTATTGTTATTGGGTATATTTTATTTCATCTTTGTGTGTGATAGTTAATTTCTGTTGCTAGAGTTTTTGTGTCTCGCTATGGTTGTAGAAGTTCCGTCCAAATGGATGAGATATGTGCAAATGATCTCTCTATCATGGATAAATAAATAAATAATAAATATATAGGGACAAATCACACAGATTGAGTTAGCCCCAAAGTAAGTTCGAGACTTGTGTTATGGGATACTAACTCAACGATACTATATTTTATAACAAATACATATATAGATAAACATCTAAGACCCAGGTTAATCAGAAAAAGATCATTTTTCATCTTGACCTGACCGGGGATCGAACCCGGGACCTCCTGAGTAGCGGTCAGGCATGTTAACCATTACGCCACGGAGGTCGTCAAATGGATGATGAAGACCATTCGAAAAGGAGAAAAAATTGTAAAATTGTACTTTTTTTGTACAAGCTGCTGTATTTTTGTACTATTTGTTCAATGAACACTTTTGTAGGTAAGGTTGACTAATAGAAACCAACACATTTGACAATGAACACAACTTTTTAACCAGCTATTTAAGTCCCCCCCTTCAGTTAAAAGCCTCTCTTTTTGTTTTTTCCATTCCTCTCGATTCTGTGATGTATCCTCCAGTCCACATCAAAATCCCTCAAATCATCTGTCCATAACACAACTTAGTGTAGTTTTTTTTTAACAATTTTATCTCGTAGGTGCGATCGGTATCCGCTCGGGCTCTAGGCGCAATGGTGAAAGGCATGGGTGAAAGCAGTTTCGAGGAGTTGCTGCCGTGGCTGATGCAGACCCTCACGTCGGAGAGCAGCAGCGTGGACCGGTCGGGGGCTGCGCAGGGGCTGAGCGAGGTGGTGGCCGGGCTCGGCGTCCACAAGCTGCACAAGATCATGCCTGGTGAGTGGGTTGTTGGCAGGGAGGGCTGCTGTAGACCTGTCTTCTAGTTGGTCCTTCGTAAAAAAAAAAACTTTTAAAAATGGACCATGCTAAATATGAGAACTGTCGTCAGAAATCTTGTAGTTTCTTTAAATCGACTGATTTTATGTCATTTGATTGCTTGTCGACCTCGAACAATGACCATTTTCTAAAATGATTGATTTCGAAGAATATGTTAACTTACGTTAGATATTCCTGGATTTTAACTATCTGAAATACTCAAAACTGTTTTATTTTAATTTTTATACACATGAAAACATTTACTTAAACCTTCGATTATTTTACACAAAATTGAAATATTAATTTCTTACGCATATCACCAACAGATATAATAGCGACGGCGGAGCGCACCGACATCGCGCCTCACGTCAAGGACGGCTACATCATGATGTTCATCTACATGCCCGGCGCCTTCACCGACGAATTCACCCCCTACATCGGGCAAATCATCAACCCCATCCTCAAAGCACTCGCAGATGAAAACGAATACGTGCGCGAAACCGCCCTCAAAGCCGGCCAGAGAATCGTCACATTATACGCGGAATCGGCCATCACTTTGTTACTACCAGAATTAGAACGCGGGCTTTTTGACGACAATTGGCGAATCAGATACAGTTCTGTGCAGTTATTGGGAGATTTGCTATACCGTATTTCGGGCGTGTCCGGCAAAATGAGCACGGAAACGGCGTCGGAGGACGATAACTTCGGAACGGAACACTCGCATAAGGCGATCATGAACGCGTTGGGCGCCGAGAGGAGGAATAGAGTGCTGGCTGGACTGTACATGGGGAGGAGTGATGTTGCGCTTATGGTGCGACAGGCGGCGCTGCACGTTTGGAAGGTGAGTGCTTATAATAACCTCATTTATTGTTTTATCGTGATATTTTTATAGAATTTGTAATAGTTAAGTTTTCAAGTTACTTTTAAATAGGAGATCATTTCAATTTGTTTGTGTTCTTAAGTTTTGATACAACAAGTATAATTTGTAAGTTTAGTGTAGTTTTGTAAGTAACAATAACTTGCAAATTATACATGTTGATACAAATACAATGTGTACAAAAATATGTATGTTTGTGTGTGTTTTGCTACCTCGTCTCTATATTTCTGGACCGAGTTTTTATTTTTGATTTACTTAGCAACTCTTATTGAGTATTGCAAATAGAGTGTATCCTTAGCCTATGTCCAGCAGTGGATAGCCTGATGCTGAAATGATGATGATTCGTTTACAACATCTCAAGAATTTTTGGTTTACGGTGACTTTTTCAAACGTATGCAAGCTTATTTGTGTTTTCTTTTTGTTGATTGAAATAGTCCGATTAGAATTAATAACGTCCAAATACTCAAACGCTACTCAATTTTGAGAGCCGCTCAAGTATCAGGCTGTCGCGCTGAACGTTAACGATATGACAGTGACGGCATGATACTTGAACTCTCAAAATTGAGTAGCGTTTGAGTATTCAGACATAAAACAATTAGATCCTTATGAACAAGTGGGTTAATGTTTGAATCAATATGACTTTTCGTCACAAGGTGGTGGTAACCAACACCCCGAAGACCCTGCGTGAGATCCTGCCGACGCTGTTCAGCTTGCTGCTGGGCTGCCTCGCCTCCACCAGCTACGACAAGCGGCAGGTTGCCGCTCGCACGCTCGGTGATTTAGTCAGAAAGGTATAAACATTTTCGACTTTTTGTTTCAATGACTGTCTAATTATGTATTTTAAGTTTTCATATGAAATTTTAGATTTAACATCGATTTATATTATAAGATACAAGATTGTTTATTGATTATTTATTAATTAGAAAATGTCAAAAGAACATACAAAAGTTAAGATACCAATCCGCTTCGCAGCCGAAAATAGTTGTAAAGTTTATCTATTAAAACTATTAAAAATTTCTAAAACAGTTTCTTGTGTGGAAAAAAAAACCACTACACAAAGAGATGGATGTTATGACGCTGGCGTTAGATATGGTCTTTTTTAAAGATATCTAATTTTAATCCTATAACTTCTATTCTATTAATTGAAAATTTAAAAACGAGACTTCAACGACAAGGGTACCTACCCTTGTCGTTGAAGTCTCTTCCAGATACGTCACGTCAGGCATAATTGCAGTCATAGTTTTCTTTTGTTTTTCTTTAGCGAACTATGACTGCAATTATGAATGGGACCGTACTTCGATTAACAGTAATAATTTCAACTTTTATGTTGATAGCTCGGAGAGCGAGTTCTGCCCGAGATCGTGCCGATCTTAGAACGCGGTCTGCGTTCAGAACGCGCCGACCAGCGGCAGGGCGTCTGCATCGGACTCGGCGAGATCCTGTCTTCTACATCGCGGGACGCCGTGCTTAGCTTCGCTGACGGATTGGTAACATATTTTCAACTTCAAACACTACTTTGGGAGATATTCAACGTATTTTGTTTATAAAAGATTTTGTAAATTATATGAATTATTGTGGACCGAAAAATGATCCTTGAGGGACTCCCGTTATAATTTTATAAAAATATTTTTTTACTTATTTGTAATGATGAAATATGCAAAATATTTAGTAAGTTCAGACGTGACATTGTGTTCTAGATATTATTAATTGAAATCTTGTATTTATCGAAATGTAATTTCGCACAGAATAATGCATATTGACGCAATCGAATGCTTTTAAGAATTCACATTCAAAAGACAACTTCTTTGTTTTGCTGATATTTGTAGAGACGTGATCTTATCTGGTCCTAAATTATATGAAGCACGTCACACCTTTGGGTCCTTTTGTACTTACCCCATCCTTTACTCGACCACACTGGGATTTCTAAAGAAGGACTGAACAGCTTCAGAACATCACCTGGTGCAAAGTTCCTATAGTCCTCTAAGTCAGGATACGCTGCTTTAAAGAGGTCCATTCGCTTGCTGGCCAGTGAGGCACAGAAACATAAAATGTGGCTCATGGACTCCTCTGCTTTTGCACATGTCCTACATTTGGACCTCCACCTCCCACGGCTCTACCAACCTCTCGGTTATACGAGCCTAATCTCGGGAGAGTGCGCCGTACTTGCATTTCGCATCTCTTTCCAATCGCACCTGCCTGATCTCCCTACAAGTTACAGTACAACTACAATAATTGCATTCTACATAGACCATTCGACAAGTAAGAGTACACTAGTAGAGACGTGATAGTATTGTCTATGGGTGTACAGGTGCCGACGGTCCGCACGGCGCTGTGCGACCCGCTGCCGGAGGTCCGGCTGGCGGCGGCGCGCACGTTCGATTCCCTGCACGCCACCATCGGCAACAAGGCGCTCGACGACATCCTGCCGCACATGCTGCGCGCGCTCAACGATCCCGACCGGCAGCTCGCCGACGCCACGCTCGACGGGCTCAAACAGGTGATCACTTAGATATGTTTCGCACGACACCAATCTACCACCAGATCTACGGTCCAGCCAGATGGGTGGACAGCTCGCCGAGGCCACGCTCGACAGACTCAAACAGGTGATGAGTTAGATATGTTTCACATGACACCAATCCACCAGATCTACGGTCCAGCCAGATGGGTGGACAGCTCGCCGAGGCCACGCTCGACAGACTCAAACAGGTGATGAGTTAGATATGTTTCACATGACACCAATCCACCAGATCTACGGTCCAGCCAGATGGGTGGACAGCTCGCCGAGGCCACGCTCGACAGACTCAAACAGGTGATGAGTTAGATATGTTTCACATGACACCAATCCACCAGATCTACGGTCCAGCCAGATGGGTGGATAGCTCGCCGAGGCCACGCTCGACAGACTCAAACAGGTGATGAGTTAGATATGTTTCACATGACACCAATCCACCAGATCTACGGTCCAGCCAGATGGGTGGACAGCTCGCCGAGGCCACGCTCGACAGACTCAAACAGGTGATGAGTTAGATATGTTTCACATGACACCAATTCACCAGATCTACGGTCCAGCCAGATGGGTGGATAGCTCGCCGAGGCCACGCTCGACAGACTCAAACAGGTGATGAGTTAGATATGTTTCACATGACACCAATCCACCAGAACTACGGTCCAGCCAGATGGGTGGACAGCTCGCCGAGGCCACGCTCGACAGACTCAAACAGGTGAAGAGTTAGATATGTTTCACATGACACCAATCCACCAGATCTACGGTCCAGCCAGATGGGTGGACAGCTCGCCGAGGCCACGCTCGACAGACTCAAACAGGTGATGAGTTAGATATGTTTCACATGACACCAATCCACCAGATCTACGGTCCAGCCAGATGGGTGGACAGCTCGCCGAGGCCACGCTCGACAGACTCAAACAGGTGATGAGTTAGATATGTTTCACATGACACCAATCCACCAGATCTACGGTCCAGCCAGATGGGTGGACAGCTCGCCGAGGCCACGCTCGACAGACTCAAACAGGTGATGAGTTAGATATGTTTCACATGACACCAATCCACCAGATCTACGGTCCAGCCAGATGGGTGGACAGCTCGCCGAGGCCACGCTCGACAGACTCAAACAGGTGATGAGTTAGATATGTTTCACATGACACCAATCTACCACCAGATCTACGGTCCAGCCAGATGGGTGGACGAAGTGAGAAAAGCAGACGGGGGCAGCATCTACAGAGCGGTCCGCAGCATTGGTGATCGCATAACTTGGAAGCTCATGTGTGGTCACGATCCTTAGCAGTGAGGGAATGATGAAGAAGAAGAAAGTTTTTAGTCTTGCAAATTTGTATTCTTCAAAATAAGATAATGAATGTGATTCAGATAGAAACATCAACAGTAAATATGATTGACAAGAAAACAGCTGCAATGAATGTTGATTATACAAAATTAATCTAAATTTAGAAGTAATAGACATCATTTATTTCGCTCAGTAGTTGATATTGGAATTACTCTCTACTCTTGTGACTCAATTCTTAGATCGTTATTGAATCAATGTACTAATCAAAGACATTGATTAATTTCGGTATACTTAAAAAAACTAATTTGCTTACTTGATTAATAATTAACTGTTATAGAAAAGACTTCTTTTTTTACTTATATATTAAATGTTAACTGTTCCCCGCGGTTTCGCTCGCTCTTGGTGTGTATGTACTATAGCCTATAACCTTCCCCAAGAATCAAGCTATCATATGGAGAAATAATTTTTCAAATCTGACCAGTAGTTCCCAATTTGTAAGCGTTGAAACAAACTCTTTAGCTTTATAATATTAGTATAGATTAAAAGTAGGCAGCTAACACGTACAATATGTCAGATAATGGCGATAAAATCCCGCGCGGTGCTGCCGTACCTGGTGCCGGTGCTGACCGGTGGCGGCGGCGGCGGCGCGGTGGACACGCGGGCGCTGTCGGCGCTGGCGGCGGCCGCCGGCGGAGCCCTGGGCCGGCACCTGCCGCGCGTGCTGCCGGCGCTGCTGAGCGCGCTGCAGGCGGCGCGGGGCGGCCCGCACGAGGCGCTCGAGCTCGACCACTGCAGGGACGCCTTGCTGCCGGTCAGCGACCCGCCTGGTGTGCGCGTGTGAGTACATTATTTATTTACTTACTGACCCGGCAGACGTTGTCTTGCCCTTTTTTCTACCTCTACTCTACCCAACACCTACCCTACACCTACCCTATATCTACCCTCCACCTGCCGCACACCTACCGTACCCGACACCTACCGTACCCGACACCTACCCTACGCCTACCTTACACCCTAGTTACAGCCCACGGACATTTTGTATGGGAAAATGTTTAAACATAAATTAGGAACTTTAGTTCAAGGATACTGTAGACACCGAAATAGACGTCGGCGTCTTTTCGTAAAATAAAACCAAATTATTCAGCGCGGCCTTTATTGAGGCTCTTGACAACACAACAACCGGAGCAAAACAAAAAACAAAACAAATAAAAAATAAATAAATATACAAAACATTAATATCCATACTAATATTATAAATGCGAAAGTCTGTCTGTCTGTCACCTCTTCACGGCTAAACTGCTGGACTGATTGTGATGAAATTTGGTAGGGATGTAGTTAACGACCTGAGGTCAAACATAGGCTACTTTTGGGCACGATATAACCGAGTCCCACGCGGGGCGAAGCCGCGGGGAACAGCTAGTAATTATATAAAAAAGAGGCTAATTGAGCCATCGATGCTCAACAGGTAAATTTTTTTTAGTCTGTTTTACTCCGCTCTATCTATTTACAGTTTGTCATTTTTGACGACCGATCATTTCATACTACTAATTTTATATCGTAGTATCGTTCAGTTAGTATCCCATAACACAAGTCTCGAACTTACTTTAGGGCTTACTCAATCTGAGTATTTTGTCCGTATATATTTATTTATTTGCTTGGCTTAGCAAATGAAAATAAAGGATGGAAATCTAATGGAAATCTGAATCCTACTGCGGAAGACAGGCGTGATGATGTTTATGTATGTATGCTTGGAAATAGCTTCATTATTAAAAAAAGAATAAAGTTATTGCAGGCCTCTAGCGCATACACAATTTCCAACGATTTCGTTTGAAAACTATCATCCCGGCCGGTCAAATGATCCCAGATGTAGGGTTTAAAATTCGTTTTTTTTTAATTGTTTTCGTTTTTTTTTTATTGTTTTTATATTGTCCCACTGCTGAGCAAACCTCTCTGTTTCGCCACATCCAGCCACCCGCTCAAATTTAAATTTAATGCATTAAAAATCCTAACTGCCAGCGAGAGGAAAAGTAATTCGAATTTCCAATGAACTCTAATCGGACTAGCTTCACAGTAAAATCTACTCAGATATGAGTTTTTAAGCAAAAGGAGCACCACTTTCGAGCTGGAGATGAAAGTACCTTTGTCTTTTTTGACGTTGCATGCACGAAAGAGATAACGTCATTGTCCCGTTCCGCTCATCGCACGAACGAGAGAGAGGCATGATCGGCTCGAGCGATCGGCTCAGTTCGGTTCGTGCTGCATCTATCTTCCACTCCTTCTGTGCATTATACTACTGTAATGTTTGACGTTGTCAGATCAAACTACCGTTTGTAAACCGACTTTACTGACAACCAATTTTTTTTCTGTAGTGTTAGTTCAAAATTACTTTTAATCACGTTAATATTGTTACCACTTATGTTCGCACTTTGTTATTTATGCAGTTTTCTGTTTGTGAGAACCTCTTATTGGCAATCAGTAGCTTATTTAAATTAACAATGTGTATATATCTGCTGTTGGTCTTCTTCATCAATTAATTAATTTATTTAATAAATAAATTAATTAATTAATTGATGAATATTTTTAGGTCGCGTAAAAAATATAGGAATTAAAAGTAGTGTACAATTTCTGAATAATTTATTTATTTGAAACACAAAACAAATTGCCACCAATTAATAAACATATATAAGAGACCAAACTTATAATCTAGGTAACAATTCTAAGCATGTGTTTACATAATTACCAAATTATGAGAATATACTCGTACAGAGAGCAAATAAGTAAGCGATTAACAAACAAAGTATCACATGTTACTAGGCAGTTAGAACAACTATTAATTAATTAATTAATCTCTGGTTAGAGGGAGAAAAACATTGTGTTATTGAGACACTGAGATACCCGTAGGTATTTAAATGATAACTAACTTGTTTTTTAAAGGAGAGTAAGGAGAGGTTAAAGATATCAAGGGACCTGTGGACAAGGACAAGCTCATTAAATTCTCTACACATTCTAACTATTGGGTTATAATAAGAAGTATTATTTATATATATCTGAAGAGCAAACAATCTGTCTGTAGAATTACGGGATTTATACCTCGTATTAAAGCTAATGAGGGACAACAAAGGGGGAGCATCAATAATTGAATGTACAATTTTATACAAACAAAACAATAATAAGGTTAAGATGAAAAATGATCGTTTTCTGTTTGACCTGGGTCTTGGATGTTTATCTATATATGTATTTGATGAAAATATAGTATCGTTGAGTTAGTATCCCATAACACAAGTTTCGAACTTACTTTGGGGCTAACTCAATCTGTGTGATTTGTCCCTATATTTACATTGTATTTTATTTATTAATCTTTATTGTACCTATTACATAAATATTAAAATAAAACTTAAAACTTAAATAAAACTAAAATAAATAAAATTATTCCATTGTCTTCTTATTTTAATAATGTTCCTTTTACTATGTATTTTAAAGCAATAAAGATATTACAAACAAACAAACATAAAAAAAAAAAAAATAATATTAATTTATTGAATAACAATGTAAATGATCAGCATAATGGACACGCTGCTGGAGGCGGTCCGCTCGGCTCCGGGCGGGCGGCGGCGCGCGGGCGCCGCGCTGCTGTGCGCGGTGGTGACGCACACGCGCGCCGACCTCGCGCCGCACGTGCCGCAGCTGCTGCGCGGGCTGCTGCTGCTGTTCGCTGACACCGACAGGTACATACACTATACTGGACAGCGTGATACAAGATGTAATGCGACATCTCTGATAGATCATTTCTTTTTGAAGGCATTAAGTATAGTGTAAATCCATACTAATATCATAAATGCAAAAGTCTGTCTGTCTGTCTATCTGTCTGTCTGTCTCCTCTTCACAGCTAAACTGCTGGACCGATTGTGATGACATTTGGTAGAGATGTAGTTAACGACCTGAGGTCAAACATAAGCTATATTGGGCGCGATATAACCGAGTCCCACGCGGGGCGAAGCCGCGGGGAACAGCTAGTTTTACTATATATCTACACTAGCAGTCCACCCCGGCTTCGCCCGTAGTACATACATAGCCTATGTCACTCGGGGATAGTGTTGCTTTCCAGCATTGTAAGGATTTTTCAAATTGGTCCATGGGGGTTACTATTACTACCGTCTTTTAAAACCATGAAAATTCCAGTGAGTAAACGAGACAGCGTGATACAAGAAGATGTAATACGACATCCCCCTTACTCACTGGATCTTGCATGGTTTCAAGAAATAGTGGTAGGTCACTAGATATTCAATACAGTTTCGGTTTTGTTTGCGCTCAAAAGAATACAATTAATACCCTCGATCAGTTCGCCATTACACAATAGAAACTTACATACTGTGCTGACTCCACATAAGAAAGTGGGATAAGGTTAAGGAAAGGTTTTCTATTGTGTCTACGAGCCGAATGATACAACTGCCGTTTTAGTCTTAATAGTTGTATTGCATTTACATATTGAACTCAGGTCTAAATAGTATAAAAAGAGTGTTTATACTTATACGCGTTAGAAATTACACTTCTTTTATTTTTTAGGAACTATCTTCATGTCCAGCAGTGGACACAGCCTGCGGCTGAAATGATGATGATGCACTAACTTTATACTGCTGTCGGTGTGCGCGCGAATCGTGAAAATTCACTCTCATTTTTCCCAATCGCGCCAAAAGAAATATAACTTCAAAAACAATGTTCTTCAAGTCTTACCCTTACTTCAGGGACATCCTCCAAATGTCGTGGGAGGCGCTGTCGGCGCTGACGAAGACGCTGGACGCGGAGCAGCAGATCGCGCACGTGTCCGACGTCAGGCAGGCGGTGCGCTACGCCGCAGCAGACCTCAAGCAGGAGCTGCTGCCCGGCTTCTGTCTGCCGAAGGTATGACAATTAAACATATCTTACAGTGCACTTACGGATATAGAGGCAGATAGAGGTCGCGTCATATATAAAGAACGCTGTAGGAGAGTGGAGGGGGTAAACTTGCGCAGCACGGGAAGCCAACGAACCAATCGCGTGTTCCGGACGACCCCCGATCACACCCTGCTCGCCGCATACTGTACAGCTTAACCGTTGGCGTTCCTCTTACATGACGTGACCTGTATATATTATTATGTTTGCTTGCGAAGGAATGGAGACTAGAACTTTGATATCCTTTCTCTATTTTGTCAGCTCGCTTTCCCACTCTTTCAGAATTTCCTGGTTTCGTTTTCAGCTGGTTGCTTCGGAGCCCCAGAGCTCCAATTTCCCAATTCTATCAGCCCCTGCACTCATCTGTAATCCTGAAGAATAAAGGATGGATATTTATTACCAACCTTGTTCCCGATAAACTCCTTGCAATTTGACATACTATCTAAATCTCAAATTCATCCCAAAGCAGGTTTAAAAAACGATCTAACCATATGTCGGAGTTGAAGTGTGATCAATGCTGAACCTTGGAATCTAGCAAAACAATTAAACTGGGGCTCAACCTAGCCTCAATCATTTTAAATTTAAACAACCTTTAATTTCAAAATATTATTTAATAGCGACACGCCCCAGCTTCGCATGGGCATAAAAACCTTCCTCTTAAATCACTCTATCCTATTTAAAAAAAAACCGCATCAATATCCATTGCGTAGTTTTCAAGATTTAAGCATACATAAGGATACAGTGACACAGAAAGCGACTTTGTTTTATACTATGTAGTGATAATATACTTATCAGGGTATATCACCGATCCTACCACTGTTCCGCGAGTCGATCCTCAACGGTCTCCCGGAAGACAAGGAGAACGCGGCGCTGATGCTGGGCGAGGTCATCAAGCTGACGTCGGCGGCCGCCATCCAGCCGTCGGTGGTGCACATCACCGGGCCGCTCATTCGGATCCTCGGTGACCGCTTCACCTCCAGCGTGAAGGCCGCCGTGCTGGAGACCTTGGCCGAGCTGCTGTCCAAGGTATACATTTGTAGCTTAAGTTCTAGCTCATCCATCCGAGGTGACCACTGCACCTTCAGTTTAGTTAGAATGTTTTTCTGTGCATAAACTCGTCGAGGTAGAAATGATAGGAACAAGACGATTGTTGTGAAAGAAGATTAATAAAAGCAAAAAAAGATAGGGGATAAAGTACTACCTTGTGGAACACCGGCTTTTAGATCATGGCTTCCGCGGTGTCCATACTATAACAAACCTGTTGTCGGTATTACTAAGGAACCAATCACTGAGGATGAAACGTTACACGTGAAAGGATAAGGTTGAAAGATATCAATATCGACTATATTAAAAGCATTGGTATAGTCAATTAGAATAGAATAGAAAAACTCTTTATTGCACCAAACAAATGTATACTTACATAATATTTTTAAACTAGGTTAGGTTAGGTAATTTTTAATTTAAAATAATTTAAAATTGCTGTAATATCGTTAGACTTTTATTTCAATAACACCTAAAATACTTGATAAAACTTCACGCGTTTAATATCTAATACTCAAAATTTGTAATTTGAATGATTAACAACAACAAAGACAACAAACTGTTTATTACACCAAGAAATAAAATACAATGACGTATAAACGATAACGTTCGTTGTCGAATTATTTTCATTCAACATATGTTGTTATCGAGTTAAAATGTTTCAACTAATCGATATTGAGCGAGAGTCGTACATCACAAAAAGTCGTGTTTTGTTTGGTGTGTCGCAGGTGGGCGTGATGCTGAAGCAGTTCCTGCCGCAGCTGCAGACGACGTTCCTGAAGGCGCTGAGCGACCCGACGCGGCTGGTGCGCATCAAGGCGGGGCTGGCCATGGCGCAGCTGGTGCTCATACACAGCCGGGCGGACCCGCTGTTCCTGGACATGCACAACACGGTGCGGACCACCGAGGACCCGGGCATCAGGGAGACCATGCTGCAGGTGATTGTTGGAAATGAGAGCTTGATTGTCTCGTAAATAATGTTAGTAGCTGTTAGGTGATTCGAGAAATTCTAAAACTGTCATCAATTCCTTAGAGCATTCAACCGACCGGAGACGCCACGCGCGCTTATTTCTTTGTGAAAAAGTCTGACACATTCTGCGCGCGGAAACAGGAAACACAATAAGTATTAACGCGGCATTCTTTAAACACGTCGCTATGAACACTTGATAATTATCAAACGCACACGAGTATAAGCAGTTTGACTGGCAGTCTTATGCTTTTGGTAGAAGTGTTCGCGCCTGTCAGTAGCCATTACTATCGGATTAATGCTCTAAGTACAATGCTGACTATAATCCACATTATATAAATAAACAATTTGAATAAAACAAACACAATGTTTACCACCAGGCCCTCCGCGGCATCATCACAGTGGGCGGCGACAAGATGTCGGAGCAGCAAGCCCTCACCATGCTGTCCACGCTCACCAGCCCCGCCATGCTGGGTCACAGCGACGACCCCCCTCGCGGCCAGGTGGGGGGTTGTCTCGGAGCCCTGCTGCACTGCCTCCCCCCCACTCACCGCGACGCCGCGCTGCTGCACCACATCCTCGCCCCCCCCACCAACAACTCTGCACACGCTGATGATTGGCTGCTCCAACACGGGAGATCCTGCGCTCTGTTCGTCGCTCTCAAAGAGACCCCGGAATGCATTTACCGCGACCACTTCGAGGAGAAGATTGATAAGGTAAATTAAATCTTTATTGATGATCATATGATTGAATCTAATATTGTACGCCTGGATTAAGGCAGAATTGAATGTGTATATTTCTTAATTCAATAAACCAACCGGAGTGGCCACTGACAAGCGACCTCCTTGCAACAAATATAAAACTGAATAATATATTAGTCTTACAATACTTGGTGTACATGTTACCTCATCCCACTCGCAAAATGTGTCTGTTTCTTGTGACTTTTTTTACATAGAAAAAAGTGTGCTTGGCGTCTCCAATTGATTCCATGCGCTAAGGTATATTTTTTATTGTATTTTTGCCATCATACAATAAAGGCTTTAAACTTTATCTTTAAGGTGTTGTTGGGATACCTCGCCAGCGATAAAATACCAATCGCGTGTAATGGCATTCGCGGTATCGGATACCTGATGAAGTATCTGCTGCAGAATGACAGACCTATTCCTCAGAATATACTCTCGCAGTTTGTCAGGGTGAGTCTCTTTATTTTTATGTAATTTTGATCGCATCAAGACGTTAGTTGTATACTATTTTCAAATGACCTGTTTGAAGTTTTTATATTCATCGTTTAGGATTACGACTAAAATTATCACTTGACCACAATTTTATACGTTAATATTTTCAAACTATGTGACTTCGAGATGTGTGTTGAACGGCGAATTAATTTTGTCATTAATTCGGTTGTTCCTGCAGGCTGTTTAGTTCTGCTTGTATGAGTGTACGGGTTTCCGAACTCTTTGAAAACGAACATAACAAATATCGAATGAAGTTTGCAATCTTACTATAATATTATAAACGCGAAAGTTTGTAATGATCTTTGTTACTCTTTCATAGGAAAACGGCTGAACCGATTCGGCTGAAATTTGGAATTGAGATTGCTTAGACCCTGGAACAACAGATAGGCTATATTTTATCCCGGCATTCTTATGAGAGCGGAGCCACAGCTAGTTTTCATATAAAATGACGTAGGTAACAAATAGGTCGAATATGTTTTCCAGAGCATGAACCACAGCAGCAACGAGGTGAAGCAGCTGATGGCGAGCGCGAGCGCGCTGGCGGGGCGCAGTGCCCAGCTGGCGGGCAGCGGCGCGGAGCTGCTGCGCGCGCTGCTGCCGGCGCTCGTCAACGGCACCAAGGAGAAGAACACGTGCGTGCGCGCCGGCTCCGAGCTGGCACTGCGGGCCGTGCTGCGCCTGCCGCACGACGACACCTACCACCAGGTATGTGGCTGCTGCACAGAGAAATAACACAGAACACCTGAAATAAGCAATCAAGTCGTGACTCGATCAATAGGGCCTTTGACGTCATGATCAGTACGGAACTTTTCGACGCGTTCAAGCACGTGTTTTGATTGATCAAATAATAATTTAAAAAAATTCTTAGTCGGACAAATGAAGTGTTGAGTAATCAGGTGCATTAGTTTTTCGTATAAGGCAAAAGTTATTTTCTTTTAATATGTAGGTAATTAATTTCATTTTATAAATTAACATTAAGATGGGTCCCTGATCTGCCATCATCACAAAGCATCACTTTTTAACTTCTTTACTCGTCACTAGATGGCATATACCAAAATTACTCAACCAATCACCCTCCCACTTCACCGCGACTCTGCAACACTGTTTCTAGGGGAAAAAATGATAGGGCCTCTCCTCTCTATATTTCCTCCGTCTGTCACTGCAACCAACTCAAATCGGGACACTCCCATTCTTAAAGAACACGCATGCCCTATGTACGGGACACCTTTAGATGCTTGATAGAATTGATAGTAAGAAAAGATGATATAAAAGAAAAGAATTTATTGGTCCGGAAAGAAGTGATAGAATGATACAATTAATGATATTGAGTACGCGTCCGCGTGTGATAGCGATTAACGTAAACTGAATAAATTTAACATTATAATAAGTAAGCGCCGCAAAGTAAGCGATTTGTACGGCATGGCGCCCGTACACCCTGCTAAACTATCGAGCTCATCTGCTGACAGTATGCTACATTTTGATGTTTTTGCAGCAATGCCTGTCCCTGCTGGAGGAGGGTGCCCGCGAAGCCCTATCGGACGTGGTGAGCCGCGTGCTGCGGCGGCCGCACAGCGACGCGCGGGACGACGACCTCGACTGCACGCTGCTCACCTGACCGCACTGCGTGTCTGATCTGCGTGACGTTATAATATATACGATCTAACTTACTAGCGTGTTTTATTGCTGTCTACCTCTTTTACTGATCTAACAATACACGACTGTCGAGGCCTCGAAAATACTCAAAGCAATTTACGGCAAAGAAATATTGATAAATAGCTGTTGCCCGCGGTTCCGCCCGCGTGCACCTCGGTTATATCGCGCCTGAAACTAGGCTATGTTTGACTCCTAATGCATAAATATATCCATACCAAATTTCATCACAATCGGTCCAGCAGTTTAGCCGTCAAACAGACAGACAGACTTTCGCATTTATAATATTAGTATGGATTTATTAGTTAATCCCCACTATTGGAATGATTTTGAAATACAAAGAGTGATCAGCCATAAAAATGTTAATCTCCGAAATTGTGCTAATCTTTCTTATAATTATATCAGTATAGGCCAGGATATACTTATGTTGTACATTTGCAAAAAAAATTTGAAGCCAAGCCATACCCTATACAAATTTAATGAAGTGATAAATAATCATGACATTGTCCAGTTGAGAGTAACTTGATAACATAACAAAACAGACTATGAAAATATTGCTTATCACAAGTGTTGTTTGATGGCAGTAAAATATTACATTGTTAATTTGCTGTTCTAAGCCTAATATGAATAATAGCAAATCCTGCTGGGGTTCTGCAGGTGAAGCTTTTCTAACGGTGATCCTTGCAATTTCTCTCTGCATAAAAACCAACTGCAGACTTATCAGATAAATGCTAGTACAGCGCACTCTCCAGAGATTCGGCTCGTATCACCGAGAGGTTGTTAGAGCCATGCGAGGTGGAGGGAAGTTATCAGATAACTGTGTAGAGGCGAATGATCATTATGGTAACTAACTCTAGCCTTGATTAACATAAAAACCCATTTGTTGTAGGTATACAGATAGTTAATGATTTAATTTAAATTTACGCCGCAACATTATGGTGAGAGGAGGCCTTTTTGATACACAAATATGCCCTGTACTGTATAATAAGTTAGTTAATTTTCCAAGTTTGTGATATCAAATAAACAATTTTTCTTTCTTTCTTTCTTTCTTTCTTTTGGTGGTGTTAAATCTGCAAAACATTAAGGAATACAGCAATTATAAAACACACCTTTATTTACTTCAAGTTAATGTTTAGAAACTAAAACACTATTAATACATACAGAAAATAAATGCATATCATATTGTTCATGGAATGTTACATGATCTTTAAGTCTTGATACCTATAATTGCAGTAATAACACAAATTCACCATACCACCACCATAAGTAATATCCATTTAATCTTCGAGACACTGAGACAGCAAAGTACATAAACAATTAGTACTTTGATAGTTCATAAAATTTAATGCATAGGTCAAAGAGAATGACTGATAAGTCTCAACTCCAATCAAGTGAAATATTATTTGGGTTTAATATATTAGAGAATACATAAACAAAGAGCTTATATCTAGGGAATAAAAATGGACAATAGACCACTCCAGCTAATCTTAGTGCCTACAGTTACAAATGTTACAATTAAATGTTGACCAGCAACATTTTTCATACTATTATTTTTTTTTAAAGAAAGTGTTTGCTTTTTGTGCCAGCCCAAAGTTCTGACAGCTATTTTTAAGTGTACAAAAATAATATTACACAGACATATTGCACTTATAACTCGGACTGTTTGAGTTTCTGTGTGAAGCCCCTGTCTTGTAACAGGTCATTGCACTCCGATCGCTTCAGGTCTGACAGTGAGATGCGCTCCAACTCCTGGTCGGCTTCTCCTAGCAGCACCAGCTCAGGGGGCGCGCCTGTGATGAACTTCACTTCCACTCTGTCATATTTAGGGGCGTCATTTAGCACGAAATCTTTTACTTCTGGAAGACGGTTTAGTGAACAGCCTCGGCAGCTCTGTAAAAAAAAAAAAAATTTTGGTTATTTTTAAGCTAACGTTTATCCTATAAACTGTATCTGTATCTTTATTACATAATGAACTGTAAGATTTGTAATTATGCATATCGGATGAATGCATACGCCTACAAATCCTACAATACAACCATAAAAAAACTATTAGCGAAAGTCTTACTTCAATTCTTGCAGATTTAATATCTGAGTTTTCATATGCAGATACCGCAGCTAATACTACAAAAAATACAAACAACTTCATTTTACTGGTTATAATGCCGATCGAGCAAACTGTGCACCCTTGTAAAACTAAACAAAATACCAAACCAAATCCAATCCAACCAATTTGATAAGAAAACAGTGAAAAGCAAAGTGAAGTGAAATCAAACAAATCAATCAAAGTGAAATCGAAATTCGAAAACGTCAAATGGGATTTATGATTTCATTTTATTTTTTATTAAATACTTTTTACGGCCATGGAAACTAGTTCTTTAAGGCCTTTATTGAATTTATTAATCTTCTTCAGGTGCCTTACCACCATCTCTTAAAACCATGCAAGAACGATTGAGTAAGGGAGATGTCGCCTTACATCACGTAGCGCGCTACCCCGCTTACTCACTGGAACTTGCATGGTTTTAAGAGACTGTAGTTTAACCCCCCAGTCCTACAAGTCAAGTCAGGTGGCCTACTATCATCTCTTAAAACCATGCAAGATTTTCGATTTGACATGACAATCATGACATGGCTCCTTACCACAGTCTCTTAAAACCATACAAGACTGATTGAGAAAGGGTGATGGCGCCTTCCGTAGCCCGTATGTATGATTGAAAGACATTAAACAGCGATTATAAAAATTAGGTATCTAATATGTTAAAATGCATATTTGAAAGAAAAAAAGGTTTATTTCGGCAGTCGTGTATGCCAAGCGTGTAGTTGCCTCGCAAATGTTTGCCGAACACTTGGATTTGTGAAAAAAACCGACATCAATGCCGAAAACTCGGCCTACAACGTCACAAACAGCAAACAGCCATCCACACGTCACGTCGTCGGTGAATGCTATTATTCTAGTGAAGTGTTCGGCCAGCGTATGGATGGGACATACATAAGAGATGATGGTAAGCCACTAGTGTCGGTTACGTACGTGACTTTTATATTTGTCATCAAAATCATCTCTATTTAGTTTGTGATCAAAATCTCCAAGTTATACCTAAATGAAATAAACCGCCATCAAGAAAATTATTTTAAAAATGGCTTTAAACAACTAGTTTCCATAGCTGTATATAGTATTAAAATTTTTTTTTGATGCCATTGATGACTGACACATGTCACATTGCCAAGAGCACATTGCACAGAGTGCACAGAAAAAAAAAAACAAATAAAAATCACAAATGTCACAAATACACAGACAAAAAGAATGGTATGATTTTCGCTTCGCTCGCGCCTCGCGCTAGTTCGCCATTTTTACCTAGTATCTGTGTCTGTGATTTTTACATATCAAACAGAATAGCTGTGCAAATGTTTGTTTGTGTTGTGTTGTGGTGCTGGTGTTATGTATGTTAATTGATAATCGAAAGCCACATTTTTATTCTTGCAGTTTTGCGTGGTGACTGTTTTTTTGTGTATGCAGCGTTAGTATATTCACAGAGTAACTACCATTTATGCACTATTTATTGCAAATTGCATATTGCAGTGTGCAGTAACTAAATAACTACCTTCAGGTCTTTGTTTAACTAGTTACCCTGCCTGACTGAATAATTTGTATCGTTTGCCTGGCTTACACAATGGATCCTAAACACAAAACAGCTATACAGAATAATTTTAGATCCTTAGTCGCACAGACAGATCTGCATGTGATGGTGACAACCCTTTACGAAAAGGGAGTATTTGCAGAGAATATGATAGAACAATACAAGGTTAGTACAAGCAGTTTGGTTGGAATTCTTAGTAAATGTACCTAATGCTTATGTCTCAATTACAAACTACCTACAAATTTCACTTATAATGCTCAGATTTCTTGCCTGATATTGATATAAGTACCTCTGTAATTTAATAGTGAGACAGAAAGTGTCGAAAGAGAAATTTTCACCAATTAATGGTTTATTTGAATAAAAAAAAATGAGATATATAAAATCACTAAAAAATGGCTTATTGTTCTTGACAGATTGCCATGAAGCAGAAAAGAGAAATAAAATGTTTAAAGTATTCCTTTTTGTCAAATGTAAACTGATTTCTGGTTATTTTACATCACATTTTGAGATTAAGTGTAGAGAATAATTTTGTATATAAGTTAAGGAACAAAAAAATATGTTAATGTTAGTGGACCTCGAGCTTCAAAGTAACCAGCTAAAGATGCAAACAGGAAAGCACTGAAGGATATGCATTGTACATAATCCCATTCTGGTAATGAATTCGAAAGCATATTTCTTCCAGGTTGATCATACTGAGATTTCTTCCATAAATTTAAATTTCAGAATCCCCACATTAGTGAAACCACACACAAACGAAATTTCTACTTACATTTAATGCGTCGAGGACCAAATGCTTTTGGACATTTAATTGACACATTGTGGGAGAATGGCATGTGGAACTTGGCCAGAGATCTGGACCCTGAGGGGCAATTCCACGAGCGGCCTCGGAAGAACATTGCGAGTAAGTTGATTTTAATGATACAATAATGTAAATACATGTTTAAGCTCATTTTTAACACGCTTTTATTAGCATCACCTGTATGTTTGTTTGTCTGTTTGTAACCAACTTCTTTGAATTTGATTTTGACCCAATTTGAATGGAAAGATTTATTTTAAACTTTATAGACTTTTCGAAGACCAATAACAATACAATAGTTTAATAAGTTTGTTTAAATTATTATCCATTTTAGAATCTCCATATATTTTGTTCATTACTCGTGCGAACATTATGGAAACAAACAAAAAAAAACATAGTTTAAAAAAAAAACAAAAAAAAATATGCTTTAATGATCACATTGAACTTAAAAGTGGAAAATAAATAGGTAGTTTGAAAAACGCTTTTTCCACAATAATAACAATATAAGTACAAAAGGACCCAAAAGTTCGACATGCTTCCTATAATTTAGGACCCTTAATTAAGATAATAAAGATTAGTATTATTGTGGTAAAAGTGTGTGGGGCTTCATGTTTTTGTCTTTTTTTGTTTGTGTGAACATGTTCTAAATAAATGTATGGTGAGCAATTAGTTGCACTATGAACTTATAGCATGGTCCGACAGGCACTTAAATGAGCATGTGGGAATTGAGCCTAAATTGAGTTCAATCAAATAACACACTGATACTGACAAATTTACTTCATGTCAATATTTAAACAGTGTCATTGTTTTAGGAGCCAGTAATGATGAGGGTAGCTTTATTAGTTTGAGCACCAAAAAAAAGGAGAAAGCCAAATCTGACGCAGAGACAAAGAAGGGTATGTATGTGTCAAGCATGAACTCCAGATTCCACACACAAAAATAATTTGTGCCTATTCAAGTCATCATCGTATCGTGTAGGTGTCATGGTCACTCGACCATGCACACCCTGGTTTCAGAGTTCTTTGTAACCGCCTTTAAGCCTCTGATGTGGTTTCTTTAACAAGTACCGGGTGAAATCCAGGACCAACCTACCTTCTGAAGCATGGAATTATTACTATTATCAGGCAATCTGGTGTTTCACGCCTGCAATGTCCTAAACAAACTGGAAACAAAACATTACCCCAGGTCTACAGGCAATTACCTTAACCACTAAGGCAGTCCTATTAAAGTTATTTATTTTATATATTTTAGTGCCAGTAGCTCCATCACCCCCTCCCCTGCCGCCAATGCCAGAGTTGCCAGTGCAGCCTACATTGACAGAGCCTGCTCCAGTGAATGACACACCACCTTTTGTTGTAAAGAAATCTACCGAGCATATTGCAGATGAAGGCAGTGGTAAGTGTTGACTAAATTTGTGATTATGGGATATAATCACAAATATAAGCACAATCTTTTTTTTTAAAACAGATAGTGTCAGATGATGATGAAATAGGCCAAGATTTACTTTGTTTGAAAAATACAATACTTAGTTGGTTGTTGATTGAAGTAAAATTTAATCATCTATTTAAACTAGTATCCCCTCGCGGTTTTGCCTATGTGGATGTGGATTATCATGACCAAAAGTAGCCTACTTCATACTTCAAGGTATCCATGCCAAATTTCATTCAAATCCATTGCTACATTTTTACGTAAAAGATGGAATAAAACACACATATTTTTACATTTAAAATATAAGTAAGTGTGGATTTAGGCAGCTGTTACTACACTACAACTGATCTACCTATATCAATTGAGAGTAATTTCATAGAGATTTCATAGATTATAGAGAATAAAGTCTGTATGGCGTGTATTCCATTAGTGGACCTCTCGACTACTGTGTATTGTAGACATCAAGATGTACAACGTGCGCGGCGCGCGGCGGCAGCGCGTGATGCTGCTGTACACGTACATGAACTTCGAGCACGACATCGAGAGCCCGCGGCGGGGCGCCGACCGGGACTCCCACAACCTCAAGTACCTGTTCCACGAGCTGGGGTTCGAGGCCGTCTCCTTCTTTGATCACAAAAAGGAGGTATGCATTATACCCGACACATTTATTTATTTATTTATTTTTATTTATCTATTAGCACATATTACAAACTGCAGTCACAAACAATACAGTAAATAAAAGGTTCATTTTGTTTCAAACTAGACTACAATCCTAAGATATATGTGCGTAAATGCTTTTATGTAACGAAAGACAAGATTATGATAATCAAGGTGTATCAATAACAAATTGAATTATTGAAGTGCTTACATAATTAAAATTAATCTTAAAAAGATAAGATACTACTACATTACTAGTGTGAGCGAGATAAAATGTAAGACAAAGTAATAGTTTGTCTCGCTTACACTTTGGTCAACTTATTTGCCGTTACCTGTATGTACGGTTAGTTGAATTAGTTTGTGTCATGCATTTCTTAAAAGCTATTGATGTTATGTTTATTTTCCAAATTTATTTAAACAAAGCCTGGCTGCCATGTTTCCTTGTCGGTAGCTTATAAGATTTTTGATTTGAAGAGCCTAGCGTTTTTCCAGTTTATTCCTTTTCAATGATTTGTCATACATTCAAAATCTTATTCGTTACTCATCCAACTCGAAATATAAAAGTTTAAAATATTCGTAAATAAAACTAAGTATATTTTTGATAAAAGCTTATACTGCACCATCAAATCTAGGATCATGAAAAGCATACCCTGGACTATGAGGCGTAAGCTGATGCGATTATAACTTAAATGAAGTATTCCAAGTAGGTACACATAACAGCAGTCCAGCTCCAATGTGTTGTATTCCAATAGGAAACGATGGCCAGCCTGCGCAACTTGTCGAGCACGCTAGAGGGCGCCAAGTGCGTGTTCGTGGTGGTGTCCTCGCACGGCTACGACCGCTACGGCTCCTCCGACAACGACTTCCGCTGCAGCGACGGCAAGCTCATCTCCTTGTACGACTTCATCGAGCACTTCAGCAACAAGGCGCTGCCGCAGCTGAGAGGGGTGCCCAAGGTGTTCATATTCCAGACGTGCAGGTAATATGCTCATTATTTTCTTTTATCTTTTTTAATTTTATGAAAAAATCTAAACCTCTCGTTTTGATTACCTCAATTAAGACAGTTTTAATTTTGTTACTTTAGTGTCACTATGTGGCTGACACGAGTTTTTCTTTAAACTTATTAATTGCAGTTAACATTATTTAATAAAAACCGACACGAGAGCGAGAGCACGCAAGACGAGGCAAGGGGAGCCGAGGATAAGCGAATGTATCCTATAGGTACATTCTCATTCTAGCCATGTCTCGTGTGCCCTCGACGAGAATATACAACCGCCATTACGCACCTGCCTTTACCAACAATTTATTTTCCAGAGGCAAAAAAGACCAGGACTGGTCCCACGCGCCGGCGCACGTGCGCATGCCGGCGCGCGACTCGGGCGGCGACCGCGGCCCCCACTCCTCGCACCACCCCCACCACCCCCGCCACCCCCACCACTACCACCACGCCCCCCACCACGACCAGTTCGACGGCGCGTGCTCCGCGCTACCGCAGCTCGCCCACTCCAGGATATACTCCGATATACTCATTGCGCACTCCACGGTGCCAGGTATTTTTCTCTTTTTTTTATAACTTTAATTAGGGCATCAAAATAGGCACCCGGCCCACATTATAAGAAGTGGCAACCGCTATCTTTGGACGTCTGTAACATTAGGGGTGTCACGTGCACGTTGCCGTGCATTAAGAAATTAGAATTGAAATAAAATTTAAGATTGTGAAGAGAAAAGTGTTCACTTTTAGTAAATAATGTCGATCTTTGAAATTTTACCGCCAAATCAGGACCATTATTAATAGTGCACCCTGGGCTCTGAAGCGTAAGCTGAGGATGCAACCGAAAAACACGTTCGGACGAAGAAGTTGATCTTTCGAAAAATAATAAAGTGATTGATTTTTTGATCTATATTTCGCAGGTTTCGTATCGAATCGCATCCCGGAGGAAGGGTCGTGGTACATCCAGACGTTATGTCGCGTGTTCGCGGAGCACGCGCACCACCTCCACGTCGAGGAGTTGCTGACGGTGGTGGACCAGCAGATGGAGGCCACCTACCGACTGCAAACCTCCTCCGTTGACAAGTGGGGCTTCAACCGCCGCCTCTACCTGCTGCCCGGGCAGGACAAATGACGTCTTCAGATCAACCATAGTGTTCACCATAGATCTCCGGACTGAGTGGAAGCGATTATTGTTTTTGTGCTATATTTTGACGTGGGACTGTCTGGTAAGGTGTCGCGGAGTTTGTCGTGATCGCCATTGTTGGTGCCATGCATTTAGCGTTTGATTTGACTATGTTGGTGTTCTTTGACGGACATCATTATTTCAATGATGTATTATATTATGATGTATTTTTCATGTGATTGATGTATTTCAATGATGTACGATTTCGCAGAGGAACGCCGAACTCTCTCTTTGCAACCTTGACTCTGAATACACTCGTGTATTCACTTTTTTCATGAAATATATTGCGACAAAAACGCAGTTGTGCTATTTGAGCATCTGTTTCCACTTGAACATTTATGACGTTTTTTTGGCGCCGTCGCTCGCAATGGAAATAGTGGGAGACTATTGTCCCAGTATTTCTATCAATGAAAATACATAATGGAAATAGAGGACCCACCGCCTGAAACCCAAAGTCAGGGAATATTCATGGTATATTGTCTCAAACTAGTGCTATTTTCGATGGGTGCTTTAAATCGTTTTTCTGTAATGATACCTATCTCACTGCCAGATAGTTTAGAATTCAGTTAGCAAATATTATAATTTACTATTGAGATCTCATAGCCACATCTGTTGTGACAAATAGTACCTGGAGGTCTAAATATTGACATGTATAGAGTACGTAGTGGAGGTTTATTTAATTTTTTCTTTTTCTGAAGAATGAAATGGAAAAGAAATGTTTCTATCTATGTATTTAGAAACATTTTTTTTAGAATACTGCCTAAGACTAAAGATCAAGCTAGATAATCTAACATTACCTGGTTGTGGTTAGAGTGGTAGTTTTAATTACTGTTTCATTATTTGTTGTATTATAAATCTGTAATTATTTAGTGATGATCAAAATAATTTGATAAACAATTTATGTTGTTCTGATTAAAACTGGGTTCAACACATATTGAATTTGTGTAGACATATTTTTAATATCTTAAATTTTTTAAATCAATTTTTTCGAGTCTTTAGTCACCTAGTGCGACTACGCCAGCCTCATGAGAAACTCGAGGTGATATTAAACTTAAGTAAATTATAATAAAATATTTGTGATGCCGACTGAGCCATGAATATTGATACTGTGATTTTTTTTGATAATTTTACATGTGATTTCACTTTTACCATGCATTTATTTTAGCAAATGCAGTAAGTACGTACCATAATTTATAAGTGACACTTGTTAGAGATAAGCTAGGTAATAATTTTGGTATTGAATTGTACGTAATATTGTATTATATAGATCACTGATAATTTTAAATATACAAGCCTCGTAAAATTATTGTTGTTAAAATAATATTGCTCAAATGTGCTATATTTTATAATTCTTTTATAAACAGTATTGAAATAAAGCTTTTTTCTAACAAATGCGAATTCCTTATTTAATTATTACACCCTTACTATAAAAACTTAAGGTGATACCTCGGTGAACACTAGCGCCACCGTCATTTAAAAATAATTACTCACTAAAAACACAAGTTATCAAAAATCCCTCTGCTGTAATTATGGTTCTGGATCTGAAGTTAATTTCAAACATATTAAATTAAAATTCCCTATAGTTACAAATTGCATTATTGCTTAAAACGGCCACTTTTAGCAGTTTTGCAATTTGTAACTATATGGTACTATAGTTTAATAATTGAATATGATTAAAATTAACTTCAGATCCAGAACCATAATTACAGCAGAGGGATTTTTGATAACTTGTGTTTTCAGTGAGTAATGATTTTTATATGACGGTGGCGCTAGTGTTTACCGAGGTATCACCCACAACACACATCTATAATAAAAAATGAATAGGCAGCTGAACCGATTTCGCTAATTCTTTTTTTATAATATTCCTTGAAGTAAGAGGATCACTTTGTTATCCGGTATGAAGATTTAATATACAACTGGATAATGCAATCTTGCGATTTTTATAACAGGTTTGAAAAAATTCTCATTACTATCCGGTGGGCCGAACGCCTATTAAATTGTATTTAAAAATTAAAATTTATTGTCAAAAAATAAAAAACTTAATTTATCAAACTGATCACTTTTCTCCAGATTAGCTTTTCTATTGTTGGTCATTTTTAAAATATAAAACATTATTTTAGAAACTAGCCTAGGAGGAATAAATACAAAGGAACCTAGAACCTTAGATTCACAGGTTGTTCTTCTGGACTCTCGAAATTTTGTTTGGTTTTGTTTCTGCATACTGTGCTGCATACCCACAGAAATATTAATTTTTCTGTGGTGAGTGATATCAAATGTTTGTCATAATAAGTAAATTTATTAGTGTTATGCTCGTCGGAAAAATGTAATGTACATATTAGATATAGTTTCTCGGTAAGTGAATATTGTATATTCTTTTGAGAAATAAATTCTTTAAACCTAGAACCTACAGGTAAATAATAACATCAAAATATTAGTTTGGACTTTTTATTATAAATTTTGTTGAGCTTGTTGCAGCAGTTATTAAATGACATAAAATATTAGTGTGCTTTAAAAAGCATACATTTTATTGCTTACCATGAGCTTTCAACATTTGGTTCTGATCCGTTAAAAATTTTAGTAAAATCCAGTAAGTTACATTGAAGCATTAAGTCTTAATCACCGATCTGACACAGAGGAGACCAAGACACTCAGCTTGCTAAGGTTAAGCCACTGTCGGACGCAGTGCTGCGGCATATTATGTTTGACATAATCGTTACACCGCTCCACACGATTCGAGGGTTCAACAGATACCAGTTCACGCTTCACCATATCTGCAAACTCCGTCATCTTCTCCAGCCAGCGCTGCATCGGGTCGATAAGCGAGCTCTGGTACAGCCAGTCCAGTATGGAAGTCGACCACCACGTTTCCGATGACTTCCAATCGTCGTCGACGACGCCGTCGTACCAATTCCTCTTCGTGACTATAGTCTCGTGGTATTGCGTCCATTTCGTGCAACATTTGAGCTTGCCGGCGTGCGACTCCATTTCGAGGAGGACATCGACCGTCGCCGATTCCAGTGTGGAGTTGTCGACGAAGGGGAGCGGGGCGGACACGCTCCTCGACAGGGCGGAGTGGGGCGCGGCGGGCGTCAGCGAGTGGCGGAGCGCCATGTACTGCAGCGCCGGCAGCCAGGCGTGCGCCAGCAGCAGGGTGGACGTGAGGCAGGCGGCCAGCGCGGCCAGGTAGCCGGCGGCGAGCGCCAGGCAGGCGGCCAGCAGCTCCTGCGCGTGGTGCGCGGCGCCGCTGGCCGCGAGGTCGCCGTACGTGAAGAACCCTCGAGCCCTGGCCTGCCGCAGCGCCACTTGCCTCTCCAGCCATCGTAGACCCGACTCAAATGATTTTTCGTTAACAAAAACATTCCAATCCTGGGAACAATTATTAAATTTATACATTGTCATATTTGTCATGTATAATATAGTTTTCTATATTTCTTATAGAAAAACAAACATCTTAATTTTAAATATGTGTATTTGTAATGGTAAAAGGAATCACACAGAACATATTTTAATCATTCCCTTTTCATCTAAAATACCAACTTCACCATAAGCGTAAGAGTAAAAAGGTTATACTTTTCTATGAGGCACACAGTACATACAGATATTAATAAAATAAAATGCACACATATAGAAAAGAGCAATAACTCACTATAGCATCAAGGAAGTCCACTTCTAACTTCTTAAGCTGGTTGAGCTCCAAGCCTCCCGATGCCGCCCACTCTGAACATATTACTTCGTCGTCCTCACCGTCATCTTGCAAGAATTTGTTGCCTACCATCTGTAAACGTGTTATATTGTAAATACCTAAATCTAATAAAGTAAAATCTAAATGGAATTAATTCAGACAAAGCCATGGGAAACAGATACTGGATGAAATACATCATCAAAATATAGCCTGAGGTCTCCATAAACATAGTAAGTATCTAATCATTTTCCTCAGTGGTCTATATCTAATGAACCAAAATAAGTATAGAATTGAAACTTTTATAAGGTACATAATACTCTCTCTATATATATATATGTAATAAATTTCATAACACATTTCTAATTGTATTATCTGCTGGCCACATTCCAGTACTACCTGACTGTCTAGTTTGTGTATTACTAACTATTATCGTATTACTAACTAGCTGTTGCCCGGGGCTCCGCTCCCGTGGGTATTTCAGGATAAATTATAGCCTATGTGTTGTTCCAGGGTTTAAGCAATCTCCATTCCAAATTTCAGCCAAATCGGTTCAGATGTTATCCTGTGAAAGAGTAACCATACAAACTTTCTTGTTTATAATATTAGTAGGATGCTGCTAATACCAACATCAACAATAAAGAAAGAAGCTGTCTGTGCTGGTGTAAACCATTGGTGCGCGAATCTGACTAGCACTACAAACTCACCAAAGAAACGAGAAACAGGTCAGCAGGCGCGGTGGTCGTGAGGTAGTCGGGGTTGCAGGCGTTGAGCCGCTCCAGGTACAGGATGGCCAGCACCAGCGCGCACGGGGACACGCAGGCCTGCCGCGCGATGGCAGCCGCCGCGTCGACGTGCAACCGCCGCAGCGACCGCCCGCGCTGCGACACAGACCACAGCTCGCACGATACCTCTGCAATCAAATCAAACATTTTATTATTATCCTTTAGCTCCTAGCATCTATAAATGTTACACGTCAGCGGGCTAACTCTTACTGTGCATTTAGAAATAAAAGTTTTCCATTGTTGCGAAAATTATTTATTTATTTAGCCGCGTAGTATTATGAGGAAGATAGAGCGAGACCTTTTGTTTTTGGATTTTAATTCTAATGAAGTAGCAATAACTTTGTTGTATCATTGTTTTTATTCAGTTCGCCTCGGCAGTAGGCACTATTTCGCGCCATCTAAATATACGTTGTTTAAACCATTTATTTTTTTATTTCTTCACAAGCATTTACTGACAAATGATGACAGAAGTCAATATATTTGTACTTGGTAATTGTGAATGTAGGTTAAGAGAATTTATATAACTTCATGACAATAATTATTTATGTATTGTATAGCCCTCCTGTTTCCTGCCTCTAAACTACGCTCCTTTAAATAGTCAACAGCTTCACTCATGTGCTGAATAGTGTAAAGGATAGACTTAAAGTAGTAGGTTTTTTCCACCAGACAACCAAGAGGATGTGCAAGAGTGGGAAT
Organism: Apomyelois bistriatella; assembly: GCA_947044815.1. NCBI lineage: Eukaryota > Metazoa > Arthropoda > Insecta > Lepidoptera > Pyralidae > Apomyelois > Apomyelois bistriatella. The sequence goes on from OX345690.1 coordinate 15,574,649, forward strand.
GGTGCAGCAGTTGCATTTAATGATAATCAAAGCAGTAATAAATTGTAATACATTTGGTATTGAAATAAAATAACCATGTTCAACTGCCACTGTGGTCCATTTTTTTGGCCACATGATGATTTGATATCTAACACAAAACTAAACTTTCTAAAATAATTTACATGATCTGAAAAGACATCATATATACAAGCAAAAAAAGTTTAATTTTATAAGTGAAAGTTATGAATGCAAAAGTGAAAGCCCCCTTTCTATCATATAACCGAATACTGACACTGATCGCAGTTATTTTCAACACATCTTAATTTCAAAACCTTAGATCGAGATTATGTGAAGCCCCCTACACATTTTAATAATCTTGCCAACCCCCCATTTTGTGCATCAGAACTATCAACTTACAAAAATCTATATCTATACATAGTTTAATTTGAAGTTGCCAGCATTGTGTCTGTCTGTCTGTGCATAAAAATCTTAAACACTAACAAATGGATTTTCATGCGGTTTTCACTAATAAATAGAGCAATTCCCAGGGAAGGTTTAAGGTATTGATACATATAGTGTTTTATATATAAAAACTAATTATTTTAATGTGGTACGAAGTTCGCCGGGTTTCCTAGTAAATTATAAAAAACAAATAAGTACCAGTAACAGGCAGACTCAGACACGGCAATGTTGGAAGTTGTCCATAGTAGAGTGTTTTAGTGATTCGTTTCAAGAACTCTTTGTGGTCTCCCATGCTCTGCAACAAATGTGCTCTTGTAAAAAATTATTAACAACTCCCAATAAACAAAAAAACGTGGCACTCGAGGACTGCCGCGGTAAAGCTATTTTAAGCACTTTAAAAAAAAAACAACATGCAATATGAACTCTCCGCCGAGCTACATGGTAGGCGGAGTGCATGGTACAGGGGTATTAGGTTTAGTTTTCGTTACGGAATTTCTTGATTTGTTCGCTTTGCCGCACTCAAAGCCAGCGATAAAAGCAATGCAATGCAGCTTAAAAAATTCAGTCTATCCACTTAGAACTTATAGAAACTCAACTTGAACAATGGAATGGAAGGATGGACTTGCTATTCCTGTATGCATATAGGTATGTTAAATGTGTTGACCAATTACTGACATAGGTTGAACCGAAATGTGTAACAAACACTTGATCATGTGCAGATTTCACGTTATTTTGTTTGGTTATAAACTAGTTAACATGCCAGTATGAAAACAAATATTGGAGCAATAAGTGAGATCAACGAAGCGGGTGTTGGTTGAGAGTACGTTGGCATATCTTATTATGCATTGAATGTGACCTCATTGTTTTTTTACCTTTATTTTGGACCTGGAGCCTTCCCGTTTTCTCTTCGATACATTGGACATGTTTAAGTAGAGATAATTTAGATCTATTACACTTAAAAATGAAAAGAAAATTTGGAAAGTTTCTTTTTCAACGCTTTCGGTTTTTTTTTAGTTTCTCATTAAAAAACAGCTAGACCGAAAAGAGAATATGAAATGACGTCATTTTTATCAGCTGACAGTACTGACATTGAGCATTGATTGAAAAATAAGGTCTAAACTTTTTAATCCATGGAGTCGATCGCAGATATAAAACTATAGAGCACTAGCTGTTCCCCGCGGCTTCGCCCCGCGTGGGTCTCGGTTATATCGCGCCCAAAAGTAGCCTATGTTTGACCTCAGGTCGTTAACTACATCACTACCAAATTTCATCACAATCGGTCCAGCAGTTTAGCCGTGAAGAGATGACAGACAGACAGACAGACAGACAGACAGACTTTCGCATTTATAATATTAGTATGGAATATGGATTCTTTGGGAAAACCATCATGCGTGCATGAGCATGTAATGTGTGCTAGAGGTGAGACGTATTTACTGGAACAGGTTTTCGGAATAGGTTTTGGCTTGGACGCGTAAGTACGCGTTCCCGCACGCGAGTCTTTTAGCGTATCGAGTATTTACGAGTACGGCGACTTCACCGGTACGCGCAACTCAAAAACTCGGAAGACGTTGTCGGGAAACTTCGGGATCGCTCGACTCGCCCGCTGCCACACCGAGCCGCCGAGCGATGTATTTCGGCGAGTAATTGTTTGTTCAAATAACACTTTTAGTACAAACACAATAAGGTCATTTTCTTTTGGTAGCATATTTGTTTTGGTGTGATAATAATACTTGTTGTTTACTTAAAATTTGCAATTTTAAAAACAAACAGTAGGTTGATTATATAAACGTATTGAAAAAAAAACAAGAGAACCTAAAATAAAAAAAAAGATTAAGAATAACTTTGTATATAAAAAAAATGTAAATAAAAATAATCAATGTATATAAAATGCTATTTCATAAATATATATTTTACTTAAATACACTTTTTGATTGAAATTTTAATAAAAACTGCTGACAATCCTAAGTCTGTATAAAGTATGAAGGGAAGTTTTTAATCGCTAAGTATTAGAAAAATTGGTTAAAAAAAATACGAAGTGTGAAGACTCGTACTTGTAAAACTAGTCCATAATGCCCATATACGCAAGACGCGCATTTACGGGAATCATTTGGTTACGCAATGAGTCCATTGAGTTGCGTACTCGTAAATACTCGTGGACCTAGTCTTTGGATCTAGTCTTTTTCTGGACGCGTACTCGCAAGACTCAGTCCGCGTTTTACCTAGTATGTCTCACCTCTAATGTGTGCCTTAGAACGATCCAACTATTTATTAAAATGAGTAAGCGAGACAGCGCAATACAAGATGTGCGACATCTCCCTCACTCAATCGTTCTTGCATTTAAGAGATGGTAGTAGGCCACCAAGCAAGTAGTAGGTTGAGGAAACAATGCAATCACATCACAAGACAAATGTCAAATTGTCAATGTCAAATTAATTGAACGTTGCGAATTATGCGATTGTCAAGTTGTCACAAGCAGGAAATCAATTTTTTTTTGCAAGAAACAAAATCAATGTTTCGCTGGGAGGAGCGCACAATCTCAGAAAATACAAAAGTATTCGCCTTTATAAACAAAACTAAGCATTTTCAAACAATAAAGAAAGGGATCGTTTCTATAAAACTTTTTAAAGTATATTTTTGCTCGTTTAATGTGTTAAAATAGAGCGGAGGGTGTGTTTGGGCTTTGTCAACTATATTGATTTTCTATATTTCTGAAAAGAACTGTAAAACCATGTAGAAAGAGAGCCGGTGGTCCATTATTTAGCTCTTTAGTGAAGCTAGTTTATTTGCACAAGAAACGTCGTTTGTTCAGTGTATTTTATAATGCGCGCTCATCATGAAAACTAAAAGTTTTCTGCTATTTTCAACATCTGTGTTTGCTATCAGTATTTTTCTGATAGTATTTCATTCCCAGCCACCGCAATCAATACAAACAATAGTGATACAAACCCATCAGCATATCAAGGACTTTCAGGTAATTACACAATGTTATATATTTTATGAAAAGGAAAATTCTATTTTGTACATATACTGGTAGTAATTATTAATAGAAGTAGTAGTTATAATACGGCGTTAATTTTCGGCATAATTACAGTTAAATAAAAAAAAAATCTTACTGTCCTTCAACAAATATTGCTTCTTGGGATTAAATTGCCAACAAGGAATCCTCTTCCAAAAAATACCAGCTTTTTTTCGCAATAATATGGAGGCTATTTTATAAAAACAACTATGTTTTACTATGACAGTATAATAACAATAAAAATTATCTTTGAAAACTTTAAATCTTTGTTTTATATGTTCTTCACTGGTGCTTAAAAATTGGTGAAAGTTGGAAGCGTTTTAATTTTTTTCTCAACAACCAAAGGGTCAATAGAACCCATAACATGATTATGAGGGGAATATTTAGGTTAAGGAGGTCAACCAGTAACTTTTTGGTGGGCTGTAAGCCTGTTTGTCTATTAACATACATACATATCATGTCTTTATCCCACATGGGGTAGACAGAGCCTAAGGCCATAAGACTTGACCATGATTAGTATGATGATAGTTGAAACAGGAAATCAATAGTGATGGGTTGCTAGCCGTATCACCTCATGTTTCCCCCATTTGCCGATTCCCGCAGTCTATTTGATAGAATAAGAACTACTTACTAAGCTTATTTTTTATTTTCATTCAACATATAAATAACATCAAAACAGGTGTCTATATCACCACAGGAGAACCTCCGAGATGTGGAGGAGAACCACCTTGTACAAGAGAAGCGCTACTTCAAGCTGCTGGGGCTGGACGGGCAGGTGGAGCAATGGCACAACACCACTCTGCCCGTGCTTGTCACATATGCTCGTGGTGATGGCCACGCGCTAGCTGTCAGCTTTGTACGAGCAGCACAACAGTTGCCATTCACTGTGCTGTTGTACAACTTAGGGTTAAAGCCTTATTCCTTGGGTGTGGTAAGTGAAATTTTGTTAGACTTTTTTAATAAGAAATGCCTTGGACTTGGTAGTCCAAGGCATTTCTTATTATAATAGTCTCTTTGATGATACTAAGATGCTTGTATAATCTAGCCCTCAGCTACCAGAGGGAACAATAGAACATGTTACACCCCGCTTGGGTGCTGAGGCACTAACTAGAGTCTGAGAAAATGATTGATAACAAAAGTAGAAACATGATCCGTTGCACATTTAACATGACATCATTATTTTATGAAATGGATTTTATCAAAATATCATTGCTTTATCCTTTAAATTACAATATCTTCCATGTAACTGCATTGTTCCACATGTACCCCTTTTTTAACTGGCTTCAAAAAATGGGGTTTCTCTCTTTTGCTCCTAGTGTAATCTAAGATTTACCATTTTTTCAAATCAAATCATTTATTTCATTTATTTTCCTAAAATTAATATATAATCTTAAATCCTTAATTTTTAATGTATGCTTCCAGGTGTCAAATTACTGCAACTCATCCAAGTGTGCCATCATAGACTTCGACCTGGAGGCCTTCCCCTCTCACGTCAGTGATGAAAGCATTCATGCATTCAGGCCTCTTATCATACAGGTGAGATATATTATAGCTACCCCAAAGTTATTACTAATAATTAAAATAAACTAACAACAATACTATATATTTAACAAGTCGTTTCCCGCTGTTTTACTAGCCTGTTGTGTATATTTACTACTAGCTGTTCCCCGCGGCTCCGCCCGCGTGGGACTTGGTTATATCGCGCCCAAAAGTAGCCTATGTTTGACCTCAGGTCGTTAACTACATCCCTACCAAATTTAATCACAATCGGTCCAGCAGTTTAGCCGTGAAGAGGTGACAGACAGACAGACTTTCGCATTTATAATATTAGTATGGATAGTCTTTCCCAAGAATAAGGCATCATATGCAGAAAAATTTCTCAAATTCGACTAGTAGTTCTAAAGTTATGTGTTCAATCAAACTCTATGTTTTATTATTATGATAACAAATACATATTACTCTCTCTCACTCTCAATTTCAAAGCTCACTAGTTATTTCAGTATAATTTTGGTGAATCATAATAAATAGATACTTATGATAGCTGATGGCACATGCTCATAATTGCAGGAGTTTAATTACTCTACGCCTACATTGACCTTAATAAGGCAATAGGTTATACACAAGTAGGTGTATGAATCACTTTTTTGTTCTTTTTTTGTTATGTCATATCAGAATTCTTTAAAACAATATCACAAATTGTTCTATTATTTATTTATTTTTAAATTATTTATTTGGATTTCTATTCCATCACATTTTACCTTCAATTAGTACATAAGGGATACATAACTGTATTGTGAAAGCATGCAGTCTGTAGCATTAGGTACGGATGTTCTCACGCGCTTGCCTCCTGGTCTCTTATCTTAATTCGCGTAACATTTAGTCTCACCTCACCGTCGTAATGCAATATTTGCATAGCGACGTTATCTTGAGCACACAACATGTCGTATCATTAGTGTCCTTAGCCTATTCTCCTATGCGTAGCAAGGCCAGGCATAAAAGAATAGGTTCAAAGCATCCTATTACGGCCGCATCCTGGCAACACTACAGGATATGGCGATAAGGAGGGGCAGCGGCCGACGGACATCCTCCGGCGGCAATTCTCGTTCGGACTTCACCTCTTACCTTAACCTTTTGCTAAACAAATAAATCCGTTTCTCCAATTTAGCGACTTTAAAATACAGTCCACACACATATACCTACATACCATCTTCAGCAGCATCAGATTGCGTGTTTTATCGAAGTCTGTAATGGTGGATGTGCCCAATAAAAATCACCGATGTGGTAAGAAATAAGAGCGGCGGAAGAATGGAAAAGTGGAGGTCACAATCCTAGAAAGCGGTTATCTGTCTCGAAATTTAAATTGAAATAGCTACTTAACAAGAAAATAACGTAAAAGAGCGTAGGAGTTAGCCTGTTAGCCATAGTTAATAGTATTAAGAAAACCAACAGCGTAACAAGTGTCTCATTGAATGTATATTCTAAAAAAGTCAATGGCAGGTTTTCCTATATTTTACATATTAAAATCGCTGAATCGTTTGTTCATGGAATTCATTGAATTTAATTAAATAAATTGAACGGACCCGTGAACGCAAAGTATTTTGTCAATGTGTAAGCCATCTGTTTGAAAATATATTTAGAAAAAAGGCTAGTTAGATGAGCTAGCCTCTAATGTAGGCAAAGACGGTGCTGAAGTCGAAGTGTATCCGACGCGTGCCAAAAAAATCGGCCTTGCATGTTTAGATTCGCAATATTGGACGCTGTTTTATTTGTGCTAAGTGCCATCCGATGCAGATCAAACTAATGACTGGGTGTGTGTACGTCACACACAGAAACGGCTAAACAGCTGGGGACCTTGACCGTAGTATCGCTGACGTAACTTTGGAATGTCTGAATTAAATGTTTTTTTTTTACAGAATAGTTATTATCGTTTCGTCAGCTAAAATATCCATACTAATATTATAAATGCGAAAGTCTGTCTTCACGGCTAAACTGCTGGACCGATTGTGATGAAATTTGGTAGGGATGTAGTTAACGACCTGAGGTCAAACATAGGCTACTTTTGGGCGCGATATAACAGAGTCCCACGCGGGGCGAAGCCGCGGGGAACAGCTAGTAATAGAATAATTTCATGACTCTTTTGTCACAACTGCTGATGGCAGTACGAAATAAAATATTTTGAATATGTAATTATCTTTCCTTAAACATAACTGATACTAAAGCTGATACTATACTAGTAAGAGGTATAACGCTGCCGACTGCCTATAGTTATGTCTTATCGTTATCGTTAATTGTCTATTGTTTTGTATACCGCCGTTATGCAAATAAGGAAAGTATTCAAGCATGTGTTCGATTGTGGCACAGATTCATTTATGTTTTTTTTATACAACAATATGCAGTCATGGACCGCGAAAGATATTATTTATTTATAGGAAGATCAAAAGCCACTTTTATATTACAAAAATAATATTACTGTGATATAAAGTAAGTATTACTACAGGTCCTTATGACCTACCAAATTGTGGCCTAGGATCTGTCGCAGAACTTTATCTTTCCAGTAATTTGAATTTCTCTCGAAAGCATAAAAATGAAGTAATTACTTTTTATCATGATGCCCATTATTGTTGAAGTAAAGATACATGTATGTGTGTTCAGCACGCTCTGAGTCGCGTCGGCGGCGTGGTGTTCTGCGAGAGCACGCAGCGCTGGCGCGGCAGCGTCAGCGAGCTGTCGGCGCTGTGGGCGCGCGTGAGCGGGGCGAGCGGGAGCGGAGCGAGCGGGGCGAGCGGGAAGGGAGCGAGCGGAGCGCTGGGCGTGCTGGCGTGGCCGCTGCGGCCGGCGGTGACGTCGCTCACGCACCCGCGCATGTTCCACTACTTCCACGCGGACATCGACGACTTCCTGTTCATGCAGATGGTGGACGTGTCGCGGCTGGTGGTCGCCAACAAGCCCGCCACCGCCGACGTCATGCGCCCTTGGGTGCAGTGCGCCCTCACCATCGACTGCATCATGCCAATAGGTCAGTGCCGCTGGTATTTAATTATCAACTGAGGAGGAAAAACAAAATATATAAGTATAGTTTTCTCTTTATAGGAAATCTCAAAGTATACATAAATTTTATCATAGTGTAATAGTTACTTATGAATATAATGTAACCCTTTACCTGTGTTCAACAGTGGAGGTATAATGGTAAATCGCATATCGGAGATTTAATTTTTTTTATAGTAAATTTAGCCCAAGTTATTGTAGGTATTAAATTTTATTTAATTCTCACATTATATAAATACATTTAGATTTGATCAGGATTTGTGTGTTTGTTGCAAAAAAAAACTACTGAAGCGAGTTTGAAAGTTGTTTTTTCAAATAGCTAATTATACAACCAAGGTATTTATTATTTGGGAGTAGGATATGGTTTATTTTATTTAAGTCACAATAATAACTTTCCCTTCTTATTTTTATTTATTGGTATAAACCCGTCATACCTTTCGTTAATTTCCTTTTCATTATTTTTTTTTATATTCGTCCTTCTAGCCGTTTCTATTTAGGTCTTCACGATCTCGTCTTATCATCTATTAACGCCATTAAAAGACAACCTATAAACGTGTCGACATTGTAGGTGCACAATCGGGCGGCTGCCGGTTCGACAAGAAGCCCCAGTACCGGTACTCCGGCTGCCACGAGCAGGACGCGTCGGCGCTCAGCATCATACTGGGGCTGCGGTCGGGCTTCGAGGAGGCGCAGTACACCGCGAGCGACGCCGGCGGCTGGCGCAGGGTCAGCGACGCGGCGGCACGGCTGGAGCTGGCCGGGCTCGAGCGGAACAGCTCCGAGCCCGACGAGCACAGCTCCGCGCCCGCCTCCGCCTCCGCTTCCGCCTCCGCCCACTGATTGCTGACTGCCCAGTGAGTCACTCGAACTATTCTAAATACGACTACTGCCGCGTTAGAATGCTGGCTGGAGAGACTTTCCGCACGAGCGTTCAAATTAAGAAATGGTTTTACAAAGTAAAATTATTCTTTTTAATTTGAGCGGACGATGCGTTGTCTACTAGAGCGTAATATAACCGTTATACACGTAGCTACGATATGTTTCGACATTAACATATTTGTTCAACGCGAAAGTTCTGTAGTATTCTATTAGAACTGTCGTTGGTGGAATTGTCATTTGCAATACCTTCTGTAATGCGCGATTAGGCTCAAAATGAATGTCGCCAAACGGAGAACATCTTCCGAAACCTTAGCTTTTTGACATTGACACTGCGATTCCACACCTCATACATTCATAATGAGCCTTGTCGACCTGTGAGATAAGACTTAATTTGAGAAGCTGAGCATTCTCTGATGTATTTAGTCAATATACTTCACATCTTTGTTGTTTCACTAATGTTTATGTTATTCAGTTTGCGCAAGCTGTTTTCAGATGTTTCAACTTGTCTTATAAAACTTGAGCTTGTACACATGTGGCTTTTGTTTGACGGGTACCTTATCTACAATAGAATCTCATTATCATTAAGAGAGGTAATAAATCTTTAAATAGCACAGTTATATTGCGAGTTATTACACTGTTGACATGAGTTGAGCTATTGTCATAAACTGTGTAACAAGTTCAAAAGATAGCACTTAACAAAATAACGATGCAGAGTTATATGTGACACAGACATGTTGAAACATCTGTATGAAACTTTCTCGAATGTTACTGGACTGTGTCATTTTTGGCGAATCATGTTGACGGTGCTGATGACCGGTGATTATTAAATATTATTCCTAATTATTATTATATTTGTATATAAGTATTGAGTTGACTGAGTCCAGTGCTTGATCCGAGTGATGATTTTATTTTTATATTTCGTTTTAAAGAGTACTCGATACGTAAACGCTTACACGCCTTGTGATTGTTTTAGATATTCTTCTACACGTGAATTTGTAGTTTCTGTTAAAAATATTCTGTACGGAATTATGACTTTTTGATACTTTATTTCAATTTGTAATATTTCGAAAATGAGTTTATAAAAACTCAACATTAGCTACTTAAATTGTTCCAAAATAATCTCATTAAATAAAGGATCTCTTTATCAAATGGGCACATGAATAAATTATTGTAATGGTACTTAAGTTAATTTACACTACCAGTCGGCGATACCCGACCGCCATATTGAGCAGCACGCAACGCTTCATGTTATGAAGCTGTAGAATTTTGGAGCGTTTAGTTTTACGTTTGGTTGGAGTACAATGTGATATATTTAGTATTTACGTCGGCGTATTTAGGTTAAGGCACGCGGCGAGCGGTCGCGTTCGTGTAGGGTTGCTATACGTCCGGATTGTTTCTTGCTTGGGGGTAAACTGGTAGAGCTCTTTTAATTAAATAATAGAGACACCAAGAAAAAGAATTTCGCAAAATTGAATAGCTCTTAAATGCCCCATTTTTATTGATTGACATATATAAATCCGGAGGTTAGGAGCTCAACCTATTTTACAGATGGCAACCCTACATTTTGGGGAGTCTACTGTATGGTGATACTGCACGTATTTGTTCGTATTTGTCGCCAACATCCTCAATACATTGACATTATTGATATAATATACATGTATAATATAATATTATTTTTCTGCTGTAGAAATACAAAATCTTCCGTTCTACATCGAGAGATATATCGTTACAATACAACGGTTGCGAGTGGCGACATAATACGGACATGTGCGTTAAGTGCCACTATATACCTTATTGTATTGTAAATACGTTCCAGGCTGTCCTCTTCTGATCGCATGTAACTTATAGCAACCTCGTCACCAATTAAATAATTTGGTTTTAACGACTACATACTAGCTAAAGTACATTAATTTATTACAATTTATTTATAGTTCAATTTAGGAGCACATTTGCCTAAAATGTAGCGGTTAAACAAAATTAAATAGTTGGGAAGGTTGTTTGTGTTTGATATAGTTTGTATCCCGAGGGAATATCAGGGTTTTCACACATAGAAACGCGGAGCGGCGATCGTCGAATGTCTTATGTATTAACACTTTCGCTGACAGTAACGCCTCTCGATGTAGATAACAATAACTTTTATTATTATCTCGTTTACTTTTCACAAAAGTGTTAATATCATATTAATCTCCGACCCATCACCTCGTCCGCCGTGTATGGAGACCCTTAATGATATGATAATATCCAAAAGAAATACGCTGAGTATTGATTGAAATGTAAGGATCTCATTGCTATTTAACGCTTTTGTAAATTAATCTAGCTTCTATGTATACTGTCGACATCACAGGTAAAACATCAACAAGTTCTTAAGTTGGTGCAATAAGGTCTAAAATTGTATAGTGCGTATCATATTTTGATAACTCTATAGAACTCCGCGCGCGTCACGTCACAAAAGTAAGAGCTTTTGATATTTATATGTACAAATGACGCTAATATCGATTTATTTGATCGCATATTGGTACCTTTATATAACGCATATTTTCTCACTACTTAACCCTATTTGGAATATGACTTGCCATAATTTGGAAAATTTTGAATTTATTTTTAATAAATTATATTGAGTTGTGATAAATGTACAAAGTTGGGTTGTTTTCCTTGGTCGGGTTTTTATTGCAGCTGCGGACCAAAAGTAGAAAACTTCTATAAAATAAAGAATTTAAGACATTTAATTATTTTAGTTGTTTTTCTCTACGCATTTGCTGTACAGCCACAATCTGCGATTGAGAAATGTATGTATATAAAAGTCAATTTTTAATCTCTAAACTTTAATTATTCAGTGGTATTTATAGCATCTTGTAGACTCCTATTCACACAATATTGGTACTTATTGTGTTCGTTACATGGTGATAAGGTTATTCAATCCGTGAGTGTAAAATGGAGCCGACTGCGATGAGCGACGTCACTCTAACGCTACAAACGACTAGTTACTAGCGTCCGTCACTGCCCTAGTTGATAGTTACTGTGATATAGCACTTAAGTCAATTGCAAATACGGTACAAATTACATGGATTTAATAGAATTCGATCAATTAAATTGCATGGAACATACAATATCTATCTATTATTTGCTTGTGACATTTTAAATCTGTCATTGAAAGTTGTATGAATAAATGTGAATTAAAGTGCTGATGTGGGCATGAGGGACGCCAGCGAGTGGCGCCGCCGATCGCGAACGTACCTGTCGCTAAAGTGCCGTACATCCAAATCTGTTTATTTTATTAAAATGGCCCTTATATATTTACCCATAGCATCCAATTTAGATTATCACAATACCTATATGATAGTTTGAGAGTACGGCTTAGGCAACAGGCTACATCCTTTGATTGCTACATCATAGGACCTAGAATGTATGACCTCCGTTTCATTAGCATAATTTTGAAACAAAGGCAGCTTTTACATACGCATATCTTTAATGCAAATGATAAATTATTAAAACGATTATTATTAAAAAAGTTTTTTTTTTTCTGAACCCGATTGGCTAAAAAGCATTTAAAAGTTAATGTGTGCAATCTTTGGTAGTCTCTTCAATATGACTAACTAATTTTGACCATATGAGTAAAAAGTTCTACTGCTGATTTTGAATTTTGTACAACTGGACTGTGTACTACTTTGAACCATCCAATAGCATTGCAGACTTTCCTGCGTTGCTCTATGATATCACAGTATCTTTCGATGCATATACCTCTATCATAGGAATAGAAAACATTCTAATGAAATAAAATCGTAACAGATATCAATTATATTATAATCACAAAGTCAATAATAAAACACAATTCATGCAACAATTATAAATAGACATTTGACGTCAACAATGAGGAAGAACTGATTTATCATACTTAGTACAGTCAGCTGCAGAGTTCGGTGGACATCCTACCATACATGGTAGAGTGTACACCGAACTATTGCAGGCGTGTGTACCGCAAACTTCACATTCATCGAAGATCTCTTAAACACAACACGCACTATTTTGTGTATAAAATATACTGTTGTGTATACGGTACAGCTTGCCGTAACACCGAGCCATATTTAACTCGATCACATACATAATATTTATTGTATAATTTGTCTTGTAAACATGTTGGTAAGGTTTAAAAAATTATTCTACTGATTGCGATGTCCCATACGACATTCTTGTATGAAAGAGTTGAAGTTCTGTGGGTCTAAAATCGCCACTTTAGCAATTCATCTAATGGAATTCATATTACGAATTCCTTAGCAATTCTTCTATTTTTTGTAAACTGGCCAACTAAACTTTGCAATTCCTCTTCAAAAAAATTGATAGAAATAGGAATTGCTAAAGAATAGCTAGGGATTCGTAATATGAATTCTATTAGATGAATTGCTAAAGTGGCGATTTTAGACCCACTGGAATTGAAATTCCCTTAATGATCGAGTTATACAATATTTCGAAGGTAATAATGGTGAGTCGTGCATGAATGCCATGGAGCCGATGATATACGACAGGTAGCTGATGTAAAGATAAGAATTTTGCCCTAATTGCATATAAAACACGTCTAATGCTGGCACCACACTTGGCTATTTGTATTCTCTTATTTGCCTATTTGACAATGTGTGTACGGTATATTTGCCAAAACTTTTGCGTTATTTGCCTATTCGCTAAATACGCGAATAACCAAGTGTGGTACCACCATCACTACCTCCTGGGCGAAATAAAATACAACCGCGCCCACGCGGGCTTTCACTCAGTGCCCCTAGTATGAGTTTTTCTTAACGCAGACGCTAGCGACTGCGTTAGCGATTTAGTATGGCAAACCTTTACAGCGCCTCTGGCGGATAGTAAGGCAACTAATAAATTCCACGACGACGAAATCCATACAAAATCCTAACGCAGACGCTAGCGACTGCGTTAGGATTTTGTATAGATTTCGTCTGCGTTAAGAAAAATTCATACTAGGGGCACAGTAGTACGTATCTTAGTTACATCAAATGGTCCTTATTCTAACCCGTCTCTCTCTTATAAGTGGGTATAGGCCTTTCTTTAGAAAGAAATAGCTACCTACTGTTACAGGTACAAAAAGGTTCATTTTTCCGTAGATATTGGCAATTAATTTTTGAAAATCGATATGTTAACCTTTGGCTAAACTTACATTTTTAATACTTATCACCTGTTAGTACTTTTTGCTACATATTTTAACGAATTTTACAAACAAAAATAATATAAAAATAGCTTAAGACACACAGCAACTTATATTGGAGCAGCTATATTATTGTACTAACCCGTTCGATGCGAGGCTAAATACATAACTGTGCAATGACTAGATGTTACGTACTGTGCTTATTAAATACTAAATTACCTTACCGAATAATGATTTCTTACATTAATAATAATTATGATAATTTGTTAACATTTCTCAATTCAGTAATTGTACTATTAAATTGTAGTTATATGCTAAAAAATCATTCAATTTAGTAGCGTTCGCCAACTAGCATAAACTGCAGACCCCTCGGATGACTCACAAGAAGTGGCATATACTTATATGGGGGGAAATGAAATTATAAATTGATCAATATTACAGTAGAGATTCCCATCTAATAGGTAATATTTTGATTTGGAAAATATCTCAACATAGATTCTTTTTCAAAATACGGACTGTATGAAAAATAAAAAAAAAATATTTTTCTAAAATTATCAGTCAATAGAAAAGGACGCGTATCGCTCCTGCAGTGACCCTCAACATGTTACATTTTTCAATACTTGACATTGAAAGATCAACGCAAAAATATATACACCAAACATTTGTTACTTTATATGAATTTATTCAATAATTTAGTTAATTGTAATATCGATTCGATTTATACTAATAGTGCAACCTAAGAATATCTCATTATATTTGATTTATAACAGTATGTAAAATCTTAAAATGTACTCGATAATATAGTTGCCTGAAGCCATAGTGTACTACAGTTTGTAAAAATATCTGTATAGTATACATAAATAGTAAGTAAAAGTCTTGAAACGTACATTATACTTACCCTAAGATTGATTTAAATATACTTTAAAAAGTTAAAAGACGCTAAGTACTACAGCATAGTCTTTGCCTAAAACTATAAGGCCGTAATCAGTCACCAACATCATCGAAATACCTACAAGATGTGATGATTTCTCTCAAATCATGTTTATTTAATATAATAAATCATGTGATAAAAGTAAGTATTTGTACACAGTTTTTGTATCAACATGTACAAATGTTTGTTAATGGTACGATAATGAGTATTTTTATTTAAGTCAAGTAAAAAGTAGAAAAATCTTTCATATTTTCAAAAATTGTATAACAATTTGAGAATGAATATCACTTTACCTTTACCGATTAATGTTGTTGACTGTACACATAAAAAAATTCAAAATCAACACTATATACACCAAATAAAGTTCAAGATTGTACAGCAGATTAGCTAGGTTCAGTGGTAGTCTACGCGGGCTTGGGCTTGGCTCCTGTGTCTGCGGGCGCTGGCTCTTCAGGTTTCTTCTCGTCGTCCTTGAACAGCAGCGGCGTCATGCCGAGGAAGCAGCCCAGCGTGATGCCCAGCACTCTACCCTGGAATGACAATTGGTTAACCTTTCACAGACATCTCGATAAATGATAAAAAGTATTAGTATTAGTCCACCATTTGTACACTTCACATTTATATATAACAGGCTAGCTTTCACCCGCGGTTTCGCCCGCATGAATTTCCCTCGGGATGAATGCTTTTTCCAGAGATGAAAGGTATGTCATATGTCCTTCCCAATACTCCTAGCATTGTGTATGCAAAATTTTAGGAAGATTGGTTCAGTAGATAGGTTGTGAAGAGGTACATGTTTGTTTGTTCTCACTTACTTTCGCATTTATAATATTATAATTGGGCTTCTTTCAAGGTCGGCAGTAAGCTAGTGACACCGCTGGTGTTTCAAACTATGGTAACCACTTTCAGGTAGGCTGTAGCCTTGTTTGCTTATTCAGTAGTAAAAAGATAATAATTTGTGCTTTAAGTTAATTAAATAAATCAGCACCTAACTTGCCGATTCCGTCACTGCTACTAGTTTTCTGTATTCATTAGTTAAGTTAGGTAGGGTCTATAGGGGTTTTAGTCTGAAACGCTCTTTTAAGGATCACATTCTATCTCCAAGACCCAAGTTAACAAAAAAGAAAGTAGTTTAATAATATGATTAAACTGCCGTTTTAAGTGTAAACAATTGTTTTGAACTTAAACATATTATATTGGTGAAATTGGGCCTTAGTCTACTCATATCTTCATATTGTTGCTCTATTTAACAAGCCAATTGGTTATTTTTCAAAGGTTAATTTGCAATAAATCTCTCAGAACACTGTAAATATCAAAATTGAGCCACAAGATTGATAATTTTTCATAGGCTGTGGTAACAAAGACAATGTGCATACCATGTTAGCGAACCGCCTACTGACAGGCATGTCGAGCTGCACGGGTGCCAGCTTGGGCGCGCCGAGCCCCAGCAGCGCAGCCCCGCGCTCCACGTAGTAGGAGGAGCCGATGCCGATGACGTCGCTGAACGTGTTGCCCAGCGCCGCCGCCGCCATCGTCGACAGCGTTATGTACGCGCTCATCGAGCTCTCGATGCTGTCGCCCTTAAAACATACGTTACTTTCAGATCAGATATATTTGCAATACAATACAATCTCACAATATTATACAGTACAATTGGTTATTTTTGTTCCCTGCTATTTTGACGTTTTCATGCCATCAAACAGCGCCACTATTCAGTTAGTTTTTCTGGTCTAAGTCCAATATTTGCTTTCTCTTCAGGCGTTTTACATCTTCCTATGTATTTAACAGGCTCTTCTTGTATGTACAATTAGTATAAATTAATGTTAAACATTGACTGCCAGTTAGGATTGCTATGTACGCAATAACAAGAACAAATATTATGTCATCTACCAATTTAGTTTTTCAATAGGTTGGCCTAGGGTGGCCTAATTGATGAATTGACCTAAGGTATAAAAAATAATGCCAATCTATGATGCTAATACATTTTAAATGTCTGATAGAGAAACCAAAAATAAGTCATTACATTAAGTAGAGCCCGGACTCCATAGTTGAAATTATTTAATTTCAACTATGGATATGCTAATAATAATGCTAACATAAAAAGATATGTTTTTCAACTTACAGCAATGATCATAATAAAGTTGTCCAGAAACCCAAATCCAATAAATGGCACAGAGTTGGCTAGTGACACTGAAAAAAAGATATAGACACACACATTTAATAGAAGTATAATCACACCTAGTTTATAACACAAGAAAAAAAATGTTAAGACAAGTATTTTAAAATTCTAATACAGAATTAGGTAAAAAAAAAGTAAAAAAAATGGTTGCCTGTAAAGTCGGTTTTACGGGCGAAGATTTTACGTGACAACGTCTTTTTCTCGGTAGAATATTTATTGATATGAATATAATCTGCCGCGCGCGGTCTGCCGCGCGCGGCAGACCGATCATAGTTGAGTGGGAGAGAGACGCAAGGCATTCGGCGGGCCTCTCTCTCGTTCGGTGACTCATCGTAACGTTACCGAGCGTTACACTTTTTCATAAGTGACTCCCAGCCGCAACCTAATTTAAGACGTTGTCACGTCAAAAATATATAAAGAATTATATATTTTTTTAATATTTTTAGTCAACAATCTGTGTTTAACATTCCCTGATTAAGGTGCTATACACAGAGGAATATCGTAAAACGTCTATTTTTCACTGTGCAGTTAGTCTTATTTTTCATGGAATACTAGCATGAAAAAATATGAACGTACAGATCAAACATAAAAAAAAATGATTAAAACTTAGCAGTATAAAAAAGCTAAATCCAGAAAAGCCACCAACTATTTTATGTCTATAATCTGTGGTATAACTTAATGAGCAAGAGGGATACCTAAAGAAATTACTATATTTGGTTATGGTTATTGAATCATTAAATTAAAACTGAAATATAACAACTGAAATGGCATTGAACTGAGACTGGAGACAGCCCCGTATCACCACTTTCAACCTTATTTCATAACGGGTATTTACTATATCATACTTCATCCATGAGGAATACAGAGCCTCAAAGATAACTCCCAGTGCTATTCCACTTGCTAATTAATTCTTGTGACACACAGAGATCTCTTCATGCTCTATGAATAAGGTACTTACAGTGGAGCAACTCCTTTGTTGTGGGTTTTGGAACAGTCGCAGCTGAAAACAAGTAAACATGAATCTTGGAGGTCAGTTTAGGGTGAAATTCAGTACATTGGACACAATATTTAAAAGAACTGGCCTTGGACAAGAGAAGTGTTATTGTTATTCTTCTGTAAAGCAAAATGCTCATTTAAGTACTCAACCCAGCAGGATGCGTTTCAAAGAGACATTTAAGCTTTGTTTACCATGTGCATGCTGTTTAAAATACAAATAAATTTATTTATCTATAAATAAAATACAATAATACATCTCAAAATAACCTCTACTTTCTTCTACCGTCCACCAGAAGAGGTTTGTAAATATTTTTTATTTATTTCTAATATAAAATAAATTAATTAAATAAATTGTCCTATAAACATATTCAATTTGTTTTACACTGGTCCTCAAAAAAGTATACAAAAATATGGTAGTTTTAGAAACAGTCTTCTTCTTCTTATCGTGTCAATGAAAAACTATTGGATGTGATTAGCCCAGTGCAAGACCACCTCAATGGCCTTCTGATTTGCCTCAATCAAGTCGCCAAGTCCATTTCAGTAACAGTGTTTTCGGTAAACTTGTTTACAAACACGATTAACTTTGTAAACATAGTACTTCATATCTTATCTGGGCCACTGTAAATAACTAAATTTACAGTCTTTCTGCCTATCAACCCTTATCCCAGCTCATCTAGAGCACACCAAAAAGTAATACTGAAAAAATGCAATGCTACCCAGGCTTAAGATGATAAGACTCATAAGTAACAATTTGAACGATTACATACCATATTTCTTCTTGAGCCAATCCTCAGGAACGGGGCAGTAGGTGCCGGTGGGATCGACATCTCCCAATGAGGGCACTTTACTAGGTCTTCCTAGCTTGGTTCTCCAACGCTGTCCCGCCAACTTGTCTGGAATTTTACATAATGATACAAGGTACAAGGTTTCTTCATTGAATCTCTGTATCGTATTTTCAATAAACAAATATATCTGACTGATGGCATGGGGTATACATAGATGATGTTTCGGTCTTAGAAACTCTTACCTTCAAATTCCTCTTTGATTCTGTTGGA
The DNA here is from genome assembly GCA_947044815.1 of Apomyelois bistriatella. Lineage (NCBI taxonomy): Eukaryota > Metazoa > Arthropoda > Insecta > Lepidoptera > Pyralidae > Apomyelois > Apomyelois bistriatella. The sequence goes on from OX345690.1 coordinate 15,593,840, forward strand.
CTCGAATTCTTGAAGGGCATTGAGTAACATTTTTCGTTCGTCGTTGTTTAGACGCAAAACAAGTTCGGTCGCATGAGCTTTTGTAAGGGGACCTGTTAGTTGTGTTGGCTCATCGAAATCTTTTGAAGTAGGCCCTAATCCCAGGTGTCGCACATTCACAGTTGGTTTGTAAGACTTTGAATTACAAAATTGCAAAGAAGTACTTTGTCGCACTTGTAACTTTGACCCAGTGGACCGACACATTGTGACATTAAATATAGATGTACCAAATGCCTTTTTTATAACTACTGATTTCATGTTTGTTTTTAGTATTATATTATAACAACAAAACAACATTTAAATAATAAAATAACATTTGATTTGATGTGAGTGAGTGACATCAATGGTCGTATTACTCATTCATTCAAGAAATTTATTTCGTTTTACGTTTTGTAATTAAAGTCAATAACGTTCATGTTCGTCACAGAAAGCAATTTCTATATTAAATATTGAAAGAATTTCAATATACCTAGTTCTGCGTAAAATTATTTGATGAGTTGTCATTGTCGTTTTATTTTCTTTCGTTGTCATTTTATGATTTTTAACATTATTTTGACTTCGATGACTTATTGTCTTCCATGTCTTGCATGACTTTGATTGATCAATCTTTTTTGCCATTATCTGTCATTCATACCTATCATATGTCATAAAGAATTATGTCAAGATTGTCAAGCAAGTCCACAGAGTACTTTGTAGCAAGCAAGTCTTCAATTCAATTCATACTTAATAACATAATTTTCTCCTTTCAGTTGTAATAACTAAAAATAAACGAATTTAATTCTTTTTTCACTAAAAAACTAATTTAAATGAGTAAGTGGAAGAGTGTAAAAATACGAATTTGAAACTCTAATGACATTTCAATGAAATTTTAAAAGAATAAAAGTGGTAATGCGCGTTTGTCAACATGATGATAGAACGATGATCCTTCTATTACAGGGGTGTTCTCTGCAGGATAGGTGAAAGGGTACACGATGAACAATGTTGGAAGGCTTAGTCGCTTGGGTTCTGAACAACTACCTCGGGAAATATGTGGAGAACTTGAACACAGATCAGCTGAGCGTAGCGCTCCTTTCTGGTATGTGAATCAGTGCAGAATTGTTTTTTTAATTACGTCTTAAAGTATGCAGAATCTTTCTCTACTGTAGAGGTAACTTGGTTACAGCAATTTACATACTGATAGGTTTCAATTTTCATATAAGAATCAAACACTATGGGATGCCGAGGTATCAAACACTTCGACTTTGTCAATGTGTCTTCATTGAATAACATTGTCAATAGGTAATTGTTTAATAATAATAGGCCACTTCTGCTAAATTAGGTAGGAGCTTATTGGAAATGCCTCTCGACCTGTGAAGTGGTTCTTGGTGGCAATTAAGCTTTAATTTATAAGAATTGATAAAGAAGGCTCACAACATATAGTCCAGCTATCTACTCAAACTTGATAAACCAAATAAATATTCTTTTTATCTTTATTTCTTTGCTTTTCTATCTATAAATTATTATTAATTTAATAAAGTATAATCACTACAGTTCAATAAATTGTGCTGTAACATGTGAGCTATTATGTAGAAATATAATTTAGTACCTAAGAACTATATACTTGATATCCATGTGCTTAAAAAGATAGTTAAGAGTGAGATGTCACTGGACAATGAATGAAACATTTAAAATTACCTAAGCAGCTTTGTAGAGGCTAAAATAATTTTGCAGTTGAAGGATTAAGACCAAATCAATATTTAAAACATTCACAGGCAAAGTAGAGTTGGAGAATCTGCCCCTAAAAAAAGATGCATTGCGCCACCTGGGCTTGCCCGTAGAGGTCCGCGCGGGCTTTATCGGGAAGGTGCAGTTGCAAGTGCCAGTGCGGCAGATCCGCTCTGCACCTTGGCTCATCGCTATCGAGAAATTATACCTCGTCGCCGCTCCCGTCAATTTGGATGAGGTGAGTGTTAGGGGTAATTTGCAAATACTTTATTCTAATGACTGCACAGAATTGGCCACCAGTTGGGCAATAAGGTTTTTGTCATACTGTGCTTTCCAAATAACAAACAATTTTATTTATAAAAAAGTTAAAGAGGTGATTCTGCATACAAGCTTTTAATAAAACTGTAAATAGCTTCATAAAGTAGGTTCTTTTGTGAAATAAATTCTCAACTTGGGTCATGAGGACACAGAATACATAAAAATTGATAAGGACACACTCCAGTATTTACAGAAATGACATCACATTGTGTCACTACAGTTTTACCAATAAAAATGTGGCATTCAATGTTCATTGATAATTCATTGATTTGGACAAGTAATGATTATTCATGATGAATTAAATATTAGGTGTGATTGCTGTAATATGAACTTGAAATCAGTGTTACTTAATATCAAAATAAAATAGGCCAATTAAAGATATTCCCAGTGTGGACTTTGTGGCTTGCAAGATAAGATAAACTCGAGACTTTGACAGATAGCTGGATCACAAATCTATAATCTTTATGATTGATACATAAACTTAGTCATCAACCATGAAATTTATTTGACCTTGAATGTAAACATAAATGTTTTGTTTTTATCTGATGGGCAGTAGTTATATTATCCTAGATATTACAATATGAGGTCTTCCAAAAGGGCTGTGAAAAGATTTCTAGGGTCGAGAATGCGCACGTGACACTCCTGGTGTACGGTAGGCTTGGTGACTACTAACCTTCAGGTTGGCCGTATGCTTGTTTGCCTATTATACATACATTATTTGCTATGTTCAGTGGGACAGCACAGTCGAGGCAAATATTGCGCACGACCGCAAGATAGCGCTACTGGACGCGCTAGAGGCGCAGTGGCGGGCGTCTCACGAGGCCAGCGACGGCGGCTACTACGCCACCTCGTACTCCTCGTGGCTGAGCTACGGCACTGGCCTGCTGGCCAACATCGTGGAGAACCTGCAGGTAACCATGTCATAAGTCATATAAAATTAACATGAGCTAGTTCTGGTTTTAATAATATCAGAAGGTTTTTGACACTGAGTATCTATTGCAACATCTTCAGGACGCATTGTTTCATTTAAGAGATGTCTTTGATAAAATTATCTACTCTGTAATTGGCAAAATCATTTTTTTAAATTATCTTTTTCCTCAGTTAAAATTAAACGACGTACACATCCGCTACGAAGACGCTATAACATGCGCTCCCCAAGCGTTCGCGTGCGGGCTGACGGTGGAGTCGCTGACGGCGGAGTCGTGCGACTGCAGCTGGCGGCGCGGGTTCACGCTGCTGGCGCACGCCGACGGCTGCTCCTTCAAGCTGCTGGAGCTGCAGCAGCTGGCCGTGTACTGGGACCCCATGTGTGTGCCCTCCGGCATGCTGGCCGCCTGCTCGCTGGCCGATCTCACTGTGAGCACCAGCCAATGTCTTTTTTTTTTTACTGCCCATTTCTATGGCTTTTTAGATTACTTTATAGTCGTTACTTCTTCATATAATTTGTTTTAAGAATTTATTAAGTTGTGATGTCTCCAGGTGCGCATGTCTCAGACGTGGAAGGCGCAGCACCAGTACCTGGTGTCTCCCGCGTCGGCGACGGCTCGTGTGAGACGCGAGCGCACCGAGCAGCCGCTGCGCTCGCGCACTAGGCCGCGGGTGTCGGCGCATCTCACGCTCGACTCCGTGCTGCTCAACCTGACCTCGGTGAGTTATGGTGACCACCGCTCGTGTGGATCGAGAGAGTTGCGCGGTATAGGCACGCAAAGTAAAAATATTTGCCGAAGAATGAAGACGCTCCAAATAGAAATGTCACTATTGGCAACAAATTTTTGTTTCTGAACAAACTAACAATAAATAAATAAATCTCTTAGATAACGACTCCATGAGCCAAAGAATCTTGACAAGAGCTTTTATAGATTTGCTGCGATTTATCGCCAAAATATGTACAGGTTCGCCGTTCGCATCTCGTGCATGTGTAATATCTCAATTGATTTAAGACTCCAACAGTCTCGTATCTAAGATTTAGGTAGCCTTATGTACAAAGAGGCTTATGCCCGAATACTCAAACGCTACTCAATTTTAAGAGCTGTTCAAGTATGATGCTGTCTCTGTCATATCGCTGACGTTCGCTTGAGCAGTTCTCAAAATTGAGTTGCGTTTGAGTATTCGGGCGTTATTTAACAAAGTGCGTTTCCCCCCCAGCGTCAATACAACGAGGCGGTGTGCTGCGTGCTGGGCCTGCAGCGGATCGCGTCGGCGCGGCGGCTGCTGGCGGCGCGGCCGGGCACGCCGGTGCGCGGCCACGCGCGCGACTGGTGGCTGTACGCGCTCGGACGACACGTGCCCAGGCACACATGTCAGTACATACATACTGGCTGCTTTACAAGAACACTACAGTACAGGGACGATGGATTAGATTCACTTCAATATAAACTCAAGCTCCTACACAAGGCGGCCATTTTTGTCATATTGGCACATTGTCTTTGGCCTTGTCAGCAGGATGCCCGGCGAGAAAAATGGATAATCCATACTAATATTATAAATGCGAAAGTCTGTCTGTCTGTCTGTCACCTCTTCACGGCTAAACTGCTGGACCGATTGTGATGAAATTTGGTAGGGATGTAGTTAACAACCTGAGATCAAACATAGGCTACTTTTGGGCGCGATATAACCGAGTCCCACGCGGGGCGAAGCCGCGAGGAACAGCTAGTATATAAATAAATATATTATCCGTTTTGCTAGTCGATAAAACTCGATGACATCCGACTTCGGGACTCGCGTGGACAAGACGATGACATAGTGTGTAGGTGTAAGAGATTCGGTCTTGAATCGATCACAATGGTATACTATGTCTATCAGTAGTGAACTTCTTGCAGCTGAATTGGTGTTGAATCTAATTTTTATGTGTTATTTTTGGGCTTGGTAGTACTGACGTTTTACTCTTATTTTATTTACACCAAATTTGAGCAGGCTTGTACTTTTTGTACTTTAGATTATGAAAGTATAAGTACAACATTTATCGCTTCGTCAATTTGAATATAGCCAATTTAAAAGCACAAATCTGTTAAAAATTTGAAGACCATAATAATTTAATAATAATGAAACTATCAACCTACTAACAGTTCAGCGTCTATTTCCTTCAATTACATTTTATTCAATAACAGAACGTTTTCAGGGACCGACCCGAAGCCAACGTGGGAATCGTGTCTAGAACAATCTCGCAAGATAAGACAATACGTAGACATCTACCTAGGGATACTCAGCAACCCGGCCGCGGCGCTCCCGCCTGAACGCAAGCTGTTCAAGGATGAGTTTGAGTGGCACACGCCGCTTCACATACTAAAGCCTCTGCGAGAGGTACGGATCATGTTGTGGCTGAAAATAAAAAAAAAATATTCAAACGTTAAGTTTAGACACTAATAGTGTTTCAATCAAAATGTCCTTTTCTTTCAATGAATTGTCGTCACAACTTAGTTTTGTGGCTTAGTGGAATAGTCTTTCGGAAATTAAACGAAAATAATAAAAAACATTATTTGCAAAGGGCCCATATGTAAGCCCTGTAATACACCCGAAATATCTTCATTGTTTAATTTGCGAACTTTACCATTATTTATCAATTGTAATGTTTAGATGATAATTTTTTATTGAATGGAATATTATATTTACTAATCAAGGATTCTTGAGCGTAGATAGTTTGATTTCTAAACGATTACAGATGTCAAATGTCTTTGCGAAATCAGTCTCTTTATCAAGATTGGCATAAACTAAAGATACCTAAATCTTTAGCCACTTTTATAAATTTTTATACTATATAAGCAACAATCAATTCAAAAAGTTGCAGATTTTTAAGGCAACATTCTTAGAAAACATTTTTTTTAGATTGCTATGCGTAAAGTACCAAAAGCGACACCAGTATCAACGCCCGACATGCCAAGCAGTTCTGGCCGCAGCATGCTGGTGCACTGGTTCCCGCAGTGGTGGGGGTGGTACGGCTCGTCCGCGGCCTCCGACACCCCCACCCCCGCGCCCACCCCCACCCCCTCTACAGATTCAGACCCCGTGCCGGATCTAGAGGAGGAGATTCTGGATGTGATTGCCGACTCGATTGAAAATAATACGCTACTGAAGAGGGACACTGTGTTTGGGAAGTTTGAGTTTATATTGAACCGAGGCAGCTTGAATTTGGTGGAGAGCGAGGATGCTGATGCTCCGTAAGTTTCATAATTAAAAATTATTTTTATTTCTTTAATTATTTTGTTATCATTTAATGTTTTTTTAATATTTTAACGGTTTTTTTTTCTGTACCTCCTACTACAAATCTAATGTTTTATTAATATTACCGATTGAACAGGTTAAGTGCTACGGTATCTTAAGCTGCAACTAACAAATTTTCATAGATCACTTAAGACTCATGTCTTTCTTTAGATAAACCTCATACACAACTCACACCATTAAAAGTTATACTTTTCTATTTCGTAAATTCCCTTAGCAATTGTTAGTAAAAGTAAAATTTATTTTTGCCTATTCTTCAAAGTTGCATTCAAAACGGTGAAGGCAAAATCACATTGATCGACAATACTCTGTGCAGTTCGGACGGAACAAAAACGCCACCTGGCGTCGAGTTGCAGTTCTCGTGCGTGTGCGTCCGTGTGGAATCCCGTCCACGAGCGTCCTCCCACGCACTACACGTGTCGCTGGGGGCTGTCTGCCTGCGCGAGCGGATCACTCCGGGCTCGCTGTTCCCCGTGCTGGTGGCTCCACAGGTACCTGCAGTCCTCACACGCCACACGTGTCGCTGGGGGCCGTCTGCCTGCGCGAGCGGATCACTCCGGGCTCGCTGTTCCCCGTGCTGGTGGCTCCACAGGTACCTGCAGTCCTCACACGCCACACGTGTCGCTGGGGGCCGTCTGCCTGCGCGAGCGGATCACTCCGGGCTCGCTGTTCCCCGTGCTGGTGGCTCCACAGGTACCTGCAGTCCTCACACGCCACACGTGTCGCTGGGGGCTGTCTGCCTGCGCGAGCGGATCACTCCGGGCTCGCTGTTCCCCGTGCTGGTGGCTCCACAGGTACCTGCAGTCCTCACGCGCCGCACGTGTGTACAGTCGGTGTCAGATAAAAGTGACCTATATATGGAGGAGGAATTTAGAGACGAGGCTAAATGTGACCCAAAATAAAGGTCAGATTTAGAAATTCAATATTTTGGATTAAATAAAGTATGTCGAAAGGACGCGATTATATAAACGACTACTCGATCTTGGAATGCTAAACTTAAGTATTTGGAGAAAATAACGCGCTCATACTTAGTGCAACATATTTGCCAAAACGTTGTATTAATTACACCATGTGTTACCAGGGCATGATCCGCGAAGGCCTCTCGGCCATGAACACGGCAGCCACGACGATGTCGTGGTGTCGCGCGCAGGTGACGCAGCCCAGCTCGCCCAACCAGGAGCCGCTGTTCCAACTCACTTACGAGAAGAAGCCGTTTGGACTCAACTGTGATTACAAGTGAGTTGTTAATTTTACCCGCAGACAAAGTGTTGTATAAGCAATGTTCTGCAGGGCAAGATGATAAATGTGTGTGTACTTGCAGGCTGTGGGTGAAGTCGGCGTCGCTGGAGGTGGTGTACTGCTGGGCGGCGGCGCGGTGGGCGCGCGCGCTGCTGGCCGCGCCCTGGGGGGCGCGCGCGCCCGCCAGCGTGCACACCACGCGGGCCCGGCTGGCCGAGCACTGGGAGCACATGCTGCAGGCCAGGCCCGTACGTATGGGGGGGGGGAGGGGCTAAAAAGCGTCTATTCCAGCCGGAAAACGAACACTGGGTTTTGTTTTAGAAGCAACCAATGGATGCAACTCGATAAACGCTAAATTTACAAAGATTTTATAATCTCTGTAAATGTAGGGTTTTTTAGTTTCACTAACGTAGCTAGCATTTCATTATTTAGGGCGACCGTCGCTCGTGGCAAGTGGAGCTGGACATCTCGGCTCCTCAGATCCTGTTCGTGGAAGACCTGTGCGACCGCGAAGCTTCCGTGCTGGTGGTGGACTTCGGCAGACTTCGGCTGGCCAACGCCACACCCAACGACGACATGCAAGCCACGCCCACTGATGATGAAGGTACAATACTCATTTGTACTAAAGAAGTACCCTAGTTGCAAAAAATCCTTACAACACTGATTTATATCTCTTACAGGTTAAATAATTGGTTTTAATTTTGTTATTTGTTTTGTTGTTGATGAAGATGAAGACGAGCGTCATGGTCTTGTCATGACGGTTTTTTAAAATATATCATGCTAGTTTTCCGCATTAATTTGGAATTGATTTCTGACTAAAACCAATTTGTTATTGATATTTTTATACGATAACTAGCAAAGTAATCGTCAAGCACATGCTCCGCAAAAGGTGTAACTAGGATGATTCATACCACTCAGTAATATCTTTGCTTCTCCCACCCTTTGAACTAACAAAAGCGGACGACCTTTCAACAATGGTCTATCTCTGTTGAAATAATTTGAATTTTCCATTTATTTAACAACTTTGTTCCCATCTGACAGTGGGCGGCAATCTTAATAAGCGCCTTTTGAAATATAATTTAACATCATGTATTATTTATTGTACAGAGATGTTCATGACGCCGTGCTCGACGCCCCCCGGCAGCCTGCTGTCCCCCGCGTCCCCCCCGGAGCCCCCCGCGTCCCCCCCGGAGCCCCCCGCGCCCCCGCTCGCACACACGCTGGACGCGGCCAACCTCCACAGCCGGCTGTATGACAGGTCTGTGTTGTATAGCGTTCTATGGAGATGTTCTCACTGATGACTTGACGCCTTTCAACACTGTTTTAGCAAAATGAATGCCAAGTGGAATAAGATTAATGAAAATGATATCAAATCTATTTACTACCAGATTTTAGGTAGTAAACAGACTTGTTTGTAAATTGATCACATCGTTGAAAAGTAATTCTGCACTCTGTCAATTTGTTGTGTCTCGTACGGGAAAAAAGACTTATGTTAACACCAGCGTGTATAGAGTCAGTTGACATTGTGCCGACACGATATAATTAAATGTGTCTAGATTTTTGTCAGTTTTCCTTTAAATACTAGGTGTTCGACTGTCAAAATGACTTCTAATTATAAAACGATCCTCGCAGGTACAACATAGAGCTGAGCGACCTGCAGATCCTGGTGGGACGGGCGCGGGACAACTGGAAGTACGCGCACACCAAGACCAGCTCGTCGCTGCATCTGCTGGACCGGTTCAGCATCTCCTTGCAGGTTCATTATTCATAGCTATTTTGTATTATTTAAATTTTTTTAGAAGCAATCGTGGCGGTAATTAAATAAAATTTTAATATTGATGAGTGGGGTAAAAACTCTACTTACCACGGCCAAGACTCGCGCCTGCGCCCCGCATGAGGTGTACGCTACAGCACAAGATACTTCTTAGTGTTCCACCGTCTTGACTCGACTCGTAAGTAATCACTATAAGTAAGTAATAAATAAATATATAGGGACACTATATATATATATATATATATATATATATATTAGTAATCACTAGTACAGGTAGTATAGGTTAGTAAGATGGTCGCGACGAAATGTTGTCATTTTACTTAACGAAAACATTTGTCTTTCGTACCGCTCGCATACACCAGGAACCGCCTAAATCGGGCATTTCAATATTTGATAAATCCAAATGTATGGTATTTTGGTATTTTGTATAATATTTCGTCAGGCGGAGCGTCGTGTAGTGCAAACATCAGACCCGCAGTACCCCACCGCCACGCTGTGCGGCTCGCTGCCGGCGCTCGTGGTACATCTCAGCGAACAGAAGATAGCGGCCGTGCGTGCCGTGGTGGCTGACTGTCTGCTGAGGTGAGTGTGTGACGGACGGACAGACAGCGCTAGTTGATAACTAAAGTAGAAGTGTTTTAGTTAAACACTCTAGACGTGACAGACGGACAGACAGCGCTAGTTGACAACTAAAGTAGAAGTGTTTTAGTTGAACACGCTAGACGTGACAGACGGACAGACAGCGCTAGTTGACAGCTAAAGTAGGAGTATTTTAGTTAAAACACGCTAGACGTGACAGACGGACAGACAGCGCTAGTTGACAAATAAAGTAGAAGTGTTATAGTTAATACACGCTAAACGTGACAGACGGACAGACAGCGCTAGTGGACAACTAAAGTAGAAGTGTTTTAGTTAAACACTCTAGACGTGACAGACGGACAGACAGCGCTAGTTGACAACTAAAGTAGAAGTGTTTTAGTTAAACACTCTAGACGTGACAGACGGACAGACAGCGCTAGTTGACAACTAAAGTAGAAGTGTTTTAGTTAAACACTCTAGACGTGACAGACGGACAGACAGCGCTAGTTGACAGATAAAGTAGAAGTGTTTTAGTTGAACACGCTAGACGTGACAGACGGACAGACAGCGCTAGTTGACAAATAAAGTAGAAGTGTTTTAGTTGAACACGCTAGACGTGACAGACGGACAGACAGCGCTAGTGGACAAATAAAATATAGAAGTGTTTTAGTTTAAACACGCTAGACGTGATTTCAGCAGTGAGCTTGTTGTTGCTGAGCTGAGGAACTGCAGTCCTTCTACAAAGTGGTTTGCACAACTATCTCTGTTTATGTGACATGAAAATAATCAGCAAATATACCATTTAGAGTAAATTATTTGACGTAGCCGTCGTTATCTTCAACTGCCATATGACAGATCTGACGATCGATTAACACTCTCGAACAGTTAACGAGACAACAATAACAGTTAATTGTTATTTAGGTCGAGAGGCGTTACTGCCAGCGAAAGTGTTAAGAAGCCGAGCTCTATATCCAGTAGCAATCTTTTCTATAACTTGTTTTTTTTTGTGACAGGAATCAAAGTAACGTCCCTGAGGGGTGTGAAGACGACGATGTCGACGAGAGCAGCGTGAGCTCACAAACCGAGCGGTCCGAGCTGTCGGGCCACCAGAACGCCAAGCTGTTCGTGCTGCAGTTCGCCATCGAGCAGCTGTCACTGGAGGTGAGCTCTCTGTCTATTTTTTAGGTCATTTAGATCAGATGTCAGTCGCTCCATTATAATATAACCAGTGCTTATCTTGTACGACAATTAAAGTGTACCATGTGCTCTGAAGGGTAGGCTGAGGGGGTTCCTTTCGTTTATATAATGTATTTATTCCTAAAATATTTTGGCATAACGAGTTTGACGTATTTTTTTTGCATATTATTATTGTCATAATCGATGTTTAGCACATGTTATTAGGTTAGGTTAGTATTTATGATTAAAACAATTACACTAAGTTTATTATAAATAATAATATTATGTGTGAATATCGATAGTATGATAATTTTGATATCATGAGGATGTAACACACTTGGATGACCAATAGTTATAAGCCATTTGAATTATAGATGACCCCAAGCGCTACGAACAGATTCGTTCATACGGCATTGTCCTGTCCGTTTTTTAACGTATAGTCTATTATTATTTTATTATATAGTATATTATTATATTATAGAAAAAAATTATTCGTGAAAAAACGAATAGTCCTGGTTTCCACACTGAAAGAGATAAAGCTATACCATATACTGCGAACCGAATACGTCAAAGTTAATTCGATTTGCTTGAAAAGTCCGTTGAAAATGCGTTTCGACGTATGAGCGGTACACGTTTTTTTGCATGCAGTACAATCGACGTGTGAATGGATCTATGCACGTTCAAATTCATTTATCCATCCATAGTATAATATTATAAATGCGAAAGTCTGTCTGTCTGTCTGTCACCTCTTCACGGCTAAACTGCTGGACCGATTGTGATGAAATTTGGCATGGACAAAGTTATGCACTGGGAGTCAAACATAGCCTACTTTCGGGCGCGTTATAACCGAGGCGCACGGCAAAAGCTAGTTACTTATAAACATGTTGTACAGTAAAGTTTTACAAATCACTATTAGAAACAAACATGTCTAACCGTTACGGCATACAAGTACAAGTTGTATAGTATAGTATAGTGTAGTGTATCTATACGAGTGGCACGCGGGCGCAGGTGCAGTCGCGCGGGCGCAGCATCGCGGAGGTGCAGGTGTGCGGCGTGCGCGCGGCGGCGGCGCTGGCGGCGCGCCCGGCCGAGCTGTCGCTGGCGCTGTCCGTGCACTCGCTGCTGCTGGTGGACGCGCTGCAGACCTTCGGCGGCGACTGCGAGCTGCTCGTGGCCAGCCACAAGCATGTGGGGTGAGCGATCCGCCGGCACGTTACTGACGTCTTTACAATACGTAGCAGAGCGCACGCGCGTGCTTCGGAAGACATGTAGAGCTGTTGTCGGCTGATATCGCTAGACGGCTGTCGTTAAGGTAGCTTTGAGGCATTAAAGTAGAATCTACACACTTCAGGGATATTTTTTTTAACTTCGACGAGTGCAGTAAGGGTTTACCCTTACTCCACTTAGGTTTAAAAAATACCCTCACTACTCTCAGGAATTTATTAAAATTATCCTCGCTACGATAGAAATTTTTCTTCGAGTGCATTTATTATCTTGATGTATATAAATCTACTATTGTGTGTAGAACACATACCATACCACCGTATTTTAACATGATTTTTGTGCCAACTTATGAAACTTATTGTCAGAATGGACACCGCGTCAGGCAGCATCCGCGGCTCGGAGCCGACGTCCCCCACGTCCCCCACCTCCCCCACCTCCCCCGAGGCCCGGACTGCCCCAGCGCTGGCTCACCCCCAGGCCTTACATCACGCGCTACGGTCATTGCGGTTCCCCGGGGTCAAGAGTGAGTACTATAACATTTACTCCTCTCACGAACTGTATCATACATCTATTCTATCTACTCGACGTTCCACCGCGCTTATTGAAACTAATCATAGCGACGACGTCAAAATATATTAGTCCACTTTTTGAAGTATAAAACACTTAACGAGTTATAAGCAGGATGGTTTAATTAATTTTTGTTTACTAGATTTCTCAAAGGCCGGTGCAACCAGCCCTTTAGCGGGCACGAGAAGCCAGCCCGGGGCTCAGGCAGCGGCGTCGGGATGGGCCCCGCCAGGCCTGGTGGACTCTGAGGCCTTGATCGCCGTCGAGTTGTGCTTCGTCAAAGGAGAGGGCGACTCTGAAGACCTAAGGATCGCTAATATACTGTTCAACAATCTGGACATCATCGGTAAGTCATCTTTTATTTTTAAGATATTGCATAGCTTTTATCGCGGGCTTTGAGCGCCGTGACCGAATCAAGAAATTTCGTAACGAAAATACAACCTAACACCCCCACTCCGCCGACTATGTAGCTCGGCTGAGCGTTCCTACTTATTACATACTAGCTGTTCCCCGCGGCTTCGCCCCGCGTGGGACTCGGTTATATCGCGCCCAAAAGTAGCCTATGTTTGACCTCAGGTCGTTAACTACATCCCTACCAAATTTCATCACAATCGGTCCAGCAGTTTAGCCGTGAAGAGGTGACAGACAGACAGACAGACTTTCGCATTTATTATATTAGTATGGATGTTGATAAAAATGCTGTGCAATAGCTTTGCCGCGGTAGTCCCCGAGTGTCACACGTTTTTCTATAATCGCCTGGAGACCAAGGTAGCATGTTTTTTCTTAGTCTAGCTTATATTTTTGACACACTTTAAATATCTGTGGCCAGCAAACCAAGAGACTATAGTGGAGCTGATCGGGTTCTGGCAGCGCGTGACGCAGCCGCCCGCCGGCGCCCCCCGCGCCCCCCACCCCCCTCACCCCCCTCACCCCCCTCACCAAGCCGGTGACGTCACCGACCACGCCGACCACGCGCCTGCGCCGGCGCCGGACGAATTCAAGGTAGGAATATTGTTATTATTACTCTTTGTCTTGTAATATATCGGGAAACTATCAATTGTACACAAAATCTTGTTATTCATCTTAATTTATTTTATTGTCTTTAATGTATGGTCCTTCAGAAACTATACATTTGCGCCAATGAATAAACCATAATCAAAATATGTTAAACGCTTTTCCCAGAAGTTCAATTCTCGCCTCGAATTCTCCATGGTTCAATTCAAAATGGTTGCCACTAAGTAATATGAACGCGGTTGCGTAATTATAAAAACTTTAGATCGCGCCCTTAATAACTTTCTCACCTATATACACCGTTTTCAAAAACAGAAGCCTTATAAACTACGTGAATTGTTTTATCTCCTGAACAGAAAGAGGTTCGGACGGAGATAACATTCGATTTCCACCGACTCGGTGTGTTGTTGCTGCGGGCGGCGGTCCACGAGGGCAATGTGGTGGCCAGGAAGATAGCCACCGCCACAGTCAGCGAGGCCAAGATACAGGCCACTCTTGGTAAGTTTAATACAAAAATCGATGGCGGGTTTATTTTCGTTTTCGTATTCAATGTCATATCATTTATCTTTTATTTATATAGTACTAGCTGTTGCCTGGGGCTCCGCACCCGTTGCGATTCCGGGATGAAATATAGCCTATGTGTTGTTCCAGGGTGTAAGCAATCTCCATTCCAAATTTCAGCCAAATCGGTTTAGCCGTTTTCCTGTGAAAGAGCAACAAACAAATACACTCACACACTTACAAACTTTCGCCTTTATAATATTAATGTGATGTATCAGAAAGAAAGAGCGCTAAAATAAACAAAGGAGTTAAGGGGATGGTAGATAACACCGAACATCGGAAAGTAGCAAAAGATGGCCTTCGTTCCACCAGGGTGATAGTTGACCAACAGAGTATTTTACCTATGAAGGCTATGCGAGGTCATATTTGTCCCGACAAAGGGACAGAATCCCAAATTATGGCAAAGGCAGGCACCCACGCCCCGCGTCCTGCGGTGGCTCACAAACATCTGAGCCTCCCCCATACTATCATAACTGACATTGTCTTGCCTGCTCTCTTTTACCAAAAATAACAATAAAATATGACTAATTCAAAAGCGATTACAATCAGGAAAAAAATACAACATGAAACCAATTTTTTTTTTATTTTACATATTTTAAATATAATAAATGCATGTCAAATTGTGTTAATGACTGGACTGGTGTAGTTAAATATCTAATCCAAAATGCAATTTTGTATGTCTGCTGGCGCACACAGAGGGCTATATATTTCTACTAACACCTATTGTGACTGTGTATGACAAAATAAATGATTATAAATTCGTGTAAAAATAGTCGTTTCTCTTGTATTCTTTCTATTGTTTATCTCAATGATACGGGTATTTTCAGACTCGTGTCACATATCAGTGGGCGGCTCGCTAGGGGGCGTGCAGGTGGTGTCGCTGTGCGAGGGCGCGGGCGTGCACAGCCGGGTGCTGGCGGCGGGCAGCGCGGCCGCCGCCGGTGCCGGCTGCCGCGACGAGAGGGCGCTGCTGTTCTCCATCACCAGGACTCTGGACGCGGCTGGTGGTGCTGAGGCCCCTGGTGAGATTTATGTTTTTTTTCTAACTTTTTAACCGCCTCTGTGGTCCAGTGGTCGAGGCGTTTACCTGTAGACGGGGTCGAGGGTTCGATTCCCACGGGAAGCATATTTTGTCTAGTTGTTTCCAGTTTGGTAAGGACATTGCAGGCTTGAATCACCTGATTGTCTGATAATAAAGATGATTATATGATATTATACACGAAATGAATGAAGGAATGTCCGTTAACTTTTTACTGATTCTTGTACTTTTTTGTTTTTATTTATTTATTTAAACTTTATTGTACAAAATACAGTTGTATAGCACAATAGGCGAACTTAATGCTAAAAGCATTATCTAACAGTCAACCTTTATTCTTGCATATAGATAAAATTTTAGTGTTATTAAGAGTTTCGCATTGTATTCTATGGTATTTTTTAATGTCTTTCAGAGCTCAAAATTAGGCTACCTGTATAGCATTTGTTGTGTTGTGGCTTTGTACAGATAATTATGA
The DNA here is from genome assembly GCA_947044815.1 of Apomyelois bistriatella. NCBI lineage: Eukaryota > Metazoa > Arthropoda > Insecta > Lepidoptera > Pyralidae > Apomyelois > Apomyelois bistriatella. The sequence continues at coordinate 15,609,758 of OX345690.1, forward strand.
ATTTAAAGACTTAAACAGGACAAAGAAAGTTTCATCAGCTCTGATTCCACAGATCTGCGTCCATTCCTTTTCTTGTAGAAGTAATTGACGTAGATCACTCGTATGTGTAGTGGTGTCGGCTTGCGTGTCGCTGCACGTGGCGTCGGTGTGGTACACGCACTCGGGCCCGCTGCTGCGCGAGCTGCGCTGCTGCCTCACGGAGTTCAAGCAGTACCTCGCCAACCTGGCGCGCTCCATCCGCGCGGCCGCGCACGACATGGCCATCGGCCTCGTGCATCCCAGGTATGGCGCAGGTATATATAGCGCTGTAGGAGAGCGGAGGGGGTAAACTTGCGCAGCACGGGAAGCCAACGAACCAATCGCACCCTGCTCGCCGCATACATCGATACATCGCCTACGGAGTTTTTGGAGGGAAAGAAAATTGTCACTATGTCCGCGCTGTATTTAATTTCCAAAACTTAGGTTTTTTCGAGTATTTGTGCATAATATTGGTGGATTATTATTCGCAGTGTTCGTGAACAAGCGTGAGTGTTGGAAAGTGGTACAGTGTCGATTACGTGACTTTTATCTTTGTCACCAAAATCTCCAAGTTATAGCTAAGTGAAATTTTTCCACCGCTTCACTTAGCTATCTGACTGACTCACTTGACTAGACTAGAGTACTGACTTGACTTGACTAAAGTAGGACTGAAGAAGATTAATAAATTGAAGAAAGGCCTCAAAGGACTAGCTTCCATGGCCGTAAAAAGTATTTAAAAAAAAAAACATCGCCTACTGTGCAGCTTAACCGTCAGCGTTCATCTTACACGACGCGACCTGTGCATGTTAATCTGATCGGTCACTATAATGGGTAAGATATGGGGGCCATTTTATGTGCTAGTTTGCAACTTTGGAGTTAGCATTTCACGTCATTTACTCAATTCATATTCAGTTCGCTTCGTTGTTTAAACTATCGTGTATTTCTTCCCAAATATACTCGGTAGTTTTTTCAGTTATGTTGTTTACGTTTTGCTCCGCTCCCATGTTTCCTCGCTTGTTTTTACACATTTTACAATGTATGTTATTTAACGAAATTGTTGTATTGTACCTTGATCAATAAATAATATATACAGAAGTGTGATTATCCCCATAGCACTATCGCCGTTTCTTTATTTCCATAGGAGCGAGACTTTGTACGCCAACCCGAAGCTGTCTCAGTCTATGGACGGGGTGTCGCCGCGCAGACGCACCGTCAGTGGGGGGTGCTCGGTGGACGACCCGCCCGACCTCAAGTCTGACAACATTGTGCTGAGGTCAGAATGCGGATTTTTTTCTTTCTGTAGAATTATTTCATGTCTGAATATTCTTACAATAAGTTTGACATCTAGCCGAGAATGAAAGCGCGGTCTCTCGTTTTGATCGCATGATGCAATGGCGTGCATCATCAAAACGAGAATACACGAATTGCACGATCGTATTCGAAGTTTATATTTATATTTAAGTTTATATATATATTATTTTATACATCGTTTAATCTATTTTTAAAAGCGTTGACTGAAAATGCAGTGATGACACTTATAGGGTGCCTGTTCCAGTCCGATCAAATAAGTAGAGACTCCTGAATATTTGACCTCGTATTCTGTTTCAGCGTGAGCATCGAACTGGAATCCCCTGTAGTGGTGGTTCCTCGTGCAGCTCACAGCACAGAGGTGTTCGTGGCCCACCTCGGCCGCATGAGCCTGGCCAACAAGCCCGGCCCGCCGCAACACTCGCTGTACCGCGTGCGAGTGCGGGACATCTGTCTGAGCTCGGTGAGTGAATTAGCCTGACCAAGTAAATTTCAGATCCCTCGATTCGAAAGCTAGTAATACCTATGTTTCTTAGATCTTGTTCTACTCTGTTAAACCATCTCAATCTGGGCTGGCTCGTCTTCTTCTACCGTTTGGACTGATGCATATTGTCCTTCCTAATAAATACCAGACTGATTAAAAGTGGGCCACATCTATCGCCTTCCTGCATCCTCAATATGGTCGTCGGACCTTACCTTAGGCGAATGGCCAACGTTATTGTTATATTTATACTAACACTTTTCAATGTGAATGTAATATTGCAGCTGGATGTCGCAGAACAGCTGAAGACGCATCAGCTGAGCGCTGAGAACATGGCGCAGATCTACGACGTGTCTCGCGGCAAGCCCGTGCTGCACAACACGGCGTTACACCTGTCAGTGCATTATGGTGACACGGAGCTGGATGGCGCTGTTATCAACCAGGTAAATTTCATCAAAAAAATGATTGATGAAAATGAATGATTTACTGCGAAAGCTAATTGACCCAAAGAGGATCTTGGAGTCGGAACTCCAGAGCTCTTCACCGTTCCCTGTTCAGCGCCACCTCACTCGGCTTTATTCGTGCAAACTCATATTAATATAACACAATACAAATACTCTTTGTTGCACAACAAAATAATAAAATTACATAAAAAAGCGTAACTAAAAGAATGAGGCGCAAACGCGGACTTATCGCTAAAGCAATCTCTTCCAGTCAACCTTAGAGTGGATGGAAAACATATAGTCAACAATTAAATTTTACGATCAAAATTTAAACGGTGAGACCTCGAATTTTTTTTTGGATGTGACGTACAGTCTTGTGCGGGGAGGGGCACGCAACTTATTCATACTTTTTCTCACTATTGACACTATTAACTATTGACATTTTTGTTGTCAGTGCGAGATCCGCGGCAAGATAGTGGGCCCGCTGCAGATCTCGGCTCGCCGCGAGCAGTACGAGCAGCTGCTGGAGACGGTGCGCTGGATCAGCGCCGCGCCCGTCGAGACGCACCACGACAGCGACCGCGCCGTGGAGGTCAGTGACTGAGGCTGAGAACGTATGAGAGAGGAAGAGGACGCAAGTTTCATAATCAAACGAAACGTTACTGGCCAGTATTTGAATTTTTAAAATAAGAACTTTGTGACAGAAATTACGACCCTAGCGTATTTAAATCGACTCGCGCCTTCTCTCCTTTTCTTTTTGTTTGAAAGTGTTCCCTCATTATCATCATCATTTTGTGTAGGCGTCAAGACTTTTTCGGAAGCCTCTCCGTTATTTTAACTATTAGATAATAGCCGGGATCAACAGCCTACGTGTCTTCCGAAGCACGTTATCATTTTTATTATCAGACCATCAGGTGATTCACGACTGCAATGTCTTAACAAAATAACTAAACAAAGTATGCTTCTCGTGGGAATCAAACTCATGGCTCCCGGGTCTACAGGCCAAACGCCTTAAGACGATACCTCGGTGAACACTAGCGCCACCATTATTTATAAATCATTATTTACTTATCTTAATCTAACTTATCAAAAATACGTCTAATGTAATTAAGGTTCTGAATCTGAAGTTAGTTTTGAACATATTAAATTATAATTCCCTATAGTTGCAAATTGCAATATTGCTTAAAACGGTCACTTTTAACAGTTTTACAATTTGTAATTATAAGTATTAATACATTAATAATATATAAATACTTTAATAATTTAATATTTTTTTTATATAACAATTTTCAGCGATTGACCACGATCCCAGCTGATGTTAAATGCAGATGCGGTCTAAGATGGAGCTCGCTGGCACATTAATAGACTATTCTCTCTAGCCTTGAAAATACCCAAATTGTATGTGTCCGGGAATATGTCTAAAATTATTAATATGTTTAAAATTAACTTCATATCCAGAACCTTTATTACATTAGACGGATTTTTGATAACTTGTGTTATCAATGGATAATGTTTTTGAAATAATGGTGGCGCTAGTATTCACCTCGGTATCCATCTTAACAATTTTTTTATAATACTTTTTACGGCCATGGAAACTAGTCCTTTAATTTCTTGAATTTATTAATCTTCTTCAGTCCTTCTTTATTCAAGTCAAGTCAGTAGTCTAGTCCAGTCCAGTTAAGTAAGTAAGTCTAGTCAGAGGGCTAAGTGAATCGGTGGAAAAATTTCACTTAGCTATAAATTGGAGATTTTGGTGACAAAGATAAAAAGTCCTAATTACTAAAACCATCCTAACCACTGGAGCACGGAGGCAGTCAGCGTGTCGGTGTTGTAGAGCGCGGCGCTGTCGGAGCCGGCGGTGCCGACGCTGCGTCTGGAGCCGGCGGTGCGCGCGCAGCTGCTGCCGCCGCCGCCCGCGCCCGCTGCGCGCCGCGCACGCCCGCCCACTGACACCACCGGTATGACAACATGAACTTACATTATCTCTCGTTCGTTTCAATTACATTCTTCAGTCTTATTGTTATTAGCTTTTTCCCTCGGGAACAGTGCTTTTTCCCGGGATGAAAGTAACCCAATGTCCTTCTCAATACTGCTATCTATGTGTATGCAAAATTTCAGAAAGATTGGTTCGGTACATCTTGAGTTATAAGTGTAATAATTAACATGACTTGCTTATATATATATATATAGATGAAATACTTTTTAATCGGCTGATCGCTCTAACCGCAACCGACCGAACTACGAATACTTTTCTTTTGTGCTATAATATCTGACGCTGTGCTTGCATTAACTCCCGCTTTTGCCATTCAAATACGACCCATAACTCACTGATTAGATGATTCCAGTAAAGTTTATTCTTTCATTTTGTTTTTAGTGCGTTTCGAGGTGGCCTCGATGAAAGTAGAGCTGCGAGCAGACCTGGGCGCCGGCGAGCGCAGCCTGGTGCAGCTCGCCTTCCTGCAGTTCTCGCTGCAGCACCGCTCGCAGCCGCGCCGGCCCGCCACGCTGCAGGTACTGTATGTTAGAGGTGGTCATTCTACATAAGTTGACACCATAGTGACCTAAACAAAACTGTAATTATGTCAGGTTACACTTTAGTCAACTTACCGTATTTGCCGCTACATATATATAGATAAATAGATAAATTATAATTTAAGTCGAAGAAGTGAGAAAATATCCTACATTGAAAGCTATACTACGAAAACTACAAAAGTTACACACAAACAATGTATGGTGGGATAGTTAATCTTATAAAAATGTATGCAATATTTTTGCTATCCGTGCGAAGACGATGCGAATCACTGATAAAGAATATATGTTACTAGCTTTCGCCCGCGGCTTCGCCCGCCTGACATTTTCACGGGAACAGTGCTTTTTCCTGGGATAAAAAGTACCCTATATCCTTCTCAATACTCCTAGCTATGTGTATGCTAAATTTCTGGAAGATTGGTTCAGTGGACAGGATGTGAACAGGTAACAAACAAATAATCAAATATAAAATCACACTTTCGCATTTATAATATTAGTTGGGATTTTTTTTTTTGCTACCTGTGTGAACCACTGATAAAGAATGTATGTATTTCCAAGGTGTCCCTCCACTCCATCACGATGGAGGACCTGACCAAGGAGCCGGAGTCCCGCCACCGCATGATGATGGTGTCGCACACGCCGCCGGCGCCCCCCAAGGCGGTGTTCGTGTCCAAGTCCTGCCCGGACTTCGTGACGGCGTTCCCGGACGCCGCGCTCGTACACGACGCCGGATGTAGCTCGGCGTCGCTGCCGGGGAAACTTAATGTGCTCGATGCTGATGTAAGTTTACTGAATACATTGAGGGAATAACACGCACGGCTAGTGTGGCGTTTAACACCCTACCTTTTTGAAAAATATATACCAATTTATGATAAAATGATGAATATCTTTATTTACGACGAGTTCCGTGGCGTAATGGTTAACATGCCTGACCGCTACTCCGGAGGTCCCGGGTTCGATCCCCGGTCAGGTCAAGATGAAAAATTATATTTTTCTGATTGACCTGGGTCTTGGATGTATATCTATATATGTATTTGTTATAAAATATAGTATCGTTGAGTTAGTATCCTATAACACAAGTCTCGAACTTACTTTGGGGCTAATTCAATCTGTGTGATTTGTCCTTATATATTTATTTATTTATTTTTCGTATGTAAGAAAACTTTTATACATGCGCAATAAATGCAATGTCGGACTTTATCATTATTACATAGTATAAAACAAAGGCGCTTTTCGCTGTCTGTCTCTGTATATGCTTAGATTTTTAAAACCACACAACTGACGCGGTTTTTTTAGTAATTAAAGAGAAAGATTTTTGTGTGTAACATTACACCCGTGTGAAGCCGGGGCGGGTCGCTAGTATTATACATGAATCTCTTCCAGTTAACCAGCGATTGATTGAGAGCATATAATTTGTGACAGTGGACCGCTCGCCGTAACAAGCGCGACAGCAAGTGCGGCATCACGCCCCCTTGCTCTCCGTGTTCGCCCGCTAACACCATCCACGAAGCGGAGGCGAGAGCGGAAGCGGGCGCGGAGACTGAGTCGGCGGCGGACGCTGACACCAGCGCGGACGATGAGGCCGGGGACATGTTGCGGGCGGATGATAACCTGGTGTGGGTGTCCGTGCAGTGGCGGCCTGCTGCCATGGACGGCGATGGAGATAAGGTATGGTTGAATTTATCAAATTTTAGTTTAGAATCTCGTTGCTATGATTTGAATGTATTCTTAGCCTTTTGTCATATTTCAGTTACTTTTCAAATAAATATTTTGCTATGTGTTCGTGACAACTCAAGACTCAAGTTTTGTAGATGATTAGTTTACCAATAATAGGTCACTTTTGAATCCGATGCGTGTTTCGTATCCAGCAGTCTCTTAGAATTCTAACCACACTTGTTATATTTTTGGTTACGAAACCTGAACCAAAAGAATAAATTTAAATGTATTAGTTCGCTTTACCTACTTTGATTGATATGAATATAATATTTTGTACGTTTTATGTATGACAGATTATAAAACTGACGAAGGTGGAATTCAACTGTCTGAACCTGGTGGTAAGCATCGACAGTTGGGTGACCGTGCTGGACTTCTTCGGCATCGCCGGTGATGACACTCCTGAGGAGAATTCCGAGCCGGAGCGAGATCAAACAGGTCAGGATATACTTAATCCATATGATCATGCAAATAAAAATTAAATAGATGAATATGTTTCAAATGCCTATTAAAGAAAATGATTGTTAAAGACGATTAATATATGCCAGATAAGTAGTAAGATTTTTTTCTTTATAGTATTGAAACAATTAAAAATTCTTAGATTAGATTCCTATAAAAAATATGTTTCATTTAATCAAAACAAATATACATAGGACACTTCTTGGTATTCTGTAACGTATACACCATCTGTCATACAGTCAACAGCTGTGATCACAACCCGGGCGGCGCGGCCCCCCCCGCCGCGGGCAGCACGCAGACGGAGATGTCGATCCGCTCGCTGTCGGTAGTGGTAGTGCGGGGCGGCGCGGAGGCGTGCCGCGCGCTGGTGTCGCGCGTGCGCGTGGCGGTGAGCGCGCAGCACGCGGCGCGCACGCGGCACATCGCCGGGCGGCTGGGCGCGCTGCGGCTGACGGACCTGGCGCCGCACGCGCTGCTGTGGAGGGACCGGTTCAGCACGCACGCGCAGCACGCGCTCACCTTCCGGTACACCAGGTCGGTTACACTCACATTTAAATTATAT